>CM038671.1:534298119-536698119 GCA_021605145.1 Aegilops bicornis | reverse complement strand
CAGGTCATCCTCTAGATCAAGAGCCTGATTGACATGGCCGAGCGTCTTGGTGCCCAGGCTACGGTGATGGGCATGGACGGCCCAGTCTTCTCGGCCAGCAAGCATGAGGTCCCAAGTGTCAAGCTGGGACTCTTCTTCAACGAGCTGATCGAGAACCTGAAGGTGCATGAAGAGGGGAGGGCCGAGCATTTTGCGATCGAGTCCCGGAAGCTTGCCCGTGATGCCCTCTTCATGGTCTTGAGCAATATCGCCTGCTGCCATCCGGACCTCGACCTTGGCAGCCCAGTTCAAGAAGCCGCAACCGGGTGCTAACATCGCAGTCGCCAAGGAGAAAGCTCCCCGGGCCGATAGGGTTCTCCATGTTTGAACTTCTCCACCTGGCCATCAGACCAAGTATTGGGCCGCTATCGCTTCTGTGTTACCCTGTAATGAAACATGACATATATTTCACGTTTAGTCATTATATTTCTAGTGTTTGCGTGAAACTGATATTCCTAGCTGGATTTTAAATGCGTGTTTATCCCTTTGAGCCTTATATCTTTGTGTTCATATGATCAATTCCTATGTATGCTCTGGATGCCTGACGATATCATATTGCCGCGATTGTCGTAAGGGTCCGGCCCTTAACAACCATCTTGGCATGGATGCGTCCCGGCAGGTTTTTCCAAGGCAGCTCTCGATGCAGCCTCTCAACCTGCGAGCATGGCTCGGGACAGGACAATGGTGCGATCAAAGAAACTAGCAAAGGTTCCATCACATGAAGGTTTTCATGATACCAACACTCACTAAAGTCAAGGGATAAACAGCTGTAAAGGGCCGGAATGTATTAACAAGAAGTGATAATGTGTACTTAGATTTCTTTTTAAGCTTCTTTTCTCCTCTGCCAGGCCGCGCGTGTGTGGCGCCCGAACGAGATGCCCAGAGGATCGAAAGACAATCAGGCAGCTCTTTTATTCCCAGCAGGGACTGACACGTGCTTCGTGAGGCTGGCGGGTGTCGGGGTATAGTGCCGGGCTCCTCTGGTCCCCCTCCCCTTTTCCCCTTTCCTTTCGAGTCAGCTTGGCGGTTGCCGTTGCATGGGTCATGCCGATGCAGGCAGCCTTGCCGAATTACGCCTGTCGGGGCATCAATCAACAGACTCATAGCGGCGCTTTTGCTCAGGATTGCCCAAAATAGGGGAAATACTGAACCGAGCGTCGCGCGGTAATCGTCGACATCGACAACACTGGTGCTAAAGCAGTTCGACTGCTGACGAAGGGAAGGGACGGAAAGGAGGGAGCTCGCGCCCGCACGTCTTGTGCCCTTTCTCCGAACGGCGCCCGAATGGCGGGTATGTCACACGGGCCACCGAGATGGGCATATTGCCACCAGCTGCCATCTTCGTCGTAGCCGTCGCTACGACAAGGCGTGGGGACCAACAATATGGCGCGGGGATGTCCCCGCTTTGTTTCTGTGTCTTCATGGGCGCCGCAAACGCTAGAGGCTTCAAGCAAGCGACCATGGGCAAAGCGCACGACACACGCCTTTAGGTTCGCGCAAGCGATCCCCCTACCTGGCGCGCCAAAGATGTTGCGGGAAACCATGGCCACCTATGGGACCGTAAGGCCCCTTGCTGGTTCGGTGTATGGGGGCGTCGCGTTGCACAAATAGCAGACGAGCGTGGGGCAGCACGGCATAGATCATGCAGGCATTTTTACCCAGGTTCGGGCCGCCGCGAGGCGTAAAACCCTATTCCTGCTTTGGTGGATTGCTGGTGGAAAGGTGGTGATGGAGCATAGTACACTTACCCGGTAGGGGTTGCCTTAGGGCGGCAGTGACTACGCGTGTATGGGGGTGTGAGTTATCCAACCTTCTAGCCCTTTCTACGGTTGCCACGGGCCTCCTTATATAGATCAAGGGGTTACCACAATGGCAAAGTAGTCATTATGCAGCGATAAGATAGCAAGCGGTGCTATCATACCTAACTAACTCAATGGTGACGGGGCACATTAAATGCAACGCTCAACGTCACATCGTTGGTTGCCCGGCAAGGCTTGCCGGGTTATCTCGCCAGCTCCACGTCTGCTTGCTTAACACTTCGCAGGACGAGTGTCATCTACAGGTATTTCATGTAGGGAGAGGCTGCCATGTGGCGAATGGCTGCCCACTTAGTCACTTTGCGGCTTGACACTGCACTGATTGATGACGTGGGTCGTGGCAGAGCAGTTGGTGAGGTGGTTTTGCCTCCGTGTGTTTCAGCAGGCCCTGCCGGGACGTCTTGGATGTCTTCTTCCGGGGTGACCTCGCCCCTTGCCGAGCTCGCCTGCCCGGCATAGGAGGCCCTTCTCCTGATGGTATCTTGCTTCTCTGGCTTGATCTTGTTCCCTTTGATCTGCATGTTGGCCCTTTGAAGATCTTGGTTTCTTGTACTCTGGCTTGACCTTGACTTGTCCGTGCATGAGTCAGGGGAAAATGCATACCCCTGTATATTTTCCCCGACAAGTATGAACCATGGTGAAGTTGGAATACAATAGATATAATGCTAACATGAAATTGGAATGAGTTTACAATAGTACCTAAAGGTAGTGATTTGCTTTATTATACTAAGGGATCTCACAAAGTTTTTCTTAAGTTTTGTGTGGATGAAGTATTCAAAGAACGAGGAGTTACCGATATGAGAAGAATAAGGAGAGGCAAGAGTTCAAGCTCGGGGATTCCCAATGCACCCGAAGTAAATATTTCAAGGATACTCAAGCATCTAAGCTTGCGGATGCCCCGGTTGGCATCCCATCTTTCTTCTTCAACAATTATCAGTATACCTCGGTTTTTGTTTTGTTCACATGATATGCGTATTTTGCGTTTATTTCTCTTTTCTTTTCCTATATGCTCCATGCTAGTGTGATATATCCCTTCATTGATTTGTAGAATGCTCTTTGTGCTTCACTTAAATCTTTTGAGTATGCCTTTATGGAATGCTCTTTATGCTTCACTTAAATCTGTTGAGTACGGCTTTATAGAATGCTTCGTGTGCTTCACTTATATATTTTGAGCTTTAATGTTGGTAAATCTATATTAATTGTAGAATGGTCCATGAACTTCACTTATATCCTTTGGAGTATGAATAAGACTATCACCAGAATTGGGCTTGGAAGAGTATCATTATAATATCATGCCTAGCTAAAAAGGCACTAAAGAAAAGCGCTTGTTGGGATACAACCCAATATTTATCCTTACTGTTTTTGTGTGTGCACATGATTAAGCTACTGTAGTAATCATGTTTTCTAGATTTTGTTCCAATAAAGTGCCAAGTAAGACCTTTGGGATGGCTTACGGTGATAGTTGATTTGATCATGCTGAAAAACAGAAACTTTTGCGCTCATTGCCCGAATATTAAGAAATCACAGAAGCGTGCTTTTGATCTGAATTTTTTACACAAGATTGATATACAAATTTCCTATGTTGTCCTAATTTTTCAGAATGTTTGGAGTGGCAGAAATATGGTTGTTGTTTAGATCATTCTGACTGCTACATTTACAGCAGATTCTGTTTCCAATGCATAGTTTGCTTGTTTTCTAGTTTCTATGGCTTATATTGCTCAATATAAATTGTAGGAATGATATTGTACAATAGTAATTGTGTGAGAACAATTATGAATCTTTTCTTGACATTACCAAGGTGAATGATTTACTCTTTATCATACTAACCCATCTCACGAAGTTCCATTAAGTTTTGTGTGATTGAAGTTTTCAAGTTTTGGGTGAGATATCGATATGAGGAGAATAAGGAGTGGAATGGCCCTAAGCTTGGGGATGCCCAAGGCTCCCCAAGGTAATAATCAAGGAAGACTCAAGTGCCTAAGCTTGGGGATGCCCCAGAAGGCATCCCCTCTTTCGTCTTCAAAACCATCGGTATACCTTTCTCGAAGCTATGTTTTTATTCATCACATGATATGTGTTTTGCTTGGAGCATATTTTCATTTTACTTGCTGTTTGAATAAAATCATTAGATCTGAAATCTTGAATGAGAGAGAGAGTTCTCCCATGACTAGTTAATTATTTGACTACTCAGTGCTCTTCACTTATATCTTTTTGGAGTAGTTTGTCATTTACTCACGTGCTTCACTTATATCCCATGAGTAAATGGTTGAACAAATTGAATATCATAGAATGTGAAATTATATATGCTTCATATTATTATCCCATGGGGAGTAATGACTTCACTTATAATAAGTATAGGTGGTAAAATTTATTGAAAGTTAGCAAACTCAACGTTGGTCACTCGAACAATTCATGAAAGAATATTGAAGGAAGAGATTTCACATATAAATATACTATCTTGGACAACTTCTATGATTTTGAGCCCCATTAATTATTTTCGAACTTGAGAAAATTAGTTGAAGTTGGACCAAGAAGACAACTTAATGAGTTATGTTTGGGTATATTTGCATAGAAGTTATATTGTTATGGATCCTCTAACATGTGGTGCTTGCTTAGGATCTTTTGCTAGACAAAATTTTGTACTAAGTAGAGATACTACTTGTGCATCCAAAACCCTTAAACCCGATTTCATGCCATGAGTGTCCACCATATCTACCTATGGATTGAATAAGATCCTTCAAGTAAGTTGTCATCGATTGCAAAAAGCAATAAAAATTGCTCCTAAATATGTATGATCTTTTATTGTAAGGGAAAATAAGCGTTGTACGAACTTGTGGTGGTAAAGAAATAAAAGTGACGGACTTCATAATAAAGGTTGCTATCACAAAGGGTAATACAACATGACATTCCTTTGCATTAAGGGTTTGCACATCCAACATTTAAAAGCGCATGACAACCTCTGCTTCCCTCTGCGAAGGGCATATCTTTTACTTTCATGTATTTAATTTTATGCACGAGTCAATAGTATCCCTCCTACTTCAACCTCAATTATACTTTAGTTGGCAAGCATTATGTGGTGGGGAAAGATCCAAGCATATATGGTCATTCAAATATGTTTGATCATGAATTATTATTGTTGAAAATTATCTATATGATAAATAAGTTGGGAGGTGAAACATTAAGCCCCTATCTTTCTCTCTGTGTTAATTTAATGCTATTTGTTCTAAAAATATGCTTTGAGTATTAGAAATCATGGAAGCCTATATGATAGTTGAGTATGTGGAATTTGCTAAATCAAAGCTCTTATATAGACCCTACCTGAAAATAAGATGAATTTCAATTGTTTGATGACTAAGAACATGGTTTGTTAGTTTTCAAGGAACTTTATGGTCTATACTTTAACTTGTGAATAGCTTGCTACTTGATTATGAGAAGTTTTATGAGATGAGCTACTGATTATGATATATAATGATGCTATAAAAAGTGTTTGGAACTATCATTGATCAAACTTACACACTATGCTAGCATTCACACTTCATAAATTATTTCTTTTATCATTTACCTACTAGAGGACGAGCAGGAATTAAGCTTGGGGATGTTGATACGTCTCCGACGTATCTATAATTTATGAAGTATTCATGCCATGTTTATAACAACTTTATATGGTTTTGGTATGATTTATTAGAACTTACCCGAAATGATGTTGTTTTCAGCAGAACTACCGTGGTGTCGTTCTTTGTGCAGAAATAGAAGTTCTCGGAATGGGCTGAAAATTTACGAAGAATATTTTTTGGAAAGTATAAAAAATACTGGAGCGAAAAGATAGCAAAGAGGAGTCCCGGGGTAACCACAAGTGTGGGGGCGCCCCACCCCCTACGGCGCACCCCCTACCTTGTCATCGCCTGTGGGCCCCCTTGACTTGTCCCCGATGCCAACACCTCCTATAAATCCCAAAAACCTCCGAAATAAACCTAGATCGGGAGTCCCACCGCCGCAAGCCTCTGTAGCCACGAAAAATCAATCTAGGCCCTCTCCAGCACCCTGCCGGAGGGGGCCATCATCACCAGAACCTCTCCCCATCTAGGGAGGAGACCATGCAGGAGGAAGCACAAGGCGGAGACTCTCTCTCCGTCTCTTTCAGTGGCGCCGGGGTGCCACTGGGGGAACCATCGCCGCAGTGATCGTCTTCATCAAAATCACCATCTTCATCACCATCCTCATCTCTTTTACGCGGTCCACTCTCCCACACCCCGCTGTAATCCCCTACTCGAACATGGTGCTTTATGCCACATATTATGATCCAATGATGTGTTGCCATCCTATGATGTTTTGAGTACATTTCTTTTGTCTTTTGGGTTGATTGATGATCTAGATTGGTTTAGGTTGTTTGTTTTATTTTGTTGTTGATCTATGGTGCCTTCCGTGCCGCGTACACGTGAAGGATTCCCGCTATAAGGTGTTGCAATACGTTCATGATTCACTTATACTGGGTTGCTAGAGTGACAGAAGCTTAAACCTGAGTAAGGGGGTTGTTGCGTGTGGGATAAAGGGGACTTGATACTTTAATGCTATGATTGGGTTTTACCTTAATGATCTTTAGTAGTTGAGGATGCTTGCTAGAGTTCCAGTCATAAGTGCATATGATCCATGAAGAGAAAGTATGTTAGTTTATGCCTCTCCCTCATATGAAATTGCAATGACGACTACCAATCTTGTTAACAATTGCCTAGGACAATTCCGCACACTGACTCATCATTATTCCACACTCGCTATTCATAATATATAGTAATATATTCTAACTTTATGTTAATAGCACCTACTTTTTATATTTTAGTTCTCCGATATCATGCAAAGTTATCCTCTTCATACCCTAGCGTAGTTTAATTTCTCGTTTCTAGATGGAAGCAAAGCGTTCGTGTAATGAGAGTCGTGTCGATGGCGAATAGGACTTGAGAGAATATTGATCTTACCTTTAGCTCCTTGTGGGTTCAACACTCCATACTTATCACTTCCACCTTTGGAAATTTCTATGATGATTCCTTGCACTTGGGGATTATCAACATCGCAACCCGGTGTCGAGGAAGAGGAGGTAAAAGTGGGCACGGCCGGGCACGCGATGCAGCTGAAGAAGGACCGGCCCTCGGGGCGACGCCGGCGCGTGGCATGGCAGAAATTAGGCGAGGCCAGGGCGGCTGTGGAGTCAACTCGCCCGCGGTTCGTAGGCTAGAAGCTAGGCAGAGGCTCAGAGTGGAGACGACCCGGCGAGGGCAGGCCATGGCGGCTCGCGGACGACCGGCTCGAGGTGGAAGGTAGCCGATGGCTTGAGGCAGATAGGCGAATAACAGTGAGGCGAGGCGGCTTGAGGCAGACGGGCGAATCATGGCGAGGCGAGGCGGCTTGATCCGGGTCATGGCCATGTCCATTTCCGGATCGTGCCCTTTTTTCAACCAGTGAGTCTCGCTAGCGTAGATAGAGGCCCAGTTCTTTTGCCATAATCTGGGGATTCTCCCAGTTCATAGAATGCACAAGTGTTCCCTGGGTGGTTTTGTTAGTTAATGTCAACATATCTCCTGTTGCACTAATGTTTTTATGTAGAATATTTTAGACAAGTTCAACAGATGGAGTGGCATGGACAAGAGGATGTGGAACCCCTTCAAGGTGCTGAGGACAAAGGATTGGCTCAAGCTCAAAAGCTCAAGACTCTACATTTTACTTTTAGTGATCCAAGATCACACTGAGTCCATAGGAAAGCCAATACTATTAAAAGGGGATGAGGTGTTGCTTAATGGTTTGCTTGCTCAAAGTGCTTAGTGATATGCTCCAAATCCCTCAACCACCTTCTCATATCCACATATATGTCCCAAACCAAAAGTCAAACTCTACCCCACCGAAACATTCTATCCGGCGCCACCGAGTTCACTTGAGATAGCCACTGCCACAAACACTAATCAATTCGGTCTCACCGGTGGGATCTCGGTCTCACCGAGATGGGATTGCAAACTCTCTGTTACCTGTTGAAATAATTTTGGTCTTACCGAGATTTGTAATCCGTCTCACCGAGTTTGCCTGACCAACTCTCTGGTTAGGTTATTACCAAAATCGGTCCCACCGAGTTTGTGTAATCAGTCAAACCGAGATGAGGTTTTACCCTAACCCTAGCACATCGGTCCCACCGAGTTGATCATATCGGTCCCACCGAAATGCCTAAGGGTCACATTATGAACTGAATCGGTGCGACCGAAGTTTTTGATTCGGTCCCACCGAGTTTGGTGAATTGTGTGTAACGTTTAGA
This sequence comes from Aegilops bicornis, assembly GCA_021605145.1. NCBI lineage: Eukaryota > Viridiplantae > Streptophyta > Magnoliopsida > Poales > Poaceae > Aegilops > Aegilops bicornis. Next base: position 536,689,971 of record CM038671.1, on the reverse strand, counting down.
TTTTGTGTGGAGGCTATCTATACCCCTCCACCCACTCTTCATTCATGAGGAGAGCCATCAGAACATGCCTACACTTCCAGCATACATTTTCTGAGAGAGAACCACCTACTCATATGTTGAGGTCAAGATATTCCATTCCAACCACATAAATCTTGATCTCTAGCCTTCTCCAACTTGCTTTCCACTCAAATCATCTTTCCACCAAACCCAAATCTGTGAGAGAGAATTGAGTGTTGGGGAGACTATCATTTGAAGCACAAGAGCAAGGAGTTAAGTCATCAACAGACCATCTATTACCTTTTGGAGAGTGGTTTCTCCTAGATTGGTTAGGTGTCACTTGGGAGCCTCCGTCAAGATTGTGGAGTTGAACCAAGGAGTTTGTACGGGCAAGGAGATCGCCTACTTCGTGAAGATCTACCCTAGTGAGGCAAGTCCTTCGTGGGCGATGGCCATGGTGGGATAGACAAGGTTGCTTCTTCGTGGACCCTTCGTGGGTGGAGCCCTCCTTGGACTCGCGCAACCGTTACCCTTCGTGGGTTGAAATCTCCATCAACGTGGATGTACGATAGCACCACCTATCGCAACCACGTCAAAAATCACCGTGTCTCCAATTGCGTTTGCACACTCCAATCCCATCCCTTTACATTCTTGCAAATCGCATGCTTTACTTTCTTTCCGTTGCTCATATACTCTAGTCATGCATGCTTGATATGTATTGTGAATGTTTAAACTTGTGCTAAAACTCCACCTCAACTTAAAGAATTAAAAACTGCCACTTTTCTTGCTAAGAGTCTATTCACCCCCCTCTAGACACCTCTTCTCGATCCTTTCAATTGGTATCAGAGCTTTGGTCTCCATTCCTTTGGTTTAAACACCTTTGGGGGAAGATGGATGAGTCTACGTTGGGGAGTCTTAGACATAGAGTGCCTATACTTGATGGCGAGTACTTTCATGAGTGAAAAAATGAGATGCTTGAGATTTTCAATGAATATCACTTGAACAAGTACATTACTAGTCCTTGCATTTCCCCTAGTGATCCTTTGCATCCGTATCCCGATGAGGATCTTGACATGATTCGCAATCTTAGAACTATAAATCTTATCATTAGAGGATTGCCCAAAAATTTGATTGCTAGTTTGCCTACTCTTGATTGTGCTTACACCATATGGAGATTTCTTGAGGAGCGATTCCCAAATTATTCCTTGAAAAATCTAGATGAGATTCTCCATAAGTCTATTGCCTTGAATAGGATGAGTACTAGTGATCCTAAGTTTGATGATTGCTGTTTGAGCTTACGTGATCTCATGCGTGCCAAAGGAGATGTTGGAATTATTAGCAATATCATTTCGAAGTCATTAGAATCCATAGAGATGAACATTGTTACGGTCATACTTCTAATGAATCACCTTCTCTAGGAAATGATCAATTACAAGATGATGTTGAACATGGATACTATGATGAGGATGATGATAATGACCTTGATGATTCAATGAGACACTTTGGTCTTATGGCTAATCTTTGGCTACATGGCTGGAGGAAAGGAATGGGTCCTTGATAGTGGATGTACCGATCATATGAGCGGAGACAAGGATATGTTTCGTGAGCTTCTTTGAAAACGACAGCCCTCGAAAGTATGTCACTTTTGGTGATAACTCAAAGGGTAAGGTGGTTGGCCTTGGTAAGGTGGCCATATCACATGATAGCTCCATACAAAATGTTATGCTCGTTGAATCTCTTGGCTACAATTTACTTTCCGTATCTAGACTTGCTGACTTTGGTTTCAATGTCCTATTTACTGAAGTAGATTCCCAAGTGTTTCGTAGAGAAAATCATAAAATGGTCTTTACCGGTATACGTAGAGGTGATCTTTACATTGTTGAATTCACTAAAAAGGCTCAACCTAGAACTTTCTTAATTGCTAAATCTTCGAAAGGCTGGTTGTGGCATAGAAGGTTAGGTCATGTGGGCATGCGAAATCTTGATAAGCATATTAAAGGTGATCATATCCTTGGAGTAAAAGATGTTATATTTGACAAGGATAGATTGTGCAGTGCTTGTCAACCAGGAAAACAGGTTGGATGAAGTCACCCCGTGAAGAACATCATGACCACGAGAAGATCGCTCGAGCTACTTCATATGGATCTCTTTGGTCCCAATGCCTACAAGAGTCTCGGTGGAAACTCATTTGGTCTAGTTATAGTCGATGATTTTTCAAGATTTACATGGGTGTTCTTTCTTGATGATAAATCGCAGGTCCAAAAGATCTTCAAGAACTTTGCTAGGAAGGCCCAAAATCAATTTCAAATGAAGATCAAGAAGGTTCGCAGTGACAATGGAACAGAGTTCAAGAACGCAAATGGATACCTTTATTGACGAAGAAAGGATTTCACACGAGTTCTCGGCTACGTACACACCTCAACAAAATGGAGTTATTGAGAGGAAGAACAAACTCTTATTGAGATGCCGAGAACGATGCTTGATGAGTACAAGACTCCAAAACACTTTTGGGCGGAAGCGGTTGAGACGGCTTGTCATGCAACAAATCGCTTGTATCTTCACAAGCTACTCGGCAAGGCGACATCTGAGCTCCTCACCGGTAACAAACCCCAAGTTGGATACTTTTGAGTATTTGGCTCGAAGTGCTACATTCTTGATAAGCATCGTCGTTCTAAATTTGCTCCTAAATCTCATGAGGGTTTCCTACTTGGTTATGGCTCAAACTCTCACACTTACCGTGTCTACAATAATTTCACCCGAAAGGTTGAAGAGACGGTAGATGTGAAGTTTGATGAATATAACGGCTCGCAAGTAGAGCAATTTCTAATTAATGTAGGAGACAAAGACCCTTCGGAAGCTATCCAAGACTTTTCTATTGGCAAGATTCGTCCAACGGAGGTGAAGGAGAGTACCTCGTCCGTCCAAGTGGAGGCTTCTGCCTCATGACAAGGTGAACCAAGAGTTGACATGGAAGCATCCACAAGTGGGACACACCAAGATGAAGAAAACGAGGAAGTACACCAAGATGAACCTCGTCAACCTCCTTCTCCACCTCGACAAGAGAACGACAACATCAACAATGAAGAAGGCCAAGAAGAAGGACAAGATGATGAAGAAGATGTTCCACCCCCACCCAAGCAAAAGCTCTCAGAGTTCGAGCAAGAATCTCAAGAGACCATCCTATCGAACAAATCTTCAATGATATTCAAACCGGGAGAATCACTCGCTCTAAAACTTCGTTTGGCTAACTTTTACGAACACTATTCATTCATCTCTAGCATGGAACCTATGAAGGTTAAAGAAGCTTTGGAAGATCCGGATTGGATAAATGCCATGCATTAAGAGCTACACAACTTTGAGAGAAACCAAGTGTGGACATTGGTCGAGAAACCCAACAACAACCAACATCATCAATACCAAATGGGTGTTTCGCAACAAGCAAGACAAAGATGGTCAAGTCGTCCGCAACAAAGCACGTCTCGTCTCCCAAGGCTACACTCAAGTCGAAGGTATGGACTATGGTGAGACATATGCCCCCGTTGCTAGACTTGAGTCCATCCGCATCTTACTTGCCTATGCTAATCACCATGATATCACCTTGTACCAAATGGATATTAAAAGTGCTTTTCTAAATGGTGAAATTGAGGAGGAAGTTTATGTTAAGCAACCTCCCGGCTTTGTCAATCCTAAGAAACCCGGCCATGTTTACACACTTCACAAAGCTCTTTATGGTCTTAAACAAGCTCCAAGAGCGTGGTACAAATGCTTGACCAAGTTCCTTATTGAAAAAGGCTTTGACATTGGAAAGATAGATTCTACTCTTTTTACTAAAAGGGTTAATGGTGAATTATTTGTGCGCCAAATTTATGTTGATGATATCATATTTGGTTCAACTAACCCTCATTTTAGTGAAAATTTTGGGAAGCTAATGTCGAAGAAGTTTGAGATGTCTAGGATGAGTGAACTCAAGTTCTTTCTTGATTTGCAAATCAAGCAAACTAAGGAAGGCACCTTTGTTTCTCAAACAAAGTACACCAAGGACTTATTGAAGAAGTTCAACATGCAAGAAAGCAAAGGTATGAAAACACCCATGCCTACTAGTGGACATGTTGACTTGACCAAGGATGGCAAATCGGTTGACCAAAAGGTTTACCGATCTATGATTGGTTCATTGTTATATCTATGTGCCTCCCATCCCGATATTTTTCTAAGTGTGTGCATGTTTGCACGATATCAAGTGGCCCCCAAAGAATGTCATCTTAAGGCTGTGAAAAGGATAGTGAGATACTTAATACATACACCAAATTTTGGCATTTGGTATCCTAAGAGGTCTTCTTTTGATCTTGTTGGCTACTCCGATTCGGACTATGCCGGAGACAAGGTTGATAGAAAATCCACTTCAGGTACTTGTCAATTTCTTGGTAGATCTCTTATGTCTTGGTCCTCCAAGAAACAAAACTCGGTATCCTTATCCACCGCCGAAGCGGAATACATTGTCGCCGGTTCATGTTGCGCTCAATTACTTTGGATGACCCAAACTTTTAAGGATTATGGGATCAATGTGAAACATGTACCATTGCTTTGTGACAATGAGAGTGCTATTAAGATTGCTCACAATCCCGTGCAACATTCTTGAACTTAGCATATTGAAGTTTGTCATCGTTTCATTCAAGATCATGTTGCTAAAGGGACATTGATCTTAAGCATGTTAAATCGTTAAGAAATTGGTGGATATATTCACCAAACCACTTTCGATGAGAAAGTATTTTGCCGATTGAGAGGTGAATTGAACATCATTGATGCTTCAAACTTGGAGTAGGAACTCCATGTGGATACATGCAAGGCATGAGCCTATGACTAATCCTTGACTTTTCTCTTATGATCAAGTGTCTCGGATATATTTGTACCCTTGCATGCTATATAACCCTTGTAGGTACTTGGATGAATCTAAATCCATGAGATTGCAATCCACTCACATCTTGAGCAATCTCTACATCACCAAGTCTCTACACCATGGTGGTTGAAGACAAGGAAGCATGAAACCTTTCAACATATCCTTTTGACAAATTCTATATCAAATTTCATTTGGTATCAAATTTCATGATTGTCATGTTGGATACACAAGTGCTCTTCCTTGCAAGACTAACCCATGTAGGTAGATGAACTCAAACTATAAGTGGTGCTCCTAACCATTGATGCGCTACATCAACCTCGATCACTCCACACAAGTTCAACTACATGATCAAGTTCAAGACCACCAATCAAGGTATGATATTCAATCTTAGAGAAGCTTTACCCCAAGATATGGGCCAAAGAAGCTCAACAAGATGTGAATACATCAAATGCTTAAACGAAAAATGGTAACCCCATTTTGAGCTTTAACGATGAGTATTACTTGTGATCAAGTGTTGTCACTTGACTCCTCAGTCAATATACTCTAACATAGGTGACTTTGTTGCCGCCCAATTCTAGTTGAAGTTCTCTAGTGTTTCTCTGAGTTCTTGCATTTGTTCCTTGTACATTTGTTCCCTTTCCTTTTATCAAAAAAAAACTTAATCAAGATTTTCTTTGCTTTTTTCTGTTTTGTTCTGCATTTCCTGCATCAAATTCATTGCAAATCTTTGTGAGATCTTATTTGTCTAAGTGAGCTGAGGTGAAAAATTGCCCTTTCTTTGTGATGAACTCGGTCACACCGGTCTGTCACTGTCGGTCAAACCGAACCATTTTGGTGTAACCGTAAAACACCACTCGGTGTCACCGATTTCACTGCAGAGAAGACAAAATTTGCCACTTGCACCATGCACTTTTGTTCCACTTCCACTCAATGATTCTTCTCCTCTACCAGCATCATATTCTATATGCTGCTTTGCTCTGTGACTCAAGCACCAAACCTATTTTGACTCACACTCCAGAAGATTCCTTCTTGGAAATTGATGTCAAAGGGGGAGAGAGAGATCACATCAAAGCTTAATCACTTCAAAAGGGGAGAGAGCACTTCAAAAGGAGAGGAGTAATAACATCAAAGGCCCCATATGCTTGGTGTTAAAGAGGAGAGAAGACACATGTCTTTAAGAGGGGAAAGACATGTTAGTCTGTGTTATGTTTCTGTGATCTGATCTGCTTTTGCTCTGATTTTGTTTCCCTATTTTCTCCCATTATCCAATATAAGATTCAGGGGGAGAAAGACTGCTAGGGAAGGAAATCTTTAAATTCATTGCACATCTTTTACCTTGGGGACATGTCTATATTCAACAGAGTACCTAGTACTCACTCTCTACATGTCATCCCAATCTTGGTACTATTGTGGCTTCTTTTGTTTGCTCTATCTAGTAGATGTATCTGTGTTATCTAACCTTGTTTACTCAGGTTCATCTCTTCCTAAGCCAACTTAATACCACAAGGTAAGTATATGCATTACACTCATGTGCATGAGGATTTCTTGCTGATGTACATACTGTTTGCAAGAAGGAATCATGAACATGAAGTTACAACTTCATATATTCACATCATTTGCTCTGATGCATATAGCCAAGATACATGTAACACATTGCTTGCTCTGTCATGTTTATGCGTTCACATGCTCTTACATTCAATATTGACATGATTGCATACATGTAGGGGCAGCCTATGCATGTTACATGTCTTTCCAAAGCTTTACTTGCTATTCTCTATATCTTTATCTCAAGCTTTGATGTATGTTGTCATCAATTACCAAAAGGGGGGAGATTGAAAGCACAAGTGTTCTCTTGGTGGTTTAGGTAATTAATATCAACATATCTCCTGTTGGACTAATGTTTCTATCTAGAATATTTCAGACAAGTTCAACCGATGGAGTGGCGTGGACAAGAGTATGTGGAACCCCTTCAAGGTGCTAAGGACAAAGGATTGGGTCAAGCTCAAAAGCTCAAGACTCTACATTTTACTTTTAGTGATCCAAGATCACAATGAGTCCATAGGAAAGCCAATACTATTAAAAGGGGATGAGGTGTTGCTTAATGGGTTCTTGCTCAAAGTGCTTAGTGACACTACAAAAAAAAATACACTTCCGTGATGATACGTGTTTGTCACAGTAGGTCGCATTTTTTGTCATGCATGTACATCCATGATGATTTTATTACAGAATCAAGATAGTCATACATGTCTTTGTCGTAGAAGTGTTCCATGACATTACCAAAATTATCATCGCGGAAGTGTCCACTTCCATGACGATAAATCACGCGTCATATTAGAAGTGCTTTTCGTCAAGGGTGACCGACCACGTGGCATCCACCGTAACGGAACGCCATTAAGCTATCGGGTCGGGTTACGGGTCCGATAACCCGTTAATGACCCGACCAATTGGAAATTTCCACGTGTAAAATTCTTATTGGCCGAGACGAAACACGTGTCGGCTAAATCGATGGGTCGAGATAAGGCGCCTATGATATGTCGACACGTGCCCGGCCCACCACCGCCCATTTAGCTTACAAAGCCGGCCGGTTTGACTTGGTCAAAAGTTAACGGGCTGGCCCATGAAAAGCTGATATGATCTCTTTCAAATAGCCCAGTTTACGACCCGTTAACTCACGGCCCGTTAGGCCCTAAAGGAAATCGGCCCAACAAGGTCATGTGGGCCGTCGAATATAACACCAGCCCATTTCACTTTCAGCCCATGTATGGCCCACGACGTCTTTCGGCCCATATGAGGCCTTTTATCTTCGGCCCTTTACAGGCCCACGGTGACTCTAGCCCATAATGAACAGTAATTTTCTTTGTACCCGTTAATGGCCCGTGATTTACATGGGCCGTTTCCAGCCCGTGTTAGCTTTCGGCCTATTGACGGCCCATACGTTCTTGGGATCCTTTTCGGCCCTCGATTACTTCTGGCCCGTTACTGGCCTGTTCCCCTAATGGGCCAAATTCGGCCCATGGCAAGAGTCGGCCCGTTACTGGCCTATTCCCCTAATGGGACAAATTTGGCCGATAACGATTGGCCCGTTCTTGGCTGTTACCCTAATGGGCCAAATTCGGCCCATGGCAAGAGTCGGCCCGTTTCGCACATTAACCCATTGCCGTTTCCGGCCGTCCTATATTACGGCCCATTAACGACCGTTATGCTTGTGACAGAATTAAGCCTTTTGCTGTCCTACGGCCTGTTAACGGCTTTGTTACCGTCTTGAGCCGATACCAATTCGCCCGATTACGGCACATGTAGACCCATTTATCCAACGGCGAGGCCCACCGATTACAAGCCCATTTATCGGACGGCCCGTAGGGAGACCCATGTATCCCTACGGTCCATATATAACCCATGGTAGTTGTGCCCACTAGCAAACCAGGGGAAAAAAGAAGACTAGGAAATAAATAAGGCGAAACTAATGCTAGGCTATTAAAGGCGATTACCTGATTACATCCACTCGGCATCAAAGATCGCCACCGATTGCAAATATAGGGAACACCCTACACTATTCAAAAATGGCTTGTTGTTTTTCTTTAGCCGGTGGCTGCCGCGTTAAGAATAAATTTTGTATCGCACCAAAACAAATTACAACTATATAACAAAAGGAAGGTTGGCATAAAACTTAACAGTCTAGCAGATAAATGCACCACCAAAAGTTCAGAAGCTTAGTTCATTTGACCTGACTCTTACGTTTTCATTCTGTATTGTCCGATGGAGCGCTATAACCCCCGCCTTCATTTCCCCTAGGCTCCTGCACAACATAGCAAATGTCTGATAGTCTGGTTTCAAAACCATGCATACCTTGACGACATTGAGCAATGTTTCTCCTTGTTACACAAAGGGTCTCTGTTAGGGAATGGACTTGTATGCGGGCCTTGAGATACAACATTGCTTCGAGCTTGCATATCTTGATCATGAGGTAGTTTGGATGATATTGCCTTAACAACCAACCCGGTATTACGCAGGAACGATGCTTTTTGGCCTTTAGTGGATGGGCAGTCTTGACCCACTGCAGCAAGAAGGCGACATTGCGGTTATAGTTGCCTCGCCACCTTCAGAAGGTGGCGGTTCCACCATTTTTTCATAGCTCGCTGAAAAGTTGAGGTTTTACATTAGTAGTACCAGAACAGAAGATATTAAGGAGGCAGCAAAACCAAACAAAATAGCTTTGGTTTATATACAGAACTTATTCTGGTGAACCCATGTAAAATATTAGTTGTATTTTATTGCAAAGTACATAATAAAACCAGGTTCTAAACATATGACCATGTACCATCGCTAATGTATTGTCTATTTCTTCACATTGTATTGAGGGCTAAGGATAAAGAGGCGAAGTTTATAATCTGGTAAGCATAGTATGACATCATTCATATCACAAAACAACTGAGAACAAACAAGCGAGGCAATTGTAACGTTGTGTGGGCAAGTCCAGCACGGAACTAGATTACGGGTCAAGATCAAAGGAACATCACTCCTCTATTTTAAACCTTGTAAGGTGCAATGATACGCTAAGACAATTGTGTATAAAATTCAAAAGAGTAATAGACATTGGCTGAAAACCATGTAGTTCAAGGCACAAGTCAGAGTAAGTAGTAGTTAAAAGGCATGAGGATTAAGGACTTACAACTGCGGCTTTGACTGGTGTAGTCATGCCCTTCTTCTTGCTGGTGTGACAGTCGTTTAAGATTTCCACAGCATTTGGTTCGGTACTTTTTGGTCCTTGCGGGCTTTCCTCTACATTTCGAACAAGTCAATATAGATCGATAATATAGTACATCGAAAAGAGTGAAACATTTGCTAATTACAAGAGCCTCGCGATTGTGCAATATAGCTACGAGATCTGTAAATGCATTTGGAATTTCACTTTCGTATGGTTGGCCTTGTTCTTTGAACAGTTCACCTACAAGAAGATAGATTTGTGTGGCACATGCATAAATAGGACTTCAACATGTGATCGATCACATATATATAATGTACTGATACTTGGATCGAGACCGGTATTTAACAAGGCCCCTCCGGTCTTCATCCGATATATTTTCCACTTTGGAGATGTTTGGGAAAGTTCTTTATTAGCCATGCATTCAAAGTGAGTTTTCCTCAAGTTATACCGACATCTTGTCATGAGCGGACTTGAAAACATGGGTGCAAGCTTGTCTGGTTGCATCATCTTGGCTATCCAACTTGAACCTCATCATTTGAAAATTATGGGAGTCTCATTATCGCTAACCCTAGCAAGTATGGGAATGAGCAAGGCGATATTACTAGTTTCCATACATAACCATACTTACAGATAAATGGTCGAGGAAGGTGTTGAACTGGTTTCGTCTTTGTCATTCTGTCTTGAATCCATGTTGGGAGGATACGTACATGACACCTAACGGCAACCGCTGCCTTTGATACTAACTTGGGCGACTCAGCAGCATCACGTGGCCCTTTTAAACCTGCCTCAAAAGCGGATCTCCATTCTTCCTCCTCTAGATTTAGTTAACCCATCGAGAGCATTATCTCGATGTTTTTCCTCTTGCGCCTAGGTGCTAGTCCAACAACGAACATAGGAAGTGTTAGTGTACATCAAGCAGTGAGACTACATATAAAGAAGCATGCAAGCTGTAACTTGACTCCGGCAACTACCTTCTTGCTGTTGAAGCTCACAAGGTTCATCGATATTGCCAACTCGTCTTGTGTCAAGAGTGCTTGGGAAGTAGTGTCGGTGGCAAGGGAGCTTGGGAACGTCTTTGCTAGCTCGATTGGCCTGAGTAAGTCGTCATTTGGTAATCTTGTGGTAGGTGTTGCAAGAACTAGGGCTGTCTCTGCTTGTTTGGTGGCAGCTATTTGTTTCTGTTTGGCTTTTTTTGCAACTCGTGTAGCATGGGATGCCGTGTTTGTAGAATTTTCCGCTGGACTTTGACCTTCTATTGCACCATCAGTACCAGCAGAATCTGTAGGATTCATCCGTTTCTCATTCCCTGCCACTCCATGTTTCTTCCTCTTTCTCTGTGCCATGTTAAGTCAAGCCGACAAGAAAAACGAATAACAATTTAGTTCTTCAGAAAAATTGCAGATGAACTGAACTTTGATGTTAGACAACCACATGATAGGAGGATGTAATATGTATGAAAAACAGGATGGAAGAGATAACTAGAACTATGATGTGTAAACTAAGAAGAAGACATTTCACCAAATTAGAAACAATGCAATGGAAGGTAGACACCATATGAAAGATGCTACAAATATCGCTCTGCCAAGTTAACAGTGTCTCATTATAAATGGCGTTTAAACAAATGTGAAGCAGTACAAGAAATAAATCATATGCAAGATGCAAACAACATCACACTACCATGTTAGAGGTCTCTCGTCATTAGTGCCATTGCATATTCACAGCATTGCATATTCACGACTTATGATGTGTAAACTAAGGAGAAGGCATTTCAACAAATTAGAAGCAATGAAAGCTAGACACCATATGAAAGATGCAATGAATATCACTCTACCAAGTTAAAAGCTGTCTCGTCATAAGTGCCATTTCAACAAATTAGTAGTACAAGCTAGAAAAGAATGTGAGATGTAACCTATATCACACTCAGAAGTCAAACGTGTCTTATGATAAGTGATTGTTGCGAGGTTACACAAGCAGTACTAATTTGATGTAAGAACATGGTGTGATAGACAGATATTGTATGTTCTAGAAAGCAGGAACACAGGTCTTATTAAGGTATAATGTGTAAAATGGCGGATGGAATTCAACAAAATTAGAAGCAATACAAGCTAGACATCACACATAACATGCAACCACATATAACGATTGCCAAGTTAGAGGGAGCACCGATGATCTTTGCACTAGGGGAGACGTGCTCATCATAAACACAGCTTTGTTGAGTGTCTATGCATGTGTTGTCTTGGAAATCATCTTGGGGGTGTGGAGGAGTAGGAAGCTGTAGAGGCCCTCCGTTCGGAAGGAGCACCTTTATCCATTTGCCTTGCTAACTTCCTTCCGCTTTATTGATTTTGAATTGTCAAGTAAAACCGACAAGAAAAAGCAATAAAATTCTCTCTTGAGAACTCATTCATGCATGATCTTGACAATCACTACTTTGATGTAAAGGCAAACACATGATACGAGGATGGAATTTGTACTTAAACAGACGGCATGGCATGTTCACAACTGTTTGTGTAAACTAAGCAGAAACCATTCCAGCAAATAAGAAGCAATGCAAGCTAGACACCACATGAAAGATGCAACCAATATGACTCTGCCAAATTAAAAGTGTCCCATCATAAATGGAATTTCAACAAATTAGAAGCAGCGCATGCTATAAATCATATGAAAGATGCAACTAATATCGCACTGCATCTACTAAAGGTGTCTCGTCATGTTGATTGATGCGGGATACAAAAAAAACAATAGTTTAATGTAAGGACATGCTTAATAGACAGATGTACTATGTACTAAATACAGGAAGGCATGTTACATTAACAGGTATAATGTATAAGCTAAGCAGACTAGCACATGCAGTTTAACCAGATTGGAAGAATTACAATCTAGACACCATATGCAACATGCAACCAAATATCCATATTTGCCAAGTTAGAGCAAGCACCGCAATGCAAGTGTAGAAATCTTGTAATCAACTACGGAGCTACATTCACTATCTGCATCTAGCATTTACATTTCTTGAGAATCATGTCGGAGGTGACGCTGCATTCTTTAAATGAGGAGTAGTCCCCTTGCACCTGCCTCGTCATAAGTGGTGATGAGGGATACACAAGAACATTAGTTTGATGTAAGAACACGGATAATACGGATGTACTAGTATGTACCAAAAAGCGAAGGCATGTCATATTCAAAGGTATAATGTGTAAGCTAAGCGGATGCAATTTAACCAAATTGGAAGCAATACAAGCTAGACATCCATTTGGAGTGGTGAGCATGATCATCTAGGACACGAGAGCACGGTGGGAGGCGGGCTGCTTCGCCACCATCGCAGCTTTTAGTTGGCTTCGAGGTGATGCCTATCTTTCTTTGGGCTTGTCCTTTGGCTCAAATCCGATTATACGACTAACTATTTGTCTTCCGTGCTCACAGGATGGTGGTTCATGTAAAAATATATCTTTCCTTATCATACCGACTTCGGCCTTTCGAATACAAGCTAGACACCATATGCAACATGCAACCACATACGGCACCGTGAAGTTAAAGCAAGCACCTGGGTTGGTGGTTCATGTCGAGCGAGATCATCAACTCCAGAGCTACGTTCCTCGTCTCCATTTGCTGACACTACACCCTTTAAATCCTTGAAACGTTTTTGGCCTAGCCGCGTACCACGCTGGAACGACTTCTCTCTATTCTTTTACTTACTGTCAAAGGCGAGGGTCACGAAATACCCTTGCACGAAACACAATAGTGAGAGTAAGGGTAAAGTGTGTGAAGAACTAGTGCTGCTTTGTAAAAAGTAGCGAGATAGCATGTGGCTGAAAAATAAATGACAGGAGACATATGATAGCTCTACAACATTGCATGGCAAACAAAATTAGATTCTACTCTGTATGATTTTATAATATATGAGCACAGGAAATGCAGGTACTCCTCCAGCACACCACCACATGTGGTCATATCTAAGATAACAGTCAACTGAAAATAAACATGTCAGTCGATTTTTCAATGAACCGTCCGATCTATAAGGAACGGGAAAATGGCCTTCGTCTACATCCCGCCAGTCACTGTTGACGATCTTTCTCAAACCGCCAGCGACCACTGGCCCAGACCCCTGCCTCCGCCGCCCCGTCCTCCCCTCGACTTCACACCACCGCCGTGCTTGGCAGCGCCCCCAGGCCATCCCTTTAATCCCGGCCGACCTCCAGATCGGGCGCCCGGTAGCTCTAGGCTGCACCGCCCCTAAGATAAACACCAAAGCGGCTGCTTCCCGGCGTAATAGGCGTACTAAGCGCTGTTACGCCGGGAATGCTTCCATTAATTGGGAATAAGCTGGCGGAAATTGAAATTCGAGGCGGCGGACCTCTAGCTAAGTTGAAATAGTATATGAGGAGAAACCTTGTGCATCGCGAGTTACTAGGAACATCTAGTATCAAGAAGAAGCGGTCAACTAGTGTCTTCAGTGGGATGAATACCGTGCAAGCAAAGACATAAGATTTGCACGAGTAAGGGAAGAGGAGTACCTTTTTTGGTTGCCGGTGTGGTCACCTCCACATGTCGTGCCGATCTTCTTATTTTTACCGGGGAAACCGATGTTCTGGAGGGTGCAGGCTTGGACGAACCCATGGCCAAATTGTTGACTGTGTTGCCGTGGCCGTATGTCGGCGGAGGGGAAGCGGATCCAGGCGGCGAAGGGCGGCGTGCGCGGGAACAACTCCGGTGCGGTGGAGGGTGGCGAAGTTGGAGCAGCAGCGGTGAGGTGCAGGACGGCGTGGTTGAACTGGCTCGGGTACGGACGGCTCGGCCTCGGCTTCAACTATTCGCCGTGGAGGGCGTTGCGGTTGAGGTTGCATTGGACGACGACGTTGGGGTATCGGCTCCGGCATGATGGAGGAGGGCGGCCGTTGATGGGTGGGATGAGGTGGCGGATGGAGGGCCGGGGTTTGTGGTGGTGGAGAGGTAGTTTTGGCGCCCACGAGTCTGAATGGGGAATCGGACGAGTGGGGCGGGGACCATGTTTGATGCAGGGACGCTTGTTTTTTGCTTTTTGAACAGAAGATGGGGACGCTTGTTTGAAATTTGGGGAAAGTACAAACTTTGCCCCCTCTTAAATTCGGACCCTCTGCGGGTCGGGGGTAGGATGGTAATCCCAGTGTCCCCAAAGCGATTGGGCGGGGAAGCGATTTGACGTAGCGCATGTGTGTAAGCTGGCCATTGTGTATGAATGTCTTTCGGATGCGGTTGCGTGGCGTCTAGATGAAGCTACAAACCTACGGTTTAGACCTTTGGACGTCGGGCGGTGGGTTTCACGGGTAGGAGTTATTAGAAAAAGTAATTTGCTTGTACTACCAAACATTGGTCTCCACACGGTTTGAGGCGAGTAGAGGCTCTTTTGGCGCTTAGATTCGAAATTTTGAAACACAAGCATTCACGTTTAGAGTACTCTTGAACTATGAGGATTGACCTAAATAGACAATGTTATGTTTGACCTTGTATGTTTGAAAACCTCATTAAATTATCTGCTTCTTTTTGAAATTTTGACACTTGAAAATGCTATAACTACGATTATTTTGGAATGGAGGAGCTAAATTTGAATCTATTTTGTACCACGACTACATATGCTATTATGTACAAAATCGAGCAAAGATTGGTGCCCCCATAATTTAGGTATGGTTTACAAATGCCATGATATCAAATTCAAATAATTGAATGGACTTCATGTTGAATTTGATTTTTTTTAAACACCTTAAGTTGAATTCAAATGTATGCTAGTTCATAGGTAGCTATTTATAATGTCCATTGTGTAACTTTTGTATGTATAATGTGCTTTACACACACAACATGAACTATACTCACGTTTATATTCGATTGCTAAAGCGATGCATTATGCAGAGTTCAAAATACTAACTATGTGGATCAATTGTGTCGAATAATAACATAGACATGCTCAAATTCGATAGAATCTAGATGTACGATGGATCAATGACCACTCCTTACGCTTGAATTGCAAATATCATGATCCCATCCTAATATTTGGATACAATTTATATCTTTAATCAATCTCAGAAGCGATCTTTTCACGTGTAGTTTCACTCTCCATCGGTGGTCTCTCACACATGCTCACACACTCTCACCCGAGGTGTCTTTCTCGCACACATTCTCTAAATATAACCCTCCCTCCCTCTCGTAACCATTTACAACTGTTTTCACTAACCTTTATCACAAGCACTCTTCCTCTCTCAAACATACACACGCACAATCCTCATTGACCCTTTCTATATACATGGACCTGCCTACATGTCTCATATGCGCTCATTATCTTTTACGCCTGTCTCTCACGCATTGTCTCACACCTCTCTTCCTAATCGTGAGTATGATTCTAGCGAGAGCATTACAGGATGCCCTTAAAGTTAGCTTGGATGAATAGTAATATCAGAGATAAAGGGGTTACCTTAGTCCGAGAACCTAGGGTTACAAATACTAACCGGCTTTGTTAGTGGACACAGAATCCTTCACAATTCAGCTATCTTTGTCTTGTACAACTAGTCATCCATGGGTCTTCCTAAATGCGTCGGCCGACCAATGTGGCCTTGAGGGCGGAACCGAACAAAGGGCCTCACCTCGACCCACCGGACCTCCGCAGCGGTGACACACCCTCCGCCTCACGTCTCATTATCTTCTCACACCCACACATACCAACACAAACACCACACTCACAGAAAATTTCTCCCGGTGCCTCTATTCCCTCCCTCTTGCATATACACACTCAAGGGAATGGAATCTCTTGTCGTGACGTCATATTCGTCTCTCTCTCTAGACCACTCTCATTTCTCGTGCTATCTCTCCCACGCCCCAGTCGGCCTCTCTATCCATGGCTCTCTCGAATATGTAATACACACACATACCTCGCTAGGCCCCGTCAAATGCATCAAATACACATTCACACATGTTACATCACGTACCCCATTGATCTAAAAAGCCCTCTCTTCACATTTATTTCGCATACAACATTCCTTTTGAATAAAGTGTGGCCAAAAAAATATTTTAGAATTTCTACATATATACAACATTACAAAGTTATATGGAGGAATCTGAGCAGCTAATTTGCATTGCATGGTGCCCACAATGATATTTATTCCGCCTTTGTGAATTTGTATATTTTTATACTATATACAAAGTTAGTCATAATAAAGAGAAACGAAGAGAATCTCTCTCTCCATCGCATACCCCCTATGCGCCCCTTTCACATATGCACACAAAACTATCTCCGGGTCCTCTAAAAGTAAGCCCCGGAAAATTCACGCATGTTTCATCTTTCTCTCGCGATATATGCAATAGCGATCATTGTATTTGAGCGAAAGCATATACATACATAGGACTTCAGAATCCACTCATTACGGTCACCATTTATGTTTAGTGGTTATTATTCATTCACGGGCTCACCGTACAACTCTGTATTTGCTCATGACATGACTAGTTGACGATTAAGCGCTCACGTGGCACCTCTAGTGTTGCATCACATTATCTCACTACCATCGTGCCCACACAACCGACTTGTATCTACTCTACATCTACACTCTTATAAAATACATAAAATACACTCTTATAAAAAACATAGTTGGTGATGATGGTGTGCACCTTGCCATCACCTGCAATATAGACCGTCCGATTTATATCTGATGGATAGGAAAGAAACTATGGCAATTTTGCAAAAAGGTACCCACACACCTCTCCACATTTGCAAATAAGGCCTTCCCTCGTTCATCCTTTTCTCTCACAAGATAAACAAGTCATACAAATGCATCTTGATGTTACGTGCAGCACGAGCATCTTACTAGTAAGAATGAAAACAAAGCGACAAAAAAATATTTGAACGGTGGTTCGAAGTCATGACCCATGAGCACGGCGGACAAGGTGGCCTTGTATTGGTATGTTGAGCCGTCTGTTCTAACACACAAGAACTAGTGTGGTGATTACACACACGCACGCATGCACATGAACTGCATCCACGCAACACTCACACAAACACATGCACCCACGCACGCCGCAACACTCACACATACACACGCAGCCACGCACGCACGCAACACTCACACGCCGCGCATAACACTCCACGCACTTTTATACATGCACACATGCATGCACACACCAATACACCACACAACTAACACACTCTCACGCTCATGTGCTCAACCTACCGTGCATGCGCACACATCGAATACAGCAGACACATACACAACAGGTGATTCCGTGCACAGGTTGGGCGCTGCGTAAATTTGTGTTTATCGACCTTTTGCCTATGCGATTTGGCCAATTGGGACCCACAAGGAGCGTGGTCAATTTAACTAGTCAACATGGTAGCGGCAGAACTATTTGGCGGTCAGCGAGTGCAATCCGATCTTTGAGCTGTGAGCAAGTGACCGTATAATCACCGCAAAACATATATAGTGACCGTAATCAGCTTATTCTGAAGTTGGTGGCCGTATTACAGCTTTTCTCTCTGTAGGCCCTCCAAAACTACATCTCTACGTTCTCGCATGTTACATCTAACAACTATGCAAAACAGCACTACTACTACACTCTAACACAATAAATCATATGTGTTTTTAGTTTTACTAGATATCATATTATTACTTATAATTATTCAGTTTGCATACATTAAAATTGCCTTTGAAATGTATGGCGGTATCATCTACCGCATGGAAAAATCCCGCCTTTCCTGTTTAATCGGGTTTCTATCGATGAATCATGCGAAACAGCAAAACTATAGTACTATACGGTACAAGTAGCGATTCCTTTGGGCGTCGTGTCGTCTACTCCTCCGTCGTAAGAGTGGAGCGCTCGCTTTCATAAATCTTCTAGTCCCTTTCGCCGACATGTGGGACATGAAGCTACTGGGTCCACGTGCCATACCGGCATACAATGCGAGCAGCGGGGTGAAGCACCCGATCATGGCGCTAAGCGTAGTAATGAGCAATGAGGCGTCAAATCACAAAGCTGCACCTTTCAGCGCGATTAAGTTGGAGGGACGAAGCAACCATCATTTCACTCGTTCTTTGAATCCGCTTCTCCTCATCTTCTTCAACTTAACCACATGTTGCTTCTGCCGTTGTTACGCCTCATGTGGGACGCGGATCGGCTTGGTAAAGCAACGACATGTGGGACCGCATGTTAGCAAAACCGCCGAGACAACGTCCTCCGAAAATAAGAAGCCTAATCCTAGACTTACAAGCGGCTACGTAGCTGCTCGTATACTTTCCATCTAATCTATATATGCTCCCCCTGATTTTCAGGTGGGGTGGGCCTAATCCTCTCCTTTAATCCAATCAAATAGTCCCACATCACATCAGTTTGTAACTTTATGTAAACCATTACGTGGATGTAGCATTGCTCAAATAAGAAACCCCGCCATCCGCATACGGCAAAATCACCTCCTTTTACTAATCTTGATTCTATAATTTTTTAGATCAATATAATTGAGATTTGTATAGATAGCACCTGAGGAGCAAAACCAAGTGAGTGCAGTTAAGGGCATCCACAATGTGTAGCCAAATGTGAAAATAGCTTTTTGGCGTCGTGGGAACCATTGTGAACGGTGTTGCCAAAGCCAAAAAGATGGAACCGTTGCTCCACGATTGATTGATTGATTGAAGGAATAGAAAAATGCAACGTCTCTCCTCTTTCTCCCATGCTTGGGCGCATGTAAATGCGATTATAGAGCACAGAGTCTACTCCCTGTCCCTTCTATCACAAATCACAAAGCGGTGAGGCGTCAAATCACAAAAGCAGACCGAAGCAACCATCATTTCACTCTTCGCTGACTCCGCTTCTCCATCGTCTTCTTCGAGAAACCATCTCACCGCACTAGTATTCCTAGTAGTACTAGTAAAGGACTTCCTGGATGCAAATAAGGCGGTTGTCTCGGCTTATAGGCGACACTTGCAAATGACTTACCGTGGTCTCCCTCAATGGTGTTCTCCGTCGAACGCACTTCGCCAAACCACCAAAAAAAAGATATCTTCGACGTCATCGCAATGGGGAAGGAAGTCAAATATAGTTACTACCTCCATTTTTTTTGTACACAAGGCGATATATCAAAATTACAATTTGCAAAGGGCCACTAACACTAATCGAGGCAAAATTGATGGGGTTAGCAACCAAGGACATTAATATCCCTGCATGCATGCGGAAGTGAGAAGGTTGGTTTGCATGGTGCCGCATTAATCAAGCGATGAGGAGTGAGATGGTTAGCTCTTTGGTCTTTGGAGAAAAAATACGCATTAATTGACCACGTGAAGCGAGGATTTGTATCGATTAAATCCCGCGAAGGAAAACCCCGCCTTTCTTTTTTAACACTAGTACTCCTAGTACTTACGTACTTATGTTGTTTGGGTCTAGGCCTTGCATTGCCAAACTTCGCCACACATTTTTGCCAATCTTGCCTAAAGTTTTCAAAATGAGAAGGAGGTACACTTGCGCCGGTATGTCGCCTCGCACTGCACCCTCACACGGTCGCTCCTGCACACACCATGTCGCACCGCACCCTCACCACGATCGCTCCTACCGCCGCATAACCCAACCAAGGGCAGCACCCTCAGCGACCGTCTTTGTCGCATGTGAACAAACCAAACTCAGCCATCCTATCGCTGACACATAATTTTCGTTCATAGAGTATGTTTATCCAACCGCATGTTGGGGAGTATCCCGTCTGGCCCGTGCGGTGGTGCATTCGGGAAGAAGAAGAGGTGAAGAAGAAGGAAAGAAGGGTTAGGAGGCGTAGGATATTCATCCAACCGCTTGAAATGGTAGACTGACCCAAGTCGAGCGACTTGCATAACAAATATATGTTTTTACACAGCAAAAGATCCATAAAAACAACAACATAAAGAAAAACTATCCTTTGCTCGCGGAAGAGAGCGGCCTCGTCGTCTTTGGCTGCCAGCCGAACCAACCGTCGCTACCGGCGTGTCTCCGCACCGTGGTTGTCCTCGGCCTCCGGCTACTCGTTCAAGCGGGCGTCGCAGGCGCTTCTGCACGGGCGAGAGCACAGCCAGTTCAAGTCGAGGACGTCCGGTTCCGCCTGCAGGAGGGCCTCGATGGCAGCGGCATCCGCTCGCTCCGCGTCGAGTCGAGCCTCTACCGCCCGGTTCAAGTCCAGGACGTCTGGTTCCGCCTGCAGGAGGGCCTCGATGGCAGCGGCATCCGTGCCCTCCACCGCCCGGTTCACATCCACGACATCCAGTTCCGCCTGTAGGAGAGCCTCGATGGCAGCGGCATGCGCGCGCTCCGCATCGAGTTGAGCCTCTGCCTCCCGGTCCTCCTTTAGTATCGCAATGTTGAACCGCTGGTCCGCCTGCACCATGGGGACTCGGGCGCCCGGCCGCGAAGTCGGCGTCCATCGTCTCATACCCATCGGGGCCTTCTGCGCCGCGACCTCCGCCATGAACATTGGATCGGCTTCCTCCTCCCTCGTAGCTTGGCTCCGGAAGAACTTCGGGGATTGGCCCGCTACCAGCGAGCTTGGAAGCAGTGCATGGCGCCGACCGCCGCCCTGTGATTTCTGCGCGGCGCTCGGTGTCGACATCTTGTAGTAAGTGATCTTCGCGGCGCACCATGGCTTTTCCGGCCCGAACTAGGGGCGCTTGATGCGGGCTAGGGGATCGAAAGGTGGGGGAATGGGCTGGAGATTTGGTGTGGTTTTAGAAGGCGATGGCTGGCGTGGGCGGCAGCGAAGGTTACGGGTGTGAATAGTGGTTCGATGGCGACCGGTGAATCGGTTTTTGGTATACATCGCTCTAATCGCGTTCGCGTTGCATGCCGGCATGCTTGGACCCTCCGTCGCTCGGTGAATGGAGCAGCGCATCGTCTTGCGTTTTCGCTCGCTTGTGGGACCGCCATTGAGAGCAAACCGGCGTCCCTCCGCCTCCCCGCCCGTCATTTATTATACCACCACTCCCTCCATTTTATGCAGAGTAAATAAAAGCAGAGGGAGTATACTACGAATGAGGATCCTGACGTGGCGAACCCATTGAGTAAGCGACATGCGGGGCCTAGCAAGCATGGGGTCCCCATGATAAGTGACCGAAAGGGAGGGTAAGGCAGGGATACCTACGTCGAGGATCCACTTCCACTATACTACTTTGACCAAATGTTAGAAGTAATAATATATGACATGCAACTTACACAAATGTTAGAGTAATAATATATGACATGCAACTTACACAAAGCATACAGGGTCTAATCGTTTTTTCGAGGCTAACTTTGACCAAATGTTAGAGTAATAATATATGACATGCAACTTACACAAAGCATACGGTCAAATTCATATGTGAAAGGAGTTTCCAATGATATATTTTTCACATTATACATCTCATGTACTATTAAGCTTGTCAATAGTCAAATTGGAAACCATCTCGAGTACAAATCTAGGAGTACGTACGAATCTAACAATATTGATTGGGCGTTGTTGAATGTTGATACCTTTTTTTATCAAAGTAGAGATACTTTGACTACACATAAGACTTATATGTAAACTAGAAAGGATAGGAGGGAGTATATTATGCGTTCAAAAGCAAGCGAACATTGAATACCCTTTATATATGATTTGCGGATGCTATGATCAACTGGTTCAAAATTTTGAATCCGCCTTAGGTATCACGTGCCCCACTTTCGTTCCCTCTCGATTGCATCTCGGCGTCCAGGAGATCTATTGAAAGAGGACTAGGGTGGGTACATGCGAATGATACTTGGCGGAATGTTCAAATGAGGGCATGCGGGGAGGATGGACTCATTGGAGGCGACATGATCGATGGAGAAGAGGGTTGGAGAGGAATGAGAAATAAGCAAAGCATACATGATTATACTTGAGCAGCTCAAATAAACAATAAGTTGTCTCGCTTGGCCTACATAGTGAAAGGCCTAATCGCATAGCGAACCTTGGCCTTCGAATATGTCCGGGAAAATAGGGAAACCGACATGGCATGTGGGGCACACACCCGTCGGGGCGATGTAGCGCCAGACTAGTCCAATGGAGGAGCTGGCCCACGACCTCCTGCGCCACCGACAAACCGTTCATGTGGAGTCGTTGGGGCCAACAACGGGCGCAGCTCGGGACCGCCTCGACACGGCGACCGCGGTGGCGACACGCTCATATCGTCGATAGACACGGTCGGTTTCAGTGTCTTTGAGGGTGGCGTTAGTGATGTGCACGACCAGCGGTATGTTTGGTTTGTGCCCAAGGTTGCCCCATCAAAGCATTGGGTAGCCAAAATTTTGGTTGAGGTATTGGTTGCCCATGATTTGGGTGACATTGGCAAGAAAAATGAACTAGAGTTGGCTAGAGTTCATTGGCATGCCAAAGAAATGGCAACCATCAAACAAAGACCAATCTTTGGGTCATGACCAAAATTTTGGTTGAGGTATTGGTTGCCCATGATTTGGCCGACATTGGCAAGAAAAATGAACTAGAGTTGGCTAGAGTTCATTGGCATGCCAAAATAATGGCAACCATCCAAACAAAGACCAATCTTTGGGTCATGACCACAATTTTGGTAAGGTGCACTTTGGCCACAATCCAAACACACCCCAACACCCGGCTCGTCGAGGATGCAGGCGCCGCGGCAGCGTCCGCGGAGTGGTGTGGCGCGACAGCTGCATCCTCTCGACTGAGACCATGCCGGGTTGTCTTGCTTTTTCAATGATATGCGGGGATCGCATGTGAGCAAAGGCATCTCCAACGTTGCCACGACCGCGGTGACTACTACAGGACACCAAAACCCTCGTCCACTGGCGCCCGTCGCGTGGTGCGTTCCCAGCGGCGCCCGGCTGCCGCATTCATGCCGTCCGTTTGTATGTAAATGCGTTAAGAGGCTCGGTGCCGAGAACCAACTCCGGCGACTTAATGGCGGCGCTGGGCGCTTAGCCTCACGGAATGCGCTACTTACAGCGGCAGCGCCAGCTAACCTCCACACCATAGCGCGCCGTCCTCCTACACGGCACCACATCCGCCATGACCGCCAAGTCTGAGCAGCTCTGCGGGAGAGCTTGTCTTCGAGGATGAAGCTCGAGTGCCGCCCTCGCTCAAGTCGCCTCTCGCGACACAATAAGCGGCGTGGTCGGACAGCGGGCCAGCGACCGCTGGCGGTAACCCTGTTGGCGGCCCGGCAGCGGGAGCACCGTCGACCACGTGTCCTACTTGCCGCCGTCAACGTCCGGCACCGCCGGGTCGGGAACTCCTCCGAGGATGAGTAGGGCATGGGGAGGCGGGGCATGGTGTGCCAACTGGCTGGTCCGTATCCGTGTTCTACTCTTCCTTGCGGAGACCGCACCTTCACTTCACGGGTCTTGAACCCTGCCCCGATACATAGAGATCGCGAGATGGAGGGCGTCGATGCGCCCGTAGAATAGGTTTAGGGTCGGGTTTCTTTTATTTTTCTGTCCTATAAAAGTTTGAAATGTAATGAAAATCTGCCGTGTTTGCATTAATCTCGGCGGTGTATATGAACTTTCACAATAATATACATATTGTAGGAGTACTAGCAAGATGCCCGTCGTTGCATGGAAGATCAAGATCTTGTGGGAGAAAAGGATGAAGCGAGAGAAAGCTTTATACGCAAATGTGGAAGGAGTGCGGGTAAATTGTCATAGTTTCCTTCCTAAGCATTAGATATAGATCGGAAGGCCTATATTGCAGGATGACGGGCACACCATCATCACCAACTCTGCTTTTTATTGAACCGAGGCAAATCTAACATGCAGTAAAATAAACACATAAGGTCTGCATACATACACAAATTATCTTAGGCACTCAATAGTACGTCCACTACACATTCACGCATTTCACATCTTTCTACATCTACGGGAACCTACGAAAGGGTTAACGTAAATTGCCTCTCTCTCCTCCTCCTGATTTTCATGGTGGTGGGCCCTCCTCCCCCATCTACAATCAACAGCTCACACGTTTCACATTACGTTAATTACGTGGCGGGATTACGTAGGTGTAGCATTACTCGTCCTAAAAACCAACTAAGCCAACCTCCGGCATATAAATGCGGGAAAAGACCCGACAGCGCCCGTTTTAGTCGGGATTACCGGATTACTAGTAGTAATGTCGATGGATCGCGAAGCAAAAAAAAAAATTTAGGGGCGAAGCACCTAGTTTAAAAAGGAAAAAAAGCGGTACACTCCACGGCACTCTGTCAGCGATGCATTGCACCCACACACGTTCGGTCCTGCACACGGCTCACGCATAAGCGGGCAGCGACTTGCCTCTTCACTCCACCGTGGGGACTGCACTTAGAAACCTACCATGCGTAAACTCCCTCGCCCACCGGCGAAAATCCTTCCCCCACACCCAAAAATTCCCCGAAATCCGATTCAACCGCCCTTGACCAACTAGCCAATTATATTCCCCAAACCCCTCCCCCTGTCCCCTCCACTCCATTCGCTCCGCCAGCCACCCCTCCCTTGGCGCCCGTCACGTCGGCGCCAGCGGTCAGCGATCCTCTCGCTCCCACAGATGCGCTCTCGTGGCTGCCGTCCTCTAGCCGCGCCGCCACCTCAGCTACGTTCTTGTGGGCGCCTGCAGTGATCCAGCGTCGCCACCGTGGCGATGTTAGTGTGGAGGCGCCTTGCGGTCGGCTTCTCCCACGATACGCGCATTCTAGGCGAGGCCCCGTTCATGTCGGTGTATGCGCTGAATGTTAGGCGATAAATGATTTATTAATCTCATTGTTTGCGAAGTAGTTTACTGTCAATATGCTCTGCTTAAAGCTTCCTTGCTGATACGCACTCAATCTGCTTAGCTGAGATGGCATGCCAAGGCCGATTAGTTGCTAAAATATCCTGCCATATATTTATTGTGGCGTAGATTGCCATGGTCTAGTAGCCAATCTGTTAGGTGAAATGGCTCTACACCGTTTTATACTCGATCTTTGTTGCTGCGATGGCCTTGATAGTTCGATGGCTGTGTGCTCGACCTCATTATTTGCTGAAACAGCCTGCCATAATTTGGCACTCAAATCTGTTTGCTGAATTAGTTTTACATATATTTCGTTACTTAGATCTGCTCGTCCAAATATCTTGCCATAGCTTTAGAAATCGACCTAGGTATTTTTTTCTGGACTTCATAAAAAAGCATATATGTTTTTCATGTAATATCTAGTAGAAGAACTAATTTGTATGTCTAACAGATGGATGAGGACTTGGATAACTTCTGCAGAAGATTCTCCGCTGCATATATCGAGGGTTGAAAACTTCATGAACTTTATCGAGTCGATACGGTGGTCCGAAATCAGATGTGCTCTGCCCGTGTAGCGATTGTATGAATTCAGTTACAAGACCCCGATCAATGTGCAAAATCATCTACACTAGTATAGGATGTCGGTCACATATACTAGGCGGGTTCATCATGGTGAAGCTGTGAACGTCAATGTTATTGACTACGTGGAAGCAGCAGATCACCATCTAGATCTGCCTGATGCTTAGGTGGAAGAGGAGGAGGAGGTGGTCTTTGGCGGGCGATGAGTTTGACCAACATTGAAACAATGCTCTACGAAATATTTGTGCATTCGTGAACTTTCACCTGCGAGAATAAAAGCGGTGGGCCCGCATGTTGGAACAATGCAGCAGCTCTTTGTCACCCAGGGAAATAAATAATTTGTCGATATTCTCAGCTATGGTCACCTTTCTTCGGTGAAGACATCTGAGCGGATGACCAACAAATCATTCGATGCGATGTTGGCTGCTTCTGCGAATCTTTCCGGATGCATCTGAGCTGCCACACACCTCTGATTAAAATGAAGAATTTCCTTGATGCGGTTGGAATTGGATATGATATGATCCATGTTTGTAAGAATAATTGTGTTACATTAGGAAGGATTATGCCAACAAGTGAATGCCGAAATGCAAATCATCAAGATGGAAAGATGGCGATGCTGTGAAGAGGATTCCTCATAATGTTACGAGACATTTTCCAATTACACCAAGATTGCGAGAGGTTGTTTCATGATCTTTGAAACAAGAGAGGATGTCTTAGTGGCATTCTAGGAACCGAAGTCTGAGAGATCAGAATGCAATGAGCCATCCATCTCATAGTAATGAGTGTAAAAGCTTCAATGGTAAACACAAAGAGTTTCTTTCTTGACCCAAGAAACATTAGACTTGGCTTAGCTTCGGATGGATTTAACCCATTTGGCCACGAGGCGCCACATATAGCATGTGGCGATTAGCATTATCCCTTACAACATGCCTCCAAATGTACGCACCAAAGAATCAAACTACATGATGGCCTTGCTCATCCCAGGTCCAAAAAGTCACTGGAAAGGATTTTGATTTGTTCATGGAGCCTCTTGTGGAGGAACTTCAACAGCTATGGAAGGTGTTCTCACTTTCGAGACCTATATAGCAGCCCACCAACTGATTTCTTTACTGCGTCTTTGTTATAATTTGGTGCATCCATGATTATCCGGATTTGGGCACTATGTCAGGGTGAACGACACATGGTTACAATGCATGTGTTCGCTGTGACAAGAATCCGCTGTCATACACAATACTTAGCAAGATCTGTTACATTTGACACTGCCGTTTCCTTGCCAAGGACAAGCCGCATCCTAGAAAATACCGAAGACATGTGTTCAATGCAAAGCATGAAAACCGTGATCGTAAAGAGGCTCACCGCCCGATGAGTTGCAAGTGGAATTAGAGAAGGTCGGGCATATTACACCGGAAACCATCACGGTAATGGTAGCCGGAGAAGGAAGCGTGGCGGGGTAGAAGAGAGATTATTGTTTACCAGCGGGTCCACTTTGTGGGACTTGGAGTATTGGAAAGATTTGGATTTATGCATAATCTTGATGTGATGCACATCGAGAAAAATATATGTGACAGCATTGTCGGCACGATTCTTAATATTGAAGGCAAGGCGAAAGATACCTTAAAATCTAGGATTGATTTGACACACACAGGTATCGAGAAAAGGATTTGCAGGTGCAAGATGAAGGTAAACCACGGGATATGGCACCGGTGTATGCGTCTTGGACAAGGTAAAAGAAAAGAATTACGAGGTCCGATCCGTGTGAGATTCCCACATGGATTTGCTTCCAACCACGAAAGGAGAGTCGGTCTGAGATGGAAACAAGGTACAAGGTTGAAAACTCATGACTGCCACATCCTACTTCAAAGGGTTTTACCTGTTATCCTTAGAGGATTGGGCATACGACTTAACGAGCGATTCTGCGAGTTGGGACAATTCTTGAGGGAACTTCTGCGGTAGGAATATCGGGATAGATGCTTTGGGCGTCTTAGAGACAAGATACCAACTATCCTATGCGACCTTGAGAAGATATATCCTCCGGCCTTCTTTGATGTGATGGTGCATTAGGTTGTTCATCTACCCGATGAGGCACTACTTAGAGGTCGATCTGATGTATGGCTGGATGTACCCTATTGAAAGCGGCTAGGCACTTTCAAGGGCTATGTTAGGAAACGAGCTAGACCCGAGGGTTCCATTGCGAGAGGCCTACATTGCTTTGCTGAAGCGTTGACATTACTGCTCAAAATATATTGAAATAGCTGATCAGCTTAGCAAAGAGGTGGGTGAAGACAATCCGGGCTCAATGTTTTCGATTATTACATTAGGAGTTCTGAGGAAGAGTCGACAAGAGGACAAACCTAAAGATTTGGACAAAATGGTTTGGTATGTGTTGAATAACGGTCACGAGATCTTGCCCTATATCAAGTAAGTGCGATCTTGCAGCTTATACATCGTAATCTACTAAACTTGCAGCACATTCTTATATATTTAGATGTTTGTGCCTTGGTCACTATGTTGTGCAGCATCTACAAAGAGGAGTTACTACCGCAAAATCCAAGAAACATTGACAAAGCTGGTTATGGCAGGATTTGTGAAATGGTTCAAGAACCATGTAAGATTTGAAGTGCACTTTGTCAGTTTTTTAATATATTGAGTACATAAGATGATCGACTTGTCTATTTTCTAACCATAGGTTAAGAAGATGCGGGAGGATGGGTAGGCGATTGATGATGCCCGTTACTCACTAGCAATAGGTCACGATACTCGGGTGAGATATTATGAATCATGCGTTGTTGGAGATGTGCGCTACAACACCCTTACTGCGAGACGAAGGCACGCGAACACAAAAGCAGTGCCATCATGACCCACGGATCGTTTGGCGGAGAGACAACTGAAATGTATGCTAACATAACGGACATTGTTGATTGCGGTATATCTCCGATTTGAGGATCATCGTTGTGTGGTTACTGTTGTCTTTGTCGTTGGTATAACCTGTTTTCGAGGATCGCAAAACCCGAGCCGATGATTATTTCAAATCCATCAATGTCAAAGGCGGCGTACTAGACCAACGAGCCTTTTATTTTGGCAAATCAAGCAACACATATATTTTTCTTGGAAGACACATTTGCACGTGGCGATGGTGGAGAGTATTGCAAAGGTTTTAGCGAGAGGAATTCGTTTAATGAAGTTGAACAACAAGATGATGCTTACTTGCTCACGATGTACAAGATAACACAGATGTTCATAATATCTTTGAGAACCATCACGTCAATGGCAATGGCGAAAAGATTGCACGGCGTCTTTGTGGACATACAAGAGTTGATCAAGAAGAAGCCAGCGTTCGAGGGCGTTGAGGCGAAGAAGAAGATCACACCGTGGGGAATTACGATTCAGGCTGATACACATGGCGAAGATGTTGGCCATGCTGCTGCGGATGATGATTACATTGCTTTTATGCGTGTTGCACATCGAGAAGCGTTTTTATCTACTATGTGAAATTGTGTTTGCTATGACAAATGAAACACGATGAACATGTTGTTTAGTGTTTCTTTGTGAGAACATCACTTGTTATGTATGTTGATTTCTGTTTGGTGATTGTATGACAACTAAAACATGATGACATTGTTGTTTAGTTGTACTCATATTTGGCTGTGAAACTTGAATTTGATGACATAGTTTCTTTGTTGGACTGCAATTTGCTCGGCGTCTTCGAATGAGAACAAAAGTGACGAGCGGGGCCTCGACTATTTATTTATTTATATGAGCAAAGGGATACCCCTGATTTTTCGTTAATAGAAACCATTAGATGTTCACAACACTACACTCAACCTGCTACGAGGTTTCTTTCATTACTAGTTTTCAGCAAAGTGCTCATGTAAGTAGCCACTTTGAATACATCACGAGTGCTACATCACGAGTGCACATCGATTTTCCCATTATCTTCACAAGCTCTTTCATCTCCTCATTCTTTGTCAAAGGCCGTTCAGCGGTATTTGGCAGCCATGATCGGAGGAACTGCATCTTTAACCTTACGCTGCGCATCTTCCTCTTACATCGTTCCTTGATTTACTTGTCCAACACCCCAACCTGCTGGTATTGGGATTCCTCGGCTAACCAAATAATCAGCATAGTTGCATTCCCCCACATCAACAACTTCACAGAAATACAAATCACACGAATCTTCCCTTTTCTGAAGAAAATTGGAAGATCATCAACCAAACTATTAAAAAATCAACAAGCGAAAGCGTGAGAACAACACTTAAACATATTATTACCCCATGATTCGGGCATTTGTAGAAGACTTCGGTCGGGGTTGTGGATTGTGGTTGAGGCGACGGATGACTCTGCGTGATTTGCGGCGGTGGCACCACACCAGCAGCGGGTTGCGATGAGCAATTGGCTGCGGTGCGTCTTGCGGCGGGGTGTGATGAGACCCACATGCGATGAATGCGGGTGGCGACTTGGCGCATATCTGGTTGTTACTGCTTTGAAGAAGCGGTGGTCGAGCAACCGGCGGACATGGTTCTTTGCGGCGAGCTTGATGCTAAGCGAGTAAGTAGAGAAGAGGAGAAGCGAATGTTGGATATGTCGGTTTCATTACTTGCGAGTAGCATAGCACCATATATAGTCATAGTCTAGGTTTGGATTCGAACCAGCTACGAGAACACGTCTTTCTTTTTTCTAAAACTTCGGCAGCGTCTCTTTCTTGGTACACTCGCTTGTTACATCGCCTTCCCAAGTCTTTGATTTTCTTTCCCTTTTTGCGAGGAAGGAAGGAGGACAAAATTGAGAGTTCACGGGACTCGAACCCAAGACCTCTCGGTTGAAAACCAAGGGTGCTAGTCACTTATGTGGCGAAGCGTTCCACTGTGAGGAGGGCGTGAGGCGAGCGCATTTTCCTCGCGATTTTCTTCCTATATATAAAAAAGTATGCTACTTGGTGTCAACTTAGTCAACAAGCGATTGTACCAACCTTAACCGTTGGATTGACATTCAACGTCTGTCGCGTTTCTTGATCTCTTCTTCCTCGAGCCGCCAAAAGCCAAATCAGCGCCCGGTGACCGCTTCTCCCGCCTCCCACGGTGGCTGTGATCTTCCCGGCTCTGTTCGTTCCGTCAGAGGCCTCACCATCGTCCTCCGCCTTGGTTTGCTCGCTTGGCATCTCACCCTCGGTGTTGTCAACATGGTCGACAACCGAGAGGAATAAGGAGATATTTGTACATGGTGAGGATGACGGTAGGGACCAATGTGTAATGATAATTTTGTTTTTTGGACGGAGAAGGGTATCAAGCTGGGTTGTCTTGCGGACCGTGGCCCGTCTAGCCCGAACTTTTATTTCATATGTTTAGCACATGACCAGCCAGTTTGTTTTTCCTTTACGAAAATGGCTAGCCGACTATTTTGTTTTTGCAGAATAACCAACGTGAGGCCTACTTGCTTTTCTCGCTCTGCTTTGGGCGGAAATCTTTCAAGGCGAGGAGGATGCATTTTGCCCAGAAAATGGGCTATAAGTAATAAGAAATGGGCTATAAGTAATAATAAATGGGCTGTAAAATGAAAAAAATACAGCAAGCAGAGGCAATTAGTTCCAAAATCTTGTTTTCTTTCGATTTTGATATTTTAAATTTCATTGTTTTTGTCTTGGGTAAAATTTCATTGAATTTAAATTAAGGTATATTTAGATTTAAAATTAATTTGAATCTGGCTAGAAATTTCGGGTTGTATCTTTGTTTGGGACAGATTTGGAGGTGACTTGTGGGTCTACTAGGTTGACATGTACTTTGGCTTTGTCAACTTAGTCCCTAAATTCGATTCTAGCAGCGATGGCCGTTGGATGTTAATCCAACGTTCGTGCTTCTTCTTCAATATTTGATCTTCTTGCTCTAGCCGCCCAAACCAGCTCAGGTGGGACTACACTCCGCCTCCCATGGCCATTTGTCTTTGCCGCCTGAGCCGCACCGCCCACCCTACTTCATTGCTGGCTAGGCCATTCCTCTACTCACCCACACCTCCTGTTATTTTCGGCGGCGAGCCGGACGATAAACCCTCGTACTCCCCACCGCGTGGGCAACCATTCCGAGTCTTCCCGGCTCCGGTCGTTTCCTTCCTAGGCCTCACCGTCGTCCACCGCCATGGTGCTCTCGGCGTGACTGGTCAACAGTTAACGAGCGACATCCATCGGCCGTGGACCGTGTCATAAAATAATGATTACTCCACGGCGGTTGGGACCCACCGGAAGGGCCTACGTATTTCATGAAAAAAGCGTTCCCCATGAGACATGTCCGGACCCACCGGCTATATCTTCGCCGCAAGGAAGTGCCTCCTTATTACGCACAAAAAATGAATACCCCCCTACTAGCTGGGACCCACCATAGTGGGAGGATGACTTAATGGGCCAACTAAGTTGGCGGGGACGGAGGGCTTTGTCAACTTAGTCAATATGAACGATTCTAGCTCCGATGGCCGTCGATGTCCATCCAGCGGCCGTAGTGCTTCTTCAACCTCTGGTCTTCTTGCTCCGGCCGCCCAAAAGCAGAGCCGGTCGTCTGCATGCTCCACCTCCCGTGGCCATTTGTCTTTGTCGTGGAGGCCTCACCACCCCTACTATTCCCACCGCTGGCAGACCCTGCAGCGGCAGCAACCTCACACCGCGGCCGAACGGTGAACCCTCGTACTCCTCTCCGGCGGGCATCCTTTGCGGCGTCTTCCCCGACTCCGCGTCGTCCCCTTCCTAGGCCTCGCCGTCGTCCACCGCCGTGGTGCTCTCGGCCTTGACAACGTCGGCGTGGTCAAGGCGACTTCCATCGGACATGGACTATACGTGGAGGCCGACAATTTGGGTCCACGGCCGCAGCAAGAAAGTGCCTCCTTATTGCGCGGAAAATAATGATTCCTCCACCTGACAGCTGGGACCCACCGGACCGGCCACTGTATTTCGCGGAAAAAAGTTTCCCCCTGACTGCTGGGACCCACCAGCTTCATCTTCGCACACAAGGAAGTGCGTCTGGGCAAAAAAAATGTTTCGCCCCCCTGACTGCTGGGACCCACCAGCTACACCTTCGCACGCAAGGAAGTGCGTCCGAGCAAAGAAAAAAATGATTCGCCCCCTGACTGCTAGGACCCACGGGCTACATCTTCACAAGCAAGGAAGTGCGTTCGGGCAAAAAAACGATTCGCGCCCCTGACTGCTGGGACCCACTTGCTACATCTTCGCAGGCAAGGAAGTGCACGGCGGTTGGGACCCACACGGTGAGCGTCACGTGGCGTTGTCATTACAGTCGTGAACATATGCGTACATCTTTGGTCGATGTAGAGGCGCTGCGTGTCGTAGTAAGCGGCGCCGCGTGTAAGTAGTAGAAAGCGCCGCGTAGCATGTACGTCGTCATTACAGCGGCCAGGGTGCAAGAAAGAAAATACGACCACGTATGTCTACATACTGGTGAGGTCTCGAGCGCCTACTTTCGGCGCATACGTGCGGCGGGGCTCGTGTACATGGCTGGGTCGGAGCGGAGAAACAAGCGTCGTCATCGTGTTCATGGGGAGGCAATGGAATGCGTCGTGTTCATGGGGAGAGCAGCGGAATGCGTCGTATTCATGGGGAAGCAGCGGAATGCGTTGTGTTCATCGGGAAGCAGCAGGCAGCGTGGAGCCAACCGGTGGGTCGAAGCGGAATGCGTGGTCGTGTTCGCCGGGAGGTCTTGGGCCGGAACAAGCGATGGAAAGCGAGGCACAGCGTCTGCGAAGCGGAGAAAGCGGCCTTGTGTTTGACCGGCCACGTTGAACGGGATCCTGTTCGCCGGGAGAAGTGCAGCGTGCCGCCAAAAGGGCCAAGCGGACCTCCCTACGGTCGAAAGCAGGGGTCCTGTTGATCGGGAGGGTGTGGCGTGCGCAAAGCGGGCCAACGGACCTCCTACGGTCAGCAGGGGTCCTGTTGATCGAGAGCTGTGGCGTGCCGCCAAAAGCAGACAACGGACCTCCTACGGTCCAGCAGAGGTCCTGTTCGCCGGGAGGTGTGTAGCGTACCGCCAGCAGGACTCCACGGGATCTTGTTCATCTCCACCGTCGACCTCCTCCGGCCTCCACGGGCTACCATCGACCTCCTCCAGCCCCCACGGGCTCCTGTTCATCCAGCCTCCTTGGCGCTACTCCACGGCTCTTGTTCAACCACCCCTCCACCGTCTACAGTTCATCAAGCCCTCCACACCACAGGGTCTGTTCAACCACACCCTCCACGGGCACCCTCCACCATCTCTGTTCATCCAGCCCTCCACCACACCACGGGTCCTGTTCGCCGCTCACAGTTCATCCAAACCCCCAGCAACGCTCCTTTATTTCATCGAGGCGGCATCGATCGGCTTGATTAGCGGCGATAGTGAAGAATCACTTTCGATCGGGTTCGATTAACGACCATCGATCGATCGCTCCGGGTTCAATAACGCGTAGCTTTCGATCTGTCGCTCGAGTTTGAATTAGAGCCCAACGCCTCGCTCGGGTTCGATTAAATAACGCCTCGCACACAACGCATTACATGTCACGAGAAAGCAGCGCATCGCTTCGGCCCCGACCTCCACCATGTAAGGGAACTCCCGAAATTTTCCTCCCCTCGCTTCTACCACGGTTTTTCCGTCATGAATGACCCAAAGAATGTCATGCGGCTGCATCTCCGGCCCGCCAGGGGCGAAAAGCCCATTTTACATCATGATTTTTACTGTCATAAGTAGGAGCCCACCACATCTATGATGATACCGGGTTTTGTCACAATTATCATCATAGAAGTGTCATATGTATGACAGAAATTTTTTTCGTTCGGCCCAAAATGTCACGGATGTGTCTTTTTTTTGTAGTGTGATATGCTCCAAAGCCCTCAACCACCTGCTCATATCCAAATATATGTCCCAAACCAAAAGTCAAACTCGGCCCACCAAAACATTCTATCCCATGCCACCGAGTTCATTTGACATAGCCACTGCCACAAACCCTAATCAATTCGGTCTCACCGATGGGTCTCGGTCTCACCGAGATGGGCTTGCAAACTATCTGTTGCCTGTTGCAATAATTTCGGTCTTACCGAGATTTGTAATCCATCTCACCGAGTTTGCCTGACCAACTCTCTGGTTAGCTTATTACCAAAATCGGTCCCACCGAGTTTGTGTAATCAGTCAAACGAGATGAGGTTTTACCCTAACCCTAGCACATCTATCCCACCGAGTTGATCATATCTGTCGGTGTGGAACGACACCTATGGGATCACTAGAATCACTACTGCGGTTGCCGGGGCGCAGGGTTGCAAGAAGAGCAGGATTAGTAACCAGCACAAGGATCGTTTACCTAGGTTCGGGCCGTCGGGATGCATAAAACCCTAGTCCTGCTTTGGTGGGTGTATTTCAGAGAGTTCTTGAGCTCTCGAACTAGCTATGGTGGGGAGGCGGTTCCAAAGAGCCGAATCCTCCTCCAGTATGCCATGTGCCTCCTTTTATAGTTGAAAGGGGCTGCCACGGTGGCATCGGGAGGTGGAAAAAGCGTAAAGTATTCGAGCTTATCGCTCATATTATAGGACAAGGCGCATTTAATGTCGCCAGAGTTGTCCCCTAGCTTTATCGGGGCGAGGCGAGGCCCGTCCGTCAAATCCTTTGCTCTTCCTCGCTTCGACCACGGCATACAGCCAGCGATGCGTCTTGGCGCCATGTAGGCACACTGCGAGCAGGTGAGGTGGCGCGGTGGTGGAAGTCTCCACGAATCTGCATGCCGCCACGAGGCGCTTGATGAAGTTGGCACAGGAGCTGCATGTTGCCACGCGGTGCACCTTAGCTGGTTGAGTGGCAGCTGCATGTGAATGACGGCGGAGACTTGGTTGGTCGCGAACTGGCGGTGGCCACTCTGGCGTCTCGGTGAGGGCCTTGCACAGGGGCGGCAAAGGGTCTTCTGCCGTGGTCTTATTTGTCGTCCCGGCAAGGATCTTCTTGGGAAGTGCAGTCTTTCCTCGGCAAGTATCTTACCGAAGATAAATCGTCTTCTAATCCTCATCGATGTTCAATGTTCCTTGTCTTCACAAAGATCGCATGCCACCACGGATGTGCCTCCGAGCCACTGGCCCAGCGTGGTCGGCGGTGTTGGGGGCGATGGGCTCAAGGTGGCTTCGCCCGTTGGTGTTTGGGCGTGCTGCCCCGCCAAGGGTCTTGCCGGGGCTGCTGAGGCCGTCCCCGGCAAGGGTCTTGCCGGGCGAAAACTGCTCCGCCCCTCTGCTCATTGTGGTCTTGGTCTTGGCATTGCCCTGGCTGCCTCGGGCTTCGGTTTTACCTCGGTTCACCTCCCCTGCTCTGCTTGGTGTGGCCGTGGGTGCGGCTCCGGCGCGTGCCGCAGTAAAGGGGTACAAAGTCGCCCCTTCTTTTGTACACCGGCAGAGCCCCGAGGCCTAGGCCACACATAAGCGCGACACGTTGTTGGGCGGGGCCCAAAAAGCGGTGCGATGGCGGCGCTGGCGGTTTTACCGCATGATAAAACTTTTGCGCGGCTGCGCTTCCCATGACCAGCGGCGTGGCGCCAGCGTGGAGGGAATCTTGGCGTGGCGATGGGCGGCATGCGTGGAGCGGTTCCCACA
Source organism: Aegilops bicornis (assembly GCA_021605145.1). Lineage (NCBI taxonomy): Eukaryota > Viridiplantae > Streptophyta > Magnoliopsida > Poales > Poaceae > Aegilops > Aegilops bicornis. The sequence continues at coordinate 536,653,475 of CM038671.1, read as the reverse complement.
CGCATGCGTCACATCATAGTAAGTGGCGGCTCGCGCCTTCCCCATAAAAAAGAGGGAGGTGTGGAGGCGCAGCTCATTTACTGCGCGGGGCCGAGTCGTGGTATTCAAGGCGTCCACACCCCATGATCACAGGGTGGGGAGAGGTCGCTTCACTCGTCCCCTTGATTCTGCATGTTTGCCACGCGTCTTCCATGCGCTTGGGGTGGCAAGCGGTGGAGCGGGGAAGCGGGCCATCGCTGATTGGGGCAGCCGGTTTGATCGGCGAGGCGGCGAGCCCGACCCCACCCCTTTATATGGAGGGTGAAGGGGGGATGGCATCCCGCACTCTTCTGCCATCTATCTCCTCCTGCTTCTGCTTCTTCCTGTCACTCGCCGTCGAGAAAGGGAATCCCGGTCCCTCGACTGTGGCAGCGAGGGTCCCCGCTCGACAGCGCGTCCCTCCTCCTCCTGAGCCCGACGTGGTGGAGCCGGCCGCGAGGGAAGGGGGAGGGGCGAGGCCAAGGGCAAGGCCGGGGCAAAGGTTGTGGTTCTCGGGGAAGAGGAGAACGGGGCGGCGCGCCGGCTTCGCCCCCGCCAATGATGCCTTTTCCGATGGAAGGCCATGTTGGAGACCAGCCCCGCGAGTTCTTCATCAGGCTGCGCCGGCCTCCGCGTCGCCATCTTCGTCTTCCGCCCGTTTGCGAGGATATGGGCGTGACCGCCCCAATCCCTCAGATTACACATGAGGGCTGTGGGAATGGGGGCACGCGAATTCGATGTCGACTTCCGGCTCCTCGGGTCATGTACCTCCGTCGTGGATGGAAGGCGTTTGCTCACATCCACTGGCTGGCCAGTGAGGCTCGTCCACTACTTCAAATTAATGGAGGACGGCCTGCTCTCCGTCAAGGTCTTCGGAGACTTCGGGACTCGCCTGAAATGCTGCGTGGAGAGCTCCTCTGACGGAGATTCTCACGATGGAAGCTCTTCCTCGAGCAAAAGTGATGAGAAGGGCAGCGGGGCAGATATTGGGGACGAGTCTGACTAGGCGTCGGACGCCCCGCGCCAAGGCGGGTGAGGCAGCAGCAGCATCTGCACCTGGCCGTTCCTCCGGCAGAGTTATGCCGGGGGAGGGGCCGGCTCCTTGAACTTCTCGGGGCCGTCTCCTTGGTTGGCTGGCGTCGGGAGCCTGCGGAAGAGGAAGAGGGCAGGCGGCAAGGCCGTCAACTTCGAATCTGTGAACACCGGCGTCTTCATCAGCGTATTGTCGGTCCTGCCGCCTCGTCTTCCAGCTCCTTTCCGGCACCGTCATCACGGCCCATCCGTGGGCGGCCACCGAGGTGTTCTCTTGGTGCTTTCTGCTGCTCGTAGCTCGCCTAGTCGCCCCTTTTGCCCTTTCACCTCCTTGACCTGCCTCCTGAGGAGAGGGACAAGAAAGTGATTACGGGCATCTCATCTCTTTTTTAGTCTGTAAGCCTTCGCGCCTTGTTAAATTTAAAGCTTGTAATCTCCCTTGTTCATGTTTTTCATTTCGTATGAACTGTACCTGTACGGGATGTTTTTAATGAAAAAGGGGTGTTTGTCGGGGATTTACATTCGTGGATGGAACCCACGACAAGGAATGAATCCTTGCTACTATTTAAGATAAACGTTTTCCGCCCGGCAATAGGCCTTGTCGTCCCCCCGATTCGCTCGACCATTCTCGCGCCCTTTCCGCCCGGCAGGGATGAAGCGGGTTTAGGCTCCTTGTTCTATTTCCTCACCGCCGCGACTACAACCAAATCCGGGCCCAGGAGATAATCCTCAGGTATAGAAAAAGGGAGCACGGTGGCCTAGAAAAAAAATGAGGTTTCACATATCCCAGTTTCATAATGAAATGCATGACGGAGGGTAAAAGACTTATCTGGATCTGCAGCCCCCGGCGATCTCATCTCGCCGCGGTTGGATCCTTGTACTTGCGGCCCCCGGCAACTTTGGTTTGCCGGGGTTGGGACGCCGGTCCGTGTCCTTTCTTCCAAGTAGCTCAGTAGAAGTGCTCATGTGCCTGCAGACCAAAGAGGATAGAAAAGAAAGCAGTGAGATCTTTTCGACTTCTAGGCTAGGGTTGAAATCGCCGCTAAGCACTATCAACCTAACCAAGGAAGAGACTCGACCTAGCATGCATGTTATAACTTAGAGGCGCCCGGCGCTTCATTTATTTACGCTCGGTCTGCGCTGGCTTTGTACAAAGGGTTACCTGCCTTGCCGGCAAAGCTTGTACAAATGGTGGCTTGCCGGGAGGCTCGGCAAGCCGCGCCTTATGGGTAAAACATGCGAAGATGCTCGATGTTCCTGGAGTTGCTCACTGGGACAACATCTTCGGTCTCTGATACGTCTCCAACGTATCTATAATTTTTGATTGGTCCATGCTACTTTATCTATTGTTTTGGACTATAATGGGCTTTATTTTGCACTTTTATATTATTTTTGGACTAACCTATTAACCGGAGGCCCAAATTTCGAAATTGCTGTTTTTGCCTATTTAGGTGTTTGAAGAAATGGAATATCAAACGGAGTCCAAAGCGGAATGAAACCTTCGAAGCGTGATCTTCTCACCGAGCGTGATCCGGGAGACTTGGACCCTACTCCAAGGAGTGCAGGCAGTCACGAGGGTGGGCGCGCCCTCCCCCTGGCGCGCCCCCTACCTCGTGGGCCCCCGACGCTCCACCGGCGTACTCCTTCCTCCTATATATACCTCGTACATTGCACCCCAACAGATCGGGGCGGGCCAAACCTAATTCCACCGCCGTAACTTCCTGTATCCACGAGATCCCATCTTGGGGCATGTTAGGAGCTCCGTCGGAAGGGCATCTACCATGGAGGGCTTCTACATCATCACCATAGCCTCTCCGATGAAGTGTGAGTAGTTTGCTTTAGACCTTCAGGTCCATAGTTAGTAGCTAGATGGCTTCTTCTCTCTTTTTGGATCTCAATACAATGTTCTCCCCCTCTCTCGTGGAGATCTATTCGATGTAATCTTCTTTTTGCGGTGTGTTTGTTGAGACCAATGAATTGTGGGTTTATGATCCAGCTTATCTATGGAAAATATTTGATTCTTCTCTGAATTCTTTTATGTATGATTAAGTTATCTTTGCAAGTCTCTTGAATTATCCGTTTGGTTTGGCCAACTAGATTGGTAGTTCTTGCAATGGGAGAAGTGCTTAGCTTTGGGTTCAATCTTGCGGTGACCTTACCCGATGTGAGAAAGGGTTGCAAGGCACGTGTGTATTGTTGCCATCGAGGATAACAAGATGGGGTATTTATCATATTGCATGAATTTATTCCTCTACATCATGTCATCTTGCTTAAGCGTTACTCTGTTTTTAACTTAATACTCTAGATGCATGCTTTGGATAGCGGTCGATGAGTGGAGTAATAGTAGTAGATGCGTGAGAATCATTTTGGTCTACTTGTCACCGAAGCATTGATGCCTATGTACATGATCATTGCACTGGATAACCTCATAACTATGCTCAATTCATCAATTGCTCAACGAAGTAATTTGTTCACCCACCGTAGAATACTTATGCTCTTGAAAGAAGCCACTAGTGAAACCTATGGCCCCCGGGTCTATTCTCATCATATCAATCTCCATCACTTTATTTACTTGCTTTGCTTTTACTTTTTACTTTGCATCTTTATACCAAAAATACCAAAAATATTATCTCTATCAGATCTCACCCTCGTAAGTGACCGTGAAGGGATTGACAACCCCTAAGCGTTGGTTGCGAGTAGCTATCATTTGTGCAGTATGCGAGGGACTTGCCGTGGTCTCCTACTAGATTGATACCTTGGTTCTCAAAACTGAGGGAAATACTTACGCTCTTGTGCTGCATCATCCTCTCCTCTTGGGAAATCCAGCATAAGCTCGAGGCGTAGCAAGAAGAATTTCTGGCGCCGTTCTTTGGGGAGGCTTACATAAAAGTCAACATACCAAGTACCCATCACAATTCTTATCTCTTGCATTACATTATTTGCCATTTGCCTCTCGTTTTCCTCTCCCCCACTTCACCCTTGCCGTTTTATTCGCCCTCTCTTTCCCAATCTCCTCCTCTTTTTCCCTTTGCCTTTTGTTTGCCCGTGTGTTAGTTTGCTTGCTTGTCGCTATGTCGAATTCCTTATCCGCTCCTAAGTCTCCCGAGTTTGAAGTTCTTCACTTCAAGCAACAGCAAGGAGAAAATTTAAAAGATGCTTGGTATAGGATGATGGAATCTTATCGTAAGTGCACCCTAGAGGTGAACTTTAGAATCCTTCTTCGCAATTTTTATGTTGGGTTAAATATGACGCATAGACAACTCTTAGATTGCATTGGCAAGGGAAATTTTATGGAAATTGATCCCAGTATTGCGCATGAAATTATAGAGGTAATAGTGGGAACACTACCCCAAAAGGGAGGATCTCATCCTACCCAGGAAGAAACCCAAGTGTTTGAGAAGATTTGCGAAGTAACAAATTTTTTACAAAAGTCTCTTGAGCCTCTTAAAAGTGTTAGCGGAAATCTTCACCGCATGAATATGTTGATTACTCTGTGTAATAAGCACTTGGATTCTTTAGATCTAAAAATTTCCGAGTATGAAGGGGAGCGGCAAGAACCACCCGGATTCGAGCATGACTCCGCTAAAAAATTGAAAATTAAAGATAGTAATACCTAGATCTATCATTGCTTTTATGCCTAGCTAGGCGTTAAGCGATAAGCGCTTGTTGGGAGGCAACCCAATTTTATTATGTGTTGTTTGTTTTTGGTTCTGGTTAGGAATAAATAATCCATCTAGCCTCTGTTTATATGTGGTTTTATCTTTTAATTAGTGTTTGTGCCAAGTTGGACCTATTGGATCTTCTTGGATGATAGTTATTTGATCTTGCTGTAATTTCCAGAATCTTTGTGCTCAGTGCCCGAATTGTTAAAAATCACCAGAACGTGATAAAATACTGATTCCAATTTCTTATGATCAATAAACAAATTTTCCAGGTCGTCTATTTTTTTTAGAATTGTTTGGGTTCCAAAAGTTTGCGTTAGTTACAGATTACTACAGACTGTTCTGTTTTTGACAGATTCTGTTTTGCGTGTGTTGTTTGCTTATTTTGATGAATCTATGGTTAGTAAAATAGTTTATGATCCATAGAGAAGTTGAAATACAGTAGGTTTAACACCAATATAAATAAAGAATGAGTTCATTACAGCACCTTAAAGTAGTCTTTTGTTTCCTTTCTCTAAGGGAGCTCACGAGATTTCTATTGAGTTTTGTGTTGTGAAGTTTTCAACTTTTGGGTGAATTCTTTTGATGGATTATGGAACAAGGAGTGGCAAGAGCCTAAGCTTGGGGATGCCCATGGCACCCACAATATAATCCAAGGACACCAAAAATTCAAAGCTTGGGGATGCCTCAGAAGGCATCCCCTCTTTCGTCCACTTCCATCGGTAATTTACTTGGAGCTATATTTTTATTCACCAACATGATATGTGTTTTGCTTGGAGCGTCTTGTATTATTTGAGTCTTTGCTTGTTAGTTTACCACAATCATCCTTGCTGTACACACCTTTTGAGAGAGCCATACATGATTTGGAATTTGATAGAATACTCTATGTGCTTCACTTATATCTTTTGAGCTTGATAGTTGCTCATAGTGCTTCACTTATATCTTTTTGAGCATGATAATTTTTTGCTCTAGTACTTCACTTAGATCTTTTAGAGCACGGTGGTGGATTTGTTTAAAGAAACTTGATCTCTCATGCTTCACTTAGATTATTTTGGGAGTCGTTAATAGCATGGTAATTTGCTTAATGATTAATATACTTGGTGTTCAAGATATGTGAAACTTTCTTTTGAGTCGTTGAATACTAAGATAAGTTTGATGCTTGATAATTGTTTTTGAGATATGGAGGTAATAATATCAAAGTCATGCTAGTTGAGTAGTTGTGAATTTGAGAAATACTTGTGTTGAAGTTTGTAAGTCCCGTAGCATGCATTATGGTTAAAGTTGTGTAACAAATTTGAAGCATGAAGTGTGCACAGCTTGTGAATCCTTATGAGTGGCGGTCGGGGGACGACGGTCTTTTCCTACCAATCTATCCCCTAGGAGCATCGCGTAGTACTTGATTTTGATGACTTCTAAATTTTTGCAATAAGTATATGAGTTCTTTTGACTAATGTTGAGTCCATGGATTATATGCACTTTTACCTTTCCGCCATTGCTAGCCTCTTGATTTTAGTGCATTGCCCTTTCTCACATTGAGAGTTGGCGCCAAACTTGGCGGTGCATCCAAACTCCGTGATACGATACGGCTCTATCACACATAAACCTCCCTATATCTTCCTCAAAACAGCCACCATACATACCTATTATGGCATTTCCATAGCCATTCAGAGATATATTGCCATGCAACTTTCCACCGTTCGTTCATCATTATTATGACATACATTACTTTTGTCATATTGCCATTGCATGATCATGTAGTTGACATCATATTTGTGGCAAAGCCACCATGCATTATTTTTCATACATGTCACTCTTGATTCATTGCACCATCCCGGTACACCGCCGGAGGCATTCATATAGTCATACCTTGTTCTAGTTTCGAGTTGTAATCCTCATGTTGTAATCAATAGAAGTGTTATGATCATCACTATTAGAGCATTGCCCAAAAAAAAGAGGAAGGCCAAAAAAAAAGAAAGGCCCAAAAAAAAGGGCAATGCTACTATCTCTTTTCCACACTTGTGCTTCAAAGTAGCACCTCGTTCTTCATGTAGTGAGTCTCATATATTGTGCTTCAAAGTAGCACCATGTTTTTCATATAGTGAGTCTCATAAGTTGTCTTTTCATACTAGTGGGAATTTTTCATTATAGAACTTGGCTTGTATATTCCTCGATGGGCTTCCTCAAATGCCCTAGGTCTTCATGAGCAAGCAAGTTGGATGCACACCCACTAGTTTTCTTTTATTGAGCATTCATAGCTCTAGTGCATTAGTTGCATGGCAATCCCTACTCCTCATGTTGACATCAATTGATGGGCATCTGCATAGCCGTTGATTATCCTCGTCAATGTGAGACTTTCTCCTTTTGTCTTCTCCACACAATCCCCATCATCATATTCTATTCCACCCATAGTGCTATATCCATGGCTCACGCTCATGTATTGCGTGAAGGTTGAAAAAGTTTGAGATTATTTAAGTATGAAACAATTGCTTGGCTTGTCATCGGGGGTATAGAAGTTGGGAACATCTTTGTGTGATGAAAATGAAGCATAGCCCAACTATATGATTTTGTAGGGATGAACTTTCTTTGGCCTGTTATTTTGAGATGACATAATTATTTTTTATTAGTGTGCTTGAAGTATTATTATTTTTATGTCAATATGAACTTTTGTCTTGAATCTTTCGGATCTGAATATTCATATCACAATTAAGAAGATTTACATTGAAATTATGCCAAAGTATCACTCCGCATCAAAAATTCTCTTTTATCATTTACCTACTAGGGGCGAGCAGAATTAAGCTTGGGATGCTCGATACGTCTCCAACGTATCTATAATTTTGATTGCTCCATGCTACTTTATCTATTGTTTTTGACTATAATGGGCTTTATTTTCCACTTTTATATTATTTTTGGGACTAACCTATTAACCGGAGGCCCGGCCCAGAATTGCTGTTTTTTTGCCTATTTGGTGTTTGAAGAAAGCGGAATATCAAACGGACTCCCAAGCGGAATGAAACCTTGGAAGCGTGATCTTCTCACCGAATGTGATCCAGGAGACTTGGACCCTACTCCAAGGAGTGCAGGCGGTCACGAGGTGAGGCGCGCCCTCCCCCTGGGCGCGCCCCCTACCTCGTGGGCCCCCTGACGCTCCACCGACGTACTCCTTCCTCCTATATATACCTACGTACCCCCAACAGATCGGGGACGGAGCCAAAAACCTAATTCCACCGCCGTAACTTCCTGTATCCACGAGATCCCATCTTGGGGCCTGTTCCGGAGCTCCGCCGGAAGGGGCATCTACCACGGAGGGCTTCTACATCATCACCATAGCCCCTCCGATGAAGTGTGAGTAGTTTACTTCAGACCTTCGGGTCCATAGTTAGTAGCTAGATGGCTTCTTCTCTCTTTTTGGATCTCAATACAATGTTCTCCCCTCTCGTGGAGATCTATTCGATGTAATCTTCTTTTTTGCGGTGTGTTTGTTGAGACCAATGAATTGTGGGTTTATGATCCGGTTTATCTATGGAAAATATTTGATTCTTCTCTGAATTCTTTTATGTATGATTAAGTTATCTTTGCAAGTCTCTTGAATTATCCGTTTGGTTTGTGACTAGATTGGTAGTTCTTGCAATGGGAGAAGTGCTTAGCTTTGGTTTCAATCTTGCGGTGACCTTACCCGATGTGAAAGGGTTGCAAGCCACGTATTGTATTGTTGCCATTGAGGATAACAAGATGGGGTATTTATCATATTGCATGAATTTATTCCTCTACATCATGTCATCTTGCTTAAGGCGTTACTACTGTTTTTAACTTAATACTCTAGATGCATCTTTGGATAGCGGTCGATGGAGTGGAGTAATAGTAGTAGATGCGAGAATCGTTTGGTCTACTTGTCTTGGGCGTGATGCCTATATACATGATCATTGCCTGGATAACCTCATAACTATGCTCAATTACATCCAATTGCTCAACGATGAATTTGTTCACCAAGTAGAATACTTTTGCTCTTGAGAGAAGCCACTAGTGAAACCTATGGTCCCCTGGTATATTCTCATCATATCAATCTCAAACACTTTATTTACTTGCTTTGATTTTACATTATAATGTGCATATTAAAACCAAAAATAACAAAAAATGTTATCTCTATCAGATCTCACCATTGAAAGTCACAATCAAGGGATTGAAAACCCCTAAGCGTTGGTTGCGGTAGCTATCGTTTTGTGCGGTCTACGAGGGACTTGGCGTGGTCTCCTCTTTGGATTGATACCTTGGTTCTCAAAACTGGGGAAATACTTATGCTACTATGCTGCATCATACTCTCCTCTTGAGGAAATCCAGCATAAGCTCGAGCGTGGCAGTCTCGAGGCCGGATTGCCGGGCACGGTGACTTCGTACTACGATAAGGGCCTTACCACTTTGGCGTCAACTTGTTGGAATTCTTGGGTGGCGAGCAGCGCGAAGAACAAGGCCTCCTTCCTCAAAGCTTTGGGCATGAACCTTGCGGCTATGATAGCGGCGCAAGGCTTGCTAAATAACATGCCGCCCTCACGGCCGCCCGAAAACGATCTTCCTCAAGGGCGTCGCATCATCTTGCATCTTGTTGCTCTTGCTCAAGCTCATCATAAGCGAGCACTCGAGGTGACCCGTATATGAGTTCCATGGGAAAACTGCCTCCGCCCCATATACTAGGGCGAAGGGTATGCGGCGGTGACTCGATTTGGCGTCGTTACGATCGACCAAGAACCGGCCGACAATTCATCAATCCAGCGCTTGCCGCTCTTATGCAGCTTTGTCAAAGGTCTTCGTTCTCGAGCCTCGCAACACTTGACATTACGCCCTCTACCTTGGCCGTTGCTGCGGGGTGTGCCATGGAAGCAAAAGCAGACCTTCTTTGCTTAGGTCTTGAATGTCTTGCATGAAGGTGTGGCTTGTGAACTGCGTGCTTGGTTGTCGGTGATGACTCTGTTTGGCACACCAAAATGGCAGACTAGTCCCTTGAAGAACTTGACGGTATTTGTCTTTGTCACCTTCCTCACTGGTTCTACCTCTGGCCACTTTGTGAACTTTTCGATTGCAACATACAAGTACTCAAAGCCCCCGGCAGCGCGGGGGAAAGGGCCCAGTATATCGAGCCCCCAGACCGAGAATGGCCAGGAGAGAGGGATTGTTTGAAGGGCTTGAGCTGGTTGATGAAGCTTCTTTGAATGGGCTGACATGCTTCACACTTGGTTACAAGTGTAAATGCATCTGGAGGCGGTGGGCCAGAAGAAACCTTGCCGGAATGCCTTTTCGGCAAGGGCCCTCAACCCTATGTGGGAGCCACATATGCCTCCATGTATCTCTGCCAACAGCTCCAGTCCTTCCTCCCGGGGGGATGCACTTCAATTCACGCCGTTCGCCCTTCTCCTGTACAGGACGTCGTCGACGAACTGGTACATGGCAGACTGGCAGGCTACTTTTTCCGCTTCTTCCTGCTCCTCAGGAAGTTCCCCTGTTTGGAGGAATCGGACAGTATATTGCACCCATGCCGGAGCCTGAGGCTCGATGGCAAGGACCAAAGGCATTTCCTCAGCCATGGGCGTGGCTGTCTCCACGGCCAGGGCTTGACGCCCTCCCGGAGCCAGTTGCCCTACTGCAGGCTCAGCTTCCACGACAGCACCCTTGCCGGCAGCCCCAGGGGGGCTCGGTAGGAACGTACTTCCCGGGACCTGACTTCCTCCACTTGTTCTACCCTGTTGATGGTTCGACGGATGGTTGAGTTAACCGGAGCAAGAAGGTACACAGTTCCACCGGGTAGCTTGAATGCGATGCGCTTGACGGAGTAATTGGAGGCGTCATTCTGTCCGAGGGGCGTGCTCCGCTTGGATACCGTCGAGCGCTCCTCGGTTTCCTCACCTCATCTACGTAAGCCTCCATCAATGGGCTCTGGTAATCCTTGTTGACTTGTCTGACAACAAACTGCGAGTCAGCCCTGACGATGAGCTCCTTAACCCCGAAGTCTGCCGCGATCCTGAGACCGGCAAGCAGCCCCTCGTACTCCGCGGCGTTGTTGGTGGACATCTCCCTGGGAAAGTGCATCTAGACCACATACATGAGGTGCTCTCCGGTGGGTGCGATAAGCAGCACACCGGCACCGGCGCCTTGCAGCGAGAAAGCCCCATCAAAGTACATGATCCAGTCGCGGGCTGCTTCTTTGCCGGGGAGAGCGATCTCCTGGATTTCTTCGTCGGGCGAGGTCAAATTCTGCAATGAACTCCACCAAGACTTTGCTCTGGATTGTCGAGGTACTTTCAAACTTCAAACCAAAACTTGACAACTCCAAGGCCCATTCCACAATCCTTCCGGTTGCATCTGGGTTATGCAATATCCGTTGCAATGGGAGGCGGGTGGCGATAGTGATCTCGTGGGCTTGGAAGTAATGGCCGCAACTTCCTCGAGGCCATAAGGAGGCGAAGAGCAATTTTTTACTGCGGAGTACCTCGACTTAGCCCCTCGCAAGAGGCTGACAAAGTAAACTGGGTGTAGCATCATCTTCTTGTTCTGCACCACCTCAACCGGCTGCGTAGGCACTGCCTCGGTGGCATCAGACTTTGCTGGGGGCCTTGCTTTGCCGGTATCAGGCCCTGCCGGGGGAGTCTTTGGCTTCCCATCAGCTAGTTCTACCGTCGCCACTGCTTCTTCGTCGACCTCCCTCTCGCCACCGGTCTTGGTAGCTGACCACTTGATTAAATGCGCCGCCTTCGGAATCTGGACAACGGCTCTTGTGGTTTAGGCGCAACCAGTATTGGAGTGGAGGAAAGGTATTTCTTCAGATCTTGCAATGCTGCCTCGGCTTCTGGGGTCCACTCCATTGGGCCTACCTTCTTCAAGATTTTGAAGAAGGGAAGGGCACGCTCGGCAGACATGGAGATGAATCGGCTCATGGCGGCGACGCAACCAGTGAGCCAGCGCACATCTTTAATCCGCTTGGGTGCCTCAATCTGCTCAATAGCTTTGATTTTATGCAGGTTTGCCTCGATCCCGTCTTTGCGACACAAAGAATCCGAGAAGCTTGCGGACGGAACGCCAAGACACACTTCTCGGGGTTCAGCTTAAGGTTGATCTTGCGCAGGTTGGCGAATGTCTCTTCCAGATCTTGCACAAGAGTGGGCCCGTCCTTGGTTTTGACCACTATGTCATCCATGTATGCCTCCATATTTTTATGGAGCTAAGGTTCAAAACCAATTTGGACTGCTCTTGCAAACGTCGAGCCAGCACTCTTCAACCCGAAAGGCATCCGTAAAAAGCAATACGTACCGCATGGGGTGATGAATGTTGTCTTCTCTTCATCCTCTCTTGTCATGAAGATTTGGTGGTAGCTTTGAGTAGGCGTCGAGGAATGACAACGAGATCACACCCGACGTTGAGTCAACAATCTGGTCGATCGTGCTTAGCAACGGGAACAGGTCTTTAGGACAAGCCTTATTGATATCTGTGTAGTCAATACACAGCCTCCACTTCCATTTGCCTTGCGCACCACTGCGGATTGGCCAACCACGTCGGGTGGAGCACTCCTCTCACCAAACCTGCGGTTCCAACTTCTGATCTCCTCTCTGTGATGAACTCCCTGCCTCTCGGAGCCGACTTTACGACCTTACGCTTGGCGGGCCATGCATGAGGGCAGAGAGCTAGAGTGGTGCTCAATAACCTCCACAGGAACACGGGGATGTCGGATGCTTGCCACGCAAACACGTCGACGATTCGTCCATGAGGAAGGTGATGAGCGCCTTCCTATTCTTTGTCGAGGGTGGAGCCTATGGTGAAGCCCCTCCCGTGCCATCCCTACCTGGCGCGCAAAGATGTCGGTGTGTCGAATGACACCTATGGCACCTACAAAAAAGACACATTCATGACATTTTGGGCGAGCGAAATTTTTTCTGTCATACATATGACACTTCTATGACGATAATTGTGACAAAACCGGTATCATCATAGATGTGGTGGGCTCCTACTTCTATGACAAAAAATCATGACAGAAAATGGGCTTTTTTCACTGGGCAGGCCGGAGCGCAGCTGCATGACATTCTTTGGGCCGTCCATGACGGAAAAAACCGTGGTAGAAGCGAGGGCGAGGAAAATTTCGGGGAGTTCCCGGTTACGGTGGGAGGTCGGGGGCCGAGCGATGCGCGTTTCTCTCGTACATGTACACGCGTGTGTGCGAGGCATTGGCTCTAATTGAACCCGGCGAGGCGTTGGGCTCTGGCGAACCCGAGCGATTGCACTACGGGCTACAGCGTTCTTGAACCCGGCGATCGATCGATGGCTGTTAATCGAACCCGATCGAGTGATTCGCCCGCTACTGCTGCTAGCGAAGCCGATCGATGATGCCTCTGGATGAGCAGTGGCGTTGCGGGGGGTTGGATGAACAGTTCGGTGGGGTGGATGAACAGGACCCGATCGGTCCAGTCGGTGGGGGAAATTTGGATGAAACGAGGACCCGTGGAGGCTGGATGAACAGGACCACCCGTGGAGGCGGGATGAGCGATGAGCGGTGGAGGGGGCTGGATGAATAGTAGCACGTGGAGGGTGGTTGAGCGAGGAGCCCGTGGAGAGGGTTGGTTGAGCGATGGCCGGTGGAGTAGCGCGGTGGAGGCTGGATGAGCGAGGCCCGTGGATGAGCGATCGCGGTGGAGGCTGGAGGTCGGACGGTGGATGAGCGGTGGCTAGCTCGTGGAAGGCTGGAGGGGGTCGGCCGGTGGAGATGAACAGTATCCCGTGGAGTCCCGTTTTGCGATGCCACACCTCCCGATGAACAGGACCCCGTTTCGGCCGTAGGAGGTCCGTTTAAATCCGTTCTTGGATGCGCCACACCCCTCCCGATTAACAGGACCCCCGTTTCGACCGTAGGAGGTCCATTTTGTCCGTTTTGCGGTACGCCACACCCCACCCAATCAACAGGACCCCCGTTTCGACCGTAGGAGTTCTGTTTCCTCCGTTCTGCGGTACGCCAGGCCTCATTTCCATCGCCTGTTCCGTCCAAGCCCTCCCGATGAACACGACCATGGCTCCCACGTGTTCCATTGCCTCCCGATGAACATGGCGCATTCCGTTGCCTCCACATGAACACGACGCATTCCGTTGCCTCCCCATGAACACGACGATGGCGCTGTTTCTCCGTTCCGGACCCAGCCATGTACACGAGCCACGGCCAGTGCGTGTCGCGAGTAAGCGTTCGAGACCCGCCCGTATATGCGCATCGTGGCGAATTTTCTTTCTTGCACCACGGCGGCGTAAGTACATGTACATGCTACGTGCGCGCCTCTACTTCGACCGCGTCGCGCCTCTACATTGACCGGTATATATATATGCATTACACGTTCGCGACGAATGACAACGCTTCGTGCGCTTCAACCGGTGGGTCCGGTATCGCCGCACTTCCTTGAGTGCGAAGATGTAGCTGGTGGGTCCCGGCCAGTCGGAAGCGAAATCTGGTGTGGCCCGTCCGGTGGGTCCCCAGTCGGTGGAGGAATAATTATTTTGCACGTAATAAGGAGGCACTTCCTTCTTTGCGGCCGTGGACCCGGTGTCGACCTCTCCACGTAGAGTCCACGTCGATGGAAGCCGTTCCTTGACCACATTGACCACGCGCCCGCCGAGAGCACCGGGGTGGTGGAAGGCGGCGAGGCCTAGGAAGGGGACGGCGAGCCGGGAAGACGCGGCGGTGGATGCCCACGCAGCGTAATCTGAGGTTCAACGGGTTCGGCGGTGTGAGGCCGCCCGTCGCCGTAGAATAACGGGGGTGTGGGTGAGTAGAGGGATGGCCTGGCCAGCGGTGGGATTAGTAGAGGCGGTGAGGCCTCCGCCGCATCGCCAACCCGGCCACGGGAGGCGGAGCACGAGGCACGACCGGGCGCTGGTTTGGCGGCCTGGAGCAAGAAGACCAGAGGTTGAAGAAGCACTACGGCCGTTGGATGGACATCGTCAGTCCTTGGAGCTAGAATCGTGCATATTGACTAAGTTGACAAAGCCCTCTGTCCCCGTCAACTTAGTAGGCCCTAAGTCAGCACGCCACTATCTTTGGGTCCCAGCTAACGGGGGAGTATTCATTTTTGTGCGTAATAAGGAGGCACTTCCTTGCATGCGAAGATATAGGCTGGTGGGTCCGAGTATCGGTAATGATAGCGTTTTTTCGAAATCTGAGAGGCCCTTCGGTGGGTCCACGATGTCGGTGGAGGAATCATTATTTTGCGCATAATAAGGAGGCATTTCTTTGCGTCGTCGGCCGTGGACCCAGCGTCGGCCTCTCCGCATACTGATCCACTTCAGATGCATATCGGTCGTTGACCATGTTGACCAGGCAGCCCGAGAGCACCGAAGCGATGGGCGGCAATGGCGAGCCTAGGAAGGGACCCACACGGAGGCGAGGAAGACTTCGCGATTGTTTCCCAGCGGAGGAGTATGGCTGTCTGAGGGTTTACGGTTTGTCTGCCGTCGCCGTAGAATAACAGCGGTGTGGGTGAGTAGAGGATGGCTAGGCCAGCGATGGGAGAATGCAGTGGGGTGGTGAGGCTGCTTGTGGCGCACAACCTGGCTTGAGGAGGCCGGGGAAGCGAGCAGTCCCTCCGGCGCTTGTTTGGCCATTTGGAAGCGAGGAAGAGCGAAGATTGAAGAAGCCACGGCGGCCGTTGGATGGACATCCAACGATCCTTTGCTGTCGTCAACCTTTTTTAGGAAAGCCTCAAATCTGTGGAAAACAGCATACAACCCATCTGCCATTATTTCTAATAATTTTCAGCCCGTTTGCTAATTCTTAAGGTTTTTTTGGAGCCCATATTCTTTTTGTTAGCATTACAACCCATATTGTGGCCACGGTTAAAAAGTTATACGAATTTTGCATATTTAGGGTGCAGTCCGAACTGTTTTAATCCCGAAATTTCGACTCACATTTGAACTGATTTTAAAAATCAATGTATATCAATATAACATCCAACAAATTCTCCACGCATAAAATTAATGTAATTTAAAATCTTTAAATGAAAAAAAATATATTTGAAACTAATTGCCGGTTTGATGTGTTTTAAAATGTACATCCCATTTCTCATTCTTGTGGGCCATTTTCTCGGCTTGACGAATGAAAGCTCTCCTTGTCTTGAAAGATTTGCAGCCCAACAGGCTGACAAAGCGACTTACTTGGCAAATCACAAAAAGCTGAAACGTGTCATCGCCGTGGACCCATTTGTCGGTGTCTCCACGCATACTCTTCCGATGGAAGTTGGTCGTTGACCACATTGACCACGCCATGCCGAGAGCACCACGGCGGTGGACGACGGCGAGGTCTAGAAAGGGGACGACGCGGGGAAAAGGCAGCGGTGGAAGCCCAGCGGAGAGGAATCTGAGGTTCAACTGGTTCGAGTGCGGTGTGAAATTTGCCGTCGCCGCGAGGGCTCGCCCGGTGATGGGAATAGTAAAGGCGGTTAGGCCTCTGCGGCGACAACCCGACCACGGAGGCGTGAGCATCTGCACGACCGGCCGCTGCTTTGGCGGCTGGAGCAAGAAGACCAGAGTTTGAAGAAGCACTACGGCCGTTGGATGGACATCGTCACGGTCCTTTGGAGCTAGAATCGTTCATATTGACTAAGTTGACAAAGCCCTTCGTCCCCGTCAACTTAGTAGGCCCTAAGTCAGCCTCCCACCAAGGTGGGTCCCACCTAGCCGGGAGTATTCATTTTGTGCGTAATAAGGAGGCACTTCCGATGGATCCGAGCCGACACGGGGAACGTTTTTTTCACGAAATCGGTGGCCCATCCGGTGGGTCCCAGCGGTCGAGGAAACAATTTTTTCGCCAAAATCTTGGTGGCCTGTTCGGTGGGTCCCTATTTGTCGGTGGAGGAATAATTATTTTCAGCGTAATAAGGAGGCACTTCCTCCACGTCTGATTACTCTTCCGATGGAAGTCGATCGTTGACCACATTGACCACGCCTTGAGAGCACCATGGCGGTGGAACGTGGCCCGAGCCTAGGAAGGGACGACGGAGCCCCAGGGGAAAACCGCGATGGATGCCCAGCGGAGAGAATCTGGCGTTCACAGTTTGGCTGCGGTGTGAGGCTGCCGTCGCCCTTGAGAATAACGAGGGTGTGGGTGAGTAGAGGATGCCACAGCCAGCGGTGGGAGTAGTAGAAGGCGCTGAGGCCTCTTGGCAGCCGGCCACAGGAGGCGGAGTAAGCGGTCTCGCCGGCTGCTTTAGCGGCTGGAGTAAGAAGATCGAGAGATTGAAGAGACACGACGGCCGTTGGATTGACATCCAACGGTTACGTCTGCTAGAATCGTTTGTTGACGTATATAATAACTAAAATAATCTTGCATACGCGTCAACTAAACAGGCCCACAAGTCAGACCACTCCCTCTTTTTTTTAATAATTTATATATAGCTCATGGCAACTTCTTATGCAATTTATTGCAGTCGTTTTTAGTTGGCGGGGCCAATTTAGCATATTCATGGGCTCCAAACTATTTTTAATACCAAAATGTCGAGCCAGATTTTAAGTACTTTGAAGATATATTTAAATTAGGTTAATGTCCAGTGAAATAGGAATCTGAAAATGTGAAAAATTCAGAAATTATAAAGTAATTGCCAATTTGTCATCTGTTTTTATATTTACAACCCATTTCATATTACTTTCAAGATTTGCGGCGTCTTGAAAGAGTTGCAGCCCATCGAGGCGTAGAAAAATAAGTAGGCCTGGATTGGGTATTCTTCAAAAAATTGGGCTCATTTTCACAAAGAAAAAATAGCTGGGCTGGTCACATGGTGAACATAAAATATAAGCACAGGCTAGGCGGGCCTGACCCAGTTCAAACCCTGCTCCGTCTCAACAATACCAAACAAAAAAAATCTGCTTTCGAGTAGCTACGTCCAGTGTCGGCCGATCTTGTGCTGTTCTCTTGTCTATTGACTATATACGCTCACAATGTCGTGGGTCCCACATGTCGAGAAAACACTAGGAGGAAGCATTTTATTTTTCCATCTGTTGGCGTGGTGGGCCCCTATTGTCATCCTCTCCACGTACTTACGCGATTCCTGTTGTTTGTTGACCATGTTGACAACACGAGAGGGCGCCTTGTAGTGCACCAAAGCGGCGGAGGACGTCCGCGTTAACGATTTAGGAGATGGTGGGCGGCGTCGTCTTGTTGGCGCAGCTAGCCGTGGCGGAAGCGAGCGGCGGCCCTTGGCTGGTTTGGTTTTGGCGGTGGAGGAAGATAGGGACCGAAGAAACACGACGCCGTAAAAGCGGCGAGAGTACTTAACAACCTTAATCGAAACCAGCGAGGGCAGTTAACAACCAAAAGCTGAAAGCAGTATGAGTACTGCTCTGAGTTCAACCGTACAAAGCACGCCTCGAGCAGTGCTACTTTGCCTCTGATTAACCAAGGGTGAGGCCGCCAAGCCCGAGGACAAGGCCAAGCGCCACCCAGCGCATCCACAACCTTACAGCGGCTTCATCTACTTAGCGTGGTCAATAAGCAGGATATTAAGCTTTAGAGCCATGGAAAAGCATGAACATAATCTTCGTCCTATTCTCCAAGATGGGCGGGCCTTCATTATTTGAGACCACCCATGAATAAGTATCTTTTCACCTCCAAGGGAATTGAGTAGGTCGACATAAACATCATGTTGTGACCAAGCGCCAAGTCGACCCGACCATGGTCGAGCATGCATATAGGAACAATAGAACTTCGGCGATTCTGTTTCAAGAAGATCACTGGCTGTAAAACTGTGTATAAGCAATAGTTTATGAACAACATATATAACAGAAAATAGCTCGTACCATAAGTTTGTAAAACGGTTGGAGCTGTTCAGCGAGTGCAGCGATGGCACACATATCCCGTGGCCTTCCACCACCAAACGCCCACAAGGACCTCAAGGCGATCAATAAAGTGTAGGAACTTGTGGATGTCGATCCGATCAACTTGATTGCCATTAGTAACAGCCGAGTTATTACGGAGTAACAAACGAAAGCAGACTGTAACTCTGAAAAAACCTACACGTGCCACCAATTATAAGAAAATATTAGTTAGAAGTAGCATATTAAGTGAGAGATTCGTTGCTACTTCTAAAGTTAAATTGTGATTAGTTAGGCAGAATAGGTGGACTAAGAAGTAATCGAGGCAACAAGCAAGAACCGGATACAAAACTAACATGGATGAACAATTGGAGCGATGTCGGGGTGGAAGATCGCGGTAAAAATAAGACCAGGTTACGCTATTTCCATCAACATTAAATGCGCCAACTTTCGATCTGTAACACTTGAGAAAGTTTATCCAAGTTCGCCATAAAAAGCGGTGATCTTCTTGGTTCATGAACCCAACTCGGAACTTATATCCATGGCTTGTCTTCACTGTGACCATTAAACTAGTGTATTCAGTTATGGCAAGGCCGAGCATCTTGAGTACATGTGTTACAGCGAGCAAATAATACTGCTGGGAAAAATAATATGAGAACACAGCATGTTCAAAATAACCCCACCCTCCCGGATAGAAAAGAGGATTCTAGGAACATCTTGTGCGTTTCAAAATGTTGTGTTAGGATGAGAAGGAACAAGTGTGGCGTCTCACCGAGGGCGCAGAAACACATGTAGGGTACTCGCACTTTGGGCCTTTGCAAATGAAACACACTAGATTGATCTGAAGAAAAATGCATCAACGGCGGCGGCTGCCATCCTAGGATTACCTGCAACCAAGGGACTTGGATTTATCGGGGATGGATGAAGAATTTGTACCTGGTTCTCCATGAGAAAACTCTATGCAATCGCCGAGAGGGGGTTTTCTCTGAACAAGCGGAACAAGGAGAAGGGGATTGAGGCCCGGTGAAATATTGCCGCTTAGTCCGTCGACTTCTTTCTTAAATTTGGAAAGGGGGGGTTGTGATTTGATGGCTCATTGCATTACTTCTTGGCGCTTCTGACCGGGTGTGTCTCTTGTGAAGTTGTGCACTCTAATTTGTGCATATGGCACGTGGACCCCATTGCGGTTGCCCCACATAACGTGAAAAGGAAGTAGAAAGGCAGGAGTAACTAGTTACACATAAATATATTTTTTGTGACAGAGATACTCCCTCTGTAAAGAAATATACAAATCTTTTATATCATAGGCTCACCTTGCCGAGAAATATACTCCCTACGCACGCACGGGCATTATGGGGTTCAGCTTTTTTATGGGGGTTCAGTGAGAATATAATACTCGAGATAGGCTCATGGTTACGGACTTTGGGCATGAGCCGACCCACCGCATGTTTGGGGGGCCATGTGTTCTACCTCGGCGCTTTTCATATTGCAAGCAATCGATGCAGCGCTGGTTTTGAATCTTTGTCAGAGCGAATACACAAAATTGAATAAAGCCACGGCATCTGTTGGAATGAAATCGAGCAGCAGTTCTAACCAGCAATCGAGTTGCAATTCTATCAACGATATACCATGTGATAAATAATACTTTCGTACTAATACACACAGGACACTTGTTTCACCATGCAGTTATTACATCAAAATCTCTCGGAGGATAGATCAGTTCAGCGACTGCGTCTTTGCTAATTTCAAAGTTGATTTGGACCAGCTCTCCTTGCTTTGAGAAAGGTCGATTTGACATCATCCCCTACCGCAAGATATGATTTAGATTTGAACCTTGACCATCCTTTAGCATCAATCATCATGCGACCATCCTTTGTACTTACGGTATATTGAGTGAGTTCATTCACACCAAGGCTGTGCATGGTAAGAGAAACTTGGCATGATGCCCGGATTGTTGAACGACTCCCTCATTGCTCTAGGAATTCTCTATTTGCAAACAAGAAGACATACCCAAACATTTAGATCAACACAGTGAATCATGTGAAACAACATGGAAAGAAAAAAGAACGAAGCACTTGGGCGGCCAATGCTTTCCAAGAAGGTGGACATGTCGGTTTTTGTAAGGTCTTTGGTATATGAAGTGCTATCTGCCCGATCATTTGCGGTGCAAGCTGCATGGGCGGAAGCGAATCTGCAAGTGCAAGTGTTGGTGCAGGTGTCGAAGCCTCTTCTGCTGCGGAGATGGTGCTCCTTGTAGAGCTGGTGCCGGTGTCGGGCGGTGCGGTGTCGATGCCCGATCCTCCGTGGAATCAGGTGATCGGCAGCGGTCGGTGCCCAATCCTCACTGGATCGGTGAGCTGCTGCATTGTCGGTGCTAAACAGCTGCCGATGCTCGATCTGTCTTGAGACAACGGCGATCGTGTCGGTCTGCTATGATCAGCTTTCTAACTTGACTAGGATCCGTGACCGTGATCCAGTTTTTCTTCATTTCTTTTAAATGCGAGAAGGACTAATTGTGGCGTTTTGTTAAACCAAATTGCGAGTTCATCATAGGGATTCAGCTTGTACTCGGACAACAGGTGGTCCAATTTTTCCGATAATATAAGTGATGGACAGCTGCATTAAATTCTTGACCACGACATAAGAAGTGAAACCTGCAAAAATAGCCATTGTAGAGCAAACCAAGCGGTTTATTCTGTGATGAATGTCACATGGCAAAACCTGCATCGTAAAATTGCGGGAAAAGAAAGAAAACATGACATTAAATCAATAAGATTTAGGCGGTAAATCAATAAGATTTACTTGATGTGACACAGTGAATCCTTACCAGAAATCACTATGTTGAAGTACTAAGCAGAAGATTGATCATCCAACTATGCGTGGCATGCGAGGGCCCACCTACTCCCTGGCGGAGACAGTCAAAGGTCGTGACAAATCGTATGGACCCGAACATCCATGGGATTTGGAAATCACAGTGGGTGCGATAAACCCTGCAATGCATACATATATTGAGTGTAACCATAATTGATAAACCGTCCTCACAAAAATATGATCTGGATACTTCAAAATATACAGACTGAATTGAGTGGACAGACATTAACATAGACCATTCTCGGGACTGACCACACACCAAAAGCGGCGGTACTAATAAACAATACGGGTTCACAAACACAAATCAAAGTCTTGAACAATAGTACTTACTACAAACAAGCAAAGTTGCACTAACTAAACTCTGCGGACTATTTCTTGCCACCGACCTACGGGATGAACCCCGCATAACCGACTAGGCCATGGACTTCGTGTGAGATGTCTACATGCACCATCACCATCTTGTCAACCTTGGAGAACCTAACAGTGGTCTTTCCACTCATAAACATGATGATGAAGACAGGCCGCATCAGATTTATTGGGAAGCTTCACAAGAACCACACCCTTCAGAATCGAAGGCACAGCCGAGAAATTGTTGTGGTCAAATGCTGACCTCGAGAACACGCCTGACAACAATGCTACAGGAAAACACTAGTTCAGGACACAGCAGCTGGATAGTTCAGTAGTAGAACTCATCATCAGGTCTTCCAGTTCACATGGCATGACTTTGAGAACTTCATCTCCACCGCGGACCTGGTTCTAGTTCAAACAGAAACCATATTTTATTACTACCTCCGTTCAGAAATATAAGATGATTTTCGATATTATACTCCATATATGACTACATATACGCATAGAAATGAGTGAACAAAGACACTAAAATATGTCTTCAAAGGCATGAGAGCAGAGGGATTACATGCAAAATCCATAACACAAGTTACTGAGGCAAATATACCCTCTTAAAAGGTAGCATTGATGTTCATAAAGTACTCCCTCCGTCCCAAAATTCTTGTCTTAGATTTGTCTAGATACGGATGTATCAAGTCACATTTTAGTATTAGATACATCTGTATTTAGAAAAATCTAAGACAAGAAATTTGGGACAGAGGGAGTAGTTGAAAGTAATATATAAGAAATCAGTGTCAACCTCTCGCATGTTTTGGTCAAAAGAGGAATTTAGAACCGTCATTTGGCACACAAAAATCACATGCAAGATCACCGAGAAATTTGTACTACTAGTACTAGTACTGCGTGTTAGATGAAAAAACACGATCAAGATCGAGAAATAGATCGTCAAGAAGAGATATTACCTGGACTTGCTTAATGAGGGATCCCGGAGAGGGGGGCTTGGACAGGGCGATGGCTTTGAGCTTGTCTGCGGTAGTCTCGGCAGGGTGCTTGCGCTTCTTCTTACCATGAGCCTCGACGGTTTTGGCCGGAGCCATAGACATCACTTAATTTGGTGCTCCAGGCGTCCATCAAGAAAGCTGTCAAATAGAAATAAAAGAAAAGAAACCATAATCACAAACCCAAAAGAAGAAAAGAGAGGGAGTTATAGGATCAGTCTCGGGGTTGCAAGACCGGGCCTTGGCCAGAATCAACACCATTGATGCGCTCACCTTTCCTTCTCTGGGAGAGGAGAAGAACTGCAGAAGCAGGTCGGGGTTTTCTTGAAGAAATGAGGAACAAGATGAGGCAGAAGCGAGGGTTGGGTAGAGAGGAAGCTAAGAGAGAAGAGTGAAATGATGGTTGCTTCGTTCGTCCAACTTCTTCTTTGGAAAGGAGGGGTTTTGTGATTTGACGGCTCATTGGGCATTACTACGGTAACCCGATCGGGGTAGTCTACCGTCACTCTACTACGGAGTAATTTAGTGCATGGCTGGTGGACCACGATCTTTGGCTGTCCCTGCGTCGGCGAAAGTGAGTAATTTAGTGCATGTCTGGAGGAGGATCCGCATGGTAGAGCGTGTCCTTTGTTTTCGGAAGAAAAAATGATTACTGAAAGCATTTCCACTCTTCTGACGGAGGAGTGCGAAACCACGGCACCCACTTGAACATACACAAGGTGCTCCTAGTACTAGGCATGTGCGATGGTTCATCGTCGATGCTACTACACAATCTTGTTGCTAGTGTAGTAAGATATGGCGATAACAAATGATGTTGTGCGCATGTCAACTTCTCCTATATGTAACATTGTACCACTTTTTCGATTTGTCCGGTCAAGAATGAGCGGTGAGATCAATGTTAATGTAACTAGGTCCACAAATAAGCGGAGTATGGTGCTACTGATACTCCATGAAACATGAACCATATGAAGCACGAATAGTGTTAGGCAGGGTGTATGAAGGGTGCAGGATGGGAGCAAAAGTTCCCTTCTCGACCCACTTTTGGGTGTTTGGCAGAGTGCATGAAGGGTGCATGAGTCCACAGTAGTAGGTTGACAAAAATACATGAAGAGGAAACAACTATGTTGAGATGAGAATGCAACCAAACAGACCCACATGCTTTGTGCTACGATGGTGATCTGCACCTGTCGAGTTTGATCCAACGGTCATGTTGCACGAGACATGGACATGCCCATGCGGAAGGCGCCTAAACACCACGAAGTCCCTACGCTTCTCGAGGCGCATGACGCGTTGGTGATCACGAGGTGCAACCGCCCATGAGCCCAGCTCCCGGTCGATGGGAGCCAGCTCGTCAAAAGCGGCATCAATGGCATGAATGGATTCGGTGGCGGAGCCCTGAAAAGGATTCGCCTGGCACAGCGGCGATGGCAGCCCACAACCCCTCCTTGTCCAGCTCAGCCCCCACCATCAGCGGAGGCGGCTCAGCTCCTCGGAGATATAGGTGAAGAAGGAGACCAGGTCGAGGAAGCCGCGGCTTCGTTGAAGTCGACCGGGTGGTCAAGCGGGTTTTAACCCGGCCGGCCCGGCATCGTCGCGGCCAACGCGACGGTAGGCATCGCGCAGCCGCAACACGTGCGTGGCAACTTGGTTCACCAAGTGGCTCAGGCGATCTTGGACCTCGTCACGCTCGGCCCGCTCGCGCTCCAGCCGGCTCCCCAGACGGCCTATCGTATCTCCGCTTTCTGCAGCAACGCCGCCGACGCCTCGAGCATCTTTGTGGTGGACGCTGCCACTTTTGAAGCTCCGTGAACTCCCGCACATAACGGAGGTGCATGGCACTCCTCTCCTCCTTGAGCTCACGGAGCTCCACGTCCTTGGCCTTGAGCTCCGCATCCTTGGCATGGAGCTCCTGTGTCAGGCGCCTCACCTCGGACTCCGTGATCTGCTGCGCCGCCATGGCACCAGGTAGAAGCAATGGGGAGAGGAAGCAAATGGGCGAAACGGCTGAAAAGGCAATGCAATCTGACGGGAAGGCGGAGGGCGGGGAATCTTTTGGTTTTCACCACGGTAAAACACCGGTCGGCGACTTCTCACATCGAGGGAAGCGGTGGATTTTTACAGGCGGAGTCATCGTGACTAATTGCTGTCGCGCTGCTCCCGTCAATCAAAAATTAAAAATCCTGCGGCGCTGCTCCGTCGATCAAAAATTAAAAATCCTGCCGCACCCAAACACCGAACAACGCCACGGTGGATATTTAAATTTACCGCCGCACGTAGATAAAAAAGGGGTGAAAAAACAAATGTGGCGGCGACTAGCTAATCGGTCGAACTAGCCCAACTAGCTAGCCACCGTGCTTCAGCGATGTACTCGGCGGAAAGGTGGTCTTCGTGATTTGATGACTCATTTACTTGCTTGGCGCTTCTGACCGAGGAGAACCCGAAAAAGCGGTAGGGCGTCCCATGTCGGGAAGAATATGTCGTGCACCACGGGAGGACCCCGAAACCAGCGGTAGGGTGTGCCACGTCTCGGCCGGAAGGAAAAATGTGCGTGTAAAAATATCTTTATGTCGGACATAGTACCTATGGATTCGACCTCGGGACCCGACCGGTCGAAAACACTCCACTAGCCACACAACTTCATCATGCAAAGCGTGGCACGGAGGATAGATGTGGTTAGCTCCGTCTCGACCAGCCACAACGTCTCTTGTTCTAAGCGATTCTTCTATTTTCCAAGCATTTTTTAGTTGTAATAACACCATGGCAAGCTAGCGCGCTCTTAGTGTGTGCCCGTGCAAAGGTTAGAGCGATGGAGAGAAGAGAGATTGAGATCGCAGACACAGGACCCACCCGATAAGTGAGACAACGGTCATGCCGCGTGTTGACGAGGCACTCCTCTACTCTACTCAGCGAAAGTCTTTGTATAAATAAAATCAAGTTATGGGACAAAGCCAACAACCGTTCGTTTTTCAGGCTATCGACTTACGTTTTGTAGTCCAGGTTGCCAGTTCGAATCTCGTCTTTCAGATTTGTTAGTTTTAGGTCCAAATTTGATTAATGACAAGTGGGACCCCCGTGTGTTGTTCCGATATTTCAGTGTAGGATGGTTTTTTGAACAAACACTTTGCGCGGTTAGACAAGTAACGACACGAGTTAACGTATTTTGCAAGTTCTGAACAAAAATGACGGCGGCATAGAATATCACATCCACCCGCAGCTTAGATACTATGGTGATACGAAGTTTTACACGTTGGAAGTGAGATCCAATGGCTTGGGAGTAGTCTTTGTAATTATGCGCAATTTCCAAACTCTCCAAAGGTTTTTTGCAAATAAAACATTCAGCCCTCGTGTGTGCCGCTGCATCTTCGATCCAACGGCTCCCGGTGCTCATATTAGGTGCTCCCGTAGCTTAATTACCCGCTACGGTGATATGAGCATCTAGGTCGTATGATCGGTGATCGGATGGAACATCGTAGTACTTGTACTTTCTGCGCATTTCCCAAACTCTATCAGCCGTATATTGCAAAAACATTCAAACCTCCTATTGTGGGTAGTTAGATCTCGGTGAACTCGTATCACCATAGAATCTACGGTCTTGGAGCACCTCATACTCTCCCGTGCGAGAAAACATAAGGTGCTATCGCAGCTTGCATGCTACGGTGATCTGAGCTTGGAGGTCGTTTGATCTGAGATCCAATGGCATCTGAACGATCTTTGTGCTTATGGCGATGGCGAACTCTTTTTGGGCTTTTCTGCAAAAAACCATTCGAACCACCGAGGAGGTGTTGGGTCACAAATCCAACGCCTTCGAAGAGCTTGTATCACCAAAGCATCTAAGGTGTGGTAGCACATGATATTCTTATATACAGGAGAATATGATGTCGTCCTTCATCTTAGATGCTACGGTGATCTGAACTTCGAATCGTTGGATATGGGCTCAAAGGGCATCTAAGTAGTTTTTGTACAAATTGTGTGCAATTCTCAAACTCATCAAGGTTTCCTGCAGAAATATTAAGACACATCTTGTGAGCTGCTATATCTCAGATCTACAAGCTCCAAGCAACTCGTATCGGCATATAGCATGTAAGGTATGGGGGCACATGATATTCTCTCGGGGAGGAGGGGTGGGGTGCACAACCAATCGGTGGCTGGGAGGGTGGGGACAAATATAATCTAAACAACCCTCAAGCAGAGCTCCACAATTTTATCTAAGGTCGAGGTTGACCCCCGACAATCATAGCTCCGCCTAAACACAATATTTTCATGTCTTGTAGTACTAGACTTAATATTCATGTTTTGAGTTTCATGTTCATTTTAAATATTGAACTGAGGACCATGGATGTCTTACATTTTACTCCTTCGTTCCTAAATATTAGTCTTTTTAGAGGCTTCAAATGGGTGGCACATACGGATGTATATAGACATATTTTAGAGTCTAGATTCACTCATTTTGCTCTGTATGTAGTCACTTGTTGAACTCTCTAAAAGACTAATATTTAGGAATAGAAGGAGTATTTTTAATTCATGCCATACATGCATGGTTTGGAAAAATAGATGCACTATACTTATTGGATTGTTGTTGTGTTCGTGCGTGTGTGTGTCTGTGTGTGTGTGTGTGGTCATATGCTTGATACATACAAAGTTTTCTCACCTCCATATTGTTCATCTTTTAAATTTGAATTTGCATTGGAAAACTTACTAGGGATACCATGAAATGTGAAATCCACGTTGAGATCACTATATCACAAACTCACTCTAATTGAACAACTCGTCATAAATCAATTACCATGTTGAGATTAGTATTTGCAAGGAAAATACGGGTATTGTAATACACATAGATTAGATTGAAATTTAAAAGGTTCCTTTCATATTCTCGAATGGTAGGACCCAACGGTGTACCAGCCAGACCTTGGCTCGTGTCGATCCTAAAAAAAACCGGGCTCGTGTCCTTCGGTGGCGTGCGTGGTATGCACATTAGGCAACCCCAACCAGTCGAGCCTCAGTGTTTCAAGTCGAAATATCTGGCGGCGAAATTCCAGCCCTAGGAAATTCCCCTCATGTCCCGGTCCATAATGACTACCAATGAACAACGGAGGGATGCTTTAGTAACTGAACAACGTTACCTACCGTGCGAAAGCAGCTCAATTCCCTCGATCGGTGGCGCTCGTCAAGGTCGCCGTCAAGCGCATTGCCTAGTACTACTACTACTACACGGATGAGCCACGAAATTGAGCCCGTTTGTTCGTGCCTAGTACTTGAGTTAATATATCGGGCAATGCCTTTGATGCGGAGGGATTATGCTTTTACTGCATATATAACTTGTCTAAAGTCTAACTAAGCAAAATGTTTGACCAAATCCTTTCTTAAGAAATACAACAGGACGGATGTACGGCTTGAAAATTTATTGCATGATGCACGGAGTTATGATATTGTTTGAATCACCGGATCTTAAATTTCAGAAAATCCAAAGTGAGCATAAATTCTTGAAACTAAGCATGGTCACGTGATATGGCACAAATATTACTTCGTAAGCTTTTCTTCAATTTGAGACAAGCTGCTTATGACAAGTTGCACAAACGAAGAGCCAAGGTATTTTGGAACAAAGACACACATCACGTTAAAGCGAAACGCTTTCACTATTGAATCCGTGGGCGTTTACGTGCACGCCACAGTCCCGCTTCTCATCGGCCGTGCCGTCCAAAACAAGCGTGTGAGTCGGCAGAGGCGTCGACGAGACCGCTGCGCCCGGCTATGTCGAGGCGTGTGAGCAGAACCGGCTGTGCGAGCTCACCAGAGGCGAGCCCTTTGACCGAGCTCCGCCACCCACCGTCGTCCCAACTGCTCCCACTTTTAATGTCGTCGGCGCCCTTGGATTTAAAATCAACCCGCACTACCGGTATCGCTACAATCCTCTCTCTTCCTCTCCGATTCTCCACCATGCGTCTACCTCCAACTAGCGACCTAATCAGACGCCATGCCGCATCACGATGGTCTGCCCTTAGTCTTCCAGTTTCTTGAGGAAGACACCCAGCCAGAGTCTCAAGAACATAAGGCGGTTTGGGATGAGCTTGAACTGGCCTTGGCGGGAAGACGCTACCGTCTCGCTCTCCTCGGCTCCCTGCTTCGCGCGCCCATCCCGTGGCATTGATGGGCTGGGAGCCGCATATTGTCCCCGAGATTGATCCTACGGGGTTCCACGAGGTCCCCACCACTTTCGCGTGCAATGTGCACTGCGGCGCGTGCACTCGCCAAATAGCGTGCGCTGTGCGTAATCTGGCAGCGCCAAGACGCTTGCAGCCGGTGCTGCAGCACTGCGCCAGCATCACGCTGAAGTCTGTGCACGTGCGGCGCTGTGCAGGTGCCGTGCACACGAATAACTTCCGCCAGCGACTGTTGACAGCGCTTCCCCTTGCAAGAGTGCGGTGCGCGTTCTCAACAGCATGGATGGCCGCCGCCGCCGACCGCTTCTTGCACCAGCGCCCACGGTGCGGTGCCTCCCCTCGGCGGCATGGATGGCTCCCGTCCGGACCCTTCCTTGAAGCTAGGCCAACGCATCGAGTACGCCAACAACGGGCGCGCAGACGCCGCTGGCCGCCATCGGTCGATGCCCAACGACACCGTAAAGCACGGCAGGAGCCGCTTCCCACCAAGAGACGCCCCCGCAGCCGCCGCGTAATCTAAATTTGCAATGAAAACCATTCGGAATGCCATGCTTAAAATCCGAACGTTTATCATTTCCGTTTATTTTATATCGATCGTCGTATAATTTAAAGTCGGAGTCAGACTGAACGAAATGTATGGTTTGATCGATTGAATGTTCTGCTAGAGCCATATCAAATTAAATATAAAACGTCATCAAGCCACATGTATTCCTTGTCATCCAACAACCTAGACTGCTTCAATGTCAAGCGCTCAACACGTTTAAGCGTGCGATTAATTTCATGCCAAAATAGTGCTAATCACATGACAACACGCAAATAATATATCCTAGTAGTTAATATCCGCATGCACTTAATATACTTCCAAATTAACGTGCATTCCACGTACACTGCTTGACTAGTGCTGCTAATGCGTGAAAGCGGGTGCCGTGACTTGTGAGCAGCGTGCGGATATGGTCAGCAACAACATCGCCCATGAAGTTCTTCCTATTTGCCCATGCGTCTAAACGTAGAAGGGGAGGAGAGACAGGAGCACACATGGAATCCACAAGTAAGTGAAGGCGAATAGTACTAAAAATAATATTACATGTTATCCATTAATTAGGCTGTGGTAATATAAAAACATTATGTGAACAAAGGGGGTACAACAAACATTGCTATTCTCGTGATGTTGCCTATTGACGTGCGGCTTGGAGCCCCGGTCGCATGTTCGATCCTCGTCCTTTATTTTTTAATTTGTATATGGGTCCAAATTTGTTTCATGACATGTGGGCCCCTCGGCGTGTAGTTTGTAGCACTTTAATTTGTGGGTAAATTTGTTCCATTCCAAGTGGACTATCGATTGTGTAGTTTTGTAGCTTATTTATAATAATTAAAGAGAACAACATAGTTTTTCAATAATACCATGGTGCAACGTTGAAGGCGAGAAAGGACGTGCGAGAGAGCGATGGCCGAGCAGGAGCGAAATCAACTAGGGGAGTTGTGGGTTTGCAACGGTGTTTGGAGTAGTTGTGGGCCGAATGCTACGAAAATATAATCTAAACCGACCGGAATAAATGCCTACACAAATTAATCCAAGGTTGGAGTGCCCCTCGCAATGTAAATAGCTCCGGCTTTGCGAGGGATGGAGAGGTAGTAGCTTCAACGCATGGAAGATACGGTGTGAGAAAGCAAGGTCAATCGAGAGACCTATAGATAGAGAGACAATGTGAGTGTGGTCCGACATTCATTGAACTAATATATATGCTCTGGAGAGATATTGTCCGATTGAGCTTTTTGGCAGGGTGAGGGCTGTAAGATAGAGCTTGAGAGATGATCCAGTCACAGACGTGTAGATATATTTTGTGCGTGGGACGAAGCAAGGTCAACCGATCACATAGGGTCGCCGTGCGATCGAAAGAGTGAGACGGGTTGGAGAGAGTGGCCTAGATAGACAATGTGAATAGGTCGAATTGAGCTCAAACATGGTGATATATCGGTTTTGTCCGAGAAAGAGCGAGGTCAATCGAGACATACTGAGAGAGAGAGAGAGAGAGAGAGAGATTGAGTGGCGTGGCCCACCATGAGGTCGAAAGAGTGGCGGCGGCTTGGATGCACCGACCTAGATAGACAATCTGCGTGAGAGAGTATAGAGTGTGTCGATCGAGGCCCGAGCAGGAGATATATCATTTGTGTGTGAAAGCAAACGAGGTTAAACGAGACTCGAGATAAAGAGAGCAAGATTGAGCGAGTGTGGCCGCCGTCTTGAAGAAAAGTGAAGACAGTCTCGAGGGCTAGATATACAACGCGTGCGTGCGCCGCGAGAGGTTAGAGGGGGCTAGATAGGCAATGCATGTATTTAAGCGAGAGGGTGAGAGGGAGAGGGGGAGAGAGAGAGAGCTCGGCATGGGGTGCAATGGCGGTGTGTGAGGTAAATACATTTGGTAGCAGTGGAAAAAAGGGGTTGTGTAGTTGAGAGACTTAGAGATCGAAACATGGAGAGAAATAATGAGCGTGTGTTGGGAACCGATAGCTTCCTAAGGTGGTTAGGAGAGGAAGATTGACCGATCTGGGAAGTATGTAGCATTTGTGTGCGGGGGGGGCTAAAAACAACATTTGAATGTACATAGTACGAGACTTAATATTGATGTTTCAATTGATTGTACATTGTAAGATTTGAACCGAGGACCCGAGGAGCATACGGGCAATTATTTGAATTCATGCCATACTAAGTTTTGAAAAGTTGACATTGACTCAGTTTGTTGTGCTATTTTGTAGGTCATATGTTTGAATCCATCCAAAAGTTTTCTCACTACCATGGTGTTCATCATATACATATGAATTTGTATTAAAAAAGTAGGGTGGATACAGTGAAATGCGAAATCCACGTTAGAATTGGAGATCGCTACGTGACACAGACTCTAATTCAAATAATTAACTACATGACACACACTCTAATTCAAATAACTAATTATGTGACACACACTCTAATCCACGTTAGCGTGGGTACCGTTTCGATTTTTTTTCAAATAACTCTTCATTAATTAATTTATAGTACTCCCTCTGTTCACTTTTATAAGACCTTGAAGACATTCAGACAATGTGCAAAACAGTTCATTTTAAGTTCTGCGAAGCGACTTACAAAGTGAACGGATGGAGTATCTCGTTTCGAATGACTAATTATTGCAAGGAAAACATGGGCATGGTAATACATACAGATTCGTTTGCAAATGAAAGAAGATTCGTTTGCATTCTCAAATGTAGGCGCACCAGGCAGACCAGGGTCGTGTCGGGGTGGGCCAGCTGCTTGATTGCCTTAAAAACAACTGCCTTTGGAGTCAGCGACATGTGGGCCAGCCACCTGTTAGGCCCACATGTCATGGACACAAAGGCAGGTGCCTTAAACACCAGCTCATAATCTGTCGGGGTGGTGGCGTGTGTCGAGACGACAGCGTAGCACCCAGCCACCCACCCCCTCCCCCAAAAAAGGGCGGCGACAATATAAGTTCGCGCTTCCACGTTTCGGATTGAAATATCTGGCGGCCCCAATTCCAGCCCTGCAAAATCTCTCTTCTCCACCGTCCCCTTCCGCGCCCAGATTGCTCAAATCCCTAATTCGCCGCCAACCCTCGAATCGCCCCTCGTCTCGTCTCTTTCCCCACCGTTCCCCACATCTGTGTCGGACGACAACGACGGTCGTGCTTCACCACCGCACCGGAGCTACCACATCTACGCCCTCGTCCACCGCACCGGGTGGTCCACCGACAACGTCAGCCGCCGCAACCGACGTGCCTCACAGACAGCGAGTTCCACCGCATCAGGTGCGCATCACCGACGCCGTCTCCCAGCTCACCGGGGCTACTTCACCGAGCACATCGTCGCACCTCTCCGCCCCGAGGCCGTTGAGGGGCTTCACCAGCAGTCTCGTCCACCTGTCGTGGCGCTCGCCGCCACTCAAGATCTGCATCCGTCGCGCTGCCAGCCAATACGCCAGCGCATCACCCTCAACGGCTCTGAAGTGACCCGCACTCTAGCTAAGCGAGCATGCTAAGCGCCGCCCGAACTAGGTATCCACACATCACTCCCTTGTGCACTGTTCCGACGATGTTTGGATATCCTTTCACGCTTCTCTTAGCTTACATGCCTATGCAACTCTGACTTTAACTCTTATTTCTTACGGAGATATCATCTCAAACAAGCAAATCCATATTTTAGCGAAGCATGATGGCGCTTCTGGGATCTAGTACACATCCCGCACACCCGTATAACCTTGTAAGTATCATCCTCCGGTACAACATCAAGGTCGATTCCTCTTATTTGATCAACCATTTGCCATGTCAAAAATGCGAGAGGGATGCAAGGAGCACAAGGCACTGCACATCCAAGCAAGTGGTAACATGGACTTGTACATGGAACATCCCAAGCGCCAAGCATAAGGCTGTAGTGAGCCTGCATAACGAGCTAGCGTAAGTCCTGCATTTCATTTAATTAAGACTTGGCATTCGTGTATGATTTGTGTGCGATGGATGATCCACGAATTCAAGTTACCGAGGCGAACATTTAACTTAAAAAATCTGAAGGCACTTGCACTCGAAATCAACATAACTTGAGAAATGTGAAGCTACATGCACTTTGAAAACCAGCCAATGATCCAAAAGTAGTTCAGATTATAAACACTAAATGATGCAAGCACCAAAAAACACAAAATGCAACATGGTGTACAAGGACTACAAACATGGTACATGCACCTTGAATTATTAGTTCTCACGGCTGAAAATATCGAAGTGTAATTGCCGCATTATAACCGGTCGCATAAACTGCATATCAATATATCTATCCTGCACAAGTATGCCAATAGTTTCAAACAACAGATTAGAAAAGTATTTATGCAATGTTGTCATGATACGGGGACTTTCTGGTAGATGGCCTCGATGTTTTCTCAAGCTATGAAAATGCACTATAATTTTCTTGTCATCAACGCCTGCACATCTCTGTCTCTCTCAACATAGTAGATCATCATTAGACACTAAATCCTTCAATGAGCTTGCAAAATGCTTGCATTAGATCCATCATTAGACACTATATGTTCATCACCGTGAGCATGTAAAATGTTTGCATCAAATCCTTCATTAGCGATCTGTTCATTAGACACTTGAGCTCAAGAACAACATGAGCTTGTATGTTTGCACGGAAACTTGATTAGATACATCAGATTCAGTCGATTCAGTATTGATTAGGGAGTTATAAAATAAGTAGAAATTGGTTTCATTTTCTCATAGATTCCCTACATACAAGCAGTTTTACAACACCGTCGAGGTTTAACTATTGGCGAAATTGAAGAGTTGAATTAGATATAATCAGGGATGTGATGTGCTGCTCGTTCGCATGCTACTCTTGCAAGCTGCGTTGTCCGTTTATAAGCTTCGATGCCATGCCCGTCTTTGCCGCTGCCTCCCATGAGGCTACACCTGAGGTTGGATCTTCATCTTCTTGTCCTTCCGCTTGCTTGAAGCCGCTGACCGCCCTCCAACGAGGGCGCGAGAAGTGCTGTGTCGGTCTGTCCAGCGGCTAGGTTAGGGCGAACCAGACCGAGGCCGAAGCGAATGAATTGGGATTTTTCCTGTGTCGATCGATATGGGAGGCGCTTCGTTTGGGCCATGAGCCTGCTATAGGGCCTGCCTTGCACTTATGTTATTGGCCCATCCAAATTGAAACATTTTTCTTCATTTTTTACATTGCACCTTTCGTGCGTTGGGACGAACAAAACTAGCGTGGGCCAACCTGGATGACTCAAACTAGGTGCACACTTTCCAGCCACACCGGTATGGCCCATACCAGCCCTATGGTGGCGTCACCCTTTTATGCAGTATGATTGGATAGTGAAAAATATTCCAGTGGCGCTTTTGATTTACCCAAAGAATGGTTGAATTGCTTGTTTCTATGAACTGAGTTCGCCAATAATGTGAAGGATGCCAGTCTTTTCATCCTATTGTAGATTGCTTAGATCTCGATATGCCAAAAGTAATCGCATGAAATATCTTGTAAAAGCGATTGTGATGTGTTTGGCTACAACTAGTCGACTACACGTCCTCATATAACATATCAAGGACGCACCATCTTACCAGATTAACCATTCGACTTACCCATGCAGTTTGGGAAGAAAGAAGTATTGGGACTGCGTATCCAAGCAATTGATGCCATGGACTCCTTCGTACAACCTTGTATGCGAAAAAGAAGTTGCGGTGTGCTGTCACGAAGAACTAAGCGTAAGTTCGATTTACACCTTCTCTGAATTTTAGTTAGCCACTTATTGCAAAATTGTTCAATCACGTTGCTTGGCTTAATTTAGTTTTGCCTCTTTGATTACATAATGGCACAACTGTTAATCATATTGTAGATCGTGCCTATCTATGTGTTTGATACTTCTTGTTAAGAATTACCTGTTTGCCTTAACTTAATTATCTACTTGTTTATTTAAGCGCTTTGTTGCTGCAACAGCGGGTTACAATGATGTTAATAACTACTTTTCAACATCAATTGAAACTCTTTAATTCCTTGTTTGTTTAAGCGGTTTGTCGTTATAACTCCCGATTGAGATGTTTTGCTAACTTCAACTTTTCTGAATCCAATCGGAACTTTAATGGAAAAACAGGTTAGCCCAAGATGCGAGGTCCCCATGGACGTTGCATCATCCCACAGAAGTGGCACCGGCCCAATTGTGCATTATGAATTGCCAACTGCTGATGCTCTAGAGGCTAAACTAGTGGTAGAAAGAGATTACATACGCACTTAGAGATGAAGTTGACATGTTGAGGATGCAAATAGCACAATCACAAGCGGTACTCAAGACAACCATTAAATATTTGGTGGATTTCAAAAGCGAAGCAAGCTGAGATGACCGGATTGTTAAGGTCACGAAGGAAATAAGGAAATTAAATTCCTACTTGGTAAATCATAGGCGAAATGTTCTTTCCATAGTTGAATAACCTTTGTGTTGTCTGTTCATCTAATCAATCAAACCATTTGTTTTAGAGATCATGTAACAATTGTTTTTTTTTGGTTTGTAGTTTTATTTGAGCACAAGTCTGTATTAACTGATAAGACTCGGAGACATTTCATTTGGATTTCTGTGCCAGACCTACAAATATGCCAATCGGGCTGATGTGCATTCAGCAATAGTAGTATAGATGGACCATAAGTGGCACGCATCGGAAAGGGCCAAGATGCTGGCTAAAAAAGGATGCTGTTGTAGCCAAAAAAAGTAAATGCAATGACTTTGGCTTATGTATGTTAGTTGATATTATTGATCCATATACTCTATAAGTGTTTATATATACATTAGTTCCGTACATTCTTGGTTGATTGACTCGGTATTTGAATCTTGATACATCGCTTGTGTAGATATCAAAATGGGAGTACACATTATGCTGCGTGTGACAATTGAGTTGGACATGAAGTGTTCCAAATATTCGAATTCACCTTAAACTGGAATCTAGTTTCTGAATTTGAGTAACGGCATTTGTAAGCCATATTCATATATGACAGTGGAATACATCTTTGTCGTCCTTTTGAAGATATATAGAAACACATAGAATGATTTATAAAGATTCACATAGGAATACAAAATGGATTCGAATTTAGTTGCCAGGGTAAACGTGGATGCTTATTGTCCCAAAATTTGAAAGAAATAGCAAAATGTCCACTCCCACGTCGGCCGCCCGAAGCCAAGTGTTTGGGAGATGGAAATTACTATCTACCCATTACACGGACAATCCATCGGCCCGATTTCCACTTCTCTAAATAGGGGTAGGTTAGTAACTTCAATTAGACGTGACACGACCGCCTCTGAGCCCATTCCGACACGGTGGGCGTCAAACATGGGCGGCAAAACTCATTTGATTCAAGCTCGTCTGAAAGACCTCTGTTTCTCCCTCCATTCCCCATTCATACACGGTGGGCGGCAAAACAAACTCTCCTCGTCGAAATCGATGTAGGCTACTATTTTAAATAGGGGCGGATGTGTAACTTCCATCGGGCGTGACACAACCGCCCTACTGTCATCAGCCCGTTCATACACCGTGGGCGCCAACCGTGGGCGGCAAAACACCCTCTCCTCACCCGAAATAGTTACTGGCAAATATTTGGGAGATGCGAGATTACCGTCCTATCCCCAACCGTCGAGACGTCCAAATTTTAAACGGGGGCTAAGTTCGTAACTTTCCCATATTTCAGACAGGCGCGTCCCAAAAACATGGTTCTCTGTACCTCACCCTCCATTTTCCCATTCATACACCGTCTGCTATAGAACACCCTATCCCCACACCAGCCTCCGTCCGCCACCCCATCCATCGCCGCCGTCCTCCACCACATCCATTGCCACCATCCTCCACCATGCCGGAGCGCCTACCAAGACCGTCGTCCCTTTGCTAGAGATGGGCGTTTCTCATCCACGACTCTGGACCAATAGCCTTGCATCACGTCCTCTCGCTTCATCGGGCGCCGTCGTCCTCTTTATCGGGGCCGCTCACACGACCTTCTCTTCCACATAGCAACGGATTTATCCCCGATGCAATCTCTTCATCGTCGCAGATCTGCTTCAACGCCACCGACAAATATCGCACTTCCCAAATGCCTACCACGGCACCGCAAGAGAGGTGGTACTTCATATCTCCTCAACTTTTTGATCTCAACCAGAAAATAGATCTTAACTTGGTTACTCTACTTTCTTTTCATCTCTTAGAATTTAGTTCTTAGTTTGAAGCAAACAATGGATGCTAAATATCATTTCTCCGGTTTGCGCTTCAAATCTGCCATGGCACAAACCATATACAGTTTAATTGATCATGCTTAGGGTTTAATTGATCATGTTGGTTCCGTGGTGGTTTCTTTAATAGAAATCGGAGGGGAAACCCTCTTTTGCTAAAAAAATATATGCTTAGAGTTTCCCCCTTTTATGATCACTATAATATCAGAATACGTGCTTCGTGTCATAATAACACTGCTCCACCCATCAAGCTAAACAAGCTTAGTTGTTCAAATCTGAATCGATATTATTAAAAGCGAGTTGTTTAATTGGTCGACTAAATGTTCCTAAATTAGTTTCAAAATGCATGTTACGCGCTCGGGTGTGTATCTACGTGTGTGATGCAGTCGTACGGTTGGGGAGGTGAACTTTGCATATGCAGGGGTTTATAGGAGACACTCTCCAAGTTGAATCCATAATGCATTCCATAGATAATCTGACTACTTTTTATGTTTTCATGAATCTCAGATTACGAACAGCATCATAATGATTATGAGCTTGCGTGCATGAAAAGAATAAAAGCGAGAACAATGCCATGGTACTGTCAAACTTGGCATTAAGGGATGAAATCAAGTCTGGATGCAATGCAATGCAAAGCGCTCTCCACCTCTGATTCATGCTCAGAATATGATCCTAACAGTGATTCTGAGCTAGAGGGAGACCTAAGTCAATGTAGCTCCCCATTGGAGGAGTCAGAGGAAGATGCCCTATCTTATTCACCCATCAAGGTACTTGCTCTAACTTTCTAAGGTTACATTGCTCGCACATATCTTGCAACTGATGCTTTGCATTGCTTCTACTTTGTTGAACTGCCATTAGCTTAGTTTACACATCGTGTATGTGAATCATACTGCCTATCCATTTTCGGTACATATTCCATTGTCATCATACCATATTTATCCATTCAAATGCTTTGTTCTTGTGTATCAGACGTTCAAAAGGAAAAAGGCGATTGCTGATCGTGGAGGAGCACAAGCAAAGTATTTGGAAAAGCGATGGCACCGATAAATCAAATAGCCCATTAGGTGTAGTTGAAATATCACGACCCACAAAATACCCCAACTCTAGCAGACTCTATCCCTACTACCTTTGGTCATTTACGATGCCCCAACTCAATGAGACCCCAACCGCGACAAAGCAGTATGATTATGCGATTGACATAGCACCGTATGTCGATGCAAAACCCCATTCCAAAAAGAGTGCACCAAATCCGGTTGCCAAATCCCTTTTCGAACCAGAGAGCCCCAATTGCAGCAAATAGGACCCCTGTTCCATTTCTTCCCGGTTTAGAAAGGCGAAGCTTATGTTGTTGTCAGAACTTTGTGCGCATCTTTCCTTCATGGAAAGATTATACATGAACCGCAGAACAATTTCCAGTCTTCCTCCGCAACTTATGCGTATGTAATGTACTAATGTTATTCATGGTCATTAATGCATAAGTTTCTACTGACAGAAGACACAAGATTTCATTCTTTTAAATAGGCGAGGAGCAAACTGGATTGTCATGACGAGCAAGGGTTGGTTGCACTTTTCAAGCACTCGTTGATGATATGTCGTTCCTGCTGAGGCAAGCGCGCCGATGGCAAGCCTCTGAACGAAATTTCTGTAAAGTCTCGGTACTACATTTATCCAAGCGGTGGCTGGAATAATCTTGTTACACATTGGTCTCGGCTGCGGCGTAAGGTCTTTGTCTAGGATATCACGTCACGGTTTGAACTATATTTACGCATTTGCCTTAATGTCTCTCTTGTCTGAAAAGCTGTTAGCGGAAGAACATTAGTTCTCAAGGGACCACGTAATCTACGCAACTATACTCGCATTAATCGCATTGCTCTTGTGAGTACCTCTTGCCCTGTATGACCATACTTACTTTCATAGTTGTTTGATTATGCAGCATCACTGCACATGTTAGCCTCGTAATCGTCCATTTGGTGGACGTTATAAGATCCGTATGGACTCTTACATAAATTTAGAATCAACCCAATGCTTTTGAAGAGGTTTAGCTCTGCAGTCCTCTTATGAGGACTGAACGGCGTCTATCCTTTGTACTTACATTAACAGCTACTTCCTGCGTCCCATAATATAAGAACGTTTTGTACAAGACACCAAGGTGTTCAAAAACACTCTTGTATTATGGGAAGAGGACAGTTCATTTTTAGCATTACGCATCTTATCTCCCTCACCCACCATTTGCTAAAAGATCGGATCTATATTTAATCTTGCCAACAAGTAGAATACCTGAGACAATGCCGGTCTTGAAGTGTAGCCCATTGCTCTTGTCAGTACATTTTGTCCTGTAACGCTTGTACTTCCAGGGATAGGTAGTTGATTATGTAGCATCAATCTGCATCTTATCTTCATTATCCTCTATCCCTTCCAGTATTATCATATCTATAATTACTCTCTACAAAATGTAGAGTACAAGCAATGCTTATGAAGAAGATTACATGCTGAAATTCTTGAGTTATCCTTCCCTTGACATGGAGAAGGGCATTATAAAGCCGGTGTTAGCTGTTAATGTAAGTCATCCTTCTAAAGCCTTTATCCTCAAGCTGCTGTTTAATTTTCTCATACTCCCTATCGTTTCTTTCTTTGTTTAGTTTGTTGTTTCTACCAAAATGCATGTTCGTAAGAACCGTAAGTTCTAAGTTTTACTTGTAAAACCAAATTCCTTATTCATACCATGCACATTACTTAATACTCCCTATATGTATGCTTTTTTTGTGGATCTATAATCCGATTATGTGGTGAAGCAGCCCACGTTTGCACCTTGTCATCTCCTGTTTTATCTTCTTGATGTGGTGATGATATGAACAACATGCCATGCACATTATCCAAAATAGATACAATGATTTTCTTTGCCCTTCATCTATGCTTGTTATGTTGACATGGTAATCCGATGAGTGTCGTGAAGCTCCCGCATTATGAACAATGCCAAATTATGCTATTGATATTTTGAACATACTCTTTATTTTCTAATTTGAAATTGGATAGAATTGATAGAACAGTTATCATCTTTGTTTATACACGTGCAAAACCTGTCATCTCTGCTTTGCTTTGTTTGAGCGATATGCCTGATGGCATGCACAAGTCTGCTGAAGGCTTTGAGACAAACCCAACAAATATTGCAGCAAAGAAGGCAAAACATCTTGAAGATATCGAGACAACCCCAAAGTCTTGTCTTGATGCAGTGTTCAAGTTACTTGAGACTAACGATCGAGACAAGCTCACCAATTAGTTATGCAGAATCGGTTCGACTTCTTGGGTCCCAAGTTCTAGCGAGAAAGGCATTACGCAACTCAACTTCGACTTGAAGTCCTATCTCTAAGAAAGATTGCGGAGAACACCAATGAGAACCTCATCACTAAACAACTACACCTAGAAGCTATGACCCGACATGCTAGGCGGTCTCACAACCTTCTTTCAAGACTTCATGCAGTTTCCCACAAGGCTAACCTTTCTTGAACTGTCTTGGAAGTGGTCTCGGTTCAAGATTATTTTATTCTGTTGCAATGGTGCCCGATTTTTGTAATCTGCTTCTTCGTTGTGCTTTATGATCACTTGGTGGCGAACTTGATGCCAGTGGATGTAATATACCTTAAATCCTTTATTGTATAGTGTAGGTTTATTCTTAGTTACTATGCCGTAATTTCTTTATTGTATAGAGTAGGTTTGTTCTTAATTCCTACTAGTTACGCAGCAGCCCAAAATGAACCCTGGCCCATGATTGCGCGAATCAAATCACGGGCTTTTAACAGGCCAAAATTGTCTCGGTCCTTGTTTGGCCCAATCGAGATATCGGTATGCGAGGCGGATGCAAACCGGGCCGTGAGTTAGGCCCAACTATATGATGGGCTTTTTAACAGGCGAAATTAATATAGGGCGAAATATTAAACGGGCCCTTAACAGCCAAAACTAATATCGGGCGAATTACTAAGTGGGCCTTTAGCAAGTGGGCCCAAAAACATAGTGTCCGATTAATGACGGGCCAAATCTGATATAGGCCATAATTGAGCCCAAAGCCTCTTAAAGGTCGGACCTGATGCAGGCGTAATTTAGCTTAGAACGTGGTAGGCTTTTTAACGGGTCGGATCTCATATGGGCCACTATTAGGCCGGGCGTGGCAGGCCATTAATGGACGGATCAAATATGGGCCGACATTTGGCCCAAAAATGGCAACCGATTAATGGGCGGCCTACTAGGGTCCTCAAAATCTTGTGGGCCTACAATGTGGGCCGACCCATTAATGTCTGCGAAATCTAAATGGGCCTTTAGCTCGGCCAGGCCCATTATGACCCATAAGAATCTTGTGGGCCTTTACTGGGCCGCCCATTATGGCACACAAAAATCTTGTGGGCCTTTACAGGCTGGCCCATTATGGCCCGCAAAATCTTGTGGGCCTTTAGTTGGGCCAGCCCATTATGGTCCGTAAAATCTTGTGGGCCTTTAGTGGGCTTGACCCATTATGGTCCGCAAAATCTTGTGGGCCTTCAGTTGGGCCGCCCATTTAAACTTGATGGGCCGGTCCACGTGTCAGCATATCATAGGCGCGTCTCTCCCATTGGATGAGCGACACCTGTGCCAATGAGGATTTTACACGTGGAAAATCCCCATTGGTCGGGGCTGTTAACGGGTTATCGGATCCAAAACCCGACCCTATAGCTTAACGGCGTTGCGTTACGGTGGATGCCATGTGTCGATCACCCTTGACGAAAGCACTTCTGTGACGCGCGATTTATCGTCATGGAAGTGGACACTTCCGTGATGATAATTTTGGTAATGTCATGGAACACTTCTCTGACTGACACAAGTATGACTATCTTGATTCTGTCATAAATTTGTCATGGATGTAGATGCATGACAAAAAACGTGACCCACTGTGACAAACATGTATCATCACGGAAGTGTATTTTTTTTTAGTGTGGGATCACAAGAATCCCTGCTACGATTGCCGGGGCGCAGGGTTGATAGAAGAGCAGGATTAGTAACCAACACAAGGATCGTTTACCCAGGTTCGGGCCCTGAGAATGCATAAAACCCTAGTCCTGCTTTGGTGGGTGTATTTCAGAGAGTTCTTGAGCTCTCGAACTAGCTATGGTGGGGAGGCGGTTCCAAAGAGCCGAATCCTCCTCCAGTATGCCATGGGCCTCCTTTTATAGTTGAAAAGGGGCTGCCATAGTGGCATACAGGAGGTGGAAAGGCATACAGTATTGCGAGCTTATTGCTTTCGTATTCTGAGACAAGACGCATTGTCTTGCGCGCTGAGGTGTCCCCTAGCTTTATCGGGGACGGGGCGAGGCCCGTCCCGTCCGTCGCCGCTCTTCCTCGCTTCGACACACGCCCTGGCCAGCGATCCGTACGGCGCCATGTAGGCACGCAGGCAACTGAGGTGGTGCGGTGGTGGAGTCTCCACGAAGATCTGCATGCCTCCACGTAGGCGCTTGATGAGTTGGCCTGGGAGCTGCATGTTGCCACGCAGGTGCCTGCTTTCGGTGGTTGGTAGCATTTGCATGTGAACGGCGGCGAGACTTGGTTGGTGCGGGCTCGGCAAAGCCCTGCTTTGGCGTCCTCGGTGAGGGTCTTGCCGGGGGGGCCGGCAAGGGTCTTGCCGTGGCGCGCTGTCGTCCCCAGCAAGGATCTTGCTGAAGATCATCGTCTTCTAATCCTCATCTGATCTTGAATGTTCTGTGTCTTCACAAAGATCTGCATGCCACCATGGTGGTGCCTCCCGAGCCCTGGCCCAACGTGGTCGACGGTGTTGGGGACGTGGGCTCAAGGATGGCTCGCTCCATTGGTGTTTGGGTGTGCTGCCCCGGCAAGGGTCTTGCCGGGGCTGCTGAGGCCGTCCCCGGCAAGGGTCTTGCCGGGGGAAAACTGCTCCGCCCCTCTACTCTTTGTGGTCTTGGTCTTGGCGTTGCTCTGGCTGCCTCGGGCTTCGGTTTTACCTCGGTTCACCTCCCCTGCTCTGCTTGATGTGGCCGTGGGCGTGGCTCCGACTGCCCGTGCACAGGTAAAGGGGTACAAAGGTGTGCCCCTTCTTTTGTACACCGACAATACCGGTCCCACCGAAATGCCTAACGGTCACATTATGAACTGAATCGGTCCAACCGAGTTTTCTGATTCGGTCCCACCGAGTTTGGTGAATTGTGTGTAATGGTTAGATTTTGTGTGGAGGCTATATATACCCCTCCACCCACTCTTCATTCGCGAGGAGAGCCATCAGAACATGCCTACACTTCCAGCATACATTTTCCTCGAGAGAGAACCACCTACTCATGTGTTGAGGTCAAGATATTCCATTCCAACCACATAAATCTTGATCTCTAGCCTTCTCCAACTTGCTTTCCACTCAAATCATCTTTCCACCAAATCCAAATCTATGAGAGAGAATTGAGTGTTGGGGAGACTATCATTTGAAGCACAAGAGCAAGGAGTTCATCGTCAACACACCATCTATTACCTTTTGGAGAGTGGTGTCTCCTAGATTGGTTAGGTGTCACTTGGGAGCCTCTGTCAAGATTGCGGAGTTAAACCAAGGATTTTGTATGGGCAAGGAGATCGC
The DNA here is from genome assembly GCA_021605145.1 of Aegilops bicornis. Classification (NCBI taxonomy): domain Eukaryota; kingdom Viridiplantae; phylum Streptophyta; class Magnoliopsida; order Poales; family Poaceae; genus Aegilops; species Aegilops bicornis. Next base: position 536,609,232 of record CM038671.1, on the reverse strand, counting down.
CTACTTCGTGAAGATCTACCCTAGTGAGGCAAGTCCTTCGTTGGCGATGGCCATGGTGGGATAGACAAGGTTGCTTCTTCATGGACCCTTCGTGGGTGGAGCCCTACGTGGACTCGCGCAACCATTACCCTTCGTGGGTTGAAGTCTCCATCAACTTGGATGTACGACAGCACCACCTATCGGAACCACGCCAAAAATCTCCGTGTCTCCAATTGCGTTTGCACACTCCAATCCCATCCCTTTACATTCTTGCATATTGCATGCTTTACTTTCCGCTGCTCATATACTCTAGTCATGCATGCTTGATATGTATTGTGAATGTTTAAACTTGTGCTAAAACTCCACCTCAACTTAAAGAATTAAAAACTGTCACTTTTCTTGCTAAGAGTCTATTCACCCCCCCTCTAGACACCTCTTCTCGATCCTTTCACTTTGAGCCCCATTTCTTTTACAATCCTATCTAATTAGACCCTAACTAGATAGGATTGTAAAACAAATGGGGATCAATGATTCTGGGAGAAAATTTGGTAGGGGCCGGATTACGAGAATCTTGAGATTACGGCAAAGAACTAGGCTTAAACCGGCGCAATATATTGATGATTGCAGTAGTGGAGTTGGAAAGCGGAGTTTCATGGGTGATGCTCCGGCGTGATGGTATATGCACATCATACTAACAGTGACCTTTTCTTTGGCACTTGTGCTCATATTTGGCTGAGGTAATACTACTAGTAACAATCCTCCACAGTTTGCTTTTCGCATCACGCGCATCCTATCCAATCTGAATCGGCATTGTTGGACACATGGAATCTGCAGGAGGTCGCGGGGCGTACGTCTTGTTAGACGCTGCTTTGTGGTGGCGCCTCCTACACAACCCTAATTTATCAAACTTGCTCTTGATCTTGTATATGCCAATTCCAAAGTAAATCATGATTCTGATATCGAGACAATGAGTTTATCGGTGCTTCTTTATCTGACGAAATCATGAGCTTCATCGATTCCTGAGAGAGCTCCCTCCAAGAACACAATACCACCATGCGTGGCCCCACAGTGGGCGCCACCTGTCGTGGTTTGTCACAGTAGATGTCCCCGTGAAAGGACTTAGTGGTGAGGCCATCACAACTAGGTAGTAGTTGGAATGGGGTTGATCGCAATCGAGAGACGCGAGATTTTACCCAGGTTCAGCCCCTCGCGGGTGGAGGTAAAAGCCTACATCTTACTTCATCTATATTAATGATGATGATGATAATGATGATGATGATCTCAGTTACAAGGACAGTGTTTCGCTACCTCTATCTCGAGAGCATCTACTTTGATCTTGTCTAAGACTTGTCTGTCTATCTAAAACTTGTCCCTCTTGGGGTGCCCTGCCCCTCCTTATATAAGTTGAAGAGGCGGCTTACATGACTAGTCCTAGTAGGATTAGGACTACTCTATTACAAGTGGAATCCTAGTCTTGCTTCCCTTGTAAGGGAAATATTCCTTATGTCTTCCTTCTCAAGCCGGCCCACCGGATACCATGCCTTGAGTCGACCTTCTCATAAGTCGCCTTCTGGGCCTTGGGCCTTTTCATTCGTCTGACCCACTTGCCGAGTCACCCATGAGTCGCCAGGCTCGGCCGAGTCACCAGTGAGTCGCCAAGCCAGGGCGGGTCAGTAGTGAGTCGCCAAGTCCGGCCCGGTCATCCTTCAGGGCGGGTTATACCACGGGGTATATCCCAGACATTAGCCCCGAGTTTAATTTGGATTTATCCAATTTAAATTGATCTTGCAAAATAAACAAAAGAACAGATTTGACAAGTTCTGTGTCAGGTCAGACATTCTTCTAAGTCGGCTTCTGTTCATGCTTAAGTCCTTGTCATTTCCTTCTCCTGGAAAGTCCGGGTCAATAGGCCAGCTTCATAGTCAATTTTCTATTAGATAAATATTGTGAAAAACAATCCATTTGAGTCGGCTTCCAATGCTCTGACTTGACAAAAATATTGGTCTTGAAATATTGATCTGATGTTCAGCTGGTTTGAAGATGTAGAGCTTGCCAAGTTATGATTGCGAAAACTGTTGGGTTATAAAAACTAATTGTCGGTGTCAAAACCGGCGGATGGTAATAGGAGGCAGGGGACATGATGTTTACCCAGGTTCGGGCCCTCTCGATGGAGGTAATACCCTACTTCCTGCTTGATTGATCTTGATGATATGAGTAGTACAAGAGTTGATCTACCACGAGATCGTAGAGGCTAAACCCTAGAAGCTAGCCTATGGTATGATTGTTGTTGTCCCTACGGACTAAACCCTCCAGTTTATATAGACACCGGAGGGGCTAGGCTTACACAGTCGGGCCATTACAAGGAGGAGATCTACATATCCGTATCACCAAGCTTGCCTTTCACGCCAAGGAGAGTCCCATCCGGACACGAGACGAAGTCTTCAATCTTGTATCTTCATAGTCCAACAGTCCAGCCAAAGGATATAATCCGGCTGTCCGGATACCCCCTAATCCAGGAGTCCCTGAGTAGCCCCTGAACCAGACTTCAATGACGATGAGTCCGGCGCGCAGATTGTCTTCGGCATTGCAAGGCGGGTTCCTCTGAATACTCCATAGAAGATCTTGAACACAAGGATAGTGTCCGGCTCTGCAAAATAAGTTCTACATACCATCGTAGAGAGAATAATATTTCCACAAATCCAATCTGCTGACACACTTGATATCATGACATCATACCACGGACCGGTCATTATTCGAACCGTTTTTCTCAACCAGCCTTGGCGCGCATATCGCGAGGCGGTTTCTTTTAACGTCTTGTCGAGCAGATCGTGTCCCCTTATCACGGGATTCTCATCAATACGGGCATGCGTAACTCCAACCGCGCCATCAATTACGGCGCTTGGGGAATAAGCGGGTTTACCGAGCTGAGTGGGGCGTATAGTTTACGTCCGCCTATATAAAGGGATAAGAGTTCACCTTTTTTCACCCACGCCTTCTTCCTCCTTGCTTATCCATTCTCGCGCACTCGAGCTCCAACACCCAAGTTCGCACCTTTCTCCTCACACCACTCCAATCATGTCTGGAGCGGGAGGCAAGTGGATGAAATCCTCCGTCACGGAGGACGACATCAAGAAGCTGCAGGGAGCCAGATACTTGGCCGCGGATATCGCGCATCGGCTGCCCGACGAGGGGCAGATCGTCACTACCCCGGAACCTTACGAGAGGGTAGTTTTTCTCACCCACTTCGTCCGCGGACTGGGGTTCCCTCTTCACCCGTTCGTCCGCGGCCTGATGTTCTACTACGGGCTGGACTTCCATGATCTGACCCCGAACTTTATCCTCAACATCTCGACGTTTATCGTTGTGTGCGAGGCCTTCCTCCGCGTCCAGCCCCACTTCGGCTCGTGGTCAAGACGTTCAATGTCAAGCCGAAGGTTGTAGGCGGCCAGCAAGCGGAATGCGGAGGCGCCATGGTGGGCAAAATGCTCAATGTCACATGGCTCGAGGGCTCCTATGTGGAGACCATAAAGGGGTGGCAATCGGGGTGGTTCTACATCACCGAGCCACGCAGCGTCACCAACCGGGTGGCGGCCCCGAAGTTCGATCCGAATCCCCATGCGGCTTACCTCCTGGAAAGAGAAGGGCTTATCCTGGGGTTCATCGGTGGAGCTGGCCGGACTCCAAAAATGTATCCGAAACATGATAAGCAAGAAACTCAAGCTTGTCAACGTGGTCTAGGTCATGCTCTTCCGCCGGATCCTCCCGTGTCAACAATGGGCGTTCAATTTATGGGAGTTCGACCCGGCCCGGCGCCAGACTCTGCGCGAGCTCTTTGACACGACGCACAAGGACGTCTGGAGGGTGCTATTTAAGGGCGCCGAGGTCCCCCCCCCCCTTCCCTTACCGAGGACCGTGGACTTAGCGCGAAGCGCCCTGCGAATCCGGTAAGTTCTCTACACCTTATAGGGTATTTACTTTCCTCGGTTTAATCATGTGCGGATCTGAGCTCCCATGCCTTTGACAGACTGGGTGGAGACAATGGAGCAGATCGATCGCCCGCCCCCCGCCCAAGATCCAGCCTTCCACGCCTCCTAACGGAGATAAATGACTCCCAAGACCTTATGAGGTGCCGAGAAGAAGACCAAGAAGAAGAAGGCCGGGGACTCGAAGAGTTCCGGCGTCAGGTGATATCGGACTCATCGTCCGATAACTCCGAGACGCATTCCTCTCGTGAAGACGAGGAGGAGGAAGATGGAGGTTCTCCCCCTCCAGCCGGGGGAGACAAGAAAAGGAAGGCCGCCCCAACCAGGGAGGCCGAAGGGTCCAATAAGGGAAGGACTCTCCTTCGGGACTGTTCCATGACCGCCGCTCATAGCGAAGATGAGTGGTCGACCAGGGTCAAGCCCCTGGCGAAGTCGTAAGTATTCGGATACCAGAGTAATTCATGGTATGCTTTTATTGCACTGCTTCTCCTTGCGCCGAATATGATTATGCAGTCCGCCTCGAGCCCGCATCGACGTATCTTCGTCGGACGGTTCTTTGGACCCGTCGGCTATGAGTAGCGGTTCACTTCTGACCGCCTCCTCCCCTCGCCCTACGGACAACGTCGAGGTGTTGTCTCAAAGGGCACCAAACCGAGGGGAGGTAGTCCTGGAGGCGCCTCAAGGCGACCTTCCGGACCCTGGGCGCAAAGGGAGCAAAACTCCCACGGGCTCCAAGTTCGGCCCTCGGTAGAAACGCCCGCCGGAACCACCAGAGGTCCCGGACTCCGGCAGGCGGCCTCCTATTAAGAGGGGCAAACCGCCCATGCCAGTGACCTCTGTCCATCCATAGGCGCCGGACAACTTGCTGGAAGTGCTTCACGGCGCTTCCATCGACGAAGAGGACCGCACTATTATGAGTGCGATGATCAAGAAGGTTCAGTCCGCCAAGAGCGGACTGACTGAAGCCTGTGCCAGCCTCCTAACAGGCTTTGAGGTGAGTAATCGAAATATAGGAAAATATTACCGCATAGACAGTAGCCCCTGATGCTCTGTTTGGCGTTCGCGAAGAAAAGCCGAATAGAGGATCAAATAATAACTACAGGAGTCTAATCCAAATATGTCTATATGCGTATGCAGGCTTCACTGTTGGCCGCTGTCGCACGTACCGTGGAGGTCGCCGCACTGAACCAGAACCTTGAGAGGTCCGAGGAAGAACTCGGCCTTGCCAAGAGGCAGCTCGAGGAGAACAAAGGTAAGCAATACCTTGTCTATATGTAAAAAAGAAATTTGGTTGCAAGATAATAGGATCATCATGAGTGTGCCAGGGACCACGACCGAAGTGGCAACCCTGAAGCAGGCGCAATCCAAGGCCGAAAACAAAGCGGCCAAGGAGCGCACCGAGCGAGAAAAACAAGAAGCCCGAGTAGGCGAGGTGCAGCAAGAGCTCGAGGCACTCGTGAGGAAGCACGAGTACTTGGAGCTTGACTCGAAGACGCGAGAGTCCGAGCTTGCCAAGGCCCTCGAAAGCGCAAAACATGCCAAGGCCGAAGCCCAAAAGGCCCTCCAGGAGATTGAGGCGGTGAAGAAGATAGCGGCGGATCAGGCATTCATTATGCACAGCAAGCATGTGAGAGAAAATTTCTATTTACTTACCCGAGTTCGGAGATCTCCAGGGGCGTTCACAGATCTGTCCCGTAGTGTGTCTGATGCCGGGGAGTTCTACCGGGCTGAGGAGGGGAGCTCGACGGAGAAAGTGTTCTGGTCTCAGTATACTGGGACCGAACACCCGATACTTATGAGCGACCAGCTGAAGCAACTGGTCGAGCTCCACAAAGCGGCCGAACAGGCCATGAAGGGCCTTATAGTGCGGATGTGGCTGGCGATGCCCTTCCCAACAGCTACTTGACCTAGTGAGGCGGTTAGTGGATGCACCTTGCGGTGGAAGTCATAGCAGTCCGTCACGCCGAAGGTGCACGCAGGGCTTTTGCCCGTCTTGAAAGGTGCACTGGGCCAAGATGGACGCCGAGAAGCTGGTGAAGGAGGGCCGCCGCAGGGCAAGGAGCATCGCCACCCTGAAATGTATTATGAGGGTGTCCTGAAGGGTGCCCGTATTGTGGCGGACGAGTGTTCCAAAGATTTAATTTCTGAACGAACTTGCTCATGTGATCCTGTATTATGAAAACTAGTTCATGTGCGCTATGCAACGCTTTTGTATTTAAAATATTACTTATGTGCGACCGTTTATAAAATCTAAGAGTTGGCTAGTCGTCGGCTTCTGCCCCATGCAACTAGTGCTGGGGTGTTCGGGATAAATCTGAGCACTCTTTTTCCCATCTTTGGGTCCTTCGAGGGAGGTGCTCAGCGCAACGAACCAGGCAATCGGACTATAATGCTTTATCACTCTCACTTAGCCATAGAAGTCTACAATTTTAAATCTTGGCGAAGCCCCTAGTATTCGGAAGGCCGAATTTGGGGCGCTATCCACGCCTAAGTCGAACAAGGCCGACTCCTCGCCCGAAGCGGAAAAAGTCGTTAGGGACTTGAGACCTCTCGAATAGCGACCAGCTCTTGCCTCATCATGACACTCAGTTTTAGCTTTCTCTACTGAGGTGCTCGGCCGGAAGAACCGGGGCACAATCGCATTAGTTCTCCCAGTGCTACCTTAGCCGATATAAGCGGGCGTAAGGTACCAAAACATGGGAGCCGGGCAAACCCAACTATTGACCCAAGACATGATTCGAGCTGATGCATATAATGCTATAAGTTCGGGTGCCACCTGCTTGTCGAAAGTGTTCGGACTTCTCACGCCAGATTATGGGGTATCTGGAGCTCTGGCGTATTAGCCGTGCAGATCAGACGGTCTTGACTGTTATAAATGAACATATATAAAAAAAGGAATATAGAATGCAATAATAGACTAGTGCTATGCATTGTTTATTAAAAAATGCGTCGAAGCGCACTGATACAAGTAGTGCGATAAGCAAAAAATAGGACTATTTGACATGTCCCATCCAAGGGCAGACTGCGGACTGGTATTTAAAGCAGGTATTACACTCGTTAACAGAGACCACCTGGGGATTCCATTGTGCGACGTAGCTTCCTGCCTCCTTGGTTGTTGTATCATGTGTCCGGCAATCGTACTGCCGGATAGTGCTTCCAGGGAGTAAAGTCCTGAAAGAGAAAGAATGATAGCGGCAGCAAGCCCCTAGTGCGGTTGAGCCGCATTGTGGGACGTGCCATGGTCGTGCCCCCGCCTACACCCATGGAATTTTCAATGCGTAATTATGTACGCGCGGCGCGGATTTCGCCGTTTGACTGAGACTAGGGCGGCGGCCGAATTGCTAAGCGAAGCTCGGCGTGCCAAAGCGATCTTGTTGCAGATTGCTCCGGACGCGCTTGACGGTGTCCGGGGTCTTTATCGCCGAACTGGTGGATTGGCTTAAGAGGCTGCTTTGTGCCTCCGCTGCGAGGGCCACAGTGTGCTCCTCCGTACGGAGCGAGCGCTTTGTGTTTCCATTGACTGTGATGACCCCCCTAGGTCCGGGCATCTTTAGCTCAAGGTACGCATAATGCGGTACTGCATTGAATCTTGCAAACGCGGTTCGCCCGAGCAGTGCGTGATAGCCGCTGCGGAACGGGACGATATCGAAGATTAACTCCTCGCCTAGGAAGTTGTCCAGAGATCCGAAGACCACTTCCAGTGTGATTGAGCCCGTACAATGGGCCTCTACACCTGGGATGACGCCTTTAAAGGTCGTTTTTGTGGTTGATCCCTGAGGGGTCTATACCCATTTTGCGCACTGTATCCTGATAGAGCAGGTTCAGGTTGTTGCCGCCGTCCACTATCAATAAACCTGCTAAAGCACCAAACCATAGAGTACTTAGCACAGGTGCTACAGAGAGATATGTTTTTATATCCCGCATTGAAAATCCTCCTTCCTTGTTGGAATACATATATGATCATAAACTCTTGCCCAAGATTGTTATGCTATATATAAAATGAACCATATCACGAAATTTTCCTATCCCTAAAAAAGAAAAAGATGACCCCTTCTTCCTATATATTACCAAGGAAAAGTAATCCTTCTTTTATAGGCGTGATAACTTCTTCGGATTTGCGTGAACTAGCAGACCGATCACTAAGTGGTTAGTACCGAAGGGCATCCGCTTGTAGCAGAAGGAAGGGGCGATAAAACTAGTTTAAGGACTCGAGTGAGGTGGAATCCGTCAATGATGGGGTCTAAGACCAATGCGGCAGATCCGCCATGACGGATACTAGTGGGGTGGTCCCTGCGATCGAAGGTGATCGGACAAGAGGATGATGGGTTGAACTTTGGGGCGACGGGCTCCATCGCATATACGTCCCTTAGTGCACGCTTCCGTTCCCTCTTGGGGATGTGGGTTGCGTATATCATGTTCACCGTCCTCACTTGTGGGGGGAACCACTTATGTCCTCCCGTGTTCGGCCGCCGTGGCTCCTCCTCGTCATCGCTGTGCAGCCCCTTGTCCTTGTTTTCGGCATTTAACTTGTCGGCCTGCTTGAACACCCAGCATTCTCTGTTGGTGTGATTGGCTGGCTTATCGGGGGTGCCGTGTATTTGACACGAGCGATCGAGTATGCGGTCCAAACTGGACAGACCCGGAGTGCTTCTTTTCAATGGCTTTTTCCGCTAACCGGGTTTAGAGCCTCTGAATCCGGCATTGACTGCCGTATCCCCGGTCTTATCGCCGTTGTTGCGGCGCTTGTGTTTGCTGCGACGTGGCCTGTCGTTCATCGCCCTTGGTATCCGGTGCCAAGGTTTCTTGATATGTTGTTGCTGCCGAGCCAGCCAGCTTATCCTCTCTCCAGCAAAAAGCGGGTCATGAGTGTTGTGAGGATGCCATAGACTTCGGCTTTTCTGGCCGAGGTGCGGGCGAGCCACTGCGTCCACGGATGTTGTGCTTAAATGCCGCTAAGGCCTCGCATCCGGACGATCGACTATTTGATTTTTCTTGGTTAGGAACCGTGTCCAGAATTGAATGGCCGATTCACAGCTGCTTTGAATTATGTGGCTCAAGTCATCGGCATCGGTGGTCGCACATAAGTGCCCTGGAAGTTGTCGAGGAATGCGTCTTCCAGATCCTCCCAACAGCCAACGGAGTCTGCTGGCAAGCTATTCAGCCAATGCCGAGCTGGTCCTTTCAGTTTTATCGGGAGGTACTTGATGGCATGTAGATCATCACCGTGGGCCATGTGGATGTGGAGGAGGAAGTCTTCGATCCATACCGCGGGATCTGTTGTGCCATCATATGATTCGATATTTACGGGTTTAAAACCCTCTGGGAATTCATGCTCCCTTACTTCGGCAGTGAAGCATAGGGGGTGTGCCGCGCCTCTGTGCTGGGCTATATCGCGGCGCAGCTCATATGAGTCTTGCCTGCTGTATTCAGCCCGACCGGATTTGCTTTTACAGTATCCGACGTGGCGGTCACCATCCCGCGTAGGGGCGTGCCCTCGTGATCTGTAGATCGATCTTGCGTGCTTTTCCCTGTCTTCCAATACGTCTTGCAAGTCTCGCGTGTTTCCCGGTGCCTTGGTATTTTTTTTTGAGTGGCGGCGGGGTGCGAGCTGAGCTTCTGGCTGAAATGCCTCTCTGTCTCGGCCACGAGGTGGCCGATCAGCGTCGTCATACGCTGGTGATGTAGGTTTCAATGCTTCCTCCTCAAGTCGGGGTAGCAACCTGCGCTTTGGGTGACCCTTGGAGGGGCGTTCGAGTTCGTATTCCTCGGCCGCAAGGACTTCAGTCCACTTGTCTGCTAGCAAATCCTGATCAAGATGAAGTCATGGTCTGTTTTTCTTCAGGCTATTTGTCGGCTATAAGCCGGTGCTTAAAGCGCTCCTGCTCGACGGGATCCTTGGGTACGACAAATTCTTTGTCGTCGAGGCTCACTTCATCTTCGGAGAGAGGCATGTAATTGTCATCCTGCGCTTCTCCCTCTGCCGCTCAGGAGGGCTGGCTTGTCTAAATCCTCCGGCTCTAGATCTTCTTTGGAGGATTGTCATCATCTTGACCTTTATGCGAGTAATCAAGTATCTCCTGTGCTCAGTATCACCGCTTTTCTTTGTGGCGAGACTTAGAGCGATGCCGACGTCGGCGCTTGGGTTGCTTCTTGGAGGGTCATCCTCCATTGTCTTGTCGCCATTGCCTTCTTTGGGTGTATCCACCATATATATATCATATGATGAGGTGGCGGTCCGATTGCCCGTGGGTAGTGGTTCCTATTCGCCTCCTTCATCGTTGTCCGTATCATCGATGTCTTCGAGTTGAAGTCGAGCATGTCGGTTAAATCATCGGCGATGGCTACTAAGTGGGTGGTGGGTGGGGAGTGAATTTCTTCGTCATCCGCATCCCATTCTAGCCGAACATAGTTCGCCAAGGTTCTCTGACAGGAGAGAGACCTTAACGAGTTTAGTACATCGCCGAAGGGCGAGTGCTGAAAGATATCCACGGAGGTGAACCCCATGATCGGCGCCCAATCGGATTCGGTGGGCATGGGCGCAGGCGGTTCGGAGTCCGTGGCTGGAGACGAGTCCATTGGTTCGGCGTCACGGCTCTCGTGAGGGGTAAGGTCAGTATTCGGCTCTATCGCCACTCAGGGTGCAGCCTCCAAGGCGGGGTCTATCCGCCCGCCCTCGGATGGTGCAATCTGTTCCAGATTGAAGGCCGGAGTGGTTGCTAGCGTGATTTCCCGAACACTGTCTGACGGCAGAGCTACATCGTGCTCGTCATGATCGCGTGGCACACCTGGCATGGGCTCGAATCCGTCGAAGATCAAGTTTTTGCAGATATCGGCAGTGTAATTCAAGTTTCCAAACCTGACACGGTGGCCAGGCGAAGCTCTCGATCTGCTTCAGATGGCTGCGAGTCGCCCGCAGTTAAAACCGCCCGAATACAAAGATCTGTCCGAGGAGGAAGACCTCACCTGGACCGCATCATTATCGATGATCGGAGGAGCCATCCAGCTTTTACTGGCTGACGCAAGACAGTGGAACTCTCAATGAAAGCACCAATGTCGGTGTCAAAACCGCGGATGGTAACAGGAGGCAGGGGACACGATGTTTACCTGTGTTCGGGCCCTCTCGATGGAGGTAATACCCTACTTCCTGCTTGATTGATCTTGATGATATGAGTAGTACAAGAGTTGATCTACCACGAGATCGTGAGGAGGCTAAACCCTAGAAGCTAGCCTATGGTATGATTGTTGTTCTCCCTACGGACTAAACCCTCCGGTTTAAATAGACACCGGAGGGCTAGGGGTTACACGAGTCGGTTACAAGGGAGGAGATCTACATATCCGTATCACCAAGCTTGCCTTCCACACCAAGGAGAATCCCATCCGGACACGAGACGAAGTCTTCAATCTTGTATCTTCATAGTCCAACAGTCCGGCCAAAGGATATAATCCGGCTGTCCGGATAACCCCTAATCCAGGACTCCCTCACTAATGATTCCGGGTCATGATTGTTATAGACGCCGGGTCATGATTGTTTCTGACGCCGAGTCAATCTTATGGCGACTTGGTGCTTGCTTTTGTAAACATAGCTTCCAATCGTTGAATCGGCTCTCCAAGCCTTTCTATGAATAGTTTGGAGGAAATAAACTTTGCAAATTCCTCCAATAAAAATATGATACCTGATTTGCTCAAAATTGAGAATTTGAAGATGTTCCTCCCTTATATGCATATCACCTGTAGCCCCCAAGTCTTAAGAGGAGAACGTAGTGATAGCTTAAGACTTGCTTTAATATAAATGCTGCAACTTTGGAGAAATCCGGGTTGTTCATGTAAGTCACCAATCATAAATTGAACATTTTGTACTTCCCATGTGTAGCCCACCAAGTGCTGGGTCATTATGCAATAATGAGCAGGGACTTTGTAGATCTGATTATGTAGACTTTGAGCAGTAATGTGTAGCCCCCATGGGTCGGCTCATTAAGGTAATGCTGAGCTGGGACTTTACATGTACTTCATTGAAAATAACATCATATGATGTCGCCCCCAGGTTTCGAGTTACCTTTGATATAATGGATTAAGGCATGTGTACTTTGAATTTTTGACAGGAGCAATTAGTAGCCCCCAAGGGCTGGCTCATCACTATGTGATGGGTCAGGTCTTCAATGAGGCAAGTTAAAAATGACCTTGCGTTAGCCCCCAAGTGTCGGGTCATATGCCTGCAACGACTTGGGACTATTCCTTCGATTGTAGAATAAATCATATCCACTGTCTGGACGATATTGCTAAATGCTTTGCATATCAATATTGAACCATGCTCTCTGTTGGTATTTTTGGATGAAGGAATAATAGCCATTGCTCTGATGGGGCCTTTGAAAAACCTCAATCATCCAATACATCAAGTTATGATAACCATAATGAAAATTCCAGCCATGTTTGGCTATTAAAGATTTGAATAATATAACCCGATATGAAAACCTCAATCCTTCAATACTGGTTATGACAACCATAATGAAAAATCCGGCCATGTTTGGCTATTAAAGATTTGAGTGTATAACCCAGTTTAAAAACTGGTGCTTGATATGCAACTGTAATTAAAATTTGTCCTTTGAACAATTGTACTTACCATCAACCCACTGTAGTTGTGAAAAGACTCAGCAATTTGCTCGTTGGCGACTTATAATCACAAGACCTTGTCTGTTGACAAGTAAATCCGGAGTTAAATATACCCGATGGCTCTTGGCTTATGGTGACTTAATGCGCATCCATTCTACTCCAGGATGTCACCCAATGGCTTATAGCCTTTGTAAAAATCAAGAATTCATAACCTCGTATTTCTTGGAGATCGATTTGATGTAATGAATTTTTGTGATGTGTTTCTTAGGATCATATGAATTGGGAGCTTATGATCAGATCTATCCATGAGTATTACGTGGGTCTTTGTTGAACTCTTATATGCACCATCTTTATAGCCTCGTATTTCTTCTCCAAAACTTTCGTTTGGTTTGGCCAACTAGATTGATTTTTCTTGCAACGGGAAGACGTGCTTTGTGATGGGTTCGATCTTGCAATGCTCATTCTCAGTGACAGAAGGAGACATGACACGTATGTATCGTTGCCACTTAGGATAAAAATATGGGGTGTATTCCTACATGAATAGAACTTATAAACATCATGTCATCATTCTTATTGCATTACTCCATTTTTCCATGAACTTAATACACTAGATGCATGCTGGCTAGCGGTCGATGTGTGGAGTAATAGTAGTAGGTGCAGAATCGTTTCGGTCTACTAATCTTGGATGTGATGCCTATATACATGATCATTGCCTCAGATATCGTCATAATTATTTGCTCTTCTATCGATTGCCCAACAGTAATTTGTTTAACCACCATATGCTATTTTCACGAGAGAAGCCACTAGTGAAATCTACGGGCCCCGGGTATATTTCCTATCATACTATTTTCAGATCTATTATTCCAAAAACCCAAAATACCTTGCTGCACTTTTTCTTTACTTATTTTATTTTTATTTTGTGGTTTTGCTAGATCTATTTATCCAATCTCATACAATTTAATCTATCTCAATACCGAGGAGGGATTGACAACCCCACTTACGCGTTGGGTTGCAAGTATTTGTTATTTGCGTGCAGGTGTTGTTTACACAGTGTTGCTTGGTTCTCCTACTGGATTGATAAGCTTGGTTTTATAACTGAAGGAAATACTTACCGTTGTTGTGCTGCATTATCCTCTCCTCATCGGGGAAATACCAATGCAGATACAAGCAATCACCCATGTGCCATGCCCAAGAAGATCAAGTGGGGGCAAGCAAGGAGGCCTTGATCCAGGTGGGGTTGATGTGCAATCGGCTGAATGGCACCTATGACGCCAAGGAGGCTACTGCACCAACGTCTGAGTAAGTACCATTGTGAGTAAGATTTTCGGTTGAAGTTTCTGAATTTTCAGTTTCTTTCTCCGTGATAGGATTTCTGTCAGTGGGTTTGCACAAGCCACACCCACTGGGTCTTTTCGATCCAGTGGGGGCACGCCGAGTGCACCCATTGGGTGTAGTCCCCGAGGATCCTGTTGGTGGAAGCGATTCATGGAGTCTTAGGACTTATATTTTTTGTTCTTATCGTCTCCACTCGGGTTTAGCCAGGGTGTTTCTGAATGTTTTCGATCCAGTGGGGGCATGCTGAGTGCACCCACTAGGTGTAGTCCCCGAGACTACTGCAGACTGGAAGTAGTCTGTGGTAGTCTTAGAGTCTCTAGTGTCTTTGCCCTAGGACTAATTGCAATTTTTTAGCTCATCAATACACGTCACTTTCCAGTGGGGGCACGCTGAGTGCACCCATTGGGGGTAGTCTTTAGAACCGTTCTTGTCATGTGGCACTCGGAGTGCTCGACCGCACTTGGCTGACCCAGTGGACCTTCTGATGGGATCAGGGTTAGGATCTTCTTCATTGCTGACTCTAGGGTTAGCCAAATGATTGAAGGTCGGGGTGTTGTTTTCCTCGATCTTCTTCATCGCTGACTCGGAGGTTAGCCGAATGACTAGAGATCAGGGTGTTGTTGTCCTCGATCTTGTTCATAGCCGACTCGATGGTCAGGGAAATGACTGGAGATTTGGGAGTTGTTGTCCTCGATCTTCATCATTGTTGACTCGGTGGTCAGCCAAATGACTGGAGATCAGGGTGTTGTTGTCATCGATCTTCTTCATAGCCGACTCGGTGGTCAGCCGAACGATCTCGAACTTAATGTAATTGATGTTGATTCTATCCATGTCTTCCAAAAAACTGTCTCTTGTATGGTGCAGAGAGCCTGGGAGCTGGGATCACATTACGCCGCCCTAGAGAAGGAGATGATATCGCTCCGAGTGGACTAGGATGCAGAGAAGCATAAGAGTGCTCGATTGGAAAAGGAGAAGAAGACCTTCGGAGGAGAAGGTCGCCCATCTCGTCGAGAAGAAGAATGCACTAGAGCAGTATATCGACGATTTATGCTCGAAGATGAATGAGAAGCTTGCTGGTAGGTCTTTCGGCTGAATGTAGTCCATTTGCTCTCAGATTCGCTCAATCATTGATTTTTGGTGTTGTTTCCTGATACGTCTCCAACGTATCTATAATTTTTTATTGTTCCATGCTATTATAATATCTGTTTTGGATGTTTAATATGCATTAATATACTATTTTCTATTATTTTTGGGACTAACCTATTAGCCTAGAGCCGAGTGCTAGTTTCTACTTTTTCATTGTTTTTGAGTTTCGCAGAAAAGGAATACCAAATGGAGTCCAAATGGAATAAAACCTTCACAATGATTTTTCTTGGACCAGAAGACACCCAGGAGACTTGGAGATGAAGTCGGAGGAGCCACGAGGCGGCAACAAGGGTGGAGGGCACACCCAGGTGGGTAGGGCGCGCCCCCTATCTTGTGGCCCCCCTTGACCCTCCTGGCCTAATTCTTTCGCCTATATATTCACATATATTCCCAAACCACCAGCAGCATCCACGAAAACACTTTTCCACCGCCGCAACCTTCTATACCCATGAGATCCAATCTAGGGACCTTTTTCGGCACTCTGCCGGAGGGGATTCGATCACAGAGGGCTTCTACATCAACTCTATTACCCTTCCGATGAAGCGTGAGTAGTTTACCTCAGACCTACTGGTCCATAGCTAGTAGCTAGATGGCTTCTTCTCTCTCTTTGATTCTCAATACCATGTTCTCCTCGATGTTCTTGGAGATCTATCCGATGTAATACTTTCTTAGCGGTGTGTTTGTCGAGATCCGATGAATTGTGGATTTATGATCAGCTTATCTATGAATATTATTTGAATCTTCTCTGAATTCTTTTATGCATGATTAGGTATCTTTGTAATTCTCTTCGAACTTTTGGTTTGGTTTGGCCAACTACATTGGTTTTTCTTGCAATGGGAGAAGTGCTTAGCTTTGGGTTCAATCTTGCGGTGTCCTTTCCGAGTGACAGTAGGGGCAGCAAGGCACGTATTGTATTGTTGCTATCAAGGATAAAAAGATGGGGTTTTCATCATATTGCTTGAGTTAATTCCTCTACATCATGTCATCTTACTTAATGCGTTACCCCGTTCTTTATGAACTTAATACTCTAGATGCATGCTGGATAGCGGTCGATGTGTGGAGTATTAGTAGTAGATGCAGAATCGTTTCGGTCTACTTGACACGGACATGATGCCTATATTTCATAATCATTGCCTTAGATATCATCATAACTTTGTGTTTTTCTATCAATTGCTCGGCAGTAATCCGTTCACCCACCGTATTATTTGCTATCTTGAGAGAAGCCTCTAGTGAAACCTATGGCCCCCGGGTCTATTTTCCATCATATAAGTTTCCGATCTACTATTTTGCAATCTTTTACTTTCCGATCTGTAAACCAAAAATACCAAAAATATTTACTTTATTGTTTGTTTAGTTTCATCTATCTCTATCAGATCTCATTTTTGCAAGTAACCGTGAAGGGATTGACAACCCCTTTATCGCGTGGGGTCCAAGTTGTTTGATTGTTTGTGCAGGTATTGGTGATTTGTGTGTTCTCTCCTACTGGATTGATTCCTTGGTTCTCAAACTGAGGGAAATACTTATCTCTACTTTGCTGCATCACCCTTTCCTCCTCAATGAAAAAACCAACGCAAGCTCAAGAAGTAGCAGGAAGAATTTTTGGCGTCGTTACCGGGGAGATCTACGCCAAGTCAAGACATACCATGTACCCATCATCTCTTGCATTACATTATTCTCCATTCGCCTCTCGTTTTCCTCTCCCCCACTTCTAAAACGATTTTTGAAAAGATTTGCCTTTTCTTCGCCCCACTTCTGTTCGTCTTCTCCGTTTGCCTTTTGGTTGCTCGTTTGCTAGATCGATTTGTTGTCACCATGTGCGGTGCAGGGAATTTATCGTTGAAAATCTTGAGGAAAAAATGGAATCTTGTTCTTTGGATCATGAAGCTGAAACTCCACCTAATTACAAAGCAAAAACTTTTTGTGGGGGGGACGGTAATATTATTGGGAAAAGTGTTATTCAAGAATTATTTGATTGTACGGGAGTTATGCCTATTAGTAAAAGATCTATTCTTCTTGATACAAATTGTTATGCGGATGCCATTGTTATGTCGTTGAGAAATTAGAAAGAAAATTTGTGCATATCCATCCCGCTTTGCAAAAGGTGTTTTATGAACTTCCCAACATTAATCATCCTATAGCTAAAAAGATTGCCACCATCATTCTTATGCGAGAACTAGATTTTATAATACAAGAAGCTAGGGATATTTTTGGTTTTCATAAAAAAGATGTTGAAAACCCTCCAATTGAAGATATCATCCATGATAAGGAAACTATGCGTAGTTTGGAATCAAGGGATTATCAATCTTATAGTGAAAATCTTAGGATGAGGGTTCCCTATTCAGAAATCTCTCAATCTTTGTACCTTGAGGCTTATGAGGAGTTTGATTGGATTACAAGGGGTATTTATGTAGGATTTAATTGGGATTGGTTAAATAATATGATGAAGGAACCCATTAGAAACGAGATACGGGTCTTATATGATGATATATATGGTGATGATCCCGACTATGGGTTTATGAATGTCAAAATTACCAATCAAAGACCCTTCCATGATTTAAGCTCATCTACTAGGAGGGACGGAAAGGAGAGATTTGCTAAGATGAGTTTTGGAGAATTTGATGAGAAAAGAATTGCATACCAAAGATGACAATACTTAGATCTATTCGTGTTTTATGCCTAGCTAAGGGCGTTAAACAATAGCGCTTGTTGGGAGGCAACCCAATTTTATTTTTGTTCTTTGCTTTTCGGTTCTGTTTTGCAATAAATAATTCATATAGCCTCTGGTTAGATGTGGTTTTATGTTTTAATTAGTGTTTGTGCCAAGTAAGACCTTTGGGATGGCTTACGGTGATAGTTGATTTGATCTTGCTGAAAAACAGAAACTTTTATGATTCTTTTAAAAATCACAGAATCGTGATAAAATTCGGAATTTTCTACACAATACTTATATACAAATTTCCTATGTTGTCCTAATTTTGCAGTATTTTTGGAGTTACAGAAGTATTCAAACTATCTAGATTATGAACCATGGAAAAGTTGGAATACAGTAGATATTACACTAATATAAATAAATAATGAGTTCACAACAGTACCAAAAGTTGTGATTTATTTCCTTATACTAACGGAGCTTATGAGATTTTCTGTTGAGTTTTGTGTTGTGAAGTTTTCAAGTTTTGGGTAAGGATTTGATGGACTATGGAATAAGGAGAGTCAAGAGCCTAAGCTTGGGGATGCCTAAGGCACCCCAAGGTAATATTCAAGGACAACCAAGAGCCTAAGCTTGGGGATGCCCCGGAAGGCATCCCCTCTTTCGTCTTTGTCTATCGGTAACATTATTTGAGGCTATATTTTTATTCACCACATGATATGTGTTTTGCTTGGAGCGTGTTGTATGATATGAGTCTTTGCTTTTTAGTTTGCCACAAATCATCCATGCTGTACACACCTTTTGAGAGGGACACGCATGAATCGTGATTTATTAGAATACTCTATGTTCTTCACTTATATCTTTTGAGCTAGGCAATTTTGCTCTAGTGCTTAACTTATATCTTTTTAGAGCACAGCGGTGGTTTTATTTTATAGAAATTGTTGAACACCCATGCTTCACTTATATTATTTTGAGAGTCTCTAAATAGCATGGTAATTTTCTATGGTTATAAAATTAGTCCTAATATGATAGGAATCCAAGAGGGATATAATAAAAACTTTCATATAAAGTGCATTGAATACTATGAGAAGTTTGATTCCTTATGATTGTTTTGAGATATAAAGATGGTGATATTAGAGTCATGCTAGTAAGTAATGTCGAATTGTAGAAATATTTGTGTTAAAGTTTGTGATTCCCGTAGCATGCACGTATGGTGAACCGTTATGTGATGAAGTCGGAGCATGATTTATTTATTGAGTGTCTTCCTTATGAGTGGTGGTCGGGGACGAGCGATGGTCTTTTCCTACCAATCTATCCCCCTAGGAGCATGCGTCTAGTACTTTGTTTGGATAACTAATAGATTTTTATAATAAGTATGTGAGTTCCTTATGACTAATGTTGAGTCCATGGATTATACGCACTCTCACCCTTCCACCATTGCTAGCCTCTCTAGTACCGCGCAACTTTCGCCGGTATCATACACCCACCATATAACTTCCTCAAAACAGCCACCATACCTACCTATTATGGCATTTCCGTTTATTATGACACGTTCCATCATTGTCATATTGCTTTGCATGATCATGTAGTTCACATCGTATTTTTGGCAAAGCCACCGTTCATAATTCTTTTATACATGTCACTTTTGCTTCATTACACATCCCGGTACACTGCCGAAGGCATTCATATAGAGTCATATTTTGTTCTAAGTATCGAGTTGTAATTCTTGAGTTGTAAGTAAATAAAAGTGTGATGATCTTCATAATTAAAGCATTCTCCCATGTGAGGAAAGGATGATGGAGACTATGATTCCCCCAAAAGTCGAGATGAGACTCCGGACGAAAAAAAGAGGCCAAAAATGAGAGAAGGCCCAAATAAAAAAATAATGAGAGAAAAGAGAGAAGGGACAATGTTGCTATCCTTTTACCACACTTGTGCTTCAAAGTAGCACCATGATCTTCATGATAGAGAGTCTCCTATGTTGTCACTTTCATATACTAGTGGGAATTTTTCATTATAGAACTTGGCTTGTATATTCCAATGATGGGCTTCCTCAAATTCCCTAGGTCTGAGCAAGCGAGTTGGATGCACACCGACTTAGTTTCTTTTTGAGCTTTCGTAAACTTATAGCTCTAGTGCATCCGTTGCATGGTAATCCCTACTCACTCACATTGATATCTATTGATGGGCATCTCCATAGCCCGTTGATACGCCTAGTTGATGTGAGACTATCTCCTTATTTTTGTCTTCTTCACAACCACCACATTCTATTCCACCTATAGTGCTATGTCCATGGCTCACGCTCATGTATTGCGTGAAAGTTGAAAAAGTTTGAGAACATCAAAAGTATGAACAATTGCTTGGCTTGTTATTGGGGTTGTGCATGATTTTAATATTTTTTGTGATGAAGATGGAGCATAGCCGCACTATATGATTTTGTAGGATAAGCTTTTTAGCCATGTTATTTTGAGAAGACATAATTGCCTTGTTAGTATGCTTGAAGTATTATTGTTTTTATGTCAATATTAAACTTTTGGTTGGAATCTTATGGATCCAAACATTCACGCCACAATAAAGAAAAATTACATCAATAGATATGATAGGTAGCATTCCATATCAAAAATTCTGTTTTTATCATTTACCTACTCGAGGACGAGCGGGAATTAAGCTTGGGGATGCTTGATACGTCTCCAACGTATCTATAATTTTTTATTATTCCATGCTATTATATTATCTGTTTTGGATGTTTTATATGCATTAATATGCTATTTTATATTATTTTTGGGACTAACCTATTAACATAGAGCCCAGTGCCAGTTTCTGTTTTTTCCTTGTTTTTGAGTTTGGTAGAAAAGGAATACCAAACGAAGACCACACGGAATAAAAACTTCGCGATGATTTTTCTTGGACCGTAAGACACCCAGAGACTTGGTGTCGCTGGAAACCACGACCACCTATGGGACCAGGAGGTCCCTTCACGGATTCGGCAGAGGGGCGACGCGTTGCACAAAAGAGCGAGGCGTCGGGCAGACGCGGAGATCACACAAGCAATTTACCCAGGTTCGAGCCGCCGTGAGGTGTAAAACCCTACTCCTGCTTTGGTGGATTGATGGTGGAAAAGCTGGTGGTGGAGCGTAGTACACTTTCCCGGCAGAGGTTTCCTTGGGGCAGCAGCGACTACGCGCGTATGGGGGTGTGAGTTATCCAACCTTCTAACCCTTTCTATGGTTGCCATGGGCCTCCTTTTATAGATCAAGTGGTCACCACACTGTCAAAGTAGTCATTACGCATTGATATGATAGCAACCAATGCTATCATACCTAACTCTGCGGGCTGACAGGGGCGCATTACATGCACCGCTTAGTGTCACATCACTGGTGGCCCGACAAGGCTTGCCGGGCTATCTTGCCAGCTCCGCGCCTGTTCTTTTGACACGTCACAGGATGGGTGTCATCTGTGGGTTTCTTATGTAAGGAGGGGCAGCCATGTGGCGAATGACTGCCACTCGGTAACTTTGCGGCTCAACACCGCACTGATTGACGACGTGGGTCATGGTCGAGGTTTTGGTGAGGTAGTTTTGCTTCCGTGAGTTTTGGGATCTGCCGGGCCGCTGGTCGCTGTTTCGGGTGGTTTCACTTCTTGCGGGTCTTTGCCGCCTGCAAGAAGGAGGCCTTTCTCTTAGCGATATCTTGCATCTCTAGTTTGATCTTGGTCTCTCTGATCTGCATGCTGGTCCTTTGAATCTCTTAATTCCTTGTATTCTGACTTGGGTTGGTGCTTCAATCTTGTTCTCGTGCCTGTGCACAGTCTGGGCAACAGACCCAGGGTTTGTTGCACCGACAGAAGCCCCCGGGCCTGCCCCGAACGCGGTGCCGAGTGTCATCGGGGTAGGGACAAATAAGTGCATAGGCGAAGTTACTGAAGAGGCTGGTCTCTTTGTGGCCTTCTATGCTTCTTCATTAGCCTTGATTCCGTGTCAGTTCGGTTTCCCGCATGTTGTGTAAAGCCAATAGTGGTGGGGCCGCTTCAAGAATGGCCCGTGAATGACTTTAACGCACGAGGTAGAAACTGCCAATTTACTCTTCCCATCGCCCTTATCCTTGGTCACAGATGTTACATGCATCGCGCGGGTAGGTAACGGAGGCGCGTGGCACGGGAGAGCATCAAGGCGAGAGCCCGGTCGTCTTGAATTGGTGGAGGACGACTGTGGCCGCCCGTTGATGGAGCAGCCCCCCTCCCCGCCCCTCCTATAAAAGGAGGGCAGGAGGAGAGCGGAGTCATCCAACCTCGCATCCATTCTCCTTTGTTTCCTGCTTCTGGTGGTCATGCTGGAAGAAAGGGCTTGGGGCCGTGTCCCGAGCCCTGTCTTGAAGATCTCCCTGGATCTGGAAGGGGGATTCGGGCGGCGTGGCGACAACGTCGGGGGTGGCAACCCCAGTGCGTTTGCCACCGGGCCGCCCGTGGCCTTTACTTCAGTGGGAGGGGACGCGAACAACACCATGTCGTGGCTCGAGGCAGGCACGACACGTGGTAGTCGATCGCTCCGCATTCTTCTTCCTCTTGCGGCGTCGAGGAGGAGCCATACGAGAGATTCGTCGCCAATAGGGGCGAATCTGGCTCCTGCTGGGCGTGGTTCTCTCGTCGTACAGGAAGGCTCCCTGCTTTCTCACACGTCTCCGGGACATGCGGTGGCTTCTAACGTCAGGGCTCCCGGGGACGACCATGCTCTATTTGGGAGGATTTGGCGAGCATGGTGCCCGGCGTGGCGGTCGTGCTGAGGTCTTCGGGTGGTAGTGATGAGGATGGCAGCGGCAACCCACGACGCGTCAACAACGGGGACGACCGTTCCGATGAATCGTGTTTGCCGGTGACTCCGTGCCTCCCATCTGGTCCTCCGGCAGCGTCATCATCCACACTTGCCCTCCAGTTTCTTCCTCCTTGTTGGGGAGCGGCACCGTTCTGATCCTGGGGAGGCGCCGAATCCTAGTTGTGCCCGCCTCCGGCCCCTTCAACCTCTTCCTGTAGGAGATGGACAGGGGCAAAGGCATTACGGGGCACATATCTTTTTCAATCTTAAATTTGCCGGCACTTGCAAAATTTTAATTCAAATAATGTAATCTCTCGAGTCCATGTTTGTGTTCTGTAATGCTTGTACTTGTATCAGCATATGAATGAAAAATATGAACCTTGTCGGGAACTCGTGCATGTGTACGTCCATGCAGAGGTGAGATGCCACTTTCGTGTAAATAAATGAGTTTTCCCCGTGGCTATCCTGCTTGCACTTTTTGCTCGCCGGAGAACTGCTGTCAGGAAATGATAGAGGGACCAGCCCCCGCCAACCTCTTCTTCCCAAAGGCTATGCGACCATTACATTGAAGCAACGTTGAGTTATCGATGGGAGCACCTAAGTCTCAAAAGAGTGGCGGGGCTTTCTCATGCTTAAGTTATAGCCTTACAGAACACTAATGGACAGGAGATAAAACTTATCTGCTTGGCTTGTCGTGGATCTCTGTGCTTGGCAATCTTCTCAACTCCTTGTCGAAGCCAAGTTCATGGCAACCTGCAACTTCATGTAGATGAGGATGAATGCAGGATGCGATCCTATCTATATGCGTATGCAAATGCTCATGAAATGCTTATGCAGTGATCTTGGTGTGCTCATGCATGCATGCAATCTAGGATGGGGCCCCCCTACAGCGCTTCTTTATTTTCTCTTGCATGGGGTCATTGTGACAGCCTGGTTTTTGCCCTCTCTCATTTGCTTGTTTTTATCTGGATTAAATTTGAAACTTGGAGTCTTTGAATCTTTTCATATGGACTTAAACACTTTGGTACTCTTGGCTTTCACCCAAGTGCTCCATTTCCCTCTCTAATCATCGTCCCCCTTCTGATCCACTCCAAAATAATCTTTGGAATATTTTTCTTAAATGAAAAATATTCATTTTCTCTCAAAAACCCTAGCCAGATCAGTATGCTCCAAAGCAACCCTAATTTTTATGGCCCAGAAAAATCTGAGATAATTCACAAATATTCTTTGAACCATAGGGCACCTTCGTGAGCAAAAATATTTCATCACTTTTTGGAATATTTTTGCTACAGAAAATACTTTCTGTTCTGGACAGAAATGGTGGTTTCTACAGCAACTACCATTTTACTTGCTCCATCGTGCCTGGGTTTTCTTGTGCATTTTCACCTTAGTAAGTCTTGGATAACCTCCAAAGCACAGCCTCTAAATCCCAGCCATTTGACCTCGAGAACTCGTCAAAATTCTTGACGAAACTTACCGCATGTAAAAACTTCTCTCATCGCACTGGATCCAAACCAAAGCGTGGTAACATCTCAATCTACCACGAACAACACGCCGCATATGAAGTTTAGGCTTAGCTCGGCCTGATGTCATAGTCCATGCAAGGATCGCGTTTCGCCCCGGAGTCTTTGGCATGCGTGTCGACGCACTCGAAAAGTGCCGCCGAAGCGCCTGCTTTCGCTGCTCGCTCCCGACCGCCAGAAGCGCCAAACCGCCACCATCTTCGCCTCAACTCCCTTAACTCCCCTGGCCGCTGACGCCGGAGTTTCGCCAGCAACGAGCACGGGCATGGTCCGTCCAACCCGCAGGTGGTGCGCCTTGTGTCGTCGCCTTCTCCTCGTTCATGTGCTCGTCTCCATCCGCCATCAGCTGATTGCCGCGTGAGCTGCGCCGCCTCCTTCCCTCTCATCGATGCCGCTTGTCGCGCCAAGGGCCAGGATGTGTCCATCGGTGGAGCCCGAAACCCCCTAGCCGCTCACCTATAAATGGAGCCGCCCCCAGCCTCCTCGAGCACCATCCAAAGACTCCCACACCCCACAAGCGAGTAGGAAGTCAGAGTCTCGGCCGGGCAGGCCTCGCCGCTGCCCCCGAGCTTGAGCTTGCCGGGCGATCCTCCTCCGTCGCCAAGCGGTAGCTCCAGCCCTCCCGGGCAGGCGGCCCTTCCAGGCCTCCGCCCCTCTCCGATGAAGCCGCCTCCGCCTCGAGCCCACAGAGTTGCCTCTGCTGCCGTCTTCTTCATCTCCGGCGACCACCGTGTTCTGCCTCCACTTGCGAGGTTGATTCCGACGCCATCCGACCGCCCCTAGCTACGCTACGGGTACGGGCAGGTGCGCCTCAACCCCCTCTTGCCATCCCTCCCTCTCGTTTTGGCCAAGGAGTCCTTGTCGTCGGCGAGAGCTCCCATGAGTCGCGACTCCTCTGCTTCCTTCTCCTCCTCCTAACTCGACTAGTGGGGCCCGCCACCAGCCACTCAGACTGTGGCGTGAGCGGTATGAGTGGTGGCGCCTCGGCTTTACACCTTCGACGCCACACCCCCCAAATTTCTGTTTATTTTTATTCAAATTCATTTGAATTCTGAACACTTCAAACAGCCATAACTCTTCAACCATAAGTCCAAATGAATTGATTCTTTTCGCATTTCGTTCTTTGCAAAGAAATCTAGTAGCTCACCAAACATGAGATTTTTCTGAGCTGTTTAGAATTTCTGGTGATTTTCAGAAGTGTTCTTGATATTTTTTTGTGTTTAAAATTATTTTTAGAGGGTGCGGCTTGTCTTGAGGATCAGCAGAAGGCTTGTGAACCTCATCTGCACTATGGCAAGCCACAGTAACATTTTCATGGTGTCATTTCAATATTTATGATTTTCTTAATTGAATGAAATGATTAATCCATCTATTTAAATAACTATTGTGTTATTTATATTACATTAAGTGTTTGTTAGTTAATATGCTTGATTTACGTAATGTGGAAACTAGCTTAGTTGGTGAAGCAAAGCTAGGATCTATTTGTGGTGATGATAGAAATAATTTTTGTTATGCATGTTAGTAATTATTTAAAGTTATGTTCTTGCATAAATAAAATGACAAAAATTTGCTTGAAAATATTCTGTTAAGTACTTGTTTAGTCACTTTACTTGACTTACAGAATGTTTGAACCTCACTTGGTTGGTAAAGAAATTAGGATTTGTTTGTGGTAAAATCTTTGTTATTCATGTGAGAAATTAATCGGAGTTACGTTCTTGCATGAGAAAATAATAAAACTTGCTGCAAAATATTTTGGTTAATATGTGGGTTATCTTGATCAAGAAAGTAATATGAGTTGTTGATGTTTATGCTTAGTGTGAATATGGATGACATCGGTCATTTTCGTTATTAAGTGATGCACGTGTAGTTTTGCATTTCATGGCATGCTATGACACCAGTCATTTTCATTTTAAGTTGAACCTGAATATAACTCAACTTGAATATACCGTTGATTGGGTCATGGTGCGCTGAATCGAAGTTTTTCCCAAAGGCAACCACATTTGCCTTTGTGGGAAGGCCTTGATTCGGTCCATTGACATTGCCTCTGGTGGTAGCGTCCAACTAGGGAAGGTTATGTCGTGCTTACTCGGCCCGATGGCAGGCATAACCTTGTGTGCCCGCTGTTGAGATTATGGTACCGGGTCCCCGAGTGGGATCGTTTTGGCCACGACGGTGGTCAGTGTGTCTTTGGTAGACATGGGGCCACCAAGACTAGCCCGTTGGGGATTGCGTCGGAGTGGCCGGGAGAGTGTCATGGCAATGAAGGGTTTCGTCGGAATGCCGTTGGTCCACCCGAATGGGAGTGCGAGGCCATGGGTTCCGTCGTGTGGGTACAGTGTGCTACCTCTGCAGAGTGTATATTCTATCGATAGCCGAGTCCACGGTCAAGGACAACTCGTAGTAGGTCCCACCATGAGTCAACGTTTAATAAAATTTGCACACTAAGCTATGAACTTTGCATTGTTGAGGATGGCAGAAAGGCCATCAAGATATTCGGACCAGATATTGGTTGTGGTTGTGATCGCTGTAAGGATCACGAGTTACTCTTGTTAGGACCACGTTGGTGGCTTGTTTGTGATCCGAGAATGATCACGGTTGGTAAGTTGTCCCGAGGGATGTTCGAGCATGATCACAGCATGTTTGACATATAGTGTTGCATTATTATTAATTGGCTAAGTATCACGATATTGTTTGCCATTATGATTATGCCCGTTGTGAGCTTGCAGGTACATTCAATGCGCTGACCTGGCGTGTCATGCCAGATTTCAGGAAAGTCTCCTTGGAGAGGAGCGCTGCTCAAGTCTAGATCGTGTCCACATCGGTGTCCCTATGATATGGAGCTTCGGTGACGACGTTATTCCGCTGCCACGTAGTTGGTCTGATCGAGGCCCCTTTATGTTCACTAAATAATGTACATATTGTTCAGCCGCTGTGTGTGCCGCTTGGCCTCGGCAATGTTGTAATATAAACTCTGTTCGCTAGCATCAATAAAGCGGTTGTTTTCTGTACCAAGATGTTGTGTGTTGCCAGAAGACATGGTCTCCGGGCTGGCAACGCATGGTAAACCGGTCGCTCTGAGCCGGGGTGCCACAGTCATTGCCCCGGCTTTGTACAAGGGGTTACATGTAGCTGAGGTAAGGCCAATACAAAAGGGTGGCTGCCGGGCCCGCGCCTTACGGGTAGAACTTGTGGAGATGCTCAATATTCCATGAGTTTTGCAACTGAGTGCCATCTCCGGTCTCCAGATGGACTGCGCCAGGTCTGGTGACTCGTACTACCCGGTAAGGGCCTTCCTAATTCGGTGACAACTTGTGTGTACCCTTGGCGGACTGAACGAGCCTAAGGGCAAGGTCACCTTCCTCAAAACACCGGGCATGAACCCTGCGACTATGATAGCAAAGCAGGGCTTGCTGGTAGCGTGCAGCATGCGTAGCAGCTCGGAGACGGTTCTCCTCGAGTAGCAAAGCGTCGTCACGCCGGTGCTGATCTTGCGCTACTTCAGTGTAGGCAAGAACTCGAGGCAACCCGTAAATGAGTTTCGTGGGGATAATAGCTTCTGCCCCGTAGACCAGGGAGAAGGGAGTCTGCCCGATAGCTTGGTTTGGTGTTCGGAGGGACCAGAGAACTACCGCATCTCCTCGATCCACCGCCTGCCGTGCTTCTACAGCGTATCAAAAGTTCTCGTCTTGAGTCCACGCAACACTTCAGCGTTCGCCCTGTCAGCTTGTCCATTGCTCTAGGGGTGTGCCACAAAGGCGTGAGATCCTACATCCGAGGTCATGAACATATTGCATGAAGGCGCGACTCGTGAACTGGATGCTGTTGTCAGTGATGATCCTTGTCGGAACTCCAAAATGACACACCAATTCTTTCAAGAACTTGATAGCTGACTAAGCAGTCACCTTCCTCACGGCAGTCACTTTCGGCCACTTTGTAAACTTGTCGATGGCAATGAACAAGGATTCAAAGCCCCCGATTGCTCAGGGGAAGGGTCCGAGGATATCGAGCCCCCAGACCGAAAATGGCCATGATAGAGGTATTGTTTGAAGAGCTTGGGCAGGCAGGTGTGTTTTCTTGGAATGGAAATGGTAGGCTTCACATGTCGTGACTAGCTCGACCACATCTTGGAGGGTTGTGGGCCAATACAATCCTTGCCGGAATGCTTTCCCAACTAATGCCCTTGATCCAATGTGGGAGCCGCACATTCCTTTGTGAATCTCAGTCAGCAGTTCCTTTCCTTCTTCCCGGCAGACACACTTCAATTCCACACCATTGGGCATCCTTCTGCACAGAGTGTCATCGACAAAATGATAAATACTGGCCCTCCGGGCTACTTTCTCAGCTTCATCTTGGTCGCCGGGAAGTTCTCCGGTTTGGAGAAAGTGGACAATGTGCCTTGCCCAAGTTGGAGCCTGGGGCTCGGCAACGAGGACTAGCGGCACCTCCTCTGCAGCGGGAGCACCAGCCTCGTTCATGGCGTTCGTGGACCCGGCTGGAGGGGGTGGTCCGGCAGGCTGTGAGGAGTTGTTTCCGGGTTACGGCAAAAACTAGATGCACTTCGTGTACAAAATGGACAATCTCTTTCGAAGTATCAGGGTTTTGAACGAAAACTCATCTGTTACAAAGGAATTTCTTTTTTAAATAACCTAAGAATACCAAATTGAATATAATGACAAAACAAACTAATATTAAACAGCAAAAAAAAAGAATCACTGAAAAACTGGATGCACCTCGTGTACAAAATGGACAATCTCTTACGAAGTATCAGGGTTTCAGACGAAAACTCATCTGTTAAAAGGGCATTTCATTTTTCTAAATAACCTAAGAATTATCAAATTGAATATAATGATAAAACACACTAATATTAAACAGCAGAAAAAAGAATCACTCGAAGATCTATTTTTAAAGTAAAGTTATTCACAAACTAGTGATTCAGACAAATTTTAAATAATTCAAATTTAAACTATCAAAATTTGAAAACTACTGGCACTAACAAAAAGTTTATAATTTTTGTGACCTAAAGCAAAAAGATTCACTCAAAAACTCTAGATAAATCAAAAAACAACTCAAAAACAAAAGAAAATCGATAAAGAAGAAAACTAAAAAACTGAAATTAAAAATGCACGCCTTAATCGCCGCCACTACGGCCTGATATTTGACTAGAAACCCAACCACTAGTTGGGCCAGGATGCAGGCCCGTACGGCCCAGTAGGCCCCATAGGGCATCGCAGGTTCAATAGGCCCACCAAGGCCTGCTTAGAGAGGAGCTCGACACGGTAGCCGCAACGGGGCTTATAAATCGGTGCGAGCTCCTCTCAACTAGCGAGGTGGGACTAAACATCCATCGCGCCTCGCTCGGCAGCACACCACCTTTAGTCCCAGTTGGTGGCTCCACCCGCGACTATAGGGGGGTATTTAGTCGCGGTTGGAGCCACTAACCGCGACTAAAGGCTTGGCTTCCCGCCACTCTACCTGCCAAATTTCACCCTTACGAATTTTTCCCCAAATCATTCATTCTTCTCGACGACACCACACCGCCAGGCTGCCGAAGCTTGCCATCACCTTCCGTCCATGCGCCCCTGCCCCTCGACGTCGTTGTCCGTCCATTCGCGCCCCTACTGCACCTCGATGTCGTCGTCCGTCCGCGCCTCTGCCGCACCTCGATGTCGTGGTCGCCGCGCCCCTGCACCTCGCCGTCGCCGTCGCCGTCCATCCGTGCCCCTGCCCCTCGACATCACCATCCGTCCGTCCGCGCCCCTGCCGCACCTCGGCCGCCGTCCCAGTCCCTATGTGAGCTTTGGCCGCCCCTCTGGCGATTTTTTCACTAGTTTTTGTTATACATGTATGCATGAATGTTTGATGTTTTATTTAGATGTGTTTAGTTGTTTTAGATGATTATCTAGTATATATGTGTCTATAGAAAAAATTTCACTATACATGTTGGTATATTAGTATATATGTATGTATAGAAAAAAGTCGAGGAAATATTGACATGTGAGTAATAAATGAGTATATTAGCATATATGTATGTCTAGAAAATAATTAGTTTAGATGGTTTAGATGATTATTTTTTCACTAGTATATATGTATGTATGAATGCATGTTAGATGAATATAATTAGTGTTTATTTAGTATATAATTTTTATATAATGTTGTTTTTCTGTTTTTAATGGATGTATAGAAGTATGCTTAATTAGTGTTTATTTTTATATTTTTTAATTTTATATAATGTTGTATATCATACTATAGAAAAAAAATTGCATATAAAAAAGTTGCATAGGAAAAAGTTTGACCATATATATATTTGTTAGAAGGACTATAAGTGGGAAAAGTTTCAGAATGTTTTGAGAGAGGAATATTATTAGGGTAGTTATAACCTAGGAATTGGACACTATAATTGAGAAGAGGATATTTTGCTCAAAAATTCCTAATAAAATGACACTGCATATATAGGAAAATTTTTTCATAATTATTTGTTCTCGACGTCAACGATGCCCGGCCCGCATCCTCATCGTCGACTCATTCGCGATGACGTCCTGCTTTAGAGGCGCCATGTCTGGGACTGGGCTCCTCCGGGCTGGCACTGGGAGGTGCTACCATCAGGGGCGCGTAGCTCGGAGAGGAACCCGGCCACGGGTCGAGTCGTCGACCCGAAGCTCCTTTGGTGGCGTTCGTGTGGGCCACTTTCGGTGCGGAGGCAGCCGGCCCCGCCGGTGGTGGTACATCGTCATGTCAGGGAGGAGAACAAGCACGTCCGTCGCTACATGGATGCGTTAGACATCAGGTTCTCCAACACCTGGAAGGTTCTTCAGGGATCTCACCCAAGCTATGATCCTATGATCGTTCCTTCTCTTTGGGTGTCCACCGCCCGCGCCTCGGGAACCGTGAGTGAACTAGATTTTTCGATAATATTCGATCTGTATTAGCTAGTGATGTTATATATATGATCATATTCGAGATGTATTAGTGATAATACTCAAGATTATATTCGATATATTCGAGACGATGTATTCGAGATTATATTCAATGATGCATATTAATTATCTAGATTATTCGAGATGGATATTATCTACTATGATTCAGTTTTTCCTTATTGATTGCATGCATTCTAATTTGAATACTAAATTGTTTTATGTTTCTTTTGGATTAGTTAAATGAAAGCTATGGACAATACCAGCAAAGAAGGTGAAGATACTATGTTTGACATCATACGCTCGCCGAGCCCAGATGAGAATGAAGAAGATGACGGCTCGCAATATCTGAACAATACTGGTGAGGGTGTTATATTTGATGAATACGAACAAATAGATGAAGTCCAGAACAATGATGACGAAGGAAATGTTGTTCTTCAAATAACAAAAGGTCAAGCGAGGTATATTTATATAAGGCATCCGGTGATCGCCACATGTTTTAATTGATTTGTATATATATTAACGAATCGGTATTTCTTCTTTTAGCCCTCCGGATCAAGCAAATCTTCTACAAGCAGCAGGGCAGTTCGAGGCCCGGCGAAAAAGTTGCAGGCTAGCGTAAATTACAACATCGATGCCATCAAACCTAATGTAGAACCTAAGAAGAATGCGAGGAAGTTCATTCGACAATGCGGAGTTATTGTCAGGGACCAAATCCCGATCTCCGTTCAAGAATGGAAAAAGGCAGCAAAGGGAGATCGAGATGTTACTTTTGTCGACCAAAGAGCAAAAGATCTGCTTTGGGAATCGCTCATGTCACATATCACCCTACCAGATCAGTTAACAGATGCAGATCTGGAGAAAGTCAAGAACAGTGCTCTTAAGAAGATGGCGATAGCTTTCAACAACCACAAGAAAAATATATGGGCCGCCAGACGTCAAAGCAGGAAAAGTAGGCTCCGTAATTCAAGGGAACACCGGAGAAGGCAAGAGATCATCGACGCTTTCATGAACTTCAAGGAATCAGAAGTAGCTTGGGAATGGTCAAGAAAAAACAAGATTAATGCCGCGAAAAAGCAGTGGCACCATAATCTGGGGCCAGGTGACTACGAGGTGGCCCAGCCTAAGTGGGATATCGATGAGCAAGAGATGATGGCTGCAGGGGTCACTCCAGTTACATTGAGCTGGCCCCCAGGTGCAGGACTTGGTTCCATGCGATGGGGAGAAGTTGGACCCCAAAGACAGGCGAGGTTTTGGAGTGGGCAAGTCTTAAAGGAGCCACCGACAATTTAATTGTTGCAATAGAAGAGGCTCGATCGGGGGTGTTCACGCCCAACAGAGAGAATGACGAGCTTACGCTTGCCCTGAAGAATCCTAGACACCCGAAAAGAACATGAGGCAAAGGCGTTGTTCCATGGTTTGAGGGGTTTGCGGACTGGAACGCCGACTACAGAAGTCATGCAAGAAAGAAGCAACAGGAGGAGTAGAAGAGGAAGCTGGAGGAGGAGCAGAGGAAGCAGGAAGCAGATCGCCTTCACATTGTAGAATCAAAGCACGCGGAGTTGGAATTCGCTTTCAAGCGGCAGCAGTGAGATCGACTCACTTAGCCAGAAAGGGGGGTCTCAGCAATGGGCAGCAGCCTAAGCGGATCCAAAGATTGGATAGCACCGTCCCGTCCATGCGGAGAAGCAGCGGGTTCCGCCCAGCGATGATGCATCGTGGATAGATACCTCATGCGGATGATATCGTAGCTCACGGCAACTTGTGAGCTACACATAAAAGTGAAGAACATATCCATGAAGGTGGCGGACGGCTATACTTATACAAATCCCCCTGAAGCAACCTTCCATTGCAATCTGATTCCAGCTGGCTATGCTCGTGTCGGGGTTGATGAAGTGATGACAAGATATTCGGGGCTAGAGCTTGACATTCCTGGAGATGACAAGGAGCGCACACTTGGAGAGGCCATACATCATATCCTTCTATGGAGAAAGGATTGCATCGTCTTTCCAAAGCCACTGACACTGCGTCAGCCGGCTCCTCCTCCAAGTCCGCCACCGTGTCAGCAGACTCCCACTCCTCCAAGTCCGCCACTGCATCAGCAGACTCCTACTCCTCCAAGTCCGCCACCGCGTTAGCCCACTCCTCCTCCTCCTCCAAGTCCGGCACCGCGTTAGCCGACTCCTCCTCCTCCAAGTCCGGCACTGCATCAGCCGACTCCTCCTCCAAGTCAGGCACCGCGTCAACGGTCTCCGCCACCAAAGAATAAATAAGAGAGGCGCCACGGCTACGACGGCTAGCAGTACAACAGGAGGTAAGAAATACAAATTTGGTCCAAGCCTCAAGCCTCTTCCAAAGTTGCCTTACCACTTGACTGAAGAGGAAAAAAAGCCGAAGTGGCTGCCCAAGTGGCAAACCATTTTGCACCGACCCCCTCGCCAAAGGAGAAAGTATCTGAGAAAGTGGTAAAACACTTTATTGATAATGCTCAATCGGCTGTGAAGCATAGGGACTCAGACTATGAGCGCTCTATCAAGAAGTCCTATCGTGCACAAAAAGAGTCGAGCTCGAGCAAAGCAGCTGCTAATAAAAGCGGGAAAAATCTTCCCCAGCTGGTAGAATATGCAAGGCAATCGATCCCCGCTCATTGTACAAACACAAGTGAGTACCGCCCGATCAGTTGGTAATAACCGACGATCATAGAAGGCAGGCTCAAGAGGCCGGTGTCACTGTAGAACAACTCTTAGGCATCGAGGACTTCCAAACGTTTACAGAGGAGGAACTACAATGGAAATATGTCTGCAGCCAACCTATGGTCAAGCCTGAGAAGATCCCGCTTCTATCAACGAGAATGTATGAATTGCACCAATGGTACATGAGAGAAGTAAAGGCTACCGATCGAGAGTCCCTCATGGTGAAAGTCAAGGAAGAGCATTACTACCATGCAAAAGATCTGTGGGTTGAGTTTCAAGAAATGTTTCAGTTATTCAATCAAGACGCACTCGACAAATCTATTGTCAGCTGTTATTGTTTGTAAGTGGTTTCTTTTTGTAATTTAAGTCTCTAGCTAGCTGCAGTGCTCGTTCATTACCTGTAATTATCATCACTATATTATTTTCGGTGGTATTATGCAAAATGAAGATGTATGAAATGAAAAGAGTTGAACGCTATGGCATTGGGTTCATTGACCCAAATACCATTAATCAAGAGACATGGTCACGTGAGTATGATTGACCATACACAGAGAGAAGCTTGCTAGAGTTCTTGAAGCGACTAAATACCCAACCAGAAATACTACTTCCTGACAACTTCGAGTGAGTGACACTGTCTTGTACTACAAATTATGTTTTTGCTTACTAGATGTTAATAAGTGTAGTTGATGATTTATGCACTTGCCCGCTTAATTATACATGCAAACGTGTGCGCATGCAGTTTCCACTGGATCTTGTTAACCGCTGAAGTTGACGAGGGAAAATTTCAAGCATCGGACTCGCTTATTTAAAGATACTAATGAATACTCAATCGTGAAGGGATGATCGACATGTAATTTCAATCATTATCGCACTATGTCGGCCTCTTTAGTTAATTTCCTGATATCAACTAATTAATAACTCATTTATTCATTTTCTTTGTCAGCGGGCAGGGCTTGGGAAAAGTTCATCAAACAGGTTGAAGGCCGATGGAAACAAAAGCTAAAATAGGTGCGGCACAAGGTAATTAATTAAGTAGTAGTAGCTAGCTACCATCTCTTTAATTCTAGTTTCAATACCATTATCATGCTTGATTAATTGTTATCTGATTGAATTCTATTCTCGTAAAGATCATCAGGCAGGCACCGGGGAATAATTTATGTGCATACTACATTTCTGAGAACATTCACATTATGACGTCTAAAAGGACCAAAGATGATAGACAACTTTGGGTACGTTTGCCAGAACACTATTCACAATTCTTTTTAGCATGATCTAGTATATATACACACACAACTAATATATTCATATTGATCTTCTTTTTTAATAAAGATGCAAGAGATGCGGGATCAGCTCCTACCAACAGATCGCGTACGAGCAATTCAAGAGGAAATAGCAGGATTTTTGCTCGAACAGGTCATAGATCCCAAAGGAGAATACCATTACAAGTTGTAATGCCTCCATGTAATGATCTGCAAATTGCAGGAGAAATTGTATATACCAAATTGTATATATATATATATATATGTGTGTGTATGTGAATGGTCATGCGAGAAATTCGATGATATATGATCGGTTCTACGAGAAATTCTATTTATATATATGCATAACATGTATAATATGTAGTAGCGTAAAATATGTTTGAAATGAAAAATAATTAAATGGAAAACACAAAATTAAAAGGAAAAAAACCATAAACTCCTAAACCTTTTAGTCCCAGTTGGTGTAACCAACTAGGACTAAAGGCCCCCAGCCCCCCAGCGCGGGCTCATGCCACGTGGTGGGCCTTTGGTCCTAGTTCCTGACGAACCGGCACTAAAGGGGGAGTGCTTTAGTCCCCGCCTTTAGTGTCGGTTGCAAAACCGGCACTAAAGGTCCTTACGAACCGGGACTAAAGCCCGGTTTTGCACTAGTGAGCACCGGCTTCTTCTTGGGTGCCATGGATGATGAAGTCATCGACGAAGAAAACAATGATCAAGATGACGCGCTGCATATGCTCTTGGGTTTGCGCAAATGCTTCCCCCTACCTGGCATGCCAAAGATGTCGTGGGAAAACACGACCACCTATGGGGCCATCAACCCCTTGTGGTTCGACAGGGGGGAAGAGCACATTGCACAAAGAGCGGAGGGCGCAGAGCAGCACGACAGAGATCACACGGGCAGTTTTTACCCAGGTTCAGGCCGCCGCGAGCCATAAAACCCTACTCCAGCTTTGGTGGATTGATAGGAGGACCGTGGTTGAGATGCAGCGCTCTAGCCCGGCAAGGTTGCCTCGGGGCGAGGGCAGCTACGCATGTATGAGTGTACAAGGGTCCGAATCCTTTCGATGGTTGTCATGGCCCTCCTTTTATAGATCAAGGGGTCACCACAATGGCAAATCAGTCATTATGTAATGATTAGATAGCAAACAGTGCTATCGTACCTAACTCTGCAGACAAGACAAGGCGCATTTAATGCGCCGCTTAGTGTCACATTGTAGCATAGACCGGCAAGCCTTGTCGGGCCGTTCGGCCACCTCGCCTGCCTGCATGACACATCTCTGGAAGGGTGTCATTTGGAGGTGATTTCCTTAGGAAGTGGCTGCCACATGCCAAATAACAACCACTTAGTCACTTGGGGGCTCAACACCGCACCGATCAGTGACTTGCGTTGCTGTGAGGTGCAGCGGTGGAGCCTTGGCGGGGCAGTCCGTCCTCATCGTGCCCGGCAGGCCTGCCGGGACAGTCTTGAGACTTGCCTTCGGGGCAGCCTCGACCTCGCCAGGCTCGCCTTCCCGGCAAGAGAGGTTTTTCCTTGGTGGTATCTTTCTCCTTTAGCTTGACTTGGTCTTCTTGATCTGCTGATCTCCTCTGCTTGGTTTGGTCTTGGTCGTTGTAACCTTGCTCTTAAGCCTGTGTATAGTCGGGGCAACATACCTAGGGTTTGTGCACCGACAGGAGTCTAGTACGAACCATCCACATTGAGTTTCTTTTCAAACCTAATCCTTCCTTCTAAAGATTTTTGTGAAGGTTTGATGCCCTTTCAGGCTCCTAAGCATTCCAGTCTCAAGTAAGCCTCTTAACCTACAATTTTCTTCAGTAAGAGCAGCAAAATCCTCGGAGGAGGGGTTAGTGGTACCATTAGTAGTAGCGGTATTCTCTTTCACAACATTGGAAGTTTCAGCATGAGAATCTGCATTGCTGCATTCTACACAAGTTAAGCATGGGGGTACAAAACCATCAGGAAGTTGAACAGATTGCTCGGCGAAGAGAGAAGCTATTTCTAAAGACAGTTTGTTATGAGACTCTATCGACGACACAAGTTCTTGATTCCTACTAAGGAGTTCATTTGATAAACTCTCGTAATCAACTGCAAGTGAGTCATATCGAATGGTAAGATTATCAATAGTTGATGAAACAGCATCTTGCTCTTCAATCAACTTTTGATTCTTCTCCATCTCTTCTACCAGTAATCCTTCAGTTTTTCTGGGAATTCTTTCAAGCATTTCAAGTTCATCATGTTGAGATTTAGCTATTTTGACCAGCTTGGCATAAGTTATGTATTCAGGAGAGCATTCATTCATAGATCTTAGATGTTTGGCGGATACACGATCCTTTGAGGATTTTCCCATGAGACAAAAGGCGATTGGTTCATCATCGCTTGAGTCATCATTACTTGAATCATCATCATCAATGTCTGATTTGGTGACTTTCTTCCATGATTCAATAGCAATGTAGGCATTACTTCTCACAATACTTTTGTAGAATTCTTCTTCATCGGATTCAGTATCCGTGGCTTCATCTTCAGATTCTACTGTCAAGTCTGTATATGCTCTGTTCAGTCGTGATATCCTCTTCATATTTGATTCAATGATTGCTCTGGTTTTTATGTCAGTGACTGGTCTCTTCGAAGAAGATGAAGTAGTAATTTTCTACGAGATCTTAGTATGACGATCCATTAGAGTAAAACAACTGTAGTGAAGATATTTCCATCTGCTGCTAGGTTTTCCTTCCCAACAAGGGCAATCAGCAATGACATGGCCGTAGAGTTTGCTTTTGAAGCACTTCATGTCTTTCGGAGGCAAACACCTTCTTGATGATTCTGGTGCATGGAATTCTTCATCATTGACGAGATAAAGATTGTGTCTCTTTAGATCACTTAGTCATTGTGTGAGCATTTCAAATTCTTGAGTGATAGACTGTTGATTTTTGACATCTTCTTCTTCTTCAGAACTGCCATAGTGCGAGAGAATTTTGCCTTCACCTTCCAAAGAGGATTCTTGATTTGCCATTTCCAACTCCATCTTTTCTTCGTGGATCGACAGTAGTGTCATGACCTCAACATAGTGAAGCTCTTCATAGTTAGGTCTTTGTTTGATTTCAGACACAATAAGATCAAAGGATTCGACAAGTGCACTCAGAAGCTTGTTGACTACATCTCTGTCAGTGATATCAGTTACTCCTAGCTGATATAGCCTTTCAACAATGTTTGTCAATCGATCAGTGAGTTCCATAACGCTTTCCTTATGCAGGCTTCTAAATCCAGAGAACATAGCCCGAAGCATTTTGGTGTGAGGATCTGATCGAGCGATAAATTTAGCAAGAGCACCTTAAGAGCATCCCACATTTGCTTTGCAGTGTTGAGCCTATGAAACCGAAGGAAAATGTCTTTTGATAGACTGCCACATATGATATCTTTCGCTTGAGCATCCAACTGCAGAATTACCTTATCATCGGAGGTGTCGGTGTACTAAAGTTTGGGACCTTTAGCACCCCATACTTGTGCACGGGCAGTCGTAGCCGCACCCGTGGTGAGGCATGAAGAAGGCGATCAAGGATAAAAACGAGATACAAGGCGAAGAGAAGCAGCCAAACCAAAGACTAGAAGACGGAGGACGAGTTGGACCCCCGGCAGGATCCTTGCCGGGACGGCTTGCAAGAACCTGGCAAGATCCATGCTGGGACGATTTGTAGATCACTAACATAGGCACCCTTGAGGTTGAGAGCTCTGACACCATCGACAACGTTAAGGCCAAGACCCAGGGGGTGCACACGTAGTGGCATGCAGATCTTTGTGAAGGCCAGAAGGCGCAATACCTGGCAAGATCCTTGCCGGGGACGTCCGCGAGGCCTTGGAAAGACCCTTGCCGAGGGCACCGGCGGGACCGCGGCAAGACTCTGCCACCCCGTCACCGCTCCAGCACAGTGGCCGACCTGCCAGCCTGGCAAGCACCCGCGTGGTGGCATGCAGATCTTCATGCCTCATCGGCGTGGACGCGTGTAAGGAAGGGCGGGGCGGCAACGGACGGGACAGGCTCTACTCCCGTCCCTGATAAAGCTAGAGGGCATGTAAGCAGCGCATTTATGGTGTTTGTCCTAAGACGTCGGCGATAAACATATATATTGTAGCTAATTTACACCTCTTGTGTGCCACTGTGGCAGCCCCTTGGACATATAAAAGGAGGCCCACAACGTACTGGAGGAGGATTCGAACTTTGGAACCGCTCGGCCCAGCTTGCATGCAAGCAGCTAGCCGAAGCTCAAGAACACAGAATACACAATCAAGCAGGACTAGGGTTTTACGCTTCTCAGCGGCCCGAACCTGGGTAAAAATCCATCGTGTTGACCATTAGATTCGCTCTTTGCTCTACCCCTCTTCTCTGACGAACCATAGAAGGGATCCACGTGATCCCATAGGTGTCGTTCATGCCGACATCTTTGGTGCGCCAAGCAGGGGCAGAGAGTTCGGCAAATCCGATCTAGCGGTTAGCGCGTCGTTTCCTCGATCACCATGGCTCCCAAGAAGAAGGGGATCACGGTGATCGGTTCTTCTGGAGCCGAACCGCCCATGCCAGTGCGGACGGGCGATGGGGTAGTCGTGGATGGTGACGGAGGTGCGGATCACGACCATCCATGACACTCTAGCAATCGAAGCCGTGGCGGGCGTCGTTCGTGCTCGAGACGATGAGCCGCGCGCACCACGGGTCTAGGGGCGAGGCGGTGCGGCAACCTCCAAGACACCCCGCCGGGCGCCCGGCGCGCGGTCTTCTCGGTCGTGCGTGATAAGCAGACCGCGACGCTGGTGACCCGAGCGCCGCCATGAAGAAACCCTCAGATCATTCTCAAGATTGCGGGGCCGACATGCACGCCAAGATGCTGGTCAAGATGGCGACGCAAGGTAACTGCGATGTGCCTCTCCTTCTAACATGGTTATAAGTCCAAGCACCTCCCATTCCTCGCGCTTGTCGCTGCCACCTACGCCAGCGGAAGCATTAGCGCGAGTACAGCTACTCCTCGACTTCCCTCCTGCTGCGGAGAAGCAAGAAGAGTGGAAGGTTGTTATCCAGAGCCTTATTGGCCATGCCAATGAAGATCAGCACCAGGAGGCAGGCCCCTCGTGGCGTCGGTCCACCGAGCCGGCGCGTGCCGACGGCGGAAGGGCCGGAGGCGCCGCAACCACGGTGCACTCCCCTACAGCACGACAGCGGTGGTCGCCAGCTCGGCAGGTCGACGCCCATGATGATGGATCCACGGCTTCGTCCGACCCACGAGTTCGCCACGACCAACGTCAAGTTCTTCGGGAGCGGGTTAAAGAAGACGCTCGAACTACCATTGAGCGGCGACGGGAAGCACGCCATCAGTACGATAGGCGTGCAGGGCCCACTGCATTTAGGCCTGCGCCGAGGGATTCTGGTGACCTCCCTTACGAGGTAGGTTGTCCAGCTTTTACCCATGAGTTGCGGAAGTTCTAGTGGCCCACTACCCGCACGTTCAAACCTGAGGTCCCAGAGAAGTACGACGGCCAGACCCATCTGTCCGAGTTCCTGAGCGTATCACCATTGTGATGCAAGCTACTGGGGCTCGGGACGGCAAGGTGCTCTTCAACTACTTCCCGTTGGTGCTCAAACCCAACGTCAGGTCGTGGTTGATGCACCTGCCAGTAGATTCCATCTCCTCTTGGTCGGACATGTGCCACGAGTTTGTTGGCGCCTTTACCGGATGCCATCAAGCTCCTGGCCCGGCAAGTGATTTGCATCTCATCCCCCAGAAGGATGGCGAATCCTTACGCAAGTACATACAGAGATTCAGCTGCAGTGCGATACAACATCCCGGATGTTTATCCCGCCGCCATCGCGTGTTCCATCAGAACGTGCCCGCAAGATGCGTGAAGAGCTGTCCATAAACAAGGTTAGGGATGTTGCTGAACTGTACATTCTGGCCGACGGGTGTGCTCATGCTATAGAAGGAAGGAAGTACCCCGGCGAAGATGCCGGCATGGGAAGCGATTCTGGTGACGAAGGCGTCGTCGCCCCGACAAAGAAGGGTCGGCGGTGCAATAGGAAGCGTAGGGGCAAGACCGTGCTTGCCATCAAGGAATCCGGCAACCCCGGCACCGCCAAGAAGGCCAAGGTTGACAACCCCGGCAAGGAAGTTGCGGTGTGCACCGCTGCCAGACTTGGCGGCTGCCGACAAGCCGGAGGGCTCCGACAAGCAATATTGCAAGATCCATCGCACCAAGGGCCATGACCTCCAAAACTGCCGGCAAGTCGAGCAGCTTGTGGAGAGGCAAAAAGCTGAGCATGAAAGACACGACAAGGAGTAGCCAAGGGGGCGTCGCGGCAAGGAGAAGAAACAAGAGAGGCTTGCTCGAGGCCACGACTAGAAAGAGGGAGATGATGACCACGAAGAGGACGACGAGTCCAGTGACCAAGAATTTCAAAAGGCCACCAAAGCCATGTGCATCGATGGTGGCGCCTCGTTGCATTCTTCTCACCGCTAGCTTAAACAGTGGGCATGCGAGATCAATGCGACAGAGCCATCGATCGACGCCCAGAAGCCGCTGAAGTGGTCCAGCACGCCTATCATTTTCGACGTCGAGGATCACCCTGATCGCACAACCGCGGTCGGGTGCTTGCCATTGTTGGTTTCGCAAACAATTTGCAACCTCAAGGTGACGAAAATGTTAGTGGACGGTGGGGCCGGTCTAAATTTGATATCGCCCCAAGTGATTAAGAGGTTGCAAATCCCCAAAGAAGATCTCGAAGAGACGAGCACGTTTCAAGGGATCAACCCAGGGAGAAGTCAGCCCAAGGGTAAGATCACACTACCAGTCACATTTGGTGGTGAGCTGAACTACAGGACACAGAAGATCGTTTTTGATGTTGCCAAGATCCCGTTGTCGTATAACAGAATCCTTGGCCGCCCAGCATTGGCCAAGTTTATGGCAGTGTCACACTACGCCTACAACACGCTGAAGATGCCCGGCCCAATGAGCATCATCACTGTCGGCTGCGACAAGAAGGAGGCGCTCATCTGTGCCGACTAGCTCTACCGGGAGGCGGTGGTGGCGCGAGCCGCCAAGGCACTTGCTCCTGCCACTGGAGCCCCTGAGGGGAAGAAGACTGGCAAGGCCTCAGTCACCGGCAAGACATCTAGCCCCGGCCAAGCCTCTTGCACCCAATCCGGCAAGCGTGCCTCCTCGGGGCACTGCATTCCCAATGAAGATGTGCTAGAGAGCTCCACCGGCAAGAG
Source organism: Aegilops bicornis (assembly GCA_021605145.1). NCBI lineage: Eukaryota > Viridiplantae > Streptophyta > Magnoliopsida > Poales > Poaceae > Aegilops > Aegilops bicornis. The sequence goes on along the minus strand of CM038671.1, from coordinate 536,567,094 downwards.
CAAGAAATCCAAGGCTGCACCACCGCAAACCAATAGGGTGTCCGTCAAGGAGAACGGCACAGGTGGAGCTTTTACTATAAGATCCACCCTCGACAGCAAATAGGAAAGCGCGCTCGTCGCCTTCCTGCGGGCGAATGTCGATGTGTTTGCATGGCAAGCATCTGACATCCCCGGCATTCCCAGGGAGGTGATTGAGCACCACCTTGCTGTCTGTCCTCATGCGCGGCCCGTCAAGCAGAAGGTCAGGAAGCAAGCTTTGGAGCAACAAGAGTTCATCATCGAGGAGATTAGGAAGTTGGAAGCGGCAGGCTTGGTCAAAGGAGTGCTCCACCCAACATGGTTGGCCAACCCGGTGGTGGTGCGCAAGGCAAATGGGAAATGGAGGCTATGCATTGACTATACAAATATCAATAAAGCTTGCCCAAAGGATCCTGTCCCTTTACCGCATTGACCGGATCGTGGATTCCATCGCGGGTGTGACCTCTTGGCCGTTCCTTGACGCCTATTCAGGATACCAACAAATCTTTATGACGAAGGAAGACGAAGAGAAGACCGCCTTTATCACCCCATGTGGTACGTATTGTTTTTTACGAATGCCTTTCGGGTTGAAATGTGCTGGTTTGACGTTTGCAAGGGCAGTTCAGATTGGTTTTGATCCCCAGCTCCATAGAAATATGGAGGCTTACATGGATGACATAGTGGTCAAAACCAAGGACAGGGCAACACTTGTGCAAGATTTGGAAGAAACATTTGCAAATTTGCGCAAGATCAATCTCAAGCTCAACCCTGAGAAGTGTGTGTTCGGTGTTCCATCCGGCAAACTTCTCGGGTTCTTTGTGTCTCAGCGCGGGATCGAAGCGTACCCCGACAAGATCAAGGCAATTGAGCAGATTGAAGCGCCAAGGCGGGTCAAAGATGTGTGTCGGCTTGCTGGCTGCGTTGCTGCTTTAAGTAGGTTCATCTCCAAATGTGCTGATCGCGCCCTCCTCTTCTTCAAGATTTTGAAGACGGTAGGGCCCATGGAATGGAACCCGGAGGCCGAGGTAGCGCTGCTGGATTTGAAGAGGTACCTCTCCTCCATGCCAATACTAGTTGCGCCTAAACCGCAAGAGCCGTTGCTGCTATATCTAGCGGCAACAAATCAACTGGTCAGCGTTGCGCTAGTGGTGTAGAGGGAAGTTGACGAAGAGGCGGTAGCAGTGGCAAGACTATCGGATGACGAGCCAGAACTCCCCCCGCAGGGTCTGGTGCCGACGAGGCAGGACCCCCGGCAGAGTCTGGCATCGGAAAGACAGGAGCCCCGGCAGAGTCTGGCACCGGCAAGTCAGGATCTGCACAAGCAAACGAAGTGGTACAGAGGAAGAAGATGATGCAACACCCAGTTTACTTCGTCAGCTCCCTCTTGCAGGGGGCTAGATCAAGGTACTTGTGCGAAGTTGCACTTCGCCTCCTTATGGCCTCGAGGAGCTGCGTCATTATTTTCAAGCACATGAGATCACCGTCATCACACGCTTCCCGTTGCAACGGATCTTGCACAACCCAGATGCAACCGGAAGGATTGTGGAATGGGCGTTGGAACTATCAAGCTTTGATCTCAGGTTTGAAAGCACTTCGACAATCTAGAGCAGGGTTTTGGCGGAGTTCATTACAGAATGGACCTCAATGCCTGACGAAGAAATTCAAGCCACGACTAGATTATGTACTTTGATGGGGCTTCCTTGCTGGAAGGCGCCAGTGCTGGCGTGCTGCTTGTCGCGCCCACTGGAGAGCACCTCAAGTACGTACTCCAAATGCATTTTCCCCGAGAGAGATCGACGAACAACACCGCGGAGTATGAGGGGCTGCTTGATCACTCAGGATCGCGGCACCTTGGGATCGTAAAGCTGATCGTTGATGTCGCTTGAAGCTACGTCGGTATTTCCCAAAAAGGAAGGGAGATGATAAAGCACAGCGGCGGTAGGTATTTCCCTCAGATATGAAACCAAGGTTATCGAACCAGTAGGAGAACCAAGCAACACAACATAAACAGCCCCTGCACACAGATAACAAATCCTCGCAACCCGACATGACAAAGGGGTTGTCAATCCCTTCCGGGGTACGGCGCCTCAACATAGGCAAACAGACGTGAGATAAATTGTAGTAGATTGATAGATCGAACGCCAAATAAAATAGATAGAAATAAAATGCAGCAAGGTATTTTTGTATTTTTGGTTTAATAGATCTGAAAATAAATGCAAGAGAAAAGTAGATCGCAAAGGCAAATATATGAGAAAAGAGACCAAATGAGGGTTTTCACTAGTGGCTTCTCTCGAGAAAAATAGCAAACGTGGGTAAACAAATTATTGTTGGGCAGTTGACAGAACTTCAAATACTCATGACGATATCCGCAATGATCATTATATAGGCATCACGTCCAAGATTAGTAGACCGACTCACCTTTTGCATCTAGTACTATTACTCCACACATCGACCGCTATCCAGCACGCATCTAGTGTATTAAGTTCATGGAAAAACAAAGTAATGCAATACGAACGATGACATGATGTAGACAAGATCTATCTATGTAGAGATAGAACCCATCGTTTTATCCTTAGTAGCAACGATACATACGTGTCGGTTCCCTTTCTATCACTCGGATCAAGCACCGTAAGATCGAACCCACTACAAAGCACATCTTCCCATTGCAAGATAAATAAATCAAGTTGGCCAAACAAAACCCAAATATCAGAGAAGAAATACGAGGCTATAAGCAATCATGCATATAAGAGATCAAAGAAACTCAAATAACTTTCATGGATATAAAAACTCAAAGTTCATCGATCCCAACAAACACACCGCAAAAGAGTTACATCATATGGATCTCCAAGAGACCATTGTATTGAGAATTCAGCGAGAGAGAGGAAGCCATCTAGCTACTAACTCACGGACCAAGGAATACAAAGAACTACTCACGCATCATCGGAGAGGCACCAATGGAGGTGGTGAACCCCATCCGAGATGGTGTCTAGATTGGATCCGTGGTTCTAGACTTTGTGGCTGGATGAATATTTCGCCGACTCCCCTAGGGTTTCTGGAATATTGGGGTATTTATAGAGCAAAGAGGCGGTCCGGGGGCACCCGAGGTGGGCACAACCCACCAGTAGGGCGCTGGCCTCTGGCGTGCTTCGGTGGGTTGTGCCCCTCGGGCACCCCAAGCGCAACCAGTGGCCTATTACGTCGTTCTTATGGTCCATAAAAATCTCCATGGAGTTTTGTTGCATTTGGACTCCATCTCGATATTGATTTCTGCGATGTAAAAACATGCGAAAAATAAAGAATCGGCACTTGGCACTATGTCAATAGGTTAGTACCAAAAAATGATATAAAATGACTATAAAATGATTATAAAACATCCAAGATTAATAATATAACAGCATGGAACAATCAAAAATTATAGATACGTTGGAGACGTATCAATCGTCCGTGGGGATTCGCAACTTGTGGTGAAGCAAGTGAACAAGGATTATCAGAGCCTGCTGATGGAAGCTTATGTAGATGAAGTGAGGAAGTTGGAAGAGCGTTTTGATGGTCTACAAGCAGAGCATGTTCCTCGAGCAGAGAACATCATTGCTGATGACCTGTCGAAACATGTTGCTCTCAAATTACCTGTGGAACCAGGGACCTTTGTGCTCCAATTGACTCAGCCATCCGTTGAACCTTCGGCATGACAAAATAAGCGAAGGAAATCAGGCCCCGGCAAGTACTTTCCCGCCAAGCTCCCAGGAGCCGCCGGCAAGGATGTTGCTAGGGACACCAAGCTTTCCGGGGAGCAACAGGCCCCGGAAGGGCCTCAAGCCCTTGTCGTAGAGACAACCGCTCCCACGGCAGAAGACATGCCTCTAGTCCTTGCCGTCGAGCCTCAGGCTCCGGCATGGACGCGACACACTATTCAGTAGCCCGTCGGTCTGCCATGTACCAGTTTGTGGACGACGTCTTGTACAGGAAAAGACCGAACGATGTGAAATTGAAGTGCATTCCCCGGGAGGAAGGACTGGAGCTGTTGGCAGAGATACATGGAGGCATATGTGGCTCTCACATGGGATCAAGAGCCCTTGCCGGCAAGGCATTCCGGCAAGGTTCCTTTTGCCCACTGCTCTCCAGGATGCAACTGCACTAGTAACCAAGTGTGAAGCGTGCCAGTTCCATTCAAAGAAACTCCATCAACCAGCTCAAGCTATTCAGACGATCCCTCTTTCCTGGCCATTTTTGGTCTGGGGGCTCGACATACTGGGCCCCTTTCCCCGTGTCGTCGGGGGCTTTGAGTACTTGTACGTTGCGATCGACAAGTTCACAAAGTGGCCAGAAGTGGAAGCAGTGAGAAAGGTGACAAAACAATCGACCGTCAAGTTCTTCAAAGGACTAGTTTGCCGTTTTGGTGTGCCAAACAGAGTCATCACCAACAACGGCACACAGCTCAGAAGCCGCACCTTCATGCAACACGTCCAAGACCTCGGCAGCAAGATATGTTTTGCTTCTGTTACACATCCACGAAGCAACGGCCAGGCGGAAAGGGCAAATGTTGAAGTGTTGCGGGGCCTCGGGACGAGAACTTTTGACAGGCTACACAAGTGCGGAAGACGTTGGATTGACAAGTTGCCGACGGTTCTTTGGTCAATTAGAACAATGCCAAATCGAGCCACCGGCCAGACGCCCTTCTCCCTCGTGTTCGGGGCGAAAGCAGTTCTCCCACGGAACGCACATACGGGTCACCTCGAGTGCTCGCTTATGATGAGCTCGAGCAAGAGCAGTTGCGGCAAGATGACGCTATGCTCCTTGAGGAAGACCGTCTTCAGGGCATTATGCGAGCTGCATCGCTACCAGCAAGCTTTGCGCGCTACCATAGCCGCAAGGTTCATGCCGAAAGCTTTGAGGAAGGCGACCTTGTTCTTCGGTAGCGTTCGATCGGCCAAGAATTCCAACAAGTTGACGCCAAAGTGGGAAGGCCCTTATCGGGTAATACGAGTCACCAGGCCCGGTGCAGTCCTCCTGGAGACCGAAGATGGTATCCCCGCCTGAAGATCGAAGATGGTATCCCAGTGAGCAACTCCTGGAATATAGAACATCTTCGTAAGTTTTACCCGTAAGGCGCGGTTGCGGGGCCCCGGAAAACCACTTTTGTACAAGCCTTGCTGCAAGGCATGTAACCCTTTGTACAAAGCCGTGCACGTACCACGAGCAACGGTGAATAAACGGGTTACCGGGCGCCCTAAGAATCAACATGCATGTTAGGTTGAGTCTCTCTCTCTGGTAGGGTTGATAGTGCTTAGCAGCAACTAACCCCTAGCTTAGAGGTCGAGTGTGCGTGTCTTTTGTCCCTTCCAGTCCTCTTTGGTTCTTGAGGTTGCACGGGCGCTTCAACGGAACTTTTGAAGGAAAGGAGCGGAATGACACCCCGACCCCAAGAAGCCAAAGGCTGCCGGGGGCAGCAGATTCAGATAAGTCCTTTTTCCCCCGCTGCGTACTTCCGTATGAAGCTTGAACGTATGAAACCTCGCTCGATCCCATGCCACCGTGCTCCCTCCTTCCTATGCCAAAACCCCTTTTTGGGATGGAATTTGGTTGTAGTGGCGGTGAAAGGGGGGCGGACGAGGGGCCTAATCCTACTTTGCCCCTACCTCCGCCAAGGGCATGAGCGTAGTCGTGGTCTAAAGCAAGAGGATGACAAGGCCTGTTGTCGGGTGGCGTTGTTTACTTAAAATAAAAACAAGGACCCATTCCTTGGTGTGAGCCTCGCTCACGCACAAAAGAACCCGGCAAACACCCTTTTTCTTCATTAATACGTTAATTGACAAGTACAATTCATATGGAATATAAGCATGAGCAAGGGTTTACAAGGTTTAAATTCGGCAAGTGCTCGCAGGCTTAAGATCTAAAAAAAGATAAGGTGCGCGTAATCCCTTTCTTGTCCCTCTCCCCGGGAAGCGGATCAAGATAGAAGGAGGGCAAAAGGAGTGCCTAGGCGAGTTACACGCGGAAGAAGACACCAAGAGAACATCCCGACAGCCATCCAGAAGAAGGTCGGTGATGACGGTGTCGGGGGAGAAGCCGAAAGATGAGGCAGCGGGCCGGCAATACGCGACGAAGGCATCGATGCCATCGTACTCCGACTTGACGGCCCACCACCCACCTTCTTCGTCTTCTCCAGCCTTCCAGTGCCAGCTGCCAGAAGCGACAGCCCTAATAAGTTCAAGGAGCTGGCTTGAGGAGCCACCGCCAAGAACTACCCCCCGGCAAATCGCTCTGCCGGGGAGAAGGCCAGCTGCAGATGGTGTTGCTACCGGCTTCGCCTAGCGATGAGGCGCCCGACATTTAGTCGGACCCGTCCCCGTCGTCCTCCCCACCGGTCTCCTCCTCGTCGCTATTGCTCGAGGAGGAGCTTTCGCTGTCGGTCAAGCTCTTCACGCAGCACCCTAGACGGATTCCCAAGCGCCCAAAGACCTTGACGGAGAGTAGGTTAGCCTCCACTAATTTGAAGCGGAGCACGTGCCCCTTCATCAGGCAGTGGGCTCGTGTGAAGGTTTTCCAGCCGCGACCAAGAAGCATTACATGAGGGATGGGGAACTTTACGTTCGCCCACATGTCGCCGTTGCAACATCCCTTCATGTGAAGCCTCAACCTCGACGGCTGGTCGACCTCCAACACCCTCGCGAACGGCTCGGGAAGGCTAAGACGGCTGCGCGGCGGCTCACACAGCTGCAAGATGAACTCTAGCGCCGTCTCTCCGACATGGCCACTTGATAAAGCGGGAGGAGACGGCGGCGGCGCGGGTGCTCCCCTTCTGCGTCCTCTTCTGCCTCGACCACCTCGCCGACCGCGACCCCGTCCAGCACCTCCGTCTTGAGCATCTGGCTCTTGTGAAGATCTCATCGCCTCTACATGGGGGTCACCGCGGTCGCGCCCTCTCGGCATGGTGATGGATGAAGAACAAGGAGAACAGAAGATGTGAAAGGATGTCCCTCCTCCTCCTTTCGATTCCCCTTTTATAGCCAAGGAAGGGCTGGGGGCAGGCTCTATACCTTCTCCAAAGGGCCCTTTCAATCCCGGCTATTAAAGCCATTGGCAACGAGCGAGGTCGTCGACCGCTCTACCCGCGTTAATCAAAGGCGCATGGGTATCTGCCATGGCACACCTTCCCGTATCCCACACGTCCGCCACCTACCCCGCGCCATGCATGGGGCGTACATGGCGAAAAAGGTGAGCGTAGTTGGAAGCGCGAAGCGGCGATTACCATCCCGTGAATAAAGGCTATTCATGGGCCGCTGCGAGCATGGCAGGCGAGAAGGTTATAGCAATTATTCCCTGCCACGCGTGCCCGCGCACTATTTGGGCCTGGCCCAACGACGCTTCGCACTCGCGTATGGCCCAGTCCCGGGGGCTCCTATCGGTGTACTAAAGTTTGGTCCCTTTAGCACCCCATACTTGTGCACGGGCAGTCGTAGCCTCGCCCGCGACGAGGCATGAAGAAGGCGACCAAGGATAAAAACGAGATATAAGGCGAAGAGAAGCAGCCGAACCAAATACCAGAAGACAGAGGACGAGCCGCACCCCTGGCAGGATCCTTGCCGGGATGGCTTGCGAGACCCCGGCAAGATCCCTGCCAGGACGATTTGCAGATCACTAACAAAGGCACCCTTGAGGTTGAGAGCTCTGACACCATCGACAACGTTAAGGCCAAGACCCAGGGGGTGCGTGTAGTGGCGTGCAGATATTTGTGAAGGCCAGAAGGCGCAATACCCGGCAAGATCCTTGACGGGGACGTCCGCGAGGCCCCGGCAAGACCCTTGCCAGGGGCATCGGCGGGACCGCGGCAAGACTCTGCCACCCCGTCACCGCTCCAGCATAGTGGTCGACTTGTCAGCCTGGCAAGCACCTACGTGGTGGCATGCAGATCTACATGAAGAACCTGCCACCTCTCCAGCGCAGCAGCTGGCCAGCCAACTTGGCACTGCATGCCTCATCGTCGTGGGCCCAGCTTTCAAGGCAGGGGCAGGCGGCATGGCAGACGGGGCAGGCTCTCCTTCCGTCCCCGATTAAGCTAGAGGGCACGTAAGCAGCGCATTTATGGCGTTTGTCCTAAGACGCCCGGCGATAAACATAGATATCAGTAGCTACTTTACACCTCTGTGGTGCCACTGTGGCAGCCCCTTGGACATATAAAAGGAGGCCCATGGCGTACTAGAGGAGGATTCGAACTTTGGAACCGCTCAGCCCAGCTTGCATGCGAGCAGCTAGCCGAAGCTCAAGAACATAGAATACGTCATGTTGACCATTAGATCCGCTCTTTGCTCTACCCCTCTTCCCTGCCGAACCATAGAAGGGATCCACGTGATCCCATAGGTGTCGTTCACGTTGACAGGAGGACAGATTGTTTTGTTGCTGAATGGTGTAGCCTTTTTCCACAATCTGCCACAGATCATAGTTGACGACTTGAATTTTGATTCTCATTTGTTCCTTCCAGTACATATAGTCATTTCCATCGAAGATGGGAAGCCTTTCAGAGTGTGAGGATCTACCTGCAAGCGACATACTCAAAACTCCAAGGATGTTAGACCTTTAATAAACAGAGACAGGGAGTACCTACTCTGATACCAATTGTTAGGACCGAGAGTATATCGACAGAGGGGGTGAATGGGAGATTCAAATTTTCTTTTGAATGCTTTGAAACTTATTCCAACCACCAATAGCGGAATAGAGTATTGAGAGGAATGCACCTTGAATCAGATTTCTTCGTCAGAGGCATATTCATCGAGAAAAGCATTTACAACAGAGTGAGCTTGATAGATAATGGGTTTAACTATGATGAGAGTTATGCAACAAGCAAACAAGTGTAAGAGAATGAAACACAACATAACATAAACTAAAGGAAATGCAATTGAAGGGTTACACAGGATAACAAGGATACAGACTAACAACATAAGAATAAGGACGAGGAAAATGAAAGGATTCAATACGACAACACAGGATGAATGACACAGAACAAAACAATGATCAGAGAATCTAATGGCACATAGCACGAATGAAAACTACTGAATGGAATGCAGTAGAGTAGATATAACCAGTGGTGCTCGATGGCGACAAGAAATTTGGTGGATCAGTTCACCCTTCCGCCAAAGGGCTACGTCTGGTTGGAGGGGCTGTGACTTAACACGTAAGATAAACTCTCTTCACTCTATTCTCCTTCAACATAGAGCTGATCAGACCCAGGTTGATTTCAGTCATGGTAGGTCCTTGTCGGCGATCTCCAAACCTTCGGTCAACCTTCGCGAACCATAATCACTCTTCGTTGCTGAAGATCAGGGTCGGTGAAGACAACAACTCTTCAACACTCGAAGCCAAACCTATCCGTCTAGAGAGTGCACAGCTCTCAGGAGTAACAGGTACAAGAACTCTCACTCAAAACTGTTGTGGTGCTTAACCACTGTCTAAGTTTGGGCTCTTGGTTTTCTCTCGATGGATCTTAAACTCAAATCAATCAGAGAGGGTTTGCTCAAATCACTCTTCTCAGAAATCTCAAGCAGAGCAGCCAACGGATAACGTTAGAGAGGGGTGGCTATTTATAGCAGCAGCCTTCCCAGATGGGAAATGACCAAATTGGACATCGGCCTCGGCCAATGGCCGAACAACACGATTCCAATGGTCGGATTTGAGCACAACGGTAACATTTCTTGCGGAGCTAGAAATGCTAACTCCTCGGTCCGAGGCAAATTTCTCACAGCGAAGAAGATCACAGTCTCTTGCTGACAAGTATTTACTCGGAGCACAAAGAGATTTCTCTCGCAACTTTCATAGGTTGTAGCTAAGCATCATAGCTGATCTAAGCATCAAGAACCTATACCCCTCTTAATAGTACGGAGGTCCTATGACTCAAAAGACTGAAAGAAGAAAAACTAAATGAATACTACGTCTTCACTTTGTCTTTGACTGCAATCGCTGCAATCAATTCCTTCGGACGACAGTATTCGAAACAAAAGTTTTGCTTTAGCAGCAAATCTTTCGAGGGGTCGATTTCTTCACATTAATCTTCTCGACTCTATCACTTCAACAGATATAGCTCGTTCTTCTCTGCAGCACAGAATGCTTCAGTGAAGTTCCTCGAACTCAACACCGGAGATAGCATTCTGTTCGGTTGTGTATCGACTTTTCTCTCTGTGTGCACTACCAAACAAATTAGTCCATACCTGTTTCTGTCAACAATCTCCAAAACGTAAGGTAGGAAGATATTGCACCAACAGCAAGGTTGTCCCAAAAGAAAATACTGCCAGGAGGAAGCTGAGTGAGCCAGGCTCGGGTAGATCCTTCAAGCATCAATGGCAGGTGCTTCATGGCCACGTTGCCATTGTTGCCACCGATCTGAACTACCACTTGGTACTCTTCCAACCAGATTTCTGGCTTGGACTCGCTAGTAAACTTGCTGATCCCTGACGCCAGCGTGAAGTTGCTAGGAATCTCCACAGCGCGAATGTACCGACTGAAGCACTCAGGGCCAGAGGGTGCAGAACCACTTGGCGCATCGGCATCTAGGCCCTACCTCAAAGCTCGACCCCTGTCGACCAAGTTCAGAGCGAGAATGGATCTCGCGCTGAACTGCGGGTCTCGGGCGTCTCTCGTATGATGAGGAGGACTCGGCCTTCGGTCGCCGCCACGCGTCTGTCTATCAATGTAGGACTAGCGCCCGCACGTGCCGTCTTGCGGTGGGGTCATCAAAGTGCGATCGTAATCATCGTGCCACCAGGGCAACGCGATCTGATCACGCCTCTGATCTTCGTAATGATCCCTTGAGGAGGACAATGCCCGACACCTCCCGGAGCCGAGTGGGCTGTGGGCCGATGATGACCCACAAGTATAGGGGATCGATCATAGTCCTTTCGATAAGTAAGAGTGTCGAATCCAGCGAGGAGCGAAGGAAATGATAAAGCGGTTTTCAGCAAGGTAATGTCTGCAAACACTGAAACAGTGGAAGTATGAATAGTTTTGTGATAGGATAATTTGTAACGAGCAACAAGTAACAAAAAGTAAATAAAGTGCACCAAGGTGGCCCAATCCTTTTTGTAGCAAAGGACAAGCACTGGACAAACTCTTATATAGAGAAAAGCGCTCCAGAGGACACATGGGAATTATCGTCAAGCTAGTTTTTCATCACGTTCATATGATTCGCGTTACGGTACCTTGATAATTTGATATGTGGGTGGACCCGGTGCTTGGGTGCTGTTCTTGCTTGAACAAGCATCCCACTTATGATTAACCTCTATTGCAAGCATCCGCCAACTACAACAAATGTATTAAGGTAAGCCTAACCATAGCATGAAACATATGGATCCAAATCAGCCCTTACGAAGCAACGCATAAACTAGGGTTTAAACACATCACTCTAGCAACCCATCATCTACTTATTACTTCCCAATGCCTTCCTCTAGGCCCAAATAATGAGTGAAGTGTTATGTAGTCGATGTTCACATAACTCCACTAGAGGCTGAAGACATACATCTCATCAAAATATCGAGCGAATACCAAATTCACATGACTACTAATAGCAAGACTTCTCCCATGTCCTCGGGAACAAGCGTAACTACTCACAAAGCATATTCATGTTCATAATCAGAGGGTATTAATATGCATAAGGGATCTGAACATATGATCTTCCACCAAATAAACCAACTAGCGTCAACTACAAGGAGTAATCAACACTACTAGCAACCTACTAGTACCAATCCCGGACTTAGAGACAAGAATTGGATATAAGAGATGAACTAGGGTTTTGAGAGGAGATGGTGCTGGTGAAGATCTTGATGGAGATTGCCCTCTCCCGATGAGAGGAGCGTTGGGGATGACGATGGCGATGACTTCCCCCTCCGGAGAAAGTGTCCCCGGCGAACAGCTCTGCCGGAGCCCTAGATTGGTTCCACCAAGGTTCCGCCTAAATGGCGTGGCGGAGTCTCGGCTCCCAAAGGTTGCTTCTGATTTTTCCCTTGACGAAGACTTCATATAGCATAAGATGGCCACGGAGAGCAGCAGGGGCCCACGGCAGGTGGCGCGCGCCCTAGGGGTAGGCGCGCCCCCCCCTCGTGGCGAGTGGGTCCCCTCCTGACGTATTTCTTCTCGCTCAATATTTTTATTATTTCCAAAATAACTTTCGTGGAGATTCAGGACTTTTGGGTTGTGCAGAATAGGTCTCTAATATTTGCTCCTTTTCGACCAAGAATTCCAATTTTGGGCATTCTCCTCCTTATGTAAACCTTGTAAAATAAGAGAATAGGCATAAGTATTGTGACATAACATGTAATAACAGCCCATAATGCGGTAAATATTGATATAAAAGCATGATGCAGAATGGACGTATCAACTCCTCCAAGCTTAGACCTCGCTTGTCCTCAAGAGGAAGCCGATAACGATAAATATGTCCACATGTTTAGAGGTAGAGGTGTCGATAAAAATAAAATACGGACATGAAGGCATCATGATTATTCTCATAATAGCAACATAGATGGATGTTGTCATATGATTTCTCATGCTCAAGTAATAATCTATTCACAATACAAAAGTATGAATCATAAACTTCATTGAGAACTAACAAACTATAATCTCAGTCATTGAAGCAATTGCAATTTATCGTAACATCAGAAAGAGTTTATGTCAGAGCTTTCTATCAAGTCCACATACTCAACTATCATTTAGTCTTTCATAATTGCTAACACTCACATAATACTTGTGGTTACGGAGTTTTAATCGGACACAGAGAAAGATAGGGGCTTATAGTTTCGCCTCCCAACCTTTTACCTCAAGGGTAATGTCAACAATAATAACTCATGCTCCCCTACATCCAATTAGATATATCTATCAGGATCTTTCCAACACCATGTGCTTGCCAAAGGATAAAATAAAAAAAGGAAAGGTGAAGATCACCATGACTCTTGCATAAGGTAGAAGATAATAGTAACAGATAGGCCCTTGGAGGAGAAGCGAGAGGTTGACATGCGCTTTTATGGTTGGATGCACAAAATCTTAATGCGAAAGAACGTCACTTTATATTGCCCTTGTGATATGAACCTTTATTATGCATTCAAATCGCTTTTATTTCTTCCACATCACAAGATCGTATAAAAGCTTATTTTCTCCCACACTAATAAGTCATACATATTTAGAGAGCAATTTTTATTGCTTGCACCGATGACAACTTACTTGAAGGATCTTACTCAATCCATATGAAGGTATGGTGGACTCTCATGGTAAAACTGGTTTAAGGGTTTTTTGGAAGCACAAGTAGTATCTCTACTTGGTGCTAAGAATTTGGTTAGCATGAGGGGGAAAGGCAAGCTCAACATGTTGGATGATCCATGACAATATACTTTATCTCAGATATAAGAAAACATAACCCATTACGTTGTCTTCCTTGTCCAACGTCAACTCTTTAGCATGTCATATTTTAATGAGTGCTCCCAATCATAAAAGATGTCAAGGTAGTATATTTATATGTAAAACCTCTCTTTCTTTATTACTTCCTATTAATTGCAACGATGACCAAAGCTATGTTTGCCGACTCCCAACAATTTTTAATCATCATACTCTTTCTATGTGAAGTCATTACTCTCAATAAGATCAATATGAACTCTTTGTTTTCTTTTTATTATTTTTCTCTTTTCTTTTATTCACTCAAGATCATGGCAAAATAATCAAGCCCTTGACTCAACACTAATCTTTATTATATAGCTCACGGACTCGATTACATGAGACAGATCATAAAAGCAAAACTCGAAACTAGATCATACCATAAACTTTATTCTACTAGATCAAGATACTACTAATAGGATCGAGACTAAAGAAAATGGTAAAGATAGGAGTGTGATGGTGATACGATGGGGCACCTCCCCAAGCTGAAGCAGTTGCCAAGGGGAGTGCCCATACCCATGTGATTATATCTCCTTCTTTGGTGATGGTGTAATATTCTTGGCGATGATTCCTCTCAGGATACGATTCTCCTCCTCGAGGTTATTGACTTGCTGCTTGAGGTCCATTATTCCCTTCTGAAGCTTTCCTGTGTGGCTAAGCTCCTTGCACCCAAGGGTGTTGCATAGCTACTTGGAGAACAAGCGACACTCTTCTTCATATTTTCATAAGAAAGAAATCTAACATTGGAAGGTATAACTTGAGTTTGGAATGGCTGAGCTCTGTAGTTCTCCATCGTGAACCCAGCTCGAGGCGAAGTGACTTCTTGATCCTCCATGGCATCTACCCTCATCAAGTCGACTTCCATCTCTTCCTCAATTCTTGGCCCAAAGTGGTCGGCGTCATTGTTGTCCTCGGTTCCAGGCCGGATGAGACACACTGACTCTCCCGGCCGACTCTGAGAAGACATCTTACTCCTGTCTGCAATGACAACATTTCGAAAACAAGATCGGAGGATATTTGCGTGATACTGAGTCAAAACCTCGGGAGAATATATAATGAATTTTTACCGAGCCAAAATCGTATTGTGCAAGAAAACTGAGTCCGGAGGGCACGAGGGGTGCCCACGAGGTGGGGAGTGCGCCCTAGGGGGTGAGGCGCGCCCTCCACCCTCGTGGGGCCCTCGTGTCCTTCGGACTACTTCTTATTTTTCTATTTTTCTAAATATTCCAAAGCGGAGAAATATTGCCATAAAATTGTTTTGGAGTCGGTTTACTTACCGTACCACATACCTATTCCTTTTGGTGCAGAAACATTCCGAAAAGTGTCCCATATGTATTCCTCAGGATTCACGGTTTCAATAACATTGGTTTCAACATTTATAGGATTACACGAGATATAATGTTTAATTCTTTGACCCGTTCACCACATTCGGATTTGTACCTTCAAAGTTGTTGATTTTTATGGCACGGAGCGATAGACCTCCTCGATAACGTAAGGGCCTTCCCATTTAGAGAGAAGTTTTCCTGCAAAAAACTTAAGCAGGGGTTGTATAGCAATACATAATCACCTACATTAAACTCACGCTTTTGTATCCTTTTGTCATGCCATCTTTTAACTTTTTCCTTAAACAACTTGGCATTTTCATAGGCTTGGGTTCTCCATTCATCAAGTGAGCTAATATCAAATAACCTCTTCTCACCAGCAAGTTTGAAATCATAGTTGAGCTCTTTAATAGCCCAATATGCCTTATGTTCTAGTTCGAGAGGTAAATGACACGCTTCTCCATAAACCATTTTATACAGAGACATACCCATAGGGTTTTTATATGCAGTTCTATAAGACCATAGTGCATCATCAAGTTTCTTAGACCAATTCTTTCTAGACCTATTGACAGTCTTTTGCAAAATTAGTTTGAGCTCTCTATTACTCAATTCTACTTGACCACTAGGCTGTGGGTGATACGGAGATGCAATTCTATGATTAACATCATATTTAGCAAGCATTTTACGAAAAGCACCATGAATAAAATGTGAACCACCATCAGTCATTAAATATCTAGGGACTCCAAACCTCGGGAAAATAACTTCTTTAAGCATCTCAATAGAAGTGTTATGATCAGCACTACTAGTTGGAGTAGCTTCTACCCACTTAGTAACGTAATCAACAGCAACTAGAATATGTGTATATCCATTAGAGGCAGGAAAAGGTCCCATATAATCAAAGCCCCAAACATCAAATGGTTCAATAACAAGTGAATAGTTCATAGGCATTTCTTGACGTCTACTAATATTACCAATTCTTTGACATTCATCACAAGATAAGACAAACTTATGGGCATCCTTGAAGAGAGTAGGCCAATAAAACCCGGATTGCAATACCTTATGTGCAGTTCTATCTCCAGCGTGATGTCCTCCATAAGCTTGAGTGACACTTGCGTAGGATCTGTTCCTGTTCATGCTCAGGTACACAACGTCTAATAACACCATCTACTCCTTCTTTATAAAGATGTGGGTCATCCCAAACGTAATGTCTCAAATCATAGAAAAACATTTTCTTTTGTTGGTATGTGAAACTAAGTGATGCAATTTAGCAGCGATATAATTAGCATAATCAGCATACCATGGGCGATGCTGAGAAGTATTCGACATTTAATTGCTCATCAAGAAAGCTATCATCAATAGGTAGTGGGTCATCAAAACATTTTCTAACCTAGACAAGTTATGCGCAGCAGGGTTCTCGGCTCCTTTTCTATCAACTATATGCAAATCAAATTCTTGTAGCAAGAGAACCCATCTAATAAGTCTAGGTTTAGCATCTTTCTTTTCCATAAGATATTTAATAGCAGCATGATCAGTGTGAATAGTTACTTTAGAATCAACAATATAAGGTCTGAACTTATCACAAGCAAATACAACTGCTAAGAATTCTTTTTCGGTAGTAGCATAATTTCTTTGAGCATTGTCTAGAGTTTTACTAGCATAATGGATAACATTTAATTTCTTATCGACTCTTTGCCCTAGAACAGCACCTCTGACATAATCACTAGCATCACACATAATTTCAAAGGGTAAATTCAATCAGGTGGCTGAACAATAGGTGCGAGAGATCAATGCTTTCTTAAGTATTTCAAATGCTTCTACACAATCATCATCAAAGACAAATGGTATATCTTTTTGTTATAAATTAGTCGAGGAGGCCGAGAAATTTTTGAGAAGTCCTTAATGAACCTCCTATAAAAACCGGCGTGACCAAGGAAACTTCTTTTACCTTTGATGTCCTTGGGACATGGCATCTTTTCAATAGCATCAACCTTGGCTTTATCAACCTTGGTACCTCTTTCAGAAACTTTATGCCCCAAGACAATACCTTCATTAACCATAAAAGTGGCACTTTTCCCAATTCAAGACAAGATTAGTTTCTTCACATCTCTGCAAAACTCGATCAAGGTTGCTCAAGCAATCATCAAAGAGGATCCATAGGCGGAAAAGTCATCCATGAAAACCTCACAAATCTTTTCACAAAAGTCGGAGAATATAGCCATCATGCATCTTTGAAAGGTAGCGGTGCATTACATAAACCAAGAAAGGCATACGTCTATAAGCAAAAGTACCAAAAGGGCATGTAAAAGTGGTCTTTGATTGATCATTGGCCGACACAGGTATTTGAGAGAAACCAGAATAACCATCTAGAAAGCAAAAATGTGTATGTTTAGATAATCTTTCTAGCATTTGATCGATAAAAGGTAAGGGGTAATGATCCTTTTTAGTAGCCTTATTTAATTTGCGGAAATCAATTACCATCCTATAACCTGTAATAATTCTTTGAGGAATCAATTCATCTTTATCATTAGGAACAACAGTAATACCTCCCTTCTTAGGGACACAATGAACGGGGCTTACCCACTGACTATCAGCAACCGGATAAATTATACCTGCTTCCATAAGCTTTAGTATTTCTTTTCTTACCACTTCTTTCATCGTAGGATTCAGTCGTCGTTGATGATCACGAACTGGTTTGGTATGTTCTTCCAAATTTATTTTATGTTGGCATAGAGTGGGACTAATGCCCTTAAGATCATCAAGAGTATATCCAATAGCAGCACTGTGCTTCTTCAGAGTTTTTAATAATCTTTCTTCTTCATGCTCTGAAAGGTTAGCACTAATAATAATGGGATATATCTTCTTTTCATCAAGATAAGCATATTTAATAGTATCAGGCAACGGTTTAAGCTCAAACACGGGGTCACCCTTGGGTGGAGGAGGATCCCCTAGGATTTCAACAGGCAAATTGTGTTTCAGAATAGGTTCCTATTTAAAGAATGCTTCATCTATTTCCCTTCTTTCATTCACAAACGAAAGAAGTCCACTTAACCCCCTAGGATTTCACAAACCGGCCAGTTTACCCCCTAAGGTCTAAAACCGGGTATTTAACCCCCTGTTCTTTCCTATACCGGTGAATCACCCCTAGCACCGATCAGTGGTTTTTCAGGCGGTTTTGAAGGTTGCGACAACAAGCTGCTGCTCATTTGTGTTATTTGCGGCCATGAATTACAGGTTCAGGTCATCCCCATGCACATGCGACTATGGTTTGACTTCGCATGCAATCTCGGCTTGACACCGAGCCTCTCGTGCTTGTGATGCGTCGCCATAGTCGCCTCGGCAGCGCTCTCATGACCACGTCCGCTTGATCCTCCGTGGAAAACATATGTCGCCGCGTCTGCATTTGGCGCCCGTGCTCCGGCATTGCCGCCCGGCGCCTATCGAGATCCACCGTTAGTTACTAAACACGATTAGGTTAGTCATCTCCATCGACATGTGACATGGTGGCACGTATTTCTTGTGTGTATGTGATGTGCGTGCTTGTCCAGGAGGGAATCGATCCAGCAGATCTATACTTGTGTATTGTCTTCTTTGGAGCTTGCGTTCACACGCGGTCTGGACCTTGTGTCAACATCCAGAAGTATGTGCGCCTCGCCGGTGACTTGCTCCAGCTCCTCGCTGCTTCCCGTATCCATGTCCTGCTTGTCACCGTCGTCAACGACCTCGACCGCCCCACCATCATTACGCCTCGAGAGAGCTTGATCACGACGGCCATTAGTGTAGAGACGATCCCTTGCAAGAACTTGCTCGGTTGGCGGGTTGTGCCGGTGGATGCACCCCAACCTGGCCATACATTACTTGCGCAACCGAGCAACGACGGCGTAGAGGGACTAGGCGAGCACCCGCGATTGGAACGACGCCGCTCGTGCTCGGAGGAGGATGGACGAGGCTGGGTGCAGAACTGCAGATAAGAAACGAGCTGCATCTAGCTATGTCCAACAAAACCGCCTGAAAAACTACTCTATCGGTGTTAGGGGGTGATTCACCCGGTTTAGGAGAGATCAGGGGGTTAAATAGCTGGTTTTAGACCTTAGGGGGTAAACTGGCCAGTCTGTGAAACCCCAGGGGGTTATGTGGACTTCTTTATTCATAAACATATCATTTTCATGGTCTAGCAAATATTGTTCTAAAGGATCACTAGGAGGTACGGCAATAGAAGCAAGACCAATAATTTCATCCTTACTAGGCAATTCTTCTTCACGATGTTGTCTACTAAATTTAGAGAAATTAAACTCATGAGACATATCACCCAAACCAATAGTAACAACATTCTTTTCGTAGTCTATCTTAGCATTAACGGTGTTCAAGAAGGGTTTACCAAATATAATGGGACAAAAGCTATCTTGTGGGGAACCAAGAACAAGAAAACCAGTAGGGTATTTAGTTTTCCCACACAAGACTTCAACATCTCTAACAATTCCCATTGGTGAAATAGTATCTCTATTGGCAAGCTTAATTGTAACATCAATATCTTCTAACTCAGCAAATGCAATTTCATGCATAATTTCTTTGTATAAGTCAAAGGGTATTGCACTAACACTAGCACCCATATCACATAAGCCATGATAACAATGATCTCCTAATTTAACAGAAATAACGAGCACGCCTACCACAGGTCTATGTTTATCTTTTAAGCGCGCGGTTTGGCAATTCTAGCGGTTTCATCACGAGAAATAAATAACATGCCCATCAATATTATCGAGGCAAGAGATCTTTAACAATAGCAATACTAGGTTAAACTTTAACTTGCTCGGAGGTGTATAAGTTCTAATATTGCTTTTACGAACCACGATTGAAGCTTTAGCATGATCCTTTATTCTAACGAGGAAAGGTGGTTTCTCAACATACGAAGCGAAGAACAATAGGATCATTATAAGTGACGGTCTTTTCTTCAACTTTAATAGGTGCAGCTACTTTTACTTCTATGGGAGGATGATATTTAAACCACTTCTCCTTGGGAGATCAACATAAGTAGCGAAAGATTCACGAAAAAGCTACTATCTCGAGTCAAGTCCATATTTAGTGCTAAATTCACGGAAAACATCGGTATCCATAAAAGATTTAACACAATCAAACTTAGGTGTCATACCTGACTCCTTACCTTCGTCGAGATCCCAATCTTCGAGAGTTGCGTTTAATTCTATCAATAAGTTCCATTTGAATTCAATAGTCTTCATCGTAAAAGAGCCAAACCCGGCTAAGAAGTATCAAGCATGGTACGATTGTTTTTAGAAAGCCGAGCATAAAAACATTGAAGAATTATTTCTCTTGGGAGCTCATGATTGGGGCATGAATATAACATTGAATTAAGACTCCCCCAAGCTTGAGCGATGCTTTCTCCTTTGTGAGGCCAAAAATTATATATATAATTCCGATCACAATGAACAAGATGCATAGGATAAAACTTCTGATGAAATTCCAATTTCAATCGTTTGTAGTTCCATGACCCCGTATCATCACATAGCCTATACCATGTCGATGCGTCTCCCTCCAAAGATAAAAGGAAGACCTTCTTCTTAACAACATCATCGGGTATACCTGCAAGCTTAAATAACCCACAAACTTCATCCACATAGATTAGGTGCTCATCAGGATGCTTTGTTCCATCTCTGCACACAAAAGGATTATCTAGCAGTTTTTCTAACATACCCAAAGGAACTTCAAAAGGAACATTTTCATTTTAGTAGGTTCAATAGGTTGAGGAGCAACTCTTTCTCTCTTTTGGTGGGGTGAATATACCCCAAACAAGCCCCTCGAGGATTACTTTCCATAGTAACAAGTAATAGTAAATTTCAGCACACTATATAAATTTTTCATTACCAAATTTCACCTACCAAAGGCGCTTCACTCCCCTCTTAGCAACGCCCGGAAAAAGTCTTGATGACCCACAAGTATAGGGGATCGATCGTAGTCCTTTCGATAAGTAAGAGTGTCGAACCCACGAGGAGCGTGAAGGAAATGGTAAGCGGTTTTCAGCAAGGTAATGTCTGCAAGCTTGAAAGCGATGGTAACGAGATAGTTTTGTGATAGGATAATTTGTAATGAGCAACAAGTAACAAAAGTAAATAAAAGTGCAGCAAGGTGGCCCAATCCTTTTTGTAGCAAAGGACAAGCCTGGACAAACTCTTATATAGAGAAAAGCGCTCCCGAGGACACATGGGAATTATCGTCAAGCTAGTTTTCATCACGTTCATATGATTCGCGTTCGGTACCTTGATAATTTGATATGTGGGTGGACCGGTGCTTGGGTGCTGTTCTTGCTTGAACAAGCATCCCACTTATGATTAACCTCTATTGCAAGCATCCGCAACTACAACAAATGTATTAAGGTAAGCCTAACCATAGCATGAAACATATGGATCCAAATCAGCCCTTGCGAAGCAGCGCATAAACTAGGGTTTAAGCTTCTGTCACTCTAGCAACCCATCATCTACTTATTACTTCCCAATGCCTTCCTCTAGGCCCAAATAATGGTGAAGTGTTATGTAGTCGATGTTCACATAACTCCACTAGAGGCTAGACAACATACATCTCATCAAAATATCGAACGAATACCAAATTCACATGACTACTAATAGCAAGACTTCTCCCATGTCCTCAGGAACAAACGTAACTACTCACAAAGCATATTCATGTTCATAATCAGAGGGGTATTAATATGCATAAGGGATCTGAACATATGATCTTCCACCAAATAAACCAACTAGCGTCAACTACAAGGAGTAATCAACACTACTAGCAACCTACTAGTACCAATCCCGGACTTAGAGACAAGAATTGGATACAAAGAGATGAACTAGGGTTTTGAGAGGAGATGGTGCTGGTGAAGATGTTGATGGAGATTGCCCTCTCCCGATGAGAGGAGCATTGGTGATAACGATGGCGGCCGAAGTTCCCCCTCCAGGAGGGGTGTCCCCGGCCAGAACAGCTCTGCGGAGCCCTAGATTGGTTAGCCAGGTTCCGCCTTGTGGCGGTAGTCTCGTCGAAGGTTGCTTCTAATTTTTCCCTTGAAGAAAGACTTCATATAGCAGAAGATGGCCACGGAGAGCCAGCAGGGGCCTGACGAGGCGAGGGGCACGCATACAGGGGTGGCGCGCCCCACCCTCGTGGCCAGGTGGGTCCCCCTCGGCGTGCTTCTTCCGCTCAATATTTTTTATTATTTCCAAAATAACTTTCATTGGAGTTTCAGGACTTTTGGAGTTGTGCATAATAGGTCTCTAATATTTGCTCCTTTTTGACCCTAGAATTCCATTTCTTGGCATTCTCCCTCCTTATGTAAACCTTGTAAAATAAGAGAGAATAGGCATAAGTATTGTGACATAACATGTAATCACAACCCATATGCGGTAAATATCGATATAAAAGCATGATGCAGAATGGACATATCAGCCGACTGTATGGTCTCTGCTCGAACCAATGCACTGTGGATGCGATCCTTGGACTGGGACACCACCGCATTTTGCGACAGCGCCATGTTCAGGAGCGCTTGGATCTGGAGGATCCCCTCTCAAGCTATGGAGCCAGGGGGTTGTATGGAATCGGCGATCCGAGGAGCCGCCCGGATTTTACAGCGAAGTGCTAAGGACCTGGTACTTCGAGGCTGGTCACTCGGGGAAAAATCGGCTCTTGTGCCAACTAGAACTGGGTTAATGGTGCGCGCGGTCATCCAGCTCTTTTTGAAGCCGCTCAAGGCGGTCCCGCTTGGCCAAAGTGGCCAAGTGTATCGACTCCATGGCCAGGCATCGGGAGTTATCCCAATGGTGGGGGTGTTCAGAAACTTCTCGTTCTTGCGACGGATCTCCTCGCACTAATCCCAAGTGAGAGACTGAGGGATGTATGGCTCATGAACAGGGGAGTGATCGTCCTGCGCCACGGCTGTTGGTGTTCCCGCACTAAGTGCTGTCACGACCGTCCGAGAGGCTCCGTGTACCCGGGCGCCACGATGCTCGATGTTATACGCCATGAGGACCTCAACGAGTGAGCTCGACACTCTACTTTTCGGACCCGTCGGAGGAGTCGTCGAGAGCCCATCGAGAGAAGGTCGGCGGGCTCGTCGGACTCGAGAGCCGACATGTGCTCTGTCGCCGCCTGAAGGGCCATGGCATGCCTGACCCAGCGCTGCAGCCGCGAGCGTCCGGAGTTGAAGGCTGTCGGAGAAGGTGAGGGACCACTCGGTATGGAGCTGAGGGCTGTCGGAGAAGGACTCCATACAAAGATGCACGGAAGTGTGCTGCACCGCGGACGGGCAGCGCCTCCACGTCCAGCGGGGCCTCGAGAAGCCACGCTGAGTCATCGGTGATGAAGCTGAGCATCTCGAAATAGATTTCGCCGCCGACTAACATGATGATGATGAAACTCCACCCGTGAAACTTTGCTAGACGCCTGGCCCCAAGGTGGGTGCCAACTGTCGGGGTTACAATCCTGACAATGAGTACTGGGGGTACGAAAGAGGGGCGAAGCCTAGCTACAATGCAGGTGTAACACTCGGTGTTTAGCGAGTTGAGCCCTCTCGGAGGAGTGTAATAGGCCTATGCCTCGTGCACAGGCTTGGTTTTCTTGAGGGTATGATTACGGTGATTGCTTAATGATACGTCTCCGTCAGATATATAATTTTTGATTGTTCCATGCCAATATTATACAACTTTCATATACTTTTGGCAATTTTATACTATTTTTGGGACTAACATATTGATCCGATTGCCCCGCTAGTTCTGTTTGTTGCATATTTTGTTTATGAAACCCCATATCAAGCAGGTCCAAACGAAATAAAAGCAGGATGGAGAATATTTTGGAATATTTGTGAAATATGGGAAGAAGAATCAACATGAGAAGGTGCGAGGGGCCACGAGGCGGTAGCGGCTGCCCCCAGGCGCGCCCGACCCTCGTGGGCCCCGTAAAAGGCGGTTGGAGCCCTTCTTTTCGCCAAGAAAGCTAATATCCGGATAGAGATTGTGTCCAAAATTCAGCCCAATCGGAGTTCTGGATCTCCAGTTATAAAAAAGCGGTGAAAGGCGAGAATCGGGGAGGCCTTGAAAGCAGAGAGATAGAGAGACATATCCAATCTGGAGGGCTCTCGCCCTCCCTTGCCATGGAGACCATGGACGAGAGGAAACCCTTCTCCCATCTAGGGAGAAGGTCAAGGAAGAAGAAGAAGAGGGGGCTCTCTCCCCTGCTTCCGGGTAACCTTAGGAGTGCCGCTTGGGGCCATCATCGTCACCATAATCTTCACCAACAACTTCACCGCCGTCATCACCAACTCTTCCCCCTCTATGCAGCGGTGTAACCCCTATTTTACCGCTGTAATCTCTACTTAAACATGGTGCTCAAGCGCTATATATTATTTCCCAATGATGTATGGCTATCCTATGATGTTTGAGTAGATCTGTTTTTTATCCTATGGGTTATTTGATGATCGTGATTGGTTTGAGTTGCTTGTTTTATTATTGGTGCTGTCCTATGGTGCTCTCCGTGTCGGCATAGCGTGAGGGATTCCGTTGTAGGGTGTTGCAATCGTTCATGATTAAGCTTATAGTGGGTTGCGTGGTGGTGAAACACAAACCGAGTAAGGGGGTTGTTGCGTATGGGATAAAGAGGACTGATATGTTAATGCTATGGTTGGGTTTTACCTTAATGATCTTTAGTAGTTGTGGATGCTTGCTAGAGTTCCAATCATAAGTGCATATGATCCAGGAAGATAAAGTATGTTAGCTTATGCCTCTCCTTCAACTAAAATTGCAATAATGATTACCGGTCTAGTTATCGATTGCCTAGGGACAAATAACTTTCTTGTGTGACAACAAGCTCTCTACTAAAACTAACTTAGTTGTATCTTTATCTAAACAGCCCCTAGATTTTATTTACGTGATCTTTATTATCTTGCAAACTTATCCAACAACACCTACAATGTACTTCTAGTTTCATACTTGTTCTAGGTAAAGCAAACGGTGGTGTGCGTAGAGTTGTATCGGTGGTCGATAGAACTTGAAGATAATATAAATTCTACCTTTTGCTCATCGTTGGGATCGACACTCTTACTTATCGAAAGAGTCTACAAATGATCCCTTATACTTGTGGGTTATCAAGAACTTTTTCTGGCGCCATTGCCGGGGAGTTATAGCATGGGGTGAATATTCTCGTGTGTGCTTGTTTGCTTTATCACTAAGTAGTTTTTATTTTGTGCTCTTGTTTTCTATCTTTAGTTATGGGTAGGAAGCATAAAATACCAAAAAATTAGTTGTACTACTACACTAATGGTTGAAGAACCACTCAAAATCTATCACACTCTTGAAGCTTTTACTTGGATCATCTTCAATCCCTATGTGCTCGTCTTTGAAACCCCAACTAGCTTAGTTGAGGGCAAATATTTAGATGAGCATGCTTGTTACGTGCGACACGCTTATCTCAAAAGGAAACTTTTCTTTGGATCAAATTCATCGTTTGCAATGCTATGCTTGGAATTTATGTGAAATATATGATTTTACTTGTTGTTCTGAAGACCCTGAGAAACACCTTCCCTACCAATGTGAGTTTAGTGATAATGGAATCGTATCTTTGTATGCTAAGGGTGTTTATAATTATTATGATGTTCAACAAATTGAAAGAATTTGTTGCTTTTAAAGTGCTTATGAAATTGCTTCTTTGATTGGAAAGTATGATGCTACTCTTCACAAATCTGAAAATTTTGCCATACTTAAATATTGTTATGATAATTATGCTTCTAATGCCTATGTTAAACCATATATTCAGGACTCCTCCGCTGTCCAAGAAGAGACTAATATTTTGCAGGAGTCTATGGAAGAAGAAATTAATGATATTGTGAGCTCATTTGATGAAAAAGATGAGGAGGAGGCGAAGAACAAAAGGAGGAAGAGCCGATTGATCACCCGTGCCCACCTTCTAATGAGAGTAACTCTTCAACTTATACATTATTTAAATTCCCTTCGTGCTTACCGAAGGATGATTTCTATGATGATTGTTATGATCCCGTTGATTCTTTTGAAATATCCCTTTTTGATGATGCTTGCTATGCTTGTGGCCAAGATGCCAATATGAATTTTTCTTATGGAGATGAACTTGCTATAGCTCCTTATGTTAAACATGAAATTGTTGCTATTGCACCCACGCATGATAGTCCTATTATCTTTTTGAATTCTCCTGACTACACTATATCGGAGAAGTTTGTCCTTATTAAGGATTATATTGATGGGTTGCATTTTACTACTACACATGATGATTTTGATAGATATAATATGCATTTTCTTGCTGCTCCTACTTGCAATTATTATGAGAGAGGAACTACATCTCCGCCTCTTTATGTTTCCAACACGAAAAAATGCAAGAAACTGTTTATACTATGCATTGGCCTTTACTTTGTGTGCATGAATTATTATTTTATGACATGCCGATGCATAGGAAGAGAGTTAGACTTCGTTGTTGCATGAAATATGTTACTTTGTGCTCACTACTAAATTACAAATCGCCGTTAATTAAAATTGGCTTTGATATACCTTGGGATCGGGTGGATCCATTACTTGAGCACTATATGCCTAGCTTAATGGCTTTAAAGAAAGCGCTGCCAGGGAGACAACCCAGAAGTTTTAGAGAGTCATTTATTTTTGTTGAGTGCTTTTATATAGTTTAACAAAAAAATAAAGAGGGGAACCCAAAACTTTTTCAAAAAAGGAAAGTGAAAGTGAGAGAGACAAGCATTGTTGAAGTGGGGGAGCTCCTTGAACTTTGTTCATGCTCACGGAAACTTTGTGAATCTTGATTACAGAAACTTTTCAACAAAAATAATTATCCCCTTGTACAATTCCATTGTATAATAAAAATAATTTGCCAAGGTTTGCCTTTAGGATGTTTACAATGCTTGTTGGTTTGTACGGTGCAGGACAGAAACTTTGGCTGTAGTGCGCGATTTTACATTTTTTACTGGAATGTCAAATGGTTCTGAAACTTTTTGAAATGTCTTTCTATAAAAATTGTTTATTTTTCCTAATTTTGGTAGAATGTTTGGAGTACCATAGGTATGGTGAATGTTCAGATTATTACAGACTGTTCTGTTTTAGACAGATTTTGTTTTTGATGCATAGTTTGGTTGTTTTGATGAAACTATCAATTTCTATCAGTGGATTAAGCCATGGAAAAGTTATATTACAGTATCTAAAATGCAAAAACAAAATATGAATTGGTTTGCAACAGTACTTAGAGTAGTGATTTGCTTTATTATACTAACGGATCTTACCGAGGTTTTACATTTGAAGTTTTGTGTGGATGAAGTGTTAGAAGATCGAGGATGTTTCGATATGAGGATAAGGAGGAGAGAGCAAGAGATCAAGCTTGGGGATGCCCAAAGGCACCCCAAGTAAATATTCAAGGAGACTCAAGCGTCTAATCTTGGGGATGCCCGGAAGGCATCCCATCTTTCTTCAACAAGTATCGGTATGTTTTCGGATTCGTTTACGTTCATGCGATATGTGCAAATCTTGGAGCGCTCTTTTGCATTTAGTTTTCACTTTTCTTTTATGCACCATGCTGGTATAGAGATAGTCCTTGGTTGATTTATAGAATGCTCTTTGCACTTCACTTATATCTTTTGAGTATGGCTTTATAGAATACTTCATGTGCTTCACTTATATCATTTGAAGTTTGGATTACTGTTTCTCTTCACATAGAAAACCACCATTTGTAGAATGCTCTTCTGCTTCACTTATATTTGTTAGAGCATGGGCATATCTTTTGTAGAAAGAATTAAACTCTCTTGCTTCACTTATATCTATTTAGAGAGATGACAGGAACTGGTCATTCACATGGTTAGTCATAAAATCCTACATAAAATTTGTAGATCACTTTGAATATGATATGTTTGATTCCACAATAGTTTTGCAATATAAAGGTGGTGATATTAGATTCGTGCTAGTTGAGTAATTGTGAAATTGAGAAATACTTGTGTTGAGGTTTGCAAGTCCCGTAGCATGCATTATGGTGAACCGTTATATAAACGAAGTTGGAGCATGAGGTATTTATTGATTGTCTTCCTTATGAGTGGCGGTCGGGGAGATGACGATGGTCTTTTCCTACCAATCTATCCCCTAGGGGCATGTATAGTAGTACTTTGCTTGAGGGCTAATAAACTTTTGCGATAAGTATATGAGTTCTTTATGACTAATGTGAGTCCATGGATTATCGCCTCTCACCCTTCCATCATTGCTAGCCTCTTCTACCGTGCATTTCCCTTTCTCACCTCGAGTTGGTGCAAACTTAGCCGAGGCATCCAAACCCCGTGATACAATACGCTCTATCACACATAAACATCCTTATATCTTCCTCAAAACAGCCACCATACCTACCTATCATGGCATTTCCATAGCCATTCCGAGATATATTGCCATGCATTCCGAGATATATTGCCATGCAACTTCCATCATCATCATATACATGACTTGAGCATTTATTTTCATATTGCTTTGCATGATCGTAAGATAGCTAGCATGATGTTTTCATGGCTTGTGCGTTTTTTGATGTCATTGTTACGCTAGATCATTGCACATCCTGGTACACCGCCGGAGGCATTCATATAGAGTCATATCTTTGTTCTAGTATCGAGTTGTAATATTGAGTTGTAAGTAAATAAAAGTGTGATGATCATCATTATTAGAGCATTGCCCCAGTGAGGAAAGGATGATGGAGACTATGATTCCCCCACAAGTCGGGATGAGACTCCGGACTGTAAAAATAAATAAAAGAGGCCAAAGAAGCCCAAAAAAAGAGGCCAAAGAAGCCCACCAAAATAAAAAAAAGGAAAAGAAAGAAAGAAAACAA
This sequence comes from Aegilops bicornis, assembly GCA_021605145.1. Lineage (NCBI taxonomy): Eukaryota > Viridiplantae > Streptophyta > Magnoliopsida > Poales > Poaceae > Aegilops > Aegilops bicornis. Next base: position 536,538,472 of record CM038671.1, on the reverse strand, counting down.
ACAAAAAAATGAGAGAAAAAGAGAGAAGGGGCAATGTTACTATCCTTTTACCACACTTGTGCTTCAGAGTAGCACCATGTTCTTCATATAGAGAGTCTCTTGAGTTAGCACTTTCATATACTAGTGGGAATTTTCATTATAGAACTTGGCTTGTATATTCCAATGATGGGCTTCCTCAAATGCCCTAGGTCTTCATGAGCAAGCAAGTTGGATGCACACCCACTTAGTTTCAGTCTGAGCTTTCATACACTTATAGCTCTAGTGCATCCGTTGCATGGCAATCCCTACTCCTCACATTGACATCAATTGATCGGCATCTCCATAGCCCGTTGATTAGCCGCGTCGATGTGAGACTTTCTCCTTTTTTTTCTTCTCACACAAACCTCCATCATCATATTCTATTCCACCCATAGTGCTATGTCCATGGCTTGCGCTCATGTATTGCGTGAGGGTTGAAAAGGTTGAAGCGCGTTAAAAAGTATGAACCAATTGCTCAGCTTTTCATCGGGGTTGTGCATGATTTGAATGCTTTGTGTGGTGAACATGGATCATAGCCAGACTATATGATTTTGTAGGTATGAGCTTTCTTTGGCTATGTTATTTTGATAAGACATAATTGCTTGGTTAGCATGCTTGAAGTATTATTGTCTTAATGTCAAATGATAGACTATTGCTTTGAATCACTCTTGTCTTAATATTCATGCCATGATTAGATTATGTGATCAAGATTATGCTGGGTAGCATTCCACATCAAAAATTATCTATTTTATCATTTACCTACTCGAGGATGAGCAGGAATTAAGCTTGGGGATGCTGATACGTCTCCGTCGTATCTATAATTTTTTATTGTTCCATGCCAATATTATACAACTTTCATATACTTTTTGTAGTCAAAAAAAAACTTTCATATACTTTTGGCAACTTTTTATACTATTTTTGGGACTAACATATTGATCCGATTGCCCGGTGCGGTTCACATTTGTTGCATATTTTTGTTTCGCAGAAACCCCATATCAAACGGAGTCCAAACAGGACAAAAACGGACGGAGAATTTTTTTGGAATATTTGTGAAATATGGGAAGAAGAGTCAACCAGAGAAGGTGCCCGAGGGGGGCACGAGGCAGGGGGGCGCGCCCTGACCCTCTTGGGCCCCCCGTAAGGAGGTTGGAGCCCTTCTTTCGCCGCAAGCAAGCTAATATCCGGATAGCGATCTGTTGGGGAACGTTGCATAAAATAAAATATTTCCTACGTTCACCAAGATCCATCTATGAGTTCATCTAGCAACGAGTGATAGGAGTGCATCTACATACCTTGTAGATCGCGTGCGGAAGCGTTCAAGAAGCGGGGTTGAGGGAGTCGTTCTCGTCGTGATCCAAATCACCGGAGATCCTAGCGCGAGCAGACGGCACCTCAGCGTTCAATACCGCGTCACGGTCAGCGTGGCGTCTCCTCCTTCTTGATCCAGCAAAGGGAAGGAGAGAGGTTGATGAAGATCCAAAGCACCCAGGCGTGGTGGTGGATGCGAACTCGGCGTGAGGCTTCGCCAAGCAACTACGGGAGGGAGAGGTGTAGCGGGGAGGGAGGAGGCGCCGGTGTTGGGGTGCGGCTGCCCTCCCCCTCCCCTCTTTATATAGGGAACCAGAAGCGCCCGGCCCTAGGAGATGGGATCTCTGAGGCGTGACCAAGAGACTGCCCCCATGGCAGAGTGGGGCGCCCCCTCCTAGGGGTTCCCAACCCTAAGCGCATGAGGGGGCCAGGCGCACCAGCCCACCAGGCTGGTTCCTCCCCACTTCAGCCCAGGGGCCCTCCGGGATAGGTGGCCCCACCGGTGGACCCCTGGGACCCTTCCGGTGGTCAGTGCAATCACCGGTGACCCAGAAACTCTCCCGATGGCCGAAACAGCACTTCCTATATATAATTCTTTACCTCCGGAACTCCTCGTGACATCCGGGATCTCATCCGGGACTCCGAACAACTTTCGGTTTGCTGCATACTCATATTCATAAAACCCTAGCGTCACCGAACCTTAAGTGTGTAGACCCTACGGGTTCGGGAGACATCTGAACATGGCCAGAGACGGCTCTCTGGTCAATAACCAGCGGCGGGATCTGGATACCCATGTTGGCTCCCACATGCTCCTCGATGATCTCATCGGATGAACCCACGATGTCGAGATTCAAGCAACCCGTATACAATTCCCTTTGTCAATCGATGCGTTACTTGCGAGATTCGATCGCCGGTATCCCAATACCTCGTTCAATCTCATTCTGGCAAGTCACTTTACTCGTGCCGTAATGCATGATCCTGGACCGAACACTTGGTCACTTTGAGCTCATTATGATGATGCATTACCGAGTGGGCCCGGAGATACCTCTCCGTGTCTGAGGACAAATCCAGATCTCGATCCGTGTCAACCCAGCAGACACTTTCGGAGATGCTGTAGTGCACCTTTATAGTCACCCGATTCGTTGTGACGTTTGGTACACCCAAAGCACTCCCTCGGTGTCAAGAGTTACCACGATCTCATGGTCTAAGGAAAAGATACTTGACATTGGAAAAGCTCTAGCAAAAGCGAACTACACGATCTTGTGCTATGCTTAGGATTGGGTCTTGTCCATCACATCATTCTCCTAATGATGTGATCCCGTTATCAATGACATCCAATGTCCATAGTCGGGGAAACCATGACTATCTGTTGATCAACAGGCTAGTCAACTAGAGGCTCACTAGGGACATATTGTGGTCTATGTATTCACACGTGTATTACGATTTCCGGATAATACAATTATAGCATGAATAAAAGACAATTATCATAAACAAGGAAATATAATAATAATCCTTTTATTATTGCCTCTAGGGCATATTTCCAACAGTCTCCCACTTGCACTAGAGTCAATAATCTAGTTACATTGTGATGAATCGAACACCCATAGAGTTCCGGTGTTGATCATGTTTAGCTTCATGGAAGAGGTTTAGTCGATGGATCTGCGACATTCGAGATCCGTATGCACTTTGCAAATTTCTATGTCTCCATCTTGAACATTTTCAGGAATGGAGTTGAGCGGCAACTTGATGTGCCTGGTCTTCTTGTGAAACCTGGGCTCCTTGGCAAGTGCAATAGCTCCGGTGTTGTCACGGAAGAGTTTGATCGGCCCGACGCATTGGGTATGACTCCTAGGTCGATGATGAACTCCTTCACCCAAATTGCTTCATGCGCTGCCTCCGAGGCTGCCATGTACTCCGCTTCACATGTAGATCCATCCGCCACGGCTCACGCTTGCGCTGCACCAGCTCAACTGCTCCACCATTCAACATATACGTGATCCGGTTTGTGACTTAGAGTCATCGGATCTGTGGTGAAGCTAAGCGTCGGCGTAACCCTTCTGACGAGCTCTTCGTCACCTCCATAAACGAGAAACATGTCCTTAGTCCTTTTGGTGTACTTCAGGATATTCTTGACCGCTGTCCGGTGTTCCTTGCGGGATTACTTTGGTACCTTCCTACCAAACTTACGGCAAGGTTTACATCAGTGCAGTACCGCGACATGGCATACATAATAGACCCTATGGCTGAGGCATGAGGATGACACTCATCTCTTCTATATCTTACGCGTGGTGAACATTGAGCGAGCTCAATTTCACACCTTATGTCTGAGCAAGAACCCTTTCTTGGACTGATCCGTTTGAACTTCTTCAATATCTTATCAAGGTATGTGCTTTGTGAAAGACCTATGAAGGCGTCTCGATCTATCTCTATAGATCTTGATGCCTAATATATAGCAACTTCTCCAAGGTCCTTCATTGAAAAACTCTTATTCAAGTAGGCCTTAATGCTATCCAAAATTTCTATATCATTTCCCATCAAAAGTATGTCATCTACATATAATATGAGAAATGCTACAGGCTCCCACTCACTTTCTTGTAAAGCGCAGGCTTCTCCATAAGTCTGCATAAACTAAGCAACTTTGATCATCTCATCAAAGCGAATGTTCTAACTCGAGATGCTTGCACCAGCCCATAAATGGATCATTTGGAGCTTGCATACCTTGTTAGCATTCTTAGGGTCGACAAAACCTTCCGCTGCATCATATACAGTTCTTCCTTAAGATAGCCATTAAGGAATGCCGTTTTGGCGTCCATTTGCCATATCTCATAATCATAGTATCGCGGCAATTGCTAACATGATTGAGACGGACTTCAGCTTGATGCAGGAGAGAAAGTCTCATCGTAGTCAACCCTTGAACTTACCGATAACCCTTAGCGACAAGTCGAGCTTTATAGATGGTAACATTACCATCCGCGTTGATCTTCTTCTTAAAGATCCATTTGTTTTCTATCGCTGCATACGATCATTGGGCAAGTCTGTCAAAGTCCATACTTTGTTTTTCATACATGGATCCTATCTCGGATTGCATGGCTTCAAGCCATTTGTTGGAATCTGGAGCTGCCATCGCTTCTTCATAGTTCGAAGGTTCACGTTGTCTAACAACATGATTTCCGGAGACGAGTTGCCATACCACTCTGGTGTGGAGCGTGTCCTTGTGGACCCTCTGAAGTTCGATAAACAACTTGATCTGAAGTACCTTGATCATCATCATTAATTTCCTCTCCGATCGGTGTAGGCACCACAGGAACATTTTCTGAGCTGCACTACTTTCCGGTTCAAGAGGTAGTACTTCATCGAGTTCTACTTTCCTCCCACTTACTCCTTTCGAGAGAGACTCTTTTTCGAGAAAGGATCCGTTCTTGGCAACAAAGATCTTGCCTTGGATCTAAGGTAGAAAGGTATACCCAATGGTTTCCTTAGGGTATCCTATGAAGGCGCATTTTTCGACTTGGGTTCGAGCTTTTCGGGTTGAAGTTTCTTGACATAAGCATCGCATCCCCAAACTTTTAGAAGCGACAGCTTAGGTTTCTTCCCAAACCATAATTCATACGGTGTCACCTCAGCGGATTTAGGCGGTGCCTTATTTAAAGTGAATGTAGCTGTCTCTAGAGCGTATCCCCAAAATGATAGCGGTAAATCGGTAAGAGACATCATAGATCGCACCATATCCAATAGAGTGCGATTACGGCGTTCGGACACACCATTCGCTGCTGAGGTGTTCGGTAGGCGTGAGTTGTGAAAGCGATTCCACATTTCCTTAAGTGTGTACCAAATTCGTGACTTAAATATTCTCCTCCACGATGCGATCGTAAGAACTTTATTTTTTCGGTCACGTTGATTCTCTACCTCATTCTGAAATTCCTTGAACTTTTCAAAGGTCTCGGACTTGTGTTTCATCAAGTAGACATACCCATATCTACTTAAGTAAATGCATGAGGTGAGAACATAACGATATCCTCCATGAGCCTCAGCGCTCATTGGACCCACACATCGGTATGTATGATTTCCAATAAGTTGGTTGCTCGCTCCATTGTTAGGAGAAGCGGGGTCTTGGTCATTTGCCCATGAGGCATGGTTACATGTGTCGAATGATTCATAATCGAGAGACTCTAAAAGTCCATCGAGGATGGAGCTTCTTCATCACGTTTGACACCAATGTGACCAAAGGCGGCGATTACCACAAGTATGTGGGACTATCGTTATCAACTTTACATCTTTTGGTATTCACACTATGAATATGTGTAACATCACGTTCGAGATTCATTAAGAATAAACCATTGACCATTGGAGCATGACCATAAAACATATCTCTCATATAAATAGAACAACCATTATTCTCGGATTTAAATGAGTAGCCATCTCGTATTAAGCGAGATCTGATACAATGTTCATGCTCAAACTTGGCACTAAATAACAATTATTGAGGTTTAAAACTAATCCCAGTAGGTAAATGTAGAGGTAAGCGTCTGCCGGCGTCCACATCGACCTTGGAACCATTCCCGGCGCACGCCGTCACCTCGTCCTTCGCCGGTCTCCGCTTATTCCGCAGCTCTGCATGAGTTACAAATATGAGCAACGACACCGGTATCAAATACCCGGGAGTTACTACGAGTCTTGGTAAAGGTACACATCAATTACATGTATATCAAATATACCTTTAGTGTTCTGCGGCCTTCTTATACGCTAAGTATTTGGGGCAATTCCGCTTCGGTGACCCTTCCTTTGCAACAAAAACACTCGGTCTGGGGCTTGGGTCCATTCCTAACTTCTTCACGGCATTTGGCTTACGGTAGCGGCAACATCCTTGTCGTCCTTCTTGAAGTTCTTCTTACCCTTGCCCTTCTTGAACTTAGTGGTTTTTGTTGACCATCAACACTTGATGCTCCTTCTTGATTTCTACCTCTGTGACTTGACATTGAAAATACTTCAGGAATAGTTTTCACCATCCCCAAAGATATTGTAGTTCATCACAAAGCTCTTGTAGCTCGGTGGAGCGATGAAGGATTCTGTCGATGACCGCCTCATCCGGGATGTTAATGTCCAGGTGAGACGGACGGTTGTGCAACCAGACATTTTGAGTATGTGCTCCTTGTGAACTATTTTCCTCCATCTTACAACTGTAGAACTTGTCGGAGACTTCAAATCTCTCGACCCGGGCATGAGCTTGGAAAACTAGTTTCAGCTCTTCGAACATCTCATATGCTCCGTGTGGCTCAAAACGCTTTTGGAGCCCCGGTTCTAAGTATAAAGCATGCCGCCTTTGAGCGAGGGGTAATCATCGACGCGAGGCTGCAAAGCGTTCATAACGTCTTGGTTCTGCGGGATAGATTGCTTCACCTAAGCGGTGCTTCTAGGACATATTGTTTCTTGGCAGCTATGAGGATGATCCTCGGGTTAGGACCCGATCCGAATAGTTGCTACCATCATCTTTCGACTTGGTTTTTCTCTAGGAGCATTAAAGTTCATGGTGACATGGCGTTGGCCATTTGATCTACAAGACATTTTGCAAAGATTTTTAGACTAAAGTTCATAATAATAAAAGTTCATCTAAACAAATTATTTAATGAACTCCCACTCGGTTGACATCCCTCTAGTCATCTAAATGTTACATGATCCCAGTCGACTAGGCCGTGTCCGATCATCACGTGAGACGGACTAGTCATCGTCGGTGAACATCTCCATGTTGATCGTATCTTCCATACGACTCATGTTCGACCTTTCGGTCTCTTGTGTTCGAGGCCATGTATGCATACATGCTAGGCTCGTCAAGTTAACCTAAGTGTTTTGCATGTGTAGAACTGTCTTGCGTTGTATGTGAGCGTAAGAATCTATCACACCCGATCATCACATGGTGCTTCAAAAGCAGCGAACTTTAGCAACTTTGCACATTTAGGGAGAACACTTTCTTGAAATTATTATAAGGGATCATCTTATTTACTACCGTCGTTCTAAGTAAACAAGATGCATATACATAATAAACATCACATGCAATTATATAGTAGTGACAAGATATGGCCAATATCCTTATAGCTCCTTTGATCTCCATCTTGAGGCTCCATGATCATCTTGTCACCCGGCATGACACCATGATCTCCATCGTAAATGTCTCCATGAAGTTGCTCGCCAACTATTACTTCTACTACTATGGCTAACACGTTTAGCAATAAAGTAAAGTAATTTACATGGCGTTCTCAATGACCACATGAGGTCATACAAAAATAAAGACAACTCCTATGGCTCCACTGCAGTTGTCATACTCATCGACATGCAAGTCGTGATTCCTATTACAAGAACATGATCTCATACATCACATATATATCATTCATCATTCATCACAACTTTGGCCATATCACATCACAAAACACTTGCTGCCAAAAACAAGTTAGGCGTCCTCTAATTGTTGTTGCAAGTTTTTCTGATAACTGCAATAGGGTTCTAGCAAGAAGCGTTTTCTTACCTACGTGAAAGCCACAGCGTGATTTTCAACTTCTATTTACCCTTCATAAGGACCCTTTTCGTCGAATCCGCTCCAACTAAAGTGGGAGAGACAAACACCCGCTAACCACCTTATGCAACTGGTGCATGTCGATTCGGTGGAACTTTGTCTCACGTGAAAGCGTCGTGTAAGGTCGGTCGGGCGCTTCATCCCACAATATCGGCTGAAGCAAAATAAGACTAGTAGCGGCAAGAGAGTTGACAACATCTACGCCCACAACAAATTGTGTTCTACTACGTGCAATAGAGAACTACGCATAGACCTAGCTCATGATGCCCTTTGTTGGGGAGCGTTGCATAAATAAAAAATTTCCCTCGTTCACCAAGATCCGTCTATGAGTTCATCTAGCAGCAGTGATAGGAGTGCATCTACATACCTTGTAGATCGCGTGCGGAAGCGTTCAAGAGAACGGGGGTTGAGAGTCGTTCTGTCGTGATCCAAATCACACGGAGATCCTGGCGCGAGCAGGGCGGCACCTCCGCGTTCAACACCACGTCACCGGTCGGCGTGGCGTCTCCTCCTTCTTGATCCAGCAAGGGAAGGAGAGGTTGATGAAGATCCGAGTAACGGCGTGGTGGTGGATCGTGAGAACTCCGTGAGCTTCGCCAACTACGGGAGGGAGAGGTGTAGCAGGGGAGGGAGGGCGCCGGTGTTGGGGTGCGGCTGCCCTCCACCCCCTCTTTATATAGGGAGCCCAAGGCGGACCCTAGGAGATGGGATCTCCTAGGGGCGGCGTGACGAGGGAGACTTTCCCCCAAGGCAAGTGGGCGCCCCCTCCCTGGGGTTCCCAACCCTAGGCGCATGAGGGGCCCAGAGCGCACCAGCCCACCAAGGGCTGGTTCCTCCCCACTTCAGCCACAGGGCCCCTCCGGGATAGAGTGGCCCCACCCGATGGACCCAGGACCCTTCCGGTGGTCCCGGTACAATACCTGGTGACCCCGAAACTCTCCGATGGCGAAACAGCACTTCCTATATATAATTCTTTACCTCCGGACCATTCCGGAACTCCTCGTGACGTCAAGGGATCTCATCAGGACTCGAACAACTTTCGGTTTGCTGCATTCTCATATTCATACAACCCTAAGCGTCTTTGAACCTTAAGTGTGTAGACCCTACGGGTTCGGAGACATCTGAGACATGGCCGAGACGGCTCTCTGGTCAATAACCAACAGCCGGGATCTGGATACCCATGTTGGCTCCCACATGCTCCTCGATGATCTCATCGGATGAACCACGATGTCGAGGATTCAAGCAACCCTGTATACAATTCCCTTTGTCAATCGGTACGTTACTTGCCCGAGATTCGATCGTCGGTATCCCAATACCTTGTTCAATCTCGTTACCGGCAAGTCACTTTACTCGTACCGTAATGCATGATCCTGTGATCAGACACTTGGTCACTTTGAGCTCATTATGATGATGCATTACCGAGTGGGCCCAGAGATACCTCTCCGTGTCTGGAGTGACAAATCGATCTCGTCCATCCGTGTCAACCCAACTGAGACACTTTCGGAGATGCACCTGTAGTGCACCTTTATAGTCATCCGATTACGTTGTGGCGTTTGGTACACCCAAAGCACTCCTCTGACGGTGTCCAAGAGTTACGATCTCATGGTCTAAGGAAAAGATACTTGACATTGGAAAAGCTCTGGCAAAGCGAACTACACAATCTTGTGCTATGCTTAGGATTGGTTCTTGTCCATCACATCATTCTCCTAATGATGTGATCCCGTTATCGATGACATCCAATGTACATAGTCGAAACCATGACTATACATTGATCAACGAGCTAGTCAACTAGAGGCTCACTAGGGACATATTGTGGTCTATGTATTCACACGTGTATTACGATTTCCGGATAATACAATTATAGCATGAATAAAAGACAATTATCATGAACAAGGAAATATAATAATAATCCTTTTATTATTGCCTCTAGGGCATATTTCCAACACGATCGTGTCCAAAATTCAGCCCAATCAGAGTTACGGATCTCCGATTATAAAAGAAACGGTGAAAGGGCAGAATCAGGAGCGCAGAAACAGAGAGAGACAGAGAGACAGATCCAATCTCGGAGGGGCTCTCGCCCCTCCCACGCCATGGAGACCATGGACCAGAGGGGAAGCCCTTCTCCCATCTAGGGAGAAGGTCAAGGAAGAAGAAGAGGGCTCTCTCCCCTCGCTTCCGATAACCTTTGGAGTGCCTTGGGAATATCATCGTCCCATAATCTTCACCAACAACTTCACTGCCGTCATCGCCAACTCTTCCCCCCTCCATGCAGCGGTGTAACCCCTCTTTTACCCGCTGTAATCTCTACTTAACCATGGTGCTCAAATCTATATATTATTTCCCAATGATGTATGGCTATCCTATGATGTTTGAGTAGATTCGTTTTGTCCAATGGGTTATTTGATGATCGTGATTGGTTTGAGTTGCATGTTTTATTATTGGTGTTGTCCTATGGTGCTCTCCGTGTCGCGCAAGCATGAGGATTCAGCTGTAGGGTGTTGCAATCGTTCATGATTAAACTTATAGTGGGTTGCGTGAGTGACTGAAACACAAACCCGAGTAAGGGGGTTGTTGCGTATGGGATAAAGAGGACTTGATATGTTAATGCTATGGTTGGGTTTTACCTTAATGATCTTCAGTAGTTATGGATGCTTGCTAGAGTTCTAATCATAATCATAAGTGCATATGATCCAAGAAGAGAAAGTATGTTAGCTTATGCCTCTCCTTCAACTAAAATTGCAATAATGATTACCGGTCTAGTTATCGATTGCCTAGGGACAAATAACTTTCTTGTGTGACAACAAGCTCTCTACTAAAACTAACTTAGTTGTGTCTTTATCTAAACAACCCCTAGATTTTATCTACGCGCTCTTTATTATCTTGCAAACTTATCCAACAACACCTACAAAGTACTTCTAGTTTCATACTTGTTCTAGGTAAAGCGACGTTAAGCGTGCGTAGAGTTGTATCGACGGTCGATAGAACTTGAGGGAATATTTGGTCTACCTTTAGCTCCTCGTTGGGTTTGAAACTCTTACTTACCGAAAGAGGCTACAATTGATCCCCTATACTTGTGGGTTATCACTTAACCCCACCTCAGGAGGAGGAGTGCGGCTTATATAGAGTGCGATGCAGCCTCCATCGCTCCCATGTCGCTGGGGCACTTAATGCTCATAACTATGACGATTATAGGTGTAAGCCACAACTTCAACTAGCGATTCTGGGTAATGGTAGCTATGACTCTACTTTAAGAATGACTTAGGATTCCTCTACCATTGCAGCTCCCACGTCGTCCCTTCACCTCCCTTGTCCGAGTGATGGTGGTCATGCCGACTGAAGAGAGGTCGCCGAGTGACGTCGAGGTGTCCGAGTGGACCTCCTGGTATACGCATCCGAATGCGAGTGTTGTCCTAAGACTTACCAATGATGGTGTGGGCCCTAGGTGGAGCCCATATGACACGTCCTTGACCCTACCTATAGTAGGCGACCTCATCAGCCACCGCCATACGTCGACCTCACCGAGGATGACGACAACGTGTAGGACGATGGCTACGGAAGACGATGACGGCCGCGGCGGCGACATGCCTTGTATAATTTTCTTAAGTTTTAGTTTATATTAATGTGTTGAATTTGACTATTGTGGATGTTTAATGTTTATATTAATGTTTTAAAATTATTTGCAATGTTTATTTGGGTTTTTTGGGATAGAATTTCAAGTCCAAAAAACGGACAGTTTGAGATATGGCGGGCGCGTTGGGGGCATCCATGGCCGCACGACCGCAAGCGGGCGAGCGTGTCCGTTTTGCCGAACTAAACAGACGAAATCTTGACAAAACGGATGTCCGTTTAGGTCGCGTGTTGGAGTTGGCCTTACTCCCCACTATAAAGATAGTAACATACTCCCCACTATGAGTAATAACATATGCATGTTAGTCTAAATTGCTCCCCACACTATGGGCAGTCTTAGAGCATCTGAGCCAGTCGTTTGGCTCCCGGCGCTTGACGAAGGGTTTTTTTTTTTGGCATTTCTTGACGATTTTTTTTGGCCTGAGGATGATCTAGTTCCCAGCCGTGCCCCCAGGTTTCAGTCCCAAACGCATAAAAATTCAAAGTTCACTTTTCCCGCTACCAAAAAACGACACACTTTGGCGATCATCATGCCACTGGTCGGCGATCATCATAGCCAAAATCCGGCGATCACAGGGTAGGAACAATAGACATGAAGCTCATCAAACAGCAGGCTCCTCTGTCGCAGGGCTGGCCGAGGTCAGCGTCGGCATCGGCAAGGTTGCAGCTTCAGCAGTGCTTGGGCTCGGCGTAGGCGTGGGCGCAACTTCAGTTCTCGGGCTCGGGGTCGGCGTGGGCACAACTTCAGTGTGCGGGATCGGCGTCAGCATGGGCGTAGGAGCGGTGGTCGCCGCCGGTCCCGACATCTGGTTTAAGATGAGGCCGCGCTCCGCCAGGTACCACGCCTTCACCTGCCCGTCCATCGTCGACATGTCTCCCCCATCAAGAACGCCAGGTCGGTGTTCCTTTTCTTCGTGGTGACGTTGGTCCTGAGAAGGTCGAGCTTGGCGTCCTGCTTCGTCATCAACGCCGACCACCTCGCATCGGATTTCTCCTCCCTCTCGGCGGCGTTGCTCTTGGCGTCGGCGATACCTTTCACTCAATCGGCGTTTGCGGCCGTTCGTGAAGGTCTGCGTCCCTCGCCGCCTTGGCTCGTTTTGTTGCCATCGGTAGCGCCATACGCCGCGCCCGGAGCAAGCGCGTCTGCAGGTTGTAGGTGTCGCCGCCTTGGCAAGAAGCGAGCGGACCTCCGTCCATTTCTCGCCTGACGATCTGGTGAACACATGAAGGAACTTGAACTCTTGGTCGCCGTTGTAGCTAGGCGAGAGGCCGCATATTTCTTTGGCGGCATGGCGGGCGGATCTGGGGAGAGAATAGCGGGAGCGGCGGGGGAGAAGGGAGGGGACAATGGAAATGAAGGGAAAAGGGGAAGAAAACGGCGGGAAATCGGCCGATGTCGCCGACAGCGTAGGTCCACGTGCCTTTTCGATTCAGCCGACGCCCCAAGCGCCCCCCGGTGCACTAGGTTCGGCTTGGGTTCGCCCGTTGTAATTTCGGTCTAAACCGGCCATCAACGAGGATCTCGGACGCCGGTCGGGCTCGCCGTAGACGCTAAAAAAGACGCCCTGAGCCTGTTGAGGGGCCGAGTGGAGATGCTCTTATAAATCCAGTGCACAGTGGCCGCACCCACCTCATCACACCACGCCCTTTCCTCTCCGGGCTACGCGACGCGGGCAGGGACCAGAAAGGGCAGCCGCGGCCGCACGGTCCCTCCTCCTCGCTTAGCCATTTCTGGTGAGCGCACTGCCCTCTCATCAGATCTATCAACTTTTGTCGCTTTTGATCTCCGCCGGCTCGAATTTACTCACTTAATTCGTTCGTTTTTCACCGCGCTGTGTAGTTGTTGATTGGTCCGTCTTCGGGAGGAGAGGGGATCAATCGAGCTCCGCCAGAGGCAGGAAGGATGGTGCGGGGGAAGACGGAGATGAAGCGGATAGAGAACGCGACGAGCCGGCAGGTGACCTTCTCCAAGCGCAGGAACGGGCTGCTCAAGAAGGCCTTCGAGCTCTCCGTGCTCTGCGACGTCGAGGTCGCCCTCGCCGTCTTCTCCCCTCGCGGCAGGCTCTACGAGTTCTCCAGCTCCACCAGGTAACCCCACGCGAATGGCAAATCTTTAAATCTAGTTTCCGTGCTGCTGCTTGAAATCTGGTTACTGCTTGGGTATTTGGGTTCATGGGCGTTTGCAATGCTCCGGTTGCCATTAGCTATTATTGGAGGTCGAGAACTCTTGTAGCTGCTGCCATTCTACCCCCAAAGTATCCGTACGGACTCGATGCACACGGGCTAATAAAAAAGCACATTCTTGCTAGCTTGCTCTTCCTTTTGTCTCCGTCTCTCACACACGCCACACAAACCTTTTTGGCTTTTTGGCTTTTCTTTTCCCTCGATTTCTCCAGTTCCTCTCACTCCCCCGCATTATCTCATGGAGCCTCTCTGCCTTCTCTCTTGCCTCTTCTCCGTTCTTTCCGTTCGATCAGAGGCGGTAGCGATTCAAAGAGGTTCTGAAAATGAAGGACACACATAATAGCCAGCTGGTAGTACATGGAGCCCAAGGTCGAAATTAATGCGCAGGCGTGCCCAGCAATTACGGTGCGGCAGGGGAAGGAAGGCTACGGCTACAAATGGAGAAAAAAATTCATGTGATGTCCGGACTAGGACAGTGAGCTTCACCCATAAAAGCAATGTACTCGTAATAATTTCTCTTGTGTGCACTTCGCAGTACCGCTGATTTGATACGCTTTCTCTTCCCCTCTCCAATCGCGTCTGTTCCGTTTTTTTAATAGCATCAGTTCTGTTCGAGGTATGGCCTGTGATTCGGCTGTGTGACCCTTGTCAGTACAATAGCCACCGTACGTACGCAGATTTCTTGCTTGATTTTATTAGGATCCGCACTCCTTGGTCACGCTTTGTGGTACATGCGATACTGTAGTTTCGGCGAGCTTTCTGATTCGAGCGTCCTTCACATTTGACGAGTTTTAGTTTCATCGTGAGCAGGAAAACTGCATGTTTCTCCTGGGCCTGGAGGATTTTATGCGTTCACTCTCGTCAGCTGTTTTGGCTTCATTTAGGTGTACGATGTAGTGCTTACTTTGGTATAGCGTAGGCTAATCAACCTTAAACTTCTGTACGAAATCCTAGTATTATGTTTCGATCTTTACTATACTAGTATATATTATGACAAGTTGATCGCATGTATCTCTATGTTTGGGGCCTTTGGGCACAGTCGTTCAGTACATATGATCTAGTCATATTTGGTTAATTTTCTATTTCTATGTTGGTAGAATTTTTCTGTCAACGGGGTCAAACACATCACTTCTCCCCACCAAGTATGTAGGCATATCTTAATATTTGATTATAGTGTGAGTGAACCAAACTACTCCCTCCGTTCTAAATTACTTGTCTTGGATTTGTCTAGATGCGGATGTATCTAGACTACGTTTTAGTCTTAGATACATCCAGTATCTGCACAAATCCGAAACACAAATAATTGAACGGAGAAATATAATGTGAGTACTAGATAGATAGGAGAGAGAGAGAGAGAGAGAGAGAGAGTAGATCCGACTGAATTGATTCTAGAGTCGTTCAACTTTGTCCGCACTTTTATTCGTTGGGAATTATAAGCACCATATGATGTACTCCTTTTTTTTTTTACCTTCCAGATTCTTTAGTACTGTGTAATCGATTATCACTCCGTTGTAACTAAGGAGCGATTTAAAATAACTCGTCCGTGTTTCAGAAATAAAAGAAGAAACTGTTGAGGAGGGGTGGGGGTGGAGGTTGGATAGCGGCTATATGCAGCTATGCAGTTTGGCTATCTTGAGCACGCGGTAGTTATCCTGTTATTGAGGTTCACAGCACATCTTGATAACATGGAGTACATGTTGTTTATGACTCTAGGATAAAAGGGGCATATGTACTTTGTTTCCTTTTTCCTACTGTCGTGTCTTGATTTCATTCTGTGCGGTAGAAATATTGTACTGCAAAAGAATAATCAGAAAGATACAGCCAATTTATTTAAAATAGATGCCAGGAAAATAGACTGACTAACCCAATGAAATAAGTTTCTTTTTACGGGAACCCAATGAAATAAGTT
Source organism: Aegilops bicornis (assembly GCA_021605145.1). Classification (NCBI taxonomy): domain Eukaryota; kingdom Viridiplantae; phylum Streptophyta; class Magnoliopsida; order Poales; family Poaceae; genus Aegilops; species Aegilops bicornis. Next base: position 536,522,861 of record CM038671.1, on the reverse strand, counting down.
GACAAGATAATCCAAGTACTCCCTTTGTTTTTTTTCCTCCACGTATTAGGTTTGTCTGAAGTCAAATTCTTTAAAGTTTGACCAAGTTTATATGAAAAATTATACATTCACAATACAATATCAATATCATTGGATCCACCAGGGATTGTACTTTCATATTATATTTATTAGATATTGTTGATGTTGATAATTTTTAATATAAGTTTTGTCAATTTTGCAAAGTTTGACTTCAGACAAATCTAACGGAGTAAAAAGAAGCGAAAGGAGTACGAAAATGGAGCTAATTAATATCTAAGAAATTTGAACTGATAAGTTGAGCAAAACCGGGACATTTTGATGCACTAAAATATTCCAAATAAGTCACTCCAAAATTCCTACTTGATGAAGAGGAAAAGCGCCTGCTGGTTATTTTTTAATCGCGTCAGTTCCGTTCGAGGTATGGCCTGTGATTCGGCTGTGTGACCTTTGTCACAGTAGATCTCTTGCTTGTTTTATTGGGGTCCGCACTCGTTGGTCAAGTTGTGTGGTACATACGATACTGTTTCGGCGTGCTTTCTGATCAGGGCCGGGTGTCCTTCGCTTTGACGAGTTGTAGTTTAATCGTGTGCATGAAAACTGCATGTTTCTCCTGGGTCTGGAGAAATTCATGAGTTCACTCTCATTATCAGCTGTTTTGGCTTTCATTTAGGTGTATGATTTAGTGCTTTGGTACACCGTGTAGGCTAATCAATCTTAAACTTATGTATTATGATTGGGCACAATCGTTCAGTATATATGATCTAGTTGTTAGAATAAATCCAAGGCACACCGTCGACCATCCAAGAACCAAGCAATCACACGAGCACGATACCGAGATTTGTTAACGAGGTTCACCGATATGGCTACATCCCCGGGGCTTGACTATGGGCGCTCCTCCCCATGACACCGCTACAATACCGCACCGGTCGCATACGGACACCGGCACATGCCGCCCGGCTTCCCCTGCGTTCCGGTGCTATTATGTTGGCATAGGTTACATCGTATGTCTACCCCCGCTATATATGAGAGGCCTAGGATACAAGTGTCCTACTAGGATACGACTTCATATCCTATCTAAACACAATGCTACTCAGAGTCCAACTGTAACCTATTGTGTACACAATATTCGACACAACTCCAACAAACTCCACCTTGGCGAATATTCTCCATCACCTTGAATTTGTCAATGCGTCAAACTTCCATGTACATTGGACTTGAGCTTATCCCATGAGTTCCGCTGCTACTCCAAAGACTCCATACGACTCCACCTGCAACTTGTAGTCTCTTCTTTTCTTGACCACTGTCAACACTCGAGCGAAATTAAGTTCCACATTACTCTAGTTTGCGCTCCCAACTTCCAGAGTATCAGTCCAACGCCATCACACACCGATCACTGACCTGCGTGAAAGTGAACAACTCACACATTGGGTGTCACACATAAGAGTTAACTGAACTCAACATCACCGCTCCTTTCTTGACCGCATGTCTGAAACTTGAAGGAATTTCACCGTTGCTTGTAGTCATCCCGAGTCAAATTCGTAGTTGTCTCACCACATGCATGACCGCCAGAGCCCTGGCCCGTCTCCATGTCCCGTGCTTGCCGCATGCGCCTGCGCCCGCTATTACCGTCGAGCCTCCATCTGTCCTGTCGAGTCTCAAGGGCCATGGACCCACACCACTCAACCTCCGCTGCAGTACCACCGATCATCACCCGACCGATGGCGAGTTTCACGCTTTCATCAGACCACTTTGGGCTCCGATCCGAACTACGTGTCCCTAACTTTTTTTACGCTTTCTTGAATAGGCTTGACCCCGTCGACTCACGCCGTAGCCCCTCAATCCAGCTCCACCTTCAATATGACTCCATGGTAGATGATCAGTCCACCCCTGCGCCTCATCGACTTCAAGCTCCGTGTATACACCACCTTGAATCAATCCCGCGCCATAGTCTTGTCGAAGACACACAAGCCCTCGGGGCCTGCGCCACGTGTTTCCACGCCCAGAAGTCGGTCACCATTGGCATCACGCTCCTATGTCGTCGTCGTCGATCCCACCACTGTCTTCTGTATCAACCGACTGACGTCGATCCGTCAGACTGTCCAGTCCAACCCAGCCGAAGTCGTTCGACTGTACGACATGCCCCAGACTCCTCCGAGCCTTATGCACACGTCGTCCTGCTTGCCTCCGCAGCTTGTCCGCGTCTGTAGCCTGTCCAGGCACCTAGTAGCCGTTTTGTGCACATGCTGACTTTTTCCGCACGATCTTCCGAGCAAGAAAATAGCCCAAAGAATCTAATATATCCCTCGCTAGCCTTCCTGCATGCATGTATATCATGGAACACAAACTCCATCATCTGCTACACGACATGTGACTAGGTTCACATATTTTTTCTTCATACTTTCCAGCTCTTGATCACGTAGTAGCCAGCAACACACATCAATGTCACAATTTGTCCTGTACCACGCTGCCTCCAGCACCACATGCGAGTTGGGCTCCGTCCAACACATGCGAGCAGCCGTCCTGAGCACGGACTGCACTCAACCTGCGGCTTCCACGCACGCACGATTCCCTAGGTTTTACCAGCCGCCGCCGCCTCCGATCGAACCAATCAATCTTGTCGAGAAGCTCCACGATACGACTACCATTGAATCCGACGACCCCAGCCGCTGCACGCGCTATTCTTTTGGTCCAACAAATCTGGATCCTCTCCCGATTGCTATTCCGTGCAGAATTTCCTCGGCAAGCATCCACAAACGTCCATGACGGACGATCCAACTTACGAATTCTGTTTCACCTCCAGATCAACAATCGTAACCTCTGAACAACCTAGCTCTGATACCACTTGTTAGAATAAATTCAATGCACACTATCGAACATCCAAGAACCAAGCAATCACACGAGCACGACACCGAGATTTGTTAACGAGGTTCACCGATATACTACATCCTCGGCCGACTATGGGCGCTCTCCCTATGACACCGCTACAATACCGCATCCGATTCGCCTGGACACCGGTACATGCCGCCCGCTTCCCCTGCGTTCGGTGCTATTATGTTGGCATAGGTTACATCGTTGTCTACCCTCGCTATATATGAGAGGCCTAGGATACAAGTGTCCTATTAGGATACGACTCCATATCCTATCTAAACACAATACTACTCAGAGTCCAACTGTAACCTACCGTGTACACAATATTCGACACAACTCCAACACTAGTCATATTTGGTTAACTTCCTGTCTCTATGTTGGTAGAATTTTTCTGTCAAGACGGTCAAACACATCACTTCTCACAACCAAGTATGTAGGCATGTCTTAATATTTGGCTATAGTGTGAGTGAACCAAACAATGTGTTCAAACATACCAGACGGGCTTTCCGACAGCTTCATACATATCCAATTTGTAAATGCGAGAATAACAGTGCATCCCTTTTGTTACTAGTAATCATTGTTCAGGAAATCGATAACTGGTAGCTGCTCAACTGGCTTGGGAGTAGTGATTAATCGGCGAATCGCCCTATTAATTGGATTAATCGATAGGTTAAATAGGAATTGCCAATATATATTTACCATTTTATTCATGATACCATCCTTTCAGCTACGTAATATATCAAAATATGCTACAGTTTGGTCGAACTCTAGCTATTGAGAAGCGAGAGAGGGATGGGAGGGGTTACACGGAAAATTTTTGGGCTTTCTTTGCCCACAAGTTAATGGGTCAATAGCGATTATTCAGCCTAACAATCGATTAGTCGGTCCTAACGGGCCAATTAATTGGCCTAACAAGCACAGATATGTGCTATTCAATTTGGTCATCCTACAAGTAGAGATTAATTGACCCGTTAACTGATTAATTAACCGGACGAATTCTTGGACAGTGGTAGTAATCTTCTCGTGTAGTTATATATACATGCATGTTAGGAAATAGCTAGCAATAATGCATGTCGGCTTGGAGACTATGATGAGGTTATATTTTCTACAGCTGGTGAAATAGTATGTGGTAAGTTAGGGATGTATGCACGCATTCGTCATATAGTTAGATGTTTCATGTTTTTTAGAAAATGAGGATGACCCCAGGCCTCTGCATCTGGGAGATGCATGCGGCCATATTATTGATTATTCTTAAGGACCTTACAAAGTATTACAACAATATGCCCGAATCTGCCATCTTGGCAACATATGCCACTACTCCTATCCATATGATGAAGGGGTGCTAGCTGGGCCAAATACCCAGACCACTCACCTAAGCCTATCATCAAAAGCCAGAAGCCTCAGCCGAGCCACATACCGGGTCTGGGGCATAAACTTGTCTGACACACTCACATGTGTCGTTGCCGCCATCTTCCACAGGTCCGTCTTCAGAGCAGATATTGAAGCTTCTACCTTGTCAGGCCACTCTGCCATCGACGCCATCATGACGGCAGACAACTACCTCCTCCTGCGTGAGTCCATCACCTCGCATCGAGCGCCGAGTCTCCACTGCGCCACGCCGCCGAGATACGCCATCATCAATGTGTAGGATGAAGCACCACTCCACCAAAAAAGCCGCCCATTGGTCCCTTGATCCCGTGTACGCCTCCAAGAATGACGCCTCCAAGGAGGAAACGACACCAACTCACCTCCATCATCCGATCTATTGATATAGGGTTTCCCCCGGAGGTAGAGGATAGATGTCTGGAGCTTCTCCACGGTGATGCCTTGAAGAAGGTAATGACACAAAAGAGTGCCGCCAACGTCGGTCTTGGCATCAAGCCGAGAATGAGGTTTTCACCCGGATCCGCTCGAAGAAACCTCCATCAAGCATCATGTGCATGAGTCGCCGCCGATCTGAGCCGCCGCACATCGGCGAGCCAGACCGGCGAATCAGATCTATCCGGAGGGCAAACCCGCACGTAAGCGCCGACCCAACCACCGAGCCCTCCATGCCACTACCGCCGATCCGAGGTCAGATGGTCCGTCGCCGCAGACTCTGCCGCCGCTGCCGAACGCAGCCAAGGCCGCTGCCCGAAGCAGGGCCGGCCGCGACACCCGCCAGCATCGCCGCCCTAGGCCGAGGCAGGCCCGCCACGCCACTCCAAGGCCAGATCGGTCGTGCCACCACACGCCGCGGGGCTCCGCACCGCCCCCCATGGCGCAGGAGAGAGGGAAGGCCCCCGTCACTGCCGTCAGCCCCCAGGCTATAGGCCGGCGGCGTCCTTCGGCGGCGGAGGAAGGAGGGATGGAAGAAAGGGGAGCCCCCGGCGGCTAGGGTAGCGATCCCGCCCGAGTCGCCCGAGCGGGGGCGACGTGGGGGGTGTTCTCAAACTTTTCTCTATCCTCCCATGTTGGTAAGAAAGAGTAGTAGATAACCCCCAAAAAAGAGTAGTAGAAGTAATTAAAGTTGAAGTGTGTATGGACGAGCATATCTTATCTATGTGTGTATGTGTTAGTGGTTAGTACTAGAGAGAGAGAGAGAGAGAGAGAGTAGAGCCGAGTGAATTGATTCTAGAGTTATTCAACTTTGTGGGCACTTTTATTCGCTGAGGGTTATATGATATACTTTCTTTGTTTTCCTTAAGATTCATTAATTAGTACCACGTAATTGATTATCACTCCGTTGTAAATATGGAGTGATTTAAAATAACCCATCGTTGTTTCAGAAATAGAAAAGTAACTGTTTTAACAACGAGATTCATTAATATGAAAAGTTCCATGGAAAACATGAAACTCCCTTTTTTATGCAGTTAATATTAATTCTCTAATTCTTGCTTTTCTTTAAATCATATTAAAGATGCCTCTCAAATTAATAACTCGATATATATAGCAGGCAACCATGAAAAAATATATTCAAAGAACTAAGTAGTAGTATTAGGGCTGTATATATATAAATCATTTGGCATGACAAGCATAATTTCTAGATTGCGCAAGACGATCCGTCATAGGTTTCACACACATGCACTGGCCCAAAGCCTCTAAAAAGTGACTCGTCCCCTGCGTCCCTCTCTGAGGCGACTCGAGGGAACCCTAGCGCCCTCCGCCTCCGGCCCCCTCCAACCTCCCTCCCCCTACTTGGCTTGTTGAGGGACACAGCGAGCAAAGCCCGAGGCAGTGCCCGGCCCGGCGTGAGGCCTCTCCACAGCGCGTGTCTCTCTCCATTTGGCGGCGGTGCGAAATTTTCGGCGGTGGCTTGGTGGCGTGGCAGCGGAGCTCCGGCGATGACTCGGTCCTCTGGCGGGGGTGGAGGGCAGGCACCGCCGATTGTGCTGCCTCCATGGCCGGCTGCGGCAGGGCCTTGACCCGATCCGATCTGGATCTGGTGGTGCTTGGGTGCAGGCCATGGCGGTGGCGGCGTGGTGTTCGTCGGGGCTTGTCGGCCTCTAGGCACCATGGGGTGCGGCGGCGGCGATGTCTTGCGGCGTGGTGACGCTGGTGGGCGTGGTGGTCATCTTCTTCGAAGATGGCCAGCCAGAGGCTTGGTGATCGAACTCGAGATCCATCATCTAGTCCCGGTGTGAGTAGGGGAGACATGGTTGCCGGTGAAAACCGAGCCGACGGCAAGCGATGGCGGCGTTCTCGTCGTTACCTTGATGGAGGCATCATCGTGTAACTCTTGTCGACCCACTCGTCTTTGCCGGAAACCCTAGGATCTGGTGTTCCGGATCGGACGATGGCAACCTTTGCGGTGTCGTTTCTCTCTTAGGAGCATCATTTGTGGAGCAAGCGCGGGAAGTTAGAGCGAGGAGGTGGGCGGCTTCGTCTTGCACGGAGCTTGGTGGAGATGTCAAGTCATGCACGACCGGCGGGTGCTACGCTTTGTCATGCCTGGTCGGCAGGTGCTACGCACGACAGGTCTTCCAAGGACTTCAAGCTGTGTTGGCTGGTGGTACTTGGCAGCATGGCGCTGAGGTGTATCAGTGGCGACCGCGACATGCTCAGCTGTTTGCGCGCAGGGAAGAGGTGCCATTGGGCGCCGTGGTGGCGTCGACGATAGTTAGACCGAGCAAGGTTGATGCATCGATCTGATTACGAAGATGGAGCGGTGGCGGTTGGCGGCGGCCTGACCTCGAGAGCACGCCCGGACCGATGTGTGCCCAGACCCGGCAAGTGGCTAGGTTTGGATCTCAGGTCTTAGATGTTAGGCTTGGTTGCGATGTCTGTTTGGTATTAGGCCCGAGCTATCTGCGCCTTCATCAACTGGATATGTGTGTGACAGTTTGTTGCTTAGATATGACTTTAGTCTTACTGTTGTATGACTTTGTAAGGTCTTATGAGAATAATTAATAAAGTGGATGTATGCATCCCCCAGATTCATAGGCCGGGGGTCATCCTCCTTTTCTAAAAAAAAAAATAGGTTTCACACACATCGAAACAGACATGTTATCTGTTAGGCAACTCTACTGATAAATGAATCCAATAATATTACCCTAAAATTGAGTGTTGCCTAACTCTTGCTAAAATTTCATGTGATTGGACTATTCTTTTAATTCACAAGGATGGTTACTCACAGTAGTCTATGGACAAATTAGACTATATTTCATAAGATCAAGTATTGATTTCCATACAATATGCATACCAACAAGTTAATGATAGGTCTTCAACAGTTACACACTGAATGAACTTACTTCACTATACTACGTTTTTTATTCAATATGGAAAATTATTAATGAGAATATTTATAAGAATATAAAATGTTTTTATTTCGTATATTATTTTCTATTTTAATAAATATCACATTCAAAAATTAGTGTTCCTAACCACTTTGAATGAAATTATATTTTGCCGATGGTACTATAGTATTGGACTAAACATTGAGCATTAGTTATGATGATTATATTTCCAAACAATGTTATCTTTTTCATTGAATATGATTATTTGTTTCCTTAAATATAATCATTTGTTCCCCATCTTATCTGGTCTTAGCTTGGTAGGCTATTATTTAATTTGTTCGTATCAACATTTATATTCAAAAAATTATGTAAGAAGGTACATTGTAATAGTGGGTATTATTTAATAAATATTATTACCCGCCTTTCTGATTTTCCTTGCACTGTTTGCAGACTGCTTGTCCTAACTGACCCCCAAATCACGAAAGATAATCACAGCTGAAGATGTGAATATGAATACCCTTTAACATTATTAAATTATTCTCGTAAAAGACCATTATTAAATTACATTTCACAATCTAACACTATAATTTTCATGTAACATTTTTTTGCGGGGTAATTTTCATGTAACTTGAACATGCAATTGAATATTCAGTGTTGTTGGTAGTTTAACCAATCAAAGCTAGCTATGGCATTCATTAATGAAAATGGTTAGGCTTATAAATGTATTAATCTGGATTCATGCACACATATATTTGCTTCTACTCTACTTCCTGTTTTGCTATGTCATCACCTAATCGAGTACAGACTAAGGAACGTTGCATGGGATTTCTCACGTGCTACTATTCATTATGGCAAAGTCAGCTTTGAGCTAAAAAAGTCCTTATTTATTCTTGGATGTGTTATTATTTTGGCCATGCGATCTCACATGGTCACATTACTTTCGAATCTGCTTCATCAAATGATATACAACGGGTGAATTAAGTTAGCAAAATAGCATCTAAAAATGGGTTTACAATTGATAAACGGGCATACTACTAGCAAATTTTGGCCAACAAATGAACTTCTCTTTACTCAAGGAGGAATACACGGGAAAGTTACATCAATTCTCTAAATAATTTAAATTTTGGTAACCGTTCGGTAACCATTCAACTATAAGAAAATCTGTGCTGATTAATTGTGCCAGCCAGAAAGTTAGGTAGTTCATTTTTTTCTTCGTAAGCCCATTTAACGAGGGGTTGGAAATATGGGTACTTAGCAATAATCAAAATTATCAACCAGCCTCGTACCGTGATGTCATGTGGTGCAGGCAGTACCGCCATTAGCACAAAGTCCTGGAGCCAACTGAACCATTGTAGATAAATCCTCAAATTAGACTTCTCATAGTTTTCAAGTCGTGTTAGTTTCATTGGTTCGGATTGTGTTTGGGTACTCCTTCCTAGTTGGTAGCTATGCTTTAAAGCAAGGCAATCCTCGTGTAAACGGGCTTCGAAGAAATAAACAAAAAAGGGGAGGGTTTACCTCTAGATCGATCTATCCCCCACCTCTTAGGTGCCATGACGCCAAAACCCAAACAACCTCACCCCATCCTCCAACATCCCACGATTATCCCCTCTGTAATATAGGTCGTGACTGCTTGAAGTACCTCCTCCATCAATGCTTATCCACCATCCCTCAACACCACTGGTTAGCAAGCTCCTCGGTTATTATTTCTTAATTAAATTCTGCATGGGCAAGCTAAACATTGTGGTTGAGGCCTTGTTCCGTTGGAAGGAACACCAAAGATTGTTGATAGCACTGTCTAGCATTTCCTTCATGTTCTTGTCACTTGTCCGCAACAATGGTAACAAAACCGACACTTATTTGAGTGGCAACAGTAGCAAGAGGCGGGTAACCTCATGGCTTCTTGGGATTGCACTGATGGCCTTCTAAGACATGGTGGACAATCTACATCCTGCCATCCTCTCCGCCATTCCCACCATACTTGGTTTGGCACATGACACTGGCCATGAGTTTCAATGTGTTATGGAGGACTTTGTGCATGTTTTCCCATTCCCCAACACAATAAATCTGAGTATATGCACCTAAGAAGCCTCTTGCAGTCACTGCCAGACCCATACCGTATATGGGTTGACATTTCTATGGATTTTGTGGATGGCCTTTCATGGGAGTGCCGAAAACTAGTCATTCTTTCAGTGGTGGGTCGTTTCTCAATGATGGCACACTTCATTCTTCTTGTGCATCCCCTACCAGACAGTAAAAGTCACCCATGCTTTCTTCACCGACATTGTTTGACTTCATAACCTACCAGAGATGATAATGTCTGATCGAGACCTTTTCTTTACAAGTCAATTTTGGTTAGAATGCTCCCGCTTTGCTATGGTTCAGTTCCACACGAAATCTGCCTTCCAATTGTCAGTCTGGAGACCAAAAAAAGTTTGTCAAACATGTAATTGTGATGTATATACGTTGTATGATGAGCGATCGTCCCCACACTTGACTCGAATGGCTTCCTTCAGTAGAATTATGCTATACATCTTTCATATTGCTCTAAGGCCTACTCGTTCAAGATTGTGTTTACGCATGCCCCCTAACTCTATGGTTCTATGATACTGGTGCAGCCTGCATACGAGTAGTTGATTTCTTACTTCATGAATCGAGATGAGTTCATTGCTAATGCTCAAGATCATCTTGCCTAGGTCCAACATCATGATCAATAATATTATGATGCCAAGCATTGTGAACTATCCTTGAATGTCAGTCAGTGGGTTGGCTTGGCCTATACACCATTCAATGGTTTCTTTGATACATCATGGCAAGTTGTCGGCACATCCATATGGTACGCCAACATGACATGCAGCTTGCGTACCCCTGGAGATAGTTAGGGTATCTTCAATTGGGTCACCAAATCTTTCCACATATGTACAGACTGGACGATCTAGGCAGTTTTAGCCATCCAATGATATTCACCAAATATCTACGGATTGGTAAGAACGTTTGAAATCCCACAAACCATCCCCAAACTTGGGGGGCGGGGGGTTGTTAGGGTAGATCCGGATGGCCACGAACACCACCAACTCAGTCTCGGACCCCACCATGGACACTTTTCCCTCTCCCTCCCTTCTCTTGGCCGCGCACTGGCGAAGCACGGTCCTTGCCTCCAAGGAGTCAGTTAACATGTCCGATGGGATGCGCCCAAAGGCGGCACTAGCAGAGGGGCATGGGATGGCTCGCCGGGCTTGCACAACCACCATGGCTCCGGCTTCAACGGGTGGCCTTGTCAATGAAACTCCTCGAAGAGCTGAAAGGGCCTACGTCGCTCGGGGCATGACCGACTCCTGTGGTACCTCTGGCACAAGTGGATCCCTGGAGGCTGGCTTATTATCCCTGGCCTTAGGGGCCGGATCTTTGTCTTCATCATCTCCCGTTGTAGAGTTGGCAGAAGGACCCTCAATGGTGGCACCTGCAATAGGCGCCATGGCAGGCTCTACATTTTCCGCAGGTCGGCTGACTGGGTTGGCGCGCTCCAGCAACTTCAACGTAGTCCCGGGAGTGGCCACACCTTATGATGGCGACACCAGATAGATCAGCGTGGCTATCAACGCCCCTTCTGTGGTCCTCGAGACGCTGGGAATAGGCACAAACCCAGTGCTTGTACTAGACTGCCCGGGAAGATCATCACACAAAGCTTGCTACCTCTTTGCATGGGTGATGAATAGATGAGGAGAATGAAGCAAAGAAAAAAGAACAAGGCATTTGAGGAAAAGATCGCTGACTTGGTGTTGATGGCTCGCTTCTGCACCATCTGAGGTGGAGGAAGTAGCGAGGCTCCCTCAATGGTCTTCGGCTCTTTACTAAAGAAAGCCAACATTCTGGCGATAAGGTCCTGACGCCTCTTCTTCTGCAGCTCTAGGTCGGCCTGGGCTGCAAGCCTGGGTGGGGAAGCTTGATAGCCCAAAGCCCCATCATCACGAACCCTCTTCAGAAGAAGAAGCTGGCCTGTCTTGCCTTGTCTTTGGCGTCCGAAGGCATCCGACGTCTCCCACCTCACCTTCACCACCATTGGCTGCTTGGGCTTCGGCTTGGCTAGCGTCCACTTTAAGAAGGAAGTGCATGTTGGCGTCTAGTGTATCCTCTGGCCGAGGTGCCGACGACATCACAGCACACGCAAACTATAGCCAAGGCTTGACAAGATCGGGAAACCGGATCAACAAGTACAGAACATCGGAAAGAACCTAGAAGATTCAAGACAATATTACTCACCTCGGGTGGCTGGTCGTCGGTCAGGAAGCCGAGGAACTGGATCTCCTCTGACAAATCTGCAGTATCCCCTTAAACATCATCAAAATCATCTCGCGAGCCGACTTCCCCTTGAAGTAGTTGGACCGGAGGCTTCCGGTGATGTCACCTCATCGTGTGCATGTACATCGTTGGATGTTCCCTGGCCTTAAGTGGTTGGATGCCCTGCTCCATAACTGCCATCATCCCTTCAACCATTGTCAAACTTTCCTTGGCGAGCTTTGGGCTCCAGGAGTTGTGTCGGATGGGTGGAACCGAGGTGAAGGCCTCGACGAAGCCGGTCTGCGGAGGGTTTCTAACCTTGAGACCAGGGATGTAGAACCATTGAATGGTGTATAGGCCACTTCTTGTTGAACTCCTCCTGGGGTCCTTTGAGTTAGCTGGATCCAAACTTCTTTGTAATGGCAGCTCTGCCACAATCGCTGGTCTCGATGATGTTGTTCTGGATCTTCACTTGGAAGTACCACCGCGAGAGGCCAAAATGGGCTCGATGCCATGGAAGCACTTGCACAAAGCCATAAAGCGAGCAATGTGCAGGACGCTGGTCGCGGTGAGGTGAAGCCGAAGCACCTAGAAATGCAGGAGTCCTTGAAAGAAATGATGTACCAGAAAAACTGAGGCCACGGAGGAAGAATGGTATGAAGCATACCCGCTCGTCCTCCTATGGATTTGGGGATAACTTCCTTGACCTCTGCCTAGGCAGTCATCACCACCGGTGAGCGGCAGTCAGCAACCCCTGACGGTGGCAGATACCCTTGCTCGAAGAGATGTTGGTCCCTTTGATGTTGGATATGACCTTCAGGTTCCCATTACCGTCGGCAGTGGCCTCCTTGCCCACGGCTCCGCACTTTGTCGGTTGGACCTTGGTCATCTTAGGAGCCATCGATTGTGGTTGGGCGCACATGGATGGAGAGGAAGAGAGAGAGGGAGAGGGAGGGAGGATGGGAGAACTTTGGAGAAGAACAATAGAGACTGGGGTGCAAGAAGAAGAAGACGGGGAGAAAGGGGGCCATGTTGTGCCCTTCAGGATTTTTCCCTCATAAAGCTCTAACGAAGGGGAAACGGCAGTGGGCACACCGTGTCACGCGGGGAGAGAACTCTATCCATTTCCTACTAACGCATGGTTAAGGCATGCAGGAATCAAGGCGTGTCATCAATGACGCTGGCGCATGTGACATTCTGTCTGGTCAAGTTGTAATGACCAATGGGGTGTGGCCTTAATGGGGCCCATGGTCCTTCGCACGGCTGGTTAACCAATGGTCAATGCTACCAAGGTTATCTGTCTCGAGCAGCTGGACCAGAGCCTGATCTTTTCCTCCTCCAAGGTTGGACCTCCATTTGAAAATTTTGGTAACTGTTCCTTGGGAAATTGACCCATGGAAATCAGCTTCGCGGGAAGAGATTTCCGAGAAGGTTGGTTGTCTACACCAACAATTCAAGACAAGATATGCCATCCATTCAGATAGGCAAGCCGAATTCAGGGAGCATGACGGCTAAAGGAGATCGGCTGTCATGCAGTACCTATTCTCGTAGAAGAATCAATTAAGTCAACTTTCAGAGGAGCTTCATGAACGATTATGACCCCGACCAACTTGCAGGAGATGGCGCCTCCAGGTCAGCTCCAATCTAGACATAATCAAGCTCGAAGACCGGTTCAAGGGATACTGACGGGTGTTATGGCCCAGGGGTGCCTCTTCTGTGGCCCCTTGGTCGGCTTATGCCCTAAGCCAACGTCCTGGCCTATGGTCCCAATAGAGAGGACCTGAAAGGCTTCACATACATGACAAGGGGGCCACCGTCTAGGAGGACTCCTTTGTAACCCTAACTGGCAAGGATCCTCTAAACCCTAGGCACCGGTATCCCCTATAAGTTTGGCTAGGCTAGTTGGTCGACAGAACCTAGAGATTATTCTCGATCCCTCAATCACCATTGTTCACCCACATCAATCAATATACACGAGCAAGAAGTAGGGTTTTACCTCGACCTTGAGGGCCTGGACCTAGGTAACCTGTCTTTTGTTCCCCTCCAGTCTTCCTGTCTAGCTGATATACGTTGTTGAGGGATCTGCTGGAAATAACTCTGACAGTTAGAGTTGGTTCAGTGCCTTACAACCTGCAACTGCTCCTATGGTCTGTCTCCACTACATGTTTCAAGTTACCTAGCTAAAGTTTACCATGGGGAATCACAACCTATACCTCCTCGACCGAGATAGATCATGGAAGGGTCATTCCATCACCTCCTAGTCATTGGGAAGGAGTTGCTGCTTCTGAAGCTTCCTGGGAAAACATGGTAGAATTCCAATGTTGATCACTTTCAAGCTTGAGGATGAGCTACTTGTTGAAGGGAATGTGGGGCAAGCAGTACCGCGATAGTTACTAGATTCGTGATTCGCTCCATTCACTATTCAAGCTCGCGGTTCGTAATTTGCTACCTCATATGAATGATATTTCTTAGGGGTTATACACCTCTGATTCGCGGATAAGAGATTGGGTTGATGATTTCGCGGTTTTCGGTTGGCAACACAACTATAGCTGTACAGAACACATAGTTAGCAACAATGGAAGATCCTAAACTCAATAAAAGGAAGATCATATGTCTACATTTGGGGGGGGGGGGATCCTATGTCTAAATCGTACTACTACCTTCATCCTGATTTATTGATCCCCTTCGTATTCTGTACTAAATTTTGATTACAGATTTAACTAACAAAATTTTAGTGCTTGTCACAAAAAATTATCGTATTTGGACATAGTTTTCAATGATATCTTTTTAGGCATGCATTAACATTTTGTTAGTTAAATCCGAGATCAAAGTTTGACACAAAATACTAAGAAAACATCAGAACGAAGATAGTACATATGTTTTCTTACAGAGGGAGTACTAAAAATGGGGAAAGTGAGATTTAACCGGGTTGGGCCAAGCTAGACCAACTAGTCCACAATTAAGCCTAGACCCCACGCACCCCTGCACTCTCGCTATACAGTCAGAGCATCTACAACCGGACCTCTTAAACCCGCCTTATACGCCCGAGCGGGCCGCCTGGTCACTACTCGGTCATAATTTTTTAACTCGGACGGGTCTCTCAAACGGCCTCAAACACGCGGGCTGACCGGCACCCATATATCCAGCCCAAATATGGACGGATATGGGAACGCCGGGGCACGCCGCCACGGGCGGACCCGATACCGAGCCCACCACAAATTGCACCAAATTCACCAAACCATTCCTCCTCCAACCATTTCCGCGCCTGGACCCTCGCTGGCCTCCATCCTTGCTCCCAATCCTCACCTTCGGTCCTAATCCACCGCCGAACATGTCGTCTAGCCCGACCCACACCGCCGTGACGGAGACTTAGTTCGCCTCGTCCTTCGAAGGCGTGATTTCATCGGCGACGACTTGCAAGGCGGAGAACGTCGCCCGCAAGTTGCAGCGACGCCGGCAGCGAGAGAGGGAGGCGGCGGCGACGTCGTAGGGAGGTTAGGACATGGTGGAGCAGCTGTCTCCTCCGCCGCGCCCGGATCCCTGCATCCCTTCCCTCCGAGCGCTCTGAGGCCATCCGTCACGCTCGGACATTGATTTCATTTTACCATGTTCGGCTTGTTGAACTATGATTTGCTTTGCTTTGTTTCGAACTTTGGTATTTGGACAGTTTATACTGTACTAGTCAATGTGTACGTGCAATGCACGTTAATTTGGAAGTATATTATGTGCATGCGGGCATTAAGTAGGATATTATTTGCGTGTTATTATGTGATTAACACTATATTTGGCATGAAATTAACTGCATTTTTTCCGTGTTACTATGTGATTACCACTATATTTGGCATGAAATTAACTGCACGCTAAACGTGTTGAGTGCTCGACATTAAAGCAGTTTAGGTTGTTGGATTGACATGATTTGATGGCCGAGATTAATTAAATCTGTCTATTTGGATCCTTTTATGTTGATATATATGATCCACGTGTATAAATTATGTATGGATTTAAGGACCAGAATTTGTAGTATGTGAATGTGCGATGCAACATTTGAGGGGTTGCCCTGGCGGCGGACGTTTAAGGGCTGGAGATGCTCTTACAGCGCCATGGCCGCCGCCACGACACAGCCACAGCCGCCTCCCGTTTTGCGCCACCTCTTCCTCCAACTTCGAGTTCCTGGCCACCCCTCACTCCGCGAGAACCACCGGACCTACCTACCGCTACCCATCTGTGCGCAGGTCTCCAGCACCGACGCTTCAGCCGCTGCCTCGCGCCGGCCAACGAGTATCCCCCGCCCCATCGCGTGTTCCTCGTACACAGATGGGCAGAGGGATGAGCGCTCTATTTCGGATCGATTTTGGATTCGGCGAATCGGCGAGCGAGCACAGGACGGCCGGGGCGAATTCGAACCCCGATCTGGATAGGTCGATGGGGATCGGAGTTCGACGCCTCTTCTAATCAAGTAACTATGTCACTACCACCACTACAAAGTCCAGGACCAGCCAAACCATCATCAAGAGCTAAATCCTAGATTAGTGTTATCTAGAGCTTCAAGTCTTGTTAGTTTGGTATTCTAGAAAAAGTTTGGTTAGTTTGGATTCTGTTTGGGTCGTTCCTTTTTCTTTGGATTGGATCTTTCCTTCCTACGTACTGTAGTTGCGAGCAGCTATGCCAAGTAATCTGGTATCTAGGAAATAAGCCAGAGCCCAAACAGCCTCTCCCCACGTCCTCCAACATCCCACGATTATCCCCACCGTAATCTAGGTTGTGACAATCACCAACACCATTTTTAGAGTTAGCATGTACCAGCGTTGACTATGCAGTAATTTGTATGGCTTAAAACATCAACATGAAAGTGACACACGTCATAAGAAGGATAGCTTAAGCCAGATGTTACACTCTTTAGCATCTCATTATTGACCTTATTTTTTCTTGAAAACTAAATATTGTTTCCAATATTATTTGCATATCTTGATGTTCATGAACTCTCTGACAAGACACTGCATTCTTGGCCTTTTATATTCAATATCTCATTATCGTTTTTATTTGTCCTTAAAAAATATTTACCATTCCAACATATATCTTGATGTCCTTGATCCCTCTGACAAAAGATTGCATTCTTGGCGCTCAAGAAAATATGTGTAACATCTTTATTTCTTTTGTCAGAAAATAATTTTTAAGTTCTAACTTTAGTTTTCTTATTGTATGTGTGATTCAGCTTGCAGAAATCGATTGACCGCTATAAGGCATATACAAAGGATAATAATGTTAATAACAAGACAGTACAGCCAGATATACAGGTGAAGATCCTAATATGTCAACTTTTTTGTTGATTAAGACTTGAATAATCCATTAAAATTATGTGAATATCTGGCAAGTGATATCAAGTTATAGTACATCTCCATTTTGTATATATTGAGGCCTTCTTTTTCAGAATATAGCCATAACACAGTATAGCAGTGATGCAATTTGCTTGTATCTTACATCAGTATATTAATTTGTCAATGACCTGCGTGACAACTAAATATATTGATACACGCCACTGTATATTCAATTGATACATAATAGCTAAAATTAAAACCTGCACGACCCTTATAATGTACGTATATAATGTAGGAACATGATCACAATATGCTCTCTTTAATACTGTATTTGTCATGTTGACCAATGACTGGATACTCTTCTACACCTTCAGTGAATACAGCAAAACAAATGTTAATAGAATGGTCGTGCATCTAAACCCTCAAAGATTGTGCAATTCTTCATTTAACCAATTAAAAATCAGGAGCTATCACTGTTGTTGCAACTAACTTATGCCAGCTCACTATTGCAATTTCACATGGACACATGCTAATAGCAAAAACATGATATGTAGTTATATACTGCCCATTAGTTTTCAGTATAATAAGGACTTAAACATTAGCTCCGGGCATTATAGTATGGCATGTAATGTGACGACAGACATTCTTATGCTGAATCATCTGGATTCTGAACTGCAGCAAGTCAAAGCCGATACTGTAAGCTTGGCAAAGAAACTTGAAGCTCTTGAAGTTTCGAAGCTGTAAGCAATCTTGTCACTTCCTGAAGCCTGGATTGTAGGTAGACAGCCAAAAATAATGCTTAATTATATGAGGTGCAGAAAGATCTTGGGCGAAAATTTAGGAGGGTGCTCTGCTGAAGAACTGAACTGTCTGGAAGTAAATATTGAGAAGAGTCTCCGCACCATCAGAGGAAAGAAGGTTGGCTAGTCAAAAACTCTTGAATTGCTATAAAACAGGTGAACTGCTCAATTTTACACAAACTAACCTGAATCTGTGTATGTGTTCACTCCACTGCTATCAGACCCAGGTGCTCGAACAGCAGATAGCTAACCTGAAAGAGAAGGTATACCCCCAAGGCCCCAACTGATGCATAACCCCAAAGGCCAGATTAACTTATGGCCTGTTTTCTAAAAAAAAATCTTACAGCAGCCTATATACATAAATCACTCACAGTACACACGCCAACTAATTCTGCATGCTTCTTGTACTATGTTCAGGAGAGGATGCTTCTCAAAGACAATGAAGACTTGCGCGGAAAGGTGATGACTTCTTGTACTTTGTTTGCAAGTAAAACTGCGGAGTATCTGATATCTTATATGCAAGAGACAGAGAACATAGCAAATTAATCTCGCACCCATCATGTATTATGTATGGAATTCTACCAAGTCACTGACGTCGATCTTGTCGCTGCAGCAGCGTGACCTTGAGGCGTCACTGGTGGTTCCTGCGCTGAACTGCGTCACGCCCTGCAGCCATGTGGCGAGCTGGCACCAGAGCAGGAGCCGGTACCAAGCGATGAGGACGTGGAGACGGAGCTCTACATTGGGTTGCCCGGGGTTCGCTGCTCCAACCGGGGGTCAGGTCAAGCCAAATAGCTAATCAGCCGGAAGGTTGAGCCTCACACAAATAAACTCTCTACAGATGCATGAAGTGGCCAATCAGTAGTCCACCATTTCTGTTATTCTCTATATTTAGACAGAATCTACAATCTCTTGCAAGCTAAATTAGCGGCTGCGACGATGACAAACCTGCAGAGAACCTCTGACGACTGAAGGTGAAACGCCTGTACACCGATTGTTTCTTGCGCAACGGCCGGCAAATGGACCTAGGGGAGGCATTCTTATGCTGTGGGACGCAAACCTCCTGGATGTGACGAACATTGTCGCCTCGACCTACTGTCTCTGAGCCATGGTTCGGATCAGCAAAACAAATGTCTGCTTTGAGGCCACATCTGTCTATGGACTTATCGTCTCTACTTGTAAAGATGCCTTCTTTGCCGAGTTGATTAGCCATAAACCGCTGCCTGGGGTGGCTTAGTTGGCCTCTGGAGACTTCAACCAGATCTATCGGGCTAGGGACAAGAACAAAAGAAACATCAACCGGAGCAGAATTAACCGGTTCGGTGCCGCTTTGCAGTCCTGTGAACTCAAAGAGATTCATCTTCAAAATAGACGTTTCACCTGGAGTAATGAGAGGTTGAACCCGACTCTATGCAAGCTAGACTCCTTTTGTAATGTTGAATGGGATACAACATCCGATACACATGTTCTACATGCCTTGTCGTCATCCCTCTCTGACCACTTCCCTCACCTGCTCGCCGATGACAAGGGGCCTAGGGGGCCGTGGTCTTTCAAGTTTGAGAGCTTCTGGGTCTCATTGCCCGGGTTTATTGACGTGGCGCGGAAGGCATGGAATGATCGAGCGAACAATTCAGAGCCCTTTCAAGTCTTGCACCACAAGTTGAAGAAAACCGCGCTCCGTCTCACCGAGTGGAGTAAGAAGCTCTTCTCGAAGGCAAAAGTTCACCTAGGGCTCAAGTCTTGCACCACAAGTTGAAGAAAACCGTGCTCCGTCTCACTGAGGGGAGTAAGAAGCTCTTCTCAAAGGTAAAAGTTCACCTTCATGCATTTCTGCCGTCATTCTTTGCCTTGACACCGAGTGGAGTAAGAAGCTCTTCTCGAAGGCAAAAGTTCACCTTCATGCGGCTCTGCTCGTCATTCTTTGCCTTGACATTGCGCAAGAATCGTGTCCACTCTCCCCCGACAAGATCGACCTCTGCTCCCGCCTTAAGTGGAGAGTGGTCAGCATGGTGTTGCTAGAAAGGGCTAGGAAAAGCCGATGTGTGAGGATTGCAAACTTGAAAGATGGCGATGTAGACACAAAAATTTTCCACCGACGCATCAATGCACGGAGAAGAAAAAATCACATTCATAGGATCAAGCATGCGCATGGTTGGATAACCGAAAGAAAAAAAATCACATTCATAGGATCAAGCATGCGCATGGTTGGATAACCGAACACGGGAAAAAGAGAAGATTATACTTCACCACTTCACCGAGGTTATGGGAGGAGGGGCCTCGAGCAACAAGGATTTTAATTGGGATGAGCTCCCCTGTGAGCAACATGACTTACATGACCTTGATGCGCCCATGACCGAGGACGAGGTTTGGAACGCAATCAAGGAAATGCCTAGTGACAAGGCTCTCGGACCGGATGGCTTCACTGGCATCTTTTCCAAGAAGCGTTGGGGTTTTATCAAGCGTGATATCATGAGGGGCATCCAGAGTTTTGACTCCCTCAGCAGCCCCAATCTTCAATGGCTAAACTCCGCCAATGTCATGCTATTACCAAAAAAGGAGGAAGCGGAAGGCATTTCCGACTACATGCCCATTAGCCTCAGCCACGTCGTCGCCAAAATCATTGTGAAGGTCCTCTCTTTAAGGCTTGCCCCTCACATGGATGCGCTTGTTTCCAACACCCAGAGTGCGTTCATAAAAAGGAGAAGCATTCATGACAACTTTGTGTATGTTTGGAACTTTGCCCTTGACTTCACAAATGCAAGACCCCCGCCTTACTCTTCAAGCTCGACATAAAAAAGGTTTTTGACTCGGTCAAGTGGGAATATGTCCTTGATCTGTTGCAACGTAAGGGATTCCCAAACAAGTTCCGGACGTGGGTGGCAGTGTGTTTTCCTCATCATCCTCGCGCATTCTTCTCAACCGGTTACAGCCAGCCCATCAAACATGGGGGCTTTTCGGCAAAGGATCCAATGCCTCCCCTACTTTTCGTCCTTGCAGTTGACCCCTTCAACATGTCCTCGACACAGCCACCCGTAAAGGCATCCTTCACAAGATTCGTGGCCGGGGTGCCACGATGAGAACCTCGCTCTATGCGGATGATGCGGCAGTATTCCTGGCCCCTATTAAAAGGGATATTATAAACTTCTCGGCCATCCTCAAGGGCTTCGAAGAGGTCATCGGCATGTGTACAAACTTCCATAAGAGCTCGGTGGTGCCCATTTGATGCAATCATCTCAACACAGGACACATCCTTCATGGCATGCCGGCAACTAGAGCTTCATTCCCTATGAAATATTTGGGTCTCCCACTCTCTGTGTGGCAACTTAAGAAGGTCGACTTCCAATACCTTGAAGAAAAAGCGGCGGGAAAATTGGTCACTTGGGAGGGGCAAAACATCACCACTATCGGTAGCGACAACTCTCGTTAAATCTGTCATCTCCTCTCAAGCAGTGTACTCCATCACGCCTCTCATGGTTCCACCGAGCTCTTTGCAAAACCTCAACAAGATTGAGAGGGCTTTTCCTTGGTCTGGATCGGATAAAACGACCGGTGTCAAGTGCAAGGCCAATTGGGAGACAAAGGTGTAATTCACCAGGAATACCCCGATCTTGGGGTGCTTAACAACGATAAGTTTGCGAGGCGTTCTTGGCTAAGATGGCCTTGGTACGAGTGGAAAGAGCCAAACAAACTTTGGGTAGGGCTTGGTAACCCATGCACCGAGGAGGACCTCGATTTCTTCTATGCCTCCACCACAATCACCGTTGGGAATGGCGCCAAAACTCCTTTCTGGGATGCCCCCTGGTTGCTTGGGCGCAAACCCAAGGACATCGCCCCGCTAATTCACGAAGCATCGAGGAGAAAAAATTGGAAGGTGCAGGAGGCCTTCTGTGGGAGTGCTTGGATCCTTAAGATCAATCTCCCAGCCGTCATCCATGGCGCCCACATCGAAATTCTTTACTCTCTAGAAGCTCGTTCATGACTTCCGCCTTGAGGCACATATTGAGGATGACATTGTTTGGAAGCACTCGAATGATGGGATCTACTCGGCGACCACTTCTTACAAGGATCAGTTCCTTGGGTTGACTCCCCCAATGGATTTCATGGTCTGCCCCCAAAAATCAAATTCTTTGCATGGTTAGCTTTGCAAGATCGAATGTGGACCGTGATGGCTCGTGTCCGCGTTAGTATTTCCTCGAAGAGGAAGGGATGATGCAGCACATCTACCGTAGGTATTTCCCTCAGTTATGAAACCAAGTTTATCGAACCAGTAGGAGAACCAAGCAACACTATGTATACGGTACCTACACACAAAGAACAAATACTTGCAACCCGACACGTAAGAGGGGTTGTCAATCCCTCTCGGGTAAAAGATAGATTGGTTTGTATGATTTTGGATAAATAGATCTCGCGATAAAACAAAATAAATTAAATAAAGAAAAAAGTGCAGCAAGGTATTTTTGGGTTTTTAGAATAATAGATCTGAAAACAAAAGCAAATAAAAATAGATCTCAAAGCAAATATGGCCATAGATTTCACTAGTGGCTTCTCTCGAGAAAAATAGCATCCAACGTGTAAACAAATTACTGTTGGGCAATTGATAGAACTTCAAATAATTATGACAATATCCAGGCAATGATCATTATATAGACATCACGTACAAGATTAGTAGACCGACTCCTTCTTGCATCTACTACTATTACTCCACACATCGACCGCTATCCAGCATGCATCTAGTGTATTAAGTTCACGGAGAAACAGAGTAATGCAATAAGAACAATGACATGATGAAGACAAGATCTATTCATGTAGGAATAGACACCATCTTGTTATCCTTAATAGCAACAATCAATATGTGTCTTGCTGCCCCTTCTGTCACTGGGAAAGAACGCCGCACAACCGAACCCATCACAAAGCACCTCTTCCCATGGCAAGAAAAATCGATCTAGTTGTCCTAACTAAACCAAAGATTCGAAGAAGAAATACGAGGTGGCCTAAATCGATCTAGTTGGCTAACTAAACCAATTATTCTGAAAATTAGAGATGGCACATACAGATTTGCTTAGAACGGCAGGAATGCCGCATATAGGTAGGTATGGTGGACTCATATGGCAAAAGCTGGGTTTAAGGATTTTGGATGCACAAGTAGTATTCCTACTTAGTACAAGTGAAGGCTAGCAAAATGATTGAGAAGCATCCAACCAAGAAAGCGAAAAAAATCACATAAGCGAGCATTAAGCATAACTAACACCCGAATAATGCACCACAAGTAGGATGTAATTTCATTGCACAACTATTGACTTTCGTGCTTGCATAGGAAATCACAAACCTTAACACCAATATTCTTACTAAAGCACAATTACTCACCAACATGACTCACATATCACTATCATCATATCTCAAAAGTATTACAACGAATCAAGTTTATTTTGTCCAATGATCTTCATGAAAGTTTTTATTATATCCCTCTTGAATTTCTATCACTTTGGAACTAGTTTCATATATTGCAATTGCTTTTGGCAAACTCAAACAAATCTAAGTGAAGAACATGAGTATAAAATTTTCCGTCTCTCAAAATAATATAAGTGAAGCAAGAGAGAATTTCTTCAAAAAATTACTAACTCTCAAACAAATCTAAGTGAAGCATGAGAGCATTTATTCAAAAATATTAAAGCACGCCGTGCCCGAAAAGATATAAGTGAAGCATTAGAGCAATTCCATAGCTCAAAAAGTTTAAGTGAAGCGCATAGAGCAATTCTATTAAATCATAGCATAATTTTGGCTCTCTCAAATAGGTGTGTCCAGCAAGGATACTTGACAAACTAAAAATCAAAACAAACAAAGACTCATATAATACAAGACGCTCCAAGCACAACTCAAGATATGTGACGAATAAAAATATAGCTCCAAGTAAAATACCGATGGTCATTAGAAGAAAGAGGGGATGCCACTCGGGGCATCCCCAAGCTTAGTTGCTTGTTTCTCCTTGAATATTATCTTGGGGTGCCATGGGGCATCCCCAATCTTAGGATTTTCTTACTCCTTATTCCTTCATTCGTCGTGATCTCACCCAAAACTTGAAAACTTCAATCACACAAAATTTAACAAAACCTTCGTGACATTCGTTAGTATAAGAAAGCAAATCACCACTCTAAGTGTTGGGGAACATAGTAATTTCAAAAAATTCCTACACACACGGGATCATGGTGAAGCATAGCAACAAGAGGGAGAGTGTTGTCTCGTACGCACTCGTGAGACCGAAGCGGAAGCGTTAGCACAACGCGATTGATGTAGTCGTGATGCGTCTTCACGATCCGAGTTCAGACATCGCGTTCAGCTCGATGACGTCCGCGAACTCCGATCCAAAGAAAGCTTCACGGGAGAGTTCCGTCCGACGGCGGCGTGATGACGGTGATGATGTTACATCTTGGCCAGGCTTCGCCTAAGCACCGCTATGATATGACCGAGGTGGAATATGGTGGAGGGTACCGCTACACGGGAGAGATCAACATATCAACTTGTTGTCTAGAGGTGCCTCGCCTCGTGATATAAAGGACCAGGGGGAGGAGGCCCGACCAGGGAGGGCGTGCGAAGGAAGGAAGGAGAGAGGAAGGAAAGGGGCCCCCCCTCCTTGTCCAATTCAGACTAGAGGGGGAGGGGGCGCGTGGCCCGCCCTAGCCGCCCCTCCTCTTCTCCACTAAAGCCCATCTTGGCCCATTAAACTCCCCGGGGGGTTCCGGTAACCCCCCGGTACTCGGTATATGTCCGAAACTCCCCGAAACCATTCCGGTGTCCGAACATAGTCGTCCAATATATCGATCTTTATGTCTCGACCATTTCGAGACTCCTCGTCATGTCCGTGATCACATCCGGACTCAACTACTTTCGGTACATAAAAACACAAAACTCATAATACAATCATCACCGAAACTTTAGCGTGCGGACCCTACGGGTTCGAGAACTATGTAGACATGACCGAGACATGTCTCCGGTCAATAACCAATAAGCGGAACACTGGATGCTCATATTGGCTCCTACATATTCTATGAAGATTTTTATCGGTCGAACCGCATAACAACATACGTTGTTCCCTTTGTCATCGGTATGTTACTTGCCCGAGATTTGATCGTCGGTATCTCAATACCTAGTTCAATCTTGTTACCAGCAAGTCTCTTTACTCGTTATGTAATGCATCGTCCCGCAACTAACTCATTAGTCACATTGCTTGCAAGGCTTATAGTGATGTGCATTACCGAGAGGGCCCAGAAGATACCTCTACGACAATCGGAGTGACAAATCCTAATCTCGAGATACGCCAACTCAACAAGTACCTTCGGAGACACCTGAGAGCACCTTTATAATCACCCGATTACGTTGTGACGCTTTGGTAGCACACAAAGTGTTCCTCCCAGAACGGAGTTGCATAATCTCATAGTCATAGGAACATGTATAAGTCATGAAGAAAGCAATAGCAACATACTAAACGATCAAGTGCTAAGCTAACGGAATGGGTCAAGTCAATCACATCATTCTCCTAATGATGTGATCCCGTTATCAAATGACAACTCATGTCTATGGCTAGGAAACTTAACCATCTTTGATCAACGAGCTAGTCAAGTAGAGGCATACTAGTGACACTATGTTTTGTCTATGTATTCACATATGTATTATGTTTCCGGTTAATACAATTCTAGCATGAATAATAAACATTTATCATGAAATAAGGAAATAAATAATAACTTTATTATTGCCTCTAGGGCATATTTCCTTCAGTCTCTCACTTGCACTAGAGTCAATAATCTAGTTCACATCGCCATGTGATTTATCACCAATAGTTCTCATCACCCATGTGATTAGTTCACATCGCCATGTGACTAATATCCAAAGGGTTTTACTAGAGTCAATAATCTAGTTCACATCGTTATGTGATTAACACCCAAAGAGTACTAAGGTGTGATCATGTTTGCTTGTGAGATAATTTTAGTCAACGGGTCTGGCTCACATTCAGATCCGTAAGTATTTTGCAAATTTCTATGTCTACAATGCTCGCATCGGAGCTACTCTAGATAATAGTTCCTACTTTCAATATGTATCCAGATTGAGACTTAGAGTCATCTCGGATCGGTGTCAAAATCTTGCATCGACGTAACCCTTTACTTACCTAATTTGTCACCTCCATAATCGAAACACATCCTTATCCCACTAAGGATAATTTTGAACGTTGTTCGGTGATCTACTCCTAGATCACTCTTGTACTCCTTGTCAAACTCAAAGGTAGGGTATACAATAGATCTGGTACACAACATGGCATACTTTCTACGTAACCTATGGCTGAAGCATAGGGAATGACTTTCATTCTCTTTCTATCTTCTGCCGTGGTCGGGCTTTGAGTCTTACCCAATTTTACACCTTGTAACACAGGCAAGAACTCTTTCTTTGACTGTTCCATTTTGAACTACTTCAAAATCTTGTCAATGTATGTACTCATTGAAAAACTTATCAAGCATCTTGATCTATCTCTATAGATCTTGATGCTCAATATGTAACCAGCTTCACCGAGGTCTTTCTTTGAAAACTCCTTTAAAATACTCCTTTATGCTTTCCAGAAAATTCTACATTATTTCCGATCAACAATATGTCATTCACATATATTTATCAGAAATGTTGTAGTGCTCCCTATCACTTTCTTGTAAATACAGGCTTTACCGCAAGTCTGTATAAAACTATATGCTTTGATCAACTCATCATAGCGTATATTCCAACTCCGAGATGCTTGCACGAGTCCATAGATAGATCGATGGAGCTTGCACATTTTGTTAGCACCTTTAGGAACGACAAAACCTAACATATGACAATTTGCTAACATGATTCGGACAGACTTAAGCATCGCTATGAGTGAGAAAATCTCATCGTAGTCAACACCTTGAACTTTGTCAAAACCATTTTCGACAAGTCTAGCTGAGGGAGTCCTGGATTAGGGGGTATCCGGATAGCCGGACTATATCTTTTGGCTGGACTGTTGGACTATGAAGATACAAGATTGAAGACTTCGTCCCGTGTCCGGATGGGACTCTCCTTGGCGTGGAAGGCAAGCTTGGCAATACGGATATGTAGATCTCCTTCCTTGTAACCGACTCTGTGTAACCCTAGCCCCCTCCAATGTCTATATAAACCGGAGGGTTTAGTCCGTAGGACCAAGAACAACAATCATAACATAGGCTAGCTTCTAGGGTTTAGCCTCTCCGATCTCGTGGTAGATCAACTCTTGTAATACTCATATCATCAAGATCAATCAAGCGGGGTAGGGTTTTACCTCCATCGAGAGGGCCCGAACACAGGTAAAAACATCGTGTCCCCGCCTCCCTGTTACCATCCGCCTAGACGCCAGCTCGGGATCCCCTACCCGATATCTGCGGTTTGACAATCGACATTGGTGCTTTCATTGAGTGTTCCTCCTTGTCGTCACCGTTAGGCTTGATGGCTCCTTCGATCATCGATAGCGATGCAGTCCTGTGGTGAGACTTTTCTCCCGGACAGATCTTTGTATTCGGCCGCTTCGCTGGCCAACTCGCTTGGTCATCTGGAGTAGATCGATAGTTACGCCCCTGACCACCGGGTCAGGTTTGGAAGCTCAAACTACACGGCCGACATCCGCAGAGACTTGATCTCCGACGGATTCGAGCCCCCTTGCCGAAAATCGCGCCGCAGTCACGCAGTGGGCATGATTTAGCTCTACCGTCGGACAGTGTTCGGAAGATCGCATCGCGACTGCTCCGACCCTCAATTCGGAGCCAATTGCGCCATCCGTGGACGGGTGGATAGACCCCACCACGGAGGCCGCATTCTTAGCGGCGATCGAGCCGAGTATCGACCTTACCCTTCACGAGAGCCATGACGCCAAACTGCCGGATTCTTCCCTGGCCACGGACTCCGAACCTCCTGCGCCCGTGCCTATCGAGCCCGACTGGGCGCCGATCATGGAGTTCACCTCCGCGGATATCTTCGACTTTTCGCCCTTCGCGACATACCGAACTCATTAAGCTCTCTCCTTATCGAGAGTCCTGGCGAACCATGTCCGGCAGATTGGGAGGTGGATGACGAAGAAATTCGCCGCCACCCACCACCCACTTAGTAGCCACCGCCGATGATTTGACCGACATGCTCGACTTCGACTCAAGACATCGGCGGTATGGACGACGATGCAGAGACGAACAGAACCATCGCCCACGGTGGCAATCGGACGCCCACTTCATCATATGACGTATACATGGTGGACACACCCAAAGAAAACGACGACGAGGAACGGAAGGACGCAGCGAAGGATCGTTCCCTCGAGAAGCAGTCAAGGCGGCAGCGTAAGCGCCGCTCCAAATCCCGCCTCGGCAGAAACAGTGATCATACAGACCCAACGATAGAGCAGGGTGAGCCAGCGGACGACGAACACGACATTGAACCACCGTCCGACCAAGGCAACACGGAGTATCAAACCGAACAACCCATCTCCGGCGAAGATAGCAGTCCGGATGATATCACACCGGACAAGCTCACAGGCGAAGAATCTCCATCAAAGGCTTGTCGCCATCGCTGAGTCTCGAAAAAAGCGAAGCGAAAGCTCAAGGCTGCTCAAGATACACTCAGAATTAGATGCAGTAAAGTACTCAACACCGCAGAAAAGTACGGCGGCAGTCGCCACACCAAAAGCTACCCGAAGCGAAAGCTACTACCCGAATTCGATGATGAGGCCTTAGAGCCCCCACAATCAAAAAACAAAACAGCCATCCGGTCGGTTAGACGTCCTCGTGGCCATCATAGAGCGGCAAACGACGCCAAGACACAAGCCAATATGCGATCCACGTGAGGACTTCGCATCAAAAAGGACGGCCCAACCAGATCCATCTACGGGCCAAGCGGCGCTCCAAAGACGCAATTCAACACAACAAAAATCCGAACACCACGGTACACCCAAATACAGGGGTGCCGCACACCCCCTATGTTTCACCGATGAGGTGCTGGACCATGAATTTCCAGAGGGATTCAAACCCGTAAACATAGAGGCATACGATGGAACGACAGACCCTGGGGTCTGGATTGAGGACTACATCCTCCATATCCACATGGCTCGAGGAGATAACCTCCATGCCATCAAGTACTTACCCCTCAAGCTCAAAGGGCCAGCCTGGCACTGGCTTAAAAGCCTCCCCGAAAACACCATTGGAAGTTGGGAAGAGCTCGAGGACGCTTTTCGGGCAAATTTTCAAGGGACCTATGTCCGACCACTGGATGCAGACGATTTAAGTCATATAACTCAACAGCCCGGAGAGTCAGCCTGAAAGCTTTGGAACAGGTTTCTCACTAAAAAGAACCAAATAGTCGACTGTCCGGACACCGAAGCCTTAGCAGCTTTCAAACACAGCGTTCGAGACGAATGGCTCGCCAGACACCTCGGCCAAGAAAAGCCGAGAACAATGGCTGCATTAACAAGCCTCATGACCCGCTTTTGCGCGGGCGAGGGCAGCTGGTTAGCTCGATGCAGCACCAGCGACCCAAGTACATCCGCAGTCAGGGACGAAAACGGGAAGCCATGACGCAGCAAAAACAAGCGCCGGAATAAAGAAGACAGCCCGAAGAGCACGGCGATAAACGCCGGATTCAGAAGCTCTCGGCCAAGTCAGCAAAAGCCGCCCGCCAAAGGCAACAGAGACGAACTATCCAGCCTAAACAAGATTCTGGACAAACTATGTCGGATCGACAAAGACTTCGATAAACCCGCAAATCATACCCATAGAGAATGTTGGGTCTTCAAGCGATGCAGCAAACTCAACGCTGAACACAAGGGGCTGGATAGACCAAGTGAAGACGAGGACGAGCCTCGCAAACAAAGCACTGGGGAACAGAAAAAATTCCCACCAGAAGTCAAAACAGTAAATGTGTTACACGTGATGAAGGGGAGAAACAAAGCGGCGCTCCTAGAGACATATGCCCCAGGGCCCGTTACCGCGGAGTTCTGCCACTGGTCGTCCCAACCGATCACCTTCGACCATTGGGATTACTTTCGGCGATGTCCGGCGGTGATGGGCTGCCTTGGTGTTAGACCCAATAATTGACGGATACCACTTTACACGAGTCCCGATGGACGGTGGCGATGAGTTTAAACCTGATATATCGTGACACGATCCATAAAATGGGGATGGACCCAACAAAAATTAGCCATAGCAATACTACCTTTAAAGGAGCAACGCCAGGCCCAGAAGCCCATTGCACGGGCTCCCTGCTACTAGAGGTTATATTCGACTTTCCCGATAACTTCCGGGTTTAAAAGTTAACGTTTCACATCGCTCTGTTCCAAAGTGGCTATCAAGCACTACTCGGACGCGAAGCTTTCGCTCGCTTTAACGCAATACCGCATTACGCTTCTCTCACGCTTAAGATGCCCGGTCCACGTGGCATCATTACAGTAAATGGAAGTATTGAGCGCTCCTTGCGCGCGGAAGACCGTGCGGCTGCCTTGGCAGCCGCACACTAGACGGCCTCACCAAATAGAGCATCCCACAGGTCGTTAAGACCACGGACATGGTTAGACGAGTCCGATGTAGCTATATATAATTCATACAGGTTTGATGGCTATACCCCTATAGTAATACAAGGGGCTCAACGCGTGTAAACAAGTGACAATTAGACTCAACTTTACTCATCTTGAACTGTATATGATTTATTTAGTATAACCTACCTTTTTGCACGACAACTTCTCAGCTAAGTTCCTCTCTTTTACAGACGACCATCGTGCTACACCCGTCCAGGATACGGCACAACAGAGACACAGGCGCAGGCGTGCAGCAGGGACCCGTTCAAGGATTCTTTTCAGATTAAGACCTGCGTAAACCTGTTTTTATCGCTCTTGTTGATACACATCCCCGATTCTCTGTACAATCGAGGAGGATCTTGGCGTATTGGCATGTGGCCACGCCGAATATTGCACGCACTGGACACCGGGGGCTTGTTATAAAGGGCACCATTTAGCCCGGTTTACATCATAAAGACCGAATACCTTAGGGAATGTTCGCCGCCGAAGTTTGGCCTTATATGCATCAGCTCCGAATCATGTCTTTGGTCAAATGTTGGGTTTGCCGGCTCCTGTGTTTTGCTGCCTTACGTTCCGCTCTATCGGCTAAGGCGACACCAGAGAACTATCTGCGACAGTGCCTCGGGTCATCCGGACGAAAGCACCTTAGTAGAGAAAGCGGCAAAACGGATTGTCATGATATAGCGTGAGACCTGGTCAACCACTGATGACCTAGCGGAATCTTGAGATTCCTCCGCTTTAACGAGGCCGCTTCCGGCCCGGGCATGTCTGGCGCCCATTCGGATGAGCGCGGAGCCACCGAGGCTATATAGTAGCCCCAATCATCAAACTCCTCGGCTAAGTGAAAGTGTTAAAGCATTATAGTCCGATTGCCTAGTTCGCTACGCTATCACCTCCTTAATGGACCAAGGCGTTGGATCAGAAAGTGTGAACATGCGCTTTCATAACACCCCGCATTATATGCGTAATGGGTCAAGCCGACGACCGCCATCTTTCAGGTTATATACATATATACATAAACGGCCGCACGAGGTATTATAATTCTTTTAGGCAAAAGTATAAAATAGCCTTTACAATTCAGTAAAAATTGTTTTTCAATGGGAATACATGTCATTAGAACATAATATTCTTCGAAAGCATCAAGGCTTCTATTGAACGAGCGCCCTCGAGAACTTCTCGAAAGTAGTGCTCGGTAGGTACTCGGCTCTTGTCCGAATCTTGGGCTGCAATGGCGGTGGCCTCCATCTCCGCCCAGTATGTCTTCACACGGGCAAGGGCCATCCGCGCACCCTCTACGCACGCCGACCTCTTCATCGCGTTGATATGCGGCACTGCACCAAGGAACTGCTGCGCCAAACTAAAATAACTGTTCGGCTTTGGCCTCCCCGGCCACAGATGATCCACAATAGACCTCATGGAGAGTCCGGACAATCTATTCAGCTCGGCCCATTCCTCCAACCGATCAGTCAATGGAAGCGGACGCTCTGGAACGTTAAATTGTGACCAGAACAGCTTTTCCACTTTGCGATCTTTTTGATCTCGGAAGTATTCGGCCGCATCAGCAGCACTCCCCGCTAAGTCCAGATATGCATCCGCAGAACTCCACACCGTCCAAAGGGCGTGCCAGGATCTCCGAACTTCATCGGCAGATAAAGGGCTTCCCTACCGCGATATCCACGGGCTTGACGCAGCTCCTCCTTCGTCGCTCTCATTGCAGAGCGGGTGTCTTTGGCCGCCATCATGGCCTTCTCCAGGTCTGTCCTCTTCACTTGATCTTCCTTTTCAAGAAGCTTGCAACGATCAACGGCATTCTTCAATTCCACAGCCATCCTAGATATTTCCTCCTTGCTTTGGCAGTAAGCAGCCTGTTCGGCTTTCATCTCCTCGATTGCCTTTAGGGCAGCCGCATCGCTTTTTCTGGCTTGTTCTTTGGCTCGGGCAAGTTCTGCCCGAAGGTTATCCACGGCCGCAGCTCCGTCTGCATTCACACACACGTTATAGATACTGGCATCATGCTCCTCTTCCTAGGTGTCACCGGAGGAATCACATACCTTGTGCCTCGTCAAGCCGCTTGTTGACAAGTACGATGTCGGCATCTGCCACGTCAAGCTGCCGCTTTAACTCGGCTAACTCATCAGTCCGGCTGGCCACCGGACACTTCGCCACCTGCATATTAAGGCGGCAAGATTATTCCTTGGACTATGATCCTCTGTGCGCCATCGTCTTCGATAGCACCCAGAGTCTCAGGGGCTACTATCTCCACAGGGCGCATCTAAAAATGTGCGGTACTGTCAAAAACGTGCATCCTTTTGCGTACCACAAAACCCGTCAGTAGACTCGTAAAGGCTTCATGCAACCCGCTTTCGGCGGACGAAATCCTTTCAATCACCGTACCCATCAACATGCGGTGCTCTTCTGAGATAGCCGCTTGCTCTAACAGATCCCTCAGTATGTCCGACCGCACACCAGACGGTGCTGGACTCTTTCGATTGCACTCTTCAAGAGCCGGATCATCGAGGACTTCGGTGGCTAATGACATTACCTTCGCTTTGCTTCGGATCGGGAGAAACCCTCCGCGACGACACTGGGGTCGCCTACCATGAGGCGGTATGGCGGTGGGAGGCGTTTCTCCATCATCTCCGGAAGAAGATCCCCGGAGACGAGCTCTGCTGAAAATCCGAACTGCAAAATAAAGGCTTCGGTTATTTTCCTCAGAAGTAAAGCAAGATATTTTCATTATTAAGGTACCCTTTTACTTACAGCTCGGTGGAGGGCTGATCCCCTTGAGGGCATAGTGCGGCCGGGGTATCCCCCGGGGCAGGACCCTCCGGCGAAGATTTCTTCCCCCGTTTGAAGACCATTGTCTCCAGGTCCTCGGAGGCGGTTCTCTTTCTTCCCTGGGGTGAGGAAGTTTTAGTTCCTCCTCCCCGGCTAACCTACTTCACGGAGGCACTAGCCCCCTTGTTCCCCCCCCTTTATCTTCTCCTGAAGGCGCTTGATAAGGCGCGATCTCCAAGATCTGGTTAACACGGGATCCGCGAGGTCTCGGAGGAGGGCGGACACCTGATCAACTTTGCCTTCGCTATCCAATCCTGGTCAAAGAGAGGCTTTTTTAGGGCGACGTTGCGATAAATAAATGGACAGTGTGTTCGGATGCGGGGCTACTTACTTGGGTATCCGGGCGATTGCAGCTCAGACCTGCATCCTCGGTGGTGTCCGGACACATTATTTATGGTCCGAAGAACAATTTGTACATCTCCTCGGGTGTCATGCCGAGGAAGTGTTGAAGAGCTTGCGGTCCCTCCGGATTGAACTCCTCAAAGGAGGGGACGATGTTTCTTGAGGCGGGGACTCGGTGAATTAACATGACTTGCATCACCATGACGGTGACATCTCTCTCAAGGAGATCTCGGATGCGGCTCGCAATATGGGCACATCCTTTATCGCCCTTGATCCAGCCCCTTGTTGACCCATGGCGTTAGTCGTGGCGGGGATCTCGGCGAAAGACAGGTGGGGCCACCCACTTGGTACCCACGAGCTGTGATATAAAACCACTCTTGTTGCCATAAACTTGGACACCTCACGGAAAGGGCCCCTCGGGCCATGGGGCGTCGGCGTTTTTGCTTATTACGGCGCCAAGACTTTCTGCGTGCCGCCCTCGATCATCTTCCGCTCCACTTTGAAGGTCTTGAGCCACAGTCGAAGTGAGGGGTAATACGGAGAAAGCTTCGCTGCGATGATGAACGATGAGATGTGGAGGATAGATTCCGGAGCTAAATCATGGAAGTCCAGCCCATAATAGAACATAAGCCCCCTCACGAAGGGATCTGGCACGAAGCCTAGCCCTCGGAGGAAGTGAGATACGAACATGACGCTCTCACCGGGCTTGGGAGTGGGAATAACCTGCCCTTGAGCAGGTAGCCTATGCGGGATTTCACCGGTCAGGTACCTGGCCTCCCTTAGCTTTATTACGTCTTCCTCCTTGACGGAGGAAGGCATCCACCGACCTTGAAGGCTGGATCCAAACATAATCGAAGGTCCGAAGCGCCTAAACCTGAGCTTTGGGTGTTGGAACTCGAGGCGGGAGGTGGATTTGATTGAGATCGAAAGAAAAGAATAGGCCTTGGTGTCTTTATAAAGAGATGGAATACCAAGTGCCCTCCTCGTGACCGTTTGGGACTTACCTCCAATCGAGGGGTCATACCAACGGGCACGATTGGGTTACCCACGTCTGTGTTGATGAGAATCCCGTATTAAAGGGGACACGATCTCTGCTTCGACAAGACGTGCCAAGGAAACCGCCTCGCGAAACATGCTGAGATTGGTTATGAGAAACGATTCGAATAAAGACCTGGCTGTGGTGTGACGTCACACTACGGGGTACGTCAGCAGATTAGATTTGTGGAAATATTATTCTCTCTACGGTGGTATGTGGAACTTGTTTTGCGAGAGGACCACGATCCTCGTGTTCAAAATCTTCTATGAAGTATTCGAGGAGGAACCCGCCTTGCAATGCGAAGAGGATCTGCCGCGCGGACTCATCGTCATTGAAGCCTGGTTCGAGAGACTCTTGAGGAGTCCTGGATTAGGGGTATCCGGACAGCCGACTATATCTCTTGGCGGACTGTTGGACTATGAAGATACAAGATTGAAGACTTCGTCCCGTGTCCGGATGGGACTCTCCTTGGCGTGGAAGGCAAGCTTGGCAATACGGATATGTAGATCTCCTTCCTTATATGGCGACTACTGTGTAACCCTAGCCCACTCCGGTGTCTATATAAACCGGAGGGTTTAGTCCGTAGGACCAAGAACAACAATCATACCATAGGCTAGCTTCTAGGGTTTAGCCTCTCCGATCTCGTGGTAGATCAACTCTTGTAATACTCATATCATCAAGATCAATCAAGCAGGAGTAGGGTTTTACCTCCATCGAGAGGGCCCGAACCTAGGTAAAAACATCGTGTCCCCCGTCTCCTGTTACCATCCGCGTAGACGCGCAGTTCGGGACCCCCTACCCGAGATCCGCTGGTTTTGACACCGACACTAGCTTTGTAGATAGTAACACTACTATCAGCGTCCGTCTTCCTCTTGAAGATCCATTTATTTTCTATGGCTTGCCGATCATCGGGCAAGTCAACCAAACTCCACACTTTGTTCTCATACATGGATCCCATCTCAGATTTCATGGCCTCAAGCCATTTCGCGGAATCTGGGCTCATCATCGCTTCCTCATAGTTCGTAGGTTCATCATAGTCAAGTAACATGACCTCCAGAACATGATTACCGTACCACTCTGGTACAGATCTCACTCTGGTTGACCTACAAGGTTCGGTAGTAACTTGATCTGAAGTTACATGATCATCATCATTAGCTTCCTCACTAATTGGTGTAGGAGTCACAGGAACATATTTCTGTGATGAACTACTTTCCAATAAGGGAAGCAGATCTGATTACCTCATCAAGCTCTACTTTCCTCCCACTCACTTCTTTCGAGAGAAACTTCTTCTCTAGAAAGGATCCACTCTTAGCAGCGAATGTCTTGCCTTCAGATCTGTGATCGAAGGTGTACCCAACTGTATCTCCTTTGGGTATCCTATGAAGACACATTTCTCCGATTTTGGGTTTGAGCTTATCAGGATGAAACTTTTTCACATAAGCATCACAACCCTAAACTTTAAGAAACGACAACTTTGGTTTCTTGCCAAACCACAGTTCATACGGTGTCGTCTCAACGGATTTAGTGGTGCCCTTTTTAACGTGAATGCAGCTGTCTCTAATGGATAACCCCAAAATGATAGTGGTAGATCGGTAAGAGACATCATAGATCGCACCATATCTAATAAAGTACGGTTACGATGTTCGGACACACCATTACGCAGTGGTGTTCCAGGTGGCGTGAGTTGCGAAACTATTTTGCATTGTTTCAAATGAAGACCAAACTCGTAACTCAAATATTCTCCTCCACGATCAGATCGTAGAAACTTTATTTTCTTGTTATGATGATTTTCCACTTCACGCTGAAATTCTTTGAACTGTTCAAATGTTTCCGACTTATGTTTCATCAAGTAGATATACCCATATCTGCTCAAATCATCTGTGAAGGTCAGAAAATAATGATACCTGCGCGAGCATCAACACTCATCGGACTGCATACATCACTATGTATTAT
Organism: Aegilops bicornis; assembly: GCA_021605145.1. Lineage (NCBI taxonomy): Eukaryota > Viridiplantae > Streptophyta > Magnoliopsida > Poales > Poaceae > Aegilops > Aegilops bicornis. The sequence goes on along the minus strand of CM038671.1, from coordinate 536,486,121 downwards.
TTCCAACAAATCTGTTGCTCGCTCCATTGTTCCGAAAAACGGAGTCTTAGTCATCTTGCCCATGAGGCATGGTTCACAAGCATCAAGTGATTCATAATCAAGTGATTCCAAAAGCCCATCAGCATGGAGTTTCTTCATGCACTTTACACCAATATGACCTAAACGACAGTGCCACAAATAAGTTACACTATCGCTATTAACTTTACATCTTTTGGCTTCAATATTATGAATATGTGTATCACTACGATCGAGATCCATTGAACTATTTTCATTAAGTGTATGACCATAGAAGGTTTTATTCATGTAAACAGAACAACAATTATTCTCTAATTTAAATGAATAACCGTATTGCAATAAACATGATCAAATCATATTCATGCTCAACGCAAACACCAAATAACATTTATTTAGGTTCAACACTAATCCCGAAAGTATAGGGAGTGTGCGATGATGATCATATCAATCTTGGAACCACTTCCAACACACATCGATCACTTCACCCTTAACTAGTCTCTATTCATTCTCGCAACTCTTGTTTGAGTTACTACTTTTAGCAACCGAACCAAAGATCAAATACCGAGGGGTTGCTATCAACACTAGTAAAGTACACATCAATAACATGTATATCCAATATAACTTTGTTCACTTTGCCATCCTTCTTATCCGCCAAGTATCCGAGGCGGTTCCACTTCCAAAGGACGATCCTTTTGCGTTAGAAGCACTTAGTCTCAGGCTTAGGTCCAGGCTTGGGCTTCTTCACTTGTGCAGCAATTTGCTTGCCGTTCTTCTTGAAGTTTCCCTTCTTCCCTTTGCCCTTTACTTGAAACTAGTGGTCTTGTCAACCATCAACACTTGATGCTTTTCTTGATTTCTACCTTCGTCGATTTCAGCATCACGAAGAGCTTCGGAATTGTTTCCGTTATCCCTTGCATATTATAGTTCATCACGAAGTTCTAGTAACTTGGTGATAGTGACTAGAGAACTCTTTCAATCACTATCTTATCTAGAAGATTAACTCCCACTTGATTCAAGTGATTGTAGTACTCAGACATTCTGAGCACATGCTCACTAGCTAAGCTATTCTCCTCCATCTTGTAGGCAAAGTACTTGTCAAAGGTCTCATACCTTTCGACATGGGCATGAGTCTGAAATACTAATTTCAACTCTTGGAAAATCTCATATGCTCCGTGGCGTTCAAAACGTCTTTGAAGCCCCGATTCTTAGCCGTAAAGCATGGTGCACTAAACTATCAAGTAGTCATCATACCGAGCTTCGCCAAACGCGTTCATAACGTCAGCATATGCTCTGCAATAGGTCCATCACCTAGCGGTGCATCAAGGACATAATTCTTCCGTAAAGAATGAGGATAATCCTCAGATCACGGACCAAGTCCGCATCATTGCTACTAACATATTTCAACATAGTTTTTTCTCTAGGAACAGATCAAAATAAACGGGGAGCAACATCGCGAGCTATTGATCTACAACATAGATATGCTAATACTACCAGGACTAAGTTCATGATAAATTAAAGTTCAATTAATCATGTTACTTAAGAACTCCCACTTAGATAGATATCCCTCTAATCATCTAAGTGATCACGTGATCCAAATCAACTAAACCATGTCCGATCATCACGTGAGATGGAGTAGTTTTCAATGGTGAACAACACTATGTTGATCATATCTACTATATGATTCACGCTCGACCTTTCGGTCTCGGTGTTCCGAGGCCACATCTGCATATGCTAGGCTCGTCAAGTTTAACGAGTATTCGCAGTGCAAACCCGGCTTGCACCCATTGTAGATGAACATAGAGCTTATCAAACCCGATCATCACGTGGTGTCTCGGCACACGGCGAACTTTGTAGCAACGGTGCATACTGTGAGAACACTTTTATCTTGAAATTTAGTGAGAGATCATATTATAATGCTACCGTCAATCAAAGCGGTAATAAGATGCATAAAAGATAAACAACACATGCAATCAATATAAGTGATATGATATGGCCATCATCATCTTGTGCTTGTGATCTCCATCTCTGAAGCACCGTCATGATCACCATCGTCACCGGGGCGACACCTTGATCTCCATCGTAGCTCGTTATCGTCTCGCCAACTATTGCTTCTACGACTATCGCTACCGCTTAGTGATAAAGTAAAGCAATTACAGGGCGATTGCATTGCATACAATAAAGCGACAACCATATGGTTCCCCGCCAGTTGCCGATAACTTCGATTTACAAAACATGATCATCTCATACAATAAAAATATAGCATCATGCCTTGACCATATCACATCACAACATGCCCTGCAAAAACAAGTTAGACGTCCTCTACTTTGTTGTTGCAAATTTTACGTGGCTGCTACGGGCTGAGCAAGAACCGTTCTTACCTACGCATCAAAACCACAACAATAGTTCGTAAAGTTAGTGCTGTTTTAACCTTCTCAAGGACCGGGCGTAGCCATAACTTTTCGGTTCAACTAAAGTTGGAAGCGGCACCGCTTGAGCCACTGTGTGCAAAGCACGCGTCGGTAGAACCAGTCTCGTTAAGCGTTACGCATAATGTCGGTCCGGCGCTTCATCCAACAATACCGCCCGAACCAAAGTATGACATGTCGGTAAGCGGTATGACTTGTATCGCCCACAACTCACTTGTGTTCTACTGTGCATATAACATCTACGCATAAAACCAGGCTCGGATGCCACCGTTGGGGGAACGTAGTAATTTCAAAAGTTCCCTCGCACACACGGGATCGTGGTGATGCATAGCAACGAGAGGGGAGAGTGTTGTCTACGATGCCCTCGTAGACCGAAAGCGGAAGCGTTAACTGCTTAGCCTTGTTGATGTAGTCGTCGTCTTCACGATCCGACCGATCCAAGTACCGAGCGTCACGGCACCTCCGAGTTCAGCACATCGCTCAGCTCGATGGCGTCCGCGAACTCCGATCCGCAGAGCTTCACGGGAGAGTTCCATCGGCACGACAGCGTGATGACGGTGATGATGTTGCTACCGACGCAGGGCTTCGCCTAAGCACCGCTATGATATGACCGAGGTGGAATATGGTGGAGGGGGGGGGGGGCACCGCACACGGCTGGGAGAGATCAACAGATCAACTTGTTATCTAGAGGTGCCCCTGCCCCTGTATATAAAGGACCAGGGGGAGGAGGCGGCCAGCTAGGGGAGGGCGCGCCAGGGAGGCGTCCTACTCCCACTAGGAGTAGGACTCCCTCTTTCCCTAGTTGGAGTAGGAGGGGGAAAGGAAGGGAAGGAGAGAGAGGAAGGAAAGGGGGCGCCGCAACCCCCCTCCTTGTCCAATTTGGACTAGAGGGGGAGGGGGCGCGCGGCCTGCCCTAGCCGCCCCTCCTCTTCTCCACTAAAGCCCATCTTGGCCCATTAAACTCCCCGAGGGGTTCCGGTAACCCCCCGGTACTCCGGTATATGTCTGAGACTCCCCGAAACCATTCCGGTGTCCGAACATAGTTGTCCAGTATATCGATCTTTATGTCTCGACCATTTGGAGACTCCTCGTCATGTCCGTGATCACATCCGGGACTCCGAACTACCTTCGGTACATCAAAACGCAAAAACTCATAACACAATCGTCACCAAAACTTTAAGCGTGCGGACCCTATGGGTTCGAGAACTATGTAGACATGACCGAGACATATCTCCGGTCAATAACCAATAGCGGAACCTGGATGCTCATATTGGCTCCTACATATTCTACGAAGATCTTTATCGGTCAAACCGCATAACAACATACGTTGTTCCCTTTGTCATCGGTATGTTACTTGCCCGAGATTTGATCGTTGGTATCTCAATACCTAGTTCAATCTTGTTACCGGCAAGTCTCTTTATTCGTTATGTAATGCATCAACCCGCAACTAACTCATTAGTCACATTGCTTGCAAGGCTTATAGTGATGTGCATTACCGAGAGGGCCTAGAGATACCTCTCCGACAATCGGAGTGACAAATCCTAATCTCGAAATACGCCAACTCAACAAGTACCTTCCGGAGACACCTGTAGAGCACCTTTATAATCACCCGATTCACGTTGTGGCGTTTGGTAGCACACAAAGTGTTCCTCCGTTAAGCGGGAGTTGCATAATCTCATAGTCATAGGAACATGTATAAGTCATGAAGAAAGCAATAGCAACATACTAAGCGATCAAGTGCTAAGCTAACGGAATGGGTCAAGTCAATCACATCATTCTCCTAATGATGTGATCCCGTTTATCAAATGACAACTCATGTCTATGGCTAGGAAACTTAACCATCTTTGATCAAAGAGCTAGTCAAGTAGAGGCATCATAGTGACACTATGTTTTGTCTATGTATTGACACATGTATTATGTTTCCGGTTAATACAATTCTAGCATGAATAATAAACATTTATCATGAAATAAGGAAATAAATAATAACTTAATTATTGCCTCTAGGGCATATTTCCTTCACTAAGTACTATTGCAAACCCATTCATCTTTTATTATTCCATTATATATACTTTATTCCAACTTTGCTATGGCTCATACCCCCCGATACAACCCATAGATTCATCAAAATAAGCACACAATGCAACGAAAGTAGGATCTGTCAAAAACAGAATAATCTGTAGCAATCTGAAAACTTCGAAAACTTCTGTAACTCCAAAAATTCCGAACAATTAGGAAAACGTAGGAAATTTGTATATAAATCTTGTGCAAAAATTCAGAATTTTAAATTAAACCTGTAAATTTTCAAAATTATTTTCTTTGGGCCTTGAAAGTTTACATTTTTCTAGCAAGATCAAATCAACTATTTCCCAACATGATCCCAAAGGCTTTGCTTGGCTCAAACACTAACTAAAACATAAAAAACACAATCATAACAGTAGCATAATTGTGCAAATACTCAAAACAGGAAGAAAAGGCAAAAAGTAAAATTTATTCATTGGGTTTGCCTCCCAACAAAGCGCCATCGTTTTATGCCCCTAGGTAGGGATAAGAATTTATTGATGCTCACATGAAAGATAATAATTGAAACACGAAGAGAGCATTATGTAGTGTGGAAAACACATTTAAGTCTAACATACTTCCTATGCATAGGCATTTTATAAGTAAACAAATTATCATGGCAAGCAAAAACTAGCATATGCAAGGAAGAAGAAGGAAACAATAGCAATCTCAACATAACAAGAGATAATTTAGTAACATGAAAATTTCTACAACCATATTTTCCTCTCTCATAACAATTACATGTAGGATCATAATAAAATTCAACAATATAAATTTTCTCTTCATGATCCACATGCATGCAAAGTTGACACTCTTCCAAAATAGTGATATTATTTTTAGCTAAAGTTGACACTCTTCCAAACCCACTTTTACTATTATCGCAAGCATATTCATCATGAGGTTCAAATAAAATTTCAAGATCATAATAATCATTATCACCCCAATCATGATCATTGCAATAAGTAGTGGACATAGCAAAACAAGCATCCCCAAGCTTGGGGTTTTACATATCACTAACACAATTGGCATTAATATAATTTATAATAACATCATTGCAATCATGCTTTTCATTGAAGGAGCTACCATGAATCACTTTATAAATTTCTTCGTTTAACACTTCATCACAATTTTCAGATTCATAAATCTCAAGCAAAACTTCATAAAGATAATCTAGTGAACTCAATTCACTAGCAATTGGTTCATCATAATTGGATATTTTGAAAATATTATCAAGTGGATGAGCATCCATATCAATAGATTCTTAGCAAGCAAAGATGCAAGCAATAGAAGCCACATGGTAACACAAGCAAATAAAAGATCGAACGAGAAAAAGAAAACGAAAAAGAGAGCGAATAAAACGGCAAATTTTTGTGAAGTGTGGCAGATGAAAACGAGAGGCAAATTGCAAATAATGTATTTGCAAGGAGATGAGATTTTTTATTAGGAACCCAATAGATGTTGATGATGTCTCCCGGCAACGGCGCCACAAATTCTTTCTTGATGGCTCGTGTCCGCGTCAGTATTTCCCCGAAGAGGAAGGGATGACGCATCACAACCTCTGATGCGTATTTCCCTCAGTTATGAAACCAAGGTTATCGAACCAATAGGAGAACCAAGCAACACTATGTAAACGGTACCTGCACACAAAGAACAAATACTTGCAACCCAACGCGTAAGAGGCGTTGTCAATCCCTCTCGGGTAAAAGATAAACTGGTTTGTATGATTTTGGGTAAATAGATCTTGCGATAAAACAAAACAAAATAAATAAAGAAAAAAGTGCAGCAAGGTATTTTTGGGTTTCTAGAATAATAGATCTGAAAACAAAAGCAAATAAAAATAGATCTCAAAGCAAATATGATAAAGAATAGACCCGAGGGACGTATATTTCACTAGTGGCTTCTCTCAAGAAAAATAGCATACGACGGGTAAACAAATTTCTGTTGGGAAATTAATAGAACTTTAAATAATTATGACGATATCCAGGCAATGATCATTATATAGGCATCACGTCCAAGATTAGTAGACCGACTCCTGCCTGCATCCACTACTATTACTCCACACATCGAACGCTATCCAGCATGCATCTAGTGTATTAAGTTTATGAAGAAACGGAGTAATGCAATAAGAATGATCACATGATGTAGAAAAGATCTATTTCATGTAGGAATAGACACCATCTTGTTATCCTTAATAGCAACAATCAATACGTGTCTTGCTGCCCCTTCTGTCACTGGGAAAGAACACCGCACGACCGAACCCATCACAAAGCACCTCTTCCCATGGCAAGAAAAATCGATCTAGTTGGCCTAACTAAACCAAAGATTCGAAGAAGAAATACGAGGCTATAAGTAATCATGCATATAAGAGATCAAAGAAACTCAAATAACTTTCATGGATAAATAGATCTGATCATAAATCAAAGTTCATCGGATCCCCACAAACACACCGCAAAAAGTTTTACATCAAATAGACCTCCAAGAGAGCATTGTATTGAGAATCAAAAGAGAGAGAGAGAGAGAGAGAGAGAGAGAGAGAGAGAGAGAGAGAGAGAGAGAGAGAGAGAGAGAGGAAGCCATCTAGCTACTAACTACGGACCCATAGGTCTACAATGAACTACTCACGCATCATCCGAGAGGCACCAATGAAGATGATGAACCCCTCCGTGATGGTGTCTAGATTGGATCTGGAGGTTCTGGAACTGGCGGTGGCTGCAATTGTGTTTCTTCGATTCCCCTAGGGTTTTTGGATTTTGGGTATTTATGGAGCAAAGAGGTGGTGCGGGATGCGGCCGAGGTGGGCACAACCCACTAGGGCGCGCCTGGGCCCCCAGGCGTGTCCAGGTGGCTTGTGCTCCCCTCAGAGCCCCCTCTGGTACTTCTTTGGCCCAACAGGTGTCTTCTGGTCCGGAAAAATTCTCCAAAAAGTTTAGCGTTTGGACTCCGTTTGGTCTTGATATTACTGCAGTAAAAACAAGAAAAAAACAGCAACTAGCACTAGGCACTATGTCAATAGGTTAGTCCCAAAAATGATATTAAGTTGCTATAAAACGGTTATAAAACATCCAAGAATGATAATATAACATCATGGAGCAAGCAAAAATTATAAATACGTTGGAGACGTATCAAACAACATATAGGTTATAGAAGCGAGGTTGGCAAGATTATTGTCTCTCTCAATTTTGCAAAAGAGAGCAAGAAACAGGAGCACAGCTCTTCTTCAAATGTTGCTACACCCTTAGGCTTTGGAATTCGGTCATCGATAAGTTGGGTCTTGCCCACATGGACACCTCCACATGGAACCTTGATGATTTGGTCAAGGATTGGTGGGACAAGAGAACCGGCATGCAAAATCTCGACAGACGAGCCATGGCCTCTCTTACCATGCTTTCGTTTCATGGACCACACAGGCAGAGAGAAATGCCCGAGTCTTCCGCCACAAGATTGCACCACCGCTGATTCTTCTTAGATTAATTTTAGAGGAGGCAAAACTTTGGGTCTTAGCAGGTGCTAAGAAGCTTGGCATAATTTTATGGCAGGAGTAGTTCTCATGTCGCGATTGTGGTTCACGTGTAATATTCTCTATTCGCTCCTTATTTAAGAGATGAGGCAAATTTTTTGCCTCCGTTTTGAAAAAAAAAGTTTCTTGCCATGGCTGTATATATAGAAATTATGAAATTATTATCTCTCATGTCTCTATTGTTTCTTCGTTTCCAGGCATTGCCATTGTAAATTAGCGATGATCGTGGTTGCCCAGCCACTCTACCCCAGGGTTGTTCTCCTTGTAGACGCGCCTGCCCCTCTATGGCGTCAAATACCCTAAATTGTTTGCCATTTCTACTTTTCTACTAATATATCGACCTGCAACGCTTGTGCATGTTAGGAAAACAAATGAACTGATAGATATCTATGGTAAAATTATAAATGGCACATCTAAAGTGTTGCTATTGTCGATTCTATTGCACTGTTGCTTGTTGGAGTTGATATCGAACTCTCGGGGTTTGCGACACAATTTATCAAAGCCATGCCCCTTGAGATACCGAGTTGGTGGGATACGTCCGAGTTGTTTTATTGGACCCGTGAGAGCCAGCGATCGTTCCTAAGGGAGAGGATCCAGGTGGACCAATCTCAGTTTGTTCTTTGCTGCCGCTAGCGTCTTTGCGGGTTAAACCCTATAGGTTTTCTCCTGGGGTTTTCTTCTTCTTTTCGTTTTCTTTTGATTTGTTTTCTTTTCCTATTTTTCTCCTGTTTTGTTTTTTTTCTTCGCTATATTTGTCTTTTCTTGTTTTTCCTTTCATTTTTCTTTGGTTTCTCTTTGTTTCTTTCATGGTTTTTACCAGTTTTGTTTTTTCTTTGTTTTTTTGTTTGTTTCTTTGTTTTCAACAGGTTTTTTGTTTTCCTTTGTTTCTTTATCGGTTTTCACTCTCTTTTCATTCTTTTTGCACTTGTTCTTTGGTTCTTTTTGTTTTATTTTTTTCTTTTGTTTACATTTTTCTTTTTCATTGTTTTTCGTTTTTCTTCGTTTCTTTTGGCTTTCATTCTACATTTCCGTATACGTCAAGAACATTTTCTAATACACGTTTAACATGTTTCAAATAAAAGTTTAACATTTTTTCAATCTAGAATCAACATTTTTTCTACACACGCTTTTCAACATTTTTCAAATATTCACCTCACAAAAATGGGTTTTCAAATACAAGATTAAGATTTTTTTGAATACATTGTCAAAATTCTTTTTATACACATTTTAAATTCTTGATTAACATTTTTAAATGCAAGATTAACATTTTTTGATTCGTTTTCTTTTCCTATTTTTTCTCCTGTTTTGCTTGTTTTTTTCTTTGCTATATTTGTTTTTTTCTTGTTTTCCCTTTCATTTTTCTTTTGTTTCCCTTTGTTTCTTTCATGATTTTTATCGGTTTTCTTTTTTCTTTGATTTTTGTTTGTTTCTTTGTTTCAACAGGTTTTTTGTTTTTCTTTGTTTCTTTATCGGTTTTCATTGTCTTTTCATCATTTTTACACTTGTTCTTTGGTTCTTTTTGTTTTATTTTTTCTTTTGTTTATGTTTTTCTTTTTCATTTTTTTTCTTTTTCTTCGTTTCTTTTGGTTTTCATTCTACATTTTCGTATCGTCAAGAACATTTTTCTAATACCACGTTTAACATGTTTCAGATAAAAGTTTAATATTTTTCAATACGGGTCAACATTTTTTTCTACACGTTTCAACATTTTTCAAATATTCACCTCACAAAAATTGGTTTTTCAAATACAAGATTAAGATTTTTTGAATACATGGTCAAAATTCTTTTATACATATTTAAAACAAAATTAAATTCTTGATTAATATTTTAAATACAAGATTAACATTTTATTAATACATGGTCAAAAACATTATACACCTTTAACATTGTTCAAATGTTCGATTAACATTGTTTTCAAATGCAAGATTAACATTTTAAAATACGTGGTCAACATTGTTTCTATATACATTTAAAAAATCAAATATTTAATAACATTCATCAATTACAAGTTTAACATTTTTTAATACAATACACGATGGAATTTTTTAAGTACATGATCAACATGTTTTCAATACACATTTAACATTTTCAAATGCTTGATTATCTTTCTTCAAATACTTCACCCGCAAAAAAAAAACTTTCTTCAAACACTTGTTTAAGATTCTTTTCCAATAATTGATCAACATTTTGAAAATGCATGAGTAACATTTTTTACACACATTGTATATTTTTTATATACATTTTTCGCATATATAAGAAATATTTTCTCTATAAACATGTTTCAAATGCTTGGTTAACAAAATGTTTTATGTAAAGTGTTTTTTGTTATATATTTATTTATAAATTTGGAATTGCAAACAAAAGTAGAAAAAAAGATAAAAAACAGAATAAAATCATGAAAAAGGAAATTAAAAAATGAGGTTGTTGTCGGATGTGGGGTTCCGGCAAACCCTTAAGGTCCGAACAACTGGGGTGCGTTGAAGTCTTTCCCTCCTACCGATCTCGCTCTAGCTCATTTGAGATCTGCTTGAGACGAACTTCGACGAACTCATAACACGAGAAGAGACCACGGGGTTTATCTTTGGTTGGGGCCACCGTTGTGGTGTAATACCCTACTCCAGTGTGGTGGTGGTGGATTGCCTCTTGGTCTGATGATGAACAGTACAAGAGAAGAACAGCCTCCTGAGGTTGAGGTGTTCTTGTGCGAGTGTTGACTTCTCGATCTGTCCCAGATCGTCTCTCCCCTTTTACTACTGTAGTGGCTAGACCTATTTATAGAGGCCCTGGTCCTCTTCCCAAATGTTGAGCGGGAAGGAAGCCAACAATGGCGGGCAAATTTGAAGGGGGACAGCTAGTACAAGCTATCCTGACAAAAGCGGTCTTAGCTGCGAAAAGCCACAGGATGATGCCGTCTTGGGCTCCACGATAACCTCCCCTCGCTGTCCACACGGTCTTGGTCTTGTCGCACCAATATGGCAACCTTTGCACGATGCCTCAGTACTCTTAAATGCTGCGCTTGCCTCCTTAGCACCAAAGAGGAAATGGGGACGTTATGCGCTGGCGCCGCTTTGGCGCCGTTCGTCATAGCTCACGTCATGAGTGCCTTGTGAGGTTTGCCCCCTTGATATCTCCGGCTCCTCGTGAGCTGCCTGGCTAAACCTACTCGAGAGGAAGTCTTCGTCGTCGCCTCGCGAGCTTGGACCCTCGCGAAGGTCTTGGATGCCTTCTTGATGAAGATGGGCGTACAAGGCTGTTGCCAATACGCCATGGGCGCAGGCGAGCAAGTCTGGGACCCCGTTTCCGAGAATGCCGGCGGTAGCCCTCGGGCCCAAGGTGCGTCGGGCTTGGCTTGGCAGCGAAGCCAAGGGTCAAGTTCGGAGCACGCGCCCCAAAAGCTCTTGGCCTCATACTCACGACGTGGCGGTTGATTTGGCGTGGCGTCTCCGCTTCCCCGCCGCCTCGGCAAGCTGCGATTGTGGCCGAGTCCTGCGACACGCAAGGAAAACCATCATTACCTGCGATCGTGGGAGACGTCAGTTGGCCTTCTCTTGCTATATATATGGGGAGGGGGGCGGAGCCCCCGTTGCCCATCTTCTTCTTGCTTGCTTGCTTCGTCCTCCTTGCTCCCCTACTGACAGCAACGGCGCCCATTAGAAGGTTTTCGACCAAAGAGAAAGGGAAAGCTCCCCGTGAAGATCCGGAGCCACTTCCGCCGAAGAAGCGGTCGATCCATCGCCGTGAGGAAGCGGCGATGCAAGTGGTGACGAGGCCTTGGTACGAGCGGCCCCCACCGGGGTACGCGCTACTATTATACGCCCGAGCCGAGGGCTCGGGAGGACGGAGAGCCGAGGCAGCACCGCTGCGCCCGCGCTGAAAGTCGTCGCGCCCGAGCGCCATCTTGTTGTCGCCCGTGGGGTCCACGCCGCCACGACTCCTGGGCGAGTTAGTCTTTGTGGCACCGATGCCGCAAACTCTGGATCCGCTTCCGCGGTTCTTCTCCGGCGTGATGCCGCCGAGGGGCTACTTGAGCTCTCATTGCGGCCGCGTACGCCGACTGCAGTGCCCCACCGGAGCGGAGAGCGAAGTGGTCCCCACCGGAAACATCTTCATGACCCGCGGCTGGGGTGAAATTGCGCGGGTTTGCCGTGCGAGGGGGGCCCTCACGATCCACTTCAAGTACGACGGCGCCTCCACGCTCTTCTTCAAGGTCTTCGATGCCGAGTGCCACCGCTTGGAGCGCTGTCCTAGAGAGGAGCGCCAGGCCATCGCGCACTCCGATCGCGAGCACTCCAGCAGCAGCAGCCCTTGGGAGTCCAGCAGCTCTCCCGATCTTTACGAGACTCCGGAGATGAGCGACGACAGCTACGTCTCTCCTAGCTCTCGCCACGCTCGGGCGAGTCACGCGGCGTCGGTAAGCCGCCCGGCCACGATCTGGATGGGGGCGAGGCGCCGACCTCCGTGGCCCTTTGATGATGATGGCGTCCGCCACGGAGGGTGTAGATAAGATTCCCCTAGTAACAGCTTTTGTTTCCTGCGGAGGATCACGAATCAACCCGTGGGGGCATGTGAAGTCTGTAATGTCTTTTCGTGTTCATCTTCCCCGTTATAAAACTTGGAGAACACATGTCCCGTTAAGGCTCGGTCCCCCTTTCTTTCCTCGCGATAGCTTGTTGCTCTCTGTTGACGAGGTCCGGTCCCAAGGCGGCTACAACCGTCGCTGGTATGCCAGGTCGCATGCCGTGGTCAAGGCCAGGAGGTGCGCGGCCCGAGGTCAAGTAAGATCCCCTGAGGCGCGATGCTCAGGAGGTCCCCCTTAGTGCTCAAGCAGCCATGGTAAAGAGAGAAAGGGAGTTGATGTGGTCACAACGGGGTTGCGGTTGGGCGTGAGCGACCATTAAGCCTAAACATTTAGCTGATCCGGGTGCAGGACTTATCTCGTTGATTTTGTGGTGACTCCTGACGTGGCGCCAGAGCTGCACGCCTACTCATGCGGCATAGCTAGGCCGGCCCATACGAGTTTCCCTTCCCCCATGCTCTCCTTAGTGCTCTACGTCCTCAGGTCCCGGCCCTTGCCTTGAGCTTCGGCCCGGCCAGGTATGCCAGTCACGATGCCGTGGTCAAGGCCGAGGTGAGGGCTGGAGAGCCGATGGGAACTCTGAGTCCACGATGCTCGAGGCCCCCCCCTGTAACGCCATAAGCCAGATCGCCTGAGAAAAAGGAGACTTGATGTCTACTACACAACCTTCTTCTTGTAGACGTTGTTGGGCCTCCAAGTGCGAGAGGTTTGTAGAGACGATGTAAATTTCCCTCAAGTGGATGACCTAAGGTTTATCAATCCGTGGGAGGCGTGGGATGAAGATGGTCTCTCTCAAGCAACCACCTGCAACCAAATAACAAAAGAGTCTCTTGTGTCCCCAACACACCCAATACAATAGTAGATTGTATAGGTGCACTAGTTAATGAAGAGATGGTGATACAAGTGCAATATGGATGGTAGATATAGGTTTTTGTAATCTGAAAATATAAAAACAGCAAGGTAACAAGTGATAAAAGTGAGCGTAAATGGTATTGCAATGCTAGGAAACAAGGCCTAGGGTTCATACTTTCACTAGTGCAAGTTCTCTCAACAATAATAACATAACACTACAAAAAAATACACTTCCGTGATGATACGTGTTTGTCACCGTAGGTCGCGTTTTTTGTCATGCATGTACATCCATGACAAATTTATGACAGAATCAAGATAGTCATACATGTCTTTGTCGTAGAAGTGTTCCATGACATTACCAAAATTATCATCACGGAAGTGTCCACTTCCATGACGATAAATCGTAGCGTGTCACAAGTGCTTTGGTCAAGGGTGACCGACACGTGGCATCCACCGTAGCGGAACACCGTTTAAGCTATCGGGTCGGATTTTGGATCCAGATAACCCGTTAACAACCCCGACCAATGGAAATTTCCACGTGTAAAAATCATCATTGGTGGAGGAAACACGTGTCGGCTCATCGTTGGGACAGATGTCATCCATTCATTGGAGCCAGAAAAGCGCCTATGATACGTCGACCGTGGCACCCATCAAGTTTAATTGGGCGGCCCAACTAAAAACCCACAAGATTTTTGCGGACCATAATGGGCGGCCCGATTCAAAACCCACGAGATTTTGCGGACTATAATGGGCTGGCCCGACTAAAACCCTGAATTTCATGGGCCATATTTGGCCCGATGAAGGCCCACAAGATTTTTGTGTGCCATAATGGGCGGCCTGGTAAAAAACCACAAAATTCTTGCGGATCATAATGGGCGGCCCATTAAAACCCACAATTTGGCAGACATTAATGGGCCATTTGTAAACCCACAAGATTTTGAGGACCCTAGTAAAGGGCCCATTAAGCTGTTGCCATGTTTTGGGCCAAATGCGGCTCATATTTGATCCGGGTCCATTCTTGGCTGCCGCGTTACGGGCCTAATAATGGCCCATATAAGATCCGACCGTTAAAAGCCTCCCACTTTACGGGCCAAATCACGTCCCGAATCGGTCCGGTGCTTTAAGAGGTTTGGGCTCAATTATGGCCCATATCGATTGACCCGTTATTTGGGCCTTTATGCTTTTAGGCCCACCGCTAAAGGCCCATTTAGTAATTCGGCCTAATATTAGTTTACGACTGTTAAGGGCCCATTTAACATTCGGTCCTATATTAATTTGACTGTTAAAAGCCCGTCATATAGTTGGGCCTAACTTCGACCGGTTTGCATCAAGGCACTGCTTTCATGACCGATATCTGATTGGGCCAAACAAGGACCGAGACAACTTTGGCACTGTTAAAAGCCCATGAATTGATTCGCACAATCATGGGCGGGGTCCATTAATTTCTTTGCCGCCCGTGAAGCTATTTAACGCGTTTGAGTCCGACCTACTTCTCGACCTCCTAAAGCCCATTGAGTTTTCTTGCGAAAAGAGGGCGGGGTGACTCGGCCTATTAAAGGCGAATCTACTAGTGGGCGGTTGACCTGGCCCATGATGCGGATCATACATCGTGATTGCATGACAGCCCGATTATGTATCGTAATTTTACGGTTTGGCGGTTTCTTTGCGAAGATGCGGGATATATCTTTGTAAAATAAGCTGCAGCATCGTGAATAAGAAAAAAACCTAGACTATACAATAAAGAAATTACGACATATTACATCCACTTTGGGCATCAAAGTTACGCCACTATGATAATAAAGCACAAGCGGACATCGGATTACATACCTTTGGGCATCAAAGATTGCCACGATTGCAAAATAAACAACGCCGACAAACTAATATACAAAACCGACAACACTTCAATAGAGTTCAAGAAAGGTTAGCCACTATTTGTGCAGCCTGCCAAGCAACTGAGCAAGATGATGAGGCTAGCTTGTTACGCACTTATATCTTCCTCACTCTGAAAGATAAACAACCAGACAGATGACAGGTTTTGCGCATAAAAGTATCAGTGCTGACAATTCATCACATTTCTTACTCACGAATGAAGTGACACAGTTTAAAACTGCATTAACACAATATGGTATTGTTTAGGTCAAGACATGGCAGGAAATGACATTGTGAAGGAGTTGGCAGCTTCACGACACCATTGGATTACAGATCAAGAACTGATAAGTATCAATGGTTAGCGTGCTGTCAATTTATCCCATTTCAGATTGGCAAATAAAGAGACGGTTTAAATAATACTCCCTCCGTCCGGAATTACTTGTCATCAAAATGGATGTGTCTAGAACTAAAATACATCTAGATACATCCATTTCAATGACAAGCTATTATTTTGAACAGGAGAAATAATAGAATTTTTTTTGCGGGTGATATGACATTGTTCATAGTTAAGACATTGCAGAATATGACATTGTCTTTGTAGTGGGTAGAGTTCACCACACCACTTTGGATTACGGATGAAGAAACGAAGCATACATGCGGTGCAAATAAGATCACTTGCTCTGTATAGTTTAATTTACATGGTATGAAGAAGGAACTTGGTTGTACAACTGAAAACTTAAATTGAGAAGGACAAACTTTTGTTTATGAACTACATAATAAACTTTAAACATGCAATTTGATGAAAACACCAAAATAAACAGCTATTTGCAATCATGCCTAACCAAATATACACAACAAAGTTTGAAGGCTTGAGAAGGACAAACTTACATTCTTGGTGAAGGCGAAAGCTCTATAAAGCCCTTGTCCATCTTGATGGGGGGGGCAATTCAAGAAGTTTAGCAGAATGTTCTTCATAAGCATTCCCTTTATTCTACATTTTGTTAAGAGTAAATATAGATGTGATAATATACGAAAAATGGAGAATATTTAAGATAAGATGAAGAGTGATGCTACATAACCAAGTAGCTATAAATGTATGTGCAGCGATACGAGGCAAAAGGCACAACCAAGAGCAATGCACAGCTAAACTTCTTGATTACCAACCTTATGGTAAGAGTAAATATAGATACGATGTGTAGAAAATGGAGGGCGAAGGAAAATAAGCTGCGAGTGATGGTATATGAACAACTACTGTCAATATAAGTACACCGATAAAGGACAACATGTACTTACAAGAACAATGCGAGCTAAAAAAATTCATTGGCATTGGATATATTCTACACTAATGTAACCATTCATACTGGTCGAGATAATTTGGGCGAACAATTGATAAAGCAAGCTATCGTGCATACTGCTGTCACATAATGAACCGGTATGTATGCAGAAATGCGGTGATACGGACATGACATGTACTAACAAGAGCAAAGCAAGCGGCGGCCCATATTTGCGATATCACATGTCGTTCTTTTCAAACCGGAATTCTTCTTGACGATTTCCTGCAAAAAGATCCGTAAGGCACATGCGGAAAAGTAGAAGTTCAAATTGTCATGTGATTTCATAGAGCGGTACCTCATCCCTGGAGCGAGACCAGTGCATAACAAGGTTTTTCCATTCAATGTCTTCTAAATTTAGCACAAGAGACTTCCACGGAAATTCGTTTATAGACTTGCCTTCAAAGTGTGATTTCCTCGGGTAACACGATCTGCTGCAATGCTTCCTTGAAAAGCACAAGCAAGCTTTGCTCGTCATGACTATCCAGATTGACCCTCACCTAGTTACAACAATGTAATGTAAATCATTGATGTGTTCGATCAATGACAGGAAAATAATAACCATGAATAATAGCACTTACACGTAAGTTGGACAGAAGATGTGAAAATGGTGTTTGTCTTCACTATAATCTTCCCATGATGGGAATATATGCACGTAGTCCCTAACAACATTGAAAACATTGTCTTTTAAAGCTGGGAATAAATGGAATGGGGTTCCAATCTGCGGGAATTGGCCGTCTCTGATTAGGATAGGTCTTGACGGTGGACTTCTTGTACTTTTTCTTTGGAGTGGGATTTTTTACGTGCAATTTGGCTTGGTGCTATGGCAAATGAAATCGGTATACCTTTTGTTGGAGTGCGGTGTCACGTGTGGTGGGGCTAGTGGTGTGGCGGTGAAGTATGGGTGCAGTCTGCTTTCGAGTCGGACCTATGTTTTGTGTCCTTTGGTTGTACAACCAATATAAGTGGTATTGGGCGCTGCTGATTTCTCCGGCACCACCACGTTTTCAAGGACTTTGCTTTGGGTGCTCCTTGAGGTTCGACAATCACCCTCTTCCTTTTGATGTCTAATGCACAAGAACAACATTTGAGTGGAGAAACATGGTATGACTGACGGATGGAATATGTATTGATAATGGATGGGCATGGCATCTCGAGTTATATGATGAGTAAACTAAGCGGATGGTGGTGCGACAAAGTAGAAGAAATGCAAGGCGACATATGCAAGATACGCACAATAAATAAAACCTTGCCAAATTAGAGCAGGCACCTTGATGGGTGAATTGAGCAGAATGGGCCATCGCCTTTGACTCCTCGAGGTTAGAATAGTCATTAGGATGATATTACGAACAAGAATCAACAGGTGGGGGCGTCTGAGTTTCATTGCTTCCGAATGGCACTCAATGCCTTGGTGCCAATTTTGTAAGTCATTGCGATTGTTCCACAATATTCTTACGATCGCCGGATTACGATATTCACTTTGTAATTGCGTATAATATCCGAGAACCATGAAAACATAAATAGTTGTGAGATTATCTTTTGTAATGCGGATGATATTCTAATATAGGGGCGCCCCTGTAAACACTTATGTGCTATCAATGGATTCTGATGAGAGAGCTCATGTGTGCTGTAATATCATGCGTGCATTTATATAATCTGGCACAAGTACACAAAGAATAGTCTCCGAAGTAATGAGATATTGGCGGATGATAGGTTCATAATATCTTTGTATACATACTTTATTGCCAAACCATGATAACAAGAGCACCACGACAACTAGGCGGATCATAGTGTACATAACAGGGTACACCATAACCACGATATATAAATCGGGAAAGTGGGCTGGCTTGAAAATCACGGTGTTATATTGCCGCTAGTAATTGAAAGCCTATCGATCCACGTCTGAGCCAAGGCACTATCGAACATGGTAAAGAAGAGCAAAGCAGATTTTGGATAATAAAATGTTAGTTGTGTAGTGCCCACACAAGATGAACGAGGCGCATTAAGAATGCAAGTCCCAGCTGTCTCTCGACCATTTCGGCGGTTGGATGAAGATCCCTCGTCTCCTAACCCTTCTTCTTCCTCGTCTCTTAATTCTTCCAATACTGAGAACACCTTGCAGACGCCCGGCGGACCATGACCCCATCGCTGTGTTCCTCCGCCACCCCACCCCCACCAGCGTCGAGTTTTCTTAGTTGGTGAGGCCCCACAACCACCCGAGCCTTGGATCGCATCGCGAACTCCGTGAGCTCTGGAAAATCGGTCGACCCAATTTTGAAATTTAGTCTCTGTGATTTAACTAGTGTGGAATATAAAGGGAAAACCATAAGCATTGGGAGCATAGTGTTGGCGTGCCATGGCGGATCTGAAGGTGCAAACCGGACAAAAAACCGCAACCAAGACAAGAAATCGAGTAAAGCGGTGGCGATCTATTTTCTTGCTGCGATAAATAAGTTGAGCAGAATCTGAAAAGAGTACACGCCTGCAGTGCAGTGTCGTGTACACATCTGCTAAGAATTTGGCGGTCTTGCGTGATAGCGATGGCTGTCGTGGAACCAGATCTAGGAGGTGTAGGCGGTGGCGTGAGGCGCGATGGGCGAGATAGTCGTGAGGCCCGGCGTGCCCGGCAAGGTGGGCGGCAAGCGGGGATGAAGCGAGAGGGCGGGATGCAGGATCCCGGCCGAAAAGGCATGGATGAGGAGGTCAATCTCTTGTAATGGGCCCGGCGGCATCGGGGTATCGGCTCGGCATGGTGGAGGAGGACGGCGGTGGATGGGGTGGCGGACGATGAGACGGAGGAGGTGGGTTGGAGAGGTGTTTTGGCGCCCACGGAGTATGAATGGGGAAAAGAGAGGTAGAGAGGAAGGGGGGACCATGTATTCTGTAGCGCTTGTCTCAAATGAGGAAATTGACAAACTTAGCCCCGTTTCAAATTTCTACTACATCCACAGCAACATTAGTCGGTTGGGGATAGGGGCGGTAATCTACATACACGAATATTTGCCGGCGAGAGTTTGTTTTTGGCGCCCACCGTGTATGAATATGAATCGGGGAGGAGTCGATTTGACGAGGGCACACTGTGTTTTAAGCGCCCACCGTGTATGAATCCGGGTGAGGCGGTTACGTCATGTTTGGGTGAAATTACAAACCTACCCCTACTCGAAACCTATAGAAATCCAGCCGGATAGGCTTTGCGTGGCAGGGATAGGCGGTAGTGATTTCCATCTCGCAGATTTTGGTTTGAGGCGGGATTCTTGCGACTTTCCCGCTTCGTTCAAATTTTGCGATGCACGTTTACCGTGCCAACTCAATTCGAATCCCGTTTGTATTCTACTATTTTTTTCGGGCGGGATCCATTTTCAATTGGAATTACATTCTATATACATCACTTTTTTATATATACTTTCAAAAGCACAACACCATTTATACATAAATATGGTTTACAAATGGCATAATCTCAGATTCATAAGGTTGTATCCATCAATTTGGATTTTCAAATATTAGAAACCACTTTATGTTGAAATCCAATGTATGCATTCCTCGCTACTTGTCTCCAATCAATGTGTGTTTCATGCGGGTTTTTAACTTCTCAAACATGTATAATGTGTTTCACACGCATCATATAGTTTAATACCGTTTTAGACATTAATTGCATATAAACCATGCATTGTTTGTAATTGAAGAATCTATGGATCACCAATATTGATAAACTATATAACATTACACGTGTGCCCAAATTCAAATGAATATGCATGTTTGATACACCAATTTGCGTTATGTTATTATCTATGTCGTGATCTCCAGTTTAAATATTTGAATCCCCTTTAATCCAGATATCCGTCTCATATAGCTATCACTCATGCTTATATAGGACTATCTCTACGGACCCTACTCGTGTTCATCGTCTCTCACGCATCTCGTGCTACTGTATGTGGACAATGATCTTTTATCTTAGTAACACCTTGTGGTACTCTCTCCCTCGACCTTCATCACTCTATCTCTCTCTAAGTATATCTCGCTCCTGCTATGTGTCTCTAGCTATGATTCTCCATGTGGAATCTCTTTCTCTCACACAAACACAAACCTTTGTCTCCTGAGGGTCTCATTTCTCTCAACTATTCCCATGTGTGCCACTTTCTTTACACCCCTCATACTGAGATGTCTTTTCGCTCCCTAGATATGAGAACCCTCTGACTCTTCCTCTTCAATATCTCTTTCTCACACACACACAAACTCTGTCTCCCGGGTCTCATATTTCTCCATTGTTCTCTTGTATGTCGCTCAAACACACCCTCTCTCCCTAGAGATATCTTGTGTTCCTCATATGTCTCTCTAGCTATCACTCTCTTTGTGAAATATCTTTCTCTCTCATGAGACACAAAACTCGTCTCTCTGGATCTCATTTCTCTCGATATCTGTTTGTATGTGACTCACATGCACCCTCTCTCTATATCTCTCACACCCACACACATAACCCAGCCTTGATCCACTCGGCTCCTATCTCTAACGCACACTAGCTAGCATCTTTATCTTTCTATTTATCTGTTTCTCCATCAACCTTCTTTCTCGCCCTCACTCTTGATTCCTATCACGCACACTACATATGTTTCTCTCTACATGCAGTCAAGTGCCTCTCACACAGATATATAACTTCACCCTTTGAACCACCCGACGGTCATCTCCAACACCCAAACTAACGGATGTCCCTCTAGCTAGCATCTCCATCTACTCATATCTATCTGTAGTTTCTCCGTCAACATTTCTTTCTCATGCAGTCTTGCTTCCTATCACCCAGGACTATATATGTCTCTCCATACATATGAATTTATAGGTTGATCTCTTTTTGCACAATCGTTGCGCCTCACCCCTCTGCTGCCATAGATGCATGCTCCATTACGCCACTATCTCTTAAAGACAAAAACACATGCTCAATTCTCGAGCATTCTTCCCTGAATTCTCACATGCATGCATATTGTAATACCGACCCGTCTCTCCCATGTCGTTGATCTTATGACTGATGTCTTATTTCTTTTATCTCGATCATGCTTGGCCTTTACACACATCCCACGTATACATGTATACCTCTCACATGCACGTTCAAGGTCTCTATGTCTCCATGCGTAGTTAATTACCCTCAACCCTAGCATACATCAAATCGTTCTCCTCTTTTGTGCACATAACTTCCACTTTGGATGAGCAAAACACGCACTCACACTTAACAATATCCTTCTAGCTACCCTCCCCCCAGCGCCTCTCGCTCTTCCCTATATCCCCAGAAACTAATAAGACCATCCCTTTGTTTAATTCCGCCTACATGCACCATCGATATATAGTAGTCTTCCTCGGTGTCTCTCGAACAAACACGTTCTCTCGATGTCGACTCCTCTCACGCACGCACCTTCTCTTCCCTCTCTCTGGGCATTTTCTCTCTCGCACCCCATCGTTGGTGGCCTCTGCCATACACATCACCTCTATCTGCTGAAGCCATGCACACTTAAATTACATCCACCACAGAGGACCCCGCGACACACACACACACACACACGCACACACACACGCGCACCCCCCCCACACACACACTAAGACTCCATCTCTCTTTCTCTCTCTCTCTCTCACACACACACACAAACACACACACACACACACGCACCCCTCCCCCCCACACACACTTAGACTCCATCTCTCTCTCTCTCACACACACACACAAACTAAGACTCCATCTCTCTCTCTCTCCTCTCTCTCTCTCTCTCACACACACACACACTAAGACTCCATCTCACACACACATGCTCTAGGCGGAGCATTTGTTCCTACCACCCTTCATCCAACCTTACCCGTATGATAAATAATCACCTTTATTTACTTGCATAACATGGATGATTCCACTTTACTTTAGTACTCCCTCCTTTCCGGTTTATAAGGCTCAATTCAAAAATCTCACCAACCAAGGTAGATGATGAGTGATGGAATACTTTTTGTAGTTTGCAAAAGCACCCAATTAATGCTCTTATTGTCCTCAAAAAAGTATGTTTACCAATGCATTAATTGCAATGCATGCATGCATAAATTACATGCATTGGTCAATTTTCTCTTAATACTTGCATGCAATGATTTAATGCACATTGGAATCTGAACATGTGATGGGAAACAACCAAATTGAGCCTTATAAAATGGAAAAACTAAAATTTTGAGATAAGCCCTATAAGCCGGAAAGGAGGGTAGTCGACAAACTTATCATACATGCCCTTATAAAAAACGAGTTAACGATGATGGTGTACTGCCATCTTATGTCTGAACCGTATGATCTATATCCTGACGGATAGAAAGCAAACTATGATAATTTTACAAAAGATACCGCACCTCTCTCCACATCATTATCTCCCATAACCTCATTGCTCAGCAATTAAAAAGGAATAAGTCTGGAACAATCTAGCATGCATGGTGGCACTGCTACGCTTTGCCAAGGCGCAAATCCATCCCCATGCCTCACGCCCATTCCGACCACGGTCACCACCACGCTCCACTCCTTCTCGCCTTATCTCTCATCTTTAATTTTTTGATGACATTCTCGAGATACCAGTTTTCGATAAAATTCTCGAGATATCATTAGTTTTACACATGGGGTTACTCATGCATGGGTCAATCTAGCAGTGTTTTGTAAAGAATGCATATTGATGTTCCGTGCAATGCACGAGAATCTTTCTTGTAATTATATAACGCAAATCACGAAAGCGGGGAAGTGACATTTTTGACACAACCACGTTAACATGGCCACGTAAATCACGAGCGAGGAAGGAGAAGGGAAGCGGGCTGTGGAGTAACGTTTTTACCATAATTTCTTAGGAAGCGGGTGCAATAATTGAGTAGTTTTGCAAACTACCATTACTACTACACTGAAGCGGTTCAAAACCTATACTCCCTTGCCGGTAGCAGCGCTTCCGCGTGAAAGCGGTCGATGTCGCCTGGAGCGTCGATTGCCGCATTAATGCCGACCAGAGCGGAGGCGACCTCTCATGGCGCCCGGCTTTGAAGTGGCCCATGACGGCGAGAGAGCACCGCTTCCGGTGCCTTGATCGCTCCGCATCGAGGCGGCCATAGGCCATGTTTGGATCCATGGGTTAGAGTTAGTTTGAGCTAGTTGGGGCTCAAATAGCCCTAAAGTATCCAAGCATGAGGGTTTAAATTGGAGGAAGTTGCCGAACCCACCAAAAAAACTATCCCACCCAAGAGGTGCTAGCGGAGATAGTTCTCATTGGGAGCACTAAAAATCACTTTTCTCTCTCCATGAAGTGCATTTATTGTCAATCTAACCTGTCACCCAAACACCTCTTTGGCTACAGTTAGTTCGGGGTTAGTCATGAGTTAGTCTAACCTCTAGCTAAGTTAGAGTATCAAGCGGAAGCGATATAGGACATGCAAGTTGCTCAAAGCATACGAGGACAAATTAAATGCGTGAAAGGATTTTTTCTTTTTGAAAGCGGAACGTGAAAGGAATTTATTTTAGAATGCTCTTGGCATGTCGCTAACATGTGATAGTTAACCAACCTCAATAGATCGCGAGAACGCCATTGCCCGCCGCACTTTGATAGAGAGACAAGGAGGGAGAAGCGATACATGCTCTTTGGATTACTAGAGATAGGTGTCATACGAAGCCAAGAAATATGGTGATAAGCGTGGGTTAGCCATGTACTAGTATGATGTAACTACCTTTGGGCTGCCGTGTTTACGTACTCTTCGATCCCTTTGTGGAGATGATTGGTTAATTTTATATCGCTGAATAATATTAAATATTATGAGTGCAGACGCTCCACCACGAGGTTCCTTGCTCCTTCTCGGTGCGTCCGGAATCTATTGTTCTTCCACTCTATTTTTTTCGTGAGCTTTGTTCATCCTTTTTCCAACACGCGAGACATCTAGCATCAAAGGTGCACGTGTTATACAGCGAGCGTTCCATCTATATGAAGAACACGTGGGATGGAACTACGATACGGACATGTACCCGAGTTGGGCGTCACGAACTCGAGTAATGTAGCGTGATGAAAGTGAAGTAGAAAGGCACAAATGGTATGAACATGCGTGGCATACAAGGTGTGTTTGGTTGCGTTCTCGTCTCAGCATAGTTGTTCCCTCTTCATGCATGTTCAACTCAACACCCCTCTTCATGCATGCTCTCTTCATGCATGATTCTAGTGTATTTGTGCTAAACTAGTATGGACTCATGCACCCTCCATACACTCTACCAAACACCCAAAAGTAGGTCGAGAAGGGAACTCTTGGGCGGCATTTGTCTCTTACTACGTACTACCACTAAATGTTATGCGTGCAATGCACGATGATGTTATGGATGCGTGCCTAAGTACTCTACTACTACTATATTAGTTGGAGGCACATATTAACTTTTATATTGTTTACGTGTATGCCCAGGAGACCTTCCAACTAGAGCGTGTCTTCAGGTCGCACTTTGTATCGTTCATACCACTAAGTACTACTACTACGTGTGGTCTGCGACCCAGTGGAAGAAGTGGAGGCAGCTCTACCACGCTGTTTTTTTCTGTTGGGCTCTACCCGCATTTGTTCATGTCCCCTCCTTTGTTGGCGTGTGGGACATCCGACGTGCCGTGTTTGGCACCCTTCGTTATGAAGTTGAAACGCTAGCATTCATCGAAATAAAAATAATTATAAATCGGCGGTGATACTATTTTTTTGCGAACCAATCAGCGGTGATACTATACCACGCGGTTTCCTTGCTCCTCGATATCGGAAAGAATACTTCCGTTCGCCAACATGTGGGGCGTCGACCATCCTGGTCCACTTGCCATACGCGCATAACTCCAGGAGAGTCACCCGGTCGTCGCACGCCGATAACAATGACTAATGAGCCGTCAAATCACAGGCCCACTTCCCACTTTGAAGTTGCTCGAGACGAAGGAACCATCATGACCGTTGAATTCCGCTTCTTGAAGAAAACCTACTGTACGGCGATCTTGCTAGCTACGATATTTACTCCAACACAGGCCTCCTTTCGTTCATAGGATAGGAATATGAAAATCATAGGAAGTGAGGTGACATGCATCTCAATTCATATAGAGAAAGAGATGCCATTTGATGCATAGGATAGGAATGTTTCCATTTAGTCTAGGCTAATATACTGGTAATTTGCTCTAAAAACTACGATGGTAACTAGTAATCTTGGTACATGCTCACGTACTTTCAGACCACAGACACACACACTAACTACTACTAGTACTACTACTTCTCACATGCGGCGGACGCCGTCGTTCTCCTTCCGGCTTTGTCGGCGACACCCCGTGCTTGGATCTCCACCGACCTCTCCGCGGCAATAGCAGTGCGTCCCTTTTTCTTTCTTCTTGTGGCGGGCCTCTCTTTTCTTGAGTGCTTTCTGACTTTTCCGCTCCCTTTGTGCGGCTTTGGCCGCCTCTTTCTCTACCGCCCATTCGGCCTTGGCATCTTCAAATTCCTCCCACATAGTTGTGAGGTCGCGGCGGCGATGAACTTCGGCGCGGCGGGATGCCATCAGCGTCCCTACCATTTTGTGTGCGTTAAGTAGGCGTGAGGAACTTCGGCAGCAATGAGATGCCATCGCTGCCTTACCGGTTAGTGTCTTGTAGCGGTGGCATGAACGGCAGCTTGGTGAGAGCTACGGTGGAGTGGCGGACAACCGTATAGTGCATTGGTTTGTCAAGAGCTCAAGGATGTAAGAAAAGCGAAGCAAATTAAGATTCCCCTTCAATCCTGGTCATTTATTACCGAGTAAAATGCATTGGCGGTCATCGAACTTGTCTTGATAGCTCACTTTGATCATTGTATACGAGATATGGTGATTATCTGGTCCTTTGGCTCAGCGTATAGCTCCGTATTTGTATGGTTGACAAGTCAAACAGTCGCATCGCCTCATCAGCTCGTGTTCTTTATCTATCTGGCGGGCCTACATGTGAATGGAGAAAGAAATACTATAAAACCAAAATTATGCGTATGTGGGGAATCAAACCACGGACTGCGTCGCTGCAATGCACCCTCGTCGACCAAATGAAAATGAAATACTTCGCGTCAAACACTCACGCTCACGCTGTCAAAAGCATGCTAATGCATGCCGTCGCCCTCTAAATCAAAAGTCCTGCTCATGGCGCAGCGCAAGCGCGAGCCCATCACTGCAGCGCGCCCGGCATTGCTGACATTACTGTTTAGATGTTTGATGGAGGCCTACGCGAACGCCGAGCATGTATTCACCTGGCTCAACACCAACTGTCATACTCGGACCGCCTTGCTCATGTATATTGTCCATCACAACCACAATCTATAAAACAGCCTAAGCTAGAGAGGGTACTATGGTAGTATGGTACGGAGTATGTACTATCGTGAGCGACCGATCTTAGTGCCACTGCACACCGAAACCCCTTCCATCACTAGCGCGCTTCCACAAGCTTGATCACCGTCTCTCCGAATGTCAATGCCGCATTCACGAGAGTTAGCTGCGGTGCAATTGGTGTGTCAGCGACATGTGGGCGACGCCTGCTACGCCCACATGTCGATAACTCAAACGCATCTGCAGTTAAGTCAACAATGGCGTCCCCATTCACGCCCGACGAACCTACTCGGCGCTAGTTGTCCATCCGTCTGCTGCGGCTCATTGCCGATTCGCCCGCTATATTAACTTGAGGCCCGGCTCGACCATAGCCAAAGACCCACACTTATTCTCCTCCGGTCCCTATACTTCGGCACCACTTCAACCATGGCATCCTGGCGCTCGAAGCTCTCTTGGGCGTCTTGTCGCGAGGAAGCGGGGCGAGGGACATCAGCGGCTGACTCGCCCAGGCGCTCAAAGCTCTCTTCGATGTCTTTGTCGCGAGAGCAAGCGAAGGAGATCGCCGGCTCCCCGGCCGCCCTCCGCCGCCACGACCACGAAGCGGTCTTGGCGTGTCTTGGCGCGGCAGCCGCGAGGAAGAAGTAGTACACGGTGAGTCGCCACCACTCTGGTCCTAGGAAGGCCACCGCTCCTCCACTCGGTCGGCGTAAGCTTGGTGGGATAAAATCGGCCCGATTAGCCACTTGATGGCGACATGGAGGTGAAATCTTCATAACCTTGTGCGGAGGAGGAGGTTATCGAGGCGGATAAGGAGGAGGCAAAGGCAATGGCCTGCATTCTCGGGTTCATGGCGGACATGGTGGCCAGGGGCGGCGATCGTTTATATTAGGTTCTGATGGGTTTTGAAATGCGGTTTGTGCGAAATATGTAATGAATTTCATCCAGTTTATAGGAAAAGTTCTCGAAATGTAATGAATTTCATCGGTCAATTTGAAATTTGCTTTGTTTGCACGCAATTTCGTCCAGGTTGAGTTCATATAGTTGTCGAAAGGTATGCGGGCGACATCGGATGGCATCCATCGGTGTCCTCGAATGACGGATGCGGTGTAAATTTGTGGGCAAGCGGCTGGAGATGCCCTAACTATCATGCTATAATCACTAACAATCCTCCATTATTTGGCAGGGAATAGTTATCCCTCGATCAAAAATCAGATCCGCGGTGTTTACGCACTCCTCCGCGTAAGAGTGTAAACTCTTGCTTACATAAAATGGAGCAAGTGGGCCATCAGTAGCCCGTCATATCACTTTCGAACTAGCCCGCCCTAACGGCGGAAATCACCGCCCTCGTCATTTTGTTCTGGATTTCTATCGATCGATCGGCGAAAATGTTATGCTTCGCAAGTTCTAAAGGAAAAGCGGCACACTGACGACTCAGATGCAGCGTCATAACCGACCAGTCCGGCTCATACGCCGCTCACCGGAGGACACACGCGTTGTCTTGCAATTTCAGCGACATGTGGGACCGTAATTGAATAAACCGTCGATAGCCGAAATCTAATCGCTCGTGAGCGTCAATTTGAGAAGAGAAAGCGGGGAGGGAGAAGAGATCAGCACGCCGCAGCGTATGAACTCAAGAAATATCTGGTGATAATGTGAGGTGGGCCATCTTTGAGTCCCACCGCTTAAGCCCGCTCTCACCGCCACAGCCTCTCAAGGCGCCATGCCCGCCGCACATGCATGTAAGTACTCCCTTAGTTCCTAAATAATTGTCTTTCTAGATATTTCAACAAATGATTACATACGAACAAAAAGGGTGAATCTACAATTTAAAACATGTCTACATACATCCGTATGTTGTAGTCCATTTGAGATGGCTAGAAAGACAAATATTTGGGAGCGGAGGGTAGTCCGCTTATGTGGAGGAGAGAGAGGCATTGACAAAGTCAAGGAGTAATAGTGGAGACAATAGCTTTCATAAAAATAAACAATGAATACTCGTTGCTCGTCCTCTATATCGGAAAGAATACTTTCATTCGCCGACATGTGGGACGTTGACCATCTGGTCCACGCCATGCACAAAATTATCCTGGTCTACCCGGTCGTATCGCAGGCCCAACCTTTCCCAGCGTAAGTTGTTGGACGAAGGAACCATCATGACTTCGTTGAATTCCACTTCTTCAAGAAAACTTCATGTACCCGCAATACTACTACCACACGCGAAGACTGGACGGCATCGCTGTACCCGCGTCATATCACCAGAAACCCACTAGGCCAAACTAACCCGCCTAGGTCATCTATTTTGGAGCGGAGGAGTACGTCTGCAGCCTTGCTATGATTTTGTGTTGCACGTTCTGCTTTCTTTTGCTCACGATTTTCCTACCCTATGAACCAAATGAGGCCTGAATGTATGTCGACTATTGTCCGATCGATCGCTAAGCCTACAATTTTAGGAGCTAGGGCTGTTAATTCGATCGACGAGGATAAGTATAAAAGCGTGCCACGAGCTCCATCGGCCCCAGCGTTTCTCTTCGGTGAGTGTTTTGCAAGTACTATAGCTACGCATGAGCTAGCCTACTAACACCAAGAATCATTAAACAAGCCTGGCGATATGATAAACAGTTCAAAATTACATCTAAGCATGCCATATATTACATCAAAAGCTGGTGAGGATATCATCTGTTCCATAACTTTCGAGAGGGTTCGCATGATTCATCGCATGATTCACTATCAAACAAAAGTAGCAAGATCCGCCCACACAAGATGGTGCACTAGCCCTAAGATGGTTTGATAACACGCATCATTCGGTAATTAAACACGAATGACGCATAAACTACCCTGAAGGATTAAGCGCGACCAACTATTTCTTGTCATCCATCTCGGGCAATGACCACGGCCGCGAGGACGGTGACATGGGGAATCGATTTACGAGGCGATGTCCCGGGATCGACCGCGACATCGGAATCGATCTACGGGGCGTGTCCACAGGATGGACAACAGCATCGGAATCGATCTCCGGGGCGATGCCAGCAGGGCCAGACTTGACATATCGAATCATCAAGGACAACCACGGCTCCTCCCAACCCTAACATATTAGCAAGCACATTGCAAATAATCAAAAAGCAAGCACATTGCAAATAATCAAAAACCACAACTATGGTAATAAGCCATTATTTTTTACCTTGTGCAGCTCACCAAGGATCTCATCCCTCCTCGCAGGCCATCTCCTGGAAGTCCTCGATGGGGGCCATCACCTTGCTGTGGGAATATTGCTTCTCAACGGCGACTATCTCCTCAAACTTGGTCTTGAGCCTCACATAGGTGGCAATCGGAGTTCACAGGGTAGGCACGGTGGGGCCCTTTGCTGTTCTTCCAACTTTCTTTGAGGAGTTCGTAGCGTCCTCAACTCTTTGGCCGGTCTTGTTTCTTGGAGTTCTTCGTCTCCATGGGTTGGCCCGCCAACATAGTCGACTCGTTGGTCGGTGCTCGCTTCACGGAGATCTCTGCTCTCAATGGGTTGTCCTTGCCAACTCTTTGCCTAGTGCTCCAGGATCCATCAATGAACCGACAAACAAAAAGCAATGAAAGGAAACCACAATCGCAATGAAAGCAGGAAAAGAATAGGATGTGAGAATCGGTCGATTAGCTTAAAAAGAAGATTATTGGAATGAAAATATAGCAGCATAAGCTGATTCGCCCACCTTTCCTTCGCTTGTCGAGAAGAAAAATGGTAGAAGTGAGTAGCACAGGAGTGAGGTTTTCTTCAAGAAAGGAAGAAAGGGCTTGAGCAGGCGTTCAATGAAATGATGGTTGCTTCGTCCGGTCAACTTGGAGAGCCACCTTACTCTACTGAAGGTGTGGGTTTTGTGATATGACGGGTC
This sequence comes from Aegilops bicornis, assembly GCA_021605145.1. NCBI lineage: Eukaryota > Viridiplantae > Streptophyta > Magnoliopsida > Poales > Poaceae > Aegilops > Aegilops bicornis. Next base: position 536,455,275 of record CM038671.1, on the reverse strand, counting down.
ATGACGGCCACACCAGGGTGACAGTGAGTCTTGATCAGTAGCACCTATTTGTGATTTGAGTGGATGGCACGCGGGCGGATGCTTTGAAATGTCCTGCATGTAGATAGAGCGTCTAGTCATATAGGAGTGCTCAATATTGTGCACCGCGACCAAGGCGGAGAGGAAAGCAGAGAGAACTACGTAATTAATGCATGAGTTTAATTAGGGTAGTTTTGTAAAGTATGAGATACAATACATTCCTCCAATCATAAATGCCTTGGTTCATGAGATTTGAGATTTGAGCCCTATGAAACCCGGAAGGGAGAAGTATCTGCAGCAGTAGTCTAGTCACTTGTTGAAATCTCTAGAAAGGCAAATACTCCTTTTCCGGTTTACAGTCTATACTACTCCCTCTCTAGAAAGTCATCTTCTGAAAACCAAATAGTCCCAAAACACTTAGGCGGCTGCATTAATTTCTACCTTGTTTCTTGTTTCTTGACATACATATCAACCAATAAGAGATGAGAGGTGTGCATGCTTCTAATGACTTGCAATGGCTAGTTCATTGCATGGAATGCTATTAATTAGAAAATAAACATTGGTGACCCCGGGGAGGAAAGCGGTGCTAAGCGGCGTGGACCTATCTTGAGAATGAGTATCAACCAATGGATAATGGAGTTTAATTGTTAAACAATACTCCCTCCGTTCCCAAATAATTGTCTTTCTAGCCATCTCAAATGGACTACAACATACGGATGCATGTAGACATGTTTTAAAGTGTAGATTCATTCATTTTGCTCCGTATGAAGTCACTTGTTGAAATCTCTAGAAAGACAATTATTTGGGAACGGAGGGAGTAGCAATTTTGTCTCATGCAAGAGCACAGCTAGTACTCCAAGGAACCGCACCACGGACGTTACGCTAGCGCCACGTTCGTTTGCGCTTGGCTCTTCGCCTCTTCGAGAAGGCGAACAATGATGTTACTCCTACTTCTACGATGCTCGAATCCCCTTTGTTGCATGTCAAGTCCACCTGCGTCGGGAGAGATAGCGTGTGGCGGCTTACTTACTCCTGCGCTTTGCGTCTATGACAATTGGGCCCAATGTGGTTGGCCCACATCATGCAACCAAAAGGCGAGTCTTGATTAAAAGGCACCGAGCTTCGTCATGAGGGTGAGGGTGTCGTAGTAATCAAATTTCTTGGTCTTGTACGAAGTTGACGCGACACATCAAACCACTTGCACTCGATAAAAGTCTTTTTACACATTTCAAATGGGCTACTGCCATTACTATGTAGGAGTAGACATATTCTGCTTCGTATGTAGTCACTTTTGCAATCTCTAAAAGACTTATATTTGGAAGCAGGAGGGAGTACAACGCATGCATGCATGCATGCATTGACTTTTCCTTTTGATACTTGCATGTGTTGATTTGATGCACCTTGCCAAATTTTGACTATAAATTTAACTAACCAAATTTTCATGCATGTCACAAAAATTACGGAGACTGTTTGGATTGTGACTATGTTTGTCTTATGTTGCCACATTATTTTTCCCACACTTGCCACACTTGCCCTAACACTTTGAGTTGCTCAAATTGTTAGACACACTTTGGCTTGCCTAAGGGAATCTTGCCACAATTTTTGTGTCTATGACATGTGGGGTTCCTTTGCTAATAAAAAAATTCTTGTCTTAGGTGTGGCTAATAAAAAGACTTATATTTAGGAATGGAGGGAGTAGAAAATATAAATAATAATGCATGTTGGGGCAACCCACGTTTCCGCTTAATTTTAGCCGTGGGCTTGTTCACAACTTTACGAGGGGTGGTTGTTCATTTAATGGAGGGACTTGTAGTACCGGACTTGAGCGATACAAAGTGCGACTGGCACACCGTAACACCACTTGGAACAAGCGGGTAGCTATCTCAAAACAATCAACAACTAAAAAACCGCGACACGGCATGTAGGAGTAGTACACAATTTTAAACGATTGTTTTGATGGAGTGAAAAGGAAAACTACCCCACTACTTATATATAGGCTTCTAGACCTCCGCTTGCTTGCTAGGGCTGCTCTATTCACACACTCTCATCCTCTCCAGATCTAAACAAGATAGGGGTAGTAACACTGTCTTTCTCCCTTCAAAAACACTGGCTTTCTATCCTCACCGCCAGTTCGATCCGGGCCGTATCCCCTCTGCCGGTGAAGGGAGGAGAAGGCAGCGTTTAGGCCGTCGTCGACAAATGAGGGAGAGACCCGCCAACCGCACCGCTATCTACGTCCTAAGCGGCGGCGCGGGGAGGTCCTCCGATCCTTAAATGCGTTGCTGTGGGCGGATCGGCCTCCGCCGCCCACCTATCCACATCCCATCGACCTTGGGTATATCTTCGTTCGAAACACGCCTAGCTCTACTTCCCAGCTCGCTCACGTCACTGCATGTGCATCATTTTCTACCTCTCGGCCCTCTCGATCGGATGGTCCAACGTCACCTATTTTTTCTTCTATTGTTAGAGGTAAAGCTACTTCATGGAGTCGAATCTTGTACTCCTCTCCGTCCGAAAATACTTGTCATTGAAATAAAAAAGGTGGGGAATTGGGGAATTTAGTATACATCGGGACTTGGTACAAACAGGAAGGAAAGGGATGAAAGTAGTCTGGTGGTCATCCAAGCTGGTCTCTTAATTGAAAAAGGGAAATATAGGGGTAACTTGATGTACGATTGGTATGACCAGGACTAGATTTGCTATCCACACATAGGAGTAGGTGGCTAGAGTGAACAAAAATGGGACCAACCCAGATATGTTTCTTGGATGTTTGTTTCTCGGGGCAACAAACTATGAATCACCACTTTATGCCCCGCTTACGTGACATGGTCTTTGTCTTGGTGCACCCACTGTCCCATGCCCTTATACCAAATATTTAGGCTCCGATCGGAATAAAGGGGCAGAAAAGAGGACCGGGATAGGAAAGGAATGTAGGTATAAAACTATGGAACAGCGAACCGAAGGAAACTCTCAACAGAATGTGTTCGGATCGACTACGAAATGTACAGATTTGTTTTTTTAGAGTAGCATGCTTGGTAGTATGAGATGCTATTTGTTTGTTCAGCTGCACAGTGACTACTCTTGTCCTCACCTCACGTACCACACATAGGTTGATTTTTATTCGAGCAAACACGGCTAACAACCTTTGTCTAACGCATGGCGGTGCCTTAGCTGACAACTTTGTCTAACGCATGGCGTGGCGCCTCCAAGTAGGTGGAGGCCCGGCGCGTGGATGTTTCTAATCCGATGGAACCCGATTACGAACAGCTTTCCTATGAAACACTAATCACCTTTCCCGTGTTCCAAAGCGGTTGGAAGGGAAAGAATACCGTAGGAATTGTGTTCCTCAGAAAATCCTTGCACCAAACACATGAACCGAACACAACTTAGCTGTTCTTAATATAATGTCCCTGGTAAAAATGAAGCCATGCCTGCTTGTTTTTTTTGCACAGCGTAATTGTTGAGACTGACAAGTTTAGCCAAATGTTTTTTGCACTGTAATTGTTCGAGACTACATTTGCTTTCCTCTCAGGTGTTTTGTGCAAACAGGGATATCCAATTCACACGTTGTTGTGACCTTTTGGTGCACTTGCACAAAACTCTTCTTAAAGAAGTGACTTTGTGTCTGTTTAAGCTGAATGTCGTAATGGAGCAGCTTGGTTCATTTTGGTGGAACTGCACAAAGGGAGATCTCTGTTCCAATCCTCATCATCCATATTGGCGCCATAACCTTCCTTTTTAGGTAAGAATGATATTTAATGCATGTGTTCATCTCTATTTTCCGACCGCCATGAGAAAAACAATGCTGTTTTTACTAGTACACTTGTACTCCCTCACCGACAAAACCAATTCTGAATTAGAAGGCCAATCATGTACTTGGTTTCACCAACCGGTGAGGAGAAAGAGAAACAGGCATGAAGAGGAGGAAGAAGAAGAATAAACAGTTGCCAAGGCGATCTTCTTGAAGCTGCAGGGCCTCGCCGAGGCTATTCAAGGGCTCAAGAATGACTACCTTACATGTGAGACGATCCTCCGAGGAGCCCTTCCACGCCGTTGTCTCACTTAATTAATTAGGAGTACTTAAGTACCACTAATTTATTCTTGCCCTAATTTTCCTGCTGGAGTTACACAAATCTTTAGTAGGACCCTATCTTTCAATTATGTGCGTGTGAATGTTTGTCTATGGAGGTGAATCATGTGGTGGAGCAGGGAGGGAATATTATTAGTGTCATGACATAATAGTGCTATTGTTTTGCATGTCAATTTATTGCCATTGGTTCAATGAGGCAATGTTTTGCGTATTGTCCATCATGAATTTGATGCTACTGCTTGAGTAATATGCTAATGTCTTCCTATCCTTTCTCACTAAGCTAATGAAGGTTTCACCTTGTTCCTACTTGTGCAAACAGGGATCATGTTGTGCCAATCATACATTTTAGTGGAACTACACAAGACAATACAATGAACCCATCCCAAAGGTCTTTTAACTCACTGGAAGTTCTTGATAATCTTCGATATAATCTCAAACACCGGTAAACAAGAGTGATTTCAACCATACATTTGAAGTGCACAAAAATATATACTATTGTGTGATTCCGGTGGGTGCTTTATCATCTCTTATGGGACTACATGAATAAGATTTTTTCTCGAGGTTGGTATGCAGACTAAGGCCTTCATCCATATTAGTTTGTCATTCATCTCTATTTGTATCGTATATCTTGTCATGAGAAACTCCTTATCTTTGCACTTTTAAGTTTTGCAACCTATGATAAATGGCAATGCTTTGAGTGTTGAGTTGAGCTAATTACACCGATTAAATAAACTAATACCTCTCTTTAAGCAAGACTACTATGTTGCTAACTTTACCCATTAAGATAATGAGGGTGCTTCTATTTGTTAGTGTATGTTTCATCAACTAGTCCCACTATTACAGTAATCTCACTCAATATATGTGCCAACAGGGATGCTCGATTTTGGTGGAACTGCACAAAAACTTTGGGTGCTTCATTGCCTCGACGCATTAGTCCTTTCTGTCGATCGCTAATCTCCGCTTGCTTTCTTCCTTTGCTATCACCGCCATTTATCTCGCTTCCAGGTCAAAGGAAATAGTAATTGATATGCTACCTCACACAAAGTTAGTGACCGGGTCTTTATCCTGATTATTGTGCCTGTCATATGTATTGGTAATTTGGTATTGTACTACTGTTTGCCGATTTCATAAAGGAGTAATTTGGAGCTCCAACTTTACGCAGCAAATCATTACATCGGGTGATTTCAGTAGAACTCAGCACAAAATGATCGGATGGATGTGTACTTATGCCGCTGCTATGTACTCCCAAAGTTCACTCAGACAAGCATCGATGTTGACAAGAAGTGCCTATTTTCATTCGAGTATCAACCGCCAACCAATTGTCAAACTCAAGTATTAGGAGAGTGAACGCCAAAAATATTGCTTGGTGCATAGCCTAGAAAACGCAGTCCGCCTTTATGGTCCCAACTTGTGCCTTGGGTTGGTTATCGGCACATATGGTAGCTTAACTATATGGCATGGAGTCTAAAGATTCCGCATAAGTTGGTTGTGCAGATATTCATCTCGGCACTTAATCGCCGCCACCAAGGATGCCCCATTTCAGCTTGAACTGCATAAAAATTTGGGTGGTTCATTTTCTCAACCGCCTCCTTTCTCGCTCCTGCAATGTAGAATTTTGGCAAGATACGGGACCAAGATGAGCCAAGAACTAGTTGGATGAAAGTAGTGGCCAAGTTGCTCAAACCTCCCTCGTACGAGGCCACTATTTGAGATAAACCTACAAGCAAAAGTTCGTGCTGTTTGCCTCTTATGTACTCGAAAGTTTACTCGCATAAGAACTAATTTTAGCAAGAAGTACCTCCGATTGAACACCATTTACCAAATTGCACCCTAGGTAATTATAGTTAGTCCATGGATCATATTGGTTGTGATCTCAATCATTTGGATCCATAAACATACTGAACATGTATATCTGAATCTTTTTGTGAATTATGTATGAATATTGTCGTGTGATCTATCAATCATTTGGATGCATAGATATGCCGAGCTTGTGTATATTTGAATTTTTTGAGTTGTTGATAGTGAATGTTGGCTATGAATATGAACGTGTCCTGTGAACCCGAGTTTGATATGAATGTTTACCTTTTCATTGTATTTGTGTGTGAACTTGTTAGTATGCCTCACTGTCATGTATAAAACGCAGGTCTCTTATAAAAGTAATCATGTGTCCAATTTATGTTTTCCCTTCTAACCACATTATATATATTTATATTATTACTATTATCGATATTTTATAGAGACTTATATATACATTATAAAACATCCCACATGTCATTAACTTATAAAAGTAAATGTTTAACGGAAAATCACAGTTGTTTTTTGACTCCACCGGGCAGGAAAATCCTGGTGATTCATTACAAAAGCTTGCGAAGATTTTTAAGGACCAACAATTTAATAATAACGCAGCTCATTTTTATTTTGAGCAATAACTTCCGCTAATTTCTTAATTTTTTATATATATATATATATAATGTGCCTCTCCGGTTTATTCTTTGAGTATTAATTGCTCCTTCTAACATAACATTATATATATAACTTGAGCCCAACCCTAATACGTGTATTTCAAGGAAGTGCAAATGGTGGGATTTCTTAGAAAATATAAATGGGCTCGATTGATTGCAATTATTTGTTCACCCAGTCCAGCCAAATGGTACATACATTCTAGAAAACATGGGTCAAATATATGCCACATTTTTGCAGGTGACATGTGGAGCCAATAGGTCGAAGCCTACAGCGAGGCGTTGTCGAAGCTTTGGTCGACAAATGATTGTGTCATCCACAGCCATTGGATTTATATCCCAGCAGCCGGCATGCACCTTCAATCTCTCGTCTTCTTCCTCCGGCGTCGCCGGGACCGCTGGTCCCGAGCCTCCCGTGACTTCAAGCGGCTCTATGCCACGCATCGGCTAACAGCGCGCACCCCGTCGTCAGGCCGATAAAGCGAGCTATCCCTCCACCCCTCGACACCTCCTCGTTATTCTCCCACGACTACCCCTACATTACGCCCGCACCGTAACCGATTATAACCCTTCTATTTCTCCTCTCAATCTGCAAGCTCCACCGCCGTTTTACCATCTCAAAAGTGCGTTCCCGTCGCGAGACCCACGCTGCCGCTAAATCAGCCGGGCCTTTCGGCTGTGTTTGGTGCTGGCGTGGTCAAGAAACGCAAGAGTCATCGGAAGAGGACTGCATATGGAAGACCTATCGGTCATTTGGGACCCACGAGGTCCATGATGGTCATACGCATTTAAGAAAGTTCCTCCTTATTAAGCTGAAAAAATGTTTCCTCCACGGCATTTGGGATTACCCGATTGCTGTATCTTCGCATCTGCGGAAGGAAGTGCCTCCTTGTTTTCGCGAAAAAACTATTCATCCCGTTGGACAAATGCCGGGACCCGCCGATTTGGTGGCCGACTTGTGGGCCTACTAAGCGGAGACGTCGGTATGCACAGCTTTGTCAACAATCAACCAAATGATTCTAACGCAGCTGGACCGTTGGATGTTAATCCAACGGCCAAATGTGCCTCCTTCTTCAACCTCACTGTTCTTGCTCTCCACGTAATTAACGTTGCCGTGCACAAGCCGCTTTGCCCAGCAGCACCGAACCGATCAAATTTCCCATCCGCGATCCATCTGAGACTCCTTGACGTGCGTCTTTCCCATCTCAAGGGTACGTTCCGGTCTGGAGTGCGCTTGGGCAACGGTGTGGTCGGCGTGGTCAACAACCGAGAGTCATCGGAAGATGGCACATGCGTGAAGAAAGGCTGACGGTGGGGGCCTTTCGCGCCCATGGGCGCATACATGCAACGGAACAAGGAGCATGGTCAGCGTGGTCACAGAGCGACTGTCGCCTAAGTATACTCTCGATGAGAAGTCTCGGTGGGTCCGGCGGCTGCAATGGTAAGTGCCTCCTTATTACGCTTGAAAATAATGATTCCTCCAAGCGGCGAGGGACCAGCACTTTGGGCCGGGCCATCGTATTTTCTTCGCGAAAAACGTCGTTTGCCGGCCCTGATCTGGGACCCACCGGCGTGGCCACCGTATTTCGGCAACGTCCCCCCCGCTGCAGCGTCGGCTCGGACCCACCGGAAGTGCCTCGCCTTATTACGCATAACAAAAAATGAATACTCCACACCTTTCATTTGCGCGACCCGCACCTTGGTGGAGAGGCTGACTGTGGGCCTACCTAAGCCGACAGGGACCGAAGGGCTTTGTCAACTTAGTCAAATAATATCGAAGCGATTCTAGCTCGATTGATTGCGTTACAAGTGTCCATCCAGCGGCTGTAGTGCTTCTTCAACCTCGGGTCTTCTTGCTCCAGCTGCCCAAACCACGCCGGTCGGTGCCTCATGCTCCCTGCCTCCCGTGTCGATCCGGTTGTCTTTGCGAGGCCTTGGTACCGCCCCTACTATTCCCCACCACTGGCGAGGGCCTCGCGGGCTGACGGCAACCTCACACCATGCAGCCGAACCGGTGAACCCTCGTATCTTCCTGCTCGGCCGGCAGGCTTCCCACTGCCAGCCTCTTCCCAGCTCCGCCGTCCCCTTCCTAGGCCTCGCCATCGTTCACCGCCGTGGTGCTCTCCGGCGCAGCGTGGTGAGCGATGGGTCAAGGAACTTGTTCCATCGGAAGAGTACTATCACGATGGAGAGGTGACAAGTGGGTCAACCGCCACGTGACCCAGTTTTTGTTGTTATTTCGCCGATTTTTTGTTATTTAGTTTTTTTGTTAGTAGCCGTTAAGTCGCTTTGTCGGGGCCCTGTTGGGCTGCAAATTTTTTCAAAGACAGGAGAGTCTTTCATTAATTTGGCTGAGAAGTAATAGCCCATCGATAATGAGAAATGGGTTGTACATTTTAAAACACATCAAAGCCGATAATTAGTTTCAAATATCTTTTTTTCATTTTGAGATTTTAAATTACATTAATTTTCATCATGCGTGGAGAATTTGTTGGATTTTATATTGATATACACATTTATTTTAAAATCAGTTTGAATGTGAGTCGAAATTTGAGGATTAAAAACAGATTCGGATCATGCTTAAAATATGCAAAATTTACGTATAATTTTTTAACCGTGGCCACAAGTATGAAGCTGTAATGCTAACAAAAGAATATGGGCTCCAAAATAATAAACCTTAAGAATTAGCAAATGGGCTGTAAATTATTAGAAATAATGGCCGTAGAGGGTTGTATGCTGTTTTTCCACTGATTTGAGGCTTTCCTAAAAAGGTTGACGCACAAGTTAGCCGTTAGGCTATTGGATGGCCATCCAACCGTAGTCGTCTTCTTCAATCTCTGCTCTTCACTGCTCGGCCAGCCGCTCAAACAAAGCGCCCGCCAAGGAGGCTGCTCCTCCACTCCTCCAGCGCCGCCATTTTGTCTTTGCCTTGTGAGGCTCAACGCCCACCACCGCATTACTCCCACGGCTCAGCCATCCCTCTACTCACCCACACCTGCTGTTATTCTCCTCCCGTGACGGCGGCAGACGATAAACCCTCGTTCGATCGTACTCCCGTCCGCGTGGGAAACAACTCATTGGAGTCTTCCCTGCCTCGATGTCGTTTCCTTCACTAGGCCTCGCCGTCGTCCACCCGCTTCCCTGGTGCTCTCATCGTGACCAGTCAACATGGTCATCGGCACCGACATGCATCCGAAGTGGACTGTATGCGTGAGAAGGCCGGCGAAGCCGGAGTCTCATGGCATATCGCGAAATGCCTCCTTATTACGCCAAGCATAAAATATTGATTCCTCCACACGACATCGGGGACCCACCGAAAGGGCCTACTGTATTTCGCGAAAAAACGATTACCTTGCCAGCGTTCAGCTTGACCCACCAAAGCTATATCTTCGCATGCATAGAAAGTGCTCTCCTTATTCGCACAAAAAATGAATACTCTCGGCACATTATTTGGGACCCGATTATAGTGGCGAGGAGGCTGACTTGTGGGCCTACTAAGATTGACAGCAGGACGGAGAGGCTTTGTCAACTTAGTCCAATATGCTGCACGATTCTAAGCTCCAAAGTGACCGTGACGATGTCCATCCAATGGCCGTAGCTTTTCTGCTTCTTGACCTCTGGTCTTCTTTGCTCGGCCCATGCCCTTGAAACGGCAAGCCGTGGGGTGCGTGCCTACGTCACTCCCCTGCCTCCGTGGGCTGGCAGCTCCCGATTTGCGGCGGAGCCTCGCGCCTTCTACTCCTCCGCTGGCAGAGGGCATCCCTCTACTCTCCCGGACCCCCTGATACTGCTGGCGGTGGCAGCCTCACCTGCCATGCCAGACCGGTGAACCCTCGTACTCCCTCTCATGTGGCGGGCTTCCTTTGCCAGCGTCTTCCCCGGCTTCCGTGTGGGTCTCCCCTTACTAGGCCTCGCCATAGAAAACCGTCCACCGCCGTGGTGCTCTCGGTGTGGCGTGGTCAATGTGATCAACGACCGAACTTCCATCGGAAGAAATGCATGTCACGTGGAAAGGGCGGCAATTTGGGTCCCACGGCAGCCGCCAAATGCCTCGCAATACGGCGCCAAAATAATTATTCCTCTTTTGTGGTGGGACCCTTTGGGCCGGGCCACCGTATTTCATTAAAATGTTTCCCCCTGACCCATGGGACCCGCTACATCTTTGCCGCTATTCATGAAAAAATGATTCGCCCATGTTGCTTTGGGACCCACCGACTACCTCCTTATGACGCAATGATACCGACGGCGGGACCAACCTTGGTGGAGGCTGGCGTTGCCTACTAAGTTGGGACGGTGGACGGAACTTTGTCAACTTTATATATTAATTGATGTAAGCGGCGCGTAATAGCCGTAGTGAAGCGGCGCGCGCTAGGCGTAACCTCTGGTCTTCGTGCAAAAGAAAATCTGGCCGTGTGTACATACGCATGAGGTCTCCCGCCTTCGTACCATACGGCCCGCGTATGTCTGACCTACTCGGCGCGCTCGTCGGCCGGGGCTGCGTGTACACCCTTACTCCCCGGTCGGAGCGGAGGGCGTCGTCGTCGTGTTCATGGGGAGGAAACAAGTCGTCGTGTTCATGGGGAAAGCGGAATGCGTCGATTGTTCATGGGGGCAGACGGAATCGTCGTGTTCTTCCGGAGCAGCATCCCGGCGTGGGTTGCCGGCCCAGGTCGGAGCGGAATGCGTGGGTAAATGTTCGCCGGGAGGGCTTAGGCGGCGCAGAAGCGGTGCTGGCGTGCCCCATTCAGACCCGGACTCACCTTGAGCAGAGGGTCCTGGACGGGAGGGGTGTAAGCGTCGCCATGAAGCGGACCTCCCTACACCAGTCTGATGACGCAAGGAAGTGTGGCGTCTAAAAAAACAAGCGGACCTCCTATGGTGAAGCAGGGAGTTACATTGATCGGGAGTGGCGTGCCGCCAAAAATGGGCAGCGGACTTGTGTTGACGCACCTGGTCAAGCAGGGGAGTCTGTTCGCCGGAAGGGTGTGGCGTACCATAAGCTGGTCAGACTCCGGGATACTGTTCATCTCCGTCGACCTCCTCGGCCTCCACGAGGTGCAATCGACCTCCTCCGGCCTCCAGGCTCTGTTCATCGCCTCCACCGCGCTACTCCCACGGCTCTTGTTCAACCACCCTCCACGGGCACCCCTCCCTGATCTCTTTATTCATCAGCCCTCCACCACAGGGTCTGTTCAACCACCCCTCCGGCCATCCACGTCTCTTGTTCATCCGACCCTCCACCACAAAGGTCCTGTTCATCCGAAGCAGCATAAGCTCACTGTTCATCCCCGCGCTCCTGTTCATCAATTGATACGGCTTGATTAGCGGCGATGGCGAAGCAACGCTCCATGAGTTCGATTAACAGCCATCGATGTCGCTCGGGTTGATAACACGTAACTGCGGTCTGTCCTTTCGGGTTGATTAAATACGCCTCGCCCAGCCAACGGCCTACGCACCGCAGCAGCGTCGTGATCGAGCAGGGTGTCCGACCCCTCGACCTGTAACCGTCAACTCCCAAAATTTTCCTCCCCTCGCTTCTACGGTCCGTCATGGGCGGTCAAAGAGATATCATGCAAGCTGCGTCTGGCCCGCAAAAGTTATTCTTTCCATGCTATTTTTTGTCCATAAGTAGGGCCCACAAACAGCCCTAGGGTTACGTTGTCACAATTATCATCAAGACACCATATGTATGTGAAAAAAATTCGTTCATTTAAAATGTCACCTCAAGTATCCGTGGTATGAATTATGAGCAATATGCTCACACAATCACATTCTCACTTAAGCGTTTGTCAAATGATTTAAATTTTTTCCCTCATTGAGTCACAAAGGTGTCTTTTAGCTTTATGACAATCCATTTACCATTCCACTAGAGAATTTTGCTTACCATTGCAAACTTCCATTTTGGGGTTGATCACCGCATGAGCCATCAAAGGCTGAATCGCGTATGAGTCCTTCTTGACCAGACCCTTTATTCACGGTGAAAATATCAAGTGAGACAAGGAAGATAAAAAGGCATTCACTTTCCCATAAGATTATTTGCATTAAGGAAAACTCAATGCCACCTCTTGAGCATCGTTGGAGAAAAGGAAAAGAACAGCATAAGTAGCATAATTATTTCCCTCAAGATTTTTGTGAACCAAGGTATCAAGAACACGAGGAGATTACATCAAGTACGCCTAGTACTGGTACAAACAATCAAGAACCTCCTGCAACCAACGCGATGAAAGGGTTGTCGATTGATATGTCTCCAACGTATCTATAATTTTTGGATTGCTCCATGCTATATTATCTACTTTTGTTTTGGACTACATTGGGCTTTTATTTTCCACTTTTATATTATTTTTTGGGACTAACCTATTAACGGTGGCCCAAATTCTTGTCGTTTTTTGCCTATTTGGATGTTTGAAGAAAAGCAGAATATCAAACGGAGTCCAAACAGTAATGAAACCTTCTGAGAACATGATTTTCTCACCGAGCGTGATCCAGAGACTTGGACCCTACTCAAGGGAGCCAAGAGGGCCAGGCGGTCACGAGGGTGGGCGGCGCCTTTCGTGGGCCCCTCGGAGCTCCACCGTACGCATCCTTCCTCCTCCTATATACCTCATTACGACCCCAAAGCGATCGAGGGACGGAGACAAAACCTAATTCCAATCCGCCACAACTTTACGTATCCACGAGATCCCATCTTGGGGCCTGTTTGAACTCACGGAGAGGGCCGTCATCACGGAGGGCTTCTACATCATCATAGCCCCTCCGGTGAAGTGTGAGTAGTTTACCTCGGACCTTCGGGTCCATAGTTGAAGTAGCTAGATGGCTTCTTCTCTCTTTTGGATCTCAATACAATGTTCTTCCCTCTCTTGTGGAGATCTATTCGATGTAATCTTCTTTTTTGCGGTGTGTTTGTTGAGACCAGAGTGAATTGTGGGTTTATGATCAGAGTCTATCTATGAATAATATTTGAATCTTCTCTGAATTGTTTTATGTATGATTGGTTATCTTTGCAAGTCTCTTCAATTATCAGGTTTGGTTTGGCCTACTAGATTGGTTTTTCTTGCCATGGGAGAAGTGCTTAGCTTTGGGTTCGATCTTGCGGTGTCCTTTCCAAAGGATGTGGCAAGAGAAGGCGAAAGCCACGTATTGCATCGTTGCCATCGAGGATAACAAGATGGGGTTTATTTCATATTGCATGAATTTATCTCTCTACATCATGCCATCTTGCTTAAGGCGTTACTCTGTTTTTAACTTAATACTCTAGATGCATCTTTGGATAGCGATGCGATGAGTGGAGTAATAGTAGTAGATGCAAAGGGGAGTCGTTCTACTTGTCTGGTACGTGATGCCTATATACATGATCATACCCTAGATATTCTCATAACTATGCTCAATTCTCACAATTGCTCAACAAGAATTTGTTCACCCAATCAGAATACTTATGCTCTTGAGAGAAGCCACTAGTGAAACCTATGGCCCCGGGGTCTAGTCTCATCATATCAGTCTCCATCACTTTAATCTTGCTTTTGCTTTTTACTTTTGCCTTTTTACTTTTTTCTTTGCATCTTTATATCAAAATACCAAAAATATTATCTATCATCTCTATCGGATCTCACTCGTAAGTGACCGTGAAGGGATTGACAACCCCTAATCGCGTTGGTTGCGTTGAGCTATTGTTTTTGTGTGAGGTACGAGGGACTTGCGTGTGGCCTCCTCTTGGATTGATACCTTGGTTCTCAAAAAGCGAGGGAAATACTTACGCTACTTTGCTGCATCATCCTCTCCTCTTCGGGGAAATCCAACGCGATTACTCAAGAGGTAGCAAGAAGAATTCTGGCGCCGTTCTTGGAGTCTGCACAATAGTCAACATACCAAGTATTCATCACAATCCCTATCTCTCGCATTACATTAGTTGCCATTTGCCTCTCGTTTTCCTCTCCCCCACTTCGCCGTTGCCGTTTTATTCACCCTTTCTTCTCCTTCTTCCCGTATGTCTTTTTGTTTGTGTTTCCATGTGCCTTCTATTTGCTTGCTAAAAATCTATTGATATGGATCCACTTAAAGTGTTCTACTTGGATCATCTTGATCCTTATGCTTTCGTCTTTGAAACCCCAACTAGCCTAGTTGATGGGAAATCTTTAGATGAGCATGCTCATTTGTGTCGTCACCGTTTATGCGAAAAGGGAGACTCTTATGGTATCATATAAATAGTTTGCTATGCTATGCTTGGAATCTTTGTGAAATTTGTGATTTTACTTGTTGCTCTAAGAACCCTAAAAAACACCTTCCCTACCTATGTGAGTTCAATGATAATTAAATCTTATCTTCTAATGCAAAGGGTGTTTATAGTTTCTATGATATCGAACAAATTGAAGAATTTGTCGTTTTTAAGGGTGCTCATGAAGTTGCTTCTTTGATTGAAAAGTATGATTTTACTCTCAACAAATCTGAAAATTCATCATACTTAAATATTGCAATGAAAACCTTGCTCACAATGTCTATGTCCAAGAATTTATTGAAAGAATGACCGTTGCTTTGGAAGAAAATAATGATATGCACGAATCTATAGATAATGATGATTCCGATGATTTGGTTGAAATATCCCTTGATGAACATGATGCTTGCTATTCTTGTGGCCATGATGCCAATATTTATGAAGATGAATTTGCTATAGTTCCTTATATTAAACATGAGATCGTTGCTGTTGCACCCATGCTTGATAGTTCCCTCGATGAAAAGCATGATTCCAATGATTTTACTATAAATTCTCTTGATGTAAATTGTGCTAATAATATGCAAAACCCTAAGCTTAGGGATGCTAGTTTTGCTATGTCTACTACTTGTTGCAATGATCATGATCGGGGTGATTCTTCTTATGATCTTGAAAATTTATTTAATCCCCATGATGAATATGAGATTGATAATATTGTTTGCAATAATATTGAAAGTGGGCCTGGAAGAGTGTCAACTTTAGATCCCACGTATTTGGAGAATATTCAATCTTGTGAAATTTTTGATAAAAGTGGGTTTGGAGAGGTCATGACTTTAGTTAATGTTAATCCCACTATTTCGGAAGAGTGTCAACTTTGCATGCATGATGATCGTGTTGAAAATATTTTATGTGATAGCTATATTGTTGAATTTGCTTATGATCCTACATGTAATTATTATGAGAGGGGAAAATATGGTTATAGAAATTTTCATGTTACTAAATTACCTCTCGTTATGTTGAGATTGCTATTGTTCCCTTCCGCTTCCTTGCATATGCTAGTTTTTGCTTGCTATGATAATTTGTTTGCCTATAAGATGCCTATGCATAGGAAGTATGTTAGACTTAGATGTGTTTGTCACGTGTTTTATGATGCTCTCTTTGTGCTTCAATTATTGTCTTTCTTGTGAGCATCATCGAAATCTCAATGCCTAGCTAGGGGCGTTAAACGATACCGCTTGTTGGGAGGCAACCCAATTTTATTTTTGTTTTTTGTTTTTTCTTCTATTTAGGAATAAATAATCCATCTACCTTCACTTTAGATGTAGTTTTGTGTTTCAATTAGTGTTTGTGCCAAGTTAAACCTATAGGAACTTCTTGGATGATAGTTATTTGATCTTGCTGTAATTTCCAGAAACTTTGCGTTCAGTGCCCGAATTATTAAAATTCACCAGAACGTGATAAAATACTGGTTCCAATTGCTGATGATCAATAAACAAATTGCCTAGGTTGTCCTATTTTGGAAGAAGTTTTGGAGTTCCAGAAGTTTGCGTTAGTTACAAATTACTACAGACTGTTCTGTTTTTGACAGATTCTGTTTTTCGTGTTGTTTGCTTATTTTGATGAATCTATGGCTAGTAAAATAGTTTTATAATCCATAGAGAAGTTGGAATACAGTAGGTTTAACACCAATATAAATAAATAATGAGTTCATTACAGTACCTTGAAGTGGTCTTTTTGTTTTCTTTTTCTAATAGAGCTCACGAGATTTACATTGAGTTACGTGTTGTGAAGTTTTCAAGTTTTGGGTGAAATCTTTTGATGGATTATGGAACAAGGAGTGGAAAGAGCCTAAGCTTGGGGATGGCCATGGCACCCCAAGATAATCCAAGGACACCAAAAGTCAAAGCTTGGGGATGCCGGGAAGGCATCCCCTCTTTCGTCTACTTCCATCGGTAATTTTACTTGGAGCTATATTTTTATTCACCACATCATATGTGTTTTGCTTGGAGCGTCTTGTATTATTTGTGTATTTGTTTGTTAGTGTGCCACAATTAGGGCTGGAAAAAAAGCTCGAAGCTCGCGAGCTAAACGAGTAGCTCGTGACTTGGCTCGAATTGACTCGAACTCGAAGACTAATGAGTCGAGCCGAGCTTTAGTTTAAGATCGTTTATAGACCAAGTTAAACGAGCCAATCTCATGAGTACTCGTGTAACTCGTTAGGCTCGGTACAAAAGATCAGTCACTCCCAATACAAAAAAAATCAGCCACTCAGCACCCTACGTCCCAGGCGCACAACACAAGTTCCAGCCGTTGAAGGCCCAGCCGCCTAGAAGACTCATGCGTTACAAGGAAATTACAATTGTTTAGTGATATATATGTTTAATATATACATAATCATTTTTATCATATTTGAGGGTTTTATGTTCATATCTTTAACAAGCTTAACAAGCTAAAGCAGTAGGCTCATGAGTTATCTGAGTCAAGCCAATCTTGGGTTTAAGCTCGTTATAGTAATGAGTCGAGTCGAGCTAGCTCGTTAACGAAACGAGCTCTAGCGAGTCGAGCTGAGCTGGCTCGACTCGGCTTGAATTCCAGCCCTAGCCACAATCAACCTTGCTGTACACACCTTTTGAGAGAGCCATACATGAATTGGAATTTAATAGAATACTCTATGTGCTTCACTTATATCTTTTGAGCTTGATAGTTTTGCTCTATGTGCTTCACTTATACCTTTTGAGCTTGATAATTTTTCTCTATGTGCTTCACTTAAATCTTTTAGAGCACGGTGGTGGATTTGTTTTATAGAAACTATTGATCTCTCATGCTTCACTTAGATTATTTTGAGAGTCTTAATAGCATGGTAATTTGCTTAATAATAATATGCTTGGTGTTCAAGATTTGTGAAACTTTCTTTTGAGTGCGTTGAATACTAAGAAAAGATTGATGCTTGATAATTGTTTTGAGATATGAAGATGGTGATATTAGAGTCATGCTAGTTGAGCGCTTGTGAATTTGAGAAATACTTGTGTTAAAGTTTGTGATTCGTGAAAGCATGCACGTATGGTGAACCGTTATGTGATGAAGTCAGAGCATGATTTATTTATTGATTGTCTTCCTTATGAGTGGCGGTACTTGGGGACGAAAGCGATGGTTTTTCCTACCAATCTATCCCCTAGGATCATGCGCCGTAATACTTTGCTTTGATAACTTCTAGATTTTTGCAATAAGTATATGAGTTCTTTATGACTAATGTTGAGTCCATGGATTATACACACTTTTTCCCATCCTTCCACCATTGCTAGCCTCTCTAATACCGTGCACTTTTCGCCGGTATAATACACCCACCATATACCTTCCTCAAAACAGCCACCATACCTACCTATCATGGCATTTCCATAGCCATTCCGAGATATATTGCCATGCAACTTTCCACCATTCCGTTTATTATGACACGCTCCATCATTGTCATATTGCTAGCATGATCATGTAATTGACATCGTATTCGTGGCAAAGCCAGCGTTCATAATTCTTTCATACATGTCACTCTTGATTCATTGCATATCCTATTACATCACCGGAGGCATTCATATAGAGTCATATTTGTTCTAAGTGTTGAGTTGTAATTGTTGAGTTGTAAGAAAAATAAAAGTGTGATGATCATCAATTTTTTAGAGCATTGTCCCAAGTGAGGAAAGGATGATGGAGACTATGATTCCCCATAAGTCGGGATGAGACTCGGGACAAAAAAAAAAAAGAGGCCAAAAAAGAGAAAAGGCCCAAATAAAAAATAAAAAATGAGAGAAAAGAGAGAAGGACAATGTTACTATCCTTTACCACACTTGTGCTTCAAAGTAGCACCATGATCTTCATGATAGAGAGTCTCTCATTTTGTCACTTTCATATACTAGTGGGAATTTTTCATTATAGAACTTGGCTTGTATATTACAATGATGGGCTTCCTCAAATTGCCCTAGGTCTTCGTGAGCAAGCGAGTTGGATGCACACCCACTTAGTTTCTTTTGATGAGCTTTCATATACTTATAGCTCTAGTGCATCAGTTGCATGGCAATCCCTACTCACTCACATTGATATCTATTGATGGTCATCTCCATAGCTTTGTTGATACGCCTAGTTGATGTGAGACTATCTTCCCTCCTTTTGTCTTCTCCACAACCACCATTCTATTCCACATATAGTGCTATATCAATGGCTCACGCTCATGTATTATGCGTGAGGATCGAAAAAAGTTTTGAAAATGTTAAAGTATGAAACAATTGCTTGGCTTGTCATCGGGTTGTGCATGATTTAAATACTTTGTGTGGTGAAGATAGAGCATAGCCAGATTATATGATTTTGTAGGGATAACTTTCTTTGGCCATGTTATTTTGAGAAGACATAATTGCTTTGTTAGTATGCTTGAAGTATTATTATTTTTATGTCAATATGAACTTTTGTCTTGAATCTTTCAAATCTGAATATTCATACCACAATTAAGAAGATTTGCATTGAAATTATGCCAAGTAGCACTCCGCATCAAAAATTCTCTTTTTATCATTTACCTACTCGAGACGGTGACGCAGCAGAATTAAGCTTGGGGATGCCTGATACGTCTCAATGTATCTATAGTTTTTGATTGCTCCATGCTATATTATCTACTGTTTTGGACTATATTGGTCTTTATTTTTCCACTTTTATATTATTTTTGGGACTAACTTATTAACCCGGAGGCCCAATTGTAATTGCTGTTTTTTGCCCATTTCAGTGTTTCGAAGAAACGAAATATCAAACGGAGTCCAAACGGAATGAAACCTTCGAGAACGTGATTTTCTTACCGAACGTGATCCAGGAGACTTGGACCCTACTCCAAGGGAGCCAAGAGGCGGTCACGAGGGTGGGGGCCGCCCCCCACCTAGGGTGCGCCCCCTGCCTCGTGGGCCCCTTGGAGCTCCACCGACGTACTCCTTCCTCCTATATATACCTACGTACCCCCAAACGATCAGGGACGGAGCCAAAAACCTAATTCCACCGCCGCAACTTTCTGTATCCACGAGATCCCATCTTGGGGCCTGTTCCGGAGCTCCGCCGGAGAGGGGCCGCCATCACGGAGGGCTTCTACATCATCATAGCCCCTCCGGTGAAGTGTGTGAGTAGTTTACCTCAGACCTTCGGGTCCATAGTTAGTAGCTAGATGGCCTCTTCTCTCTTTTTGGATCTCAATACAATGTTCTCCCCTACTTGTTGTGGAGATCTATTCGATGTAATCTTCTTTTTTGCGGTGTGTTTGTTGAGACGATGAATTGTGGGTTTATGATCAAGTCTATCTATGAATAATATTTGAATCTTCTCCTGAATTGTTTTATGTATGATTGGTTATCTTTGCAAGTCTCTTCAATTATCAGTTTGGTTTGGCCTACTAGATTGGTTTTTCTTGCCATGGGAGAAGTGCTTAGCTTTGGGTTCAATCTTATGTGTCCTTTCCCAAAGTGATGAAGGGGCAGCAAGGCACGTATTGCATCGTTTCCATCGAGGATAACAAGATGGGGTTTATTTCATATTGCATGAATTTATCTCTCTACATCATGTCATCTTGCTTAAGGCGTTACTCTGTTTTTAACTTAATACTCTAGATGCAGGTTGGATAGCGGTCGATGAGTGGAGTAATAGTAGTAGATGCAAAAGGAGTCGGTCTACTTGTCTCGGACGTGATGCCTATATACATGATCATACCTAGATATTCTCATAACTATGCTCAATTTCATCAATTGCTCAACAGTAATTTGTTCACCCAATCGTAGAATACTTATGCTCTTGAGAGAAGCCACTAGTGAAACCTATGGCCCCCGGGTCTAGTCTCATCATATCAATCTTCATCACTTTAATCTTGCTTTGCTTTTTTACTTTGACTTTTACTTTTTGCTTTGCATCTTTATATCAAAAATACCAAAAATATTATCTATCATCTCTATCAGATCTCACTCTCGTAAGTGACCGTGAAGGGATTGACAACCCCTAATCGCGTTGGTTGCGTTGAGCTATTGTTTTGTGTAGGTACGAGGAACTTGCATGTGGCCTCCACTGGATTGATACATTGGTTCTAAAAAAGCGAGGGAAATACTTACGCTACTTTCTTTGCATCATCCTCTCCTCTCGGGGAAATCCAACGCAGTGCTCAAGAGGTTTGCGGCGGTGGAACTCCCGATCTATTCTGTTCCCCGAAGTTTTTAGGGTATATGGATATATATAGTGTAACGCCCGGATAATCAAGCTACAGTAATTCTCTGCTAATGATGCCACGTCACTTCGATTACTGTCGCTAATCTCGTGTTAGTTCGAAACCGATTCAAATTCAAATTCAATTAAAGGCAAACAACAAAAGTTTTCGAACATTAAAACTAAAATGTTCTAAATGTGTCAAATAAATCATAGGTAATTATGGTGGAGAATCCAGATCTCTATAAAATAATTAAAGGCTCTAAAAAAATTAAAACAACAACTATAACAATTAATTAAATGCCTTTTAAAAATTATAATAATGCGAACTATTTTATTTAGGTGTCAAACTTTTGTGGCAGATGAACTAAGTTATAACACTAATATAGGAGTTGTACTTAAGTTTTATAAAACTAAAGTAAAATGAAATAAAAAAAGGTTAAAAGGAAATAAAAAAAGACAAAAGAATAGACAAAGGAATCAAAGGGAAAAGGCCAGACCACCCCCCGGGCCACTGGCCCAGCCTACCCCTGCGCCCCCTTCCTGTTCACCGGGGGGTCGTGGGCACGGCCGATGACCGCCACGGCCACGGCCATGGCCGTGGCGTCCATCCGGCGCCCCCTCGCCTATAAGGCCGCTCCCGTTGTCGGAAACCCTAATCCCCACTCAGCTCCCCCTCTCGCTCACATCTCTCCCTCTCCCTGTTTCGACGGCCGGGAGGGACGTCACCGCGTCGTCGCCAAGCCCGCGGCCACCGGCCATCGTTCGCCGCACCGACGAGTCCAGGAGGATCGCCACCGTCGACCTCGTCCATCCAGAGCGTCAAATCGAGCGGAGCCGCACCGAATCACCGCCATCGATCTCGTCTTCGACATCCTGCATTGTCGGCCGGGCGCTGCCGATTCGGCCGACCCGACTGGCCCTCAGCCCCCCGACCACGCCCCGGCTCCTTGGTGAGCTTCTCCTCGGGATTTTCCCTTCCTCCGCCTCGATTTGGTGCGTTGTTTGCCGTCCGAGCTCATCTGAGTTCGCTTATGCAGCGCCAGACGTATGCGTGAGTATTGCTTCGCTGCCCTGCCAACAAGCGGCGCACGCCAACGCCCGTGCTTCGCCGCCTTTGCCTCCATACCGCGCCCCACGCCAGCCACTGCCCGCCATGCCGCGCTTTCGCCCCTGTCTGCTCTTGCCCGTGCTTCGCCTTTGCCCTGTTTCGTGCCTCGCACCGCTGCGTGCGTGCACACCACCATGCCCACGCCGCACATGCTGTTGTTGCTGCCCATGTCCACGCTTTTTGCACACTGCGGCCGCTTCGCGCTAGGCGTCTTGCTACTCTTCCGATCTTTGTGCTGCTCATTGCTTGTTCCTCATTGTTGCTCCTAATTGCTGCCATTGTTGCTTATGCTACTCTGATTGGCTACTATTGCTGCGCTTACCGCTGCCACTAGCTGCTGTGGCTCCTGGCGATGTCTGGGCGTGGCTGATGCTTGGGCATGGCCGTGCATGCGTGCACAACTTGCACATCCGGCTGTGCCTCTGGCCGGCTTGATTAATTAGAGATAGATTAGTTTTAGGATTAGACTAGTGGCTAAATAGCGTAATGTGTAGATGACATATGGGTCCCGTACAATTTGATTAGTTTTACTTATTTGTTTAGGTACAACCTATGACATGTGGGCTACACCTGCCCTTTGACTAGTCAAAGTCGACTTGGTCAACTCGGTTTAAAACAATTAAAATAAATCCAGAAATTTTAGAAATTGTTTAAACCTTTGAAAATTAATAGAAAATAATCCGTATGTCAGATGAAAAAGTATTATACATGAAAGTTGCTCAGAATGACAAGACGAATCCGGATACGCAGCCCATTCGTCCACCACACACCCCTAACATATCAAACTCGCAACTTTCCCCCTCCGGTTCATTTGTCCGAAAACGCGAAACACCGGGGATACTTTCCCGGATGTTCTCCCCCTTCGCCGGTATCACCTACTACCGCGATTGGGCACACCTAGCATCACGCCTTGTCATGTGATGCATCATCATACATTTGTTTGCATTGTATTTATTGTTTCTTCCCCCTCTTCTCTCGCTAGACACCGAGACCAACGCTGCCGCTACCCACTACGACTACGGTGTTGACGACCCCTCCTTCTTGCCAGAGCAATCAGGCAAGCCCCCCCCCATTGATCACCAGATATCGCTTACTCTTCTCTATACTGCTTGCATTAGAGTAGTGTAGCATGTTACCGCCTGCTAATCCTATCCTGATGCATAACCTGTCCTCATGCTACTCAAGTTGTTACCTTTTACCCGCAATCCTACATGCTTAGTATAGGATGCTAGTATTCCATCTGTGGCCCTACATTCTTGTCCGCCTCATGGCTAAAGCATACTATCGGGCTGTGAGCACTAGGGAGGTGATCACGGGTATATACTATATGCTTTATACATGATACATGTGGTGACTAAAGTCGGGTCGGCTCGAGGAGCACCCGCGAGTGATTCATGGATTGGGGGCTGAAAGGACCTTTGTCCCAACGGCCCTCTGTGTGGATCTTTGTGGCGGAGCGACAGGGCAGGTTGAGACCGCCTAGGAGAGAGGTGGGCCTGGCCCTGGTCGGCGTTCGCGGTTACTTTAATAACACGCTTAACGAGATCTTGGTATTTGATCTGAGTTGGGTCGTTGACCTTATACGCACTAACCACCACGTGGGACAAGATATGGGCAACCAGCGTCGTGGTATCAGCCGAAGCATTTCGTGACGTCAGCGACTGAGCGGCGCGTGCCGGATTGGAACGTAAGCCTGCTCTTGTATTAAGGGGGGCTAGTTCTGCGTCCGGCCGCCTCTGCAACGCAGTGTGTGTGGTAAGGCGATGGGCCTGCACTTCGTGCAGCTTAGGTTTAGACCGCGTCTTGACCTCTCTGTTGTGACTAGGTAGGGCTGCGACGTGTTGATCTTCCGAGGTCGGGCATGACCCAGGAAAGTGTGTCCGACCAAATGGGATCGAGCGTGTCGGGTAATGTGGTGCACCCCTGCAGGGAAGTTTATCTATTCGAATAGCCGTGATCTTCGGTAACAGGACGACTTGGAGTTGTACCTTGACCTTATGACAACTAGAACCGGATACTTAATAAAACACACCCTTCCAAGTGCAAGATACAACCCGGTGGTCGCTCTCAAACAGGCATGACGAGGAGGGATCGCCAGGTAGGTTTATGTTATGCGATGCTACTTGGTGAACTTACCATCTACTCTCTTCTACATGCTGCAAGATGGAGGTGGCTCAAGCGTAGTCTTGACGGTGATTAGCTATCCCCCTCTTATTCTGGCATTCTGCAGTTCAGTCCACCGATATGGCCCTTTACACATATACCAAATGCATATGTAGTGTAGCTCCTTGCTTGCGAGTACTTTGGATGAGTACTCACGGTTCCTTTTCTCCCTCTTTTCCCCCTTTCCTTTCTACCTGGTTGTCGCAACCAGATGCCGGAGCCCAGGAGCCAGACGCCACCGTCGACGACGACTCCTACTACGCCGGAGGTGTCTACTACTACGTGCAGCCCGGCGACGCACCAGAGTAGTTAGGAGGATCCCAGGCAGAGGCTGCGCCTCTTCCGATCTGTATCCCGGTTTGTGCTAGCCTTCTTAAAGGCAAACTTGTTTAACTTATATACGTACTCAGATATTGTTGCTTCCGCTGACTCGTCTATGATCAAGCACTTGTATTCGAGCCCTCGAGGCCCTTGGCTTGTATTATGATGCTTGTATGACTTATTTATGTTTTAGAGTTGTGTTGTGATATCTTCCCGTGAGTCCCTGATCTTGATCGTATCGCGTTTGCGTGCATGATTAGTGTACGATCGAATCGAGGGCGTCCATGTTGGTATCGTGGCCGATTTGCACCTGTAGGAATCCCCCTTCCACACTCCTTGGCCGAAGTCGAGTCTAGACATTGCAAAACTTTTTACTAACATGGCTGTGCGGCCCATGGGCCCACGTCGCCATTGGGTGGTATTAGGATCTTTTACTCCTCGTCTATACTCTGGGATTCTAGTCTCTCTTCTATTCGGGTTAAATGATTTTTAAAATCTAACTCTAGGTTCTCAAAAACACTTTCTCCCGGAGAGCCCCTTCTGTCCAGATGATCGCCGGCTGCATCAGAAGATTTCAAAGTTACTCTCCGATACTGTCTTGAGACTTTGTGCCCGTTGCTTTTGCAATTCCCAACCATCGATAAATACTTATGGAAAGTTACATACACTTGTCGTCCATAACTTCATTTCCAATTTGATCTTGTTATTACAAGATACCCTGAAATACTTCGGATATTTTGAGGATCCTTTGTATGCTGCCGCCTTGCAGCTCCTTTTCCTCATGAATACACCTGCAAATAATTCCTCACACTTACCGAGTATCCGCTCATTCCCAGTTGTTCATGTGTTTCAGAAAGGTCTTCGAAATACTATTCAATCTTCCGAAAATCGTGAGCAACCTATTGCTCTATAAATTCTTACTTGCTTGCATTATGGTTAATCCCATAAGAATAGTAATCTTATTGGCATCCTTTGTCACTATCATTTTGAGTCTGTTGAATCAATATGATGCGAATGCTCGCAATTCTCAATCAGACCCTAGAATTTGTTCTTCCGGCCTCAGACATCACTCTGGACATGAGTTCAAATCAAACCTCGATTGATTGTCGATCTATGACTATTCAACTTGTTTATCTTTTGATCAGAGCCTCTGCTTCTGATTCCCCGATTTGGAAATAATATTTCCTTTTTATCTAAGCATTGAAGTTATCCATATATTTCCACAATCTGATGCCCTTGCATTACTTCTTCTGGTTGAACATTGATATCACGTCAGATCCCTTGTGGACCACCAGATCCTTGGTTGGATTATTATCCAACAGTGCCTCATTTTTAACCACCTTGTGAGTTCTTCCCTGATACTTAGTGCCTTTGGTAAATCGCATCATCTCCTTTTGTCAACCATGCTCTACCTTCGAGCTTGTGTTATTTACTCTTTAAGTTTGTGGTATATGTTCCTAAGAGGCCCTGATGGGTTGAACCTACGCCTTTTCTAATCTGTGTGAACCCGGAAAACTACTACGGGTCATACTCTAACGGTGTTATGCCAGATAAAATTTCAGCACTACAACTTAATCGAATGCGAGGAGTGAATGAAAGGTTATGCATTGGAGAAGTGGGAGTCGACCTTGAACTTTGTGTTCATGCCCATGGACACGATGTAGATCTTATCATTAAAGCTTCTCTTAAATTAATTATTCCCTTGGTATAAGTTCATCTTATATCTGGGATATGGCCTTTTGCAATCGTGGTTCAGACCATGTTCTCCTTTAAATACCATTCCTCGTACAAGTTTAAGAACATGTCTTCTACGGAGCAATACCCCAGTCCAACCTCTACTTTGGTTTGTCGTCGAGTATTACCCCCTGGTATCTCGAGATTATCACAGAACTGATAACTTCTTATGAGTTCTCCATCAAGTATTACATTCTCATTGATTCCAATTTTTCACGGGCTCCCAGTTATTAAACACTCAAGGACATTGATAACTGAATCGAGTCCACATTGCGATTAAACAACTCTTAGTAATCTTCTTTGCTTACGAGTTTGTACTCGATCACGTCATTCCTAGCCTGCTTGGCTATATCCTTGTCGTGCCGATTTTAACTGTGCTACCTGGTCCTTTTCCCGGAGCAAAAATTTCGACGGTGAGCTAATCTTACGTCGATCTTCCTCGTCATATCATTACTCCTAGAACAAAAAACTTGATTTCGAGTTTGTGTCGTACCCTTGGTTCCAATAACCTTTCGCTTCATCATTCCTTTGACTTGATGTCATCACCGATCGATTACATCTTCATGAAATCTCTCGACAAAGGTGTCGTGATCATCATCAATATTCTGAGCTCTTCCAAGATATCCATTGGATTCTTCATGGGAAATACCACCCTTGTCCCTTGGTAAATTGTGTTATCATCGACAACATTCTTGCCTTCCCCCAACACAAACTTGTTCATGTTTTGTGTTGTACCTTGATTTCCTTGCTATCAGGCTTAGGTTATGTTCTACCTTGTAGTATTGTTGTCTTCTCTATCAAGAATGTTGTGAGGATTGCTCCACCTCTTAAGAATTCTTGGTATAGTAATACTTCTCACTATCACCATTTTTTTCTTGGTCCCCGTGTTGGTTCTAACCGGGATACCAACAGGTGAACGGTGCTGTTTGGATTCTGCCCTTCTAGCAACCCTATTGCTTTGAAGTTAATGGTCGACGCTTATTCTTAGACTGTTGATTATTGAATCACCATTCTAACATTGATCATGCTACCTAATGCCATATTTCGGGCACACTTTTCAACCAATGTTTAATTGTGTATGTTTTCTTCGAGCATACATCATTATATCATTTGACCTGACAAATGTTATCTCCTTGTTCACATAATTTTGGAAGTCCATCCTTTCGGAAATCTTGATGAATTGTCGCTGAGTCCATCATCCATCTCCTTATCCACTCCTTGGTTTAATGATGAACTCTTCTTTGGAACCTCGTTCCATAGTTCAATTCCCGGAGTCTTACAATGTCATCTCGACAATTTGTGTTGCACCTTTCTTCTCAGGCATCCTGAGTCTGAGTTATCCTAACACCAATCAAATTTGAAATTTGTTAGATATGCTGGTTGGAACATTTTCCAAAAGTCATAGCATTGATCTTTATATACCCCAGTAAGGTGATATCATGCCTAGCACACCTGGTCGGAGGACCTATTGTTATAGTTTTCTTTTAGCAAGGTTAGCCATTCTTCCATGAGGAAATTGTAAGACTTATTCTATAAGTTGTTCCTGATGAATCCTTTGTGTATCCAAGTCCGACCTTTGCTTGAAGACCATGCCAATGCTATCTCGAAGCATGTCTGTGGTACTCCGTTCATCAACAAGAACATTTGAAGCACAATGCCAAATTCTCTTTATCAATTATCCAAACACTGTTGTATGGGTAACGTCATGA
Source organism: Aegilops bicornis (assembly GCA_021605145.1). Taxonomy (NCBI): domain Eukaryota; kingdom Viridiplantae; phylum Streptophyta; class Magnoliopsida; order Poales; family Poaceae; genus Aegilops; species Aegilops bicornis. The sequence continues at coordinate 536,427,257 of CM038671.1, read as the reverse complement.
AATTCCTCTCCCTTTACCTCAGTGGTTCTCTACTTTCTATCCTGTCATGGATATCATGCCCCGCTTGTCCTTGGGAAGGATATACCCCTGAAATATGTGTGTATACACATTTTCCTCCCCATTGTTCTAATTAACCCTGGTAATCACCTTTCCTTTCCATTGATTTGCTTAACCCTTCTTATAATCTATATTATATAAGCAGTAGTATTCTTCTGCTTATGTAAAAAACCTTGGTGTACAACCGTGTCAGTAAGACTCTGTTGCTTTTGTTGATAACACTCCGGTAACCACCGATGGACGAGAACTTTGCCTATTGGTCCGCCTCGTTCAACGAGCAGGAAAATGGTTCTCTTCGTCCCTCGCCCTTGGTATTGATGTTGTTGCCGACATAACTGATAGGCTATCTCTGACATACCTTGCTTACATGATCGTGCAAGACGTCATCGCCCTTCCTACTTTTAACCCACATGGTGGGCCCATAACCCACAGTTCCACAGGATCGAAACCTGACTCTCCTGTACCCCCTGATGTCAAAGTTATTCCTCGCGCTTGACTTATGTAATTCACGGGCCACCTGCCAAGTGATGTACTCTGGTATCAGACGCAATGCTTATTCTCGTTGTTCTGAACCCCCTTCACCTTCTGATTAGGCCATCCAACGATTGCCTGCCCAATGGAAACTTCTCATGGTACCTTCTTACTTTGCTGTCGAAATTTTCTTAAGTTTCAGTTCGAGAGTTACTACGCCTCCTTCCTCGATGTTAGCTACCAGTAGTCAACCTTGCAGGTCCGTTCTTCCGAAATAACCACCTTTATTCTTTCGTAAGTACGATTTGAGTTCTCAAGAAAGGATGCCGACTTCATCATGATGACATGAAGCAGAGAAATGGAGACATCAATGTAATGGATCGACCTCTTCAAGAAGAGCAACCAAGACCGAGAGGATTCGTTAAAATTCCGTAACCAGATCTTTCCCCCTTATTCTACCTCTTAAATCTCGGGACGAGATTTCTTGTAGTGGAGGAGATTTATAACGCCCGGATAATCAAGCTACAGTAATTCTCTGCTAATGATGCCGCGTCACTTCAATTACTGTCGCTAATCTCGTGTTAGTTCGAAACCGATTCAAATTCAAATTCAATTAAAGGCAAACAACAAAAGTTTTCGAACATTAAAACTAAAATGTTCTAAATGTGTCAAATAAATCATAGGTAATTATGGTGGAGAATCCACATCTCTATAAAATAATTAAAGGCTCTAAAAAATTAAAATAGCAACTATAACAATTAATTAAATGCCTTTTAAAAATTATAATAATGCAAACTATTTTATTTAGGTGTCAAACTTTTCATGGCAGTAGACTAAGTTATAACACTAATATAGGAGTTGTACTTATATTTTATAAAACTAAAATAAAATGAAATTAAAAATAAAAGGTTAAAAGGAAATAAAAAAAGACAAAAGGAATAGACAAAGGAATCAAAGGAAAAGGCTGCACCACCCCGGGCCGGTGGCCCGACTTACCCTCGCGCCTTCTTCACATTCACCGGGGTCGGGCACGGCCCGATGACCGATGGCGCCACGGCGACCATCGGCTGGCGTCCATCCGGCCCTCCCGGCCCTCGCCTATAAGGCCGCCTCCGTCGCCGAAACCCTAATCCCCACTCAGCTCCCCTCTCGCCACATCTCTCCTCTCCCTGCTTCGACGGCCGGGAGGGGACGCCACCGTCGTCGCCAAGCCCGCGCCACCAGCCACCATTCGCCGCAGACCGACGAGTCCAGGAGGATCGCCACCGTCGACCTCGTCCATCCAGAGCGTCAAATCGAGCAGAGCCGCACCGAATCGCCACCATCGATCTCGTCTTCGACATCCTGCACTACCGACCGTCGTCGTTGATTCGCTCGACCCCGACCGTCCCCAGCCTCCCCGACCACGTCCCCGGCTCCTTGGTGAGCTTCTCCTCCAGATTCCCCTTCCTCCGCCTTGATTTGGTCGTTGTTTGCCGTCCGGAGCTCATCTGAAGTTCGCTTATGCAGCGTCGTATGTGCGTGAGTATTGCTCGCGATGTTCGCCGGCTGGCGCGCGACGCTAACGCTTCGTGTTTCGCTACTTCGCGCCTTCTGCATCAAGCCCACCGCCACCAACATCGCTTCGCCATGCCCGCGCTGGCCGCTTCGCTCTTGCTCACAAGGCCGCTTTTTTGCTCGTGGTGCCTCAGACTGCCGTGCAGGCGACCACCATGCCCACGCCGCACATATGCTGTTGCTGCCGCCCATGTCCACGCTTGCACACTGATGCACGCGCTGCCGGCGCCTGCGTCTTTCGCCATTTTTCCGTCGCCGCCGGCTGCTTGTTCCTGCTGTTGCTGCTCTAATTGCCGCCGCTGTTGCTTATGCTACTCGATTGGCTACTATTGCTGCGCTTTACCGCTGCCACTAGTCGCAGTGCGGCTCCTGCTGATGCCTGGGCGTGGCTGATGCTTGGGCATGGCCGTGCATGCGTGCACAACTTGCACATCCAGCTGTGCCTCTCGCCGGCTTGATTAATTAGAGATATATTAGTTTTAGGATTAGACTAGTGGCTAAATAGCGTAATGTGTAGATGACATATGGGTCCTGTTCAATTTGATTAGTTTTACTTATTTGTTTAGGTACAACCTATGACATGTGGGCCACACCCTGACCTTTGACTAGTCAAAGCTGACTTGGTCAACTCGGTTTAAAACAATTAAAATAAATCCAGAAATTTTAGAAATTGTTTAAACTTTTGAAAATTAATAGAAAATAATCCGTATGTCAGATGAAAAAGTATTATACATGAAAGTTGCTCAGAACGATGAGACGAATCCGGATACGCAGCCCGTTCGTCCGCCACACACCCCTAACATATCAAACTCGCAACTTCCCCCCTCCGGTTCATCTGTCCGAAAAGCAGCGTAACACTGGGATACTTTCCGGATGTTCTCCCCTTCGCCGGTATCACCTACTACCGCGATTGGGCACACCTAGCATCACGCTTCTTTGTCACATGTCATGCATCGTCATGCATTTGTTTGCATTGTATTTATTGTTTCTTGCCCTCTTCTCTCGCTAGACACCGAGACCAACGCCGCTGCTACCTAGTACAACTACGCTGTTGACGACCCCTCCTTCTTGCCAGAGCAATCAGGCAAGCCCCCCCCCCCCTTGATCACCAGATATCGCCTACTCTTCTCTATACTGCTTGCATTAGAGTAGTGTAGCATGTTACTGCTTTCCGTTAATCCTATCCTGATGCATAGCCTGTCCTTGCTACTAATGTTGTTACCTTTACCTGCAACCCTACATGATTTGTATAGGATGCTAGTATTCCATCTGCGGCCCTACATTCTTGTCCGTCTGCTGTGCTATACTATCGGGTCGTGATCACTTGGGAGGTCATCACGGGTTTATACTATATGCTTTATACAAGATACATGTGGTGACTAAAGTCGGGTCGGCTCGAGGAGCACCCGCGAGTGATTCAAGGATTGGGGGCTGAAAGGACCTTTGTCCCAACGGCCCTCTGTGTGGATCTTTGTGGCGGAGCGACAGGGCAGGTTGAGACCGCCTAGGAGAGAGGTGGGCCTGGCCCTGGTCGGCGTTCGCGGTTACTTTAATAACACGCTTAACGAGATCTTGGTATTTGATCTGAGTTGGGTCGTTAACCTTATACGCACTAACCGCCACGTGGGACAAGATATGGGCAACCAGCGCCGTCGTGGTATCGGCGAAGCATTTCATGACGACAATGATCGAGCGCTGCCACGGATTGGAATGTAAGCCTGCTCTTGTATTAAGGGGCTAGTTTCGCTTCGGCTGCCCTCGCGAACGCAGTCTTGGTGTGCTAGGCGATGGGCCCAGCCCCTGTATACTTAGGTTTAGACCGGCGTCGGACCTCTGTTGTGCCTAGGTAGGGCTGCGACGTGTTGATCTTCCGAGGCGGGCATGACCCGAAAGTGTGTCCAGCCAAATGGGATCGGCGTGTCGGGTAATGTGGTGCACCCTGCAGGGAAGCTTATCTATTCGAATAGCCGTGATCTTCGGTAACAGGACGACTTGGAGTTGTACCTTCACCTTATGACAACTAGAACCGGATACTTAATAAAACACACCCTTCCAAGTGCCAAATACAACTTGGTGGTCACTCTCTAACAGGGCGACGAGGAGGGGATCGCTGGGTAGGTTTATGCTATGCGATGCTACTTGGTGAACTTACCATCTACTCTCTTCTACATGTCGCAAGATGGAGGTGGCTCAGGCGTAGTCTTGACGAGATTAGCTATCCCCCTCTTATTCTCGCATTCTGCAGTTCAGTCCACCGATATGGCCCTTTACACATATACCCATGCATATGTAGTGTAGCTCCTTGCTTGCGAGTACTTTGGATGAGTACTCACGGTTGCTTTTCTCCCTCTTTTCCCCCTTTCCTTTCTACTGGTTGTCGCAACTAGATGCCGGAGCCCAGGAGCCAGACGCCACCGTCGACGACGACTCCTACTATGCCGGAGGTGCCTACTATTACGTGCAACCCGCTGATGACGACCAGGAGTAGTTGGGAGGATCCCAGGCAGGAGGCCTGCGCCTCTTTCGATCTGTATCCCAGTTTGTGCTAGCCTTCTTAAGGCAAACTTGTTTAACTTATGTCTGTACTCAGATATTGAAGCTTCCACTGACTCGTCTATGATCGAGCACTTGTATTCGAGCCCTCGAGGCCCTGGCTTGTATTATGATGCTTGTATGACTTATTTATGTTTTAGAGTTGTGTTGTGATATCTTCCCGTGAGTCCCTGATCTTGATCGTACACGTTTGCGTGCATGATTGGTGTACGATTGAATCGGGGGCGTCACATATAGGCGGAAGAAGTACATGAGGGGAGCCACGAGGGGCCCACGAGGGTGGAGGGTGCGCCCTAGGGGGGTGGGCGCGCCCCCCTACCTCGTGGCTTCCTCGTCTCTTTCCCCGACGTGCACTCCAAGTTTTTCCAAAGAGCTTTCCTTCCAAAAATAACTTCTCTAGTTGGTTTCATTCCGCTTTAGATTCGCTTGATATTCCTTTTCTTCGAAACACTGAAACAAGGGAAAAACAGGAACTGGCACTGGGCTCTGAGTCAATAGGTTAGTCCCAAAAATAATATAAAAGTGCATAGTAAAGCCCATAAAACATCCAAGATGGGTTATATAATAGCATGAATACTTCATAAATTATAGATACGTTGGAGACGTATCAAGATCCCCAAGCTTAATTCTTGCTCGCCCCTAGTAGGTAATTGATAAAAGAAATAATTTATGAAGTGTGAATGCTAGCAGGTGCATAAGTTTGATCAATGATAATTTCAATCACCTTTTCTAGCATCATTATATGTCATAACAGTAGCTCAACTCATAAAACTTTGCATGATCAAGTAACAAACTATTCACATGATTAAGTATAGATCATAAACTTTCTTGAAAACTAACAAACTATGTTCTCAGTCATCAAACAATTGCAATTCATCTTATTTTCAGGAAGAGTCTATGTCAGAGCTTTGATTCAGCAAACTTCACATATTCAACTATCATTTAGTCTTCCATGATTGCTACCACTCAAAGCATATTTTTAGAATAAATAGTATTCATCGAACACAGAGAAAGATAGGGGCTTTAATGTTTCGCATCCCAACCTTTTACCTCAAGGGTAATGTCAACAATAATAATTCATGCTCAAATATATTTGAATGGCCATATATGCTTAGATCTTTCCATCATATGATGCTTGCCAACCAAAGAGTAGGTTGGAATGAAAAGGAATACTACTGACTCTTGCATAAAAGTAAAAGATAGGCCCTTCGCAGAGGGAAGCAGGGATTTGCAGAGGTGCGAGAGCTCAAGCAAAAACAGAGATGAAAATAATTTTGAGAGGTATGCTTTCATTGTCAACATAACGACCAAGAGTTCCCAATATCTTCCATACTACATACATTATAGGCGGTTCCCAAACGAGAAAGGTAAAGATTTTACTCCCTCCACCAACAATCATCAATCCATGGCTTGCCCGAAACAACGGGTGCCTCCAACTGACATCAAACCTGGGGGAGTTCTGTTTGCAATTATTTTTGATTTGATTTTGATCTTTTGATCATGGGACTGGGCATCCCAATTACCAGCCATTTTCTCGTGAATGATGAGCGGAGTCCACTCATCGTGAGAATAACCCACCTAGCATGGAAGATACTGCTAACCCGTAGTCGCTACATGAGCGATTCGGGCATACAAAACAGATTATTATTTGAAGGTTTAGAGTTTGGCACATGCAATTTTACTTGGAACTAGGTAAATACCGCATATAGGTAGATATGGTGGACACTCATGGAAGAAACTTGGTTCAAGGAGTTTGGATGCACAAGCAAGTATTCCCTCTTAGTACGTATATTTTGGCTAGCAAAGGATTCTAAATAGCAAGCACCACATGTTAGAGGATCCAAAACAATATAACTTATACAAATATACCCAAGCATAACTCATTATGTTGTCTTCCTTGTCCAACTTCAACTAATTTGCTCAGGTTTGAAAGTAATTAATGGGGATCACAATCATAGAAGATGTCCAAGATAGTATATTTATATGTGAAACCTCCTTCCTTCAATATTCTTTCATGAATTGTTCAAGTGACCAATACAATGTTTGCTAACCTTCAATAAATTTACCACCTCTACTTCTTATATGTGAAGGCATTACTCCCCATGGGAAAGGCATATGAAACATATATAATTTCAGATTTATGACATTCAAATCATTCAACCATTTACTCATAGGATATAAGTGAAGCACACGAGTAAATGACAAACTACTCCAAAAGATATAAGTGAAGATCAATGAGTAGTTAAATAATTATATAGCTATGTGAAGACTCTCTAACATTTAAGACTTTCAGATCTTGGTATTTTATTCAAACAGCAAGCAAAGCTAAAGAAAATAAAATGACGCTCCAAGCAAAACACATATCATGTGGTGAATAAAAATATAGCTCCAAGTAAAGTTACCGATGAACGAAGACGAAAGAGGGGATGCCTTCCGGGGCATCCCCAAGCTTAGGCTTTTGGTTATCCTTGAATATTAACTTGGGGTGCCTTGGGCCTCCCCAAGCTTAGGCTCTTGCCACTCCTTATTCCATAGTCCATCGAATCTTTACCCAAAACTTGAAAACTTCACAACACAAAACTTAATGTAAAACTCGTAAGCTCCGTTAGCGAAAGAAAACAAAACACCACTTCAAGGTACTGTAATGAACTCATTATTTATTTATATTGGTGTTAAACCTACTGTATTCCAACTCCTCTATGGTTTATAAACTATTTTACTAGCCATAGATTCATCAAAATAAGCAAACAACACACGAAAAACAGAATCTGTCAAAAACAGAACAGTCTGTAGTAATCTGTAACTAACGCAAACTTTTGGAACTCAAAAAATTCTAAAATAAATTGGTGGACCTGAGGACTTTGTCTAGTAATCATCTGCAAAAAGAATCAACTAAATATAACTCTCCAGTAAAAAGTTGAAGCTAATCTTTGAGCGCTTAAAGTTTCTGTTTTTTTACAGCATGATCATAAAGACTTCACCCAAGTCTTCCCAAAGGTTCTACTTAGCACAAACAGTAATTAAAACATAAAACCATATCTAAACAGAATCTAGATGGATTATTTATTCCTAAACAGAACCAAAAGGCAAGAAACTAAAATAAAATTGGGTTGCCTCCCAACAAGCGCTATCGTTTAACGCCCCTAGCTAGGCATGATGATTTTAATGATGCTCACATAAAAGATAAGAATTGAAACATAAAGAGAGCATCATGAAGAATATGACTAGCACATTTAAGTCTAACCCACTTCCTATGCATAGGGATTTTTTGAACAAACAACTCATGGGAACAATAATCAACTAGCATAGGAAGGTAAAACAAGCATAACTTCAAAACTTTAAGCACATAGAGAGGAAACTTGATATTATTGCAATATGTAGAAGCATATGATACTCTCTCATAATAATTTTCAGTAGCATCATGAATGAATTCAACAATATAACCAGCACCCTAAAGCATTCTTTTCATGATCTACAAGCATAGAAATTTTATTACTCTCCACATAAGCAAAATTCTTCTCATTCGAATGGTGAGAGTATCATAAGAGACTTGAATACTATAAATTGTTTCCACATTAAAAGAGTAATGTTCAGAGAAAGGGTACTCATAATAATGACAAGTTTTATAAATATAGTCATCACTACTTTTTATAGCATAAATTTCATCACAATAATCATCATAAGTAGCAACTTTGTTTTCATCATAATCAATTGAAACCTCTTCCAAGATAGTGGACACATCACTAAATAAAGTCATGACCTCTCCAAATCCACTTTCATAAATATTATAAGATTCAACATCCTCCAATATTGTGGGATCACTACTTCCTAAAGTTGACACTCTTCCAAACCCACTTTCATCAATATAATCATCATAGGTAGAAGGCATGCTATCATCATAACAACTTTGCATATCAAAACATGGAAGGCTAAAAATATCATCATTATTAAACATAGCATCCCCAAGCTTGGGACAAACATTAATTGCAGCAAATATATTCTCAAAAACATCATCTTCCACAATTAATTTTGATTCATTTTCATGAGGCACAACAATAATAGGAGCAACTTTATTTGGGAGAGATATCTTTTTACCTCTCTTCCTTTTTCTTTTCTTCTTCTTCACCGCACCATGTGTGGGTTCAATCATCTTTTTGGAGCTCCTTATTAATGAGATTGGTTGAATAGAAGGCTCCTCCTCTTACCTGATTCATCATAAGAAATAATAGGAGGATATTGGGAAGTCTCTTCCCTTTCATTAGTATTCTCTTCATCCTATATTTGTTTTCTTTTCTTTATGTAATTGGCAATATAAGGATTTTCAATGCAATTCACCGCGCAATACATATAAATTTCGTCTAGATTAAAATGAAGAACTCTATCAAGGGCAAATTTTGGAATATCCTTAGTTATATGTTTCATTTCTTCATAACCCAAGAGCAAACTAAGTTCATTATGATGTGCAAGGAAATCAAGTCATCACAATTTTGGACACGATACGGTCATGAAACAATTTGCATTGGGTACTGAAATGATCATGTTCATTGCAAAGTTCACAAGTACGGCTAAGAAAATTTAAATTTTCAGCACAAGCATCTAGCCTTTCTTGCAACCATTTCGTTTCCAAGTACTTATGTCTCTTGCAATATCTATCTTCCCTATTTGGTGTGTACTTGCAAACCCAATATACTCCATGTAAATCGACATGCTTATAAGAGATATTTTCATCATGACTAATGCAATCATCATTAGTACCATGGATATTCAAGGAGTTCATACTAACAAAATTGCAATCATGCTCATCATTCAAAGATTTAGTGCCAAACATTTTAATGCATTCTTCTTCTAACACTTTGGCACAATTTTCTTTTCCATCATACTCACGAAAGATATTAAAAAGATGAAGCGTATGAGACAGCTACCCAATACACTCAATTCCATTTTTTTGTAGTTTTCTTTTATAAACTAAACTAGTGCTAAAACAAGGTCTTCGATGCCAAGGGCCGCCGCTTGGAGTGCTGCCCTAGAGAGGAGCGCCAGGCCATCGCGCACTCCAATCGCGAGCACTCCAGCAGCAGCAGCCCTTGGGAGTCCAACAGCTCTCCCGATCTTTACGAGACTCCGGAGACGAGCGACGACAGCTACGTCCCTCCGAGCTCTCGCCGCGCTCGGAGCAGGGCCGCGGCATCCGGTAGCCGCCGCCGCTGATCTGGATGGGGTTAGCGCCGCCTCCGTGGCCCATCGTCGATGATGGCGTCCGCCACGGAGAGGTGTAGATAGGATTCCCCTTAGTAACGGCTTTTGTTTCCTGCGGAGGATCACGAATCACCCCGTGGGGGCATGTAAGGGTCTGTAATGTCTTTCGTGTTCATCTTCCCTGTTATAAAAACTTGGAGAACACATGTCCCGTTAAGGCTCGGTCCCCCCTTTCTTTCCTCGCGATAGCTTGTTGCTCTACGCTGACAGGTCCCGGTCCCAAGGCGGCTCTGACCGTCATTGGTATGCCAGTCGCTGCGGCCGTGGTCAAGGCCAGAGGTGCGCCGCCCGAGGTCAAGTAAGATCCCCTGAGGCGCGATGCTCAGGAGGTCCCCCTTAGCGCTCAAGCAGCCATGGTAAAGATAGAAAGGGAGTTGACGTGGCCACAACGGGTTGCAGCTAGCTGATCCGGATGCAGGACTTATCTCGTAGATTTTGTGGTGACTCCTGACGTGGCGCCAGAGCTGCGCGCCTACTCATGCGGCATAGCTAGGCCGGCCCATACGAGTTTCCCTTCCCCCATGCTCTCCTTAGTGCTCTACGTCCTCAGGTCCCGGCCCTCGAGCGAGCTCAGCTGCCACCGGTATGCTGTGTCACATGCCGTGGTCAAAGCCGGGGTGAGGGCTGGAGAGCCAGTAGGAGCTCCTGAGTCGCGATGCTCAGGAGCCCCCCTTTTAACGCGCAAGCGGATCGCATGAGGAAAAGGAGACCTGATGTCTACTACACAACCTTCTTCTTGTAGACGTTGTTGGACCTCCAAGTGCAGAGGTTTGTAGGACAAGATGTAAATTTCCCTCAAGTGGATGACCTAAGGTTTATCAATCCGTGGGAGGCGTAGGATGAAGATGGTCTCTCTCAAGCACCCCTGCAACCAAATAACAAAGAGTCTCTTGTGTCCCCAACACACCCAATACAATAGTAGATTGTATAGGTGCACTAGTTCAGCGAAGAGATGGTGATACAAGTGCAATATGGATGGTAGATATAGGTTTTTGTAATCTGAAAATATAAAAACAGCAAGGTAACAAGTGATAAAAGTGAGCGTAAACGCTATTGCAATGCTAGGAAACAAGGCCTAGGGTTCATACTTTCACTAGTGCAAGTTCTCTCAACAATAATAACATAATTGGATCATATAACTATCCCTCAACATGCAACTGTGACGCCCCCAATTCAATCGTACACTAATCATGCACGCAAACGTGTACGATCAAGATCAAGGACTCACGGGAAGATATCACAACACAACTCTAAAAACATAAATAAGTCATACAAGCATCATAATACAAGCCGAGGGCCTCGAGGGCTCGAATACAAGTGCTCGATCATAGACAAGTCAGCGAAGCAACAATATCTGATCTGAGACATAAGTTAAACAAGTTTGCCTTAACAAGGCTAGCACAAAGCTGGGATACGAGATCGAAGAGGCGCAGGCCTCCTGCACAGGATCCACCTAACTACTCCTGGTCGTCGTCCGCAGTCGCTGCGTAGTAGTAGGCGCCTCCAAAGGTAGTAGTCGTCATCGACAGTGGCGTCGCCTCACAGGCTCCATCGTGCAGTCGCAGCAATCGGGTAGAGGTATGGGAAAAGGGGAACAAGGAAACCGTGATTACTCATCCAAAGTACTTTCATAAGCAAGGAGCTACACTACATATGCATGGATATATGTGTAAGGGGCCATATCGATGGACTGAACTGCGAGAATGCCGTAATAAGAGGGATAGCTAATCACCGCCGAAGACTACGCTTGGCAGCCTCCGTCTTACAACATGTAGAAGAGAGTAGATGAAGTCCTCCAAGTAGCATCACATAGCATAGTCCTACCCGGCGATCCCTCCTCAATGCCCTGTTAGAGAGAGCGACCAAGGGTTGTATGTCGCACTTGGTAGGGTGTGTTTTATTAAGTATCCAGTTCTAGTTGTCATAAGGTCAAGGTACAAGTCCAAGTCGTCCTGTTACCGAAGATCACGGCTATTCGAATAGATGACGCCCCCGATTCAATCGTACACTAATCATGCACGCAAATGTGTACGATCAAGATCTGGGACTCACGGGAAGATATCACAACACAACTCTAAAACATAAATAAGTCATACAAGCATCATAATACAAGCGGGGCCTCGAGGGCTCGAATACAAGTGCTTTCGATCATAGACGAAGTCGCGGAAGCAACAATATCTGTGTACGGACATAAGTTAAACAAGTTTGCCTTAAGAAGGCTAGCACAAACCGGGATACAGATCGAAGAGGCGATGCCTCCTGTCTCGATCCTCCTAACTACTCTGGTAAATTGCGCCAGCTGGCCGCACGTAGTAGTAGGCACCTCGATTGTAGTAGTCGTCATTGGACGGTGGCGTCAGCTCACAGGCTCCATCGATGCAGTCGCATCAACCGGTAAAGAAAGGGGGAAAAGGGGAACAAAGGCAAACCGTGAGTACTCATCCAAAGTACTACTTAAGCAAGGAGCTACACTACATATGCATGGATATATGTGTAAGGGGCCATATCGGACTGAGCTGCGAGAATGCCGTAATAAGAGGGGGATAGCTAATCCTTTTCGAAGACTACGCTTCTGGCAGCCTCCGTCTTGCAACATGTAGAAGAGAGTAGGCTGAAGTCCTCCAAGTAGCATCGCGTAGCATAATCCTACCCGGCGATCCCCTCCTCACTGCCCTGTTAGAGAGCGACCACCGGGTTGTATCCGCACTTGGAAGGGTGTGTTTTATTAAGTATCCAGTTCTAGTTGTCATAAGGTCAAGGTACAACTCCAAGTCGCCCTTGCATCAAGATCACGGCTATTCGAATAGATTAACGTCCCTGCAGGGGTGTACCACATTACCCGACACGCTCGATCCCATTTGGCCGGACACACTTTCCTGGGTCATGCCCGGCCGCGGAAGACCAACACGTCGCAGCCCCATCTAGGCATAACAGAGAGGTCACACGACGGGTCTAAACCTAAGCCAAGACAGGGTCCGGGCCCATCGCCTTAGCACACCTACGCGCTTGTAGGCGGCCAAAGCGTAATTAGCCCCCTTAATACAAGAGCGAACTTACGTTCCAATTCTAGCGCGCCTCTCGGTCGGCCAGCGTCACGAAATGCTTGGCTAATACCACGGCGCCCGGTTGCCCATATCTTGTCCCACGTGGCGGTTAGTGCGTATAAAGGTCAACGACCCAACTCAGATCAAATACCAAGATCTCGTTAAGCGTGTTAAGTATCCGCTTGAACGCCGAGCAGGCAGGCCCACCTCTCTCCAAGGCGGTCTCAACCTGCCCTGTCGCTCCGCTCAAAGATCCACTTTCATGGCACTCCTACGAGCCGACCGTCTTTAGTCACCACATGTGTCATGTATAAGTATATAGTATATACCCGTGATCACCTCCCGAGTGATCACGGCCGATAGTATAGCATGCCAGACGGACAAGAATGTAGGGCCACAGATGGAAATACTAGCATCCTATACTAGGCAAGTAGGAATGCAGGTAAAGGTATCAACAGAAGTAGCAAAGACAGGCTATGCATTAGGATAGGAATAACGGAAAGCAGTAATATGCTATACTACTCCAATGCAAGCAAAGATAGAGGAGAGTAGGCGATATCCCGGTGATCAAGGGGGCTTGCCTGGTTGCTCACGGCAAGAGAGAGGGTCACAACTCCGTAGTCGAACTGGGCAGCAGCAGCGTCGGTCTCGTAGTCTACCAGAGAGAAGAGGGGGAAGAAACAATGAATACCATGCAAACAGATGCATATCGATGCATGACATGACAAGTAACCATGCAAACAGGTAGTAGGTGATACCGACGAATGGGGAAATCATCCGGGAAAGTATTCCCGGTGTTTCGCGTTTTCGGGTAGAGGAGCCGGAGGGGGAAAGTTGCGAGTTCGATAGGTTAGGGGGGTGTGGCGGACGAACGGGTTGCGTATCCGAAAACGTCTCGTCGTTCTGGGCAACTTTCATGTAGAAAGTATTTTCATCCGAGTTACGGATTAAAAGATATGATTTTCTAAAGATTTAATCATTTTCTGATTTTTTTTTATTTAGTTAATCCGAGAATGAAATAATGACATCAGCATGATGTCATGCTGACGTCAGCAGTCAACAGAGTTGACTGGTCAACCTGTCCAAAGGGGTCCCACCGTCGGTGACACATTTTAATTAATTAACAACCTAATCATAATTAATTAGGGGGTGGGCCCCACTGTCATTGTTTGATTAATTAACTAACGGCTAATTAGGTTAATCTAATTGTGATTAATTAACTTAATTAATTCGTAAATTAATTAATTAATTAATTAACTATTATCTATTTATTTATTTTTATTATTTTTTTAATTCTTTTTTATTTTAATTAAAACATTCTTGGGCGTGGGCCCCCACTGTCATTGGCACAGGGGCCATAGCGGTTTACTGCCACGGGCGGTTTGGCGTTATGGCTCGGGATCACAAGCCGCCAAATCGCCGGGCGAGGAGGGTCGGGCAAGGCGTGGCTGGGCGCCATGGGGGCACGGCGTCGCCCGAACGGGACGCCAAGCAGCAAAGGCTCGAGGCGACGGCCATGGGCGTTGGCACGGGCGGCCACGGGCACGGCTGGCCAGAATGGGCGCAGAAGGGCCGGGCACTGCAGGGCGGACCGGCGACGACGGCATCGATGCCGAGAAGCGGCCCGGCGGCACGAGGTCGGAGGGCGAAGCGGGCGATGGCAATGGCGGCGGGCTGCTCCGGCAGTGGCGATGGCCGGAGCCGGAGAGGGGGTCACGGGTGCGGGCACGGGCGCCGGGGTGGACGTCGGGCGTTGACCCGGTCGCGGCCGGGGGCTGGCCATGCAGGCGACGGCATGTGGAGCGACGCGACAGGCAGAGGGCAAAGACGCCAAGACGGGTCGCGGCTCATGAAAGCGGAGGGCGCCATGGGTGCGGTGGCGAGAGTGAGTAGGAGAGGGAGGGGCGCGAGGATGCTCACGGGCCGAGGGAACGGGGCAGTGTGCTTTACGAGAAGGTCGGGGATGACGGGACGAGCGGCGGGCGGGAGGAATCCGGCGAGGCGCGCGGCCTGAAGGCGTGGGGCGTTCCGGGCGTCGGTGACCTCCTCCTCTCGATCCCGATCCAATCGGGGGAGAGAGGGGAGGGGTGAGATATTTTCGGAGGAGGGGGAGAGTGTCGGTGGCGGTTGGTGGTGGTGGGTGAGTGGGGGTTAAGGGAGTGGGGTGTGGGTTGGGCGTAGAACTCTTTGGTGGCCCGATTGGGCACTGTGGTGGGCGGCTTGGGGGTTTCTCTTCTATTTTTTATCTTTTGTTTTTCTGCTTTTATCTCTTTTCTTTTATTTATTTTCTTTTACTGTTTTAATTCAACTAGGGCATTTAAGTATTTTATAAATTTGTGTTTTCTTTACTATAATTACCTATGCCATTTTTGGTACGGTCCTAACATTTTTTGTTTTAAAGTTTGAAAACTTTGTTTGTTTGCCAAAAATTCAAATTTGAATTAATCGTTTTGAACTATCGTGAGGTTAAGCGGCGATGAACGGAGGTGACATGGCGTCGATGGCAGATATTCTTTGTAGCTTGATTATCCCGCATCACAATTCTCCTCCACTACAAGAAATCTCATTCCGAGATTTAAGAGGGGGACTAAAGGGAAATTTCTGGTTACGAAATTCTAACGGGTCTTCTCGATCTTGGTTGCTCTTCTCGAAGAGGTCGATCCATTACGTTGAAGTCTACATTTCTCTGCTTCAGGTCATCATGGTGAAGTCGTCCTTTTCTTTGGGAACTCCAACGTGCATTTAATCGGTAAGCAGCTCGGCTACGACAATGCTTATGAGGGAAACAATCTGGGGTTAACCCATGAATGAGCATAAGAGTATCTCTCGAGTTGAACATATAAAATACATCGAGAGTAAGGTGCGAAGGTACAATCTGAGGTTCCAAGCGGATAGATAGTTGCTCAAGTCTGAACCAGAGGTGAGAAAGGGGTTCAGAGCAGCGAGAGGCATTAAGGCCCGATACCGAATAGAGCACTAGGAAGGTGGCCCAGTAAATTAAATATGAAGCCATAGCGTGGGGAATAACCATTAGAAACAGGGTTGTACAGGAGAGTCGGGTTTCGATCCAGTGGTCCTGTGGGTTATGGGCCCACCATGTGGGTTGAAAGTAGGAAGGGTGGGGACATCTTCCAATACCGCAACAGGGAGGCATGTTAGTGAATAGCTTGTCAGGTATGCCGGCAACAATGTCGGTACCAAGGACGAGGAACGAAGGGAGCAATTTTCCTGCTTGTTGAACGAGGCAAACCAATTGGCAAAGTTATCACCCATCGGTGGCTACCGAAATGTCATCAACAATAGTAACAGGGTCTTACAGACATAGTGGTACAACAAGGTGCCTACCTAAGCAGGGAATTATCTCTGCCGGTTAATTCAGATTCGTGAAAGGTTAAACAAAAGAATGGGAAGGAAAACGCGATTATCAGATTAAACAGAACAATGGAAGGAAAATTGTGTTTACACTCAATTATTAGGAGTATATCCTTCCCATGTACAAGCAGAACATGGCATACAGGGTAGGAGAGCAAGTACCCAACCATTCAGATAAGAAGCAAGGATTAATCAAGATGTTACCCAAACAACGGTGTTTGGATAACTGACCAAGAAATATTTAGCATCGCGCCTCAATGTTCTTGTTGATGAGCGGGGTATCATAGTCATGCTTCGAGGTAGCAATGATATGGTGTTTCAATCAAGGGCCGAACTTGGATATACAAAGGATTCATCGGGAACAACTTATAGTATAAGTCTCACAATTTCCTCATGGAAGAATGGTTAACCTTGCTAAGATGGAAACTATAACAATAGGTCCTCCGCCAGTGTGTTAGGCATGACATCACCTTACCGGGTCATATAAAGACCAATGTGGTGACTCTTGGAAAATGTTCCAACCATCATATCGACCAAGATTCAGATCTAATCGGTGTCAAAATACCTCAGACTCGTGGATGCACGAGAGGAAAAGGTGTAATACAATTGACAAGTCGACATTGTAAAATTCTCGAGAAATGAACTATGGGAGCAAGTTCAAACAAGAGCTCATCATTAAATCAAGGAGAGGATGAGGGGGTAGCTGATGGAATCAGCGAGAATCCTCGAGATTTCCAAAAAGGTGGATTTCCACGGTTATGTGAACAAGGAGATAACATTTGTCGGATCAAATGATAAAATGGTGTATGCTCGAGGAGAACATACACAGTTAAATATTGGATGAGAGGTGCACCCGAAATATGGGCTGGGTTGCACGACCAACGTCGGAATATGATTCAATAATCAATAGTCTAAGAATGAACGGCCGACCATTAACTTCAAAGCAATAGGGTTGCTAGAAGGGCAGAATCCAAACAGCACCGCTCACTTGTTGGTCCCCCGGTTGGAATCAACACAAGGACCCAAGAAGAATGGTGATGGTGAAAAGTTTCACCATACCAAGAATTCTTAAGAGGTGGTGAAATTCTCACCACATTCTTGACATAAAAGGTGGTAATATTTCAAGGTAAAGAAGGACAATGCTAGGCAGCAAGGAACTCAAGGTACAACACAAAACACGAACAAGTTTGTGTTGAAGGGAAGGCAATAACGTGGCCGATGATAATACAAACCATCGAGGGGCAAGGATGGTATTTCCCATCAAGAATTCAATAGATATTTTGGAAGAACACAGAATGTTGATGATCACAACACCTTTGTCGAGAGATTTCATGAAGGTGTAATCGATCGGCGATGACATCAAGTCAAAGGAATGATGAAGCGAAAGGTTATTGGATCCACGTGCTATGACACAAACTCATAATTAAGCTTGCTATTCAAGGCGAAATGATACGATTTAGGAAGAATGACGTAAGGTTATCTCTATCGTCAAAAATTATGGTCTGGGAAGAAGGACCAGGTAGTACAGTTAAAATTTAGTACAATGATATAGCCGATCGGGCTAGGGACCGACTTGAAGGATTATTAAACTCGTAAGCAATGAAAATTACTTAGAGTTATTGAATCAGAGTGCGGAATCGATTCACTTATCGGTGTTCTCGAGTGAAATAACTCAGAACCCGGGGGAACTCTGAAATCGGTGAGAAGCAATAATAGATGAAGACTCATAGGAAGCAACACGTTCGTTGATATTCTCGAGATACTGTAGGGTCTTACTCGAAGGAAGATTGACATAGGGGTTGCGGAGATGTATTGATCTGCAGAAGACAAGTGTTTTCACTTGCTTGAGAAATGGGATCAAGTAGAAAATATGGTCGGAACCACGATTGCAAAGGATCAATTCACATATACCAGATGATATTATATCAAGGCAATAGTTATTATTACCAGAAGCTTCCATGATAGGATCTACATCGTGTCCATGGGCATGAACACAAATTCAAGGTCGACTCCCACTTCTTCAATGTAAAACCTTCCATTCACCTCTCGCTTTTATAAATGACATTAGTTGTTTGAAAGTTTTACAGTGCAATACCAGATAAGTATGACCCGTGAAATCTTTCGGGTTCACCCAGATAAGGGAAGGCACTGGTTCTACCCATCGGGGCATCTTAGGAACCTATACCAGAAATTTTGGAGTAAATAACACAAGCTCGAAAGCAGAGCATGGTTGGTCAATCAGAGGATAGGATTTACCAATGGAGAAAGAACTTCCAAAGTGATTGCATATGAAGGACACTATCGGATAAAATCCAACAAAGGATCTGCCGGTCCACAATGGATCTGATGTGAGCATCGGTACTCAACCAGAGGAAGAAGAGTGCACGGGCATCATATTATAGAACATCTGAATAATTCGATGCTTAGATAACAAAGGAATTACGATTTCCAAACAAAGGATCAGGAGCAGTCGCTCTGATCAAGGATGGATAAGTTGGATAGACCAGAGGCACAATTGACGACAAATAGTTTGGTCGAGAACCAACTCATGTTCAAAAATGATGTCTGAGCCGGAAAGATAATTTAAAAGGATCAATCGATGATTGCGTGCATTCGCACTCATGTTGAATCAATAGGATCCAAATGACGGTGTCTAAGGATACTAACGAATTTTGCCAGACATATGGAAAGCATCCATAATGCAAGCGCATAAGTATTTGTAGAGCAATAGGGCTGCAAGGATTTTCGGAGGATTTAATAGTATTTCAAAGACTTTTGTGAAACACATGAACAACTGGGGGATGAGCGGATACTCGATAAGTGCAAGAATTATTCGTATGGGTATTCAGGTGACAATGAACAGCAAGGCACTAAGCTCAAAGGATTATCGAAACAACGACGAGTATTTCAGGGTATCTTGTAATAACAAGACCAACTGGGGATGAATGTAAGAATGACAACTGCAAGTAGTTATCATAAGGGTTGACGGTAGGAGGGAAATTGCAAATGCGATGAACACAAGTTCTCGAGTTAACAGCGGAGAGTATCTTCAGGGTCTTCTGGTGCAGCAGATGATCATCAGTAATAAGGGGCTCTTCGGGTGAAAGTGACAACGAGATCCTAATGTTAGATTTAGTAAAATTCATTTAACCCGAGTAGAAGAGAGTTCAGATTCCCAGAGTAAAGGTCGAGGAGTAAAAGATCCTAGTACCACGCGATGGCCACGTGGGCCCATGGGCCGCACAGCCATGTTAGTAAAGTTTTGTAAAGTCTAGACTCGACTTCGGCCAAGGAGTGTGGAAGGGGGGTTCCTACAGCAAATGGCTCTGATACCAATCTTGTCGACGCCCCGATTCAATCGTACACTAATCATGCACGCAAATGTATGCGATCAAGATCGAGACTCACGGGAAGATATCACAACACAACTCTAAAACATAAATAAGTCATACAAGCATCATAATACAAGCTGTGGGCCTCGAGGGCTCGAATACAAGTGCTCGATCATAGACGAGTCAGCGGAAGCAACAATATCTCGAGTACGCATATAAGTTATACAAGTTTGCCTTAAGAAGGCTAGCACAAACCGGGATACAGATCGAAAGAGGCGATGCCTCGCTCGATCCTCCTAACTACTCCCCGGTCGCCGCCATCGGGCCGCACGTAGTAGTAGGCACCTCCAAAGTAGTAGTCATCATCGACGGTGGCGTCTGGCTCCCCAGGCTCCATCGTCTGGTCGCAGAACCGGGTAAAGAAAGGGGAAAAGGGGGAACAAGGCAACCGTGAGTACTCATCCAAAGTACTGCAAGCAAGGAGCTACACTACATATGCATGGATATATGTGTAAGGGGCCATATCAAGGACCGAATCGCGAATGCCGTAATAAGAGGGGATAGCTAATCTCGCCGAAGACTACGCATGGCAGCCTCCGCCTTGCAACTTGTAGAAGAGAGTAGATCAAGTCCTCCAAGTAGCATCGCATAGCATAATCCTACCCGGCGATCCCCTCCTCAATGCCCTGTTAGAGAGCGACCACCGGGTTGTATGTGGCACTTGGAAGGGTGTGTTTTATTAAGTATCCTGTTCTAGTTGTCATAAGGTCAAGGTACAACTCCAAGTCGTCTGCTATCAAGATCACGGCTATTCGAATAGATTAACTTCCACTGCAGGGTGCACCACATTACCCGACACGCTCGATCCCATTTGGCCGGACACACTTTCTCGGTCATGCCCGGCCGCTGAAGATCAACACGCCGCAGCCCCACCTAGGCATAACAGAGGTCAAGACGCCGGTCTAAACCTAAGCGCATGAGGTCTGGGCCCTCGCCTTAGCACACCTGCACGTTGCGTACGCGGCCGAAAGCAGAACTAGCCCCCTTAATACAAGAGCAGGCTTACGTTCCAATTCGGCGCGTGCCGCTCAGTTGCCGACGTCACGAAATGCTTCGGCTGATACCACGACGCCGGTTGCCCATATCTTGTCCCACGTGGCGGTTAGTGCGTATAAGGTCAACGACCCAACTCAGATCAAATACCAAGATCTCGTTAAGCGTGTTAAGTATCCGCATGACGCCGAACAGGGCCAGGCCCACCTCTCTCCGTGGCGGTCTCAACCTGCCCTGTCGCTCCGCCTCAAAGATCCACTCATGGGCACTCCTACGAGCCGACCTGCCTTTTAGTCACCACATGTGTCATGTATAAGTATATAGTATATACCCGTGATCACCTCCCGAAAGTGATCACGGCCCGATAGTATAGCACACAACAGACGGACAAGAATGTAGAGCCCACAGGATGGAAATACTAGCATCCTATACTAGGCAAGTAGGAATGCGTGTAAAGGTATCAATGTATAGCAAAGACAAAGCTATGCATCAGATGGGAATAACGAAAGCAGTAATATGCTACACTATTCTAATGAAAGTAGTATAGAGGAGAGTAGGCGATATATCTGGTGATCAAGGGGGGAGGGGCTTGCACTGTTGCTCCGGCAAGAGAGAGGGTCGTCAACTCCGTGGTCGAATCGGGCAAAGAAGCTTGGTCTCGTAGTCTACCGAGAGAAGAGGGGAAGAAACAATGAATACCATGCAAACAGATGCATATCGATGCATGACATGACAAGTAACTATGTTAGGGGTGCCCAATCGCGTAGTAGGTGATACCGATGAATGGGAAATCATCCGGAAAGTATTCCGTGTTTATTTAGCGTAGAGGAGGAGGGGAAAGTTGCGAGTTCGATAGGTTAGGGGGGTGTGGCGGACGAACAGGTTGCGTATCCGAAAACGTGTCGTCGTTCTAAGCAACTTTAACGTAGAAGTATTTTCATCCGAGCTACAGATTAAAAGATATGATTTTCTAAAGATTTAATAATTTTATGATTTTTTTATTTAGTTAATTCGAAAATGAAATAATGACATCAGCATGATGTCATGTCGACGCTGCTAGCCAACAGAGTTGATCGGGTCAACCTGTCCAAAGGGGTCCCATCGTCAAGCGACACATTTTAATTAATGATTAATTAAACTAATCATAATTAATTAGGGATGGGCCCCATCATTGTTTGATTAATTAACTAACAGCTAATTAGGTTAATCTAATTATGATTAATTAACTTAATTAATTCGTTAATTAATTAATTAATTTAATTATTATTATCTATTTATTTATTTTTATTATTTTTTTAATTCTTTTTTATTTTAATTAAAAGCGTTACAGGCGTGGGCCCCATGTCGCACAGCCATAGCGGGTTACGGGCGCTCCGGGCGGTCGGGCGTTCTAAATACCGATCGGCGTTCGCCAAATCGCCGGAAGCGAGGAGGGCAGGCAAGGCCGTGGCCGTGGGCGCCGACGGGCGCGCGTCGCCGACGGAACGGCACGCCGATGAAGCAAAGGCCCGAGGCGAAGGGTCATGCGGCGTTGGCATCGGGCGGCTACGGGCACGGGTACGGCGCCGGGCCAGAATGGGCGCTGGCACCTCCGGCGGACTGAAAGCGACGGCGGCATCGATCGCCAAGCGAGAGCGGGCCGGCAAAGACGAGGCCGTGAGAGGGCGAAGCGGCGACAGGCGGCGAAGCGCGGGCTCCGCGAGTGGCGGAGCCGGAGAGTCCTGTGGTCACGGAAGCACGGGCGCCTGGGTGGACGCCGGGCGTCGGACGGCAAGCGCTCAGCCAAAATGGCCGCGGCCGCGCGCGACGGCGGTGGAGCGCGACGCGACAGAGCGGCGGGCAGACGACAAGACGGGGTCGCGCCGCAAGCCGAGGGCGCCGTGGTGCGGTGAGCGAGAGTGAGTAGGGAGAGGAGGGGCGCGATGCTTACGGGCCAGAGGGGAACGGGCAAGATGTGCTCGGGAAGGTCGAGGGGAGCGACGGGATGAGCGGGCGGAGCGGGAGGAGTCCGACGAGGCGGTGGCGTCCTGGCGGCGGGGGGGGCGTTCCGGGCGGCGGTGACCTCCTCCTCTCGATCTTGATCCAATCGGGGGAGAGAGGGGAGGGGTGAGATATTTTCGGAGGGGGGAGAGTGTCGGTGGCGGTTGGTGGACTGGGTGAGTGGGGGGGTTAAGGGAGTGGGGTGTGGGGTGGGCCGGCCGGGGCCTGGTGGTGGCCCAGTTGGGCCTGTGGTCAGCTGGGCCGAAGCCCGGGGGGGTTTCTCTTCTATTTTTTTTGTCTTTTGTTTTTCTGTTTTATCTCTTTTCTTTTATTTATTTTCTTTTACTGTTTTAATTCAACTAGGGCATTTAAGTATTTTATAAATTTGTGTTTTCTTTACTATAATTACCTATGCCATTTTTGGCACGGTTCGAACATTTTTTTTAAAGTTTGAAAACTTTGTTTGCTTGCCAAAAATTCAAATTTGAATTCGAATCGTTTTGAACTATCGCGAGGTTAGCGACAGTAATGGAGGTGACATGGCGTCAGTAGCAGATGTTACTGTAGCTTGATTATCCGGGCGTCACAGCAACAAAGAGTCACTCCAAAGTCACTAATAGCGGAGAACAAACGAAGAGATTATGGTAGGGTACGAAACCTCCTCGAAGTTATTCTTTCCAATCAATCGATTGGGCTATTCCTATAAGTGCCACAAATAGCCGTAGAGTTCGTACTAGAATAACACCTTAAGACACAAATCAACCAAAACCCTAATGTCACCTAGATACTCCAATGTCACCTCAAGTATCCGTGGGTATGATTATACGATATGCATCACACAATCTCGTATTCATCTATTCAACCAACACATAGAACCTCAAAGAGTGCCCCAAAGTTTCTACCGAGAATCAAGACGAAACGTGTGCCAACCCCTATGCATAGGTTCATGGGCGGAACCCGCAAGTTGATCACCAAAACATACATCAAGTGAATCACGTGATATCCCAGTGTCACCACAGAGACGCACGGCAAGACATACATCAAGTGTTCTCAAATCATTAAATACTGAATCCGATAAGATTACTTCAAAGGGAAAACTCAATCCATTACAAGAGAGTAGAGGGGGAGAAGCAACATAAGATCCAGCTATAATAGCAAAGCTCGTGATACATCAAGATCGTGCCAAATCAAGAACACGAGAGAGAGAGAGATAGATCAAACACATAGATACTGGTACATACCCTCAGCCCCGAGGGTGAACTACTCCCTCCTCGTCATGGAGAGCACCAAGATGATGAAGATGGCACCGGTGAGGGTTCCCCCCCTCCCAGGTGCCTAACAGGTCCCGTTGAATTTTGGTGGCTCTGAGAGGCTTGCGGTGCCGGAACTCCCGATTTATTCTATTCTCAAGTTTTTAGGGTATATGGATATATATAGGCGGAAGAAGCACGTCAGGGAGCCACGAGGAGCCCATTTAGGGTGGAGGGCGCGCCTAGGGGGTGGGCGCGCCCCTACCTCGTGGCTTCCTCTTCTTTCCTCGACGTGCACTCCAAGTTTTTCCGTAGCTTTCCTTCCAAAATAACTTCTCTAGTTGGTTTCATTTCGCTTCAATTCGCTGATATTCCTTTTCTTCAAACATCAAACAAGGGAAATAACAAGAACTGGCACTGGGCTCTGGGTCAATAGGTTAGTCCCAAAAATAATATAAAAGTGCATAGTAAAGCCCATAAAACATCCAAGATGGATAATATAATAGCAAGAATACTTCATAAATTATAGATACGTTGGAGACGTATCAAGACTCGCGATGCCGTCTGCTATCCTTCCCTCGGGACTCCTGTGAACAGGCACAAGAAGGAACATGGTTGATCGTTACAGCTGTTAGCCTGTCGCTGGTTGCTCTGGGTGAGGCGAAGGCACCGAGGGCCTGGTGAGGTGATCGCACGGCAAGCGTCCGCGAGCCGCAGCTCGCCACTCAGATTTCGGTTTGGCGGTGGCGGAACCCATCGCCAGTCACTGCGTTCGTGTGAAGGCCCCGGGAGGCGATGATCGAAAGCAGCGATAGCCGTCGGCGAGTTAAGCATAAAGAGCAGATTGACTTGGATAAATGCAGAAGATACACGCCACTGGTTCTGCCCGGCGGCTTGGGGATGATGCAGCCGAGGGGCGCCCAAAGAAGGTAAGCTAAAGACTTAAGCAAAGGGATACATGCCACAGGGACGGACCCGTGCGGCCTGGGAATAATGCGGCCTGAGGGGCGCTCCCAGCTTAAACGAACTTGGAAGATGTCACCTGGTTCTGTAGACGAAGTAGAGTTGATGTAGCCGAAGCCATGCGTTGAAGGGATGACTCCTCATGAGCCACCGGGACCCCGAGCCTCGGGAGGCTCTGGGGGCTCGGGAGGTTCCCTGAAGAGCATATCCATCTCCTCCTGAACGGCGCGGATCTTGGCCTCCTGAGACGCCAGGACCAGCCGCAAGTTGCGCTGGTGGGCCGATGCCACGCTCGGCAGGCCGAAGGGCATGCGAACGTAGCTGTGTGGTGGGCCCTCACAGCGGCCCGCATGTGATGGCCAAAAGCGCTCTTGAGATGCGGCCCTGTTGAGCCCTGGGACGTCGACACAGAGACACAGCCCGGCATCCTCGCCTGGATGGGGAGCTGTGCCCTGTGGCCCAGCTGTTGCCAGCGCATGGCTCTCGCTTCTTGCAGTTCTGGGTGGTCTTGGTGATGAACTCTTTGGCGGTGGGCACTCCTTGCCTGTGTTCTCCTGAGGGAAGCGTCATGAAGCACGCCTCCAAGTGGTGCCCAAGCGCCTCCCTCGTGAGGTTGGCAAGGTCTGAGGCCCTCCAGAAGAGAGCCCCCGAGCTCTGCCCAAGGAGGGCGCCGGGCGCACCTTCCTATGCGATGGAGGGAGGCACCCCTGGAACGGGCGCTGATCCTGTCGAGGCTCCTGACGCGGCGCCATCTCCTTGGGGTCCTGCGTGGCGCGGCAACTTCTTCTTGGGGATGGTCTCCGGAGGGCCTTCACTTCTGCTGTCGGGGTCGTCGATTCTTTGCGGCTTGGAAGGCGCTCAAGAGAGCACACCACATCCCTTTCTTCACACGGGACCGTGATAATTCCTCCGCTTCTGGCATCTTGAGAACATTGTAGCCGTGGTGAATGACTGCCATGAACTTGGCCAGGCTGGATACCCGAGGATGGCGTTATGCAGCGACGGATGTCTTGCTGGCGTCGAAGTCGATGAGCTCGGTGCGGTAGTTGTCGCGCTTGCCGAAGGTGACGGGCAGGCGGACTTGCCCTATCGGTGTGGTGGAACCATCAGTCACTCCTGAGAAAGGCTTGGTTGACTGGAGTTGTTCATAGGGCACTTGAAGGTTGTCGAACGTGTCGACGGATAGGACGTTGAGCCCTGTGCCGCCGTCGATGAGAGTCTTGGTAACCTGCACATTGCTGATGACTGGGGAGCACAGCATAGGGAGTACGCCGGCGGTGGCCGCGCACTTGAGCTGGTCTGCCGAGTTGAAGGTGATGGCACATTGGGACCACCTGAGCGGGCGTGTGGCCTCGAGCTTGGGGGCCTTGGCGTTCACCTCGTGAGCGAACTGTTTGAAGATGCGCCAGAGGCCGGGCTTGTGCACCGCCTAAGATGCAAGCGGTTGCACGCGCGGCTCGGAAGCCCCAGCCCCTAAATCTGGTGGTGGTCGTCGGTCCTTCTTGGTGGCGGCAGCGGGGGAAGACCGGTGTTACCCTGGGGGCGATCCTCACGAGGCGGGTCTCTCCAGGCGCCCTCGCGAGGTTGGTCCTGCCAGCGATCCTCGCGAGGCCGGTCGCGCCACTCCTGGCGACAACGACTGTCGTCCCAGCGTCCGCCTCCACGTCCTCCTCCACGGCCATAGCCCCGGTCGTTGCGCTCGGGCGTCGATCAGAAGGCCCTTCTCGTATGGCCCTGACCTCTTCGCAGTCGCTGGTGTTGTGGGTGTTCAGGTTGTGGAAGGCGCAGAACGGTCGACCGTCCTTGGACGACTCAGGGTGATCTCTGCCTCGATTGGTGTCGGGCTCCGCTGCGAGCACCACTGCCTCCTTGCGCTTCACGTCCTTAGCCTTGGTCTTCTTTTCTTCCGCTCCTGCAGCTGGCAGCTCGAGGAGAAAGAGACACCCTTCCTCAGCTCTAGCGCACTTGGTCGCCAGGTTGAACAGCTCCTGAGAGGTGCAGAGCTCCTCGTGGATAGCCAGCTCTTCCTTCATCTTGACGTCCACGGACGCCTGGGGAGAACGCGGAGATGATGGCTTCGTCCGTGACCTTGGGGATCTTGAGGCGGGTGTTGTTGAAGCGCTGGATGTACTTCTCGGAGAGTTTCTCCCGCTGTTGATTGATCTTGGCGCAGTCACCCACGGCCGGTGGGCGATCGCGAGTGCCCCTGAAGTTGGCGATGAAGCGGTCACGCATCTCGCCCTGTGAGGAGATCGAGCCGTCTGCTGCAGTTCGTGGAGCCTAGAGCGAGCCCCATCCTTGTGAGCCATGGGAAACCAGTTCACCATAACTTTTTCGTCGCCGTTGGTTGCTTCGATGCTCAGCTCGTAGAGCTGCAGGAACTCCACGGGGTCGGCGGTGCCGTCGTAGCGAGGAGGCAGGTCTGGCTTGAACTTGCCTGGCCAGGCGACGCTACGCAGCTCGGGGGTGAAGGCGCGGCAGCCGGCTGTGGTTGCCGGGGCCCGCTTCGGGAGTGGAGCTTGGTCTTGACGGGGTTCGCGCTGCGCCGCTGCAGGCGGTGCGCGGTCTTGACGAGGTGGCGCGGGGAGCGCCGGCGCAGCTTCTCGCGGCCGCGGGATTTCTTGGCAGCTTCTTTCTTCGCGCGCGTGCGCCGGGCGCGGTGGATCATGCCGCGGAGGTGCGCGCCTTGGTGCCAAGGCACCATCTTGGGGGGTGAGGTGGTGGAGGCATGCCATGAGCCCTGCCGCCCATGGCTGGTTGAGGGGAGGCGAGAGTTGGATGGCGCCGAGAGCCCCTCGCGGCACGGACGAGCTCGGCGACGCAGTCGAGCCACTCCTCGTAGATGTCGCTGACAGGCGATAGCGCAGAGCTCGTTTCGCCCGCGATGGCGTAGCCCGTGCCTCCATGGGGAGCTTGGTGCTTGCGGGGCGAAAGAACCAACTGGGGTGAGCGACGGAGTAGCGGTGCGGCCATCTTGCCGGAACGATGGATGCAGCGAGGACGCCTGCTGCTCGTTCCCCGTAGGGCTGGTGGCAGCTTTGGCGACGGGAGACGAGGAACGACGAGGTGGACCGCCTACAGGAGCCGTCTGAGCGACACGGGCGGAGAGAGCAGCCCGATGCTCAGCTCGAGCACGGCGAGCATCCGCCATGGAAACGACGGAGCCATGGAGCAACGAACCGACGAAAGGGAAACTACGGCGCACCCCTACCAGGCGCGCCAAATGTCAGATGTGGGGTTCCGGCAAACCCTTAAGGTTCGAACACTAGGGTGCGCGCGAAGTCTTTCCCTCCTACCGATCTACGCTCTAACTCGCTGAGATCTGGCGGACGAACTCGACGAACTCACAACACAGAAAGAGACACGGGGTTTATACTGGTTCGGGCCACCGTTGTGGTGTAATACCCTACCCAAAGGTGGTGGTGGTGGATTGCCTCTTGGGCTGATGATGAACAGTACAAGAGAAGAACAGCCTCCTGAGGTTGAGGTGTTCTTGTGCGAGTGTTGGCTTCTCGATCTGTTCCAGTTCGTCTCTCCCCTTTTACTACTGTAGTGGCTAGACCTATTTACAGAGGCCCTGGTCCTCTTCCCAAATGTTGAGCGGGAAGGGAGCCAACAACGGCGGGCAAATTTGAAGGGGGACAGCTAGCACAAGCTATCCTGACAAAAGCGGTCTTCGCCTGCGAAAGGCCCTGGGATGACGCCGTCTTGGGCTCCATGATGACCTCCGCCTCGCCGTCCTCCTGGTCTTGGTCTTGTTGCACCAATATGGCAACCTTGCCTAATGCCTCGGTACTCTTCGTCTGCGCTTGCCTCCTTGGCATCAAAGAGGAAATGGGAACGCCAGGCGACTCGGGCGCCCTTTGGCACCCGCCTGGCGCCGTACGTCATGGCTCACGTCACGAGTGCCTCGTGAGGTTTGCCCCGCCTTGATATCTCCGCTCCTCGTGAGCCTGCCTGGCTAGGCCACTCCAGAGGAAGTCTTGCGTCGTCCGCCTCGCGAGGCTTGGACCCTCGCGAAGGTCTTGGATGCCTTGTTGATGAAGATGGGCCGTACGGCCCACTGCTTAGCCACGCCATGGGCCGCAGGCAGGAAAGTCTAGAGACCCCCGTTCCCAGAACGCCGACAGTTGTGGCCTCCTAGCGCCTTGGCCGGTCCATCTGGCGCTCCCGTGATGCGAGGGTTCTCTACATCTGGCTATAAGTGAGATATAGGGCTGGTGCTCCCCAGTCTTTCGTGAAATCCTGTTTGACGCATGATGCGTCAAAGGGGAGCTCCTAAGCGGCGCTACAGGCGCCCGTTCGTGCTCCTGGCGCCTGCAGGGCCTTGCGCTGGGCCGGCCCATGACCCGTGGTGACCAGTGAACGCAAAAACCACGCAAAAAAAATTTACAGGTGCCACCAGCCAGACGAGCTACTTGCCGTTGTTGATTAGTAACAGAGGCACACAGATAATAACAAGGGTGCAGCGCTATTTTATTCATCTATTGTACCATTTTTTCTGAATTAATTGGAAAAAAGATCGTGATTTTGAAAAAAGTTCATTGATTTTCAACAAAGTTCATTGATTTTGCTGAAAAGTTAATCAAATCTGGAAAATGCTCAAAGATTTTTAAGAGAAAAAATCTAATTTGAAAAACGTTCATCGAAATTGAGAAAGGTTCGTCAATTTTGATAAAAATTTCAGCGATTTTGAAAAACGTTCATCAAATTTGAAAAATGTTAATTTTTTTTCAAAAAAAAGTTCATCAAACTTTAAAAAAAGTTCGTCAAATTTGAAAAAAGTTCATCAAATTTGAAAAAAGTTCAACGATTTTGAAGAAGTTCACAAATCTAAGAAAGAGTTCATCGATTTTATTTTATTTTTTGCAAAAATTGAGAAAAGTTCGTGCATTTGCAAAAGAAAAAGAAAACAAAAAAGAAACAAAAAAAAAAGATAAGAAAGAAAAAGAAATCCGGTCGTGATTTGGAGAAGGAATAGAAGGAGAAAAATGAGCTACTTGTCACAGGGATGGTTTGTCTCTAGTGGTTGTAGCGTTGCTACCTTATGGTATAGGTTGCAGCATCGAAACCTTCTTTGCACTTCTTTTTTTTTTCCAGTTTTTACAGTAAAAGAGAAGGGAAGGGAAGGAATTGGGCCAGCCCAAAATGACGCAGAGAGTGTGCGCTGCAGGCGCCCGTTAGCAAAATGACGCAGAGCTATCATGTTGAAGCTTGGTTTCATGGAGAAGTGGGTCGATATTATCATGGGCATGGTCAGTTCGGTCTCTTTTTCAATGTTGTTTAATGGCGAGAAGCTGGAGGAGTTTAAACCAACACGTGTCCTCCGTCAGGGGGATCCTATTTCACCTTACCTCTTTTTGCTAGCAGCAGAGGGCCTTTCGTGCCTTTTAAAATCCAGAGTTCAGTCATCTAGTCTTGGTTGCATTCAAGTGGCCGCATCGACACCACCGGTGAACCACTTGTTGTTTGTAGATGTCAGCTTGCTGTTTTTTAGAGCAAATGTTGAGGGAGGTGAAGAAGTTTCTCTTCTACTGGAGACATATGCGAAAGCTTCTGGTCAGAGAGTTAATAAGGATAAATCATTGGTATTCTTCAGCAAGGGCTGTCCAGAGGATGTTAGGAGTGCAGTAAAGAACATTCTGAATTTACCCAATGAGCAATTAAATGATAAATATTTGGGGATGACCTCTGATGTGGGGACCTAAAAAAATGGGGCTTTTAAATATCTAAAAGATCGTTTGTGGAGCAAGATACAAGGATGGATGGAGAAGGTCTTAGCTGCAGCAGGTAAAGATGTTCTTATTAAATTTGTGGCTCAAGCTATTCCGATTTACTCTATGTCATGTTTTAAGCTACCCAGGGGCTATGCGAACACCTCACATCCATGATTAAGGCCTTTTGGTGGGGCAGCAAGAGAGGAAAAAGCAAGCCATATTGGGTATCATGGGACACCTTAAGCATGCCAAAGTATATGGGAGGCCTAGGATTTAGGGACTTTGAAATTTTCAATATTGCCCTCTTGTGGCCAAGGTGCATGGAGAATTTTGGAAAATCACGACTCATTAAGTGCAAAAGTTTTGAAGGCAAAATATTTCTCTACTTGTAAGTTCCTTGATGCTACTACAGGTAACAATCCCTCTCAGATTTGGCATTCTGTACTTGAGGGACGTGATGCACTGAAGCATGGATTGATCAAGCGAATTGGCAACGGTGAAACGGCGAATATTTGGAACACAAACTGGTTGCCACGAGATGAGAACATGAGGCCTATAGTATCGCTAGTAGTCGATCGGCCACTACTTGTTTCGAAGTTCTTTGGACAATCGCGGCCACCACTTGGGATTCAGAGCTTATCAATACTGCAGTTCCTGCCATATGATGCTTCGGCCATATTGAAGATTCCTGTATGTACTCGCAACTTGGCAGATTTTTGGGCGTGGAACTTTGAAAAAAATGGAATATTCTCCGTCCGGTCTGCTTACAAGATGATTGTTGCAACCAAGAAGAGGAGGGAGGATTGGCTAGATGAGAGAGCTGGATCATCAAATAGTGCTGCAAATGAAAAATCTTGGGATACATTATGGAAAGTTCCAGCACCGGCGAAGCTCAAAGTCTTTCTATGGAGACTAGCTAGACAATCCCTTCCTATAGAATATGTGTGAAAGCACGTAAATATGGCGATGAGAGATGGATGCTCAAAAGTGCGGGATGACAAATTCTTGGAGATATAGCTTGATCGAATGCAACATGGCCCGGTGCGTTTGGGCTCTAGTGGATCCACTGCTTTTGGAACACATGATAGAAACTACTGAACCAATGGCTAGGAATTGGCTTTTTTTCAATGATGGAGGTACTTCCTCATGATGAGTTTACACGTCTAACTGTGAGCTTGTGGGTTGTTTGGACAGCACGGCGAAAGCTCATCCACGAAGGAATCAATCAAAGCCCGCTGTCAACTCACCTGTTTGTCACACGTTTTATTTCTGAGCTCGACCAAATTAATATGCAAAGAACTTCGGGAACATCTAGGCCTAGGGTGGCGGCAGCTTAGCCAAGATGGATCGCCCCTCCCATGTGCTTTGTCAAAGAGATTGTTGATGCTGGAGTCTCACTTGATCACAACCATGCATGTAAGCGGCGATATGCCGCGATGGAGACGGAAGTTATCCGGGATCATCGGTTCTTGTGGTGCAAGGACTAGTGGATCCGCCTCGCTAGAAGCGCTAGCGTGTAGGGAAGCCCTTTCTCTTGCGCAAGACCTAGGACTACAAAACCTTCACATTGCATCTGATTGCAAACATGTCATCGGCCATATCCAAACTGGAGTAGTAGGGAATTATGCAGGCATTGTTAGAGAAATCATTGAAACTTCTAAGCTTTTTAGTAGTTGTAATTTCTTTCATGAACTTCGAAGTTTGAATGTTGAAGCTCATACGATAGCTAGATATGGAGTCTCACTCCCATTGTAGTAGGCATATGTGGCTTGGCAGCCCACATGATCCGGATGTAATCCCTTTATCCCTTGATAAATAAAGGCCTAGCTATCATTTCTCAAAAAAAGCAAACTGCCCTATAATGGACGCTCATAGCCAAATAAGGTTTGCCGTGTCAAAGAGTCAAGCGTTTGCACTAGCGATAACATCATACGGTTTTGGGAACCTTCTAGAAGGTTCCCTAAGACGGTTTGTGTTTATTTTTACTGTCTTGCTGCTTCTTTTCCTTTTTCTTTTTGGGTTTTCCATTTTTTTTCTTTTCCTTTTTCTTTTTCCTTTTATCTTTCCTTTTTTCCAATTTATTTTATTTTTAGAAAAATGTTCAGAAATTTCGAAAAATATTCATGCTTTAGAAAAATGATCAAAATTTAAAAATATGGTTTTCAAAAAATCATCACTTCAAATAATGTTCGTGATTTTAAATATTGTTCGAACATTCAAAAATTGTTTATTTTTAACTTTATTTATAAAAACGTGCTGAAATTTCAAAAAATGTTGTTGATACGAAAATTTATCAAAATTCGTGAAATGTCTAGTTTTAAAAAATAATAAATACAAAAAATGTTGACATTTAAAACTCACATATGAGAAAGGAAAAATCATGTTTTTTGAAATAATTTTCGAATGTTTCTGCTAAAAATTTCAGTAACTTTTCAAAAATGTTCCTTTTAGAAAATCTTTCATAAAATTTAAAAATATTCAATTTTTTATTTTTTCGAAGTTTGAAAAAATGTCGGTTTTCGATTTTTTGTTGGGAGTTTAAAAAATATTCGCGTTTGCACAATTTTCATTTGGAATTTCAAAAAATGTTCCCGTTTTCCAAAAAGGTGTTTAGGATTATTCCTACTTTTTGAACATGTTTCTGTTTTTTTAAAACAATTCGCAAATTTGAACAGTATTTGCGTTCACAAAACAATCAGTCTAATTTCAATACATCTGCCGGCAGACGCGTGTCGGGGCCGGGGGCAAGTTTGTTGTCTTTTTTCTGCAACAACGCACATGTTGCCGGAATAATGAGGGAGGCATGCGGGACGAGCACACTAGATCGGATGGCTAACAGCTCAGGGATCCAACGACTGTCTAGGTGGCAGATAATTTTAATACATCCGCCGGCGGACGCGTAGCGGCGCCCTAAGTATATATAGGACATAACTTGTTTGAACCCTTGATGCAAACTTGGATAAAACCTTCTCAACTTCTATAACAATCCTGACTACTCCATACTGGTCTTTGACGACCACCCCCACGCTCGCAGCTTTGATGGCGTCCACATAACTGGCGTCAACATTAATTTTGAGAAAACCCAAGGCGGGAGGCTTCCAGGAGATAACATCCCTCTCCATATTAGTGTTTGCCTTGGGTACTTCCATCACTTTATTACCTTTGTTGCACACTGCGACCTGCATGTTTGCATGACAAGACGAAAATGATGCCCAATAATTTTGAACAAAGCTCACCGAGGCTGTAATGGATTCTTTTACCTTACCAACAATCAAATCATTCCTTAAGTGCCAGGCTCTCCAGAACATGAATATGGTTTGCTCACGCACGTGCGAACTTAATTCATCCAATAAAATAAGAAACCAATCAGGCCCAGAATATTTGAGAGACTCCTTAGCCGGTAAATTCCACACGTCCTTCAAAGCCATACGAAAAGCACGAGCTTTGGGACAATTCACCAACGCGTGGAAAATGCATTCATCGTCAATACCACAAATCGAGCACGTACCTCAAATAGTTTGATGGTGTTTTATCCAGTTAACTTGAACCGCCAAACTATTAGAAGCAACCCTCCAAGCAAAGATTCTAATTTTCAAGGGCCATTTGCCTTCCAAATAATGTTCCAGAGCCTTCGCTCCCCATTCATGGCACTACTAGAATTCCCGAACTCACCCAGCGATTGCTTAAGACTCAGTGCCAGTCTATACACACTCTTCAACCGAGAATATACCACTTTTTCTCAATGGTGCCACGCAATAAGTTCTCCTCACCCAAATTCAGAATACGCAACTTTAAAATTTCCTCTCGCATCATGAGGATAAAATAGATGTCTGATCAAATTTTCATCCCAACTCCTAGATCCACTCATGAATAATTCAGATATCGATTTAATCCTCGTTCTATTCTTTTGCAGTAATTTTAGGCCAACTTCCCTAGGAATCCAATTATACCTCCAAATATTTATACTAGTACCATCAAAAACTCTCCAAATAATACCTTTTTTCGACAACTCAAGGCCATGCATAATACCTTGCCAAGTAAGGGATAATGCTTGCGGGAAAACAGTATGAATAAGATGCCCATGAGGATAATATTTAGCTTCCATCACCTTTGCACACAGAGAATTTGGAAAAACCAATAAACGCCAAGCTTGTTTTGCCAAAAGAGCTTGATTAAAAAGGCTAAGGTCGCGAAAACCCATTCCCCCTTCACTTTTTGGCTTCATCATAATATTCCAAGCCAGTCAATGAGTTCTTTTCCTATTCTCCTCATCGCCCCACAAAAAATTCCTGATAATCTGGGATAACTCATCACAAAGTGAAGCAGAAAATTTAAAAATGCACATAGCATATACCGGAATAGCCTAGATAACAGACTTGATCCGGATTTCCTTCACTCCGCTAGAAGCATATGTTTCAATCCAGTCTGAGACCCGCTTGAGCGCTTTATCTTTTGTAGATTGAAACTTGCCCGCCTTCATACAACCTTCCGGCACAGGCAGACCAAGATATTTGTCCTCAAATCCTTCAATCGTTATTTTAAGGATATCCCAGATGGACACCTGGTCTTCTATATACTCCCTCCGTCCCATAATGTAAGACGTTTTTTTGATACTACACTAGTGCCAAAAAACGTCTTACATTATGGGACGGAGGGAGTAGCATTTCTTGCCAAATAAGATGGAACATTTATCCGGACTTAATAATTGACCAGTCCCCGCCTCATAAGCCGACAATATACCTTTTTATGTTTAGAGCTCGCTCCAAATTACCTTTAAAGAATAGGAGACTATCATCAGCAAAAGTAAATGAGATATGCCCGAGCATGTCTGTTTAGGCGGAAATCTTGAATAATCCCTCTCGCCAAGCATCATTAAGCAACAACGATAGGGCTTCAGCCACAAAGAGGAATAAGTATGGAGAAAGAGGATCCCCTTGCCTAAGGCCACGTGGCGGATGAAAAGAGTCTAGCAATTGACCATTAAATTGTACTCAGAATTTCACTGTGGTAACGCGCGTCATAATCCACTTAATCCATATTGGGGCAAAAACCATACGCATAAAGCATATGTTTCAAGAATTTCCAATCCACACGGTCATAAGCTTTTGCAAGATACAACTTATATGCACAATATTCACCACGAGCATCTTTCAATGTATTTAAAGAATGCATGCATTCAAAGGCGATGAGAGCATTATCCGAAATTAATCTCCCCGGAGTAAAGGCACTTTGGGTAGAAGAAATTATACCATCCAGCAGAGGTCTCAGTCTATTAACAAGGCACTTGGAGATAATTTTATATATGACATTGCAGAGACTAATCGGTCGAAAGTCCTTTATCAACTGAGGATTCTTTACCTTAGAAATAAGAACAATAGTTGTATCATTTACCCCGTCAGGCATACTCCTCTTAGGACTTCATTGGAGCTTGCCATAGCGTCAAGGAAGCGAAACTAAGAGAGATGGACTGTATATTGGTACCACTATTGACAAACCCATCGGGCGTCTTCGGACGATAAACACCAGAAACTCCCGATACCGCAAACGGAAACATCCAGGCCATACAGAGCCCACCCCAAACCCCATCTTATCGTTCTTCCGCGCGCAATCGTGTGGCGCCCATCCCACGCATCCCCACTCTATCTTTGCGCGCCTGAACCCGGCCGCTCCCTAACCTCCCGCAGGACGCCGTCCCAACGACCTCGCGGCCGTTATTAGCCTCCGACGAACGCGCTTAACGTGCAAGTGGTGGTGGTGGTGAGGCGTACACTGACCAAAGACATCGATCTCCATGGCCCCGACCGTCGCCTCCCCAGCCACGGGCGCCGTCGCCTCGCCCATCGCGAGCGACCTCGGGAAGGCCGCGCGCTCCGTCGGGCTCGGGCTCCCCGCGCTGCCGCCGCTGCCCGGCCTCGCGTCCCACGGCCAGCCCCGCGTCGCGTCCTTCTGTGAGTGTGGCTTTGAGAACTTGCGCGTGCAGCGGCATGGGACGTGGATCTAAGAAGAGTTGTTTTCAGGCAAAAGGCTAGCGAGGAACGTGGTGTCAATGGCCGCCGGTGAGCCGGCGGCGCTGCTGGCCGACAACGCCGAGCTTACCGAGTTCTTCAACGGCTTGAAACAAGAGGTACGTACGTGGCACGTTGGAGTTCATTAGTTGTGGCGCGAGAGACTGACACCTCGTTGCCGCGCAGTGGGACAGGGTGGAGGACAAGTACGCGGTGACCACGCTCGCCGTCGCCGCCACGCTCGGCATGTGGAGCGCCGGCGGAGTAGTATCGGTACTGAAGACGCTTACCGCAACCGTTTGTGGAACAAGTTGTTTAAAAAATCACTGAGTTGATGGGGTTACTGAAGGTGATTTTGGTGTCAACCTTGCAGGCAATCGACAGGCTCCCCGTGGTTCCAGGTCTCATGGAGGTCGTTGGCATTGGCTACAGTGGGGTAAGAAAGATCCACACCTCAACAGAACCTCAATACTGTTTTGCTATTCGCAAACTGCAACGTGCTTAAGATTGATTAATGATTTTACTGGTCATTAATTTGATCATGCTGTACAAGTCTGCCATTCTTCCCGCTGCCAATTTTCTACGAGTTCCCCATTTTGATCCGTTCTTCTGAATTTCTGATACATGCAGTGGTTTGCGTACAAGAACCTGCTATTCAAGCCTGACAGGTATTGAAAGACAGCCTTTGTACCGAACCTGCAAAATGCTACTATAAGATTCTTAGATAAGGAGGGCTCCAGGCGTTCAAACAATTTCAATGGATTTTGCAGGAAAGCGTTCTTCGCTAAGGTCAGGAACATTTACGAGGATATAATCAGCGGCTAGACGATGAAGCACTTGAAGAGGCGCATCCCAATTGAGAGAAGCACAAAGTACTCAAAGCGGAGACGTGCAATTACTGTATATCTGTACTATATATTTGAGCATAGCATCTAATATAATCCTTACTCAATGTATATCTAAATAAGTTGGACATATTGACGCAAAAACTTTTGATATGTTTAGCCACCATGTGCCAGAATGTTAGAAGGTAATTTTGCCCTTGCCATTAATTGGTTGCATAAAATTAATAGCACGGTTCGCTCCAAAAGATGAATGTTTCAGAATTGTTGGTCGGGCATAGGGTTCTATTGCTGCCGCGCACCCTGCTCCCTGATCTATGTCTACGTGTGAGGCGTTCCTGTTGATCACCCCATGCACCTCTCTTTCACCTGCTCCAGTCCAATCCACAAATGTCTTTCATTTACACTAGCTAGGGCACACGATCATACAACAACCGACTCTTCCCTAGGATTTTTGTGAGGGGTAGCAGAGCAGAGGAGGCATCGAGGACGCCAAAGGCATGATGAAGGGGCTCATGCGTCAACTATGGAGAGGAGGAAGGTAGGGATAATAGACACGGGAAGAAGATGATGTGGGGATCCCGACACCCGTGCAAAGGCAAACTTTCCTCGGGCAGCCAACACATGCGCCGATGGTAGGGCAACACTATATGGTGCCCAATCAAGGGGCAGGGATGAAAGGAGCTTGTAGATAATATATTTTGATACACTTTCCTACAGCCGTCAGTAAGTGAAGGGGGCACTAGAAGAAGGGCCGTGGTGGTTTGATAAGGAGCTTTTGGTAATGGAGAAATTTGACCTGCATACAAGACAGCTTGAGGAGTATGACTTCAATATAATCCCGATGTGGATTACGGTCTTCGGCCCGCCTCTCGCCCATGAACATGACCACGGCGAGCTCATTGCGCAAGATTTTGATGAGTTGGTGGATGCAGATGTTGGACCATATGTGTCGTGGAATTGTCACGGCAGATGTCCTCTTGTAAGGACTTAGTCGTGGAGCCTTCGCAACTAGGAAGCTTAAAGGGGTTAATCGGGACAAAGGACACAAGAGAGTTATACTAGTTCGGCCCCTTACGGTGAAGGTAAGGCCTACGCCTAGTTGGGTTGGTATTGCCGAGGTTTCGATGACCGTGGAGCGAGACACGCTATGCCCGGTTCTCGATGAGTTGTTTCTTGCCCTAAGCCGTCATTGGTCGTCCCCTTTATATACACGGGTTGACACCTGCGGTTTACAGAGTCCCGGCCGCTCATAAACAAAGGTCCGCTCGGTGACTAGTTAAATCTACCTTATGATACAAGTCATGCCATCCTTGGCGGTTTACCACTATGGGCCTTAAACCGCCTATGGGCTTTGGCCTTTATTAAACCGCCATCTTCATGCTTGGCCTTGGGCTTCTTCGATGAATCCTTCTTTGCATAACCCGGCCCCTCATGGGCGGCTGACACAAATAGTTATATCCCCAACATTAGGCCCCAGATTGATTTGAACCTGTTCATGTCAATCTTAAAATATCTTAAAAAGTAAACCTTCCGTCTTCTGTTTGTTCAAAGGTTTTAACCCGCCGTGACGTCATCTTCTGGATCCGTGTTAACCCGCCGTGACGTCATCCTCAATTAAATTCATATTTTACTCCGTCATATCCTCCAACGGATCTTTGCCTTTACTAACTATTCCGAAAACCGAGGCGTCGGGGCCGCTGAAAAATGATGTTCGGTCTCCTCGTTTCTCGCCATACCGTCGGCCGGCCCTTCCTTATAAATAGGCTCGACCTAGGTCTTCTTCATTCCCCCTCTTGGTCGCCTTCTTCCGCTCATTGTCTCCCCTGTTGCCGAGCTCGCACCGCGTCGCCGAAGCTTCGCTCGCACCAACTCCGGCCGTCACGATCAACTCGAGTCCGACCAGAAACACGACGACGGACCTCCGCAGCCAGTCTGCATCTGTGAGTTACCTTCTTTCTCTGTTTTAGATCTGCATTGAGACTTCTTCGAGTTCATCGGCGTTCGTCTCCGCCTGAGCCAAACCCTTGATAGTTTCCACCTTCAACGCCCTCTTTTGATCTTCAGATAGTATAGAACTACTGCAGTGGCTGTTTCGCACCCGTTTCCAAATGCAAATAGATCCCTTTCCGTTGCACAGAAGCTTCACTCGAGCCTATGAACTTTATCCGTGCTAGTTCTAGGGCTAGAAATTTTCTTTTTAGAACGACCATTTGATCCAAAATAATA
Source organism: Aegilops bicornis (assembly GCA_021605145.1). Lineage (NCBI taxonomy): Eukaryota > Viridiplantae > Streptophyta > Magnoliopsida > Poales > Poaceae > Aegilops > Aegilops bicornis. Next base: position 536,387,576 of record CM038671.1, on the reverse strand, counting down.
GTCGCAACTTGTGAAACCTGTTTGTTCCATACTTAGTCAAAAAACTGCATCCGTTCCATCTGTTTAGCCACGGTAATCTATGTAGCCGGTTTAAGGTAACACGGATGGTCAGTCTTGCTTGCTTCTGGCGACTTCAAATAACTTAACTGCTTCTGTAACCCGTCACGGCTTAAATAACACTGCACACTTAGCCATATGTCATTAGGCCCCATCTTAAGCCGTCACCGTGAATAAACTTAAAGATATTTTCTTCCAGGTTAACGTTGAACCGGAAATTCTTATTTTGTCATAGGCTTCTACTTGCGTAATGGCACCTAAGGCTCCCAAGGCCCCTGTGACTTGTAACTGGGTCAAGTCCACTGTCACGGAAAGCACACTATCTGAGTTTGTGAAGTTTGGCCATCTGCCCAAGAAGGAGGTCATGTCTTATCGTGCTCCTGACCCGTCCGAGGAGAAACCTCAACCAAAGGAGGGGGAGGTGATCGTTTTTACTGATCATATGAGCCGGGGATTTGCTCCACCTGGTTCAAAATTCTTCAGGGACGTTTTGCAATTCTTTGACCTAAGACCTCAAGACATCGGGCCCAATTCCGTGTCAAATATTTGCAACTTCCAAGTCTTCTGCGAGGTGTACCTTGAAGAAGAGCCCAGCTTACTTTTGTTCGTGGAATTGTTTTACTTAAACCGTAGAATGAACGTGCTAACGGGCCCATCTGGAACTCGGCGGTATCTCAATTCAGCGGAGAGACCGCCTTTTCCTTATGCCGAATCGCCAAGCCACCCGAAGGATTGGAACCAGACGTGGTTTTACTACCAGATACTTCCTACCGATGAAAACCCACGCCCGACTTTTGTGCTCTGCGGCTTGAATTCAACCACCCGCTGCCGGACAAGCTTTCTGCCACTGAACGTCTTCCACTCACTCCTACCATCAAGAAAATCAAAGCTCTCTTGGGGAACGGCTTAGATGGCATCGACCGTCCGGTCTCGCATTTCTTGGCGAGTGTTTCAAGTTAAGCCGCCCGACTTAATGTGCACTTACTCTGGCGAGAAAGATGACCCGCTGCGCCATAGCCCTGACGACTTACCAGATGACATGGTTGAAATTATGACCCAGTCTTTGTTGAAAGAGGGCACGGTGGTTAGTAATGCCTTTGGCTTACTCCCTTTTTGCAAGAAGAACCCGGCTCCTGCAGTAAGTCATCCATCTCAACAATTGATACCCTCAGTGTATTATACTATACTTTGTACTCATTATCCTTTATCATTATTCACATGCAAATGACAACTTCTGGAAGGTCAAGTATGACCATGAGGCTGCCAAACAAGCCAGAGCAGCCAAGAGAGCTGAAAGGAAAGCCGCCAAGACAGGAACTTCAAGGAAGAAGAAGCCAAGCGCTTCGGATATGTTGAAACTGGATGATACCGATGATGATGAAGAAGAGGTAACTCCTAACTCCCCTGACACCTTTAATATCATCTTATTGACATTTAATTCTGTTCAGGAGGACACGAGGAACAGCCAAGCCGTTGAGGAAGTGGTAACTATAATCTCCTCCGACTCTGAGCCCTTGCCGCGGCAGAAAATCCGAAGGGTGACCCAGAAAATAAGATTTTCACATCCTTTAGCTTACCAAGACCTCAATTTCTTTTGAAGCGACAGATTTATGAGAGCCGGAGGCGCATCGGACAAGCAAAGATGCGAGCTCTCCCCGCTTACCCGACGTGACCAGAAGCGCAAGCCCGAGGTTATCTCCGACTTACGCTATCTTTTACCTTTGGCGGGTTTCATTCATCAACCTCTCAATTCATCCGACTCCAACTATCGTGATACTTCACCCTCATCCGCGAATCTATGCAATCGAATATGCCGCTTTTTAAGACCGCACTGTGGTAATGACAATTTGTTTACCTTAAGCTTACTTTACTCATCCTCTTGTATTAATTCCTCCGATTTGTCCGCAGTACAAGTGAAGCCTGTGAAGAAAGTGAAGAAAATAAGCCGCCCAAGACCGGCTCAGGATCGAGCCGGAGCTTGGCGTGGCTGCCCCTGACACTTCCACCCATGCACCGCCGCCTGAGCCGGCTCACGATATTCCAGTGCCAACTTCTGATCCACCCGCTGAAGAGACTCTCGATGGTTCTGATAACCCGGAAGCTCCTAGCCCGGCCAATACAATTGATCCGGAAGTTGAAATTCTCAAAACTCAGTTTCTTGAGCCGGGGCAGCCCACTGTTCTTACCAAGTGTTCTGCCAAGGAGGAACTTTTGGAGCGCCGAAGGGCCAAGCTAGACATTGCTGATTATAGTCATCTGAGCATTGGAGAAATTGTCTCTGGTTACATCAGCCAAGTACACAGCAGTCGTGACCTGGAAATTGATATGTGAAACAAATCCAACAAAAATCTGAGGTATAGTCTATGTTACCTTTCCTTACACATACTTATTGTACCAGCCCCCAAGCCTATTGCTTATAAGAAAATATGCTGTAGACTTAGAAATTGCTTTAGCACTGCTTATCAAATGCCGGCTTATCTTGTAACATTCAAAGGCCGGCTTAAAGAACAAGATATTTAAACCGGTGTTGTGTAATGCTTGAACTTTTCAGTATGCATTAGCCCCCAAGTGTCAAGTACCTTTGCTTCCAAAGTGCTTGGGACTTAACTCCCATGAATTGCCCCAGCAAGTTAGAATTCTTCAAAGATACATTAGCCCCCAAGTGTCAAGTAACTTTGCTTGCAAAGTGCTTGGGACTTAATGTTATCTTACAAAGATCTCGACTATAACCCGCATTTATGCAGCCACCATAAGTCAAATTGAGTCGAAATTGCTGACTGAAAGATCGCTTGAAAGCCCAAGAGATTGAAACCCGTAGGCCAACTCCAAGTTTGAGTTCAGCGTCTCAACAAGAGAAATTGAAGACAAACTTCGAGGCTGATAAGAAATCTTGGGCTGAGGAAAAGGCCTCTTTGATCACCCGGCCGAGGAAGGTTGCCGCTTGCGTATAGCAACCGCCGAGCTGTCGGCTTAAAACGCCAAATCTCTCAAATGGTCTCAGTAATCTTCGGTAAGTTACTTATGCAAACATTAAATATTGCAAACCTTCTTTTAATAACTATTTCAATTATTATCTCCAGCGTACCTTATGTCTATAAACGCAGGCCCCAGGAGCACAAACCTCAAGCAGAACATGTTGATCAAACTAAAGGTGGTGTATACCTTGGTGGAACAACTCTACACCGGGTCACAACGTGCTTTGGCCGTTGTGGCTTTGTCAAACGACGTTCACCATCTCCTGCAAGACGTGCTAAAGCGGCTTGCTGTGTTACCTCAGCGGGTCCAAGAACTAAGGCGGGCGTCCACAAGAGCCGGGGCCATAGCTGCATTGAGCCAGGCCAAAGCATGGATGCCAGAACTAGACCCGGCCGACCTCGCTCTTGGATACCCGAGTTTGAAGGAGGATGGGACCTTGTTTGACGAAAAGGATTTCATCGCCTGCGTCAATGATATACGCCCTGTGGCTACTCTTATTGGGAACGACACTGATCTTACCAAGTATCAGCCGGGTTATGACAGCGAGAATCAAAGAATTCCAACGCCTCTCTATGATGAAGTCAGCATGATCCCTCCAATCCGTAAGCATACCTTTGCCCCTGAAGTCGACCCAGCCGGTTTAATAGATGATGAAGCTGAGTTTGAAGCTTTGAATGGCATTGAATGGGCATCGTCAACCTTCCCGGACAGGGCAGCCGACGGAGGAGTGGAGAAGGATAACCCGGAATCTTCAAGCCAACCAAAGGAGTGAACCGCCGGGCGTCATATGTTTATGTCTTTGTGGAAAAAACAATGCTTCATATTTAGACTCGGGGAGTATTGTAATAGGGTAGAAAAAACTCTTGATTTTTGCCATGCCTTCGCGCATGTTTATGGCGCTCAACCCTTTCTTAAGTCGCCATCTTTATATCTTCTATTTCCTTTATGTCAAAAAAACTTGCTTGCATTGTCCTGCATATAAAACAAACACAATTCCCCTGGCGACTTGTCGCATCGGGGGTTACATAAAATATTGATAACCCGGAGTGTGAACCAAAACATCATATAAAGGCCGGTTCACGATTATATCTCATTAAACATAATCATAACAGATACCATAATCCTTTTAGTGATCTTGCCGGGCTTATGTGACTCAAACCATGAGGGTAAGTTTTAACCCCTGGAATTTGGCACATATGATGTTCGCCAAGGACTTAACAACCTGATGTGATCAATATTAAGCCGGAAAAACAAGAACCAGCCCATAGTACCTTTAAGAGGATCTCAAGATAATCAAATAATTACGCTTACAAAGTATGACGAATAATAAACAAGATTTCAAAGGTTTCTAATTTGAAAGAAACTAAGTGGGTGTGCATCCAACTTTCTTGCTCACGAAGACCTAGGGCACTTTGAGGAAGCCCATCATTGTAATATACAAGCCAAGTTCTATAATGAAAAATTCCCACTAGTATATGAAAGTGACAAATATGAGACTCTCTATCATGAAGATCATGGTGCTACTTTGAAGCACAAGTGTGGAAAAAGGATAGTAGCATTGCCCCTTCTCTCATTTTCTCTCATTTTTTTGGTGGGCTTCTTTGGCCTCTTTTTTTTATTTGGACTTCTTTGGCCTCTTTTATTTTTCATAAAGTCCGGAGCCTCATCCCGACTTGTGGGGGAATCATAGTCTCCATCATCCTTTCCTCACTAGGACAATGCTCTAATAATGATGATCATCACACTTTTATTTTTCTTACAACTCAACAATTACAACTCGATACTTAGAACAAAATATGACTCTATATGAATGCCTCCGGCGATGTACCGGGATATGCAATGAATCATGAGCGACATGTATGAAAATTATGAAGGTGGCCTTGCCACAAATACAATGTCAACTACATGTTCATGCAAAAAGCAATATGACAATGATGGAGCGTGTCATAATAAACGGAACGGTGGAAAGTTGCATGGCAATATATCTCGGAATGGTTATGGAAATGCCATGATAGGTAGGTATGGTGGCTGTTTTGAGGAAGGTATATGGTGGGTGTATGATACCGCGAAAAAGTGCGCGGTATTAGAGAGGCTAGCAATGGTGGAAAGGTGAGAGTGCGTATAATCCATGGACTCAACATTAGTCAAAAGAACTCATGCACTTGTTGCAAAAATTTAGAAGTCATCAAAAACCAAAGCACTAAACGCATACTCCTAGGGGGATAGATTGGTAGGAAAATACCATCGCTCGTCCCCGACTGCCACTCATAAGGAAGACAATCAATAAATAAAATTGTGCTCCGACTTCATCACAAAGCGGTTCACCATAATGCATGCTACAGAATCACAAACTTCAACACAAGAATTCTTTAAATTCATAATCACCCCCAACTAGTATTGCTTTGATATTATCACCTCCATATCTCAAAACAATTATCAAGCATCAAACTTATCTTAGTATTCAATGCACTCAAAAGAAAGTTTCACATATCTTGAACACCAAGTATATTATCTTTAAGCAAATTACCATGCTATTAACAACTCTCAAAATAATTTAAGTGAAGCATGAGAGATCAATAGTTTCTTTAAAACAAATCCACCACCGTGCTCTAAAAGATCTAAGTGAAGCACTAGAGCAAAAATTATCACGCTCAAAAGATATAAGTGAAGCACTATGAGCAAAAACTATCAAGCTCAAAAGATATAAGTGAAGAACATAGAGTATTCTAACAAATTCAAAATCATGTATGGCTCTCTAAAAAGGTGTGTACAGCAATGATGATTGTGGTAAACTAAAAAGCAAAGACACAAATAATGCAAGACGCTCCAAGCAAAACACATAACATGTGGTGAATAAAAATATAGCTCCAAGTAAATTACCGATGGAAGTAGATTTAAAGAGGGATGCCTTCCGGGCATCCCCAAGCTTTGGCTTTTTGGTGTCCTTGATTATCTTGGGGTGCCATGGGCATCCCCAAGCTTAGGCTCTTGCCACTCTTTGTTCCATAATCCATCAAAAGAATTCACCCAAAACTTGAAAACTTCACAACACAAAACTCAATAGAAATCTCGTGAGCTCCGTTAGTGAAAGAAAACAAAATACTACTTTAAGGTACTGTAATGAACTCATTATTTATTTATATTGGTGTTAAAACTACTTTATTCCAACTTCCTTATGGTTTATAAACTAATTTATTAGCCATAGATGCATTGAAATAAGCAAACAACACACGAAAAACAGAATCTGTCAAAAACAGAACAGTCTGTAGCAATCTGTAACTAACGCAAACTTCTGGAACTCCAAAAATTCTACCAAAACAGGAAGTACTGGAAAATTTGATTATTGATCAGCACCAAAAAGAATCAATGCAAAAGAACATTTCTGTGATTTATTGAATTTTTTTCTCGTGAGCGCAAAGTTTCTGTTTTTCAGCAGAATCAAATCAACTATCATCATAGCTTATCCTATAGGTTCTACTTGGCACAAACACTAATTAAAACATAAAACCACATATAAACAGAAATTAGATGGACTATTTATTCCTAAACAGAAGCAAAAACAAAAAACACAAAATAAAATTGGGTTGCCTCCCAACAAGCGCTTTCGTTTAACGCCCCTAGCTAGGCATTGAGATTTCAATGATGCTCACAAGAAAGACAAGTATTGAGGCACAAAGAGAGCATCATAAAACATGTGACAAACACACTTAAGTCTAACATACTTCATATGCATAGGAATATTATAGGCAAACAAACTATAGCAAGCAAAAACTAGCATATGCAAGGAAGCAGAAAGAAACAATAGCAATCTCAACATGACCAGAGGTAATTTATTATGAAAATTTCTACAACTATATTTTCCTCTCTCATAATAATTACATGTGGGATCGTAAGCAAATTCAACAAAATAGCTATCACATAAAATATTTTCAACACAATCCACATGCATGCAAAGTTGACACTCTTCCAAAATAGTGGGATTAACATTAACTAAAGTCACGACCTCTCCAAACCCACTTTTATCAAAAATTTCACAAGATTGAATATTCTCCAAATATGTGGGATCTAAAGTTGACATTCTTCCAAGCCCACTTTCAATATTATTGCAAACAATATTATCAATCTCATATTCATCATGGGGTTAAATAAATTTTCAGGATCATAAGAAGAATCACCCCAATCATGAACATTGCAACAAGTAGTAGACATAGCTAAACTAGCATCCCCAAGCTTAGGGTTTTGCATCTTATTAGCACAATTGACATCAAAAGAATTTATAATAAAATCATCGCAATCATGCTTTTTATTCAAAGATCTATCGTGATTCACTTCACGGATTTCAGGCAAAACCTTATAAAGATAATCTAGTGCATCCAAATCACTAGGAATTGGTTCATCATAATTGGATCTCTTAAAAAGATTGGCAAGCGGATGAGGATCCATAAATATTGGCTTCTTTTTTTAGGAATAAATACTTGACTATTTCAACCAAACGAGCAAATGAGCCAAGTGAGACATCAAGGCAAACGAAAAGAGAAGGAGATTGGGAAAGAGAGGGCGAATAAAACGGCAAGGGTGAAGTGGGGGAGAGGAAAACGAGAGGCAAATGGCAAATAATGTAATGCGAGAGATAGTGATTGTTGTGGGTACTTGGTATGGTTGACTTTTGCGCAGACTCCCCGGCAACGGCGCCAGAAATTCTTCTTGCTACCTCTTGAGCACTGTGTTGGATTTCCCCAAGAGGAGAGGATGATGCAAGAAAGTAAGCGTAAGTATTTCCCTCAGTTTTTGAGAACCAAGGTATCAATCCAGTAGGAGTTCGTGCACGAGTCCCTCGTACCTACACAAAACGATAGCTACTCGCAACCAACGCGATTAGGGGTTGTCAATCCCTTCACGGTCACTTACGAGGGTGAGATCCGATAGAGATGATAAATAATATTTTTGGTATTTTTTATATAGAGATGCAATGTAAAAAGTAAAAGGCAAAGTAAAAACAAAGCAAGTAATAAAGTAATGGAGATTAATATGATGAGAATAGACCCGGGGCCATAGGTTTCACTAGTGGCTTCTCTCAAGAGCATAAGTATTCTACGGTGGGTGAACAAATTATCGTTGAGCAATTGATAGAAAAGCGAATAATTATGAGGTTATCTAGGTATGATCATGTATATAGGCATCACGTCCAAGACAAGTAGATCGAAACGATTCTGCATCTACTACTATTACTCCACTCATCGACCGCTATCCAAAGATGCATCTAGAGTATTAAGTTAAAAATGCAGTAACACCTTAAGCAAGATGACGTGATGTAGAGGGATAAATTCATGCAATATGATAAAAACCCCATCTTGTTATCCTCGATGGCAACAATACAATACGTGCCTTGCAACCCTTTACATCCTTTGGGTAAGGACACCGCAAGATCGAACCCAAAGCTAAGCACTTCTCCCATTGCAAGAACTACCAATCTAGTTGGCCAAACCAACCGGATAATTCGAAGAGACTTGCAAAGATAACTCAATCATACATAAAAGAATTCAGAGAAGAATCAAATATTGTTCATAGATAAGCTGGATCATAAACTCACAATTCATCGGTCTCAACAAACACACCGCAAAAAGAAGATTACATCGAATAGTTCTCCACAAGAGAGGGGGAGAACATTGTATTGAGATCCAAAAGGAGAGAAGAAGCCATCTAGCTACTAGCTATGGACCCGAAGGTCTGAAGTAAACTACTAACACTTCATCGGAGAGGCTATGGTGTTGATGTAGAAGCCCTCCGTGATGGATGCCCTCTCCGGCGGAGCTCTGGAACAGGCCCCAAGATGGGATCTCATGATACGTAAGGTTGCGGGCGGTGGAATTAGGTTTTGGCTCCGTATTCGGTCTGCGTCGAGGGTACGTAGGTATATATAGGAGGAAGGAGTACGTCGGTGGAGCAACAGGGGCCCACGGGCGGCGCGCTTAGGGGCGCGCCCCACCCTCGTGACCTCCACGGCTGTTCCTTGGAGGAGGGTACAAGTCTCCTGGATCACGTTCGGTGAGAAAATCACGATCCCGAAGGTTTTATTCCGCTTGAACTCCATTTGATATTCTGCTTTCTTCAAATAATCAAATAGGCAAAAAACAGCAGTGCAGGCTGGGCCTCCGGTTAATAGGTTAGTCCCCAAAATAATATAAAAGTGGAAAATAAAGCCCAATATAGTCCAAAACAGTAGACAAAGTAGCATGGAGTAATCAAAAATTATAGATACGTTGGAGACGTATCACCCCGACTTTCAAATCATTGTCAAGTTATTCCGTGGATGGAAGGGAGAGGAGGCATAGCCATGGCAGACCTTGTGGGTTTTTATTCGAGGCATGATGGCTCGCAAAAGAGGTTCGCAACGACATTGTAACCAAGGCCTGGGAGGAAAGTTGGGAGGCTGATGGGGTTAGCACAGGCACCTAGGGGTGTGGCGGGGAAGTTCAAGAGGTGGGAAAGGTAGGCAGTGAGCGGGCTGAAAGGGAGATTGAAGAATCCTAGGAATGACTACTTGTACCCACTTTTCGGGTAGAAAAGTGTGTGTGCAAGAGCAATAAAGGTCAGATACACCTATCTCTTTCGAGCAACCTCTTTTGGATTCTTAATACCACCCTTGCAGTAGTATGTCATCAGCTTTGGGTTCTTTATTATCTCCTTTGAGGGATTTTGGATCGTTCAAGCAATATTTAGTCTGTGTTGGCATTTACAATCTATTTTCCTAGGGAGATGGTTAAGGACCTCAGAAGCTAGAGGAGAACGCCAGGCCCGGAATTCTGGAATACTTCTATGTGGAATGTCCACTGAATGAGCATTCTCCATATTATGCCTTGAAGAGGACTCGAACCTCCACGTTCTTAGGCACTAGATTTTGATTTCCTCGTGTCTAGCATTTCACCATCAAGGCATCTCTCTCTAAGCATGTGGACATGTTTTTCGATTTCGGTTTTCACTTGAGGACAAGCGAGATCTAAGCTTGGGGGTGTTGATATGTCATTTTGCATCATGTTTACCTACTGCTATTTATAATGTTTTTATGCATAATAATGCTTTTTAGAGTAATTCTAATGCCTTTTCTCTCATAATATGCAAGGTACACACACAAGAGGAGAATTCGAGTCTGGAAATCTAGACCTGAAAAAAGCTACGTCCAAAGTTACCTATTCTGCACAACTCCAAATGAGCTGAAACTTCACGAGGATTTTTTATGGAATAAATAAGAAATACTGGAGCAAATAACCACCGGAGGGGGGCCACCTGGTGAGCACAAGACACTAGGGCGCTGATACGTCCATTTTGCATCATGCTTTTTTGTCGATATTGTCACGACCGGTTTTTCGGATATTGATTTCCAGAAAATGGCCTTTGTGCTCACCAGCCCCAGGATTACTGTTAGCTGATGAGGCACCTACTTGATACAGAAATTCCAAGCAAAACACAAAAATATGTAGTACAAGATCATTCTGGTCTGTGAGTACAACAAGTGGTTTCTAGTGGTTGATCGCGGAAGCAGTTTGTGGATCATCGGCGTCTCTGGGACTCCATTTCCCACAGGAACAGCTGACCAGGATAACTCCTATCTTCGCGAGGCGCCTATCACCATTGCTTGGGTTCCGGGGCTGTCATCACGATCGCTCCTCTCCGCGCAAGAAATCTGGCCAAGACAATAGCCAGGGACAAGCCAGTGAGTACTTTTGAATGTACTCGCAAACATTATGAACACAGGTATAATATAACAACGATAATTATGAACTGAAATATTTTATGATCATGACGCCGGTCACATATTAAAATCTCTGATGCATGCAAGCAGGTCATTTATATATATAAGTACGCAATAACAGCATAGTATTAAAATGTACTGATCGGGTGTCTGAGGCGACGCCTCGAAAGGTTAGTAAACAATGACAAATGCCTCGCCATGCGTCTAAGCGACACCACATAAAGGGCTTATAAGGTAAATAAATAACAAGCATGCCCGCGATGGCGTCTCAGCGACACCACATAAAGGGCTTATAAAGTAAATAAATAACAAGTATGCCCACGATCGGCGTCTCGACACCACATAAAGGGCTTATAAAGTAAATAAATAATCAAGACGCCCACATACCGAGGCGTCTCAATGACACCACATAAAGGGCTTATAGATTTAATAAATAACAAGCATGTTACCACGATTAAAGGCCTCAAATGACACCACATAAAGGGCTTATAGATTTAATAAATAACAAGCATGCAAAAGTCGGGCGTCTCAGCGACACCACATAAAGGGCTTATAAATAATCGCAGTGAATATCCAGGAGGTAGAACCATCCCAGGGATATTCGATAATGCCAATAATATATCGGATTAGTCCACAACAAAATAATAATCATAATCATCATAAGTCTCAAGTCGTGATCCCGATTACGGTTTAACAGTTTCTCCTCCGAAGACCGACACTAAGACCGACACTTGACCCATCCTGCATCGTAATCCTTAACCATGGACACGGCTATTCGAATAGGTTTAATCTCTGCAGAGAGTGTACTCTTTACCCACGTAGTAATGGATTCCTTTAGTCCATCGACTAATTCCGCTTCACGGCCTTTTAATTGAAAACACACCTATCCGCACACACGAGCCTAACTTACCGGTGTCTGGAATCACCCACGACACCCGTTAAGCGAAACTCTAAGTGGGGAGGCTACAACCTCGACGTAACATGGGATCACAAAATTCATACCGCTGCAAGCTAGGGGAGCTACCCTTCGGCTACAACCCAAACACCCATGCTCCGGACCCAGGTGGCATGCTCACGGATGCCTCCCAGATCTTCCACCATGGCCTCTCAGACGGTGTGTGCTAGGAGAGGGGTTGAAAACTTATCAACCGTGCACCTACCTATGGCGAGGGGCCAGTGGCGACCTGAAACAAGTATGGGGGTTACCTGAACAAGACTCGATCTACGGTCGACTCAGGAGGTTTAAATATTCCCTACATGATTAGAATATCAATATATACTTCAACCAACAGACATAACACCCCGCGACATACCCCCTCATGCCATACCGGACACGACCGTCTCGACAGAGGACGAAGGACAAGACCGTGTCTACCCAAGACAGAGGCCTTCCCGGATTCCCTTCCGGTATGCATGAAAGACATATGACGGTGATTACCATCACAACCATATCAACTCCAATAGCATGAAATCATTAATATGCATCATGAGTAGGAACACATCATCACATAAAATGACGTATGCCCGTGTCGGGGTGGTGTTGTCACCGTGTCAAATAACACACACAATATTATGCCAGGGTTCAGAATGCTTGCCTTCAAGGTGTGGAAAGGCAGGGTGCACTCCAAAACTTTTGAAAGTTTGCTTCTCTCTCTCCAAAGTCCTATTTTAAATAAATTTGAATTAACACATAATTTCAAGACAGCACCAAAAAGTTGTTTGACAAATTTTCAAATAAATCTTAAAATAAGCTAGATTAAATTTGAGAGAGGTAGGAAAAAGAATCAATTCATTTGGAGTTATATTTAAAAAGATATAGCCAGTCAAAGTTTAGTCAAATTTCTGGTTTTTAAATAAAATAGAAAAAGAAAACGTTTCGAAATGTACACGTCGAACACGTATTTTGGAATTACGTTTCCACTTATGCCTGCGTGGACCGGCACTGGGTCACTGACAGTGGACCCGCCTGGCCCACTGGTCAGGTTTGACCAGTCCATCCGCCCGTCGCCTCCTCCAACCGAACAGAGGCGGAGCTCCGGCGAGGATTGCCGGCGAACGGAAGGTGTCCTCGGTGATCTCAGACATGGGTGTGCTCGGAGGTCGATACAAACTTCGTGGGTACCCGCCATGGTCGCCCGACATGGACGGAGTCGCCGGCACGAAGCCAGCGGCGGAGGTGGCTTGCACGATTGGGGATCCGCGCTACGGTGGCTCTCCGTCGAGGTCAAGGTCTGGGCGGCTCTGCAAGATCGTGGTGGAACCTGGTGGTGGCGTTGGACGGACGGGAGGGGTTCTGGTTGCGGTGAACGGAGTTGGGACGTGGCGGCGGCCGAACCGGCCGGAGTTGGGGAAGACGGCTTCCCCCGGATGATTGCGGGTTGTGGGGGTGCCATGGGGGTGGCCTGAGGTCGCTTGCGTGCTCGGATGAGTTTGGGGGCCTCCTTTTATAGCGCAACGAGGTCGGTTTGCGGCAGCCGTGGATAGGATCGTCGGCGATCGCCGTTCTGTAGCTTGCAGGGCATCGTGGCGGGGCTGGGGATGGTGGAAGGAGCTAGCGGACGAGCGGGCACTGCTCCAAGGGCGAGCTGGCGAGCGGGAGTAACAAGCGGCGCCACCAAAGGTAGGGCTATCGGGCGGCAGTGGCGGCTAGCTGCTGGCTTGCCGGAGACGTGGCAAGGGCTGCGGTGCTCATGGGGTGCAGAAGGAGACATTGCGTGCTGGCTGTGGTCGGCCAAGGCGAAGGCGAGACACGAGCGGTTTCTGGCCGCGGCTCGGTTAAGACGTGCAAAACGCTGGCGCCTGGCGCGCCCAGAGCACGCATGGGACGTGCTCGACAAAATGCCAGGGCATGCTAGAGGTCTCGGGTGAGGTTGGGGCTTAACAGACCTGGGCTAAAGTCGTCTAGAGGCTTAGTGGACAAGTTAGTTTTCCCAGAGGTGCAAGGCCTCAGTGCAAAACAAAGATCATGTCAAAATAGATCATGCCCATAAGGTGTTTGTCATAATGTCAGGGGCACCTAGGCATTTCTTGGAGTGGCCAAATCTTCCAGAGTGGGGTCTCTTCAGATGCATGATAGTGTGGTGAGGTTAGTTTGACAAATGAAGAAACTTGTTAGTGCAAGTTTTGAAAAACTTCAATTCTGGACAGGGGGTAAATGGCATCATTTCATGAACCAAAAATGTCCCAATGGGTGCATGCTCCTGGACTTAGGCGTTTTGTAGGGTTGAATACAAGCAGGAGAAAGCACAAGGTCACTAGAGCAAAAATAAATAGGGTTGCAGTAGAAATCACAATGTTGGACCAGAATGAAAAAGAGGTTGGTTCACTCAATTTTTCCAAAGAACATCACTAGGTTTTTGCATAAAGTTAGATTGCATGCTACCACTGACATCCCCTAATGTTGGTGGAGACTTTAAAGAAATATTTAAATAGGTCAGAGTAAAACTGCCCAATCGGACCAGATTTGAAAATTAGGTGTAGAACTCAAAATATGCAATGAATGAAATATATTTTTGCATAAAAGTGATTTAGAAACATCACATGACATCTCCAAATTTTGGTTGGAATTTTAGTTAAATTTATCAAATGGTGGTAGTTCAAAAAGAGCTCCAAAACTAATGGAAGTCATTTTAAGGAATAAAGCTCGAGAGATATAATTAAATTAATAAAATCTACTGATTAAAAAATTGTTATATTGAGAGAGCATAGAAGTCCAATACATTTTTGGAAAGTTTCCACTTGGGTGAAACTCCTCAATATTAAAAAGAAAGGTTCTGAAATCAACAGAAAATCCAGAAAGCAGAAATTTTAAACTCCTGGCAAGATTTTAATAATTAAAACCTGGTTAAATTTTTGGGGTGTTACAATACTACCCCCCTAAATAAAAATCTCATCCTCGAGATTTGCTAAGGAGAGTGAAAATAATAATTTTACCAGGTCAAAATAATTATTTTACTTAAGCGGTAAAATGCGGCTACAGTGAGAGGGCAATAAGTGGTGTAAAACTACAGCAGGGGACACCGGGCGTTGTGTGGAGAAATCTATGTTTTAGGGAAAAACGAGTGATTTCTGTGTTGGACGCAGTAAAATTTAGAATATATTCTAAATTCTAAAATATCTGGTCGTAATCTTAGAGCAGTGCTCCCTTCCGGGTCGACAGGTGGACCTGTGGCCCACCGCCGCCTCTCCTTCTTCCTCTGGCTCTCTCTTCTTCCTCTCTCCCGCTTTCCCGCTTTCTCCAACCGGCGATGTCTAGCTCATAGGGCATCTAGGCCGTCTGCGGTAGTGCGCGCGTGCTTGTTGCCAGCCGTGCACTCAACTTCGCGGGCCGGTGCCGGCATCGCCATGGATTCGCCTCCGAACACCGGCGATCGGGCAACGAAGCGGCGGCGCTGGTGGACCTCGCCCACCGCATACACCGATCTCGAAGCTATAAAACGACCGCGGTGCTCCTTCTTCTTCTTTGCACCTGGCTCGCTTCTCCTCCTCCTTCTCCTCCATTACTGCTACATGGAGCTCGAGACGAGGCTCTAATGGCGGAGGCGGTGCCGGACCGTACGCGTGATCCCTGGTGTGCGGAGGGCCGGAGGCGATCTTTGGGGCTCTCTCTCGTGCTCCTGTCTGATGATCCTCGATGATCACCGTGATGCTTTTGCCGCTCGGTCTTTGGCTCTCTCCGTGGTGGCGGTAATCACGAGAACTAGATGTGATGCCGGTGTTAATCGTTGTCGGTGTGCCGGAGGTGATTAGTATCCGGATGATTATCCGCTAATCTCTCATTTGGAGGCTGTGGTGCTCTTAAGGAGGGAATCGGTGAGATGCAACATGGTTATGTGCCTTTGTAAGCAGTGTATGAGTCCGAGTGGTTGTGGGTCTGCTGCCGTGGTGTTGCGTGAATAAAAATAATCCATGTCGCGAGAAGATAGATGATGGAGCAACTCAGGGAAAAGAAATCTCACTCCAGGATTTTTCGCGAAAGAAATCCGAAAAATCTAGCGTTAAACCACATCAAAACTACTCAAATAAATAGAAACTAAATAAAATTATTCGCCGCACCACCTCGGGGTACCACGCATAAGTTACAACGCAATACTAAATGTTGCAATAATAAATACAGCAGTGACGTCGAAAATGAAAATGGTAACTGGACGGGGTCCCGAGAAAATGTCTCTGGTACTGGGACACACTCCTCTTCTATCGGGGGGAGTGGATTGACCAGTCGATGTATGTGTCTCTCCTGGTCGGGCCTCAGTGGTCTGCCGATGGCAATCTGAGGATTCAAATCAGCGAGACTCTGGAGATAACCCATTACTCGCTGGTTCAAACGTTCTCTGAGCTGGCGACGCATCTTGGACAAGGTTGGCCAAGATCTTGGGTCTCTCTCAAATCGCCCACCGTGAAAAAGATATTACTTCTCCGGGTCTGCATTGCGGCTGAAAGTAATAATATCCTCGTTCGGCATGCATAGGGTACCGCGGATCGAAGGCGCAGTAATCGCTTCGCACGCAGCAGCTTCTATGGCCATATGTGGGGTCGGCATAGATTTCCCCACGGCGAGACCTCCGTTGGGTCTTGGTTGGAGTCTACGGGAGGGATGTGTACTGCTGCCCAATATTTTGAGGTGGAAGGGGTGATTCTCGATTTGAACAGCTCGTATTGGGGTGGCTGGGTAGAACCCATGGTACTGCAGGTAAAGTCCCACAATATTTTGACAAAGCTACCCGGGGTTGCATCTGGGGTTCTCAGATAAATACTAGGGTTCGGCATGGCAAGAAATGTTTGTCAGGGTGGTGCACGAGGGGAGGGGTGCTTGGCAGGGTCACGAGGTGGCCTTCTTATATAGCATCCGGGCTGGGTTATTTACCGTGGAAAAAGGTAATAAATTTGCTAGATCAGCTCCAAGGGTCGGGGTCAAAGCCACAGATACATATCTCACCAAAGTGACGTATCACTGTGGGGGTTGTCGGGGTGGTTTTGGTAGCTATGCCTGAAATGCAACTGCAGGCTGACACAATTATGCAAGGGTTACTATTAAAACAGAGGCACAACAACAGGCTGTGTTTATTTACAAGGTCACACGATTACAAAGCGAGGATACACTAAGACTCGGCACTACTCGGTGACTTAGTCTACCTCGTTTACATACAAACGGGTGTGCCTTGTGGATGTCGAGGCTTCTCCACGGGTCTCACCGTCGGGGTTTGCCGGAGGTGGTTGAGGGTGAGGGAGTCCCGGATTAGGGGGTGTCCGGATAGCCGAACTATCACCGTTGGCCGGACTCCTGGGCTATGAAGATACAAGATTGAAGACTTCGTCCCCTGTCCGGATGGGACTTTCCTTGGCGTGGAAGGCAAGCTTGGAAATACGGATACATAGATCTCCTACCATTGTAACCGACTACGTAACCATAACCCTACCCGGTGTCTATATAAACCGGAGGGTTTTAGTCCGTAGGACGAACAACAATCATACCATAGTCTAGCTTCTAGGGTTTAGCCTCTTTGATCTCGTGGTAGATCTACTCTTGTACTACCCATATCATCAATATTAATCAAGCAGGAGTAGGGTTTTACCTCCATCGAGAGGGCCCAAACCTGGGTAAAAACATCGTGTCCCTTGTCTCCTGTTACCATCCGCCTAGACGCACAGTTCAGGACCCCCTACCCGAGATCCGCCGGTTTTGACACCGACAGAGGGGCTGCAGGGTCGGGGTGGCGATGATGACCATCGCGGGGATTGTTGGCCACAATCCCGTTGGAGTGTGCTCCCAAAAGGCGACGAAGCACTTCTGGGGTCATCAAAGCACCTTGGTTGATGGCTGGGGCTGACCTCGGGGTCTCGATCGGGTGTTCGAACAGCACGACTGGGTTGTCGGCGTCGGGTTCGTCTTCCACGCTTGCGGGGCTCGTGAACCAGCTCTCCACAAGCTGCGATCAGATCAATGGTGATTTGATCGAGCGGTGCCTCTAGTGCACCTACATAGCGCACTAGGTGCAACAATGCGTGATCCGCCTCGTGATCTCCGTTGGCAACTTGGGGTGGCTCTACCATACCCTTCACGCCCGGGGTAGTAGTAGAACGAGCGACAGTTAACTCTGGGCGACAAGTGCCGGAGTTGAACTATAGCCTCTCGAGCAGCTAGTTGGATGGCTTGTCGCTCAAGGAAGTTGTCCTTCCGGTGGACCTGTAGGGGCGTTCTGGCGACAGACCCCTACCGTAGATGTGCACAGTGGCCCAGAATTGACGGCTCTCACCGCTCATGGGTCCTTGGTACACAACATATTCTGGGGGTTCTTCTAACGCATAGGCACGACGGGTGAGGTTTGCGAGTATGGTCACAAAACCTCCAAGGTTGGTTGCTGTGGTCTCATTGTGCACTACGGGGCCAGGCATTATGGCTTGGTTCGGGGGAGAGGCTGTGTTGTGCTGGGTTGAGGCTAGCGTGCCCTTTTTATAGAAAAGGGAACGGAGTCTTCCTTCGCACGCTTGCGGATGGGACATATTGGGCGTTGGTCACTGGCGCGTGATCGACAGGCTAAGATGATAGGTTGGGCACCGACTGTAAAAAGGTGTCGGGCTCACTGTGGCTATCTTGCACGGGAAGCTTGGTCGGGGTTTGGTTAAGGTCTGATGGGTTGGTTTACCTAGGTTTATCGACCTGGCTAAGATAGGATTAGCCAATGGTCAGCCTGGCACTGATACCAAGTCTGTCACGACCGGTTTTCCGGATATTGATTTCCAGAAAATGGCCTTTGTGCTCACCAGCCCCGTGGATTACCGTTGAATGATGAGGCACCTACTTGATACAGAAATTCCAAGCAAAACACAAAAATATGTAGTACAAGATCATTCTGGTCTGTGAGTACAACAAGTGGTTTCTAGTGGTTGATGGTGGAAGCGGTTTGTGGATCATCAGCGTCTCTGGGACTCCATTTCCCACAGGAACAGCTGACCAGGATAACTCATATCTTCTTGAGGCGGCTATCACTATTGCTTGGGTTCCGGGGCTGTCATCACGATCGCTCCTCTCCACGCAAGAAATCTGGCCAAGACAATAGCCAGGGACAAGCCAGTGAGTACTTTTGAATGTACTCACAAACATTATGAACACGGGTATAATATAACAACGATAATTACAAACTAAAATATTTTATGATCATGACGTCAGTCACAAATTAAAATCTCTGATGCATGCAAGCAGGTCATTTATATATATAAGTATGCAATAACAACATAGTATTAAAATGCACCGATCGGGTGTCTGAAGCGACGCCTCGAAAGGTTAGTAAACAATGAGAAATGCCTCAGTCGGGCGTCTGAGCGACACCACATAAAGGGCTTATAAGGTAAATAAATAACAAGCATGCCACGGTCAAAGGCCTCAATGACACCACATAAAGGGCTTATAAAGTAAATAAATAACAAGTATGCCACCGCTTAAGGCGTCTCAGCGACACCACATAAAGGGCTTATAAAGTAAATAAATAATCAGTACGCCACAGTCGGGCGTCTCAGCGACACCACATAAAGGGCTTATAGATTTAATAAATAACAAGCATGCCACAGTCGGGCGTCTCAGCGACACCACATAAAGGGCTTACAGATTTAATAAATAACAAGCATGCCACAGTCGGGCGTCTCAGCGACACCACATAAAGGGCTTATAAATAATCGTAGTGAATATCCAGGAGGTAGAACCATCCCAGGGATATTCGATAATGCCAATAATATAACGGATTAGTCCACAACAAAATAATAATCATAATCATCATAAGTCTCAAGTCGTGATCCCGCCTACGGTTTAACGGTTTCTCCTCAAGACCGACACTAAGACCGACACTTGACCCATCCTGCATCGTAATCCTTAACCATGGACACGGCTAGTCGAATAGGTTTAATCTCTGCAGAGAGTGTACTCTTTACCCACGAAGTAACGGATTCCTTTAGTCCATTGGGACTAATTCCGTCTCTGACCTTTTAATTGAAAACACACCTATCCGCACACACCAGCCCTAACTTACGGTGTCCTGAATCACCCACGACACCCGTTAAGCGAAACTCTAAGAGGGAGGCTACAACCTCGACGTAACATGGGATCACAAAATTTATACAGCCAAGCCAAGCTAGGGGAGCTACCCCTTCTACAGCGAAACACCCATGCTCGGACCAGGTGGCATGCTCTACCAGATGCCTCCGGTATCTTCCACCATGGCCTCTCTGTACGGTGTGTGCTAGGAAAGGGGTTGACAACTTACTAAACCGTACCCTACCTATGGCAGGGACTAGTGGCAGCACAAAACAAGTATGGGGGTTACCGGAACAAGACTCGATCTACGGTTGACTTAGGAGGTTTAAATATTCCCTACATGATTAGCATAACAATATATACTTCAACCAACAGACATAACACCACGCGACATACCGACTCATGCCATACCGGACACGACCGTCTCGACAGAGGACGAAGGACAAGACCGTGTCTACCCAAGACAGAGGCCTTCCCGGACTCCTTCCGGTATGCATGAAAGGCATATGACGGTGATTACCATCACAACCATATCAACTCCAATAGCATGAAATCATTAATATGCACTCATGAATAGGAACACATCATCACATAAAATGACGTATGCCCGTGTCGGGTGGTGTCGTCAACGTGTCAAATAACACACACAATATTATGCCAGGGTTCAGAATGCTTGCCTTCAAGGTGTGGAAAGGCAGGGTGCACTCCAAAACTTTTGAAAGTTTGCTTCTCTCTCTCCAAAGTCCTATTTTAAATAAATTTGAATTAACACATAATTTCAAGACAGCACCAAAAAGATGTTTGACAAATTTTCAAATAAATCTTAAAATAAGCTAGATTAAATTTGAGAGAGGTAGGAAAAAGAATCAATTCATTTGGAGTTATATTTAAAAAGATATAGCCAGTCAAAGTTTAGTCAAATTTCTGGTTTTTAAATAAAACAGAAAAAGAAAACGTTTCGAAATGTACACGTCGAACACGTACTTTGGAAATACGTTTCCACTTATGCCTGCGTGGACCGGCACTGGGTCACTGACAGTGGACCCGCCTGGCCCACTGGTCAGGTTTGACCAGTCCATCCGCCCGTCGCCTCCTCCAACCGAACAGAGGCGGAGCTCCGGCGAGGATTGCCGGCGAACGAAGGTGTCCCTCGGTGATCTCAGCACATGGGTGTGCTCAGGAGGTCGATACAAACTCGTGGGTACCCGCCATGGTCGCCGACATGGACGGAGTCGCCGGCGACGAGCTTCGCGGCGGAGGTGGCTTCGGGCACGATTGGGGATCCGCGCTACGGTGGCTCTCCGTCGAGGCTGAAGGTCTGGGCGGCTCTGCAAGATCGTGTGGAACCTGGTGGTGGCGTTGGACGGACGGGAGGGGTTCTGGTTGCGGTGAACGAAGCTAGGACGTGGCGGCGGCTGAACCGGCCGGAGTTGGGGAAGACGGCTTCCCCCCGACGATTTGCGGGTTGTGGGGGTGCCATGGGGATGGCCTGAGGTCGCCTGCGTGCTCGGATGAGTTTGGGGGCCTCCTTTTATATCGCAACGAGGTCGGTTTGCGGCAGCCGTGGATAGAATCGTCGGCGACCGCCGTTCTGTAGCTTGCGGTGGCATCGTGGCGGGCTGGGGATGGTGGAAGGAGCTAGCGGACGAAGCGGCACTGCTCAAGGCGAGTGGCGGCGGGAGTGCTCGGCGGCGCCGACCGTGCAGGGGCTGTCGAGGCGGGGAGTGGCGGCTAGGCTGCTGGCTTGCCGGAGACGTGGCGAGGGCTGCGGTGCTCATGGGGTGCGAAGACGCGTTGCGTCGGCTGCGGTCGGCCAAGGGCCGAGGCGGGTCTTGGCGAGACGCTGGCGGCTCGGTCGCTGCGTGCAACGCAGCGCTACTGGCGCGCCCAGAGCACGCATGGGACGTGCTCGACAAAATGTCCGGGCATGCTAGAGGTCTCGGGTGAGGTTGGGGCTTAATGCACTGGGCTAAAGTCGTCTAGAGGCTTAGTGGACAAGTTAGTTTTCCCAGAGGTGCAAGGCCTCGATTGCAAAACAAAGATCATGTCAAAATAGATCATGCCCATAAGGTGTTTGTCATAATGTCAGGGCACCTAGGCATTTCTTGAGTGGCCAAATCTTCCAGAGTGGGGTCTCTTCAGATGCATGATAGTGTGGTGAGGTTAGTTTGACAAATGAAGAAACTTGTTAGTGCAAGTTTTGAAAAACTTCAATTCTGGATAGGGGGTAAATGGCATCATTTCATGAACCAAAAATGTCCCAATGGGTGCATGCTCCAGGGCTTAGGGTTTTTGTAGGGTTGACTACAAGCAGGAGAAAGCACAAGGTCACTAGAGCAAAAAATAAATAGGGTTGCAGTAGAAATCACAATGTTGGACCAGAATGAAAAAGAGGTTGGTTCACTCAATTTTTCCAAAGAACATCACTAGATTTTTGCATAAAGTTAGATTGCATGCTACCACCGACATCCCCTAATTTTGGTGGAGACTTTAAAGAAATATTTAAATAGGTAGAGTGCAAAACTGCCCACTGGACCAGATTTGAAAATTAGGTGTAGAACTCAAAATATGCAATGAATGAAATATATTTTTGCATAAAAGTGATTTAGAAACATCACATGACATCTCCAAATTTTGGTTGGAATTTTAGTTAAATTTATCAAATGGTGGTAGTTCAAAAAGAGCTCCAAAACTAATGGAAGTCATTTTAAGGAATAAAGCTCAGAGAGATATAATTAAATAAATAAAATCTACTGATAAAAAAAATTGTTATATTGAGAGAGCATAGAAGTCCAATACATTTTTGGAAAGTTTCCACTTGGGTGAAACTCCTCAATATTAAAAAGAAAGGTTCTGAAATCAACAGAAAATCCAGAAAGCAGAAATTTTAAACTCCTGGCAAGATTTTAATAATTAAAACCTGGTTAAATTTTTGGGGTGTTACAGATATTTATTGCATTAGGGGATGTTATTACACGTTATGTTACAATACTTATGCATTTTCTCTCTTATTTTACAAGGTTTACATGAAGAGGGAGAATGCGGGCAGCGGGAATTCTGGGCTGGAAAAGGAGCAAATATTAGATACCTATTCTGCACAACTCCAAAAGTCCTGCAACTTCACAGAGGCACGTTTTGGAATATATAAAAAATACTGGAGAAAGAATCAACCAGAGGGGGCCCACACCCTGGCCACGAGGGTGGGGGGCGCGCCCTACCCCCTGGGCGCGCCCCCTGCCTCGTGGGCCCCCTGGCAGGCCTCCGATGCCCATCTTTTGCTATATGAAGTCTTTTACCCCGGAAAAAGTCATAAGCAAGCTTTCAGGACGAAACACCGCCGCCACGAGGCGGATCCTTGGCGGAACCAATCTAGGGCTCTGGCGGAGCTGTTCTGCGAGGGAAACATCCCTTCGGGAGGGGGAAATCATCACCATCGTCATCACCAACGATCCTCTTATCGGGAGGGGGTCAATCTCCATCAACATCTTCACCAACACCATCTCCTCTAAAACCCTAGTTCATCTCTTGTATCCAGTCTTTGTCCCAAAACCTCAGATTGGTACCTGTGGGTTGCTAGTAGTGTTGATTACTCCTTGTAGTTGATGCTAGTTGGTTTATTTGGTGGAAGATCATATGTTAAGATCCTTTATGTATATTAATACCCCTCTGATTATGAACATGAATATGATTTGTGAGTAGTTACGTTTGTTCCTGAGGACATGGGAGAAGTCTTGCTATAAGTAGTCATGTGAATTTGGTATTCGTTCATATTTTGATGAGATGTATGTTGTCTTTCCTCTAGTGGTGTTATGTAACGTCGACTACATGACACTTCACCATTGTTTTGGCCTAGAGGAAGGCATTGGGAAGTAATAAGTAGATGATGGGTTGCTAGAGTGACAGAAGCTTAAACCCTAGTTTATGAGTTGCTTCGTAAGAGGCTGATTTGGATCCATATGTTTCATGCTATGGTTAGCTTTACTGATACGTCTCCAACATATCTATAATTTTTGATTTCTCCATGCTATATTATCTACTGTTTTGGACTATATTGGGCTTTATTTTCCACTTTTATATTATATTTGGGACTAACCTATTAACTGGAGGCCCAGCCTGTAATTGCTGTTTTTTTGCCTATTTCAGTGTTTCGAGAAATGTAATATCAAACGGAGTCCAAACGGAATGAAACCTTCGCGAACGTGATTTTCTCACCGAACGTGATCCAGGAGACTTGGACCATACTCCAAGGAACAAAAGAGGCGGTCACGAGGGTGGGGGGCGTGCCCCCCTACCTCATGGGCCCCCTGTTGCTCCATCGACGTACTCCTTCCTCCTATATCTACCTACGCACTTCAAACGATCGACACGGAGCCAAAACCTAATTCCACCACCGCAACTTTCTCAGATCCATGAGATCCCATCTTGGGGCCTGTTCAGAGCTCCGCCGGAGAGGGCCGTCATCACGGAGGGCTTCTACATCATCATAGCCTCTCCATGAAGTGTGAGTAGTTTACCTCAGACCTTCGGGTCCATAGTTATTAGCTAGATGGCTTCTTCTCTCTTTTTGGATCTCAATACAATGTTCTCCCCCTCTCTCGTGGAGATCTATTCGATGTAATATTCTTTTTGCGGTGTGTTTGTTGAGATCGATGAATTGTGGGTTTATGATCAAGTCTATCTATGAATAATATTTGAATCTTCTCTGAATTCTTTTATGTATGATTGGTTATCTTTGCAAGTCTCTTCGAATTATCAGTTTGGTTTGGCCTACTAGATTGGTTTTTCTTGCCATGGGAGAAGTGCTTAGCTTTGGGTTCAATCTTGCGATGTCCTTTCCCAGTGACAGAAGGGGCAGCAAGGCACGTATTGTATTGTTGCCATCAAGGATAAGAAGATGGGGTTTTTATTATATTGCATGAAACTATCCCTCTACATCATGTCATCTTGCTTTGCTTAAGCGTTACTGTTTTTAACTTAATACTCTAGATGCATGCTAGATAGCGGTCGATGAGTGGAGTAATAGTAGTAGATGCAGGTGTCGGTCTACTTGTCTCGGACATGATGGCTATATACATGATCATACCTAGATATTCTCATAACTATGCTCAATTCTGTCAATTGCTCAACAGTAGTTTGTTCACACCGTAGAATACTTATGCTCTTGAGAGAAGCCACTAGTGAAACCTATGGCCCCCGGGTCTATTCTCATCATATCAATCTCCATCACTTTATTATTGCTTTGCTTTTTTACTTTGCCTTTAATTTTCACTTTGCATCTCTATACCAAAAATACCAAAAATATTATCTATCATCTCTATCAGATCTCACTCCCGTAAGTGACCGTGAAGGGATTGACAACCCCTAATCGCGTTGGTTGCGTTGAGCTATTGTTTTGTGTAGGTACAAGGGACTTGCGTGTAGCCTCCTCTTTGGATTGATACCTTGGTTCTCAAAACTGAGGGAAATACTTACGCTACTTTGCTGCATCATCCTCTCCTCTTGAAATCCAACGCGGTGCTCAAGAGGTAGCAAGACAATTTCTGGCGCCCGTTGCCGGGAGTCTGCGCCAAAAGTCAACATACCAAGTACCCATCACAATCCCTATCTCCCGCATTACATTAGTTGCCATTTGCCTCTCGTTTTCCTCTCCCCACTTCACCCTTGTCGTTTTATTCGCCTCTCTTTTTCGTTCGCCTTCTTCCCGTATGTATCTTTGTTTGTGTTTCCTTGTGCCTTCTATATGCTTGCATCTTCGCTTGCTGAAAATCTATTTGATATAGATCCACTTAAAGTGTTCTACTTGGATCATCTTCGATCCTTATGCGCTCGTGCTGAAACCCCAACTAGCCTAGTTGATGGGAAATCTTTAGATGAGCATGCTCATTTTGTGCGTCATCGTTTATGCGAAAAAGGGAAGCTTTTATGGTATCATATAAATAGTTTGCTATGCTATGCTTGGAATCTTTGTGAAATGTGTGATTATACTTGTTTCTCTAAGAACCCTAAAAAACACCTTCCCTACCTATGTGAGTTCAATGATAATGAAATCTTATCTTCTTGTGCAAAGGGTGTTTATAGTTACTATGATATCGAACAAATTGAAGAATTTGTCGTTTTTAAGGGTGCTCATGAAGTTGCTTCTTTGATTGAAAAGTATGATTTTACTCTCAACACTGAAAATTCCGTCATACTTAAATATTGCAATGAAAACCTTGCTCATAATGTCTATGTCCAAGAATTTGTTGAAAGAATGACCGTTGCTTTGGAAGAAAATAATGATATGCATGAATCTATAGATAATGATGATTCCGATGATTTGGTTGAAATATCCCTTGATGAACATGATGCTTGCTATTCTTGTGGCCATGATGCCAATATTTATGAAGACGAATTTGCTATAGTTCCTAATGTTAAAAATGAGATTGTTGCTATTGCACCCATGCTTGATAGTTGCCTCTATGAAAATCATGATTTCAATGATTTTACTATAAATCCTCTTGATGTCAATTGTGCTAATAATATGCAAAACCCTAAGCTTGGGGATGCTAGTTTGACTATGTCCAATAGTCATAATTGGGGAGATTCTTCTTATGATCTTGAAAATTTATTTAAGCCCCATGATGAATATAAGATTGATAATAGTATTTGCAATAATATTGAAAGTGGGTTTGGAAGAGTGTCAACTTTAGATCCCACATATTTGGATAACATTCAATCTTATGAAATTTTTGATAAAAGTGGGCTTGGAGAAATCATAACTTTAATTAATGATAATCCCATGTGACGCCAGGATAATTAAGCTACAGTAATCCTCGGCTAATGATGCTTTGTCATCACATTACTGTTGCTAATCCTCGCTTGATCCAGATTTTAATTCAAATTCAAGTTCAAAATTAGTGTCCAAAATTCAACTTTCTCAAACATGAAAAATAAAATGTTCAAAATGTTCAAAGTGTGGCATATATTCCATATTTAATTATGGTGGTGACCCAACACTTTTGTAAAACGATTAAATCCCCTTTTGTGAATATAATAAAGGCTTAAACAACCATTGAAATGCCTTTTATAAATTCTAAAAAGTTAAACTATTTTATTTGTGAGTGAAACTTTTTGTGGCAGAGGTATAAATAGTAATACTAATTTAGAAACTACTTTTGTATTTTAACTAAACTAAAGTATTGTGAAAATTAATTAAAACAGTGAAAGGTAAATAACAAAAGTAATTAAACAAAAAAACAGGACAACCCCCTCCCCCTGGGCCACTTGGCCCACCTAACCACCAGGCCGGCCCAAGCGCACTGCCTTCCCCTCCCCCTATTCACAGGGGGGATCGTGGGCAGCGCCAATGCCTGCCACTGCATCGGTCGTCGCCGTGGCGGCCATCCAACGGCCCTCCGGCGTTCCCCCTGCTTATATCTACCCACTGCGTCTGGAACCCTAGCCGGCCCCTCCCCATTCCCCTCGCGTCGCCCTCCTCTCCCTCCGCGCAACCAGCGCCGCCCATCGCCATGCCTCGACTCGTCCATGCGGCCACCGTCGACCACAGCGCCTAGGAGCTGGACCATCAGCTCCGTCATCGCCGTCTCTTGCGTCGTGCACACCCTCGAGTGCTTGGTGGGAGCCCCTACATCGCCGGATTTGTCGTGCGTCTTCAAACTACGGTCACCGGCGCGTCGCTGACGATTGTCGCCGTCCTGCTGCTCCTAAGCCACCAATCGGCCATCGTGTGCCTCCTCGGTGAGGCACCCAACCATTCCTCTCCTTCCCGTGCGGATCCGCCCGTCGTATTCGTCGCTCTGTTCGAGGCGAAGCCATATCGTCCGCCATGGCCTGAGCTTCGTCGTGGCGTGCTTTTTCCCGCGTCTCGCCGCCCGGTTCGCCCCCCTCGGCGTGTCGCTGCCTGATGGCGCCCGCCCGCTGCCTTACAGCAGTTCTTTGCTGCTGGCCAGCGTGTAGCCGCCATCTGTGGCCCTATTGCTCCGTCGCTCTTGCTAATTACCCACGGCCGCTGTTAGACATTGAATCGTGCTTTGCTTCCTTCTTCGATTAACCCAAGTGTCGATTTTTTTTCGGTTTGACAGAATAAAAATGTACAAGGAGTCATTCTTATGCGTGCTTGTAGTCTTTGTTTTCTGCGTGTAGTAGCTAGTGTTGCGATGTTCGCTCCCATGGAATGGTGCGGCCATTAGCTCAAAGCGTGGCGGTAGGCCGAAGAAAAACGATGTTGCAGTAACGGCAAATAGGTAGAAGAGAAGAAAACGCTGCAGTTTTAGAGCGGCGAGACGGTGCGAGAACACCGGCTACAACTATAGTTGCTATCTGCTGCTGCTCCTCGGCGTGCTACGCCGCGCCATTGCCTTCTGGCCGTGCTCACAAGACGCCCACCCATGCGTGGTCAGCGCCACCGCCAGCGCCCGTCGTCGCCGCTACTTCCTTCATCTGCTGCTCCTTGCGTCGTTATTCTTTGCTGCCGCTAGCCGCTCTTGTCGCGTGCACCGCTCTGCGTGTCCGCTGCTCATGCCGCTGCTGCTCAAATATCTTTGCTAGGTGCTGGCGATGATTCTTGGCCATGGCCGCCCAGATTATGTATGTGCTTGTGCGTGAGCTTCACGTCTGACCACACAATGAGTTTGGCTAGTGCCATTACCATATGGCCTAACTAGATTACTGTTAGTGCTATCCTACTACTAGTAGTGAGTGACGCCGGGCCCAACTGCCTAAATAAAACAACTAAAATCATCTAACTAAAGTGAAGGGAATGATACACGGGACCCACTTCTACTATTCATATATTGACTGGTTAACCTTTGACTGGGTCAACCCAACCCCACTGGCCCCATTGTCATACAAATGGGCTAGATAAGCACCAGGTGACAAAAGTATATTTTGCTTTTAATTTGAATTATTAGAATTCTAGAAAATCATTTAAACTTTGGGAAAATAATATAAATAATCCGTATGTCGGATGAAAATACTTTGTACACAAAAGTTGCTCAGAACGAAGAGACGAATCAGGGTATGCAGCCCGTTCGTCCGCCACACACACCTAACATATCAAACTCGCGACTTTCCCCCTCCGGTTCATCTGTCCGAAAACGCGAAACACCGGGAATACTTTCCCGGATGTTTCCCCCCTTCACCGGTATCACCTCATACCGCGTTAGGGCACGCCTAGCATCACACATTGCTTTGTCATGCATCGTTATGCATCTGTTTGCATTGTATTCATTGTTTCTTCCCCCTCTTCTCTCCGGTAGACTACGAGACCGGACAGCTGCTGCCGCCCGTTCGACTACGGAGTTGGCGACCCCTCCTTCTTGCCAGAGCAATCGGGCAAGCCCCCATTGATCACCGGATATCGCCTATTCTTCTCTATACTGCTTGCATTAGAGTAGTGTAGCATGTTCTTGCTTTCCGTTAATCCTATTCTCACGCATAGCCTATCCTTGTTACTACATTGTTGTTACATTTACGCAATCCTACATGCCTAGTATAGGATGCTAGTTTTCCATCGGTGGCCCTACATTCTTGTCCGTCTGGCTGCTATACTATCGGGTTGTGATCACTTGGGGGGTGATCACGGGTATATGCTATATACTTTATACATGATACATGTGGTGACTAAAGTCGGGTCGGCTCGAGGAGCACCCGCGAGTGATTCACGGATTGGGGGCTGAAAGGACCTTTGTCCCAACGACCCTCTGTGTGGATCTTTGTGGCGGAGCGTCAGGGCAGGTTGAGACTACCTGGGTGAGAGGTGGGCCTGGCCCTGTTCGGCGTTCGCGGATACTTAACACGCTTAACGAGATCTTGGTATTTGATCTGAGTTGGGTCGTTGACCTTATACGCACTAACCGCCATGTGGGACAAGATATGGGCAACCGGCGTCATGGTATCGGCGAAGCATTTTGTGACGTCGGCCGGCGGCGGCCTTACCGGATTGGAACATAAGCCTGCTCTTGTATTAAGGGGGCTAGTTACGCTTCGGCGGCCGCATAGCGTGCATGTGTGCTAAGGGCGATGGGCCCGGCACTTCGTGGCGCTTTAGGTTTAGACCGGCGTCTTGACCTCTCTTATGCCTAGGTGGGGCTGCGGCGTGTTGATCTTCCGCGGCCGGGCATGACCCGAGAAAAAGTGTGTCCGGCCAAAGAGGATCGAGCGTGTCGGGTAATGTGGTGCACCCCTACAAGAAAGTTTATCTATTCGAATAGCCGTGATCTTCGGTAACAGGATGACTTGGAGTTGTACGTTGACCTTATGACAACTAGAACCGGATACTTAATAAAACACACCCTTTCAAGTGCCAGGATACAACTTTGGTGATTGCTCTCTATGAGGCGACGAGGAGGGATCGCCGGTAGGATTATGCTATGCGATGCTACTTGGAGGACTTGATCTACTCTCTTCTACATGTCAGCAAAGGCGGAGGCTGCCCGAGCGTAGTCTTGACGGGATTAGCTATCCCCTCTTATTACGGCATTCTGCGATTCGGTCCCGATATGGCCCTTTACACATATATCCATGCACATGTAGTGTAGCTCCTTGCTTGCAAGTACTTTGGATGAGTACTCACGGTTGCTTTTCTCCCTCTTTTCCCCCTTTCCCTTCTACCTGGTTACCGCAACCAGATGTCAGAGCCCAGAAGCCAGACGCCACCGTCGACGATGACTCCTATTACATTGGAGGTGCCTACTACTACGTGCGAGGCGGCGATGACCGGGGAGTAGTTTAGGAGGATCGAGGCAGGAGGCATGCGCCTCTTTCGTCTGTATCGATTTGTGCTAGCCTTCTTAAGGCAACTTGTTTAACTTATATGCGTACTCAGATATTGTTTCTTCCGTGACTCATCTATGATCGAGCACTTGTATTCGAGCCCTCGAGGCCCTGGCTTGTATTATGATGCTTGTATGACTTATTTATGTTTTAGAGTTGTGTTGTGATATCTTCCCGTGAGTCCACGATCTTGATCGTACACATTTGCGTGCATGATTAGTGTATGATTGAATCGGGCGTCCTGAGATGATGTCGAGCCATTGCTGTAGGAATCCCCTTCCATACTCCTTGGCGAAGTCGAGTCTAGACCTTACAAAACTTTTCTTGACATGGCTGTGTGCCTTACGGGCCCACGTCGCCATTTGGGTGGTACTAGGATCTTTTACTCCTCGATCTTTACTCTGGGACTCTAATCTCTCCCCTATTCGGGTTTAATGAATTTACTAAAATCTAACTTTAGGATCTCGTTACTACTTCCTCCGGAAAACCCCTCACTACGGTGATTGCTCCGTGAACCAGAAGAATTTGAAGATACTCTCGATATTCTCTCGAGACCTTGTGCCTGTCGCTTTGGCAATTCCCTACCACCGAAACATCCCTATGGATAAATACTTACACCTGTCGTTCTTACTTTTATTCCCAGTTGATCTTGTTATTACAAGATACCTCGAAATTCTCTCTAATGTTCCAAGAATACTTTGTGCCTATTGCCTTGCAGTTCTTTGCTACATGAATACCCCTACGGATAATTCTTGCACTTACCGAGTATCCGCTCATCCCCAGTTGTTCATGTGTTTCACAAAAGTCTTCAAAATACTATTCGATCTTCCGAAAATCCTCTGGAGCCTTTTGCACTTGAAATTCTTGCTTGCTTGCATTATGGTTAATCCCATAAGTCTCGTAGTCTTATTGACATTCCTTGTCATTATCATTTTGAGTCTGTTGACTCAATATGTTTACGAATACACGCAATCATCATTGATCCTTATAAATTACCTTTCCTAATGAGCTGCCATCCTTTTTAACTGGAATTGGTTCTCGACCAATCCAATTGTCGATTGATTGTACCCTAAGGCTATTCAACTTATCCATCCCTAATCAGAGCATTGCTTCTGACCCCTTGATTTGGAAATCATAATTCCTTTGCCTTGACAATTGAGTTAGTCAGTTGTTTCTATAATCTGATCTCCTTGCATTCTTCTTCCTCTAGTTAAGTATCGATGCTCACATTAGTTCCTTTGTTGGATTTTATCCGACAGTGTCCTTCATATTGAATAACCCTGTGAGTCCTTCCCCTGATACATAATGCCTTTGGTAAATTGTATCCTCTTCTTGGCCAACCATGCCCTGCTTTCGAGCTTGTGTATTTACTTTTGAAACTTGTGGTATATGTTACTAAGATGCCCGATGGGTTGAACCTATGCCTTCCCCTAATCCGTGAGAACCCGAAAGTTTTCACAAGTCATACTCTTCCGGTGTTCTACCAGATAAAATTCCAACACTACAGTTTTATCAAAGCGAGAGGTGAATGAAATGATATGCATTAAAGAAGTGGGAGTCGACCTTGAACCTTGTGTTCATGCCCATGAAAATGATGTAGACCGTCTCGGAGCTTCTTGCAAAATGATTATCCAGCTGTATGATTCCTTCGGTATTCTTGAAATTGATTCCTTACAGTTATGGTTCCGACCATGCTGTTCTGATCTGATATCTCTGATGGGAATTCAATCCAGTGCCTCGTCTATTTTTGGCAAGGTTGAAGTATCTATTGTCATAGGTCAATGACCCGGTTCTACTTCTATCATGTTCTACCTTCGAGTACTACCCCCTGGTATCTCGAAGATGTCTTGCCATTGCACCACATCTTACTAACCTTGTTGAAGTAATGTCTTTCCTTGTCGTAATCACTCTATGGGTTCTGGGTTGTTGTCAACCGAGGACACGATCTAGTGAAATTATTCCATAATACAAATCAAATATCCCTAGTATTTTTACTGGGAAATTCTGAACCCAATTTGGTCATTCCTAGACTATCGGTTGCATCCTGGTCTTGCTATCTTTAACTGTGCTACCTCGTCCTTCTCTGGTGCACGAATCCTTCAGTGTGTGAGCACGACTTACGTCGAGTTTTCAACATCATCTTGCTTGTCTTGAAAGGCAACTTTGGTTTCGAGCTTGCATCTTATATATTGATCCTATAACTTGCCACTTCGTCATTTCCTTGCTCGTTGCCGTTGTTGTTTGATTGCATCCTCTTGAAACCTCCAGACAAATGTGTCGAGATCACCTTCAACACTTTGACTTCTTCCGAGATGTCAAGCTGTGCTCATGATGAGAAATAAACTCCTTGCCCTAGATGATTTTTATTATCATCGACAACACCCTAGACTACCTTTCATCGCGACTTGTCCACATAATGAATACAACTAGCTCTCCAGCTAATGTTGTGTTACGCCTTGGAAATATTACCATCTTTTATGTCAAGAATGTCGTGAGAATTTCACCACCTCTGGGGAATTCTTGATACAAGTGATACTTATCACCATCACAATTCTTTCTTGGTCCCCGTGTTGATTCCAACAAGTGAACGGTGCTGTTTGCATTCGGCCCTTCTAGCAACCCTATTGCTTTGAAGATAATGGCGGCCGTTCATTCTTATACTATTGATTATTGAATCACCATTCGACATTGGTCGTGCAACCCAGCCCATATTTCGGTGCACCTTTCAACCAATGTTTAAATTGGGTATGTTTTCCTCGAGCATATCCCCTTACATCATTTCATCTGACAAATGTGATCTCTTTGTTCACATGATTGCGGAAATCCATCTTTTGGAAATCTCGATGAATTGTCGTTTAGTTCATCAGCCACACTCTCATCCTATTCTTGGTTAAATGATGAGCTCTTGTTTTGGAACTCGCTTCCATAGTTCAATTCCCGAGAATCTTACAATGTCATCTCGACAAATTGTGTTGCACCTTTTTTCTCAGCCATCCTAAGTCTAAGGTATCCTAACACCGATCAGATCTAGATCTCGGTCAGATATGATGGTTGGAACATTTATCCAAGAGCTATAACACTGGTCTTTTATGACCCGGTAAGGTGATGGCATGCCCAGCACACCTGGCCGGATGACCTGCTATTATAGTTTCCTTATTAGCAAGGTTATCCATTCTTCCCTGAGGAAATTGTAAGACTTATTCTGCAAGTGGTTCCTGATGAATCCTTCTTGTATCCAAAGTCTGACCCTTGCTTGAAGACCATGTCAATGCTATCTCGAAGCATGTCTGTGGTGTTAGGGAACGTAGCAGAAATTCAAAATTTTCCTACGTGTCACCAAGATCTATCTATGGAGAAACTAGCAACGAGGGAAGGAGAGTGCATCTACATACCCTTGTAGATCGTTAAGCGGAAGCGTTCATGAGAAGCGGGGTTGAAGGAGTCGTGACTCATCGTGATCCAAATCACCGGAGATCCTAGTGCCGAGCAGACGGCACCTCCGCGTTCAACACACGTACAGCCGGTGGCGTCTCACGCCTTGATCCAGCAAGGAGAGAGGGAGAGGTTGAGGAAGACTCCATCCAGCAGCACAACGGCGTGGTGGTGATGGAGGAGCGTGGCAATCCTGCAGGGCTTCGCCAAGCACCACAGGAGAAGAGGAGGAGGAAGAAGAGATGCAGGGCTGCACCAACGAGAGGAGAAGTTCTCATGTGTTTTTGGGCAGCCCTAGGCCTCTAGATATAGGGAAGGGGGAGGAGGTGCGCCCCTCTAGGGTTCCCACCCCTAGAGGCGGCAGCCCTAGATGGGTTACAAGGGAGGCGGCCAAGAGGGGAGAGAGGGAGGCGCCCACTAGATGGGCCTTAAGGCCCATCTGGACCTAGGGTTTCCCCTTCTCCCTTTTTTTCTCCTAGCTGCCCCCTTGGGCTTTGTGGGAGGCGCACCAGCCCACTCAGGGCTGGTCCCTCACCACTCTTGGCCCATGCAAGCCTCCGGGTTGGTGGCCCCACTTGGTGGACCCCGGGACCCTCCGGTGGTCCCAGACGTCTACCGATAAACCCGAAACTTTTCCTGTTACCAAAACAGAACTTCCCATATATAAATCTTTACCTCCGGACCATTAGGAACTCCTCATGATGTCAGGGATCTCATCGGGACTCGAACAACATTCGTAACCACATACAAGCTTCCTTTATAACCCTAAGCGTCACCGAACCTTAAGTGTGTAGACCCTACGGGTTCGGGAACCATCACGAGACATGACGAGGCGTTCTCCGTCAATAACCAACAGCCGGGATCTGGATACCCATGTTGGCTCCCACATGTTCCACGATGATCTCATCGGATGAACCCACGATGTCAAGGACTCAATCGATCCCGTATACAATTCCCTTTGTCTAGCGGTATTGTACTTGCCGAGATTCGATCGTCGGTATCCGATACCTTGTTCAATCTCGTTACCGGCAAGTCTCTTTACTCATTCCGTAACACATCATCCCGTGATCAACTCCTTGATCACATTGTGCACATTATGATGATGTCCTACCGAGTGGGCCCAGAGATACCTCTCCGTCTGCGGAGTGACAAATCCGATCTCGATTCGTACCAACCCAATGAACACTTTCGGAGATACCTTAGTGCACCTTTATAGTCACCCGATTACGTTGTGACGTTTGGTACACCCAAAGCATTCCTCACGGTGTCCGGGAGTTGCACAATCTCATGGTCTAAGGAAATGATACTTGACATTAGAAAAGCTTTAGCATACTCTGAACTACGATCTTTGTGCTAGGCTTAGGATTGGGTCTTGTCCATCACATCATTCTCCTAATGATGTGATCCCGTTATCAATGACATCCAATGTCCATGGTTAGGAAACCATAACCATCTATTGATCAACGAGCTAGTTAACTAGAGGCTTACTAGGGACATGGTGTTGTCTATGTACCCACACATGTATCTGAAGTTTCCTATCAATACAATTATAGCATGGATAATAATCGATTATCATGAGCAAGGAAATATAATAATAACTAATTTATTATTGCCTCTAGGGCATATTTCCAACAGTCTCCCACTTGCACTAGAGTCAATAATCTAGTTCACATCGTCATGTGATTAACGCTGATAGGTCACATCGCCATGTGACCAACATCCAAAGAGTTTACTAGTGTATGTAAACCAGTTCACATCATCATGTGATTAAGACTCAATGAGTTCTGAGGTTTGATCATGTTTTGCTTGTGAGAGAGGTTTTAGTCAACGGGTCTGAACCTTTCAGATCCGTGTGTGCTTTCAAATTTCTATGTCATATTGTAAATGCTGCTTCCACGCTCCACTTGAAGCTTATTCCAAATGGTTGCTCCACTATACGTATCCGGTTTGCTACTCAGAGTCATTCGGATAGGTGTCAAAGCTTGCATCGACGTAACGTTTACGCCGAACTCTTTATCACCTCCATAATCGAGAAACATATCCTTATTCCTCTAAGGATAATTTTGACCGCTATCTGGTGATCCACTCCTTGATCACCTTTGTACTCTCTTGCTAGATATGTAGCAAGGCACACATCGAGTCGGTACACAAAGCATAGCATCTTGTAGAGCCTACGTCTATAGCATAGGGGACGACCTTCGTTCTTTCTCTCTTTTCTGCCGTTGTCTTTCATTAAGTATTTACTTCATACCTTACAACTCAGCCTAGATCTCCTTCTTTTACTGATCCATCTTGAACACCTTCAAGATCTTGTAAAGGTATATGCTCATTTGAAAGTATTATTAAGCATTTTGATCTATCCTTATAGATCTCGATGCTCAATGTTCAAGTACCTTAATCCAGGTTTTCTATTGAAAAACATCTTTCAAATAACCCTATATGCTTTCCGGAAATTCTACATCATTTCGATCATCAATATGTCAACAACATATACTCATCGAGAAATTCTATAGTGATCCCACTCACTTCTTTGGAAATACAAGTTTCTCATAAACTTTGTATACACCCAAAATCTTTGATCATCTCATCAAAGCGCACATTCCAACTCCGAGATGCTTACTCCAGTCCTTAGAAGGATCGCTGGAGCCAGCATAACTTTTAGCATCCTTAGGATCGACAAAAACTTTCTGATTGTATCACATACAACCTTTCCTTACAAAGACTGGTAAGGAAACTCGTTTTGACATCCATCTGCCAGATTTCATAAATGCAACTTATCCTAACATGATTCCGACGGACTTTAAGCATCGCTACGGATGAGAAAATCTCATCGTAGTCAACTCCTTGAACTTGTGAAAAAACTCTTTGCCACAAGTCGAGCTTCACAGACGGTGACATTTCCGTTCACGTCCGTCTTCTTCTTAAAGATCCATTTATCTCCATGGCTTGCCTATCATCGGGCAAGTCCACCAAAGTCCATGCTTTGTTCTGATACATGGATCCTATCTCGGATTTCATGGCTTCTAACCATTTGTCGGAATCCGGGCCCACCATCGCTTCTCCATAGCTCGTAGGTTCATTGTTGTCTAGCAACACGACCTCCAAGACAGGATTACCGTACCACTCCGAAGCAGTACGCGTCCTTGTCGTCCTACGAGGTTCAGTAGTGACTTGATCCGAAGTTTCATGATCACTATCATAAGCTTCTACTTCAATTGGTGTAGGTGCCACAGGAACAACTTCCTGTGCCCTGCTACACACTTGTTGAAGTGACGGTTCAATAACCTCATCAAGTCTCCACCATCTCCCACTCAACTTTTCGAGACAAACTTTTTCTCGAGAAAGGACCCGATTGAAGAAACAATCCCTATTGCTTTCGGATCTGAATTAGGAGGTATACCCAACTGTTTTGGGTGTCTTATGAAGATGCATTTTATCCGCTTTGGGTTCGAGCTTATCAACCTGAAACTTTTTCACATAAGCGTCGCAGCCCCAAACTTTCAAGAAACGACAACTTAGGTTTCTCCAAGCGGTGTCGTCTCAGCGGAATTACGTGGTGCCCCCATTAAAGTGAGTGCGGTTGTCTCTAATGCCTAACCTTTGAGCGATAGTGGTAATTCGATAAGAGACATCATGGTACACACCATATCTAATAGGGTGCAACTATGATGTTCGGACACACCATCACACTATGGTGTTCCGTGCGGATTAGTTGTGAAACAATTTCCACAATGTCTCAATTGTGTACCAAACTTCATAACTCAGATATCCATCTCTATGATCACATCACAGACATTTCATCATCTTGTCGCGAAGATCTTCAACTTCACTCTGAAATTACTTGAACCTTTCAATAATTCAGTCTTGTGTTTCATCAAGTAAATATACTTGGTATCTACTCAAATCATCTGTGAAGTAAGAACATAACGATATTCACTGCATGCCTCAGCACTCATTGGACTGCACACATCAAAATGTGTTACTTCAACAAGTTGCTATCTTGTTCCATCTTACTGAAACCAAGGCTTTTCAGTCATCTTGCCCATGTGGTATGAATTTGCATATCTCAAGTGATTCAAAATCAAGTGATTCCATACGATCCATCTGCATGGAGTTTCATCATGCGTATACACCAATAGACATGGTTTGCATGTCTCAAACTTTTCAAAACGAGTGAGTCCAAAGATCCATCAACATGGAGCTTCTTCATGCGTTTTTACACCAATATGACTTACATGGCAGTGCCACAAGTAAGTGGTACTATCATTACTATCTTATACCTTTGGCATGAAAATGTGTATCACTACGATCGAGATTCAATAAACCATTTATTTAGGTGCAAGACCATCGAAGGTATTATTCAAATAAATAGAGTAACCATTATTCTCCTTAAATGAATAACCGTATTGCGATAGACATAATCCAATCATGTCTATGCTCAACGCATAAACACCAAATGATAATTATTCTGGTTTAATACTAATCTTGATG
The DNA here is from genome assembly GCA_021605145.1 of Aegilops bicornis. NCBI lineage: Eukaryota > Viridiplantae > Streptophyta > Magnoliopsida > Poales > Poaceae > Aegilops > Aegilops bicornis. The sequence continues at coordinate 536,349,072 of CM038671.1, read as the reverse complement.
GTAGAGGGAGCGTGCGATGTTTGATCACATCAAATTGGAAACACTTCCAACACATATCGTCAGCTCTCCTTTAGCTAGTCTCCGTTTATTCCGTAGCCTTTTATTTCGAGTTACTAACACTTAGCAACCGAACCGGTATCTAATACCACTGGTGCTACTAGGAGTACTAGTAAAATACACAATAACTTAATGTATATCCAATATACTTCTATCGACCTTGCCAGCCTTCTTATCTACCAAGTATCTAGGGTAATTCTTCTCCAGTGGCCGTTCCCCTTATTGCAGAAGCACTTAGTCTCGGGTTTGGGTTCAACCTTGGGTTTCTTCACTTTGGAGGCAGCAACTGATTTGCCGTTTCATGAAGTGTCCCTTCTTGCCCTTGCCCTTCTTGAAACTAGTGGTTTCACCAACCATCAACAATTGATGCTCCTTCTTGATTTTTACTTTCGCGATGTCAAACAACGCGAATACCTCAAGGATCATCATCTCTATCCTTGATATGTTATAGTTCATCACGAAGCTCTAGCAGCTTGGTGGCAATGACTTTGGAGAAACATCACTATCTCATCCGGAAGATCAACTCCCACTCGATTCAAGTGATTGTTGTACTCAGACAATCTGAGCACAAGCTCAACGATTGAGCTTTTCTCCCTTAGTTTGTAGGCTAAGATAATCGTCGGAGGTCTCATACCTCTTGACGTTGGCACGAGCCTGAAATCCTAATTTCAGCCCTCGAAACATCTCATATGTTCCGCGACATTTCAAAAACGTCTTTGGTGCCTCAACTCTAAACCGTTTAACTGAACTATCACGTAGTTATCAAAACGTGTATGTCCGATGTTACGCAACATCCACAAACGACGTTTGGGGTTCAGCACACTGAGCGGTGCATTAAGGACATAAGCTTTCATCGTCGCATAATCGCTACTTTCAACTTTCAACTATATTTTCTCTAGGAACATATCTAAACAGTGGAAGTAAAGCGCGAGCTTACGACATAATTTGCAAAAGGTCTTTTGACTATGTTCAAGATAATTAAGTTCATCTTATGAACTCCCACTTAGATAGACATCCCTCTGGTCATCTAAGTGATTACATGATCCGAGTCAACTAGGCCGTGTCCGATCATCACGTGAGACGGACTAGTCATCATCGGTGAACATCTTCATGTTGATCGTATCTACTATACGACTCATGCTCGACCTTTCGGTCTTTGTGTTCCGAGGCCATGTTTGTACATGCTAGGCTCGTCAAGTTAACCCTAAGTGTTTCGCGTGTGTAAATCTGTCTTACACCCGTTGTATGTGAACGTAAGAATCCATCACACCCGATCATCACGTGGTGCTTAGAAGCGACGAACTTTAGCAATGGTGCACAGTTAGGGAGAACACTTCTTGAAATTGTTATGAGGATCATCTTATTTACTACCGTCGTTCTAAGTAAACAAGATGCATAAACATAATAAACATCACATGCAATTATATAGTAGTGACATGATATGGCCAATATCATATAGCTCCATTGATCTCCATCTTGGGCTCCATGATCATCATCGTCACCGGCATGACACCATGATCTCCATCATCATGATCTCCATCATCGTGTCTTCATGAAGTTGTCTCGCCAACTATTACTTCTACTACTATGGCTACGGTTAGCGATAAAGTAATTACATGGCGTTGTTTAATGACACGCGGGTCATACAATAAATAAAGACAACTCCTATGGCTCTGCCGTTGTCATACTCATCGACATGCAAGTCGTGAATCCTATTACAAGAACATGATCAATCTCATACATCACATATCATTCATCACATTCTTCTTGGCCATATCACATCACATAGCATACCTGCAAAAACAAGTTAGGCGTCCTCTAATTGTTGTTGCATGTTTCACGTGGCTGCTATGGGTTTCTAGCAAGAACGTTTCTTACCTACGCAAAACCACAACGTGATATGCCAATTGCTATTTACCCTTCATAAGGACCCTTTTCATCGAATCCGTTCCGACTAAAGTGGGAGAGACGGCACCCGCTAGCCACCTTATGCACCAAGTGCATGTCGATTCGGTGGAACCTGTCTCACGTAAGTGTACGTGTAAGGTCGGTCCGGGCCGCTTCATCCCACAATACCGTCGAAACAAGATTGGACTAGTAACGGTAAGCATATTGAACATCATCAACGCCCACAACTACTTTGTGTTCTACTCGTGCAAAGAATCTACGCAATAGACCTAGCTCGATACCCTTTGTTGGGGAACGTGGCAGAAATTCAAAATTTTCCTCGTGTCACCAAGATCTATCTATGGAGAAACTAGCAACGAGGGAAGGAGAGTGCATCTACATACCCTTGTAGATCGTTAAAGCGGCGTTCATGAGAACGGGGTTGAAGGAGTCGTACTCGTCGTGATCCAAATCACCGGAGATCCTAGTGCCGAGCAGACGGCACCTCCGCTGTTCAACACACGTGACAGCCCGGTGGCGTCTCCCGCCTTGATCCAGCAAGGAGAGAGGGAGAGGTTGAGGAAGACTCCATCCAGCAGCAGCACAACGGCGTGGTGGTGATGGAGGAGCGTGGCAATCCTGCAGGCTTCGCCAAGCACCACGGAGAAGAGGAGGAGGAAGAAGAGATGCAGGGCTGCACCAACGAGAGGAGAAGTTCTCATGTGTTTTTGGGCAGCCCTAGGCCTCTACATATATAGGGGAAGGGGAGGAGGGTGCGCCCCTCTAGGGTTCCCACCCCTAGAGGGGCGGCAGCCCTAGATGGGTTACAAGGGAGGCGGCCAAGAGGGGAGAGAGGGGGAGGCGCCCACTAGATGGGCCTTAAGGCCCATCTGGACCTAGGGTTTCCCCTTCTTCCTTTTTTTCTCCTAGCTGCCCCCTTGGGCTTTGTGGGAGGCGCACCAGCCCACTCAGGGGCTGGTCCCTCACCACTCTTGGCCCATGCAAGCCTCGGGGTTGGTGGCCCCACTTAGTGGACCCGGGACCCTCCGGTGGTCCCGATGCGTTACAGATAAACCCGAAACTTTTCCGGTTACCAAAACAGAACTTCCATATATAAATCTTTACCTCCGGACCATTCCGGAACTCCTCGTGATGTCCGGATCTCATCCGGACTCCGAACAACATTTGGTAACCACATACAAGCTTCCTTTATAACCCTAAGCGTCACCAGACCTTAAGTGTGTAGACCCTACGGGTTCGGGAACCATGCGAACATGACCGAGACGTTCTCCGGTCAATAACCAACAGCGGGATCTGGATACCCATGTTGGCTCCCACATGTTCCACGATGATCTCATCGGATGAACCACGATGTCAAGGACTCAATCGATCCCGTATACAATTCCCTTTGTCTAGCGGTATTGTACTTGCCCGAGATTCGATCGTCGGTATCCGATACCTTGTTCAATCTCGTTACGGCAAGTCTCTTTACTCGTTCCGTAACACATCATCCCGTGATCAACTCCTTGATCACATTGTGCACATTATGATGATGTCCTACCGAGTGGGCCCAGAGATACCTCTCCGTCTGCAGAGTGACAAATCCAGTCTCGATTCGTGCCAACCCAATGAGACACTTTCGGAGATGCCTTAGTGCACCTTTTTAGTCACCGAGTGAGGTTGTGTAGATTGGTACACCCAAAGCATTCCTACGGTATCGGGGAGTTGCACAATCTCATGGTCTAAGGAAATGATACTTGACATTAGAAAAGCTTTAGCATACGAACTACGATCTTTGTGCTAGGCTTAGGATTGGGTCTTGTCCATCACATCATTCTCCTAATGATGTGATCCCGTTATCAATGACATCCAATGTCCATGGTTAGGAAACCGTAACCATCTATTGATCAACGAGCTAGTTAACTAGAGGCTTACTAGGGACATGGTGTTGTTTATGTACCCACACATGTATCTGAGTTTCCTATCAATACAATTATAGCATGGATAATAAACGATTAAGCAAGGAAATATAATAATAACTAATTTATTATTGCCTCTAGGGCATATTTCCAACATGTGGTACTCCGATTTTCAATAAGAGCATTTGAAGCCCAATGCTAAATATTTCTTGCTCAATTATCCAAACACCGTTGTCGGGATAATATCATGAAATCTCTCTCCCTTGCCTAAAGGGTTTTCTACATTATATCTTTGTCATGGATATCATGCTCGCTTGTCCTTGGGAGGGATATACCCTTGAAATATGTGTGTATAGACATTTTCCTTTCCATTGTTCTGTTTAAACCTGATAATCTCTTTTCCTTTCCATTGGTTTGTTTAAACCTCCTTGTGATCCAAATTATATAAGCAGTAATATTTCCCTGCTTTTGTAAACACCTCGTTGTACCACTCTGTCAGTAAGACCCTGTTACTATTGTTGATGACATTCCGGTAGCCACCGATGGACGAGAACCTTGCCTATTGGTCCGCCTCGTTCAACGAGCAGGAAAATGGTTCTCTTCGTTCCCCGTCCTTGGTACCGACATTGTTGCCGACATAGCAGACAAGCTATCCACTGACATGCCTCCCCGCCGCGGCTGTGCAAGATGTCACCACCCTTCCTACTTTCAACCCACATGGTGGGCCCATAACCCACAGTCCACTGGATCGAATCGACTCTTCTTTATAACCCGGATTCTAATGTATCCTTTGCACAACCGTATGTGATTCACGAGCTGAATGCTATACCATTATTCATCACGGAATCAAACACAATGTTATTCTCGTTGTTCAAACCCCATTCCAGCTTCATCTAGTCATCAAATTATTGCCTACCCGTTTGAAACTTTGGTACCATCGTATATTGCACTCAACGAATTCACTGAAATACTACTCGTGGGTACCTTGTGTATTTCCCATTGAGTTTACCGTCAGATGCCCAGCTTTGTGGATATGCGTTCTTCCGGTGTTTTTCCCCTTGGTCGCGTTCGTAGGACGATGGAAATCCCGAAGAAAGGATAACGACTTGATCATGGTGACTTGAAGCAGAGAAATGAAGACATCAACGAAAGGGATCAACCTCTTCGAAAGGGCAGCCAAGACCGAGAAGACTCGTTAGGTTTTTCGCTACCAGCACCTTCCCCCCTTACTCCACCGCTTAAATCTCGGGACGAGATTTCTTGTAGTGGAGGAGAATTGTGACGCCAGGATAATTAAGCAACAGTAATCCTCGGCTAATGATGCTTTTTCATCACATGACTGTTGCTAATCCTCGCTTGATCCAGATTTTAATTCAAATTCAAGTTCAAAATTAGAGTCCAAAATTCAACTTTCTCAAACATGAAAAATAAAATGTTCAAAATGTTCAAAGTGTGGCATATATTCCATATTTAATTATGGTGGTGACCCAACACTTTTGTAAAACGATTAAATCCCCTTTTGTGAATATAACAGTGGCTTAAAAAACCATTGAAATGCCTTTTATAAATTCTAAAAAGTTAAACCATTTTATTTATGAGTGAAACTTTTTGTGGTAGAGGTATAAATAGTAATACTAATTTAGAAACTACTTTTGTATTTTAACTAAACTAAAGTATTGTGAAAATTAATTAAAACAGTGAAAGGTAAATAACAAAAAGTAATTAAACAAAAAACAAGACAACCCCCTCCCCCTCGGCCACTTGGCCCACCTAACCACCAGCCCAAGCGCCTTGCCTCCCTCTCCCCCATTCACGAGGGGGATCGTCAAGCGGCGCCGATGCACCTGCCGGCATCGCCCGTGGCGGCGCCGTCAAGCGACCCTCCGGCGTTCCCCCACGCCTATATCTACCCATCGTGCATCTGGAACCCTAGCGGCCCCTCCCCATTCCCCTCGCGTCGCCCTCCTCTCCCTCCTCTACTTAACCCAGCGCCGCCATCGCCATGCCTCGACTCGTCCACGCGGCCACCGTCGACCACGGCGCCTGGGAGCTGGACCATCGACTCCGTCGTCTGCCTCTGTGCGTCATGCACACCCTCGAGTGCTTGGTGGAGCCCCTACATCACCGGATTCATCGTCGTCTTCAACCCTACGGTCACCGGCACGTCCGCATAGCGATTGTCGCCCGTCCTGCTGCTCCTAAGCCACCAACGGGCCATCGTGTGCCTCCAAGGTGAGGCACCCAACCATTCCCTCTCCTTCCCGTGCGGATCCCCGTCGTATTCGTTGCTTTCTGTTCGAGGCGAAGCCATCGTCCGCCATGGCCACGAGCTCGTCGTGGCCGTGCTTTTTCCCAGCGTCTGCCGCCCGGTTCGCCCCCTACGTGCGTGTGCGCCGCCCACGGCCACGCCCGCCCGCTGCCTTACCTTGCCGCTGCTGTCAGAAGCCGCGCATCGCTGCGTGGCCCTATTGCTCACGTCGCTCTTGCCGATTACCACAGCCGCTGCTGTTAGACATTGAATCATGCTGCTTCCTTCTTGATTAACCCAAGTGTCGATTTTTTCAGTTTCGACAGAATAAAAATGTACAACGAGTCATTCTTGTACGTGCTCGTAGTATTGGTTTTTACGCATGTAGTAGCTAGTGTTGCGATGTTTGCTCCCATGGAATGGTGCGGCCATTAGCTCAAACGTGGCGGTAGGCCGAAAGAACGTGTTGCTGTAACAGCAAATAGGTAGAAGAGAAGAAAACGCTGCAGTTTCGGAGCGACGAGAGAGTGCGAGAACACCGGCTACAACTACAGTTGCTATCTGCCGCTGCTCGTCAGCGCCATTGCCTTCCCTGGCCGTGCCCTCGCCAAGACGCCCACCCGCAGCGTGGCAGCGCCACCGCCGCGCCCGTCGTCGCCCGGGCGCTACTTCGCTTGCTTTGCTCCTTGCGTCGTTGTTGTTGCTGCCGCTAGCTCTTGTCACGTGCGTGCTGCTCTTCGCGTGGCGGCTGCTCATGCCATTGCTGCTCAAATACTGCTGCTAGGTGTCATTGATGATGCTTGGCCATGGCCGCCAAGCAGATTATGTGGTATGTGCTTGTGCGTGAGCTTCACGTGCAGACCACACAATGAGTTTGGCTAGTGCCATTACCATATGGCCTAACTAGATTACTGTTAGTGCTATCCTACTACTAGTAGTCAGTGACGCCGGGCCCAACTGCCTAAATAAAACAACTAAAATCATCTAATTAAAGTAAATGGAATGACACACGGGACCCACTTCTACTATTCATATATTGAGCGGTCAACCTTTAACTGGTCGGTCAACCCCAACCTTGGCCCCATTGTCATACAAATGAGCTAGAGAAGCACCAGATGACAAAAGTATATTTTGCTTTTAATTTGAATGATTAGAATTCTAGAAAATCATTTAAACTTTGGGAAAATAATATAAATAATCCGTATGTCGGAGGAAAATACTTTGTACACAAAAGTTGCTCGTAATCTAAGAGATTTAATCCGGATACGCAGCCGCTCATTCACCACACACCCCTAACATATCAAACTCGCAACTTTCCCCTTCGGTTCATCTGTTCTAAACGCGAAACACCAGAATACTTTCCCGGATGTTTCCCCTTCACCGGTATCACCTCATACCGCGTTAGGGCACGCCTAGCATCACACATTGCTTTGTCATGCATCGTTATGCATCTGTTTGCATTGTATTCATTGTTTCTTCCCCATCTTCTCTCCGGTAGACTACGAGACCGACGCTGCTGCCGCCCCATTCGACTACGGAGTTGACGACCCCTCCGTCTTGCCAGAGCAATCAGGCAAGCCCCCCCCCCCCTTGATCACCAGATATCGCCTATTCTTCTCTATACTGCTTGCATTAGAGTAGTGTAGCATGTTACTACTTTCCGTTAATCCTATTCTGCTGCATAGCATGTCCTTGCTGCTACTGTTGTTACCTTTACCTGCAATCCTACATGCCTAGTATAGGATGCTAGTTTTCCATCAGTGGCCCTACATTCTTGTCCATCTGCTGTGCTGTACTATCGGGCTGTGATCACTTGGGAGGTGATCACGGGTATATGCTGTATACTTTGTACATGATACATGTGGTGACTAAAGTCGGGTCGGCTCGAGGAGCACCCGCGAGTGATTCACGGATTGGGGGCTGAAAGGACCTTTGTCCCAACGCCCTCCGTGTGGATCTTTGTGGCGGAGCCGTGGTAGGTTGAGACTACACAGGTGAGAGGTGGCCTGGCCCTGTTCGGCGTTCGCGGATACTTAACACGCTTAACGAGATCTTTGTATTTGATCTGAGTTGGGTCGTTGACCTTATACGCACTAACCGCCACGTGGGACAAGATATGGGCAACCGGCGTCGTGGTATCAGCCGAAGCATTTCGTGACGTCAGCGACTGAGCGGTGCGCGCCGGATTGGAACGTAAGCCTGCTCTTGTATTAAGGGGGCTAGTTCTGCTTCCGGCCGCGTTCGCAACGTGCAGGTGTGCTAAGGGTGATGGGCCTAGACCCTCAGGCGCTTTAGGTTTAGACCGCGTCTTGACCTCTCTGTTATGCCTAGGTGGGGCTGCGGCGTGTTGATCTCCGCGGCGGGCATGACCCGAAAAGTGTGTCCGGTCAAATGGGATCGAGCGTGTCGGGTAATGTGGTGCACCCTGCAGGAAGTTTATCTATTCGAATAGCCGTGATCTTCTAATGAACAGGACGACTTGGAGTTGTACCTTGACCTTATGACAACTAGAACTGGATACTTAATAAAACACACCCTTTCAAGTGCGGATACAACCCGGTGATCGCTCTCTAACGAGGCTTACGAGGAGGGAGCCGGGTAGGATTATGATATGCGATGCTACTTGGAGGACTTGATCTACTCTCTTCTACATGTTTGCAAGACGGAGAGGCTGCCGAGCGTAGTCTTCGACATGATTAGCTATCCCCCTCTTATTCTGGCATTCTGCAGTTCAGTCCACTGATATGGCCCTTTACACATATATCCATGCATATGTAGTGTAGCTCCTTGTTTGCGGGTACTTTGGATGAGTACTCATGGTTGCTTTTCTCCCTCTTTTTCCCCTTTCCCTTCTACCTGGTTACCACAACCAGATGTTTGAGCCTGTGAGCCAGACGCCACCGTTTATTTACCTAATTCTATTACATTAGAGGTGCCTACTACTACGTGCAGGTCACCGACAATGACCAGGAGTAGTTTAGGAGGATCCTGCAGGAGGCCTGCGCCTCTTCGACCAGATCCCGCTTTGTGCTAGCCTTCTTAAGGCAACTTGTTTAACTTATGTCTGTACTCAGATATTGTTGCTTCCGCTGACTCATCTATGATGAAGCACTTGTATTCAAGCCCTCGAGGCCCCTGGCTTATATTATGATGCTTGTATGACTTATTTATGTTTTAGAGTTGTGTTGTGATATCTTCCCGTGAGTCCCTGATCTTGATCGTACACATTTGCGTGCATGATTAGTGTACGATTGAATAGGGGGCGTCACATCCCACTATTTTGGAAGAGTGTCAACTTTGCATGCATGTGGATCGTGTTGAGAATATGTTATGTGACAGGTCTATTGTTGAATTTTCTTATGATCCTACATGTAATTATTATGAGAGAGGAAAATATGGTTGTAGAAATTTTCATGTTACTAAATTGCCTCTCGTTATGTTGAGATTGCTATTGTTTCTTTCCGCTTCCTTGCATATGCTAGTTTTTGCTTGCTATGATAATTTGTTTGCATATAAGATGCCTATGCATAGGAAGTATGTTAGACTTAAGTGTGTTTTGTCACATGTTTTATGATGCTCCCTTTATGCTTCAATTCTTGTCTTTCACGTGAGCATCATTGAAATCTTAATGCCTAGCTAAAAAGGCTTTAAAGAAAAGCGCTTGTTGGGAGACAACCCAATATTTTTCCTTTCTTCTTAGCAATAAATAATCCATCTACCTTCTGTTTAGATGTGGTTTTGTGTTTTAATTAGTGTTTGTGCCAAGTTAAACCTATAGGAACTTCTTGGATGATAGTTATTTGATCTAGCTGTAATTTCCAGAAACTTTGCGCTTAGTGGACGGATTATTAAAATTCACCAGAACGTGATAAAATACTGATTCCAATTGCTGCTGATCAATAAACAAATTTCCTAGGTCATCCTATTTTGGCTGAACTTTTGGAGTTCCAGAAGTTTGCGTTAGTTACAGATTACTACAGACTGTTCTGTTTTTGGCAGATTCTGTTTTTCGTGTGTTGTTTGCTTATTTTGATGAATCTATGGCTAGTAAAATAGTTTATAATCCATAGAGAAGTTGGAATACAGTAGGTTTAACACCAATATAAATAAAGAATGAGTTAATTACAGTACCTTGAAGTGGTCTTTTGTTTTCTTTCTCTAACGGAGCTCACGAGATTTCTGTTGAGTTTTGTGTTGTGAAGTTTTCAAGTTTTGGGTAAATTCTTTTGATGGATTATGGAACAAGGAGTGGCAAGAGCCTAAGCTTGGGGACGCCCATGGCAGCCCCAAGATAATGTAAGGACACAGAAGAGTCAAAGCTTGGGGATGCCCCGGAAGGCATCCCCTCTTTCGTCTACTTCCATCGGTAATTTTACTTGGAGCTATATTTTTATTCACCACATGATATGTGTTTTGCTTAGGCGCCTTGTATTATTTGTGTTCTTGTTTTTTAGTGTTCCACAATCATCCTTGCTGTACACACCTTTTGAGAGAGCCATACATGAATTGGAATTTGATAGAATACTCTATGTGCTTCACTTATATCTTTTGAGCTATGTAGTTTTGCTCTATGTGCTTCACTTATATCTTTTGAGCGTTATAATTTTGCTCTATGTGCTTCACTTAGTTCTTTTAGAGCACGGTGGTGGATTTGTTTTAAAGAAACTATTGATCTCTCATGCTTCACTTAGATTATTTTGAGAGTCTTTAATAGCATGGTAATTTGCTTAATAATAATATGCTTGGTATTCAAGATTTGTAAAACTTTCTTTTGAGTGCGTTGAATACTAAGAAAGGTTTGATGCTTGATAATTGTTTTGAGATATGAAGATGGTGATATTAGAGTCATGCTAGTTGAGTAGTTGTGAATTTGAGAAATACTTGTGTTAAAGTTTGTGATTCCCGTAGCATGCACGTATGGTGAACCGTTATGTGATGAAGTTCTGAGCCTGATTTATTTATTGATTGTCTTCCTTATGAGTGGCGGTCGGGGACGAGCGATGGTCTTTTTCCTACCAATCTATCCCCTAGGAGTATGCGTAATACTTTGCTTTGATAACTTCTAGATTTTTGCAATAAGTATATGAGTTCTTTATGACTAATGTTGAGTCCATGGATTATACGCACCTTTTCCCATCCTTCCACCATTGCTAGCCTCTCTAATACCACGCACCTTTCACCGGTATCATACACCCACCATATACCTTCCTCAAAACAGCCACCATACCTACCTATCATGGCCTTTCCGTAGCCATTCCGAGATATATTGCCATGCAACTTTCCACCGTTCGCTTATTATGACACGCCCATCATTGTCATATTGCTAGCATGATCATGTAGTTGACATTGTATATGTGGCAAAGCCACCGCTCATAATTCTTTCATACATGTCACTCTTGATTCATTGCATATCCCTAAAGACACCCACGGAGGCATTTATATGGAGTCAAATTTTGTTCTAAGTATTGAGTTGTAATTCATGAGTTGTAAATAAATAAAAGTGTGATGATCATCATTATTAGAGCATTGTGCCAAGTGAGGAAAGGATGATGGAGACTATGATTCCCCCACAAGTCGGGATGAGACTCCGGAAAAAAAAGAGGCCATAAAAAAAGAGAAAAGGCCCAAATAAAAAAATAAAAAAATGAGAGAAAAAGACAGAAGGGGCAATTCTACTATCCTTTAACCACACCGCTTCAAAGTAGCACCATGATCTTCATGATAGAGAGTCTCTCATTTTGTCACTTTCTATATACTAGTGGGAATTTTTACATTATAGAACTTGGCTTGTATATATTCCAATGATGGGCTTCCTCAAATTGCCCTAGGTCTTCGTGAGCAAGCGAGTTGGATGCGCACCCACTTAGTTTCTTTTGTTGAGCTTTCATATACTTATAGCTCTAGTGCATCCGTTGCATGGCAATCCCTACTCACTCACATTGATATCTGTTGATGGGCATCTTCATAGCCCGTTGATACGCCTAGTTGATGTGAGACTATCTTCCCCTTCTTTTTGTCTTCTCCACAACCACCATTCTATTCCACATATAGTGCTATATCCATGGCTCACGCTCATGTATTGCGTGAAGATCGAATTTTTTTTGAAAATGTTAAAGTATGAAACAATTGCTTGGCTTGTCATCGGGGTTGTGCATGATTTAAATACTTTGTGTGGTGAAGATAGAGCATAGCCAGACTATATGATTTTGTAGGGACAACTTTCTTTGGCCATGTTATTTTGAGAAGACATAATTGCTTTGTTAGTATGCTGGAAGTATTATTATTTTTATGTCAATATGAACTTTTGTCCTGAATCTTTCGAATCTGAATATTCATACCACAATTAAGAAGATTTGCATTGAAATTATGCCAAGTAGCACTCGGCATCAAAATTTCTCTTTTTATTATTTACCTACTCGAGGACGAGCAGGAATTAAGCTTGGGATGCCTCGATACGTCTGCAACGTATCTATAATTTTTTATTGCTCCATGCTATATTATCTACTGTTTTGGACTATATTGGGCTTTATTTTCCACTTTTATACTATTTTGGGACTAACCTATTCACCGGAGGCCCAGCCCAGAATTGCTGTTTTTTTTTCCTATTTTAGTGTTTCGGAGAAACAGAATATCAAACGGAGTCCAAACGGAATGAAACCTTCGGGAACGTGATTTTCTCACCGAACATGATCCAGGAGACTTGGACCCTACTCCAAGGAACAAAGAGGCGGTCACGAGGGTGGGGGCGCTCTAGGGCGCCGCCTCACCTCGTGGTGCCCCTGTTGCTCCACCGACGCACTTCTTCCTCCTATATATACACAGACTTTCAAACGATCGACACGGAGCCAAAACCCAATTCCACCGCCAAGAACTTTCTCAGATCCACGATCCCATCTTAGCCTCTCCTCGATGTTGATGTGTTTGATCTCAGTGTTTAAATCTTCAATTCTTTACATATTTGTTTATCTTTTCTTTTTTATACTAAAAATACCAAAATTATTTTGGTATTTTTCAGATAGAGTAGCTAAAGTGAAAAGTAAAAGGCAAAGTAAAAAGCAAAGCAATAATAAAGTGATGGAGATTGATATGATGAGAATAGACCCGGGGCCATTGATTTCACTAGTGGCTTCTCTCAAGAGCATAAGTATTCTACTAAGTGAACAAATTATCGCTGAAAGCAATTGGATGTAATTCGAGCATAGTTATGAGAATATCTAGGTATGATCATGTATATAGGCATCACGTGAGACAAGTAGACCGACTCCTCAAGGCATCTACTACTATTACTCCAAATTCGACCGCTATCCAAAGATGCATCTAGAGTATTAAGTTCAAGAAAACAAGAGTAACGCCTAGCAAGATGACATGATGTAGAGGGATAAATTAATGCAATATGATAAAAACCCCATCTTGTTATCCTCGATGGCAACAATACAATACGTGCCTTGCTGCCCTTCACACCTGGGAAAAGGACACCGCAAGATTGAACCCAAAGCTAAGCACTTCTCCCATGGCAAGAAAAACCAATCTAGTAGGCCAAACCAAACTGATAATTCAAGAGACTTGCAAAGATAACCAATCATACATAAAAAGAATTCAGAGGAGATTCAAATATTGTTCATAGATAATCTTGATCATAAACCCACAATTCATCGGTCTCAACAAACACACCACAAAAAGAAGATTACATCGAATCAGATCTCCACGTGAGAGGGGAGAACAAAGGTATTGAGATCCAAAAAGAGAGAAGAAGCCATCTAGCTACTAACTATGGACCCAAGGTCCTGAGGTAAACTACTCACACTTCATCGGAGAGGCTATGGTGATGATGTAGAAGCCCTCCATGGTGGATTCTCTTCCCATGGAGTTCTAACAGCCCCAAGATGGGATCTCGTGGATATGTATGTTGCGGCAAGTGGAATTAGGTTTTGGCTCCGTGTTCGATCGCTTGGGGGTAATGAGGTATATATAAGAGGAAGGAGTACGTCGGTGGAGCAAAGGGGGCCCACGAGGCGGGGGCGCCTCCACCCTCGTGGCCACCTCCCTTCTTTCTTGGACGGGGTCCAAGTCTCTCGGATCATATTCTCGTGAGAAAATCACGCTCCCCGAAGGTTTCATTCCCATTTGGACTCGCTTGATATTCCGCTTCTTCGAAACAACCGAAATACCCAAAAACAGCAATTCTGGGCTGGGCCTCCGGTTTATAGGTTAGTCCCAAAAGTAATATAAAAGTGGAAAATAAAGCCCAATATGGTCTAAAACAGTAGATAATATAGCATGGAGCAATCAAAAATTATAGATACATTGGAGACGTATCACCCGACCAGTAGAGCAAAGAGTTGCTCCTCAACCTACTAAACCTACTGAAAATGTTTACTTTGAAGTCCCTTCGGGTATGATAGAGAAACTGCTAGCTAATCCTTTTACAGGAGATGGAACATTACATCCGAAAGTGCTATTGTGAGCTCGAGCTCACAGGCACCCTTTGCTACAGTACAAACGAAAAATATTTAAAAAGTTCAAAAACATCTGAATTTTTTTGGTAACAAACATTGATATATTTTTCACATGCGTACAAATTTTCATGACAAAATGACATTCATGCAGGTCTCGACAAAAAACAAAATCGATGCTCCAAAATGCTTCCAAAAACAGTTTTTTGGAGCATGATTTTGTTTTTTTATTTATTAACCTCCACAAATGTCATTTCATCACGAAATTAGCACGCATGTAGAAAAAAACATCAAAGTTTCTTGACAAAAAGATTTTTTGAATTTTTTACTATTTTTCGGATTTTACTGCTCATCCGGGATCACCGTGCGGGATCAATTCCTCCGCGTCCCATTACATCCTGATTTGCACCTAATTTATGTGGATGAAGTTTGTGGATTATTTTAAGCTTGCAGGTATGCCCGAGGATGTTATCAAGAAGAAGGTCTTCCCTTTATCTTTGAAAGGAAAGGCATTGGCATGGTTTGGGCTATGTGATGATATGGGATAATGGAACTACAACCGATTGAAATTGGAATTTCATCAGAAGTTTTATCCTATGCATCTTGTTCATCGTGATCGTAATTATATATATATATATATATATATATATATATATATATATATATATATATATATATATATATATATATATATATATATAATTTTTGGCCTCGCGAAGGAGAAAGCATCGCTCAAGCTTGGGGGAGGCTTAAGTCAATGTTATATTCATGCCCCAATCATGAGCTCTCAAGAGAAAGTATTATTCAAAAATTTTATGCTCGGCTTTCTCTCAATAATCTCCACATGCTCGATAATTCTTGTACTGGCTCTTTTATGATGAAGACTATTGAATTCAAATGGTATTTATTGGAAAGAATTAAGCGCAACTCTGAAGATTGTGACCTTGACAAAGGTAAGGAGTCAGGTATAACACCTAAGTTTGATTGTGTTAAATCTTTTATGGACACCGATGTTTTCGGTGAATTTAGCACTAAATATGGACTTGACTCTGAGATAGTAGCTTCTTTTTGTGAATCCTTTTCTACTCATGTTGATCTCCCTAAGGAGAAGTGGTTTAAATATAATCCTCCCATTGATGTAAAAGTAGTTGCACCTATTAAAGTTGAAGAAAAGACTGTCACTTATAATGTTGATCCTATTGTTCATACTGCTTATATTGAGAAACCACCTTACCCTGTTAGAATAAAGGATCATGCTAAAGCTTCAACTGTGGTTCGTAAGAGTAATTCTAGAACACCTACACCCCCTGAGCAAATTAAAGTTGAACTTAGTATTGCTATGGTCAAAGATCTTTTGGCTGATAATATTGATGGGCATGTTATTTACTTCAGAATGAAGTCGCTAGAATTGCTAGACCCGATACTAAGGGTAAACATAGACCTCGTTGTTGGCATGCTGTTATTTCGTTAAAATAAGAGATCATTGTTATCATGGCTTATGTGATATGGGTGCTAGTGCAAGCGCAATACCTCATTCCTTATACAAAAGAAATTATGCATGATATTGCACCTTTGAGATAGAGGAAATTGATGTTACAATTAAGCTTGCCAATAAAGACACTATTTCACCAGTTGGGATTGTTAGAGATGTTGAAGTCTTGTGTGGAAAAGTTAAATATCCTGCTGATTTTCTTGTTCCTGGCTCTCCGCAAGATAACTTTTTGTCCCATTATATTTGGTAGACCCTTCTTGAATCTTTGTTAATGCTAGGATAGATCATGCGAAAAGGATGTTGTTACTATTGGTTTGGGGGATTTGTCTCATGAGTTTAGTTTTGCTAAATTTCGTAGACAACCCCATGATAAAGAATTACCTAGTAAAGATGAAATTATTGGTCTTGCCTCTATTGTCGTGCCTCCTAATGATCCTTTAGAACAATATTTGCTCGACCATGAAAATGATATGTTCATGAATGAAAGAAGGGAAATAGATGAAGTATTCTTTAAATAGGACTTATTCTGAAACACAACCTGCCTGTTGAAATTCTAGGGGATCCTCCTCCACCCAAGGGTGATCCCGTGTTTGAGCTTAAACCATTACCTGATACTCTTAAATATGCTTATCTTGATGAGAAAAAGATATATCCTGTTATTATTAGTGTTAACCTTTCAAAGCATGAAGAAAAAAATTATTGAAAACTCAAGAAGCACCTTAGTCGCTATTGGATATACTCTTGATGATCTTAAGGGCATTAGTCCCACTTTATGCTAGCACAACATAAAATTGGAGAAAGACGCTAAACCAGTTGTTGATCACCAACGACGGTTAAATCCTAAGATGAAAGAAGTGGTAAGAAAAGAAATACTAAAGCTTCTGGAGGCAGGTATAATTTATCCCGTTGCTGATAGTCGATTAGGTAAGTCACATCGATTGTGTCCCTAAGAAGGGAGGTATTACTGTTGTTCCTAATGATAAAGTTGAATTGATTCCACAAAGAATTATTACAGGTTATTGAATGGTAATTGATTTTCGCAAACTAAATAAAGCTACTAAAAAGGATCATTACCCTTTACCTTTTATTGATCAAATGCTAGAAAGATTATCCAAACATACACACTTTTGCTTTCTAGATGGTTATTCTGGTTTCTCCCAAATACCTGTGTCAAAAGAGGATCAAGAAAAGACCACTTTTCCTTGCCCTTTCGGTACCTTTTCTTATAGATGTATGCCTTTTGGTTTATGTAATGCACCTGCTACCTTTCAAAGATGTATGACTGCTATATTCTCTGACTTTTGTGAAAAGATTGTTGAGGTTTTCATGGATGATTTATCCGTTTACAGAACTTCTTTTGATGATTGCTTAAGCAACCTTGATCGAGTTTTGCAGAGATGTGAAGAAACTAATCTTGTCTTGAACTGGGAGAAGTGCCACTTTATGGTTAATGAAGGTATTGTCTTGGGGCATAAAATTTCTGAAAGAGGTATTGAAGTTGATAAAGCTAAAGTTGATGCTATTGAAAAGATGCCATGTCCCAAGGACATTAAAGGTATAAGAAGATTCCTTGGTCAAGCCGGTTTTTATAGGAGGTTCATTAAGGACTTCTCAAAAATTTCTAGGCCTCTGACTAATCTCTTACAAAAAGATGTTCCTTTTATCTTTGATGATGATTGTGTAGAAGCATTTGAAATACTTAAGAAAGCCTTGATTTCTGCACCTATTGTTCAGCCACCTGATTGGAATTTACCCTTTGAGATTATGTGGATGCTAGTGATTATGATGTAGGTGCTGTTCTAGAACAAAGAGTTGATAAGAAATTAAATGTTATCCAATATGCTAGTAAAACTCAAGACAGTGCCCAGAGAAATTATGCTACTACTGAAAAAGAATTTTTAGTTGTTGTATTTGCTTGTGATAAGTTCAGACCTTATATTGTTGATTCTAAAGTAACTGTTTACACTGATCATGCTTCTATTAAATATCTTATGGAAAAAAAGATGCTAAACCTAGACTTATTAGATGGGTTCTCCTACTACAAGAATTTGATGCATATTGTTGATAGAAAGGGAGCTGAGAACCCTGTTGCAGACAACTTGTCTAGGTTAGAGAATGTTCTTGATGACCCACTACCTATTGATGATAGCTTTCCTGATGAACAATTACATGTCATAAATGCTTCTCATACTGCTCCTTGGTATGCTGATTATGCTAATTACATTGTTGCTAAATTTATACCACCTAGTTTCACATACCAGCAAAATAAAAAGTTTTTATATGATTTAAGACATTACTTCTGGGATGACCCACACCTTTATAAAGTAGGAGTAGATGGTGTTACTAGACGTTGTGTACCTGAGCATGAACAAGAACAGATCCTACGCAAGTGTCACTCCGGGGCTTATGGAGGACACCACCGAGATAGTACTGCGCATAAGGTATTGCAATCCGGTTTTTATTGGCCTACTCTCTTCAAAGATGCCCGTAAGTTTGTCTTGTCTTGTGATGAATGCCAAAGAATTGGTAATATTAGTAGACATCAAGAAATGCCTATGAATTATTCACTTGTTATTGAACTATTTGATGTTTGGGGCTTTGATTATATGGACCGTTTCCTTTCTCTAACGGGTATACACATATTTTAGTTGTTGTTGATTACGTTACTAAGTGGGTAGAAGCTATTCCAACTAATAGTGCTGGTCATAACACCTCTATTAAGATGCTTAAAGAAGTTATTTTTTTGAGGTTTGGAGTCCCTGGATATTTAATGACTGATGGTGGTTCACATTTTATTCATGGTGCCTTTCGTAAAATGCTTGCTAAGTACGATGTTAATCATAGGATTGCATCTCCATATCACCTGCAGTCTAGTGGTAAAGTAGAACTTAGTAATAGAGAGCTCAAATTAATTTTGCAAAAGACTGTTAATAGATCTAGAAAGAATTGGTCCAAAAAACTTGATGATGCATTGTGGGCCTATAGAACTGCATATAAGAATCCCATGGGTATGTCTCCGTGTAAAATGGTCTATGGGAAAGCATGTCACTTACCTCTCGAACTAGAACATCAGGCGTATTGGGCCATTAAAGAGCTCAATTATGATTTCAAACCTGCCGGTGAGAAGAGGTTATTTGACATTAGCTCACTTGATGAATGGAGAACCCAGGCCTATGAGAATGCCAAACTGTTTAAAGAAAAAGTTAAAAGATGGCATGACAAAAGGATACAAAAGAGTGAGTTTAATGTAGGTGATTATGTGTTGCTATACAACTCTCGTTTAAGATTTTTTGCAGGAAAACTTCTCTCTAAATGGGAAGGTCCTTACGTTATCGAGGAGGTCTATCGTTCCGGTGCCATAAAATCTAACAACTTCAAAGGCACAAATCCGAAGGTGGTGAACGGTCAAAGAATCAAACATTATATCTCAGGTAATCCCATAAATGTTGAAACAATGTTATTGAAACCATAACCCCGGAGGAATATATAAGGGACACTTTCAGAACGCTTCAGACTCCGAAAAGGAATAGGTATGTGGTACGGTAAGTAAACCGACTCCGAAACAGTTCTAATGGAAATTTTTCTCCCTTTTGGAATATTTAAGAAAATAAGAAAATAAGAAGTAGTCCGAAAGGGACACGAGGCACCCACGAGGGTGGATGGCGCGCCCTACCCCCTGGGCGCGCCCCCTGCCTCGTGGGCACCTCGTGTGCCCTCCGGACTCCGTTTTCTTGCACGGTACTTCTTGTAGTCGGTAAAAATTCATTATATAATCTCCCAAAGGTTTTGACCACCGTACCACGCAAATATCTTCTGTTTTTGTTTCGAGCTGTTTCTACCGCAGATTAGAGCAAGATGTCTTCTCAAGAGTCAGTCGGGGAGAGCCGGGTGTCTAATCCGACACCGGGACCAAGAGCAAACAGTGATGCTGACCACTTTGGGCCATCAACGGAGGAAGAGATGGAGGCCGACTTGAAAATGATAGATTCCATGGAGGAGGATCAAGAAGTTACTTCCCGTTTCCGAGCCGGATTCACGATGGGGGAACTACAGAGCTCAGCTATTCCAAACTCGGTCGTCCCCTCCAATGTAAAATTTCTCTCTTATGTAAATATGAAAAAGAGTGTTACTTGTTCTCCCGCAGCTATGCAACATCCATGGGTGAAAGGGCTTTTGGCAAATCACGGGTAAGCTTCAGAAGGAAATAATGGACCTCAAGCAACAAGTCAATAAGCTCGAGGAAGAGAATCGTATCTTGAGGGGCATCATCACCAAGAATATCACATCACCACCTCCAAAGAAAGAGACATAAACACATGGGTATGGGCACTCCCCTTGGCAACTGCCAAGCTTGGGGGAGGTGCCCCGGTATCGTATCACCATCACACTCCTATCTTTACCGTTTTTCTTAGTTCGATCCTTTTGGTAATATCTTGATCTAGTAGAATAAAATTTTAGTATGATTTAGTTTTGAGTTTTGCTTTATGATCCTTCTATGTAATCGAGTCCGTGAGCTATATATAATAAAGATTAGTGTTGAGTCGAGGGCTTTATTATCTTGCTATGATCTTGAAAGAATAAAACGAAGTAAAGATATCATATTGATCTTATGGAGAGTGATGACTTCACATATAAAGAGTATGATGAATAAAAGTTGTTGAGAGTTGACAAACATAGTTTTGGTCGTTGTTGCAATTAATAGGAAGTAATAAAGAAAGAGAGGTTTTCACATATAAATATACTATCTTGGACATCTTTTATTATTGTGGGCACTCATTAAGATATGACATGCTAAAAAGTTGATGTTGGACAAGGAAGACAACGTAATGAGTTATGTTCTCTTATATCTGAAATAAAGTATATTGTCATGGATCATCCAACATGTTGAGCTTGCCTTTCCCTCTCATGCTAGCCAAATTCTTTGCACCAAGTAGAGATACTACTTGTGCTTCCAAATATCCTTAAACCCGGTTTTGTCATGAGATTCCACCATACCTACCTATGGATTGAGTAAGATCCTTCAAGTAAGTTGTCATTGTTGTATGCAATAAAAATTGCTCTCTAAATATGTATGATTTATTAGTGTGGAGAAAATAAGCTTTATAGGATCTTGTGATATGGAAGCAATAAAAGCTGACAATTTGCATAATAAAGGTCCATATCACAAGTGGCAATATAAAGTGACGTTCTTTTGCATTAAGATTTCGTGCATCCAACCATAAAAGCACATGACAACCTCTCGCTTCCCTCTGCGAAGGGCCTATCTTTTACTTTTGTCTTATACCTTATGCAAGAGTCACGATGATCTTCACCTTTCCTTTTACATTGTATCCTTTGGCAAGCACATTGTGTTGGAAAGATCCTGATATATATATCCAATTGGATGTAAGTTACCATGAATTATTATTGTTGACATTACCCTTGAGGTAAAAGGTTGGGAGGCAACACTATAAGCCCTATCTTCTCTCGTTCCATTAAAACTCCATACCCATAAGTATTGCGTGAGTGTTAGCAATTATGAAAGACTAAATGATAGTTCAGTATGTAGATGTGCTGAAAAGCTCTTATATTGACTCTTTCCGATGTTATGATAAATTGCAATTGCTTCAATGATTGAGATTATAGTTTGTTGGTTCTCAATGAAGTTTCTGATTCATACTTTACAATGTGAATAGATTGTTACTTGAGCATAAGAAATCATATGACAATTTATATATATGTTGTTGTTATAAGAATGATCATTGAGGGAGTCCTGGATTAGGGGGTGTCCGGATAGCCGGACTACCATCATCAGCCGAACTATCATTGGCCGGACTATCATCATCGACCGGACTCCAAGACTAAGAAGATACAACATTGAAGACAACACCCCCAGTCCGGATGGGCCTTTCCTTGGCGAGGAACGCAAGCTTGGCGTCTGGATATGTAGATCTCCCTACCATTGTAACCGACTCTATGTAACCCTAGCCCTCTCCGGTGTCTATATAAACCGGATGGCTTTGAGTCCATAGGACTAGAATCACAACAACCCTTACAATCATACCATAGGCTAGCTTCTAGGGTTTAGCCTCCTTGATCTCGTGGTAGATCCACTCTTGTAAACATCCACAATATCAATATCAATCAAGCGGGACGTAGGGTTTTACCTCCATCAAGAGGGCCGAACACAGGTAAACATCGTGTCCCTTGTCTCCCTGTTACCATCCGCCTAGACGCATTACGGGACCCCCTACCCGAGATCCGCCGGTTTTGACACCGACATTGGTGCTTTCATTGAGAGTTCCTCGTATGCGTCACCGATAGGCTTGATGGCCTCTTCAATCAACAACGACGCAGTCTGGGTGAGACTTTTCTCCCGGACAGATCTTCAGATTCGGGCTTTCAGA
Organism: Aegilops bicornis; assembly: GCA_021605145.1. Classification (NCBI taxonomy): domain Eukaryota; kingdom Viridiplantae; phylum Streptophyta; class Magnoliopsida; order Poales; family Poaceae; genus Aegilops; species Aegilops bicornis. Next base: position 536,326,630 of record CM038671.1, on the reverse strand, counting down.
TCAAGGGCCAACTCACTTGGCCATCTGGAGCAGATCGAAGCTACGCCTGCCGTCGAGTCAGGTTTGGAAGCCTAAACTTCACGGGCCCGATATCCGCGGGACTTGATCTTCGATGGATCTGAGCCACAGTCGGCGTCTTGCTATTTGTCGCGATGGGCATGACCTAACTGCCACGGACAAGACCTTGAAGGTCCGCTGCACGAATCCGCTCCGACTCATAGTCCGGAGCCGGTCGCTCGGATCGAGGACGGATGGCTGGCCACCGCCTCGGGAGCCGCAACTTCTACAGCGATAGAGCCGAACACTTACCTTGTCCCACATAAAGCTCATGACTCCGAGGTGCCGGACTCTCACGGACTCGAACCTCCTGCGCCCGCCGATCGAATCCGATTGGGCGCCGATCATGGAATTCACCGCTGCGGACATCTTTTCAAGACTCGCCCTCCGGTGATATCATAAATTCACTAAAGCATCTCTCGCTATTCCAGGAGAGCCTGGCGAAGCTATGGCGGGGGCGGTTGGGACGCAGACGGCGAAGAAATTCAGAGCCCACCCACCACCCACTTTCAGAGCCACCGTCGACGATTTAACCGACGTGCTTGACTACGACTCCAAGACATCGACGGTATGGACGGCGATGCCGTGAGACTACTAAGAACCAAAGTGCCTCACAGGATTTTGAAGACCACCTCGTCATACGACATATACATGGTGGACACCCCAAAGGGAAGCGATAAGAAGGAACAACGGACGCGGCGGAGGATAATCCCGCCGATAAACAACCAAAACGGCGGCGTAAACGCCGCCTCTAAGTCCCGGCCTCGATCAAAGCAGCCTTCCTAACGACCCAGCAATAGAGCGAGGCAAATCAGCGGACGATTTAACAGGACGGGCCGGATAATCAACCCCTTCACGGAGCAATCAACAATCCGGACACAACACCGGAGCATAAGAGCATACACAAAAGACTGCGTCGCCCTTTAAGAAGTTTGAAGAAGGAGAAACGGAAGCTCAAAACAGCGTAAGACACGCTCGTAATGAAGTGGAGCAAAGTATTCAAGACTGCAGACAAATATGGCAATGGCCATCAAACAAAGAGCTACCCGGCGCAAGTTGTTGCCGAAATTTGACGAGGAAGCCATAGAGCCTTCACGGTCAAAAATAAAGAGGCCACCTGGCGGATAGACGCCGCATGACAGCCCAAAGCGACAAGCGGGGCTGCACACAAGCCGAATTATAATCACAGGAAAAGCGGACAGCCCAACTAGGTCCATCTACGGGCCAAAAAGAGGACCCCTGTGAAGTAACACACCTCGACAGTGTCCGAAGACAGCGGCACACCCAACATAGGGCGCCGCACACCCGCTTATGTTTTACTGGATGAGGTGCTGGATCATGAATTTCAAAGCAGGTTCAAACCCATAAACATAGAGGCATACGACGGCACAATGCACCGAGTCTGGATAGAAGACTACATACTACACATACACATGGCTAGAGGAGATGATCTCCACGCCATAAAATACCTCCCCCTCAAGCTCAAAGGGCCAGCTCGGCATTGGCTCAAAATCCTCCCAAAAAATACTGTTGGAAGTTGGGAAGAGCTTGAGGACGCGTTTATAGCAAATTTTCAAGGGACTTATGTCCGCCCTCCGGATGCAGACGATCTGAGTCATATAACCCAACAGCCCGGAGAGTCGGTACAAGAATTCGAACAGGTTCCTTACCAAAAAGAACCAAATAGTCGACTGTCCGGACGCAGAAGCCCTAGCAGCTTTTAAACACAACGTCCAAGATGAATGGCTCGCCAGACACCTCGGCCAAGAGAAGCCAAGAACAATGGTCGCGCTAACAAGCCTCATGACGCCGCTTTTATGTTAGAGAAGACAATGGGCTAGCAAGATGCGACACCAATGACCCGAGTACATCCGAGATCGAGATGGAAGCGGATAGCCACCTACAGAAAGACCAGCGCCGGAATAAAGAAAAAAAGCCCAAAGGCACGGCGGTCAACGCCGATTCAAAAGCTCATGGCCAAACAATACAACACGGCCTCTTAAGGAGAACAGAGACGAGCTATCAAATTTAAATAAAATTTTTAGATCGGATATGTCAAATCCACAGTACCTCCGGAAGGCACTCGCAAACCATACCAACCGAAATTGTTGGGTTTCAAACAGTCCGGCAGACTCAACGCCGACACAAGGGCTCGATGTGCCAAGCAAGGACGATGACGAACCCCACCACAGAGAGCACCTAAGTCAAAAGTCTTTCCCACAAGAGGTCAAACAGTAAAGAACTCGCTTCACGCGGATAGTACGGAAAGCCAACACGGCACTCGCTAAGACAAGTGTCGCACGATCCACCCAGTGGACCGAGATTGGACGTCAAAACCAATCACTTTCGACCATCTGGATTAGTCCGTAGAAGTATCCGAACGCAGTAATAGACCGCCTCGATATTGGATCCCATAATAGACGGACTGCAATTAGCGCGGAGGTTTTGATGGACGGGCGGCAGTGACTTGAACTCGCTATTTCCGGACACAATCCGCAAGTTGGGATAGACCCTACTACAATTCCGCATAGCCGCACTTCCTTCAAGGAGTGGCGCCAGGCCCTTACGCCAGCGACAGTTTCATTATTACTAGAAGTTGTGTCGTGGTCACCGACAACTTCCGACGAGAAAAGCTAACCTTTCATGTCGCCCCATTTAAAAGTAGCTATCAAGCATCACTGGGGCGGGAAGCTTTAAATCCGCTACAATGCAATACCACATTACGCTGCCTCTTACGCTTAAAATGCCCGTCCACGTGGCATCATTTCATTAAAAGGTCGCTTGAGACCCCGGACACGGCTGGACGAGTCCGGAATAAATAAGCTAGGGGCTACCTAGCCGCACATCCCTTCACAAGGGTTTGCACATACAAGCCATAATGAGTTAGCATATGCTCAGCTTTTTTATCTATATTTCAATTTTTTAGGCACTTTCTCGCACGATTTCCTTTCCAACCAAGTTCTTCTCTTTTTTTACAGATGAACAGCGTGCACACCCGTCCAGGATACGGCACAACGGAGACACAGGCGCAGACGCAGCAAAGAGGGACCCGCTAAAGGACTCTTTTCAGACTAAGACCCTATGTAAACCTTTTCATCGCCTCTTGTTTCTATAATCCCCTCGGTTTATCATTATAACCGTAGTGGAGATCGGCGTTTTGGCATCGGGCGCGCCCGTAAGAACCTGCCTGCACACTGGACACAAGGGGCTTAGGGCTTTGTTTTGCTCATATTATAAAGACCCGAACACCTTCGGAGTGTTCGGCATCTCGAGTTAGGCCTTATATGCATCAGCTCGAATCATGTCTTTGGTCAAATGTTGGTTTTTCCGGCTCCTGTGTTTTGTCGCCTTACGCTCAGTATCATCGGCTAACGCGGCTCCAGGAGAACTATCTGCGATTGTGCCCCGATTTGGCGAGCACCTCGAGAGAAAGCCGAAACTGATCATGATACTGAGAGACCTGGTCAACCACTCGATTGACTATGGGAATGTTTAGGATTCCTCCGCTTTGACGAAGGGCCGTTTTCCGGCCAGGCACATCCGCCCCCCAAATTCGGAGAGCGCGGTGCCCCCAGGGGCTATGTCGTAGCCCCACCCTCGAACTCCATGGCTAAGTGAAAGTGATAAAGCATTATAGTCCGGTTGCCTCGTTTGCTACGCTACCACCTCCTTTATAGGACCGAGACGTCGGATTAAGTGTGAAAACGCCGCTATTTTTATGCGAACACCCCGCACCTTGTGCGTGGGGGCAAGCCGGCAGCGCCATCTTTCGGGTTATACACACGTATACATGAACGGCCGCATAGGAGATATTCTATTACTTGAACGCACAAGTATAAAAAGGCGCTTACATCATAAATATCGTTTTACATCATATAAACGTTCATTCGAGCGTAACATTTTTTGAGCATCGCGACTCTATTACACGAGCACCACGCGGCACTTCGCCAAAATAGTGCTCGGCGGGTAACCGTTATCATCCGAACCCGGGTCGCAATAGCGGTGGCATCCATCTCGCCCAATGTGTCTTCACATCGGCGAAGCGCCATCCGCGCACCCTCTATGCAGGCCGACCGCTTCATCGCCTCGATATGCGGCACCGCCCCAAGAAATTGCTGCAATAAGCCAAAGTAACTCTTCGGCCGGGGCCTATCCGGCCGGGTATGGGTCACTATATCCGTCATAGCAGGTCTTGACAACCTATTTAGCTCAGCCCACTCAGCCAAACGGTCGGCCAACGGAAGTGAATGCCCCGGACTATGGAATTGAGACCAAACAGCTCTTCCATCTTGTGATCCTTCCGCCCCGAATGCATAACTAAGATCCGCCGCACTCGCTGCTAAGTCCATATAAGGGTCCTCCCGAACCCCACAGCTTGGCCCACCGAGCATATTTTGGATCCGTAAACCTTCGGCGCAGCGAAAAAGGCTTGCTACCACAATATCTCCGGCTGGCGCAGTTTCTTCCTTTATAGCCCGCATTGCAGAAGCGGGCACCCTTGGCTTAACCGGCGGTGGCCTTCCGCAGGTCTTCTTGCCCCGCTTAGGCGCTCCTTCTCAAGAGCCTCATTGCGGTCGGTAGCATCTTTTAACTTCAGGCCATTATGCCATCTCTTCCTCGCCCGGCAGTGTCGCGACCCTTTCGGCCGCTAACTCATCGGCCACCCTCGAGGTCACCGCATTACTCCTTCCGCCTGCTCCTTGGCTTGAGCAAGTTCGCTCAAGGCTCTCCACAAAGCAGCCGCACTATCTCGCATTTCACACACATATTGTAAGGAGGGCTTCGCTCCCTTACCAAGTGACCGCCAAGAAGAACACTTACCTTGCGACTCATCAAATCGCTTCGTTGATCAGCGTGATGTCCGCATCCGCAACATCGAGTCAGCCGCTTTAGTTCAGCAACTCCATCAGTCCGCTGGCCCCGGACGACCCGCCACCTGCATCGGCATGACGGGAATTTAAACTGCGATTTTGATCCTCGACGCAGCTGTCGATTTCGACAACCTACCGAGTCTCGTGGGCTACTATCTATACAGGCGCATTCTATATGCAAAACTGTTAAAAGGTGTGTCATTTTACGTGCCTCAAACCCCGCCAGCAAACTCGACGGCATCGTGGCAACCCGCCTTCTATGGGATTTAAATCCTTTCAATCACCGTGCTCATCAATGCGTGGTGATCTTCCGAGATAGACGCCTTTCCGCAAGGCATCCTTCAACAGACACACCACCGGCGCCGAACTATCCGGCTTTGCCAAAACCCGGCGTCGACTCTCCTACTTATGGTCATTCACAAGACTCCGCTTCGACGCCCGATCATCTTTGCGCCACATTGAAGGTCTTTAGCCACAGGCCAAAGTGAGGGTGACGCGAGGAAGGCCTCGCAGCGATAATAAATGCGGAAATATGGAGGATAGACTCGAGCCAAATCGTGGAATTCCAACCCATAGTAAAACATGAGCCCTCTCACAAAAGGATCCATCGGGAAGCCTAAACCCGACGGAGGTGGGATATAAAAGCGACATACTGCCGGGCTCGGTGGGATGGCCTGCCCTTCGGCGACAATCTGCGAAATCTCATAAGCAGTGCCTTGGCCTCCAGCAGCTTTAGCACGTCCTCCTCCGTGGACGGAGGGCGGCATCCACCGCCCCGGAGGTCAGAACCGGACATCGTTGAAAGTCCGAAGCGCTCGAATCTGGAGCTCTAGGTGCTGGAACTTGGAGCAGAGAGAGGATTCGATGGAGGATTGAAGAAAAGGAACGAGCCTTGGTCCCGTTATAAAGAGGAAGAATACCAAGAGCCGTCTCCGTGACCATTTGGGACTCGCCTTCGATAGAGGGGGCGTGGCGAACGGGCGCGGTTGGGTTACCCACGCCCGTATTGATGAGAATCCCGGATTAAGGGGAAACACGATCTCTGCTTCGACAAGACGTGCCAAGGAAACCGCTTCGCTAAATGCTCTGAGGTGGTAAAGTAAAAACAATTGAGTAATGGCTTGGTAGTGGTGTGACGTCATGCCACAAAAAACGCCACAGATTGAACTTGTGTATATATTATTATTCTCTCTCACGGTGGAATGTGGAATTTATTTTGCGTAGCGGACACTACCCCGGTGTTCACAATCTTCTATCATTTGGAGGAGGAACCCGCCTTTGCAATGCCAAGCAATATACGCCACGGACTTATCGTCATTGAAGCCTGGTTCAGTGGGCTCTTTGAGGGAGTCCTGGATTAGGGGTGTCCTGATAGCGGACTACCATCATCACCGAACTATCATTGGCCGGACTATCATCATCGACCGGACTCCAAGACTATGAAGATACAAGATTGAAGACTTCACCCGTGTCCCGGATGGGACTTTCCTTGGCGTGGAAGGCAAGCTTGGCGATACTGGATATGTAGATCTCCTACCATTGTAACCGACTCTATGTAACCCTAGCCCTCTCCGGTGTCTATATAAGCCGGATGGCTTTAGTCCGTAGGGACTAGAATCACAACAACCCTTACAATCATACCATAGGCTAGCTTCTAGGGTTTAGCCTCCTTGATCTCGTGGTAGATCCACTCTTGTAAACATCCACAATATCAATATCAATCAAGCGGAGACGTAGGGTTTTACCTCCATCAAGAGGGCCCGAACACAGGTAAACATCGTGTCCCTTGTCTCCTGTTACCATCCGCCTAGACGCACAGTTCGGGACCCCCTACCCGAGATCCGCCGGTTTTGACACCGACAATCATGATGCCCTCATGTCTGTATTTGTAGGACCTTGAGAAGAGGTGTCTAGAGGGGGGTGATTAGACACTAAGAGCCAAAGTTGCAGATTTTAGGTTTCTTTAAAGTTTGAGTGGAGTTTAGGCACAAGTTTAACATTCACAACACATAGCAAGCAAGCATGCAAAGAGTTTATGAGCAGCGGAAAGTAAAGCATGCAACTTGCAAGAATGTAAAGGGAAGGGTTTTGGAGGAATCAAACGCAATTGGAGACACTGATGTTTTTGGCGTGGTTCCGATAGGTGGTGCTATCGTACATCCACGTTGATGGAGACTTCAACCCACGGAAGGGTAACGCTTGATGCTGAGTCCACGGAGGGCTCCACCCACAAAGGGTCCACGAAGAAGCAACCTTGTCTATCCCACCATGGTCGTCACCCACGAAGGACTTGCCTCACTAGCGGTAGATCTTCATGAAGTAGGCGATCTCCTTGCCCTTACAAACTCCTTGGTTCAACTCCACAATCTTGTCGGAGGCTCCCAAGTGAAACCTAGCCAATCTAGGAGACACCACTCTCCAAGAAGTAACAAAGCGGTGTGTTGATGATGAACTCCTTGCTCTTGTGCTTCAAATGATAGTCTCCCCAACACTCAACTCTCTCTCATAGGATTTGGATCTGGTGGAAAGAGGGTTTGAGTGGAAAGCAACTTGGGGAAGGCTAGAGATCAAGATTCATATGGTAGGAATGGAATATCTTGGCCTCAACACATGAGTAGGTAGTTCTCTCTCTGAAATGGTAAGTTGGAAGTGTAGGTTCGTTCTGATGGCTCTCTCCACGAATGAAGAGGAGGTGGAGGGGTATATATAGCCTCCACACAAAATCTAACCGTTATACACAATCTACCAAACTCGATGGGACCGAATCGTTAAACTCGGGTCGTACCGATTTAGCAAATAATGTGATCATAGGGTTTTCGGTGGGACCGAATGCAACTCGGTGGGACCGATTCCGGTTAGGGTTAGGGCATAACGTAATCTCAGAAGACCGATTACACAAACTCGGTGGGACTGATTTTGGTAATAAGCTTTCCGGAGAGTTGGTCGTGCAAACTCGGTTGGACTGATTATCAAACTCGGTAGGGACCGATTTTGGTAATAAGTTAACTGTGAAAGTTTGCATCGTAATCTCGGTAGTACTGATTGCTCAAACTCGGTGAGACCGATTTTGATAATGGACATACATAGAGAGATTACAATCCCATCTCGGTGAGACCGAGATCCCTATCGATGAGACCGATTTGCCTAGGGTTTGTGGCGTTGGCTAAGTCATCAAAACTCTGGTGGCAACTGGATAGAAAGAATCAGTAAATGAAGTTTGACTTTAGGTTTAGGACATATGTGTGGAAATGGGAAATTAGTTGAGGGTATTTGGAGCATATCACTAAGCACTTAAAGCAAGAGGCTCATTAAGCAACACCTCATTCCTCCTTGATAGTATTGGCTTTTCCTATAGACTCAATGTGATCTTGGATCACTAAAATGTAAAATGAAGAGTCTTGAGCTTGAAGCTTGAGCCAATCCTTTGTCCTTAGCATCTTGAAGGAGTTCCCACATCCTTTAGTCCATGCCACTCCAATGTTGAACTTATCTGAAATATACTAGATAAAAGTGTTAGTCCAACAAGAGATATGTTGACATTAATTACCAAAACCACCTAGGGAGCACTTGTGCTTTCAATCTCCCCCTTTTTGGTAATTGATGGCAACATGCATCAAAGCTTTAGATAAAGATATAAAGAATAGCAAGTAAAGCTTTGGAAAGACATGTAACAAGCATAGGCTCCCCTTACATGTATGCAATCATGTGAATATGAAATATAGAAGCATGTGATAGCATAACCATGATAGAGCAGTAATGTGTTACATGTATCTTGGCTATATGCATCGTAGCAAAAAGTATTAAAGAGAATACCTTCATGCCCATGAGTCCTTCTTGCAAACAAGTATGTACATCGACAAGAATTCCTCATAAACATGATTGTGATGCATATACTTACCTTGTAGTCTTGAGTAGGCTTAGGATGGAATGAACCTCGTAAACAAGGTTAGATAACACAGATACATCTACTAGCCAGAGCAAGCGGAAGAAACCACAAGAAACCAAGACTGGGATGACATGTAGAGAGTGAGTACTAGGTACCACAGTTGATTAGACATGTCCCCAAGAGTAAAGATATGCAATGAATTTCAAAGATTTCTTTCCTTAGATGTCTTGCTCCCCAATCTAGCATGGGATCTTTGGGAGAAGATAGGAAATGTAAAATCAGAGTCGAACGATATAAATGAAAAGAGCTAATGCAAACAAATGCAAGTAAGCACGTATGAACATGTCTTTCCCCTCAAGAAGACATGTGGCATCTCTCCTCTTGAACACCAAGCATCTGGGATCCTTGAGAAATACTTTCTACTAATATTCTCTCCCCCTAGAGATCTCTCTTTCTCCCCCTAAAGGATCTCTCTCTCCCTCTGAGATGTGATCTCTCTCTCTAAATGATAAACTTTGATGTGATCTCTCTCTCCCCCTTTGACATCAATTTCCAAGAAGGGCTTGATAAAGATGTAATCTCTCTCTCTCCCTTCGGAATTTGACTTGAATGGGTTTGATACTTGAGTCACAACAGAAGGCAAGGATAAAAATGTGATGCTTGTAGAGGACAAGATTCACCGAGTGGAGCCGGATCGTGTAAACACGTAATAAGTAGCAACGAAGTTTTTCCTGTTATGAAATCGGTGGCACCGAGTGGTATACTTTAATTAGAGTGGAAAAGATTCGGTTGGACCGAAAATAACAAATCGGTGTAACCGAGTTCATCGCAGAGAAAACACTTGTCACCTCAGCTCACTAGACTGGCAAGATCTCACAAAGATTTGCAAGGAATTAACTGAAATATATGCAAGGAATTAGATGCGTAAAATGCAAGAGAAAATGTAAAGAAATCTAGATGAAGTTTTTTTTGAAAGGGAAACAAATATGCATGAGACAAATGCAAAAATACGTAAGAAAACACAAGAGAACTTCATCTAGAGATGGTCACATGACAATGTCACCTATGTTAGAGTATATTGACTTAGGAGTCAAGTGAGATCATTTGATCATAGGTCATACTCTTCGCTTAAGTTCAAAATGGGGTTGCCATTTTTCGTTTAAGCATCTTGATGTATTCACATCTTGTCGAGTTGCTTTAGCTCATGACTCGGAGTAAAGCTTCTCTAAGATGGAATAACATACCTTGGTTGGTGGTGTTGTCCATGTAGTTGAACTTGTGTGAGTTGCTCAAGGTTGATGTAGCTCATCAAGAATTTGGAGCTCCACTTGGAATTTGAGTCCATCTACCTACATGGGTTAGTTCTTGCAAGGAAGAGCACTTGTATATCCAAAAATGACAATCATGAAACTCAACATAGAATTTGTCAAAGGATATGTTTGAATGGTTTCGTGCTTTCTTGTCTTCAACCACCTTGTGTAGAGACTTGGTGATGTAGAGATTGCTCAAGATATGAGTAGGTTTCAACCTCATGGAATTTGATTCAACCAAGTACCTACATGGTTTAGATAAGATGCAAGATACAAATATATCCAAGACATAAGTTTTTCATCATAAGAGAAATATCAAGGATTAGTCATAAGCTCATGTCTTGCATGTATCCGATGGAGTTTCTACTCCAAGTTTGAAGCATCAATGATGTTCAATTCTCCTCTTAACCTGCAAAACACTTTCTCATCAAGAGGTTTAGTGAATATATCCGCTAATTGCTTTTCGGTGCCAACATGCTTAAGATCAATGTCACCCTTAGCAACATGGTCTCGAATGAAATGATGACGAACTTCAATATGCTTAGTTCAAGAATGTTGCACAGGATTATGACCAATTTTGATAGCACTTTCATTATCACAAAGCAATGGAACATGTCTCACATATATCCCATAATCTTTAAGAGTTTGGGTCATCCAAAGCAATTGAGCACAACATGATCCAAATGGGTAATAATATATTCAGCTTCAAGGTGGATAAGGATACGAGTTTTGTTTCTTGGAGGACCAAGACACAAGAGATCTACCAAGAAATTGACAAGTACCAAGTGGACTTTCTATCAACCTTGTCTCCGGCATAGTCCTAGTCGGAATAGCCAACAAGATCGAAGAGGCCCTCTTAGGATACCAAATGCCAAAGTTTGGTGTGTGGATTAAGTATCTCACTATCGCTTTTCACGGCCTTAAGATGACATTCTTTAGGAGCAGCTTGATATCGTGCACACATGCACACACTTAGCATAATATCGGGACGTGAAGCACATAGATATAACAATGAACCAATCATAGAGCGATAAACCTTTTGATCAACCGGTTCACCATCTTTGGTCAAATCAAGATGTCCACTAGTAGGCATGGGTGTAGTCATACCTTTGCATTCTTGCATATTGAACTTCTTGAATAAGTCCTTAGTGTACTTTGTTTGAGAGACAAAAGTACCTTCCTTAGTTTGCTTGATTTGCAACCCAAGAAAGAATTTGAGTTCACTCATCATAGACATCTCAAACTTCTCCGACATTAGCTTCCCAAACTTTTTACTAAAATGAGGGTTAGTTGAACCAAATATAATATCATCAACATAAATTTGGCACACAAATAGTTCACCATTAACCCTTTTTGTAAAGAGTGTAGAGTCAATTTTCCCAATTTCAAAGCCTTTTTCAATAAGGAACTTGGTCAAGCATTTATACTATGCTCTAGGAGCTTGTTTAAGACCATAAAGAGCTTTGTGAAGTTTGTAAACATGATTGGGTTTCTTAGGATTGACAAAGCCGGGAGGTTGCTTAACATAAACTTCCTCCTCTATTTCACCACTTAGAAAAGCACTTTTAATGTCCATTTGGTACAAGGTGATATCATGGTGATTAGCATAGGCAAGTAAGATGCGAATAGACTCAAGTCTAGCAACGTGGGCGTAAGTCTCACCATAGTCCATACCTTCGACTTGTGTGTAGCCTTGGGCGACAAGGCGTGCTTTGTTGCGTAACTACTTGTCCATCTTCATCTTGCTTGTTCTTGAAACAACCATTTGGTACCGATGATGTTGTGATTGTTGTCGGGCTTCTCAACCAATGTCCAAACTTGGTTCCTCTCAAAGTTGTGTAGCTCTTCATGCATAGCATTTATCCAATCCGGATCTTCCAATGCTTCTTCAACCTTCATAGGTTCAATGCTAGAGATGAAAGAATAGTTTTCACAAAAGTTAGCTAAACGAGTCTTAGAGCGAGTGATTCTCCCGGTTTGAATATCATTGTACATTTGTTCGAGGGATGGTCTTTAGCAATTCTTGCTCGAACTCGTGAAAGCTTTTGCTTGGATCTTCGTTGAACATCTTCTTCATCTTGTTCTTCTTCTTGGCCTTCTTCATTGTTGGCGTTGTCGTTCTCTTGTCGTGGTGGAGAAGGAGGTTGTTGACATTCATCTTGGTGCACTTCCTCGTTTTCTTCATCTTGGTGTGTCCCACTTGTGGATGCTTCTGTATCAACTCGTGGTTCACCTTGTCGTGAGGTAGAAGCTTCCACTTGGACGGACGAGGTACTCTCCTTCACCTCCGTTGGACGGACCTTGCCAATAGGCAAGTCTTGGATTGCTTCCGAAGGATCTTTGTCTCCTACATCAATTGGCAATTGCCCTACTTGCGAGCCGTTAGATTCATCAAACTTCACATCTAACATCTCTTCAACCTTTCGGGTGAAATTGTTGTAGACACGGTATGTGTGAGAGTTTGAGCCATAACCTAGCAGGAAACCTTCATGAGACTTAGGAGCAAATTTAGAACGACGATGCTTATCAAGAATGTAGCACTTTGAGCCGAATACTCGAAAGTATCCAACTTGGGGTTTATTAATGTGAGGAGCTCAGATGCCGTCTTGCCGAGTAGCTTGTGAAGATACAAGCGATTTGTTGCATGACAAGCTGTCTCAACCGCTTCTGCCCAAAAGTGCTTGACGTCTTGTACTCATCAAGCATCGTTCTTGCCACTTCGATGAGCGTCCGGTTCTTCCTCTCAACAACTCCATTTTGTTGAGGTGTGTACGTAGCCGAGAACTCGTGTGAAATCCCTTATTTGTCAAGAAAGGTGTCCACATTTGCGTTCTTGAACTCCGATTCCGTTGTCGGCCGCTAACCTTCTTGATCTTCACTTCAAATTGATTTTGGGCCTTCTGGCGAAGTTTTTGAAGATCTTACGAACTCTGCGATTTATCATCGAGGAAGAACACCCACGTAAATCTGGAAAAATCATCAACTATAACTAGACCAAAAGAATTTCCACCGAGACTCTTGTAAGAGTTGGGACCAAAGAGATCCATGTGAAGTAGCTCGAGTGGCCTCTTTGTGGTCATGATGTTCTTCACGGATGCCTTCCTCCAACTTTGTTTACCTGCTTGACAAGCGTTGCACAATCTATCCTTATCAAATATGACATCGTTGACACCAAGGATATGATTCCCTTTAATAAGCTTGTCAAGGTTTCGCATACCAACATGACCTAATCGTCTATGCCATCACTAGCCTTTTGAGGATTTAGCAATGAAGCAAGTTTTAGGTTGAGCCTTTTTAGTGAAATCAACAATGTAAAGATCACCTCTACGCACACCAAGAAAGACCATTTTATGATTATCTCGACGAAACACTTGGCAATCTACTTGATGAAATAGAACATTGAAACCGAAATCAGCAAGTCTAGATATCTTTGAAAGTAAGTTGTATCCAAGAGATTCAACGAGCATGACATTTTGTATGGAGCTATCATGTGAGATGGCCACCTTACCAAGGCCAACCACCTTACCCTTTGAGTTGTCACCGAAAGTGACATACTTTCGAGGACTATAGTTATCGCAAGCTCACAGAAACATGTCTTTATCTCCGGTCATGTGATCGGTACATCCACCGTCAGGATCCATTCCTTTCCTCGACATATATCCCCAAGATTTGCCATAAGACCAAAGTGTCTCATTGCATCATCAAGATCGAAGTCACTATCATCATCCTCATCATAGTATCCATGTTCAACATCGTCATGTGGTGGATCAAGTCCTAGAGAGGGTAATTAGTTAGAGTGAGTTCGACAATGATCTTGCTTATGAATTATAATAGCTTGGAAATAATATCACTAATAATTCCAACATCTCCTTTGGCACGCATGAGGTCGGTGGGTTCAAATAGACGATCACCAAACATAGAATCACTAGTATTCATCTTACTCAAGGCAATAGACTTATGAAGAATTTCATCTAGATTTTTCAAGGAATAACCTGGAAAGCGTTCCTCAAGAAATTTCCATATTGTGTAGGCACACTCAAAAGTAGGCAAGATTCTAATCAAGTTTCTAGGCAAGCCTCTAGTGATAAGATTAACAATTCTAACATTCCTAATCATGTCAATTGACTGATCAAGGGTAGGATGCATAGGATCAACATGGGGTGCACAAGGACTAGCAATGTACTTGTTCAAATGATATTGATTGAAAATTGCAAGCATCTCAATTTTCCACTCATGAAAATACTCTCCATCAAGAATAGGCACTCTATGTCTAAGACTCCCCAAAGTAGACTCATCCATCTTCCTCCAATGGTGATTAAACCAAAGCAATGGAGACCAAAGCTCTGATACCACTTGTAGGACCTTGAGAAGAGGTGTCTAGAGGGGGGTGATTAGACACTAAGAGCCAAAGTTGCAGATTTTAGGTTTCTTTAAAGTTTGAGTGGAGTTTAGGCACAAGTTTAACATTCACAACACATAGCAAGCAAGCATGCAAAGAGTTTATGAGCAGCGGAAAGTAAAGCATGCAACTTGCAAGAATGTAAAGGGAAGGGTTTTGGAGGAATCAAACGCAATTGGAGACACGGATGTTTTTGGCGTGGTTCAGGAGAGTGAAATTGGTGCTATCGTACATCCACGTTGATGGAGACTTCAACCCACGAAGGGTAACAGATTCTTGTGAGTCCACGGAGGGCTCCACCCACGAAGGGTCCACGAAGAAGCAACCTTGTCTATCCCACCATGGCCGTCACCCACGAAGGACTTGCCTCACTAGCGGTAGATCTTCACGAAGTAGGCGATCTCCTTGCCCTTACAAACTCCTTGGTTCAACTCCACAATCTTGTCGGAGGCTCCCAAGTGACACCTAGCCAATCTAGGAGACACCACTCTCCAAGAAGTAACAAGCGGTGTGTTGATGATGAACTCCTTGCTCTTGTGCTTCAAATGATAGTTCCCCAACACTCAACTCTCTCTCATAGGATTTGGATCTGGTGGAAAGAGGGTTTGAGTGGAAAGCAACTGGGGAAGGCTAGGGATCAAGATTCATATGGTAGGAATGGAATATCTTGGCCTCGACACACTTGAGTAGGTAGTTCTCTCTCTAAATGGTAAGTTGGAAGTGTAGGTTCATTCTCGATGGCTCTCTCCACGAATGAAGAGGGAGGTGGAGGGTATATATAGCCTCCACACAAAATCTAACCGTTACACACAATCTACCAAACTTGGTGGGACCGAATCGTTAAACTCGGTCGACCGATTTAGCAAATAATGTAATGGCCAATTAGGGTTTTCGATGGGACCGAATGCAACTCGGTGGGACCGATTCGGTTAGGGTTAGGGCATAACGTAATCTCGGTAAGACCGATTACACAAACTCGGTGGGACCGATTTTGGTAATAAGCTTTCCAGAGAGTTGGTCAGGCAAACTCGGTTGAACCGATTATCAAACTCGGTAGGACCGATTTTGGTAATAAGTTAACCAGAAAGTTTGCATTGTAATCTCGGTAGTACCGATTGCTCAAACTCGGTGAGACCGATTTTGATAATGGACATTCACAGAGAGATTACAATCCCATCTCGGTGAGACCGAGATCCCTATCAGTGAGACCGATTTGCCTAGGGTTTGTGGAAGTGGCTAAGTCATCAAAACTCGGTGGCGCCGGATAGAAAGAATCAGTGGGGCCGAGTTTGACTTTAAGTTTAGGACATATTTGTGGAAATGGGAAAGTAGTTGAGGGTATTTGGAGCATATCACTAAGCACTTGAAGCAAGAGGCTCATTAAGCAACACCTCATTCCTCCTTGATAGTATTGGCTTTTCCTATAGACTCAATGTGATCTTGGATCACTAAAATGTAAAATGAAGAGTCTTGAGCTTGAAGCTTGAGCCAATCCTTTGTCCTTAGCATCTTGAAGGAGTTCCCACATCCTTTAGTCCATGCCACTCCAATGTTGAACTTATCTGAAATATACTAGATAAAAGTGTTAGTCCAACAAGAGATATGTTGACATTAATTACCAAAACCACCTACGGAGCACTTGTGCTTTCAGTATTTTATTGTATCGACACCTCTATCTCTAAACATGTGGACATATTTTTCGATATCGGCTTCCGCTTGAGGATAAGCGAGGTCTAAGCTCGGGGGAGTTGATATGTCCATTTTGCATCATGCTTTTATATCGATATTTATTGCATTATGGGCTGTTATTACACGTTATGTCACAATACTTATGCCTTTTCTCTCTTATTTTACAAGGTTTACATGAAGAGGGAGAATGTCGCAGCGGGAATGCAATTTGGAAAAGGAGCAAATATTAGAGACCTATTCTGCACAACTCAAAAGTCCTGAAACTTCACGGAGGCACGTTTTGGAATATATAAAAATACTCGAGAAAGAATCAACGGAGGGCCCACACCACAGCCACAAGGGTGGGGCGCCTACTACAGGCGCGCCCCCTGCCTCGTGAGCCCCCTGGCAGGCCTCGGATGCCCATCTTCTGCTATATGAAGTCTTTTACCCTGGAAAAAAATCATAGGCAAGCTTTGGAATGAAACACCACCGCCACGAGGCCGGAACCAATCTAGGGCTCCGGCGGAGCTGTTACTTGCCAGGGGAAACATCCCTCCGGAGGGGGAAATCATCACCATCGTCATCACCAACGATCCTCTCATCGGGAGGGGATCAATCTCCATCAACATCTTCACCAGCACCATCTCCTCTAAAACCCTAGTTCATCTCTCGTATCCAATCTTTGTCCCAAAACCTCAGATTGGTGGTACCTGTGGGTTGCTAGTAGTGTTGATTACTCCTTGTAGTTGATGCTAGTTGGTTTATTTGGTGGAAGATCATATGTTCATATCCTTTATGCATATTAATACCCCTCTGATTATGAACATGAATATGATTTGTGAGTAGTTACGTTTGTTCCTGAGGACATGGGAGAAGTCTTGCTATAAGTAGTCAAGTGAATTTGGTATTCGGTCGTATTTTGATGAGATGTATGTTGTCTTTCCTCTAGTGGTGTTATGTGAACGTCGACTACATGACACTTCACCATTGTTTGGGCCTAGAGGAAGGCATTGGGAAGTACTAAGTAGATGATGGGTTGCTAGAGTGATGAAGCTTAAACCCTAGTTTATGAGTTGCTTAACCGTGAGGGCTGATTTGGATCCATATGTTTCATGCTATGGTTAGGTTTACCTTAATACTTATTTTGTAGTTGCGGATGCTTGCAATAGGGGTTAATCATAAGTGGGATTCTTGTCCAAGGAAGGGCAGCACCCAAGTACCAAATTATCAAAGTAATGAGCAGCCTTGAATCATATGAGCGTGATGAAAACTAGCTTGATGATAATTCCCATGTGTCCTCGGAGCGCTTTCCTTCATATAAGAGTTTGTCCGGGCTTGTCCTTTACTACAAAAAGGATTGGGCCATCTTCACGCACTTTATTTACTTTCATTACTTGTTACCAGTTACAAATTACCTTATCACAAAACTTTTGTTATCGATAATTTCAAAGGCTTGCAGAGAATACCTTCTTGAAAACCGCTTGTCATTTCATACTGCTCCTTGTTGGGTTCGACACTCTTACTTATCGAAAGGACTACGATAGATCCCCTATACTTGTGGGTCATCAGCGCCTCCGGCCCCGAACGCATAGCAGTGGGTTGTGCTCAGCCCAAGCACCTCCGGTGCCCATCTTACTCTATATAAGTCATTTTACCTAGAAAAATAAAGGAGAGGACTTTCGGTGGAGCTCCGCGTCTCGGCCCGAGGAACTTGGGTAGGAGCACTTTTTCCCTCCGGCAGAGCGATTCCGCCAGGGGAACTTCCTTCTCGGAGGGGGAAATCATCGTCATCATCATCACCAACAACTCTCCCATCTTGGGGAGGGCAATCTCCATCAACATCTTCAACAACACCATTGCCTCTCAAACCCTAGTTCATATCTTGTGTTATTCCGTAAGGGGCCGATTGGATCCAAAAGTTTAATGCTATGGTTAGAATTTATTCTTAATACTTTTATCGTAGTTGTGGATGCTTGCGAGGGGGTTAATCATATGTAGGAGGTTTGTTCAAGTAAGAATAGCACCTAAGCACCGGTCCACCCACATATCAAATTATCAAAGTAGCGAACACGAATCAAATCAACATGATGAAAGTGACTAGATGAAATTCCCGTGTACCCTCAAGAACGCTTTGCTTATTATAAGAGACCGTTTTGGCCTGTCCTTTGCCTCAAAAGGATTGGGCTACCTTGCTGCATCTTTTTTACTATTATCATTACTTGCTCATTACAAATTATCTTGTGATACGTCTCCAACGTATCTATAATTTTTGATTGTTCCATGCTATTATATTATCTATCTTGGATGTTTTATATGCATTTATATGCTACTTTATGTGATTTTTGGGACTAACCTATTAACCTACATCCCAGTGCCAATTTCTATTTTTTTCCTTGTTTTTGAGTTTTACAGAAAAGGAATATCAAACGGATTCCAAACGAGCTAAAAATTTACGGTGATATTTTATGGACCAGAAGATGCCCCCGAAGCAAAGGAGTTGGGCCATAAGAATCACGAGGCCTCCACAAGGGTGGAGGGCGCGCCCTCCATCCTTGTGGGCTCCTCGTGGACCCCCCCTGGCGTGAAACCAACGTCAAAAATTCATATAAATACAGAAACCCCCGATCTGGATGTTCTTGATTTGGCACGATCTTGATGTACCGCGAGCTTTGCTACTATAGTTGAATCATATGGTGTTTCTCCCCCTCTACCTTCTTGTAACGGATTGAGTTTTCCCTTTGAAGTTATCTTATCGGATTGATTCTTTAAGGATTTGAGAACACTTGATGTATGTCTTGGGTGGGATACCGTGGTGACAATGGGGTATTCTATTGATTCACTTGATGTATGTTTTGGTGATCAACTTGCGGGTTTCGTGACCTTGGAAATCTATGCATAGGGTTGGCTGCGTTTTCGTCTTGACTCTCCGGTAGAAACTTTGGGGCACTCTTTGAAGTTCTTTGTGTTGGTTGAATAGATGAATCTGGAGATTGTGTGATGCATATCGTATAATCATACCATGGATACTTGAGGTGACATTGGAGTATCTAGGTGACATTAGGGTTTTGGTTGATGTGTGTCTTAAGGTGTTATTTTACTACGAACTCTAGGGCTGTTTGTGACACTTATAGGAACAGCCCAATGGATTGATCAGAAAGAATAACTTTGAGGTGGTTCCTTACCCTACAATAATCTCTTCGTTTGTTCTATGCTATTAGTGACTTTGGAGTGACTCTTTGTTGCACGTTGAGGGATTGTTATATGATCTAATTATGTTATTATTGTTGAGAGAACTTGCACTAGTGAAAGTCTGAACCCTAGGCCTTGTTTCTAAGCATTGCAATACCGTTTTTGCTCATGTTTATTATTAGTTACCTTGTTGTTTTTTATATTTTCATATTACAAAAACCTATATCTACCATCCATATTGCACTTGTATCACAATCTCTTCGCCGAACTAGTGCACTTATACAATTTACCATTGTATTGGATGTGTTGGGGACACAAGAGACTCTTTGTTATTTGGTTGCAGGGTTGCTTGAGAGAGACCAACTTCAACCTATGCCTCCCACGGATTGATAAACCTTAGGTCGTCCACTTGAGGGAAATTTGCTGATGTCCTACAAAACTCTGCACTTGGAGGCCCAACAACGTCTGCAAGGATAAAGTTGCATAGTAGACATCAAGCTCTTTTCTGGCGCCATTCCCGCGGAGGTTAGTGCTTGAAGGTATATCTTTAGATCTTGCAGTCGAATCTTTTAGTTTCTTGTTTTATCACTAATTTAGTTTATAAAATAAAACTACAAAAAATGGAATTTATGTTACCTCATATGCTTCATCTTTTTAATATCTTTCGTGAAAATGATGGAAAGGAAAATTGTGCTCAAGTGTTAGAAGAAGAAGTCTATACAATGTTTGGCACTAAATATTTGTATGATGAGCATGATTGCAATGTTGTTAGTATGAATTCCTTGAATATCCATGATGCTAATGATATGCAATGTCACAAGCTTGGGGATGCTATGTTTGATGAAGATGATATTTTTCTCCCCCAAGTTTTGATGAGCAAATTTATTATGACGATAGCATGCCTCCTATTTACGATGATTATACTGATGAAAATGGGTTTGGAAGAGTGTCAACTCTAGGTAATGATCCCACTATTTTGGAGGGTGTTGAATCTTATAATATTTATGAAAGTGGATTTGGAGAGATCATGACTTTATTTAGTGATGAATCCACTATTTCGAAAGAGGTTCCAATTGATTATGAGAACAAAGTTGCTATCTATGATGATTATTGTGATTACATGTATGCTATAAAGATTAATGATAACCATGAAACTTGTCTTCGTGATTATTGTTTTCAATTGGATTATGCCTCACATTATATTTTTTTTGTTGAGTTTGCTCCCACTACTACGAATGAGAATAGTTTTGCTTATGTGGGGAGTAGTAAAATTTCTATGCTTGTGCATCATGAGAATAATGCTTTATGTGATGGTTATATTGTTGAATTCATTCATGATGCTACTGAAAATTATTATGAGGGAGGAGTATATGCTTGTAGGAATTGCAATAATATCAAGTTTCCTCTCTATGTTCTTGAAATCTTGAAGTTTTGCTTGTTTTATCTTCCTATGCTAGTTGATCCTTGTTCCCATAAGTTCTTTGCTCACAAAATCCCTATGCATAGGAAGTGGGTCAGACTTAAATGTGCTTGGCATATGCTTCATGATGCTGTCGTTATATTTCAATTCCTATCTTTTATGTGAGCATCGTTGAAATCATTATGCCTAGCTAGAAAGGCATTAAAGAAAAGCGCTTGTTGGGAGACAACCCAATATTTCTACCTACTATTTTGGTGTGTTCATATGATTAATCTACTATATTAATCATGTTTTATAGCTTTAATTTCAATAAAGTGCCAAGTAAAGCCTATGGGATAGTATGGATGATAGTTGATTCAATTCTGTCCAAAATGTAAACTTTTATGCCCAGTCACATACTTTTTAAAAATCACTGGAGTGTCGAAATATTCTGAATTTTTTACAGTATATTAATATACAAATTTCCCAGGTTCTCCTATTTTTTAAAGAATTTTTGGAGTTACAGAAGTATGACTTCAATTCAGATCTTTACAGACTGTTCTGTTTTTGACAGATTCTGTTTTCGATGCATAGTTTGCTTGTTTTCTAGTTTCTATGGCTTATATTGCTTAATATAAATTGTAGAAATTATAGGGTACAATAGGAATCATGTGAGAAGAATTATGAATCTTGTCTTGTCAATACCAAAGTGAATGATTTGTTTTATTATACTTGTGGTGACATTGGAGTATCTAGGTGACATTAGGGTTTTGGTTGATGTGTATCTTAAGGTGTTATTTTAGTACGAACTCTAGGGCTGTTTGTGACACTTATAGGAATAGCCCAATAGATCGATCAGAAAGAAAAACTTTGAGGTGGTTCGTACCCTACAATAATCTCTTCATTTGTTCTCCACTATTACTGACTTTCGAGTGACTCTTTGTTGCATGTTGAGGAATTGTTATATGATCTAATTATGTTATTATTGTTGAGAGAACTTGCACTAGTGAAATTATGAACCCTAGGCCTTGTTTCTAAGCATTGCAATACCATTTTTGCTCACTTTTATTATTAGTTACCTTGTTGTTTTCTATATTTTCAGATTACAAAAACCTATATCTATCATCCATATTGCACTTGTATCACCATCTCTTCGCCCGAACTAGTGCACCTATACAATTTACCATTGTATTGATTGTGTTGGGGACACAAGAGACTCTTTGTTATTTGGTCGCAGGGTTGCTTGAGAGAGACCATTTCCAACCCACGCCTCCCATGGATTGATAAACCTTAGGCCATCCACTTGAGGAAATTTGTTCTTTGTCCTACAAAACTCTACACTTGGAGGCCCAACAATGTCTACACGGATAAAGTTGCATAGTAGACATCACTCAGCTCACCTCCCAGTGCCCATCTTCTGTATATAAGTCATTTTGACCTAGAAAAATAAAGGAGAGGACTTTCGAACTGGCGCCACCGTCTCGAGGCGGAACTTGGGCAGAGCACTTTTGCCCTCCGTGAGCGATTCCATTGGGAACTTCCCTCCCGGAGGGGGAAATCATTGTCATCATCATCACCAACAACTCTCCCATCTTGGGGAGGGCAATCTCCGTCAACATCTTCAATAGCACCATCTCCTATAAAACCCTAGTTCATCTCTTGTGTTCAATCTGTGTACCGGAACTATAGATTGGTGTTAGGTGACTAGTAGTGTTGATTACATCTTGTAGTTGATTACTATATGGTTTATTTGGTGGAAGATTATATGTTTAGATCCAATATGCTATTTAATACCCCTCTGATCTTGAGCATGATTATCATTTGTGAGTAGTTACTTTTGTTCTTGAGGTCACAGGAGAAATCTTGTTGCAAGTAATCATGTGAACTTGATATGTGTTCGATATTTTGATAGTATGTGTGTTGTGATTCCCTTAGTGGTGTGATGTGAACGTCGAATACATGACACTTCACCATATTTGGGCGTAAGGGAATGCATTGTGGAGTAGTTATTAGATTACGGGTTGCGAGAGTGACAGAAGCTTAAACCCTAGTTTATGCGCTATTCCGTAAGGGACCGATTGGATCCAAAAGTTTAATGCTATGGTTAGAATTTATTCTTAATACTTTTCTCGTAGTTGCGGATGCTTGCAAGGGGGTTAATCATAAGTAGGAGGTTTGTTCAAGTAAGAAAAGCTCCTAAGCACCGGTCCCCCCACATATCAAATTATTAAAGTAGCGAACACGAATCGAATCAACATGATGAAAGTGACTAGATGAAATTCCCGTGTACCCTCAAGAACGCTTTGCTTATTATAAGAGACCGTTTTGGCATGTCCTTTGCCTCAAAAGGATTGGGCTACCTTGCCGCACTTTTCTTACTATTCTCGTTACTTGCTCGTTACAAATTATTTTGCTATCAAACTACTCTGTTACTTACAATTTCAGCGCTTGCAGACATTACCTTGCTGAAAACCAATTGTCATTTCCTTCTGCTCCTTGTTGGATTCGACACTCTTACTTATCGAAAAAGCTACAATTGATCCCATATACTTGTGGGTCATCATAGTACGATGGTGGTTTTCATTCCCAGCATGAAGGATCCAACCTGCATCAAGGACCTATGACCAATTAGCCTCTGCAATGTTCTTTACAAACTTGTAGACAAGGTCCTGGTAAATACTCTGAAATTTATTCCAGATATTATATTTAACAACCAAAGTGCATTTGTGTCAGGCAAATTGATGACGAACCTGATAACCTATGAAATATCACACTACTTGTCGAACGAGAAGGGATGGAAAAAAGGAATTGCTGTAGTGAAAGCTTATATGAGCAAGGTGTATGATCATGTTCAGTGGAACTTTTTGGAAGCCATGATGAGGAAGATGGGGCTCAAGAGAGAATCGGTAACCAACATTATGGAGTGTGTGTCGTCGGCTTGATATTTTGTCAGGGTCAAAAACACTGTTACACAATGATACGTCTCCAATGTATCTATAATTTTTTATTGCTTCATGTTATTGTAGTATCAACCTAGGATGTTTTATATGCAATTAACCTATTAACCTAGTGTCCAGTGCCAATTGTTGTTTTTTGCCTGTTTTTGGTTCTCTAGAAAATCAGTACAAACGGAGTCCAAACGCTACAAAACGTTTTGATAATTTTTTTTCTGGACATAAGAGACCCTGGAAGCTTCAGGAGAGACTAGAGGACGTACGAGGAGACGGAAAGGCAACAGAGCGGGCCCTGATGCCTAGTGGACCCCTCGAGGCTCCGTCTGACCTAATTCCACTTCTGTAAATTCTCAAATATTGGGAAACAACAGAGAGCCAACCAAAACACTTTTTTCTCCGCCACAAGTTTTTGTTCTTCCGCGATCCCATCTGGAGGCCTTTTTCGGTACTCTGTCGGAGGGGGAATCGATCATGGAGGGCTTCTACATCATCCTCGCTGCCTTTCGATGATGCGTGAGTAGTTCACCACAGACCCACAGGTCCATAGCTAGTAGCTAGATGGATTCTTCTTTGTCTTTTTGATCTTCAATACAATTTTCTCCTCGATGTTCTTGGAGTCTATGCGATATAATTTTGTTTTGCGGTGTGTTTGTTGGGATCCGATGAATTGTGGGCTTATGATCTAAATATTTACACTACAAAAAAAAGACACATTCGTGACATTTTGGGTCGAATGAAATTTTTTCTATCATACATATGACACTTCTATGACGATAATTGGGACACAACCCGGTATCATCATAGATGTGGTGGGCTCCTACTTCTATGACAAAAAATCATGATAGAAAATGGGCTTTTCGTCTGGGCGGGCCGGAGACGCAGCTGCATGACATTCTTTGGGCCGTCCATGGCCGGAAAAACCGTGGTAGAAGCGAGGGGAGGAAAATTTCGGGAGTTGCCGGTTACGGTGGGAGGTCGGGGCCGAGCGATGCGCTGCTTTCACTCGTCGTGACGCGTGTGTGCGAGGCATTGGCTCTAATCAACCCGAAGCGAGGCGTTGGGATCTAACCGAACCCGAGCGAGGCGTTGGGCTCTAATCGAACCCGGCGATTGCACCGCAGCTACGCGTTCTTGAACCCGAGCGATCGATCGATGGCTGTTAATCAATCCGATGGAGCGATTCTTCGCCGCTGCTGCTAATCGAACCCGATCAATTGGATGAGCGGTGAGTGTTGCGGGGGGTTGGATGAGCGATGGCGGTGGCGTTGCCTGGGATGAACAGGACCCGTGGTGTGGAGGGCTGGATGAGCAGTGAGGGGTGGAGGGGGTGGCCGTGGAGGGTGGTTGAACAGGACCCCGTGGTGTGGAGGGCTGGATGAACAGAGACGGTGGAGGGTGCCCGTGGAGGGTGGTTGAACAGATGGCCGGTGGAGTAGCGCGCGGTGGAGGCTGGATGAGCAGGAGCCCGTGGAGGCCGGAGGAGGTCGACGGTAGCCCGTGGAGGCTGGAGGAGGTCGACGGTGGAGATGAGGTGTCTCTCGTGGAGTCCCGTTTTGCGATGCCACACCCTCCTGATGAACAGCACCCTGCCGACCGTGGCGCTCCAACACAAGTCCGTTTCCTCCGCTTTTGCGGTACGCCACACCTCCCGATCAACAGACCCCGTTTGACCGTAGGAGGTCCGCTTTCTCCGCTTTTGCGGTGCCACACCCTTCCGATCAACAGGACCCCTGTTTCGACCGTAGGTGGTCCGTTTCCTCCGTTTTGCGGTACGCCAGACCCCTCCCGGTGAACAGGATCCCGTTTCGAACGTGGCCGGTCGAACACAAGGTCGTTTCCTCCGTTGTCGCGATGCGCCAGCCTCGCTTCCATCGCCTGTTCCATCCAAGCCCTCCCGATGAACACGACCACGCATTCCGTTCCGACCCAGCCGGTTGGCTCCCCATGAACACGACGACGACGCTGTTTCTCCGTTCGACCCAGCCATGTACGTGTCGCGGTAGGCGTTGAGACCACTGCCCGTATGTACGTGCGTGGCGTATTTTCTTTCTTGCACCCTCGCCACCAACATACGTGTACATGCTACGTGTCGCGCCTCTACTACGACACGTGCGGCGCCTCTACATCCACCAAAGATATATGTACGTACATGTTCGCGACGAATGACAACACCACGACGCTTCGACCAGTGGGTCCCGACCGCCGTGCACTTCCTTGCGTGTGAAGATGTAGCTGGTGGGTCCCGATGAGTCGGGGCTTAATCGCTTTGTTTTTTGCCGGACACACTTCCTTGCGTGCGAAGATGTAGCTGGTGGGTCCCAATGATCGAAATGTTTTTTCGCTAAATACGGTGGCCCGTCCGATGGGTCCCCACTGTCAGGTGGAGGAATAATTATTTTGCGCGTAATAAGGAGGCACTTCCTTGCTGCGGTCGTGGACCCAGTTGTCAGCCTCTCCACATACAGTCCACGTCCGATGGAAATCGTTCCTTGACCACGTTGGCCACGCCAAGGCCGAGAGCACCGAGGCGGTGGACGACCAGCGAGGCCTAGGAAGAAGGGCGGCGATGGATGCCCACGCGAGGAGTCACGAGGGTTCACCGTTCACGGTGTGAGGCTGCATGCCGCCAGAATAACAGGGGTGTGGGTGAGTAGAGGGATGGCCCGCCAGCCGTGGGAGTAGTAGGGCGGTGAGGCCTCCGCCGCATCGTGAGCCGCCACGGGAGGCGTGGAGCACGAGGCACGCACCGGGCGCTGGTTTGGGTGGTCGGAGCAAGAAGACCAGAGGTTGAAGAAGCACTACGGCCGTTGGATGGACATCGACGGTCACATCGGAGCTAGAATCGTGCATATTGACTAAGTTGACAAAGCCCTCCGTCCCGTCAACTTAGTAGCCGATGGGTCCGAGCTGTCGGGCCGCGGTAATCGCTTTTTTCGCGAAATCTGAGAGGCCCTTTCGTGGGTCCCTGATGTCACCGGAGGAATCATTATTTTGGCGTAATAAGGAGGCATTTCCTTGCGCGGCCGTGGACCCAGGTATCGGCCTCTCCACGCATCCACTCGGATGCATGTCGATCGTTGACCACGTTGACCAGGCCGCCGAGAGCACCAGGCGGTGGACTGACGACGAGGCCTAGGAAGGAACGACACGGAGGCAGGAAGACTTCGGCGGTTGTTTCCCACGCAGAGGGGAGTATGACTGCACGAGGGTTTCTTGGTTCGTCTGCCGTCGCCGAGAATAACGGCAGTGTAAGTGAGTAGAGGGATGGCTAGGCCAGCGATGGGAGTACGGGTGGGCGGTGAGGCTCACAAGCGGCAAAGACACCGGCCAAGGAGGAGGGAGCGGCAGTCCCGCTTTGGCCGCTTGTTTGAGTGGGTCGGAGTGTGAAGAGCGGAGACATTGAAGAAGCACGACGGCCGTTGGATGGACATCCAACGATCCTTTGCCAGCCTCAACCTTTTTTAGGAAAGCCTCAAATCATGGAAAATGACAAGATACAGCCCATCTGCCATTATTTCTAATAATTTACAGCCCATTTGCTAATTCTTAAGGTTATTTTTGGAGCCCATATTCTTTTGTTAGCATTACAGCCCATATCAGGCCACGGTTAAAAAATTATACGAAATTTTGCATATTTTGGCACGGTCCGAACTGTTTTTAATCCCGACATTTCGACTAACATTCAAAATGATTTTAAAAATAATTGTATATCAATATAAAATCCAACAAATTCTCCATGCATAAAATTAATGTAATTTAAAATCTCGAAATGAAAAAAAGATATTTGAAACTAATTGCGGTTTGATGTGTTTTAAAATGTACAGCCCATTTCTCATTATCGATGGGCCATTTTTTCGCCAGCCGAATGAAAGCTCTCCTCGTCTTGAAAGATTTGCAGCCCAACAGGCCCGACAAAGCGACTTACTTGGCAAATCACAAAAAACTGGGTTGTGGCCGTGGACCCAACTGTCGGCCTCTCCACGACAAGATTCTTCCTATGGAATGTCGTTGACCACATTGACCACGCCGCCGAGAGCACCAAGGTGGACGACGGCAAGCAAGGCCTAGGAAGGGGATAGCGGAGACGGGAAGACGTGGCAAAGGGATGCCCACGCGTAGAGGAGTACGAGGGTTCACCGTTCGGCCAGTGTTGTGAGGCTGCCGTCGCCGCAGTGGTCCGCTAGCGGTGGGAGTAGTATGGGGCGATGAGGCCTCAACGGGCAAAGACAACCGGTCGAGGCGTGAGCAAAGCGGTTTCCGGCCCGTATGGGCGGCCGGGTGCAAGAAGAGCAGCGATTGAAGAAGCAGCAGGACCGTTCGATTCAGATCCAATGCTTACTGCTGCTAGAATCGTTTGTTGACTAAGTTGACAAGTCATGTGTACGCGTCAACGTAGTAGGCCCTGTGTCAGCCTCCCAACCAAAGGTCGCCCGGATGTCGATGGGAGGAATCATTTTTCAGCGTAATAAGGAGGCGATTGATTGCGTGCGGCCGTGCCGCCGGAGGGAGTAGGGTGGGCCGGGAAGCCTGCAGCTGATATCACAATGGCCACAAGAGGAGGGAGCAGCAGTCCCGCCGGTGCTAGTTTAGTAATTTGGAGCAGGAAGATCGAGAGATTGAAGAAGCACGTCGGCCGTTGGATGGACATCCAATACCATCCGCCGCTAGAATCGTGTGTTCACCGACAAAGCCTTATGTAAATAAGTCAGCCTCGAAATCTGTGGCATGTACAGCCCATTTGCTATTATTTTTATAATTTTTTACTCATTTTCTAATTCATATGGAATTTATTGCAGCCCGTTTTCCATTTTTAGAATTGCCGACCATTTTCTGGTCAGTACCAGGGTCAAAAAATTAACTAAATATGTGGTAAATTTTGAAAATTCACAATTTTTTGCTGGGGAACGAAACATTCTTTTAATAGCCATACTAAAACAAATTTAAAAATAAATTAGTACTATGTCATGTTAAATCCAATGAAATACGAATAAGATATCAGTGAAGAACAAAATTCAAAAAAAACTAAAATCCCATTTTCTATAATTTTTTGGAATTTTCAACCCTTTGATATTAGTTTTAATGTACATTGACCATACTCTTTGGCCAGGATGGAATGCATCCCTCCTCGTCTTGAAAGATTTGCAGCCCAAGACTGGAGAAAACAAATAGGCCTAGCTTGGGTATTCTTCAAAAAGAAATACTGGGCTACCTATTTTCCCAAAGAACTGGTGCATGAGCATTTAGCTTTATTTATTTATTTACTTATTTATGTTTAGGGGACTATGAGCATGTACCTGGGCTGGATTCATGTGAGAGCCTCCCTTCTAGTTAATTATGGGCTTCTCTGTTGGGCCTTCATCAGTGGGCTGCATGTTATCAACAAGTGGAAAATGTGTTCGCAGACGAAAAATAGTATGAGCTACGTGCAGACGGGGCACTAAAGGATCGAACCGCAATGACTTCCAAAACAACACATTTATTCAACCAATGCATTTAAATATACTACTGATTGTACATTGAAAACAGCAGCAAGAAGAAGAACTAGGGCTGGGGGGTGCAACGAAGCGAGAAGCGTGCCGTAAGAGTGAAGAAGCGGCTCTCTTCCAAACCAAACATCAGCCATCATTACAAAAGGGCTACCAAAAAGAACAAGTGTATGCATCAAGCTAAATAAAGATCCTACTACACCAAGTGTAATGCGCATCTAACTAAGCTGCTCGGTTAGACGTTACTATTTATTAAGCTGTGGAGATTGGTACGGCTTGAACCAGATGGGTGTCCGACGGGGAAACTCCGGCCAAATAGGTCGAAGTCTGATACTTGCGACCCTCTCTCCTACTTTGGGCTGCAGAGCATGGCGGCACATATCAGGGTATGGTGCATGCAGACTACAACCTTGAGCAAATCAAACTTGGTATCATGTTGGCTACTGTAAGATTCCGAGTATTCGGGCATGTGCCAAAGCAAAGGCAAAGGTTAATCGGGCGAAGGGGCATCAATCGCCGAGTGTAGACCTCCACGAGCATCCAAATGCCATGACCGTCGTGAGCACCATCCAAGACGTGTTCATGCCGACCCAGTACATACCGTTAATGTAGCTGAGGCTGGCGGGGATCGGATCGCAGTGAAGGGGGTTGATGCTCGCCACCCTACAATCGTTATGTTGCGTGACACCGTTTACGAAGATCAAAGCGCATCGGCAAGCAAGGAGCTGGCTTAAAAGCTCGCCCGAGGGCTTTGAGTAAACGGTACAGCCCTCGACGAGCACGCGAAGCGGGTATGGTACTCTTGAGATTGTCCACACGCTAAACAATGAGCTTGATTGCCTCTGTGGGGAGCGAATTCAGCCACTCTTCGGCGCGGACGCTCGGTTCTCGCCATTGTTAGTGCTTGGGTTTGGACGAGGGGGAGGCGCTTTAGCGGGATGGAAGCTTGGATGAGATTATGTGCGGACAAAGATGGAGAAGCGAATATGTCTTTGCGGGAAGTGGACAGGTGATGATGACTACTGACGCCGCTTGACTTACGAGACACATACCAGCAGTAGGGTCATATCGATGCCGGACAACTTGCTTGAGTGATCACAAGATCTGCAGTACTCCCTACAAGACCTACTACAAGATTATGCCCTAGCTTGCTAGAGTAGAGTAGTAGAGTAGGACTGCTCTACTACTAGACCCGGAGGAGTAGTATATTCTAATCTAAAATAGTTACAAAATTCAATGCCCGAGCGTGGAACGACTACGAACCGTGCTCAAAGACCGTGTCTACATGGTGTTTGGAGTTATACGCAAAAAAAAAAGCAAGATGCCCGTGCATTGCATGGCACACCATCATCACCAACTTGGTTTTTTCTCTACTCCTACTCCTATAAAAGACTCAGTTGGTGATGATGGAGGCGAGGAGGCGTGTTCACAAGGCGTGCAAACGGATCAGCACTATTCGATTTTTTATTAAAAAAGTAGTAGAGATAGAGACATAGCGAGGAGCACGAGGTTGTGGGAGATAAGGATGAACGAGGCAAGGCCTTATCTCAGAAATGTGGAGAGAGGTGCGGGTATCTTTTGTAAAATTGTCATAGTTGGCTTTCTATCCGTCGGATATAGATCGGACGGTCTATATTACAAGATGGCAGGCATACCATCATCACCAACTCGGTTTTCTATAAGAGTAGATATAGATAGATAGAGACTAGGGAGTACTCCCTCCGGTCCTTTTTACTCTGCACATTGGATTTGCCGAAAGTCAAACTTAGCTAAGTTTGACCAAATTTATATTAGAAATTATTAGCAAATAATCCCAAAACACTTAGGCGCGGTGCATTAACTTCTACCTCGTTTCTTGTTTCTTGACATATCAACCAATAAGAGATAAAGAGTGTGCATGCTTTTAATGACTTGAGATATCAAACATGACATGGAGTGGTTAGTTCATTGCATGCAATACTATTAATTAGAAAATAAACATTAATGTTTCTCGTTTTCTCCTCCTCCTTGGTCACGGTGCACAGCCTAAGATGACTTACTCACCTAGACGGATGGAGTAGTGCATGTGACATGCACTAACATTTCATTAGTTAAATTTATGATCAAAATTTGACACAGATTACAATGGGGACCAATAAACCGGGACGGGTAGTAGTTATGGGATTACTAATCTAGAAGCCTAAGAGAGTCGGCCCCGGTACTCCTACTAGTAGTAGTACTCACGTTGGAATCGTTTCACAAGCTTGACTAGTGTTGTTTTTCTACTTTTACAAAAAGCGCATCGTAATGTTTAAACGTGCATTTGCACATACATAAGTAATAGTAGTACTCCCTCCGTCTAGGTGTACAAATCTTCCCTCCTTCTTGGTCACCGTGCACAACCAAAGATGACTTATTGACACGGACGGAGGGAGTAGAAAAGTCTGCAAGCATATATCGAGAGAGGCGTGTAGTCCAATAGTCTATAGTAAAGTTTGTGCTATATGTACGCATTTTGCAAAATGCGTAATAATACGTAACGCGTTCCAAACTTTCCCTTTTACATACTTAATTAAGGGCGCTTAAAAATTCCTGAGCGTTCGATTTATCATTTGCGTCCCAAAACTAATGAGATCACCTTACTTAAACAAAATTAGACTCCTCCTAAAAGCCACGGCGCTCGCAGGAGCGCTTGCGGCGCGCCACGAGTGCCCTGGTGCACGGCCGTTTCCCAGCGCGCCGACACAACGCCTCTTCCTCAGCCTCGCAACTCGCGAGGTGCTGATTGGCGGCTTGCCGGTGGGCGAGCGCGATCTCACCGGTTTGGTGATCCGGCGCCAACAGGTACTCCTCCTGGCTGGAAGCGTGCACAGTCCACGTATCGCCAAGCGTAGATGAGGTGCTTGGGCCCGACCGCACTCGTATGCGGCATCGCAGGCGTCCTCCGCCACCCTCACGGCCCTCGCACGAGCCTTCCGCTAAAGAACCAATTGCTTGACTCTCTCGGACGCCGACATAGATCTCCCCAGAAAGCTTGTTGCGCTGTGCGCTTCTCTTCTCGGCCTTCTTCTCCGCCTCTATTTTGGCGCTTCTTTGGAGGCAAAGCCTCCCACAAGGCGACATCCATTTCTTGCCAAAGCTCCTCAAGGCTGGGGGGCTCGGCGGGCGCCGCGGCATTCTCCTCGTAGCGGGGAGCCGACGCGTCCTCCAACGTGCATGCTGGGGAGATTGGCAACGCCGACGCGTCCACCTCGACACGTCGCGGCGAGGAGCGGAACACCGACGCGTCCTCCTCGACTAGTGGCGGCGAGCAACGGAACGGCGACGCGTCGCGTCGCGGCGAGGAGCGGAACACCGACGCGTCCTCCTCGACTAGTGGCGGCGAGGAACGGAACGGCGACGCGTCGCGTAGCGGCGAGGAGCGGAACGCCGACGCGTCCTCCTCGACTAGTGGCGGCGGCGAGGAACGGAACGGGCGACGCTGCGTCCGCGCGGTGCAGCGAGGGGCCTTAGGGCTTGGGAGGCGATGCCATGGTGGTCGGCGTGAGAGGAGGGGAGGAGATAGCGATGAACGTGAACGTGAGGGAGGAGATAGCGATTTCGTGGGAGGCGCAGATTTATAGCGCAGCAATGGCACACCTACGTAAGATATGGATCGAAGGTAATGACTTAATCGCGAGGTTCGGTTGGGTCAGCGACATGTGGGCCAAGACACCGCCGGGCCCGTATGTCGCTGACCCAATGCAACCAAGTTAAGTAAAAGCTACGTGGGCATATTTGTTGGAGTAAATTATGGGGAAGCGAAGGGGTGGAAATATTGCTTGGTCACAACGGATTGGACGGCGTGGGGGAGGAGGTCATGCATGCAGATTTTTCACACGGGGTGGAGTGGTGGGACCGCCGGAGGGAGAAGGAGAGTTTGGCGGGCATATTGTTTCCACACATGGAGAGGAAAAGATTTGGAGACGAACGGGCTTCCTGCAGTATGGAGAATGGTGCATAATAAGTCATCTTGCATGCCGGGCTAGGTATAGTCTCAAGTCATTAAAACATACACGCCCACACATGTTCATATTTCAAGGTGCACTAAATTATTGCATGCAATGATTAAGGCTGGCCACAATGGTGGTATCTTAGCTGGTATCATGCACACGGAATAGCAAACATGCCGATGTGGCAAAAGAATTAAAGAAGAGAGGGGGTTAGAGTAACTAGTGTTCATTCATGCATTGGTAAACACATTTTTTGTGAAGAACGACAGCATTAGTTGAGTACTTTTGCAGACTTCAAAAACTATTCCACCGCCTCTACTATCTTGCTAAGAGTAAGTGAAATTTTTGAGTCGAGCCCTTTAAACTAGAAGGGAGGTAGTGGTATTTAATATTTCTCCTCCATTCCAATTACTGTCAAGAGAAATGGATGTATCTAGAACTAAAATACATCTAGATACATCCATACCTGTGACAAGTAATTTGGAACGGAGGGAGTAGGTGTGTAAGTCATCTTAAGAAAACCAAATAATCCCAAAACACGTAGGCGCGGTGCATTAACTTCTACCTCCTTTCTTGTTTCTTGACATATCAACCAATAAGAGATGAGGGTGTGCATGCTTTTAATGACCGAGACTATCAAACATGACATGCAAAGTTGGTTAGTTCATTGCATGCAATACTATTTAATTAGCAAATAAACATTAATGTCTCTCGCTTTCCCCTCCTCATTGGTCACGGTGCACAGCCTAAGATGACTTACTCACCTAGACGGAGGGAGTATCAACATTCACAATGTCAAATCAATATTTTTACACTCATTGTAAAACGTAGTTCTTGTACTCATTATAATCAGTATTGTAGATATCGATATTTTTAGTATAAATTTGTTCGTGGGATTTCATTGATTCCTGTCAAAGCGTGGAGGAAGCGGAGCTTAGGGCTTGCATTGCCGGTCTCTACATAGGTATTTCTCTTCATAATCCTGTAATTTTAGAGACTGATTACGCTTTTGTGGTAGCGTCTCTTGCATCGGGAGACTATGACAGGTCTGCTATGCGTGACTTGAATATGAAAGCGTTGAGCATCTCAAGTTGATCAACAATCTTCAATTGTCAAAGATTAGCCGTTTGCCAATAAGGTGGCACACTTAATCGCTAAGTATAGCTTTGACAATAGATTAGATGGTATTCTTGTAAATAATGTGCCGCCCTGTGTGGTGAATATTGTATCGAATGAGTGTACTGGTGTTGCTGATTAATTAATATAAGATGGTGTTAAAAAAAAGTATATATTTGGGCAAACACTTTGCAAACGGTTGACGGGAGTAAAAAGGACCAGAGGGAGTATAATGCATGCGGAGTAGGCAAAAAAATTGCTCATTTATAGATGGTCGAAGTCTCAAAGGGCGCAACCGCGCGGGGGAGGCGAAGGTCGTGGGAGGCGCGACGGTTGACGGAATTAAGTGAAGTTACATCCACGCGCCGGCATGGCATGCGAACAGGTAGAAGCTATACCGTCAGGCCTAAGATATGGGTCTAGTAGACATGACATCTAGTGGGTCCCGCATAGTTCTCGAGAACTCTTTGGGGGCTTGCAAGCGTTTATCCACCGGGCAAGCCAGCAACCCCATGCCGTTCGCACGCCCTACTCGTCTCCCCGTCTTCTACCTCACAACAGTTCGCTCCCGGTCGTCCGTCCTTTCACATTAGTTCGCTCCCGCTTTTGCGGGTACAACAGTTCAATTTCTCCTAACCCTCCTCCAAAATCCATGGCCTCCCAAATCTCCATGGTCGCCGCCGAGTACCGAGTTAGAGCCATCACCGGCGATCAGTTCATCGTCATCTACACACGTGGATCCGCGACGGTGAAAGAATGGCTTGCTCGCTTCCACGCATGTTCAGCAGTTCAACGGATGAGTGGGTCGTTGGGCTAGATGTTGAGTACACCACACTGGGACGAGAGAAGGATCTAAAGGGCGAAGAGAGGAAGAAGCCCGCCGTGATCCAGGTTTGCATACATAACGCTTGCTTGGTCTACCACATATGCCATGCCGACGTTGAGTGCCAGGATTTTAAGAACTTCCTCAAGGACAAAAGAGTGAAATTCACATCAGAGGCTTTAAGAACGACAGAGATGTCCTGCGTTGGATAGGTCTCATTGTAGGCCAGCCCTTCGATTTCTAGAAGGCAAGCCCGTGTCCTCCTCTCAACCTTCAATGTTGATCCCGGCAGCAGCCATGATTGATCCTTCATACGCTTAAATGAAGAAACCTCATCACGAGTTTCATCATGCATGGGAGTCGAAGACATTAGATGAAGATCACATCCTGTACACAGCAATGGATGCCTACCTTTGTTTAAATATCTACATGGGTTGGATGAAGAAGCAGAGCCCAGTGTCCGGTTCAAGCAAAGAAGTGTCGGCGAAGAGGGAGAGGAAGAGGGACGAGGACGAAGTCGAGGACGTGGACTCGGACTCCGAGTAGGTGGCGATGTCGCCGCTCATGCTGGTTCTACTGCAGCGTCAAGCGGACTAGTTGCTTAGTTTATTTTCAAGGGTGTGTTGTGCTGAGGCCCCAGCAGAACTATGTTTATGTTCTTTCTCGTTATTTGAACTCTTTAGTACGTAGAGTAGTACTAGTACTATGTCTTACTACTGTTCTTCTTGCAGTTGGTACTATCGTCGTATCTTCGTGTTCCTACCGTACTTAATACATTCGTACTAGTAGTATAATTTGGGTCGGTCGATTTGTGAAAAGAAGTTCGACGGAGCGAAGGAAGAAGACGGCGAAGAGGTGGAAGAAGCCCTTCTAGCCATCCATGTTGCATCAAACGGCTCACATGAGTCGATCGACCCAAATTGCTCCTTGATTGCGGGATCCACGTGGCATTCAAGGTCTCGAAGGTAGATTCCGCGTCCGCACCCGGGTTTGCGGGCTCGACGTCGCGCTGATCAAGCTTCCGCCGCTGACAGCCACCATGCGCCTCCTCCGCGCGGAGACGACAATGACACGCTAGTTCCTCCTCGCCCGGCGTCTTGGAGCACGTGCTCGCCCTCCTCTTCAGACGCTGCGTGCATAGACGTGGCTCCACTCTTACTTTCGCGTGCTTTGGCAGCTGCCCGGCATGGCGAGGAGGGACTGCAGACGACGTGGCCGGGTGAGCCTTGGCTTCATGGCACAGGAATGGCGGCGACACGGCGGTGATGGGCGAAAATTGTTGGCCGGAGCAGGTGGGCGCCGCATGCGCAACGGGCGGCGGCATATTGATGAGTGCGCGATGGGAGCTTACTTTAGTTTTATATAAGGTTGGTCAAACTTAAAAGAAAGGGTCTGCCTATGTCACATCTAGATGTTAGATATTATCTCATCTAACTCCCTCACCCTCAAAATCCATGGGAGACTTTAAAAAAATCATGGGTGAGTGAGTGGAAGACTTAAAAAAAATCAAGGGTGAGTGAGTTAGATGTGAGATAATATTTCACATCTAGATGTGAAATAGCAAACCCGTAAAAGAAAACCGTACTAGTACACGTAAACATTAGACTTAGGCAGCGCTTTTATTAAAAAAATTAAGTTAGTACCACAGCCACGATACGGAATCCTGTGCAAGCGCGTGAACCGTGGCCGCGCGGTCGATCGAACGGTGCGTCACCGTGTCGCGCTCGAAGGACATCCACCGAACCTTTTTGTGTGTGTGAAAACAATCCTCGAATATTACTCAACTTTTTTTCCTGGAAAGTTCTTGACGCTGCAATATTTCCATATATTTGAATTTAGCTCCAGTTTGTGTTTATTTGGATTTGGACGTTTTAGGTGCGCCCTAGTTTTTTTTAATACTTATTTTGTGTGTGTGACTGAGAGAGAACGTGTGTATGTGTCCATATGTGTGTTGTGGCGGAAGGGCAATGTGGAGACGGTGTGCGTGTGATCTGAGACATAGAGAGGTGTGAATGTGCAAATGATCATGCATGAGTGAGACATAGATGATGCCGATACGTTGTGTATACATGAGAGAACGGTCTTCTAGTTTACTTGTGTGTGTGAGAGAGAGAGAGAGATGATAGAGAGAGGAGCATCCGTAACACAACAACCATCTCTCTCGATTCGTCAGTAGTCAGACGATCGCATGCAACACATGCATCAACGCGCACATTTTGACACCCTCACTCGGGCCCTGCCCACCTCAAGGCCCGCACAATCTCTTCGTGAATACCCATTTCTCTCATTAGGTTTGTTTTCGCTCAATATCTGACACACAGACACGCGCGCGCGCGCGCACACACACACACACACAGCACAACACACACGCACACTCCCCCGAGCACACAATTCATCCCCATACAAGGTTATACGGCGACCACTCTCGCTTGTGCTTCTTTGCACCCCAGCATGCACAACACCTCAATCTTCAAAGAGGGCATCGAGCAGATCAAAGACGGCGACCACACCGTGCTAGAGAATGCAGGGTCATTTGGAAGGTGGTGATGTGACGACGGTGACCGACTCCTCCCCCACCCTCTCTCTCTCTTGCACAAAATTACCAATCCCTCTCTCCCGCACAAAATATTCAATCCCTCAACCCATGAGATCCTTCCCTCTCGTCCATGTTTTTCCAGCTCTCTCATCAAACATGTTGTCTCTTCTCCTTCCACGTATATGTAATCTAGATGCACACGCATCTCACGTGATATTACATGTCTCCATCTTTCTCACTGCACCTAACTTCTTCCTCTCTCTCTCTCTCTCTCTCTCTCTCTCTCTCTCTCTCTCTCTCTCTCTCTGTCTCTTTAGGTTTGTCTCCTACTCTCTCGTCCACAAACAAACAATCTTTCCCGCCCTATCAGCTCCATCTTCAAAAGCTCTCTCTGCACGTTTCAATCACACAATGGGATATGTCAAAATGTTGCTTCTATAATGGCTGATGTAGAGTTTTGGTTGTTTTCGTTGCATCCTACAAAGTAATAACTATGAAATGCATTTAGATTCTCATTTGACTTGGAGATTATGTGAGTTTGAGCATGTTGTGAAGTACTATAGACCTTGTATACATCTTGGGATTCGACAATGATTGTAACTATTGAATTGTATAGACCATTACATTCAAGTCAAGAGCCTAATATATTTATTTCATAATTTCAACAAATGATTAGTTCACTACAAACTAAGAAAAAAATGTGTACTCCTCCGTTTTTATTTAAGTCCGCGTATTAGCATTGGTCAAAGTCAAGTTTTGTAAACTCTCAGAAAGCTTATAACAAAAAGGGAAAACTTTGTTTTTGCCACTCTAGTTTTTGCCCACTTTGCTTATGCCACTCTAGAATTTGACATTTCACTTTTGCCACTCTTAGCTTTTGACAATATATCACTTTTGCCCTTCCGTGGCAAAAACAAAATTTTCCAAGTGGCAATTGTGATACATGTCAAATGCTAAGAGTGGCAAAAGTGAAATGAAAATTTATCGTTTTTGCCACGGAATGGCATTTGTGATGTATTATCAAAAGCTAACAAAGGGCAAAAGTGAGATGTCAAATTCTAGAGTGGCATAAGCAAAGTTGGCAAAACTAGAGTGGCAAAAACAAAGTTTTCCCTATCAAAAAATATTAACATATACAATAAGAAATAAATACCATTAGATTCATTATTGAATGTACTTCCACATCATACATATTTGTTATGGTAAATGTTTATATTTTTATATAAACTTGGTCAAACTTTAGGAAGTTTGACTTGATCAAACCTAATATGCGGAGTTTACTACTACTACTCGCTAGTTGCTTAGCCGAATCACTCAACACGCCACACGGGAGTCCAAAGGTCACAAAATTTTGAGGTCGTGCGGAAAATCTCCCGCGACCCTCGATTCGATGCAAGGAAGTTACCATCATAGCCTTGAACAGGCCCTCACGGACGACGCTTGGTAGGGGCTGTTTTCGTAACTTCAGTTCACCCTACCCAGCCAACCCCACCCGGCACCCGTAGTAGTACACCTGAATACTCCCATTTTCTATCCCCACCGCAAAATAGACTTCTCCACGGCCTGCAGCCTTCATGCTCCTCCCTTTACATCGGGCGCACTCGTCCACCGCAGCAAGATCTGCCTCATCGACGACCTCAGACACCGACTGGAGCAGTCCACCGTCGTCGTGAGACGGAGCCTCTTCCCGACATCGTCTTCCATGGTCTCGGATCTGCTTCCTAAGCCGACGCCAAGCGCAGAAGTACCACCGTCGTGGACAATGAACCGACTCCGTTGCCGACCATGACTCACGAGAGGCCGCCCGACCATCGTTCTCCTCCTCGATTGGTAATGTGTGTATTGAATCACTTAGCAAGCAGTACATGTGCGGTTACAATTTTGTTCATACCTACCCTTCAATTTTCCTGGGTGCTATTGTTCCCGTAAAAGTAATTAGTTATAGCCTCCATTGTCCAAATGTAATATCACCGGTAATTGTGCGCCGCTCACTGTATCGCGTTGTGCTTGGTAGGTTTTCCATCCGCAACCTATAGTGTGGCAAATGATGGAAAGGTTTTAGAAGTAACAAAGATGCCCATGCGTTGCACGCATTAAGATGCATTTGTATGAGTAGTTTATCTTGTGGGAGAAAAGGATGAGCGAGGGAAGGCCTTATTTGCAACCGGAGAGAGGGTATGGGTATCTTTACGCAAAATTCCCATTTTTCCTTCCTATCTGTCAGATATAAATCGGACG
This sequence comes from Aegilops bicornis, assembly GCA_021605145.1. NCBI lineage: Eukaryota > Viridiplantae > Streptophyta > Magnoliopsida > Poales > Poaceae > Aegilops > Aegilops bicornis. Next base: position 536,286,724 of record CM038671.1, on the reverse strand, counting down.
GCCTATATTGCAAGAAAAAAAAGTATAGAGAAAAAAAAGTAGACAGTAAAGGAAGTAGAGATAAATATTAAATATTAAATATTAAATAAATATAACCGTAGAGAAGAGAGTAGAGATAGCAGAGACGTCGGGAAAGGATCGCGCGCGCGCGGGAAAAAGCGGCCGGGCGTGCGCTAGTTTTGGCGCGCGGCGTCCGGCGCGCTTTATAAAATCCAACGCCCTCCCACCGCTCTCTGCCTTGCCACCGCTCTGTGCCTCGCCACCGCTCTCTCCCGCTCTTTTATTCGCCACACGCCCAGCTGCTATGCTGGCGTCGCTTTTGGGGATACCGCGGCGTCAGACGCGCCCGGCGGCTTCTCCGCCGAGATCCGGTTCGCGGGATGCGCCTCGGCCTCGGCAATTTCGACATCGCCAGCGAGGCCGCCAGCGTCTGACGCAGAGCGTGGCGCCTCGGGTGGCCTCATAGAAATTTGAACTTCCCCATTGTGCCGACGCGAAGCGGGCGCGAGCTTCGCGCCTCTGCCAGCGGCTTAGCACCGACGAGGATCGTCGCGACAACCGAAAAGGCGGAGCACCGTCTCAGATCGCTGAGATGGAACGAAGCCATGGCGCTGCGGGCGCCAACACTTCCCCGCAGGACATCATCAACGAGCGCGAAGTTCTACGCGCAAAGGAGGGTGGAGAAGGATAAGAGGAGGGCGGAGCGAGCCGCCTATCGCGAGGACAAGCGTAGGCGAAAAGCGGACGCTCAATTCAACATGAGGCTAGGAGCAGCGTCGCCCTGGGAATCCGACGACGATCGGTATCTTCACGCCTACAGTCAGACGTCGGAGGAGGACATCGCCGAGGAGGAGTCGGACGATGAGTAGTAGTTGAATTATCTTTTTATCTATCTATGCCGAGAACTATCCTCTACTCTCTAGTATCTACTTCTCGATCTCAAGATGGCGCTTTTTTAAAGCGCCCGTAGCGTTCTTGATGCATTGGAGATGCTCTAACATGGCGTATTAGTGCTTTAATGTTTCCCACAAGATGCGCGAGTATTACTAGTAGTATTTTTCTTGCCATGTTGAGATTTTAAAACCACGAGTGTGAACATGCAGAGGAGCAATGAAGACCAAACACGGATATTCGGGACATCTTCAAGGAGCGTGGCAAGTTAAAGAGGAGCTGCACCGAACCTGTAAAACGAGCTTTAGTAAGTAACACCCTTTCAATTACTTTCGTTTAGCCTCGTGTTCTTCGATGTGTATATGTTGTAGTTTCTGTTTCTCTTAAGCGTGGTGTTCTTCGATGTGTAATAAGAAGAGTCTTAATCGTCCTAATGCTTTTCGCTTTTAACTTGATGTAGGAAGTGGGTGTTCTCACCTTGTAGTCTGTTTTTATATTTCTTTTCCTTTTGAATTCACTTCTCCGAGTTCTGTCTATCTGGCTTCTACTAAATGGATCTAGGTTTCTCTCAGTATGAACACATCAATGATTATTATTTGTCTTCACAATAATTCATGGTTATTATTTTCCTGTTTTCTGCTGATTGAACACATCAATGATTTACATTACATTGTTGTAACTAGGCGAGGGTCAATCTGGATAGTCATGACGAGCAAAGCTTGCTTGTGCTTTTCAAGGAAGCATTGCAGCAGATGTCGGTGTTACTGAGGAAATCACACTTTGGTGGCAAGTCTATAAACGAATTTCGGTGAAGTCTCTTGTGCTAAATTTAGAAGACATTGAATGGAAAAACCTTGTTATGCAATCGTCTCATTCCTGTGGATGAGGTACCGCCTATGAAATCACATGACAATTTGAACTTCTACTTTTCCGCATGTGCCTTACGGATCTTTTTTGCGGAAATCTGCTCAAAGAAGAATTCCAGCTTGAAAAGAACGGCAGGATATCGCAGATATCTGCCTGCCGCTTTGCTCCCCGTTAGTACCATTGTCTCAGTATCACTGTACTTGCATACATACCGTTCATTATGTGACAGCAGTATTTATGATAGCTTGCTTATCAATTGTTCGCTCCAAATTATCTGATCTGTATGAATTGTTACATTAGTGTAGAATATATCCAATGCCAATGTTTTTTCTTATCTCTGCATTGTTCTTGTAAGTACATGTTATCCTTTATCAGTGTACTTATAATGACAGGTAGTTGTTCATGTACCATCACTCTGCAGCTTATTTTCCTTTGCCCTCCATTTTCTACACATCAGATCTATATTTACTCTTCCCATAAGGTTGGTACTGAAGAAGTTTAGCTGTGCATTGCTCTTGGCTGTACCTTTTGCCTGTATCGCTGCACTTACATTTATAGCTACTTGGTTATGTAGCATCACTCTTCATTTTATCTTAAATATTCTCCATTTTTCGTATATTATCACATCTATATTTACTCTTAACAAAATGTAGAATAAAGGCAATGCTTTTGAAGAAGATTACGTGGTAAACTTCTTGAATTGCCCCCCATCCGCATGGACAAGGCCTTTATAGAGTCTGTCTTCACCAATAATGTAAGTTTGTCCATCTCAAGCCTTCAAACTTTGTTGTATATATTTGGTTAGGCATGACTGCAACAACTGTTTATTTTTGGTCTTTGCATCAAATTGCTTATTTAAAGTTTATTATGTAGTTCATAAACAAAAGTTTGTCCTTTCTCAATTTAAGTTTCAGTTGTACAACCAAGTTCCTTCTTCATACCATGTAAATTAAACTATACAGAGCAAGTGATCTTCTTTTGCACTGCATGTATGCTTCTGTTCTTCATCCGTAATCCAGTGGTGTGGTGAACCTACCCACTACAAAGACAATGTCATATTCTGCAATGTCTTAACTATGAACAATGTCATATCATTCTAATATTATTTAAACCGTCTTTTTATTTGCCAATTTGAAATGGTATAAATTGACAAAGACACTAACCATTGATACTTATGAGTTCTTGATCTCAGTAATCCGGTGTTGTCGTGAAGCTGCCAACTCCTTCACAATGTCATTTCTGCCATGTCTTGACCTGAATAATACCATATTGTGTTAATGCAATTTTAAAGCATGTCACTTTATTCGTCGAAGAAATGTTATGAATTGTCAACACCGATACTTTTACGTGCAAAACCTGTCATCTGTCTTCTTGTTTATCTTTCGAATGAGGAAGATATAAGTGTTGAACAAGCCTTGATCTCATCATCTTGCTTTCACCGCTGGCGTCATGACTCCCAAATAGGGCTAACCTTTCTTGAACTCTATTGAAGTGTCACGGTTTATATATTATTTTGTCGGCGTGTTTATTTACCTTTGAGTGGCGATCTTTGATGCCCAAAGTGTATGTAATCACCGTCTGCTTATGCTTTATTATCATAGTGGCGAACTTTGATGCCTAGTGGATGTAATATGCCGTAATTTCTTTATTGTATAGTCTAGGTTTTTCTTATTCACGATGCTGCGGTTATTTTATCAGATATATATCCTGTCTTCGCAGCTTATTTTATCAGATACATAATCGGGCCGTCATGCAATCACGATGTAGGTTGGGCACAAACGCGTCGAACAAACGACTCACGGGCAGCAGCGGCCGAAATGAACCCGGCCCATGATTGTGCGAATCAAATCACGGGCTTTTAACAGTGCCAAATTGTCTCGGTCCTTGTTTGGCCCAATCAGATATCGGTCATGAGCGGTGGATGCAAATCGGGCCGTAGTTAGGCCCAACTATATGACGGGCTTTTTAACAATTGAAATTAATATAGGGCGAAATGTTAAACGGGCCCTTAATGTGCCAAACTAATATCGTGCCGAATTACTAAGTGGGCTTTAGCAAGTGGGCCCAAAAGCATAGTGTCCAGCTTGGGGCGAATTTGATATGGGCCATAATTGAGCCCAAAGCCTCTTAAAGGTCGGACCTGATCTGGGCCGTAATTTGGCCCGTAACGTGGTAGGCTTATAACCGGCCTGATCTCATATGGGCCACTTTTAGGCCCGAACGTGGCAGGTCATTAATGGACCCGGATCGGATATGGGCGGCATTTGGCCCAAAACATGGCAAGTTAATGGGCCGCCTACTAGGGTCCTCAAAATCTTGTGGGTTTACAAATTTGGGCGCCCATTAATGTTTGGTGAAATCTTGTGGGCCTTTTAGTCGGGCCATTATTATGATCCATAAGAATCTTGTGGGCCTTTACCTGGCTTACCATTATAGCACACAAAATCTTGTGGGCCTTTAGTCGGTAGGCCCATTATGGCCCATAAAATCTCATGGGCCTTTAGTCGGGCCGCCCATTATGGTCCATAAAATCTTGTGGGCCTTTATTTGGGCCGACCCATTATGGTCCATAAAATCTTATGGTCCTTTATTTGGGCCGCCCATTATGGTCCATAAAACTTGTGGGCCTTTAATTGGGCCGGCCCAATTAAACTTGTTGGGTCGTGCCACGTGTCGACGTATCATAGGCGCCTTCTGTCCAATGAGTGGATGACACCTGTCCCAGCGGTGAGCCGGCACGTGTTTCCTCGAACCAATGATGATTTTACACGTGGAAAATCCCCATTGGTCGGGGCTGTTAACGGGTTATCGGATCCAAAACCCGACCCGATAGCTTAACGGTGTTCGCTACTACGGTGGATGCCACGCGTGTTGGTCACCCTTGACGTAAAGCACTTCTCCGACGCGCGATTTATCGTCATGGAAGTGGACACTTCCGTGATGATAATTTTCGTAATGTCATGGAACACTTCTACGACAATGTATGACTATCTTGATTCTGTCATAAATTTGTCATGGATGTACATGCATGAAAAAAAAACGCGACCTACTGTGACAAACACGTATCATCACGGAAGTGTATTTTTTTTGTAGTGTTATGATAAGTAATGGAGTATTTTCTGAACTTTATTATGCATGATTGTTATAGCTTTGTATTTCTCTCCGATCTATCTGTTTGGTTTGCACAACTAGATTGATTTATCTTTAGTGGGAGAGGTGCTTTGTGATGGGTTCAATCTTGCGGTGCTCTATATCCCAATGACAGTAGGGGACAAGACACGTATTTGTATTGTTGCCATTAAGGGTAAAACAATGGGGTTTATTCATATTGGTTGGGTTTACTTTGTCTACATCATGTCATCTTGCTTAAGGCGTTACTTAGTTTTTCATGAACTTAATACCATAGATGCATGCTGGATAGCGGTCGGTAGGTGGAGTAATAGTAGTAGATGCAGGCAGGAGTCGGTCTACTTGTCTCGGACGTGGTGCCTATATACATGATCATTGCCTTGCATATCGTCATAACTATGCGTTTTTCTATCAATTGTCCAACAGTAATTTGTTCACCCACCGTATGTTATGTGTTCGAGAGAGAAGCCTCTAGTGAAAACTATGGTCCCCGGGTCTACTTTAATCATATTATAAAATCCAAAAATACGTTGCTGCAGTTTTATTTTATTTATTTTGTTTTGCAATATACCTTACTATCAACCAGTATGAGATTTAATCCTTACAAGTAACGAGTTAAGGGGATTGACAACCCTCTTGCCCGTGTTGGGTGCAAATATTTGCTTTTGTGTGTAGGTGTTGTTCACGAGTCTTTGCGTGATTCTCCTACTAGATTGATACCTTGGTTCTCACTGAAGGAAATACTTATCTCTATTGTGCTGCATCTCCTCTCCTCTTCGAGAAAAATCCCAACGCAACTCACAAGTAGCACACAATTCACACCCCTAGAGGTTTGCACCAGGGAGACTGCCAACCTTCATGTTTGTTTGGGTATGTACAGAGGGGCTTTCAGCTCTTATACATGATATCGAACAAAGAGGGAAGATTCATGGCCTAAAAGTCTACCCAAGCGCACCCCACAGTCTCTCGTATATTCTTCCGAGATGACTTATTTTTGTTATTGAGAGCAAAAAGAGAGGAAGCGATGGCCTTGAAGGAAATTATTTCCCTGTATAAAATTGTTTCGGTCAATGTATCAACCTGGAGAAATTTGCATTGTTGTTTAGCCCGAATACAACACAACTAATGAAGGACTTGGGTGAAGTGTGAGTTGTCCGTTCAGAGTGAGACGTGTAATAATAAGTATCTATTATTATGGTGTACAGTGGCATATCAAAAAATGAAGGCGTTCACATATATTAAACACAAAATCTGGGCTTCCATACAGGGTTAGGTGGAGAAATTTCTATCAAAGGCAGGGAAGGAAGTCTTAGTGAAGGCGGTTGGTGAGGCCATTCCCACCTATGCCATGTCGTTTTTATCTGACCAAGGTTTTTTTTGATGAGATCAGCACTATGATTGGTATGTTCTGGTGGAGTGAAATGGAGAAAGAAAGCACCATACATTGGACTGGTTGGCTGAAGTTAACAAAGCCCAAGGCGATGGGAGAACTGGGATTTATAGATATACACAACTTCAATATCCGAATCCTCTCTCGGCAAGTATGGCATCTGATTCAGAGACTCGAAAGCATTTGTGTAATGGTGCCTAGGGCAAAAAATCGCGGGGAAAAAATATACTAGAAGTGCAACCTTGTGATGGTATATCGTACTCATGGAGGAGCATTCTCCACGGCCTTGGTCTGATCAAAGAAGGTTATATCTGGTGCATAGGGATGGAGAAACGGTGAAGATCATGTTGGACACATGGATCCCGAGAGCTTTGTCCAATAGTGATTACACTGAGGGAAGGTAGTATGGTGACTCGAATTTGTGATCTTATGTGACCCATCACCAGCAGATGGGATGAGCATCTTGTGAATGATATGTTCTGGTGGGGCGATGCGAGACTCATACTCCAGATTCTAATCAAGAAAGCAATCAATGACTTATTAGCCTGACACTATGATTGCAAAGGAGGTCCGGGCTTGGCTCTATGATAGCAAAGGCGGTAGGAGATACAAGCTCCAAGTGAGATCGAGTGGTAGAGGAAAGGAGGTTGCACTGACACAAGCCATACCATGACAAGCAACTGCTACAAATATTCCCACCTAATCTTAATGCCTAGTGAACATAGTTCTTGGGCCCTGAAGAACAAGCTTTTGCAGTAAGCAACAAGTATTTTCCTCGTTTAGAGCATCTCCAGCTGATTATGCAAAATATGGCAAGTGACCAAAGCACTTTTTTAGGACATTTAGACCCAAAATGCTTCCAGCAGATGCCCTATCTCTATTTGGTGCTGCAAAAAATTGGGGCATCCTCATATTTTCCCCCTAAGTGCTGCAAATACCCAACAGTCGGGCCGTTACTGCAAAACAAAATTTCCTATCAACCCAGCCGCCACGAGGAAACTTTCCGGCACGACCGCCGCATCGCCTCTCTCCCGCCTGCGACAGCCGACGCCACCGGGCTGCCATGGATGGCACCTCTGACGTGACCGTCGGCCCAACCATCCTCGTTGTTGCTCATGCCACGCCCGCAGCTCCACCCCTGGTAGTTTCCGCTGCCGCCACCAAGACGAAGGCTCCTGATGCATGGTGCCAAGTTTGTGCGGCCTCACGAGCCATCGCCGCAGCTGGAGGGAATGCGTCGGGCCATGTCGTCGCTCCCAAAAGCAAGCCCCCACCCCCAAAGCCACGAGGCAGCACTGACAGGAAGAGTTCGCCACGGGATCCTGCGTTGGCTGACTCACGCTTGAAGAAGTCAAAGGCCGAGGCGACGGCTGATGTGGCTGCTCTGGTTGTGCCCTCCTCCCCTACTTCTTTCTCACCATCGTCTGTGAGGAGGAGCAACATTCACCCGGCGCCACGACCACCAGCGTGCATAACATGTTCGACAAAAGTCCCAAAGGTACACAATTTTATTTTCTCTTGTTTTTCCTATCTTTGTCACAAATTCTACCTTTTGAATGCAACTTGATATGATGTGTGTCTATGTGATTCAATTTTGTAGTATTTAGTGTTGATGATGAAACTTTTTGTAATACAGGAATGTTGCATTAAGATTTTATCACCCAAGAAATCCCCTATAAAGAATATGAATATGATATGTCCAATCTTGACATGGACGAGAAGAGTTTTTTGATTCAACACCAAAGGGAAGAACGACAATAGATGAAGACAAGTTGCCATGTTTTTTGAAATGTAGACATGTTTTTAATGTGCGAACAAATTTTGAGAATGAGAACATTTGTGGAATTCCAAAATTTATTTGAAAACACAAATTTTTTTGAAAAACTAAACATTTTTGGAAGCATGAGCATTTTTTTGGAATTCCAAAAAATATGTAATTCCTGAATTTTTTTTTAAAAGGGAATCCTTTTAATATAAATAGTAAACTGAAGAAAACCAGTTGAATAAACAATGGGAAAAAGGAAAAACAAAATTATATCTGAACCGGTGAGGAACCTTCTAGAAGGTTCCCAAACCCGAAACCAACGTCCAATTCTCCTAGCGTTAAAATGGGTCGGCCCAGCTCGGTCGCGACGTGCGAACTACTTGACGCAGTATGCACCATATAGGATGTCTCGTCAGAGACCTCCATTTGCTCAAAAAAAAAGTTAGAGACCTCCAACTTGGGGTCAAATAAATAGTCGAAGCCACGCCTGAAGCAAGGCGCCAATGGACCACCCCACTCTGGGAATCTCACTTGAATGGCTTATTTTCTGTTTTTTCATCTTTGGTTTTGTAGTCAATTTTTTTCCAGAAAAACAACTTTTGGATATTTTAAGTATCTAAATAATTAAAACCCTATTAGAAATACATTAGAAAGTTTACTATATAGCCATAAAAAAGTGTAATGTTTATTAAAAAAATGTTGATCATGTAATTGGTACACAAAAAAGAGTTCACCGCATATAAAGAAATGTTTACCATTCAGCAAAAAAAAAGGTCATGTGCTAGAAAATGTTCACTGTATATCAAAAATATGTTTATAGTAGGAAAGTGCAAAAAAAAGATGACAGACCAAACCCGGAAGAAATAAAAATAAAACAAAGAAAAAACGAAAACGGGAAACAAAAGGGCACAATAGGAAAAAATAAAATAAAAACTGCAGCAGTGCAGCAATCCTCGAACAAGGTTGGCAAAACACACCTCGGCTATTTGGCAAAAACTGCGTCAAATAGGATTTCTCTGAAAGCACCATGATTCAACCCGGCAATCCGATTCATGGGTGGCCGCGCCCATGGGCATCCGACCCGAATGCGTAGAGTATGCGTTGCCATCTTCACCCGTGGACAAGTCCGGTAGGTAATCCGATTAGTCATGGGTAGTGTATGTTAGAGGAATGTAGCGTGAGGAGGGCTCTTGAAAAATTTGTGGTGTTAGGCGGAGACCCTATTATTGTCTCTACAATTCTGCACTCTCCAAAGAAAAATGAAATAAAATAAGTTTTAATTTGTTTTTATGATTTTTTGGAAAATAAAATATACCTGTGCTAAATGGTCGCGCTGACTATAGGCCTATGAAACTAGACTGTGGTTGTGATTACGAATGGAGACGGTGGCCATGGGAGGAGGGTGCGCTAATTGTGGCCTCATATGGGCTGGGTTGGTCGATTAGATTGCATGGATTTTTTTTTTTTTTGAAAATGGAGGCGTACCCCCGGTCTCTGCATCATAATGATGCATGCCGTCATATTATTAAGAAGTCGTAAAGTATCTCAAAGTCGTCAAAGTATTACAGCTCGCAAGAGGAGCGAAAAATAAAAGTAAAGCAAAGTTCATACTGACAATCACAACCGGAATGTCAATAAAAAGGATAAGCTCCCTAGACTCCTATCCTATTATGCGACCGCCATCCGAACCGGTTGAATATAGTCCGTGGACCATCTCCCACTGGTTGCACCCAGTAATCAAAGGCTCCCTGGATTCCATAGGAGTGAGTAAGGAACATGTACGGATCCAAACGGTAGCTCTGAAGATGACCTGCAAGAAAGTTAAATTGTGTTGTCTGTTAAATATCAAATCATTCCTGCAATTTCTTATAGCCCACGATAGCGCACATATTTCAATCCGAATACGAGCCGCCGTAGTATGTTCGACCCCAGTTAACCACATTCGAAACAACGATGCAATGTCAACTGGAGGAGTAATGTTGAAGACTATATGAATCGTTCTCCAAAGCAATTTGGCCAATGGGCATTCAAGAAATAAATGTTGTATTGTTTCATCGTGATCACAAAAGCAACATCATGGACTACCTACCCATCGCCTCTTGATTAAGTTGTCCTTTGTAAGAATTACTTGTTTGTGGACAAACCACATAAAGATTTAAATGCACAAAAGAATCTTAATCTTCCAAATTCTACCACTAAAGATAGGAATCTATGTTTGATTAACAAACTTGACAAGAGGCTCACGAAAGTCGTCAGCTCGTTCGTTAAGCTTGTTAACCGTGTTTAACTAGCAGAATTATCGTGCACTCATTAAACTTGTGGAATATGAGCTTTTGGTTCACCCCTAGTGGTGGCTTCCCACAGTGTCCTTTTTTTTCTTTTCAACCATTATTGCACGACTAGCACATATGCCCGTGCGTTGCAACGGGAGAACAAATAATATGCATTTAAAGTTAGTGAGAATTATATGTGCACGCAAAACCCTATTCGCACGTGAAAAAGGAACATTTAGCTTCTCGATTTCACCGGGCGTGAAGTAATCAATCTGCTATTTTTCCATTCCTTGATCGAAGGCATTTAAGAGTTTTGTTACGTCATCGTACGCCAGAGAAGGCACATGAATTATTCAATCTACTTTTCCTTTCAATCGAGGAGATTTTAAGGTACGATGTTTCTCAATATTGTTGGAAACTTGAACCATTTTAAATCCTGAACACTTTTTTGAAAATTATGTACACTTTCAGAACAAACGCAAACAAAATTTGAAACAAGAACTCCTCAAAAATTAACAAACATTTTTTAAATCACCAACATTTTTATCAAAACATGAACATTATTTGAATTTGTGAACATTTTCTTAGAAAGGAATATGTATTGAAAATTCATAACATTTTTCAAAATGTGTATATTTCAACAATATAATGAATTGTGAAAAATTCACTAAAGAATATTTTTCAAATTTGAAGCATTTTTAAATTACCATTTTACTTTTAGAAATCTCAAAAAAATTTGAAAAACAATAGAAGTTTTTGAAACAATGGGAAAAATTAAGATCTGAATATTTTCTAAATAGCAATAAAAAATTGAATTTCTGAACATTTTCTATAATTTTACTTTTTTCTTAAAATTCTAGACATTTTTTGAGTATTTTGAAATTAAATTTATCAGAAAAATAAACTTAGAAGTGAAAAAAGAGATAGGGGAAGGAGAATATAAATAGAAGTAAAATACAGAAACAAAGAAAATGGGCCAGCCCATTATCCGTTATCATGTGCGAAGCTGAAACTATTTGCCGCCCTGGGCGGAAAATAGAACTATTACCAGCTGCGTGGGTAGGAAAATAAGTGGTATGGCTTCGTTGGGCCACAGCGCGCAACCCACATACGAATTCTGGAAAGACATTTTTGTAGCAGACAAATGCATAGAAAAAAATTATTTTCGGTGGTGAACGGATGAAAAATTGGCGAAACGCACCATGCTTTCTTAGTGGGTAGGTATAAATATAGATAAATAATAATAATATAATATATAATAAAGAAGACAAATAAACAGGGAAGAAATGAAAAAAAATAGTACCACCTCGAATAAAAACAATCTTTTCGATGGTGAATGGATGAATAAATCAGAGAATCACCTTGCTTTTTGATGGTGAATGGATGAAAAAAATCAGAGAAACACCTTGCTTTTTGATGGTGAATGGATAAAAGAAGGTATAGATTTAGATATATAATAAGGTATAGATCAAAACCGAAATATTTTTTAATTTTGTGACCGAATTTTGAAAGTGGAACATATTTTGAACATTCCGAATAATTTTATAAATTCTCTTTTTAAACGCAGACATTATTTTGAATCTGTGAACATTTTACTAAAACAATAATAATTTCAAATTTCGAAATTTTCTAAAAGTACATGTTCTTAAAATCCTGAACAATTTTTTATTATTTCTGAATCTAAAAAAATTGGAACAAGAAAAAAAATGAATGTTCCAAACATTTTAAAAAGGGAAGACAATATTTCGATAAAAAATCGAAAATTTGACAAATGAAATTTCTAAACTTTTTTGAAAATTATGAATTACTAAATAAGGTAAAAATAAAAATATATTTTGACGGAAAAAGAAAACGGGCCGGCCCAGTCCTGGGCGCCTTGTGCGAAGTCCGCCTATCTACCGCAGTGGGCGAGAAATAGGCATTTTGCGGATACATGGGCAGGTAAATAAGTGGGCTGGCTTCACTGGGCCATGGTGTGTGCGGGCAGAGTACGAAATTCGGGATTGCTAAAAATGCAGACGGACTCCCAAAAATTTAGTACCACCTCGAATAGAAAAATAATTTTTAACGATGAACGGATGAAAAAAGTGAAGAAACGCACCTTGCTTTATTATTATTATTATTATTATTATTATTATAAAATAATAAAATAAAATATTGCACGATGATATACGGATTCCGTCCGGCGGGATCTAAACACGGCAGCATGTCTAGGTTGGCCGGGACACGGTCGCGTCCATCATTCAACGATGCCGCTAGCAATCTCATGTCCAGCTGCACGCAACATCTCAGGCGTGTCCTGGGGAGGCTTGCTCGATGCCTCGATCACGAAGACCAGACTACGAATTAAAAACAAGATAAGACAGTTGTCATTTGCTTCGTGCGCGCCTCAAATGCACGCACGAATCCTTGACTATACGACCTCGCATTGCATCCTCGTCCTAAGGGCATGTACAATTGTTTAGACAAGATTTGTCTGTAATACCATGCCACATCATATATAGGCTGTACTATCGACGCAGGTTACAACGCACAAATCTGGTTATGCGTAACAAACAGATATAGCTGGTGGCTGACCAGTGCCGACCGGCCGAAGCGAGGGTTTAAAAAACAGAAAACAGATTTCTCAAGAGAGAAACGATTTGTTACAGACTTCCCTCGTACAACGGGAAAAAGCACGACGCGAAGCGGCGATTTTTGTGGGAATAGACGATCGTTAATTCAACAGACGGGCTGTCTCCTTTTGGTTAATCTCTTTCCTCCACGCACGCAAAAATCTTACGTGGCCTGGGTTGCAGACGGCTGAATAGATACCAATGTACATGCCCTAATCACCTACTCGACCTCGTGGCTCCCTCGTCGTATATATATAGACCTAATCCCTCGTCGTTAACCAAACCACCGTGCTCCTCCTTAGCTCGCAATACGTACAGATAACCAAGAGTGCACCGGCCGGTCATCTCGGCTCACCGTGGCGGTGATCTTGGAGGTCGATGGCCATGGGAACAATGATGGTCGCCGTCGTGGCGGGACTGCTCCTGCACGCCGCCACCGTGGCCGAGGCGCAGACCCTCAGGGTTGGGTACTACGACCAGACGTGCAATAGAGCCGAGAGCATCGTGTTCGAGGAGGTCCAGAAGGCGTGGAACGCGGACAGGAGCATGCCGCTGGCGCTGCTACGGTTGCACTTCCACGACTGCTTCGTGAATGTAAGCCTGTGCGCACGTACCGGCCGCGGTCTAGCCGTGGTGTAACGTAAACGCGTGGTGTTCAATTTTGTGATGGACTGCGACGTGCGTGTGCGTGTGCGTGGCAGGGGTGCGACGGCTCGGTGCTGCTGGAGTCCGGCGACAACCAGGCGGAGAAGAACGCGCCGCCGAACCAGAGCCTGCGCGGGTTCGAGGTGATCGACAGGGCCAAGGCGAGGATCGAGGCCGTTTGCAAGGAGACGGTGTCGTGCGCCGACATCCTCGCCTACGCAGCCAGGGACAGCGTCAGGGTCGCGGTACGTGCGTGCGTGACACATTTGACACTAAATAATAGCCAGCAGGTTCAACGGCTTGTGATGTCGATCACTGACGTACGGCCGACCAAATAATTGGGGATTTCACATGCTTGCATGCATGCAGACAGGCGGGTACGAGTACAAGGTCCCCGGCGGAGGCCGGACGGCACGGTGTCGCGGGCGAGCATGGCCAACAGCGACCTCCCGCCTCACAAGCAGCGGAACATGGACCTGCTGGCGCAGTACTTCTCCAGGAAGGGCCTGTCAATGGACGACGTCGTCGTCCTGTCGGGCGCGCACACGCTGGGGGTGACGCGGTGCGGCACCTTCGACTACCGGCTGATGAGCGACCAGGACAAGGGCATGAACGCGACCTTCAGGAACGAGCTGAGGCGGCAGTGCGGCTACGACGCGAACAGGGTGGTGTCCCTGGACGCCGGCAGCCCCTACGGGTTCGACACCAGCTACTACGCCAACGTGCTGGCCAACCGCACCGTGCTCGAGTCCGACGCTGCGCTCAACTCGCCCCGGACCGTGGCCAGGGTCAGGGAGCTCAGGGCCGCCGCCCCGTCCGCCTTCTTCGGCAGCTTCGCGGTTGCCATGGGGAGGATGGGCGCCGTCCGCGGCGGCAACCCGGGCAAGGTCCGCGCTAACTGCAGGAGGGTCAGAACGTGATCGACGCGCGTGCGTGGCGGCTTGGCCATTGAATTGTTTCGTGATTGTTCATCGGTTTGATGATTAGCATTGTAGCAACATGTGAACATCGGTTGCTCCGGGTTCGGGCATTCGTTCAGTTCAGTACGTGTAACATTGTTTTTTTTTTTTCATTTGAGGGACAGTACGTGTAACATTGTTGTTCCTTGGGCGAGGCTAATTCGTGCCCTTCGTGCCGTCATGTTTCTTTTCTTGCGAAGACATGTTATTCAAATTTGAAAATGTGCCGAACTTGTTTGACCAAAAGAACAGTAAGTGGTTTCAGTTCACGGTTATTCAATGTTTTTTTTCTTCAAAGTTTGCAAATATTTTGTTAGGCCATCTCCAACACCGACCCACAAACCGACAATCAGATTTGTCCATGGAAAGGGTGACCAGTCCGCGAACACGGATGCGGAAGCCGGCCGTCGAAAACTAGCCGCATATGTTGTTGCATTTCGATCGAAATATAATGAAATTGAAAAAAATTTAATACATATTTAAACAACCCGAACGATACTCATTCATACTTGGATAAATTTTATATAAAACCCAATGATTTTCGACATATTTGAACTAGATCGGACTCTAAACCTAGCCTAAATGCCAACCAACGCCTGTTCCCCATATCCATTAGGCTTGAGCCTCGGGAACTAAAGCTCCGCCTCCACCTCCGCAGCCTGCAAGCGGCTAATCGACTGGCGATGATGACCCCGCTAAACTTGGCTTCAACGGGAGTGAAAGAGCGGTGGCCTTCCTAGGACCCGAGGGCCGGCGACCTCCCATCCTCTACCCTTCCGCGTTGCCATCGCCGCGCACAAACACGCCAACTTCATGGTTGTGGCGACGAGGCGCGACCGTGGCGGAGCTGGCGACCTCGCACACACCCTTGTTGTACACGTCATCTGTCACCTCGTCGATCTCCTTGAAGGTGGCTTTCCAACTTCGCCTGATGGAGGCGGTACTGCTAGCAGTCACGACGGATGTCGTGAGCGGAACAATAGGAGTCGAGTAGTGCCTCCTGCTCGGGCACATCCACGTCCGGCGCGATGGCCGTGGCGGCGGCGAGTTGCTCCTCTGCACACCGATGCTTGTCGAGGAGACGGAGGTTGTACTCATGGTCGGCATGCACCTGCCGGAACGCGGCCCGCCGCTCTTCCAACATCATCTTGGTGTAGTGAACATGGGCCTCGCCGTGGTAATGCCGGCATTGGGCGGCGAGGATGAAGCGCGGCTCGTCATCGGCCGCCTCTTCCATTGGCGTGTCCGCAGCGTTGGCCTCAGTCTGCTCGCCGGCCTGCCATCCGGCTTCATTGGCAGCGATCTTCTGCTTTTGCTCGGACAAGAAGCTGTCCCAGAGTGCTTTGGAGCTCAAGGAGGCAATGTCGGATGTGGTGCGGAGAGGAGAAAGGGAGCGGACGATGTTGGATGCAGCTATTGCCGAGCCTAGTGTTTGAATAGTGGGCGGATGGTAGGGCAATCAGCGAGGTGGTTAACGATGGGCAGTAGACGGACGAATGGATGGTGCCGGAGAAGGTTCCTCGGCATTTGCACATGTTTAATGTAGGTAGGCCGGGTTGTCATTCGAACGCGGAGCATTCGCATGCAAATGGGAAGCAGTGCGGGCGGCGCTCTCGGCCGGTGCGCCGCTTCAATGTTGGGCGACGTGAGAGGTCGCGTCGCTCCGAGCCGCACGAATGCGACTCTGGTGCTATGGAGTGGCTCTGACCGCTTCGGACGAGAAAGAGCGCGGGTGGGGGAGATTTTTGGATGGGTCAGATTTGTCGGACGCTTGAGCGGCAATAGTCCAGACTCCCGCAAAGCCCTCCGAGTTTGCTTCTGGTTCGCAAGAAAGAGGATGTCCATGTTGGGGAACGTAGTAATTTCAAAAAAAATCCTACGCACACGCAAGATCATGGTGATGGATAGCAACGAGAGGGGAGAGTGTTGTCCACGTACCCTCGTGGGACCGAAGCGGAAGCGTTAGCACAACGCGGTTGATGTAGTCGTACGTCTTCACGATTCGACCGATCAAGTACCGAACGTACGACACCTCCGAGTTCAGCACATGTTCAGTCCGATGACGTCCCTCGAACTCCGATCCAGCCGAGTGTTGAGGGAGAGTTTCGTCAGCACGACGGCGTGGTGACGATGTTGACGTTCTACCGACGTAGGGCTTCGCCTAAGCACCGCTACAGTATTATCGAGGTGGACTATGGTGGAGGGGGGCACCGCACACGGCTAAAAGATCAACTTGATCAATTGTTGTGTTTCTGGGGTGCCCCCTGCCCCGTATATAAAGGAGCAAGGGGGGGTGCGGCCGGCCATAGGAGGAGGCGCGCCGGAGGAGTCCTAGTCCCACCGGGAGTAGGACTCCCCTCCCCCCCTTTCCTTGTTGGATTAGGACTTGGGGAGGGGGAAGGAGTGGAGGAGAAGGAAGGAAGGGGGGGCGGCGCCCCCCTCTCCTTGTCCTATTCGTACTAGGGGGAGGGGCGCGCGGCCAGCGCTTGCCTCCTCTCCTCTCTTCCACCTAGGCCCACTAAGGCCCATTAAGTTACCGGGGGGTTCCGGTAACCTCCCGGTACTCCGGTAAAATCCCGATTTCACCCGGAACAATTCCGATATCCAAACATAGGCTTCCAATATATCAATCTTCATGTGTCGACCATTTCAAGACTCCTCGTCATGTCCGTGATCACATCCGGGACTCCGAACAACCTTCGGTACATCAAAACATATAAACTCATAATATAAGCATCGCCGAAGCGTTAAGCATGCGGACCCTACGGGTTCGAGAACTATGTAGACATGACCGAGACACGTCTCCGGTCAATAACCAATAGCGGAACCTGGATGCTCATATTGGCTCCCACATATTCTATGAAGATCTTTATCGGTTAGACCGCATAACAACATACGTTGTTCCCTTTGTCATCGGTATGTTACTTGCCCGATATTCGATCGTCGATATCTCAATACCTAGTTCAATCTCGTTGCCGACAAGTCTCTTTACTCGTTCCGTAATACATCATCCCGCAACTAACTCATTAGTTGCAATGCTTGCAAGGCTTAAGTGATGTGCATTACCGAGAGGGCCCAGAGATACACCTCCGACAATCGGAGTGACAAATCCTAATCTCAAAATACACCAACCCAACATGTACCTTTGGAGACACCTGTAGAGCTCCTTTATAATCACCCGATTCGTTGTGACGTTTGGTAGCACACAAAGTGTTCCTCCGCAATCGGGAGTTTCATAATCTCATAGTCATAGGAACATGTATAAGTCATGAAGAAAGCAATAGCAACATACTAAATGATCGGGTGCTAAGCTAACGGAATGGGTCATGTCAATCATATCATTCTCCTAGTGATGTGATCCTGTTAATCAAATGACAACTCATGTCTATGGCTAGGAAACATAACCATGTTTGATCAACAAGCTAGTCAAGTAGAGGCATACTAGTGACACTCTGTTTGTCTATGTATTCACACATGTATTGTGTTTCCGGTTAATACAATTCTAGCATGAGTAATAAACATTTATCATGATATAAGGAAATAAATAATAACTTTATTATTGCCTCTAGGGCATATTTCCTTCAGTTTCCCACTTGCACTAGAGTCAATAATCTAGATTATACAGTAATGATTCTAACACCCATGGAGCCTTGGTGTTGATCATGTTTTGCTCGTGGAAGAGGCTTAGTCAACGGGTGCGCAACATTCAGATCCGTATGTATCTTGCAAATCTCTATGTCTCCCACCTGGATTAGATCCCGGATGGAATTGAAGTGTCTCTCGATGTGCTTGGTTCTCTTGTGAAATCTGGATTCCTTCGCCAAGGCTATTGCTCTAGTATTGTCACAAAAGATTTTCATTGGACCCGATGCACTAGTGTATGACACCTAGATCGGATATGAACTCCTTCATCCAGACTCCTTCATTTGCTGCTTCCGAAGCAGCTATGTACTTCAGCGTCACGTAGATCCCGCCACGACGCTTTGTTTAGAATCGCACCAACCGACAAAGCACCACCGTTCAATGTAAACACGTATCCGGTTTGCGATTTAGAATCGTCCGGATCGTGTCAAAGCTTGCATCAACGTAACCATTTATGATGAGCTCTTTGTCACCTCCATAAACGAGAAACATATCCTTAGTCCTTTTCGTGTACTTCAGGATGTTCTTGACCATTGTCCGATGATCCACTCTGGATTACTTTGGTACCTCCTGCTAGACTTACAGCAAAGGCACACATCAGGTCTGTACACATTGCATACATGATAGAGCCTATGGTCAAGCATAGGGAACATCTTTTATTTTCTCTCTATCTTCTGCAGTGGTCGGGCATTGAGTCTTACTCAACTTCACACCTTGTAACACAGGCAAGAACCCTTTCTTTGCTTGACCCATTTTGAACTTCTTCAAAACTTTGTCAAGGTATGTGCTTTGTGAAAGTCCAATTAAGCGTCTTGATCTATCTCTATAGATCTTAATGCCCAATATATAGGCAGCTTCACCGAGGTCTTTCATTGAAGAACTCTTATTCAAGTATCCCTTTATGCTATCTAGAAATTCTATATCATTTCCAATCAGCAATATGTCATCCACATATAATATTAGAAATGCTACAGAGCTCCCACTCACTTTCTTGTAAATACAGGCTTCTCCAAAAGTCTGTACAAAACCAAATGCTTTGATCACACTATCAAAGCGTTTATTCCAACTCCGAGAGGCTTGTACCAGTCCATAGATGGATCGCTGGAGCTTGCATACTTTATTAGCTCCCTTTGGATCGACAAAACCTTCCGGTTGCATCATATACAACTCTTCTTCCAGAAATCCATTCAGGAATGCAGTTTTGACATCCATTTGCCAAATTTCATAATCATAAAATGCGACAATCGCTAACATTATTCGACAGACTTAAGCATCGCTTCGGTGAGAAGGTCTCATCGTAGTCAATCCCTTGAACTTGTCGAAAACCTTTTGCAACAAGTCGAGCTTTGTAGACAAAGAACATTACCGTCGTCGGTCTTCTTCTTGAAAATCCATTTATTCTCAATTGCTTGCCGATCATCGGGCAAGTCAACCAAAGTCCATACTTTGTTCTCATACATGGATCCCATCTCAGATTTCATGGCCTCAAGCCATTTTGCGGAATCTGGGCTCACCATCGCTTCTTCATAGTTCGTAGGTTCATCATGATCTAGTAGCATGACTTCCAGAATAGGATTACCGTACCACTGCAGTGCGGATCTTACTCTGGTTGATCTACGAGGCTCAAGAGTAACTTGATCTCAAGTTTCATGATCTTCATCATTAACTTCCTCACCAGTTGGTGTAGGTGTCACGTAAACCGGTTTCTGTGATGAACTACTTTCCAATAAGGGAGCAGGTATAGTTACCTCATCAAGTTCTACTTTCCTCCCACTCACTTCTTTCGAGAGAAACTCCTTCTCTAGAAAGTTTCTGAATTTAGCAACAAACGTCTTGCCTTTGGATCTGTGATAGAAGGTGTACCCAACAGTCTCCTTTGGGTATCCTATGAAGACACATTTCTCCGATTTGGGTTCGAGCTTATTAGGTTGAAACTTTTTCACATAAGCATTGCAGGCCCAAACTTTCAGAAACAACAACTTTGGTTTCTTGCCAAACAACAGTTCATAAGGCGTCGTCTCAACGGATTTCGATCGTGCCCTATTTAACGTGAATGCGGCCGTCTCTAAAGCATAACCCCAAAACAATAGCGGTAAATCAGTAAGAGACATCATATATCGCACCATATCTAGTAAAGTACGATTACGACGTTCGGACACACCATTACGTTGTGGTGTTCTGTGGCGTGAGTTGCGAAACTATTCCGCATTGTTTCAAATGTACACCAAACTCGTAACTCAAATATTCTCCTCCACGATCAGATTGTAGAAACTTTATTTTCTTGTTATGATGATTTTCAACTTCACTCTGAAATTCTTTGAACTTTTCAAATGTTTCATACTTATGTTTCATTAAGTAGATATACCCATATCTCGCTTAAGTCATCTGTGAAGGTGAGAAAATAACGATATCCGCCACGAGCCTCAACATTCATCGGACCACATACATCTGTATGTATGATTTCCAACAAATCTGTTGCTCTCTCCATAGTACCGGAGAACAGCGTTTTAGTCATCTTGCCCATGAGGCACGGTTCGCAAGTACCAAGTGATTCATAATCAAGTGATTCCAAAAGTCCATCTGTATGGAGTTTCTTCATGCGATTTACACCGATATGACCTAAACTGCAGTGCCACAAATAAGTTGCACTATCATTGTCAACTCTGCATCTTTTGGCTTCAATATTATGAATATGTGTGTCACTACTATCGAGATTCAATAAGAATAGACCACTCTTCAAGGGTGCATGACCATAAAAGATATTACTCATATAAATAGAACAACCATTATTCTCTGATTTAAATGAGTAACCGTATCGCATCAAACAAGATCCAGATATAATGTTCATGCTCAATGCCGCACCAAATAACAATTATTTAGGTCTAATACTAATCCCGAAGGTAGATGTAGAGGTAGCGTGTCAATTCCCGATCACATCAACTTTGGAACCATTTCCCACGCCGCATCGTCACCTCGCCCTTAGCCAATCTTCGCTTAATCCGTAGCCCCTGCTTCGATTTGCAAATATTAGCAACATGTAACCCAGTATCAAATACCTGTGTGCTATCATGCGAGCATTAGTAAGGTACACATCAATAACATGTATATCACATATACCTTTGTTCACCTTGCCATCCTTCTTATCCGCCAAATACTTGGGGCGTTCCGCTTCCGATTGACCAGTTTGCTTGGCAGAAGCACTCGATTTCGTGCTTAGGTCCGCATTTGGGTTTCTTCTCTTGAGCATCAACTTGCTTTGTTCTTCTTGAAGTTCCCCTTCTTCTTCCCTTTGTCCTTTTCTTGAAAATAGTGGTCTTGTTGACCATCAACACTTGATGCTCCTTCTTGATTTCTACCTCCGCAGCCTTTAGCATTGCGAAGAGCTCGGAATTGTCTTATCCATCCCTTGCATGTTATAGTTCATCATGAAGCTCTTATAGCTTGGTGGCGTTGATTGGAGAATTTCATCAATGACGCTATCATCCGGAAGATTAACTCCCAGCTTGAATCAAGTGATTATTATACCAAGACATCTTGAGTATATGCTCACCGATGTAACTATTCTCCTCCATCTTGCAATCAGAGAACTTATTGGAGACTTCATATCTCTCAATCCGGGCATTTGCTTGAAATATTAACTTCAACTCCTGGAACATCTCATATGCTCCATGACGCTCAAAATGGCATTGAAGACCTGGTTCTAAGCCGTAGCATGGCACACCGAACTATTGAGTAGTCATCAACTTTGCTCGCCAGACGTTCATAACATCTCGATGTTCCTCCTGCAGGTTCGGCACCCAGCCGGTGCTTCCAGGACGTAATTCTTTTGTGCGAGAATGAGGACAATCTCAAATTACGGACCCAAATTGCGTGTAATTGGTACCATCATCTTTCAACTTTGCTTTCTCAAGGAACGCATTAAAATTCAACGGAACAACAAAGACATGCCATCTATCTACAATCAACATAGACAAGCAAGATACTATCAGGTACTAAGTTCATGATAAATTTAAGTTCAATTAATCAAATTACTTAAGAACTCCCACTTAGATAGACATCCATCTAATCTTCTAAGTGATCACGTGATCCAAATCAACTAAACCATGTTCGATCATCACGTGAGATGGAATAGTTTCAATGGTGAACATCACTATGTTGATCATATCTACTATATGATTCACGCTCGACCTTTCGGTCTCCGTGTTCGAGGCCATATCTGCTATATGCTAGGCTCGTCAAGTTTAACCTCGAGTATTCTGCGTGTGCAACTGTTTTGCACCCTTTGTATTTGAAGTAGAGCCTATCACACCCGATCATCACGTGGTGTCTCAGCACGAAGAACTTTCGCAACGGTGCATACTCAGGAAGAACACTTATACTTTGATAATTTAGTGAGGGATCATCTTATAATGCTACCGTCAATCAAACCAAGATAAGATGCATAAAAGATAAACATCACATGCAATCAATATAAGTGATATGACATGGCCATCATCATCTTGTGCTTGTGATCTCCATCTCCGAAGCACCTCCATGATCACCATCGTCACCGGCGCCGACACCTTGATCTCCATCGTAGCATCGTTGTCGCCTCGCCAATCTTATGCTTTCTACGACTATCGCTACCGCTTAGTGATAAAGTAAAGCATTACGAGGCGATTGCATTGCATACAATAAAGCGACAACCATATGGCTCCCCGCCATTGCCGATAACTCGGTTACAAAACATGATCATCTCATACAATAAAATTTAGCATCATGTCTTGACCATATCACATCACAACATGCCCTGCAAAAACAATTTAGACGTCCTCTACTTTTGTTGTTGCAAGTTTTACGTGGCTGCTATAGGCTTAGCAAGAACCGTTCTTACCTACGCATCAAAAACCACAACGATAGTTTGTCAAGTTGGTGTTGTTTTAACCTTCGCAAGGACCGGGCGTAGTAACACTCGGTTAAACTAAAGTTGGAGAAACTGACACCCGCCACCAATTGTGCAAAGCACGTCGGTAGAACCAGTCTCGCGTAAGCGTCTGGCGTAATGTCGGTCCGGGCTGCTTCATCCAACAATACCGCCCGAACTAAAGTATGACATCTTTGGTAAGCGGATGACTTATATCGCCCACAACTCACTTGTGTTCTACTCGTGCATATGACATCTACGCATAAAACCGTGCTCGGATGCCATCGCTGGGGGACGAGTAATTTCAAAAAATTCCTACGCACACGCAAGATCATGGTGATGCATAGCAACGAGGGGTGCGTGTTGTCCACGTACCCTCGTGAGACCGAAAAGCGGAAGCGTAAGCACAACGCGTTGATGTAGTCGTCGTCTTCACGATCCGACCGATCAAGTACCGAACGTGCGGCACCTCCGAAGTTCAGCACACGTTCAGCCCGATGACATCCCTCGAACTCCGATCCAGCCGAGTGTTGAGGGAGAGTTTCACAAGACGACGGCGTGGTGACGATGTTGATGTTCTACCGACGCAGGGCTTCGCCTAAGCACCGCTACAGTATTATCGAGGTGGACTATGGTGGAGGGGGGCACCGCACACGGCTAAAAGATCAACTTGATCAATTGTTGTGTTTCTGGGGTGCCCCCCTGCCCCCGTATATAAAGGAGCAAGGCGGGGAGCGGGCGGCCATAGGAGGAGGCGCGCCGGAGGAGTCCTACTCCCACCGGGAGTAGGACTCCCCCCTTTCCTAGTTGGATTAGGACTTGGGAGGGAAGGAGTGGAGGAGAAGGAAGGAAGAGGCGCCGCCCTCTCCTTGTCCTATTCGGACTAGGGGGGAGGGGCGCGCGGCCAGCCCTTGCCTCCTCTCCTCTCTTCCACCTAGGCCCACTAAGGCCCATTAAGTTACCGGGGGGGTTCCGGTAACCTCTCGGTACTCCGGTGAAATCCCGGTTTCACCCGGAACACTTCTGATATCCAAACATAGGCCTCCAATATATCAATCTTCATGTCTCGACCATTTCGAGACTCCTCGTCATGTCCGTGATCACATCCGGACTCCGAACAACCTTCGTACATCAAAACATATAAACTCATAATATAACCATCATCGAAACGTTAAGCGTGCGGACCCTACGGGTTCGAGAACTATGTAGACATGACCGAGACACGTCTCCCATCAATAACCAATAGCGGAACCTCGATGCTCATATTGGCTCCACATATTCTACGAAGATCTTTATCGGTCAAACCGCATAACAACATACGTTGTTCCCTTTGTCATCGGTATGTTACTTGCCGAGATTCGATCGTTGGTATCTCAATACCTAGTTCAATCTCAAGTATCGACAAGTCTCTTTACTCGCTCCGTAATACATCATCCCGCAACTAACTCATTAGTTGTAATGCTTGCAAGGCTTAAGTGATGTGCATCACCGAGAGGGCCTGGAGATACCTCTCCAGCAATCGGAGTGACAAATCCTAATCTCAAAATCGCCAACCCAACATGTACCTTTGGAGACACCTGTAGAGCTCCTTTATAATCACCCAGTTACGTTGTGACGTTTGGTAGCACACAAAGTGTTCCTCCGGCAAACGGGAGTTGCATAATCTCATAGTCATAGGAACATGTATAAGTCATGAAGAAAGCAATAGCAACATACTAAACGATCGGGTGCTAAGCTAACGCCAGATCATGAATTAGTAACTGCATCCAATCTCCGAAAAGTCCCGATTGTTTCGATTTTTGAAATGGGATATTTACGGAATTGCCCAAAGTGAGAAGCAAAAATGTTCTGATAAATGGGTCATGTCAATCATATCATTCTCCTAATGATGTGATCCTGTTAATCAAATGACAACTCATGTCTATGGCTAGGAAACATAACCATGTTTGATCAACAAGCTAGTCAAGTAGAGGCATACTAGTGACACTGCTTGTTTGTCTATGTATTCACACATGTATTATGTTTCCGGTTAATACAATTCTAACATGAATAATAAACATTTATCATGATATAAGGAAATAAATAATAACTTTATTATTGCCTCTAGGGCATATTTCCTTCAGTCCGGACTAGCCCATGGACGGATACATGATCGCGTTGGATGGCAAAACACGTCCGAACCGCACGGGCCGAATGGTTGCACGCGGTTTGTGGGTCGCCGTTGGAAATGCCCTTTCTTTTCTTCAGTAATGTACTTTACCAAAGGCGAACGCGTACTTCGCTGAGCTATTCACTCGTGGTATTAAATTTGTTTCTCTAGCAGGTTATTATTATCGGTTATTTCATTTTGTTTTCATCTACACTGTCTTGGGTTTTCATTGTGTCTTGGTGATTTTTTCCATTTGTATATCATGTTGGGCTTTTGTTGGAGACTATATTTTCTCAAGAGGAGGGTGAAGTAGTTAGGTGTATGGTTTGTGGAGTCCTTGCATGTTTCGGCCTTGGTCTCCACCGGTGGCGGTTGTCTGAGCTCTTATTCCACATTGTGAACCTGAAATTGTTGTCATAACGCTCACATGATTCGGCTCATGAAGCACTCGCTTACTCGACTCAGCTCCCTGTTTCGTTAGCACGCTTAGTTTTCTTTTCACTCATTCTAGTGCTAGCTCAAAATAAAACCGATTGCTGTATTTTTTTATTCACAGAAGTTCATTAAATCAAATAAGTTCACATATTTTAAATAATCTTGATTTTCAGAAAATGTTGCAAATTAAAATAATTCACTTTAAAAACAAACCATGGATTTCAAACAGTGTTCATGAATTTGAAAAAGGTTCATAAATTCAAAAACAAATCACCAACTTAATATTTTTCATGATTTAGGAATATTTGTGAGTTCTAAAATGTTCATAGTATTTTTCAATTTCCGGAATTTTAGTAAATGTTCATGAATTAGCATGTAAAAATATAGAATGCAAAATGAAAAGAGAAGGAAAACATAAAAAAAAGGAAAAATGACCAGGAAAAAACCAAATGAAAAACTATCAGAATTGATGAAAAATACAGAAGAAAGAAAGAAAAAACAAGCAAAACCTTCTCAAAACTGGAAAATCCGGCCTAGTGGGACACACCATTGTAGGCCGGGCCCATAGCGTCCCCCACATGTTCTGCAGTTCGTCTCGCCCGAGTTTCTATGTCACCACAAGTCTTATTCTCCATAGTTGACCCTGGTTTTCAGCTGTGACTTACTGGAGTTTTTTGACTTCTTACTACTGAACATTCGGGTTTGTTTCAGGTTACTGAAGGTCTCAACGGCTTTTGTTGCCGGAACTGATGCCGAGTCACATGGGTAGGTGATTACTTTCAACACCTTCTACAGAGTACATAGACATAGCAGCCAAGAACGGTTTGTTACATTTGTTATTACGGGGTAGTTTATTTTTTTCGAGAGTGCACCTAGGTATATCATAGCTTTATACAAGGCAGAATTATAAGTACAAAAAGACTACCATTCGCTGCGAACAACGAGTGTAGCACGAACACCACACACAAGCATGTCCAGGGACAGCCACCAACGATCATACAACACTGCAAAGCACAAGCGTCTGCCCTTACAGATAACAACACCGCATCTCGACCCACAGCAACACCTCCGAAGACCAACTGCTCCATTGAACTTCGTTTGTCGACGCACCATCCACCCTCAATGCCGAAGAGGAGGTGGCAGGTAAATGGCAGGACTTGCTCCGATCTAAGGAAGACACCGTCTTGGATGCATCGGCGATGGCCGTGCATAACGCCGTCGGGAATCAGAATAGGACCGCGGCAAACACCGGAGAAGAGCAGCGAGGAACAAAGCCGTATCTCCAAACACGATGGTCCCAACAAAGGAGCGACGTCGAGACGCCGCTATGGTGCCGACCGACTGAATCAAGGATTTCGCCCGGAGACAACAACCAACTCCAGACGAGCGAGGGAAGTGTCGAAATGACCTCGACGACGCCTCCAAGGAGGGGGATGACACCCACAGGTGCCATCACCGCCGGCTCGGCAAGAGCCGTGCAAGATTTTCATCCGATCATCGCACATCTTCACACCTCGAAGGAATTGGGCAGCACCGTCCAAGAGGCTACACACCGTCGCCACCGCAACACCTCGCCATTGTAGCTGCATAGCCAAGGACCGCTGACAGTCCGTACGCCGCCAACAAACACCTACAACTTGGCCAAGGAACCGCAGCCACCGAACTCCTCCAGCAAAGGCCAAAACCATCACCGAAGGCTATCAATCTATCATCCGCTCCAAAGTGACAGCCTTTCAACAATCCAGCACCAAGTCGCGGGCAACTCCCACACCTACACCACCGGAAGACCACCGTCGCTCACCACACAACCCAGAGGTTGCCCGGACGATCGCTGCTCGCCAGGAACTCCATCCTAGCAGAGCCATCGCAGCTCCGCCACCAACCTGGACGGTGGTTCGTGCCGCTGCCTCCAGTATCCGCCGCTGCCACTAGCCCGCCTCACCACACCGCTGCTGTCACTGCCAAGACTGCCGCATCTCCACGTCTCCCACTATGCTTCGTCGTCAGCCACCACCACATCGGGGCCCCAACGCAACCGCCAGCATGACCACCGTGCCCAGCAGCCGTGGAGGCCCGGCGTCACAACGCACCAGGTCCCGACCGGCGGATCCAGATCCGGAGAAGGGATTAGGATGGAACCGAGACCTTTGGTCAGCCGCAGCAGTAACACCGCCGGACGGAGCTCCATCACCCCGCAGCCCACCGCGCCATGCCGCCGCCACCGCGGCACCACGCCCCCAAGCGCCGCCGCCGACAGAGCACCGCGCCATGGTCAAAGGGCGGGGAGCCACGCCGAGGAGAAGCCGGTGACGGGGATCTGGGATCCCCCCCTCCCCCCCGTGTCGCCTTGAGGAGGGCCGCGGGGGTCGGGGGTTGCCGCAAGAGTCCTCCAGCCCTGTTTCTTAAGGACTGCGCTTCGGCGCCTTAAGGCACATGCCTTTGTGCCTATGACATGTGGGTCCAACAGATGGCTGGCCCACATGTCTAAGGACCGGAAGGCATATGCCTTGAAGGCACTGAAGCTGCGCCCGTTTCTTAATGCTGCCTATTTTTACTCGCCGGGGTAGTTTATTGATCTTAATTCACCGTGACCCGCGATCACACGCCCAGCCCGGTCACCTGTACAGGGCGCTACAGTGCCCTCCTTGCCTGCTTGCTGTTATGGTCCATGGCTACGGGTGTCCGTCTGAATACACACGCTCTGGGTTGCGGATTCCGACAGCGAAATCTGTCGCTGCTCCTAGCGAGGCAGCCAGCCGCTTTGGGCTGGGGCAACGGCTTACCCGTACGCGGTGCGCGCCTTCCAACTTTTGCCATGTGCAGGCTACGTCATGAGCCTAATCTATGCACTGTGAATCAGAAAGCCGATGCTTCTCTGTTCAAAAGAAAAGGGGCCGACGAGTGATCATCGATGACAGCATGTCAAAGGTTACACTACTCACAAGATTCCAAGAGATTATTAATGTATATTCATCAGTATATAATCTTTGTAATTATATCTGACAGATTAGCTACGATAGTTTCCTAGTTAGATTGATTGTTAGGATCCATTGTAATCTTTTGTATTTGGCAACCCAGATTGCCCTATTATTAATACTATGCAAGCCCGGGAGGTAATCTCACGGCAAATCATTCTATTGTTCTAACTTGGTAACCAGAGCCTCGATCCCTTCTCCACGCCATGGCTGGCACCACCACCGGCGCGCTCGTCACCACCATCGCCGGCCCGATCGTCTTCGGTCCCACCGCTTCCATGCCGTCGCTCGCCGGCCTCATCACCGTCCGGCTCACCCGCGCCAACTTTCTGCTTTGGAAGGCGTAGGTTATCCCAAACCTCACCGGCGCCGGCCTCTTCGGCTATCTCGACGGGTCTGTCCCCGCGCCACCGAAGACGATCGCCGTGGGCACCACGGCGATGCCGCCCACTCGGCGCCCAACCCAGTACGAGCCACTGGCGGAGGACCGACCAGCGCCGTGCTCGGCGCGCTTCTTGTCCTCCATGACGGAGGAGGTGCTCGCCAGATGACGCGAGCAACTTCCGGCGGCGTTCACAGTCCGCCCTTGGCGCCATGTTCGCCGCCCGTAACCGGGCTGCGTCGCCAACCGCCGCAGCTGTCGCAGAACAAGAAGAAGGACATGTCCGCGGCGGAGTTCTTCCACAAGATGACGGGCTATCTTGCGCCGCCACCGCCGTCGAGGTGTTGTCGATGGCGAGATCATTGGGCACATCATTGGAGGGCTGGGTCGAGTATGATCCACTCATGACGGCGTTGTCCATCTTCACGGGAAGTCAACCTATCGATTTCTACTCCTATCTCCTCGGCTTTGAGGCACGGCGGGGCAACACGCCGCCAACCATGGCGACTTCTCTTCATCAGCCAACAACGCCGTCGTCCGTCAAGGCAACAGCCGAGGTCCCAGACGGCAATTGCAGCGACAGCGGCGGCCGCAACAACAACGTCAACAGTGGCTACAATGGTGGCCACTATGGCAACCGTGGCAACAATGGAGGTCGCCACAACGGCGGCGGCGGCGGCGGTAGAAACCTCGTCTTCCAAGATGCCAAATATGCCGCGATGAGGGGCACTACGCCATCGATTGCCGCGAGCGCTACAATCATGCCTACCAGTCGGATGGGCACCGCAGCAGCAACATGGTGACATACGGCCACCGCGACAACAACTGGTACCTCGATAGTGGTGCCACAGACCACCTCACCAACGACCTTGACCGCTTGACGATGCACGAGCGTTATGGTGGAAAGGATCAAGTTCAAGTTGCAAATGGTGCAGGTTTGGAAATTTCTCATATTGGTCATACTAAACTTATCGCTCAAGTGATCCTATCCACCTTAATAATGTGCTGCATGTCCACGACATTCATAAACATCTACTTTACATTTATCGCCTTATTTCGATAATCGAGTGTTTGTCGAATTTCACAAACATTTCCTTTGTGTGAAGGACAAAATAACGAGGAGGGTTCTTCTTCACGGTAGAAGCCACCGTGGTCTCTACCCTATCCCATATGGTCGCCATCGTCATCGTCATCTTCGCGTCAAGCTTTTTCCGGAGTCCGGTCTTCATCGAGTCAGTGGCATCATCGTTTGGGCCACCCTTCGAATAATGTAGTTGAGTCCGTCGTTCGGTCAAATAAACTCCCTTGTTCGTCAAGTCATGATACTTTCGTCTGTGACGCGTGTCAACGCGCCAAAAGTCATCAATTACCTTATAATAATTCATCTCGTGTTTCTTCGAAGCCACTTGAGCTTATTCATACCGATGTGTGGGGGCCTGCCCTCGCCTCTTCTGGAGGTTTCAAATTTTATGTAAGCTTTGTTGATGACTTTAGCCGTTTTACCTGGATTTATCTTCTTAAACATAAATCTGATGTCGAACAAGTTTTTTATAATTTTCAGGCCCATGTCGAACGACTCCTCAACACAATCTGATTGGGGCGGTGAATACCATCGCTTGCATGCATTTTTTCAGCGTGTTGGTATTTCTCATCGCATATCATGTCCACACACATCCCAACGAAATGGTATCGCCGAACGAAAGCACCGCCACTTGGTTGAAACCGGACTTGCTCTCCTCGCTCACTCTAATCTTCCACTGCGTTATTGGGATGAAGCCTTTCTCACCGCGTGTTATTTGATCAACCGCATGCCTAGCCGGAGTCTCCAAAACATGCCACCACTCACACGCCTCCTTAACATCACTCCCGATTACTCTTTTCTTTGTATATTCGGATGTGCGTGTTGGCCTAGTCTTCGCAAATACAACTCTCGAAAACTTGAGTTCCGATCCAAGATGTGCGTTTTCCTTGGATATAGTCCGTTTCATAAAGGATATAAGTGTCTTGATAAATCCACTGGTCGCATCTATATCTCTCGAGATGTTGTCTTCGATGAAAAAGTTTTTCCTTTTGCGACTAGTGCATGTCCTGATTTATCTCTCTTAAATCCTCCTGTGTCATTTCCATCAAATGAGCGATGAGTTCAGGATGCTAATGTGAGAAATTACAACTTGTCCTTTTTGTTTCATGAGTCTTATCCTGCAGGTAGAGAGAGCAGGCCTTCTGAGGCGACCAGCGCGATGGGCGTGCATGCTACACCCCATGCGCTCAACCCGCCCCAAATGCCATGCAGTCTCTTGGCCCAGCCCCGCTACATTACCGCTCCTGCCGAGCCGGATGCGGCCCGATCGTCGCCGAGCTGGAGGCGACTAAGTCACCCGAGCAGCGTTGCTCGTGCGCTGCGTGACCCAGGGTGTCTCCACGCCCAATGCGGCTCTTGGGCAAGCCGCACTCGACGCGCGATCGATCACAGGTTCTGTAGCGCTACGACGCTGCCACCGGAGCATCGGCGGATGCTCTGTCTCGTCAGATCGCCTTCGACCGCACCGCTCCAAAGTGCATGCTCGCACCGACTACAAAACAACATTCGACGTCCGAAGATTGCCACCGATGGTACTGTCCGCTACAATCCGTGTCGGACGCAGTTTTCGATTGCCGTCGTCTACTGTTCCGACTACGCGCGGCAAGCTCTTGTTGATCCTGCGGGCGGCTGCCATGCGAGAGGAGTTCTCAGCTCTTGAGAAACATAATTAAACATGGTCGCCAGCTCGTCCTCCCGGCCAACGCAGCTGGGTTGTAAGTGGATCTTCAAGCTCAAGGAACGGTCTGATGGCTCTCTTGATAAATACAAAGCTCGTTTGGTTGCTCGTGGATTCACTCGGCAATATGGTGTTGATTATATTGCCACCTTTAGTCCGGTTGTTAAACCGCCATCGCTCGTTGGTGTTGTCACTTGCTGTTTCGCAGGGCTGGTGCTTGCGTCAGTTGATGTTAGCAATGCGTTTCTTCATGGTCTGCTCGATGAGGATGTGTACATGCAGCAGCCACAGGGTTTTGAGGACCCTCGGTATCCCCATCATGTTTGCAAGCTTCGAAAGTCTATTTATGGGCTCAAACAGTCCCCCCGGGCATGGTACTCTCGTCTTAGTGATCGGCTGCACCAGCTTGGTTTTCATTCATCCAAGGCCGACACCTCCCTCTTCATTTTTCGGCGAGGAGCTGTGACTATGTACATGTTGGTCTATGTTGATGATATTGTCATTGCTGGCTCTTGCTCTCGTGCAGTGGACCGTTTGCTTCACGCTCTAGCTAGGTCCTTTCCCATCAAGGACCTCAGTCGTCTTTCTTACTTCCTTGGGATTGAAGCCACCTACAATTCAGGGGGAATATTATTGTCTCAGCGGAAGTATGCTGATGATCTTCTTCACCGTGCCCATATGGAGAATTGCAAGGAGGTTTCTACTCCCATGTCGATCCTTGATAAGTTGGCAGCAGATCTTGGTACTCCCCTCAACAATGATGATGCCTTCCGCTATCGCAGTATGGTTGGAGGATTGCGATTACCTTACCCTTACTCGTCCTGATATTTCATTTCTTTGTCAATAAGGTGTGCCAATATTTGGCCAAACCTACTAGTGTGCACTTTGGGAGGCGGTCAAGCGCATACTAAGGTATATCAAGGGTACTCTGGCCACTGGACTCTCCATTCGCCGTTCAAGCTCCATACTTCTCGGTGTCTTTCTTGATGCCGGGATTGGGCAGGATGTGTTGATGATAGGCGCTCTGAGGTGGTTTTGTCGTTTTCCTTGGACCCAATCTCATTTCATGGAGTGCTCGGAAGCAACCCACAGTCTCAAGATCTAGTACCGAGGCAGAGTACAAAGCGCTTGCAAATGGCACAGCTGAAGTTACTTGGGTGCAATCTGTGCTTAAGGAACTAGGAGTGTTCCTACCGCGACCACCGATTTTATGGTGTGATAATTTGGGTGCCACCTATTTGAGTGCAAATCCAGCATTTTATGCGAGGACAAAGCATATTGAGGTGGGTTTTCACTTTGTGAGAGAAAAGGTGGCGCAAGGAGCATTGGATGTCCGATTTGTGTCATCCGGTGATCAAGTTGCAGATGCTTTCACTAAACCTGCAACAAAGTTCATGCTGGAAAAATTACGACGCAATCTCAACCTTGTGGCCAGTTGAGATTGAGGGGGTATATTAATGTATATTCATCAGTATATAATCCTTGTAATTATATCTGACAGATTAGCTACGATAGTTTCCTAGTTAGATTGATTGTTAGGACCCATTGTAGTCTTTTGTATTTGGCAACTCAGATTGCCCTATTATTAATACTATGCAAGCCCGGGAGGTAATCTCACGGCAAATCATTCTATTGTTCTAACTGAGATCACCCGGTTTAGCATAAAAACAGTGTTCACATTGCTTTCGTTTTGCTCGAGCCAGAACCTTCTGCTTCCCGCCATGCACAGGAGTATGTATCTGACCGACCGCCACTTCCAACGCACTCAGCTATATTTTTCTACAGGAATATTCACCTACTATGTCGATCGAGGAACCGGGTATAACGTTTTGGACTTGCTCCCTTGATCCAACTTTGTCGCGACCATTGATCCGTTGCCCTGAGGTCAAACCAACTCAGACGGCAAGAGTCCACATAAGTCTTGTCATGACCTGAGCCCGATCTACCAAACACGCACGGTCCGCATGTGCACTCCAGATTAATCTGTGAATCTGTACTTCCTTGTTCTTGGTTAAAACGTACAGTATCTCCGCTTGGCCTAAATAACATTCTTATCATC
This sequence comes from Aegilops bicornis, assembly GCA_021605145.1. Taxonomy (NCBI): domain Eukaryota; kingdom Viridiplantae; phylum Streptophyta; class Magnoliopsida; order Poales; family Poaceae; genus Aegilops; species Aegilops bicornis. The sequence goes on along the minus strand of CM038671.1, from coordinate 536,252,886 downwards.
CTGCATTCGAGCGTATGCATCACCACGTCTGAACCATGTGGCCGCATGCATATTCAGTTGGTGCACTGGCCGAAAGAGTAGTAAATTTCCTCCTTTTCGAAAAAGAAGACCCATGGCCAGCTGCTAAGATTGCTACATTAGATGCTCTGCAACAATGTAACTAGCAACTGGAAAATTTTCTGTTCCATGGTTAAGCTTGAAGAAATGCGCACAATCATTCGCGCCCTGCTGGATTCGTTTCGTTCTAGCTGTGGCGCATTTGCTATTCTGCATGCATCTCTACATTGACTGGATGGAGCTTGCCTGTCAGGAATAAGGATTTGCTAGCTATGCATGCCGTGTGTATCCGATGCCTGCCCTTTTAGGCCTTTGCTACATCCAGAAAAAACGAAGACACAGTAGTAGCATCTAAAAGTGAGTAAAGGTACTCATTGGACCATTCCGGTTATATAGTTAAGATTGAGCAATCGGATCCCCCCAACATGCAACGATGCCTCAATGATTAAGCTTAGCTTACTAACAGACACACTGCTATATCTCACTTCCGGAGATTAACAATACTACACTGCCAGCTCAGACAGAGCTGAATTACCAGGTGTCAAGGAGACGCAAGTCACACTTCAGTCTTGGCATGCACGACGCCGCCGTACCATCACAAGATGCAGCAGAAATCGCCATTTCATCTTTCTCGCAAAATGGCATACATATATGCACAGCTCCGGTGGAATCCATGGCTTGACATAGTACTGCATGCAGGTGAAAACACTGGAGTACCGCAGATCTCGCAGCCTTTCCATTGCCAGCAATCATGGCAGAAAAGCCATGGCCGCGCGCGACCCCACTCTCTCCACCACATATTTCCACTACCAACCCTTTCCCTCCGGCCGCACATGCACCGCCAATCGGTCGAGATTCCCCTTAATCCCTCCAATGCTTAATTGTAACCCTTCTATTTAACACGCTCCACTCATCGGCTCTCCCCTTCCTTAGCAAGGAAGTATAGCCAAGCCAGTGTATAAAGAGGGTGTCAGTGCCACTGCCACCAGAGCAAGCGAGTACGTACCAGCAATGGAGGTCCAGATGAGACGGGGCGGCGCGACGTGCCTGGTCCAGGTGGCGGCGGTGGTGGTCTCCTACGTGATGCTGATGGCGTCGGCGGGGGTGCGCGCGCAGCTGCGGGTGGGGTTCTACGACAGCTCGTGCCCGGCCGCGGAGATCATCGTGCAGCAGGAGGTGAGCAAGGCGGTGTCCGCCAACCCGGGCCTCGCCGCGGGCCTCCTCCGCCTCCACTTCCACGACTGCTTCGTCGGCGGCTGCGAGGCGTCGGTGCTGGTCGACTCCACCAAGGGCAACACGGCGGAGAAGGACGCCGGGCCCAACACGAGCCTGCGGGGGTTCGAGGTCATCGACCGGATCAAGGCGCGGGTGGAGCAGGCGTGCTTCGGCGTCGTCTCCTGCGCCGACATCCTCGCCTTCGCTGCCAGGGACAGCGTCGCGCTGGTACGTGCAAAGCAAAGCCATCATTAGCTCCGGCTTTAATCGGCTGCATGTTGTGGTTAATATATAAACTGTCACTTTAGGAAACCAGACAGCACATGATCATATGGGTTTATCAGAATCTCAGTACGTAAAGCTTATGTGATCTGCCATCTGTGTCCCCTACCTTTCTCCTGCATGCGCACACGATGGGAGCCGTTGTTTAGTCTGTTATTAATCGCCGCTGATGGTGACTTGTGTGTGCGCACGCAGACCGGCGGGAACGCGTACCAGGTGCCAGCGGGGCGGAGGGACGGGGGCGTGTCGCGGGCGCAGGACACGGGCGGCAACCTGCCGCCCCCGACCCCCAACGTGAACCAGCTCACCAAGATCTTCGCCTCCAAGGGGCTCAACCAGAAGGACCTGGTGACCCTGTCCGGCGCGCACACCATCGGCGGCTCGCACTGCAGCTCCTTCCAGCAGCCGCCTGCAGACGCCGTCCCCGACGGCGCAGGACCCGACCATGGACCCCGGCTACGTGGCGCAGCTGGCGCAGCAGTGCGGCGCGTCCGCCTCGCCGGGGCCGCTGGTGCCCATGGACGCCGTCACCCCCAACTCCTTCGACGAAGGGTTCTACAAGGGCATCATGTCCAACCGGGGCCTGCTCGCCTCCGACCAGGCGCTGCTCAGCGACGGGAACACCGCCGTGCAGGTGGTCTCCTACGCCAACGACCCGGCCACCTTCCAGAGCGACTTCGCCGCTGCCATGGTCAAGATGGGCTACATCGGCGCGCTCACCGGCAGCAGCGGCAAGATCAGGGCCAACTGCAGAGTCGTATGATCGGTCCATCCATGGCGACATGCATCAAGGATCATCTTTCTCGTTTAGAAGAGTGGCGATGGATTGATTTGGATTGGACGTGGACCCGTGGTAGCATTTAGCGTTCTTATTTGACCATGTACGTAGTACTCCGCCTATTCTTTTGCTCGTCGATCGATCTGTATTGATTCTTTTTCGGCTGAGGTGTGTGTGTCTTTTGAGGAAATTGTAACTAGCTACTACCAGCTTTGTGAGTGTTCGTGTGCCAAATTGATGATACTAAATAAATAAAAATACAATGTTAATTATCTTCTTTTTTTTCGAAAGGGGACTTCCCGGTCTCCATCAGAACGATGCATACGGCCATCTTATTAAACAAATAAATAGGTTGCGACAAGATATTAAAGTCTCCAAAAGAAAATAAAAAAGAGCTCACACAGAGCTAGAAAAAAGGGCTAGAAGACAAACTAGTCAAATAAAGGACGCCACAACCGTCTAGCAAAAAGAGAGATAGGTAAACTAATTGTCTATCCTATTACATGACCGCCATCCAAACCGGTTGAAGATATCCTGAGCTACCATCTCCCAGCGGATAGATCCAGTAACCAAACGCTCCCTGGCCTCCGTTAGAGTGAGTAGCGACCACGAACGGATCTCTGAAAATAACCTGCAAAAAATGAATGCGTGTTGTCCTGTTAAAAACCAAATCATTTCTGCAATTCCAGATTGTCCACAACAAAGGCATGAGACTCGCCAGCGAATATGTCTCGCTAATTGGGCTCTATCCCGTTAAGCCACGTTCAAATAACGTGTTGACAGAACTCGGTGGAGTAATATTAAAAGCAATATGAACCGTCCGCCATAAAACTTTGGTTAGCGGGCAATCAAGAAAGAGGTGTTTGATCGTCTCATCCCGATCACAGAAACTACACCTAGTAGGTCCTGTCCAATTACGCTTTGTCAAGTTGTCCTTGGTTAAAATAACTTGTTTATAGACAAACCACATAAACACCTTGATTTTCAAAGGGACTTTGACAGCCCAAACATGTTTTGAACTAGGAATCGAGCTTGAATTGATAACATCAACATGCATTGATTTAACTGTAAATACTCCAGACCCAGTAAGCTTCCAGCGTAATTCATTGGGTTGTTGAGAAAGCTGAACCTCCATCAGTCTACTCACTAGAAGGAGCCATTATTCCCAACGATTCCCCACTAGCGCCCTTCTGAACTGAATATTAAGGGGGATAGATTGAAGTATCGATGCAACAAACACCTCACGTCGATGAACAATACGACACAAAGACGGGTATTGAATGGCTAAGGGTGTCTCTCCGAGCCAAGTATCCTTCCAGAATCGCGTACTAGCACCATTATCAATAATAAACTTTGTCCTATTAAACAAGAATAGTTTGACTTTTATAAGCCCTTTCCAAAAAGGTGAGTCGATCGGCCTTACTTTCACCGAGACAAAGTTTTGGTTTGAAGATACTTGTTACGGAGGATTTGCGCCCAAGTGGCATCGGGCCTCACTTGATAACTTCCACGACCACTTCTTTGAGAAGACATCTGTTCTTAACTTCAAGATTCTCAATACCAAGACCCTCTTGGTCTTTTGGTCTACAGATGATATCCCATTTGGCTAGACGGTATTTTCTTTTAGTTCATCACCCTGCCAGAAGAATCGTGATCGATAAAAGTCCAGTCTTTTCCTAACTCCAACTGGGACTTCGAAGAACGGCAGAAGAAACATAGACATACTCGTGAGAACCGAATTTATCAGAATTAATCGGCCTCTGTATGACATGAGCTTGCCCTTCCAAAGAACTCGGTTTCTTTTCAAATCGGTCCTCGATGCACTTCCATTCTCTGTTTGTCGACCACGATGGTGGATTGGTATTCCTAAGTATGTGAAAGGTAAAGCCCCCAAATCGCACCCAAACAATTGCCTATAAGGCTCTTGTTCGTCATTGGCTCTACCAAAGCAGAACAACTCGCTTTTGTGAAAGTTAATCTTTAACCCGGTCAATTGTTCAAATAGGTATAACACCAGCTTTATATTTCTCGCTTTGGCCAAGTCATGCTCCATAAATATGATTGTATCATCGGCGTACTGAAGGATGGACACACCTCCGTTAACGAGATGAGGTACCAGGCCACCCACTTGACCAGCCTCCTTAGCCCTTCCTATCATAATTGCCAACATATCAACTACAATGTTGAACAGGATAGGGACATCGGATCCCCTTGTCTCGAGTCCTTATGTGTCTCGAAAATAATGACCTATTTCGTCATTCACTTTAATTTCAACACTCCTTTTATGCGTATCACGATTCAACTTTGGCGGCGCCGAGCTTCATCAAAACCTTTCATACGCAATGCCTGTTGGAGGAATGGCCATTTGACTTTATCGTACGCTTTCTTGAAATCCACCTTAAAAACAACTCCATCTAGTTTTTTCGAGTGAATTTCATGGAGCGTTTCATGAAGGACCACCACCCCCTCTAGGATGTTTGTGTCCGGCATGAAATCAGTTTGGGAATGCTGCACCACAGAATGCGTAATCTGTGTGAGCTGATTAGTCCCAACCTTGGTGACAATTTTGAAACTAACATTAAGAAGACAGATCGGCCTTAACTGCTCGATTCTCACAGCATCCGTTTTCTTAGGAAGCAGTGTTATTGTTCCAAAATTTAAGTGAAATAACTGAAGCTGTCCGGAGAATAGATCATGGGACATTGGTACCAAATCCCCCTTAATAATATGCCAACACTTTTTGTAGAACTCCGCCGGGAATCCATCTGGCCCGGGAGCCTTATTGTTTTTCACCTGTGTTATAGCATCAAACACCTCCTTTTATTCGAGAACGGGGCAACCAAAATATCATTATCATTAGCAGTTAGTTGAGGCACATCCTCAATCCTGGACTCATCGAGGGACACATAAGTATCCTCCGGAGGTCCAAATAACTGCTTATAATACTCGGTTATGTAAAGTTTTAGGTTGTCCTGTCCTAAAATAGTTCCTTCATCTTGTTCAAGTGAAGATTCTCTTCTTTACGTGCTTGCCATTAGCAATCAAGTGAAAGAATTGAGTGTTCGCGTCCCCACGGACAACTTTGAGCAGTATGATCCGAACCATCAATGTTAATTACTCCCTCCGTCCCATAATATAAGAACGTTTTCGAGCTAACATAGTTTGAAAAAGCGTTCTTATATTGTGGGACGAAGGGAGTTTCTTCTTGATGATATTAAGACATGTTTGACCTTTGAACAGAGTATGATCCGGACCATCAGTCTGATGCATGAAAAATGTCTTTCGAGAAAACAAGCATGAAAAATGCCATCGTGCATGCTACCTTTTTCCTTGAAGGAAAGTCAGCATGTTACATATCAAAGGAAAATAAATGGATTACCAAAAATTTTAAATTCTTCTGCTTCATTTGTCATCACCTCACGCACTCTCTCTCTCTCTCTCTCTCCTTTTTCCTTTTTTTTGAAACAATCACCTCACGCACTCGACACAGGAAGAAGACCACACTGCCACTCGTCATGATTCTGAAGAGTTGCCTAGTTGGGTTGTGGCAGCTCAGCAGCCCAATAAATCATCTGATGGTTTCAACTGTGATTTCCTTCAAATATGTTTCCACCTTGTAAGGAAGAATTTCTATGACTTGTGTGAATAGTTTTAGTAGGACTCTGTGGAAAATGCCAATGATGCCCGAGCTGCTTGGAGACCATTTTCAAAACATCATTTTCTGCAGCCCAAAAATAATAATTGTAAACACACATACACATGTATACTACGTATGTGCAAAAGTTCATAACATTTTACTCTCACAGATGGCGTACAAAAAATGACAAATATATATTTTCAAATGGGCCTTTTTTGTTGTTGTTGGGCCGGAAATTATTTTTGTACAACTTATAAATTACAATCTTTTTTCAAATAGAATTTCATTTTTTTTCGAAAAGGGGGACTCCTCGGCCTCTGCATCAGAACGATGCATACGGCCAACTTATTAAACAAATAAATAGGTTCAACAAGGTCTTCAAGTCTCAAAACGAAAAATAAAGGAGAGCTCACCAAGAGCTAAAAAAGGCGAAAACAAACTCGCCAGAAAAAGCCACAACCGGCTGACATAATAAAGACAGGTAAATTAATTGCCTATCCTATTACATGACCTCCATCCAAACCGGTTGAATATATCCCGTGCTACCCTCTCCCAGCGGATAGATTCAGTAACCAAACGCTCCCTGGCCTCTGTCGGAGTAAGTAGCGACCACATACGGATCAACGCAGTGGCTCGGAAGATAACCTGCAAAAAATGAATATTTGTTGTTCTGTTAAAAACCAAGTCATTTCTGCAGTTCCAGACTGCCCACGGTAAAAGCATGACTCCTCTACGCGAATGTGTCTCGCTGTTTCGGGCCCTATCCCGTTAAGCCACGTTCCAAATAATGTGTTGACTGACCGCGGTGGAGTAATGTTAAAAGCAATATGAACTGTCCGCCAAAGAACTTTGGCTAACGGGCAATCAAGAAAAAGGTGTTTGATAGTCTCATCCTGATCACAGAAACTACACCTAGTAGGTCCTATCCAATTACGCTTTGCCAAATTGTCCTTGGTTAAAATTACTTGTTTATGGACAAACCACATAAACACTTTGATTTTTAACGGAACTTTGATAGCCCAAACATGTTTGGAACTAGGAATCGAGCTTGAATTGATAACATCAACATACATTGATTTAACAAGAAACTCTCCGGACCTAGTAAGTTTCAAAGATAATGTCGTCGGGTCGTTGAGATAGTTGAACCTCCATCGGTCTACCTACTAGATGGAGCCAATCTTCCCAACGGTTGCCAATTAGCGTCCTTCTGAACTGCATATTAAGTGGAATGGATTGAAGTACCGTTGCAACGAATAGCTCACGTCGTTGAACAATACGATATAGCGACGGGTATTGAATGGCAAGGGGGGTCTCTCCGAGCCAAGTATCCTCCCAAAATCGCATGCTAGCGCCATTGTAAATAATAAACTTTGTCCTATTAAACAAGGTTACTTTGACTTTCAGAAGCCCTTTCCAAAAGGGCGAGTCAGATGGTCTTGCTGTCACCTGGGACAAAGTTTTGGAATGAAGATACTTGCTACGAAGGAGCTGCGCCCAAGTGGCATCGGTCTCTACCGATAACTTCCACAACCACTTGCTGAGAAGACATCTGTTCTTGACCTCAAGATTCTCAATACCAAGACCCCCTTGGTCTTTCGGTCGACAGATGATATCCCATTTGGCGAGTCGGTATTTTTCGTTTGAGTTCATCGCTCTTGCCCGGAAGAAAGCGTGATCGATAGAAGTCTAGTCTTTTCCTAACTCCAAGCGGGACTTGAAGAACGACAAAAGAAACATAGACATACTCGTGAGAACCGAGTTAATCAGAATTAATCGGCCTCCGTATGACATGAGCTTGCCCTTCCAGCAACTCAGTTTCTTTTCAAATCGTTCCTTGATACACTTCCATTCTCCGTTTGTCAGCTTGCGATGGTGAATTGGGATACCTAAGTACGTGAAAGGTAAAGTCCCCAATTCGCATCCAAACAATTGCCTATATGCCTCTTGTTCGTCATTGGCTCTACCAAAGCAGAACAATTCGCTTTTGTGAAAGTTAATCTTTAACCCGGACAATTGTTCAAATAAGCATAACACCAGCTTCATGTTTCTCGCCTTGGCCAAGTCATGCCCCATGAAGATGATCGTATCATCGGTGTACTGTAGGATAGACACACCTCCATCAACTAGATGAGGTACCAAGCCTCCCACTGTCCGGCCTCCTTAGCCCTTCCTATCATAATTGCCAACATATCAGCTACAATGTTGAACAAAATAGGAGACATCGGATCCTCTTGTCTTAGGCCCTTATGTGTCTGGAAGTAATGACCTATGTCGTCATTCACTTTAATTCCAACACTCCCTTTTTGCGTGAACGATTCTACCTGGCGTCGCCAGGCTTCATCAAAACCTTTCATACGCAAGGCCTATTGAAGGAATGGCCATTTGACTTTATCGTACGCTTTCTCGAAATCCACCTTAAAAACAACTCCATCTAATTTTTTCGAGTGAATTTCATGGAGCGTTTCATGAAGGACCACCACCCCTTCTAGGATGTTTCTGTCCGGCATGAAAGCAGTTTGGGACTGCTGCACCACAGAATGCGCAATCTGTGTGAGCCTATTAGTCCCGACCTTGGTGAAAATTTTGAAACTCACATTGAGAAGGCAGATCAGCCTGAACTGCTCAATTCTCACAGCCTCCGTTTTCTTAGGAAGCAATGTTATTGTTCCAAAATTTAAGTGAAACAGCTGAAGCTGTCCAGAGAATAGATCATGGAACATTGGTAACAAGCCCCCCTTTATAATATGCCAACACTTTTTATAGAACTCCGCCGGAAATCCATCCGGCCCTGGAGCCTTATTGTTTTTCATCTGCGCAATAGCTTCAAACACCTCTTTCTCCGTGAACGGGGCAACCAAAATATCATTATCATCCGCAGTGAGTTGAGGCACATCCTCAATCCTGGACTTATCCAGGGACACACAACTATCGTCCGGAGGTCCAAACAACTGCTTATAGAACTCGGTAATGTAAAATTTTAGGTTATCCTGACCTAAAATCGTTCCTTCATCTTGTTCAAGCTGAAAGATTCTCTTCTTTCTGTGCTTACCATTAGCGATCAAGTGAAAGAATTGAGTGTTCGCGTCCCCCTGGACAACTTTGCGGACCTTAGCCCGCAACGCCCACTTTAATTCCTCTTCACGGAGAAGCTCTTTCAACCTCTTCTCTGCTTCTAGCTTAGCATGAAGCTCTGTGGCTTGCAAAATTGTGGATTCGGCTTTTAAATCTAGGGACTAAATAAGTGAAAGGAGTCTTTCCTTTTCGACCTTATAAATCCCACTAAGGTGCTTAGCCCACCCACGTAAGAAACTTCTCAAATGCCTAATCTTATTCTGCCAACGCTCAACGGAAGTCCTACCTCCTGCATCCTTAGCCCATTCCCTAGCTATCAGATCCAAGAAGCCTTCACGTTCAAACCATGCCAGCTCGAATGAAAAGGAGTTTTTGTTACCCACGTGGTTGGGCTCACCAGAATCCACGAATAGAGGCGTGTGATCATAAATTCCGCATGAGAGAGCGTGGACCGTTACCAAAGGGAATTTCTGTTCCCATTTGACGCTCGCTAGGACTCGATCCAGCTTCTCAAACATCGGGTTTGGCAATGCATTAGCCCATGTAAATTTTCTACCGGAAAGCTCTATCTCTCTTAGATCCAAGCTTTCAATAATGGTATTAAACATAAACGACCATCTTCCGTCAAAATTATCATTATTCTTTTCCTCTCTCCTCCTGATGATATTGAAGTCACCCCCAACTTAAATTGGGAGCTGCTCAGAATCGCAAATTTGAAGAAGATCCGCCAAAAACTCGGGTTTAAGCTCGGGTTGCGCGGCACCATAAACCGCCACCAGAGCCAAGTTAAACCCATCTGCTTTGGACCTAACCCGAAACTTAACCGCGAAGTCACCCATCACAACACTTCGGATTTCCAGCGAATCGCATCTCACTCCAAGTAAGATCCCACCCGATCTTCCTCGCGGAGGCAGGCAGTGCCAATCGAAATCGACACCACCCGATAAAGTACTGAGAAACCGGGGCGCAAAATTATCTCTACCAGTTTCCGAGAGAGCAATAAAGTCTAATCTATGCTCGATAGACGCATCTGCAAGAAACTTCTTTTAGCCAAGTCTTTCAGACCTCTGCTATTCCAAAAGATTCCTTTCATCTTTCATCATGAAATTTTTTTGTAGTACGAATCCTAGAACTCCTACGTACCGCTGAAGCAGGATAAACCTTCCGCTTCCACTTGTGTTTGGGTTTGCTAGGGTCCTCCACCCGGTCCTCATAACCAGGCTCAGTGGATCGAGCTACAGTATCTTCTAAAGTGGCATCCTCTTCCTCAGACTCAGGAATGGATGGTGCAAGATCCGCACAAAAATTATCGAGCACTCTGACACCCAACGCATCAATATCTGCATCATTCATGGGTTTTACCGCTGCTAAATTTTGAATCGTTTCTAAAGCGCGTTCCGCTTCCAAATCCAGGAGGTCATTAACAGAGTTCGAAATTTCACTATCATTGCTACCTAGTGAAACTCCTAACTGATTTGCATTATAAATAATTTCATTATTAGAGAAATGCAAAATGGAATTGGATGTGCTGACCGACATAGCAGTAGTGATCTCGATATCACGAAGCTTGGCCATCCGCTTGGCGCACCTCAGCTGCATGTCATCATTTATGGAGGTGCTTGATCAGTAGTGCAATATTTTGAACTCTGAGTTTTAGGACGCCCAGTCCACCTTGCTTCTTTTGTTTGCATATCATCTTCCAACTAGCAAGGCATTTTCTTGTTGATGTCATTACCATACCATAGGAAATTTCTGCTAGATTTATTGACATGTTCGAGCGATGTAATGCACTTTGAATGAGTACATGGAAAAAACATGCATTGAAGCGATAACAAAATTTACATATGTCAGTCTGCCAACATAATTCATAAAATTTACAAGCCCAGATAATCTTTTATCAATTCTAATTGCATGAGGTCATGCACAGATGGTTTGGTGGTGCCAAGTGGCAATACCAACTAGGTGAATGGTAAGCTTTCCACTCTGCATCCAATATTATCTACAAGGTCTAGTGCAGTGGCATTATCAATGTTAATGGGCACAATAGATGATTTGCTGTAATTCACAAAAAGACATGTTGACATGCTGAAAATATGCAGCAAGGATTTGAGATGCATAAGTTGATTCTTGTCAGCAGGCATTATGAGCAGGGTGCCATCAACATATTGTATAATAGGATATTGCTCTCCATACCCATTTTCCATGGGTAGTGAGAGTTCTCCATTCATCCAAGCAAGATGACTATTGTTTGTAGCAGTGTTGACTAGGACATCAATTATGGTAGTTAATAGATATGTTGAGTTTTTTTTGAGTCTAAGCCGAGTTTGTTGTTTGTCTTCTAATTTTTGCAAGGTAAAATTGAACTTGTGGGAGCAATTTGTAAAGTTGACACACAATTAGAATGATGTGGATTATATGTTTTTTGACCACAGTATGGAAAGATTTTCCAAAATAAACAACGACATAGACATGACTCATACATGGACACAACTATAAAGAAACACATATTCTATGGAGTAGACACCTCAATATGATAGGAAAGTGTTCAGTAAATTTTATATGTTGAGGCTTAAAATGTGGACCATCACCATTCATACAGATATGAATGCGTTTGGTTCAAACTTTTTTACCTTTTTTTTTGAAAAACACCTTTCACATATTAATTAATTCAAAGATTGTTGCAATCGTTTTTAACAGTCCTCGCATGGCGGAAAACGACTACAAATAATACCCTATAATCTATTATGGATATTAAAGTACGCAATTTGGTGTGCCGCCATATTGGCCCGCTTATTAATCTTGGTCAACTTAAAATTCCGAACCAACTTCGAAATGGATAGCGCTTCCTTCTCCAAATCAACTATGGTGGACCTGTCCAGGCTATTATTCGCAAGGAAAGAAACCAAGAAAGAGGAATCAGTTTATAAAATAACAGGATTATTAAGGGTAATAGCAATATAGAGACCGACAAGGCACATCCTTAGTTCCGCTTCATCCAGAGAAGTACAAAAACCAATATATTCCCACAAAAAGATAAGGACCTCGCTCGAAGAATTCCCCGCCACCACCCGCACACTTGCAGCACTCATGCAATCAACAAAGACGGTGCTAACATTGATCTTTATGTAATCAGAGGGGGGAGGCTGCCACAACTTCAAAGTCCTCATAGGAGTAGTGAGTGGCCTTGACCCAGCCTGCACCCCTTACCTTTGACGTTTTGAATCACCTCTTGCCGGATTTCGGGCTCCGCAGACCCTGGATAGGTTCGAAATCTGGGGTGCGTGCGAAGAACTCAACCTCCCCAGTCTGCCTACCTGCCAATCTCACGGCCTAGCTCGATAAACAGGAAGGAAATGGGACACAGCAGTTTACCCAGGTTTGGGACACCTTGCGGTGTCAAACCCTACTCCTGCTTTGTGGTGGATTGGCCTCGAGGTGGGCTGAGGATGAACTAGTACAGTGGAAGAACAACCTCAGGAGGTGTGTTCTTGAGCTGGTGGGGAGAGGATAATCTCCAGGATTCGGATCCCCTCTACGATGGTGGCTAGGCCCTATTTATAGTGGCCTTGGTCCTCTTCCCAAATGAAGGCAGGAAGGGATCCCACAACGGCCAAATTCGATGGGAGACAACTAGTAAATCTTATCCTGACAAAAGTAGTCTTCGCCTGCAAAGCCTCTGGTTCTGACGCCGTAGTGGGCTCGGCGATGACCTCCGTCCTGCCGTCCTGGCGGTCTTGGTCTTGTTGCACGGGAATGGAAACCTTTGGCTGATTCCTCAGGACTCCGCGCCTGCGCTTGCCTCCTTAGCACCAAAGAGGAAACTGCTGTCCTACGCCCGCTGGCGTCCGCCTAGCCTTGGTCGTCATGGCTCACGTCATCCGAACCTTGCAAGGTGAGGCTTGATGTCTACTACACACCTTCTTCTTGTAGACTCGTGTTGGGCCTCCAAGCGCAGAGTTTTGTAGGGCAGTAGCAAATTTCCCTCAAGTGGATGACCTAATGTTTATCAAGCCGTGGGAGGCGTAGGATGAAGATGGTCGCTCTCAAACAACCCTGCAACCAAATAATAAAGAGTCTCTTGTGTCCCCAACACACCAAATACAATGGTAATTTGTATAGGTGCACTAGTTCGGCGAAGAGATGGTGATACAAGTGTAGTATTGATAGTAGAAATATATTTTTATAATCTGAATAAATAAAAACAACAATGTAGCAAATAGTAAATGGGCACAAAAACGGTATTGCAATGCTTGAAAATGAGGCATAGGGTCCGTACTTTCACTAGTGCAATCTCTCAACAATCCTAATATAATTGGATCATATAACCACCCCTCAAAGTGCGATGAAGAATCACTCCAAAGTTCCTATCTAGCGGAGAATATAAGAATAAATTGTTTGTAGGGTACGAAACCACCTCAAAGCTACTCTTTCCGTTCGATCTATTCAAGAGTTCGTACTAAAATAACACAAAGCTATTCTTTCCATTCAATCTATCTTAGAGTTCGTACTAAAATAACACCATAGCAACTTCATATTCATAATACTCAATCCAACACAAAGAACTTCAAAGATTGCCCCAAGATTTCTATCGGAGAAGCAAAGACAAGAACGTGCACCAACCCCTATGCATCGATTACCCCAATGTCACCTCGGGAATCCGCGAGTTGAGTGCCAAAACATATATCAAGTGAATCAATACGATACCCTATTGTCACCACGAGTATTAAATTGCAAGATATATATCAAGTGTTCTCAAATCCATAAAAGTATTCAATCCGATAACAACAAAATCTCAAAGGGAAAAAATCAATTCATCACAACAAGATAGAGAGGGGAAAACACCATACGATCCGACTATATTAACAAAGCCCGCGATACATCAAGATCGTGACATCTCAAGAACACGAGAGAGAGAGAGAGAGAGAGAGAGAGAGAGAGAGAGAGAGATATTAAACACATAGCTACTGGTACAAACCCTCAGCCCCTCGGGTGGACTACTCCCTCCTCATCGTGGTGGCCGTCGGGATGATGAAGATGGCCACCGGAGATGATTCCCCCTCCGGCAGGGTGCCGGAGCGGGGTCTAGATTGGTTTTCAATGGGTAGAGAGGCCTGCGGCGGTGGAACTTTTGATCTAGGTTAACCCCGAAGGGTTTTGAAATATTTGGGAATTTATAGGGCGAAGAAGGGGTGCGGGAGGCCACCGAGGTGGGCACAACCCACCTGGGCGTTCCTGGGCCCCCAGGCGCGCCCTGGCGGGTTGTGCCCCCCTCGGGACACCCCCAGGTGCTGCTCTGGCCCATTGGTGGTCTTCTGGTGCATAAAAAATTCACAAAAATTTTCGCGGTGTTTGGACTCCATTTGATATTGATTTCCTGCGACGTAAAAAACATGCTAAAAACAACAGCTGGCACTTGGCACTATGTCAATAGGTTAGTACCAAAAAATGATATAAAATGACTATAAAATGATTATAAAACATCCAAGAATGATAATATAGCAACATGGAACAATAAAAAATTATAGATATGTTGGAGACGTATCAGCATCCCCAAGCTTAATTCCTGCTCGTCCTCAAGTAGGTAAATGATAAAAACAGAATTTTTGATGTGGAATGCTGCCTAACATGTCATCTCATATTCTTTTCTTTATAGCATGGACATTTGGACTTTTATATGGTTCAAAGCAATAGTCTAGTTTTGACATGAGACTTAAATACTCAAGCATATCAACAAGCAACCATGTCTTTCAAAATATCAACACCAAAATAAGTTATCCCTAGCCCATCATGCTCAATCATTGATCCATTCATGAAACACACTCGCATATTAGCTACACCCAATGCTCAAGTACGATCATAGTTCCCCCTAGTTGGTGTTTTATAAGAGAAGATGGAAACTCAAATTAACAATAAAAATTGCATAAAGTAAAAGAAAGGCCCTTCGCAGAGGGAAGTAGGGATTTGTAGAGGTGCCAGAGCTCAAAGCGAAAATTGAGAGATAAAAACATTTTGAGAGGCATACTTTTCCCACCAACGAAGACAACTTAGAGCTCCCAACACTTTCCATGCTAGATATATCATAGGCGGTTCCCAAACAGAAAATAAAGTTTATTCCTTTTTCCACCATACTTTCACTTTCCATGGCTAACCGTATCCACGGGTGCCCTCCATACCAACACTTTCCAAGGAATTTATTATTTGACAACATAAAGTAAATTCATTTTTCATTTTGGGACTGGGCATCCCTAATGCCTTTGCCTTACTCTCGTGCAATGGCAAGTGAATAAACACTCATCGTGAGAATAACACATCTAGCATGGAAAATATTGGCCACCCCTCACCGCCTCGCGAGCGGTACGAGCACACAAAAGATAAAATTATTTTGAAAATTAGAGATGGCACATACAAATTTGCTTAGAACAGCAAAAGAATACCGCATATAGGTAGGTATGGTGGACTCATGTGGCAAAACTGGTTTAAAGGATTTTGGATGCACAAGTAGTGATCATACTTAGTGCAAAATGAAGGCTAGCAAAAGATTGAGAAGCGACCAACCAAGAAACGAATAATCTCATAAGTGAGCATTGAGCATAATTAACACCGCATAATGCAACACAAGTAGGATGTAATTTCATTGCACAGCTATTGACTTTCGTGCTTGCATAGGGAATCACAAACCTTAACACCAATATTCTTACTAAAGCATAATTACTCATCAACATGACTCACATATCACATCATCATATCTCAAAACTATTATGAGGAATCAAGTTTATTTTGTCCAATGATCTTCATGAAAGTTTTTATTATATCCTTCTTGGATCTATCACTTTGGAACTAATTTTCATATGTTGCTTTTGATAAGCTCAAACAAATATAAGTGAAGATCATGAGCATAATATTTCTTTCTCTCAAATTAATTTAAGTGAAGCAAGAGATAGTTTCTTCAAAAATACTAAAGCACACCGTGCTAAAAAAGATATAAGTAAAGCACTAGAGCAATTCCATAGAAAAGAGCTTCATTGACGGGATGTAAGTGCCACTTACTTAGCCTCCCTGGCAACTATTTGAGGATTCTATTTTCTTTAAAAACTTTCAGATCTAAGTATTTTATTAAAACAGCAAGCAAAATGAAAATAAAATGACATTCTAAGAATAGCACAACTCATGTGAAGAAGCAAAAACTTAGGCTCAACCCGATACTAATCGATAATTGTTGAAGAGGAAAGGTGGGATGCCTATCAGGGCATCCCCAAGCTTAGATGATTGAGAATTCTTGAAATATTATCTTGGGGTGCCTTGGGCATCCCCAAGCTTGAGCTTTTGTGTCTCCTTAATTCTTCTCATATCACGGTTTTCCTAAATCTCAAAAGCCTCATCCACACAAAACTCAACAAGAACTCATGAGATAAGTTAGTATAAACCAATGCAAAAACCTTATCATTCTCTACTGTAGCAAATCACTAAAATTATTATTCAACATTGCATACTAAATGCCTCTGCATATTTAATACTCCTATCCTCAAATAGAATCATTAAACAAGCAAACATATGCAAACGTAACAGCAATCGCCAAACCAAGACAGTCAGAAGAATGCTAGAGTATCAATACTTCCCTAACTCCAAAAGTTATGAAAATTTACCACACTGTAGAAAATTTATCATAGATTATTTTGCAAAAAGTTTCAACATTTTATCACATTCTGACTTTTCTAGGGAATTTTTGCAACAACGGTAAACTTTCTATTTTCAAACAGCAACATGTAGACTTGTAAAATAAGCATAGTAAAGGCTACCAATGCCACTTTTATTGAAACAAAAGATGCAAAACATTATTCTAAATAACAGAAAGCAAATCCTAATAAAATAAATTGACACTCTAAGTAAAACTCATATCATGTGACGAATGAAAATGTAGCTCCAAGTGAGGTTACCGATAATGTTGGAGACGAAAGAGGGGATGCCTTCCGGGGCATCCCCAATCTTAGTTGCTTGGATCTTCCTTGAATATTTCCTTGGGTTGCCTTGGGCATCCCCAAGCTTAGGGTCTTGTCACTCCTTATTCTCCTCATATCGACATCTCACCTAATACTTGAAAACTTCAATCACACAAAACTTAACGGAACTTCGTGAGATATGTTAGTATGATAAAGAGCAAACAATTTCACTTTGGTACTGTCAAAGACAAGATTAATAATTTTTTACACACAATGCCCACCATAGCATACCATTTCCACAATTTATATTGAGCAATATAAGCCATAGAAACTAGAAAACAAGCAAACTATGCATTGAAAACAGAATCATAAAAAGCAGAGCAGTAGTAATCTGTACTCCAACCATACTTATGCTACTCCAAAAATTCTGAAACATTAGGATGACCAGGGAAATTTGTATATTAATCTTCTTCAAAAATAATCAACTCAAAAGCACTCTTCTGTTAAAAATGAGAATTATTTTCGTGAGTGTAAAAGCATCTTGTTTTTCAAAGAAGATCAAATCAACTATCACCCAACATGATCCCAAAGGCTTTACTTGGCACTTTATTGAAACAAAAGCAATAAAACATGATTAATACAATAGCTTAATCATGTGAACGCACAAAAACAGTAGGTAAAAGTGTTGGGTTGTCTCCCAACAAGCGCTTTCCTTTAATGCCCTTTTAGCTAGGCATGATGATTTCAATGATGCTCAGATAAAAGATAAGAATTGAAACATGAAAAAGAGCATCATGAAGCATATGACTAGCACATTTAAGTCTAACCCACTTCCTATGAATAGGGATTTTGTGAGCAAACAATTCATGGGAGCAAGAATCAACTAGCATAGGAAGGCAAAATAAGCAAAACTTCAAAACTTTCAACACATATAGAGGAAACTTGATATTATTGAAATTCCTACAAGCATATGTTCTTCCCTCATAATAATTTTCAGTGGCATCATGAATGAATTCAACAATATAGCTATCACATAAAGCATTCTTTTCATGATGCATGAGCATAGAAATCTTGCTACTCTCCACATAAGTAAATTTATTCTCATGAATAGTGGTGGGAGCAAATTCAACAAAATAACTCTCATGTGATTGGAACTGAAAATCATGATGACAAGTTTCATGTTTATAATTATTCAATATAGCATACATGTCATCACCATAATCATCATATATAGGAACTTTATTGTCATAATCAATTGCAACCTCCTTGAAAATAGTGGGTTCATCATTAAATAAAGTCACGACCTCTCCAAATCCACTTTCATCAATATAATCATCATAAATAGGAGGCATGAAATCATCATAATAAATTTTCTCATCAAAACTTGGGGGGCTAAAAATATCATATTCATCAAATATAGCATCCCCAAGCTTATCGCTTTGCATATCATTAGCATCATGGATATTCAAAGAATTCATACTAACAACACTGCAAGCATGCTCATCATTCAAATATTTTGTGCCAAACATTTTATTGACTTCTTCTTCTAACAATTGAGCACAATTTTCTGATCCATCATTTTCAAGAAAGATATTATAAAGATGATCAATAATATGATGCAATCTCAAATCCATTTTTTATGTAGTTTTATTTTATGAACCAAACTTGTGATAAAACAAGAAACTAAAAGATTCGATTGCAAGATCTAAAGATATACCTTCAAGCACTCACCTCCCCGGCAACGGCGCCAGAAAAAGAGCTTCGTTGACGGGATGTGAGTGCCGCTTACCTAACCTCCTCGGCAACGGCGCCAGAAAAGAGCTTGATGTCTACTACACAACTTCTTCTTGTAGACTCGTGTTGGGCTTCCAAGCGCAGAGTTTTGTAGGACAGTAGCAAATTTCCCTCAAGTGGATGACCTAAGGTTTATCAATCCGTGGGAGGCATAGGATGAAGATGGTCTCTCTCAAACAACCCCTGCAACCAAATAATAAAAGTCTCTTGTGTCCCTGCTACCTCTTGAGCATGCGTTGGTTTTCCCTTGAAGAGGAAAGGGTGATGCAGCAAAGTAGCGTAAGTATTTCCCTCAGTTTTTGAGAACCAAGGTATCAATCCAGTAGGAGGCCACACACAAGTCCCTCGTACCTACACAAACAAATAAGAACCTTGCAACCAACGCGATAAAGGAGTTGTCAATCCCTTCACGACCACTTGCAAAAGTGAGATCTAATAGAGATGATAATATTTTTGGTATTTTTATGATAAAGATTGAAAGTAAAGATTGCAAAGTAAAAATAGATTGGAAACTTATATGATGGAGAATAGACCCGGGGGCCATAGGTTTCACTAGTGGCTTCTCTCAAGATAGCATAAGTATTACGGTGGGTGAACAAATTACTATCGAGCAATTGATAGAATTGAGCATAGTTATGAGAATATCTAGGCATGATCATGTATATAGGCATCACGTCCAACAAATAAGTAGACCGACTCACGCATCTACTACTATTACTCCACACATCGACCGCTATCCAGCATGCATCTAGAGTATTAAGTTCATAAGAATAGAGTAAAGAATTAGGCAAGATGACATTATGTAGAGGGATAAACTCAAGCAATATGATATAAACCCCATCTTTTTATCCTCGATGGCAACAATACAATACGTGTCGCTTCCCTACTACCACTAGGATCGAACAGCATAAGATTGAACCCAAAGCTAAGCACTTCCCCATTGCAAGAAAGATCAATCTAGTAGGCCAAACCAAACTGATAGTTCAAGAGACTTGCAAAGATAACCAATCATACATAAAAGAATTCACGGAAGATTCAAATATTGTTCATAGATAATCTTGATCATAAACCCACAATTCATCGGATCTCGACAAACACACCGCAAAAAAAAAGTTACATCGAATAGATCTCCAAGAAGATCGAGGAGAACTTTGTATTGAGATCCAAAGAGAGGGAAGAAGCCATCTAGCTAATAACTATGGACCTGAAGGTGCATGGTAAACTACTCACACATCATCGGAGAGGCTATGGTGTTGATGTAGAAGCCCTTCGTGATCGATGCCCCCTCTCCGGTGAGCCTTGGAAAAGGCCCCAAGATGGGATCTCACGGGTATAGAAGGTTGCGGCGGTGTAAACAGGTTTTCGTGGTGCTCCTGGATGGTTTCGGGGTACGTAGGTATATATAGGAGGAAGAAGTAGGTCGGTGGAGCCGAGAGGGGCCCACGAGGGTGGGGGCGTGCCCAGGGGGGCAGGCGCGCCTTCCTGCCTCGTGGCCTCCTCGGTTGTTTCTTGACGTCCACTCCAAGTCCTTTGGATCACGTTTGTTCCAAAAATAACTCTCCCGAAGGTTTCATTCCGTTTGGACTCCGTTTGATATTCCTTTTCTGCGAAACACTGAAATAGGCAAAAAAACAACAATCTGCACTAGGCCTTGGGTTAGTAGGTTAGTCCCAAAAATAATATAAAAGTGTATAATAAAGCCAATTAAACATCCAAAACAGAATATATAATAGCATGGAAAAATAAAAATTATAGATACATTGGAGACCTATCAGTCCCCAACACACCAAATACAATGGTAATTTGTATAGGTGCACTAGTTCAGTGAAGAGATGGTGATACAAGTGTAGTATTGATGGTAGAAATATATTTTTATAATCTGAATAAATAAAAACAGCAAGGTAGCAAATAGTAAACGAGCACAAAAATGGTATTGCAATGCTTGAAAATGAGGCCTAGGTGCATACTTTCACTAGTGCAATCTCTCAACAATGCTAATATAATTGGATCATATAACCACCCCTCAAAGTGCGATGAAGAATCACTCCAAAGTTCCTATCTAGCGGAGACACATAAGAATAAATTTTTTGTAGGGTACGAAACCACCTCAAAGCTACTCTTTCCGTTCGATCTATTCAATAGTTCATACTAAAATAACACAAAGCTATTCTTTCCGTTCAATCTATCCTAGAGTTCGTACTAAAATAACACCAAAACAAATTCATATTCATATTACTCAATCCAACACAAAGAACTTCAAAGAGTGCCCCAAGATTTCTACCGGAGAAACAAAGACAAGAACGCGCACCAACCACTATGCATAGATTACCCCAATGTCACCTCGGGAATCCGCAAGTTGAGTGCTAAAACACATATCAAGTGAATCAATACGATACCCCATTGTCACCACGAGTATTTAATTGCAAGACATATATCAAGTGTTCTCAAATCCATAAAAGTATTCAATCCGATAACAACAAAATTCAAAGGGAAAAACTCAATTCATCACAACAAGATAGAGAGGGGAAAACACCATATGATCCCACTATATTAACAAAGCCCGCGATACATCAAGATCGTGACATCTCAAGAACACGAGAGAGAGAGAGAGAGAGAGAGAGAGAGAGAGAGAGAGAGAGAGAGAGAGAGAGAGAGAGGTTAAACAAATAGCTACTGGTACAAACCCTCAGCCCCAAGGGTGGACTACTCCCTCCTCATCGTGGTGGCCGCCGGATGATGAAGATGGCCACACGGAGATGATTCCCCTCCGCGAAGTGCTTGGAGCGGGTCTAGATTGGTTTTCGATGGCTACAGAGGCCTACGGCGGCGGAACTTCTGATCTAGGGTAACCCCGAAGGGTTTTGGAATATTTGAGAATTTATAGGGCGAAGAAGGGGTGCGGGAGGCCACCGAGGTGGGCACAACCCACCTGGGCGCCCAGGCCCCCAGGAGTGCCCTGGTGGGTTGTGCCCCCTCGGGGCACCCCCCGAGGTGCTGTTTTGGCCCATTGGTGGTCTTCTGGTCCATAAAAAATCCACGAAAAGTTTCGAGGTGTTTGGACTCTGTTTGATATTGATTTCCTGCGATGTAAAAAACATGCAAAAAATAGCAACTGGCACTTGGCACTATGTTAATAGGTTAGTACCAAAAAATGATATAAAATGACTATAAAATGATTATAAAACATCCAAGAATGATAATATAGCAGCGTGGAACAATAAAAAATTATAGATACGTTGGAGACGTATCAAGGCTTGCATAGAAATCTCCGCGCCTCAGGAGCCAACCTGAGGAGGCCGCTCCTCCTGGAGGTCTTGGTGTCATCCGCTGAGGGAGTCCTGGATTAGGGGGTCCTCGGGTGTCCGGGCTGTGTGATATGGGCCGGACTGGTGGGCCGTGAAGATACAAGGTAGAAGGCCTTCCCCCGTGTCCGGATGGGACTCTCCTATGCGTGGATGGCAAGATTGGTGTCCGGATATGTAATTTACTTCTTCTACAAGTCAACTCTCAGAAACCCTAGGCCCCTCTGGTGTCTATATAAACCGGAGGGTTTAGTCTGTAGAGGCTATCAGAATACACATAGACTAAACATCTAGGGTTTAGTCATTACGATCTCGAGGTAGATCAACTCTTGTAACCCCTATATTCATCAAAGTCAATCAAGCAGGAAGTAGGGTATTACCTCCGTTAAGAGGGCCTGAACCTGGGTAAACATCGTGCCCCCTTTGTCTCCCGTTACCTTCGATCCTCAGACGCACAGTTCGGGACACCCTACCCGAGATCGGCCGGTTTTGACACCGACATTGGTGCTTTCATTGAGAGTTCCAACGTGTGCGTCGGCGGAAGGTTCGATGGCTCGTTTGATCATCAACAACGATCTTTGTTTCCGGAAACTTTCCTCCCGGTCAACTCTTTGTGTTTGGCGGCCATGCATGCCAATTCGATTGGTCACCTTGAATAGATCGAGAGCTACGCCTGGTCATCATATCGATTCGGAGCACAGATTACGTCGCTGATATCCGAGGAGAGTTGATCGTCGAAGGGTTCACGGCCTCGACCACTATTCCTCATCTCCAAGAAGAAAACTCATTGGACCCATCATCAGGCACCGCTCAAAGACCAACTGTCATCCCTGCCCTGGCCGTAGATCCAGAGAAAACCACCTCGTCCGAAGATGGGAGTTTGAAACCTGCCGGACTCTCTCCTACTACGGAGCTCTTTGCCGAAGACCCAGAGGTGACTATTCGGCGAGCCTGGAATCAAGCAGGACTCTCCCTATCATCGGAGAGCCAAACTCACCTCTGGAGGCTAGCTCTGAACTCTCGATGTCCGCGCCCATGGAGCACTGCCAGGTGTCATATACCATGCCCAGCTCCGCAGGACCTCGGTTCCCCGTTCGGCCTTCGCTCCTAAGCGAGGCCTTCAACTTAATGCGATCTCTCGCCATTGCTGACCCACAAGTATAGGGGATCTATCATAGTCCTTTCGATAAGTAAGAGTGTCGAACCCAACGAGGAGCGTATGAAATGATAAGCGGTTTTCAAAGAAGGTATTCTCTGCAAATCTTGAAATAAGTGGTAACAGATAGTTTTGTGATAAGATAATTTGTAACGAGCAATAAGTAACAAAAGTAAATAAAGTGCAGCAAGGTGGCCCAATCCCTTTTGTAGCAAAGGACAAGCCTGTACAAACTCTTATATAAGGAAAAGCGCTCCCGAGGACACATGGGAATATCGTCAAGCTAGTTTTCATCACGTTCATATGATTCGCGTTCGGTACTTTGATAATTTGATATGTGGGTGGACCGGTGCTTGGTTGTTGTTCTTACTTGAACAAGCATCCCACTTATGATTAACCTCTATTGCAAGCATTCGCAACTACAACAAAAGTATTAAGGTAAACCTAACCATATCATGAAACAAGTGGATCCAAATCAGCCCCTTACGAAGCAACGCATAAACTAGGGTTTAAGCTTCATCACTCTAGCAACCCATCATCTACTTATTACTTCCCAATGCCTTCCTCTAGGCCCAAATAATGGTGAAGTGTTATGTATTGGACGTTCACATAACACCACTAAAGGCTAGACAACATACATCTCATCAAAATATCGAACGAATACCAAATTCACATGACTACTAATAGCAAGACTTCCCCCGTGTCCTCAGGAACAAACGTAACTACTCACAAAGCATATTCATGTTCATAATCAGAGGGGTAATAATATGCATATAGGATCTGAACATATGATCTTCCACCAAATAAACCAACTAGCATCAACTACAAGGAGTAATCAACACTATTAGCAACCTACTAGTACCAATCCCGGACTTGGAGACAATAATTGGATACAAGAGATGAACTAGGGTTTTGAGATGAGATGGTGCTGGTGAAGATGTTGATGGAGACTGCCCTCTCCCGATGAGAGGAGCGTCGGTGATGACGATGGCGATGATTTCCCCCTCCCGGAGGGAAGTATCCCCGACAGAACAGCTCTGCCGGAGCCCTAGATTGGTTCCGCCAAGGTTCTCTCGTGGCGTGAGTTTTGTCCCGGAAAGGTTGCTTATGATTTTTCCTCATCGAAAGACCTCATATAGCAGAAGATGGGCATCGGAGAGCCAACAGGGGGCCCACGAGGTAGGGGGCGCGCCCTGGGGGGTAGGGCGCGCCCCCCACCCTCGTGGACAGGTGGGCCCCCTCTGGTGAACTTCTTCCACTGGATATTTTTTATTATTTCCAAAAATGACTTTCGTGGAGTTTCAGTACTTTTGGAGTTGTGCGAATAGGTCTCTAATATTTGCTCCTTTTCCATTGAATTCCAAATTTCTTAGGCATTCTCCCTCTTCATGATAAATCTTGTAAAATAAGAGAGAATAGCCATAAGTCCTGTGACATAATGTATAATAACAGCCCATAATGCAATAAATATCGATATAAAAGCATGATGCAAAATGGACGTATCAACTCCCGCAAGCTTAGACCTCGCTTATCCTCAAGCGGAAGCCGATAACGATAAATATGTCCCCATGTTTAGAGGTAGAGGTGTCGATAAAAATAAAATACGGACATGAAGGCATCATGATTATTCTCATAACAGCAACATATATAGATATTGTCATATGATTTCTTATGCTCAAGTAATAATCTATTCACAATGCAAAGGTACGAATCATAAACTTTATTGAGAACCAACAAACTATAATCTCAGGTCATTGAAGCAATTGCAATTTATCATAACATCGAGAAGAGTCTATGTCAGAGCTTAAAAGCAAGTCCACATAATCAACTATCATCTATTCCTTCATAATTGCTAACACTCACGCAATACTTGTGGTTATGAAGTTTTAATCGGACACAGAGAAAGATAGGGGCTTATATTTTCGCCCCACAACCTTTTACCTCAAGGGTAATGTCAACAATAATAACTCATGCTCCCCTACATCCAATTAGCTACATATATCAGGATCTCTTTCCAACATCTTGTGCTTGCCAAAGGATAAAATGAAAAGGAAAGGTGAAGATCACCGTGACTCTTGCATAAGCTAGAAGATAATAATAAATGATAGGCCCTTCGCAGAGGGAAGCAGAGGTTGCCATGCGCTGTTATGGTGGGATGCATAAAATCTCAATGCGAAAGACCGTCACTTTATTTTGCCCTTGTGATATGAACCTTTATTATGCGATCAAATCGCTTTTTATTTCTTCCACATCACAAGATCGTATAAAGCTTATTTCTCCCACACCAATCAATCATACATATTTAGAGCAATTTTTATTGCTTTGCACCGATGACAACTTACTTGACGGATCTTACTCAATCCATAGGTAGATATGGTGGACTCTCATGGCAAAACTGGTTTAAGGTTTTTGGAAGCACAAGTAGTATCTCTACTTGGTGCGAGAATTTAGCTAGCATGAGGGGAAAGGCAAGCTCAACATGTTGGATGATCCATGACAACATACTTTATCTCAGATATAAGAAAACATAAACCATTACCTTGTCTTCCTTGTCCAACATCAACTCTTTAGCATGTCATATTTTAATGAGTGCTCCCAATTATAAAAGATATCAATGATAATATATTTATATGTGAAATTTCTCTTTCCTTATTACTTCCTATTAATTGCAACGATGACCAAAGTTATGTTTGCCAACTCCCAACAACTTTTAATCATCATACTCTTTCTATGTGAAGTCGTTACTCTCAATAAGATCAATATGAACTCTTTGTTTTCTTTTATTCTTTTATCTTTTCTTTAATCACTCAAGATCATGGCAAAACAATCAAGCCCTTGACTCAACTAATCTTTATTATATATATAGCTCACGGACTCGATTACATAGAGAGATCAAAAAGCAAAACTCAAAACTAGATCATGCCATAAACTTTATTCTACTAGATCAAGATACTACTAATAGGATCAAACTAAGAAAAACGGTAAAGATAGGAGATGTGATTGTGATACGATACCGGGGCAACTCCCCCAAGCTTGGCAGTTGCCAAGGGGAGTGCCAATACCCATGTGATTATGTCTCCTTTGTTGGTGAAGAAGGTGGTGATGAAGTAGTAGTGGGCTTGCCCTTCTCTTTCTCCAACTTGCATCTGAGGGTGAAATTATCAATCCTCAACTCATTATTCTCTATCTCAAGCTTTATTATCCTTTTGCATAATGCCTCTTTGCTTTCTTGCTTGAAGCGAGGGGGCGGTTCATCTTCATCTTCCTCATCGGTGTACCATATATATGGATAGGTATCCTTGAATATGTTTTTATCTAAAGGCGGTAAGAAAGCTGGGCAATCCTCCTTTGAATCTTGAGGCGACATGTTGATCTAATCTGCAGATGGGACAGCTTGAAACAAAAAGCAGAGGATATTTACGTGATACTGAGTCAAAACTTTCGGGAGAATATATAATGAATTTTTACCAACCAAAATACGTAACGTGCAAGAAAACGGAGTAAGGAAGGCACACGAGGTGCTCACGAGGTAGGGGGGCGCGCCCAGGGGGGTAGGGCGCGCCCTCCACCCTCGTTTGGCCCTCGTGTCCTTCCCAGACTGCTACTTATTTTTTGATTTTTCTAAATATTCCAAAACGGAGAAATGTTGCCTTAAAAACTGTTTTGGAGTCGGTTTACTTACCGTACCACATACCTATTCCTTTTCGGAGTCTGAAACGTTCTGGAAAGTGTCTCTTATGTATTCCTCAGGGGTTACGATTTCGATAATATTGGTTTCAACATTTATAGGATTACCTGAGATATAATGTTTAATTCATTGACCGTTTACCACCTTCGGATTTGTGCCTTCGAAGTTGTTGATTTTCTGACACCGAGCGATAGACCTCCTCGATAACATAGGGGCCTTCCCATTTAGAGAGAAGTTTTCCTGCAAAAAATCTTAAACGAGAGTTGTATAGTAATACATAATCACCTACATTAAACTCATGCTTTTGTTGGAAATTGGCAATAGCTCCTAGGTGCATATGCACCCATTATCTAAATACACATTTTAAAAAGTTGAAAATTCCGGAAAAAAAATCCCGCTTGTATATCTGGACATTCTATGTGCGTGCACAAAGTTTTCGGTGAAATCGAGGTTTTTTGTGGCTTGTGTAAAAAAGACAATTTCTGATGCTTCATTACGACTAATCATTTTGCATTTCTTTATCTTTTTTACACAAGACACAAAAAACGTCGTTTCTCACAGAAACTTTGTGCATGTACATAGAATGTTGGATTTTTGTTCCAAATTTTCCAAATTTTCAAAATGTATATTTAGACAATGGGTGCATATGCACCTAGGAGCCAAAACACCGCGTCCCGCTTTTGTATCCTTTTGTCATGCCATCTTTTAACTTTTTCTTTAAACAACTTGGCATTTTCATAAGCTTGGGTTCTCCATTCATCAAGTGAGCTAATATCAAATAACCTCTTCTCGGCAAGTTTGAAATCATAGTTGAGCTCTTTAATAGCCCAAAATGCCTTATGTTCTAGTTCGAGAGGTAAGTGACATGCTTTTCCATAAACCATTTTATACGGAGACATACCCATAGGATTTTTATATGCAGTTCTATAGGCCCATAATGCATCATCAAGTTTCTTAGACCAATTCTTTCTAGACCTATTAACTGTCTTTTGCAAAATTAATTTGAGCTCTCTATTACTCTATTCTACTTGACCACTAGACTGTGGGTGATAAGGGGATGCAATTCTATGATTAACATCATATTTAGCAAGCATTTTACGAAAAGCACCATGAATAAAATATGAACCACCATCAGTCATTAAATATCTAGGGACTCCAAACCTTGGAAAAATAACTTCCTTCAGCATTTTAATAGAAGTGTTATGATCAGCACTACTAGTTGGAATAGCTTCTACCCACTTAGTAACGTAACCAACAGCAACTAAAATATGTGTATATCCATTAGAGGCAGGAAAATGTCCCATATAATCAAAGCCCCAAACATCAAATGGTTCAATGACAAGTGAATAATTCATAGGCATTTCTTGACGTCTACTAATATTACCAATTCTTTGACATTCATCACAAGATAAGACAAACTTACAGGCATCCTTGAAGAGAGTAGGCCAATAAAAACCGGATTGCAATACCTTATGTGCAGTTCTATCTCCAGCGTGGTATCCTCCATAAGCTTCGGAGTGACACTCGCGTAGGATCCGTTCTTGTTCATGCTCAGGTACACAACGTGTAATAACACCATCTACTCCTTCTTTATAAAGATGTGGGTCATCCCAAAGGTAATGTCTCAAATCATAGAAAAACTTTTTCTTTTGCTGGTATGTGAATCTAGGTGGTATGAATTTAGCAACGATGTAATTAGCATAATTAGCATACCATGTAGTACTACGAGAAGTACTTATGACATTTAATTGTTCATCAGGAAAGCTATCATCAATAGGTAGTGGGTCGTCAAGAACATTTTCTAACCTAGACAAGTTGTCTGCAACGGGGTTCTCAGCCCCTTTTCTATCAACTATATGCAAGTCAAATTCTTGTAGCAAGAGAACCCATCTAATAAGTCTAGGTTTAGCATCTTTCTTTTCCATCGATATTTAATAGCGGCATGATCAGTGTGAATAGTTACTTTAGAATCAACAATATAAGGTCTGAACTTATCACAAGCAAATACAACTGCTAAGAATTCTTTTTCAGTAGTAGCATAATTTCTTTGAGCATTGTCTAGAGTTTTACTAGCATAATGGATAACATTTAATTTCTTATCAACTCTTTGCCCTAGAACAAAGCACCTCTGACATAATAACTAGCATCACACATAATTTCAAAGGGTAAATTCCAATCAGGTGGCTGAACAATAGGTGCAGAGATCAATGCTTTCTTAAGTATTTCAAATGCTTCTACACAATCATCATCAAAGATAAATGGTATATCTTTTTGTAATAAATTAGTCAGAGGCCAAGAAATTTTTGAGAAGTCCTTAATGAACCTCATATAAAATCCGGCGTGACCAAGGAAACTTCTTATACCTTTGATGTCCTTGGGACATGGCATCTTTTCAATAGCATCAACCTTGGCTTTGTCAACTTCAATACCTCTTTCAGAAACTTTATGCCCCAAGACAATGCCTTCATTAACCATAAAGTAACACTTTTCCCAATTCAAGACAAGATTAGTTTCTTCACATCTCTGCAAAACTCGATCAAGATTGCTCAAGCTAATCATCGAAAGAGGATCCATAGACGGAAAAAGTCGTCCATGGAAACCTCACAAATCTTTTCACAAAAGTCAGAGAATATAGCCATCATGCATCTTTGAAAGGTAGCAGGTGCATTACATAAACCAAAAGGCATACATCTATAAGCAAAAGTACCAAAAGGGCATGTAAAAGTAGTCTTTGATTGATCTTTAGGTGACACAGGTATTTGAGAGAAACGAAAATAACCATCTAGAAAGCAATAATGTGTATGTTTGCATAATCTTTCTAGCATTTGATCAATAAAAGGTAAGGGGTAATGATCTTTCTTAGTAGCTTTATTTAATTTACGGAAATCAATTACCATCCTATATCCTGTAATAATTCTTTGCGGAATCAATTCATCTTTATCATTAGGAACAACAGTAATACCTCCCTTCTTAGGGACACAATGAACAGGACTTACCCACTGACTATGAGCAACGAGATAAATTATACCTGCCTCCAGAAGCTTTAGTATTTCTTTTCTTACCACTTCTTTCATTTTAGGATTCAGCCTTCGTTGAGGATCAAGAACTGGTTTGGCATCTTCTTCCAAATTTATTTTATGTTGACGTAGAGTGGGACTAATGCCCTTAAGATCATCAAGAGTATATCCAATAGCAGCACGGTGCTTCTTCAGAGTTTTCAATAATCTCTCTTCTTCATGCTCTGAAAGGTTAGCACTAATAATAACATGATATATCTTCTTTTCATCAAGATAAGCATATTTAAGATTATCGAGCAACGGTTTAAAAGCTCAAACACTGGATCACCCTTGGGTGGAGGAGGATCCCTAAGATTTCAACGAGCAAATTGTGTTTGAGAATAGGTTCCTGCTTAAAGAATACTTCATCTATTTCCCTCTTTCATTCATAAACATATCATTTTCATGGTCTAGCAAATAATGTTCTAAAGGGTCCCTAGGAGGTACGGCAATAGAAGCAAGACCAATAATTTCATCCTTACTAGGCAATTCTTCTTCACGGTGTTGTTTACTAAATTTAGAGAAATTAAACTCATGAATCATATCATCCAAGCAAATAGTAACAACATTCTTTTCATAATCTATCTTAGCATTAACGGTGTTCAAGAAGGGTCTACCAAATATAATGGGACAAAAGCTATCTTGTGGGGAACCAAGAACAAGGAAATCATTGCAGGATATTTAGTTTTCCCACACGGGACTTCAACATCTCTAACAATTCCCATTGCTGATATAGTATCTCTATTGGCAAGTTTAATTGTAACATCAATATCTTCTAACTCAAGATTGCAATTTCATGCTTAATTTCTTCATACAAGGTAATAGGTATAACACTAGCACTAGCACCCATATCACATAAGCCATGATAACAATGATCTCATATTTTAACAGAAATAACAGACACGCCTACCACAGGTCTATGTTTATCTTTAGCGCCAGGTTTAGCAATTCTAGCAGTTTCACCACAGAACTGAATAACATGCCCATCAATATTATCAGCCAAGAGGGCTTTAACAATATCAACATTAGGTTATACTTTAACTTGCTCAGGAGGTGTATAAGTTCTAATATTACTTTTACGAACCACAGTTGAAGCTTTAGCATGATCCTTTATTCTAACAGGGAAAGGTGGTTTCTCAACATAAGAAGTAGGAACAATAGGATCATTATAAGTGACAGTCTTTTCTTCAACTTTAATAGGTGCAGCTACTTTTACTTATATGGGAGGATGATATTTAAACCACTCCTCCTTAGGGAGATCAACATAAGTAGCAAAAGATTCACAGAAAGAAGCTACTATCTCGGAGTCAAGTCCATATTTAGTGCTAAATTAACGAAAAATATATGTATCCATAAAAGATTTAACACAATCAAACTTAGGTATCATACACGACTCCTTACCTTCGTCGAGATCCCAATCTTGAGTTGCATTTATGTGACGCCCGATTCAATCGTACACTAATCATACACGCAAACGCAGTATGCGATCAAGATCGAGGACTCACGGGAAGATATCACAACACAACTCTAAAAATATAAATAAGTCATAAAAGCATCATAATACAAGCCGAGGGCCTCGAGGGCTCGAATACAAGTGCTCGATCATAGAAGACTCGTGGAAGCAACAATATCTGAGTACGTACATAAGTTAAACAAGTTTGCCTTAAGAAGGCTAGCACAAACCGGGATACTGAATCGAAAGAGGCACAGCCTCCTGCAGGATCCTCCTAAACTACTCCCGGCCGTCATCGGTGGCACGTAATAGTAGGCACCCCGATGTAGCGAGGAGTCATCGTCGACGGTGGCGTCTCGCTCCGGGCTCCAAGATCTCTGGTTGCGACATCCGGTAGAATGGAAAGGGGGAAAGAGGGAGAAAAGCAACCGTGAGTACTCATCCAAAGTACTACGCAAGCAAGGAGCTACACTACATATGCATGGGTATATGTGTAAAGGGCCATATCGGTGGGTGAAGCTGCGTAATGCGAGAATAAGAGGGGATAACTAATCTGTCAAGACTACTCTTCTAGCAGCCTCCGTCTTTGCAAAGCATGTAGAAGAGAGTAGACTGAAGTCCTCCAAGTAGCATCGCATAGCATAATCCTACCGGCGATCCCTCCTCGCCTCTCCGCTAGAGAGCGATCACGGGGTTGTATCCGCACTTGGAAGGGTGTGTTTTATTAAGTATCCAGTTCTAGTTGTCATAAGGTCAAGGTACAACTCCAAGTCGTCACATTATCAAGATCACGGCTATTCAATAGATAAACTTCCCTGCAGGGTGCACCACATAACCCAACACGCTTGATCCCATTTGGTCGGACACACTTTTACGGGTCATGCCCGGCCGCGAAGATCAACACGTCGCAGCCCCACCTAGGCCAACAGAGAGGTCAAGACACCGGTCTAAACCTAAGCGCATGTGGGTTCTGGGCCCATCGCCCTTAGCACACACACTTGCGTTCGGGCGGCCGGAAGCGTAACTAGCCCTCTTAATACAAGAGCAGGCTTACGTTCCAATCCGGCGCTGGCACCGACGCCACGAAGGCTTCGGTTGATACCACGACGTCGAGTGCCCATAACTTTCCCACGTAGTTGGTTAGTGCGTATAGACCAAATGGCCAGACTCAGATCAAATACAAGGACCTCGTTAAGCGTGTTAAATGATGTAACCGCGGACACCAACCAGGGCCAGGCCCACCTCTCTCCTAGGTAGTCTCAACCTGCCCTGTCACTCCGCCATAAAGTTACAGTCGGGGGCCGTCGGGAACCCAGGCCCACCTCTACCGGGATGGAGCCACCTGCCCTTCAAATTTCATCTCCTAACAAAGTATCATAAGTAATGTAAAAAGTATAAAGTATATAGTATATGCCCGTGATCACCTCCCGAGTGATCACGGCCTAGTAGTATAGCATGGCGCAGGACAAGAGTGTAGGGCCACCGATGGAACACTAGCATCCTATACTAAGCAGTAGGATAGTAGGTAAGGGTAACAACTGTAGCAACAATGACAGGCTATGCATCAGAATAGGATTAACCGAAAGCAATAACATGCTACACTACTCTAATGCAAGCAGTATAGAGAAGGAGTAGGCGATATCTGGTGATTAAGGGGGGGCTTGCCTGGAAGCTCTGGCAAGAAGGAGGGGTCATCAACACCGTAGACGTACTGGGTAGCGGCAAGGCCAGATGTCGGGTCTCATCAAGAAGAAGAGGGGGAAGAAAGAGTAAATACGGAGCAAACAAAGCATAACAAAACATAACGAGGCAATACGCGGTGTAGGTATGCCCTAACGCGGTAGTAGGTGATACCGGCGAAGGGGGGAAACAACAGGGAAAATATCCCCGGTGTTTCGCGTTTTCGGACAAGTGAACCGGAGGGGCAAAGTTGCGTGTTTGCTATGCTAGGTATGTGTGGCGGACGAACGGGCTGCTTATCCGGATTCCTCTCGTTGTTCTGAGCAACTTTCATGTACAAAGTTTTTTCATCCGAGCTATGGTTTATTTTATATTAATTTTTAAAGTTTTAAATCATTTTCTAAATTATTATTATTAAATTAATTCGAAATCAGCATTACTACATCAGCATGACGTCAGCATGACATCAGCAGTCAACAGAGGTATTGACTGGGTCAACTGACATGTGGGGTCCGCATGTCATTGACTGTTCAGGCTAATCAGGGTTTAATTAAGTTAACTAGTGATAGGTTAATCTAACGAGGATTAATTAAGTTAAATAATTCTTTAATTAATTAATTAATTAATAATATTATTATTGTTATTATTATTATTTTTAATTCTCTTTTTTAAAACATTACAGGCATGGGGCCCATTCATCATAGGCCCCAAGGGCCAATTAGGCAAACCTGAGGCAGTAGGCTGGCGCCGGGCACCACCGAGCGGCCGCACGCCTGTGGGGGACGCGAGGCAGCAGAGGCCGAGCCTGAGCGGGCGCCAGCACGGCAGTTCGAGGCGGACAGCACGGCAGCGGCCGGCTGTGAGCGCGAGGAGGGGAGGTGGAAGGATGAGGCCTTGGCGGAGCTAGGCGAAGAAGCGAGCAACCCGTGGGCTGCAGCCCGAAGCTACTTGTGATTCTGAGCGCCCATGACGGGCAATAGCATGACACGGGACGTCGAGGGTGACCACGGGCACGGAAGCAGACGGCCAGCCGGTGGAGTGCAGAGCGTGGTGGCTGAGGCCTTGTGAAGGCGATGGCAGTCTGAGGCCGGGCGACGAGCGGCCATGGCCTTCGCGCAGCGTGTGGGGCCGGAAGGAGAGGGGAGGGAGCGAGGCTCACGGCGGGTCAGAGGGTACGGGGCAACGGGGCGCGGGGAGGAGGTCGGAGACGACCAGGCGACGGGGAGGCAGTCCGGTGATGGCGTCCGGCGAGGTCCAACGGTGGTGCGGCGTCGAGGAGGCGGGGACGGTAGCGGGCGTCTGGTCAATGCCAGGCGGGGAGAGAGTGAGGGCTCGATCCCGATCCAGGAGGGGATCGGGGGGAAGGAGAGTGGGGCGCGAGTGGGGGGAGTGGGGGTGTCGGTGCCTAGGGTTTCGGCACCAGGGGGGTTAAGGGAGTGGGGTGGGCCGGCCGGTTGGGCCTTTGCCCAGTTGGGCTGGTGGCCTGCTGGGCCGGAGCCCAGTGATGGGGGGGTTTGCTTTTCTTTTTTATTTCTTTTTTACTTATTTTCTTTACTGTTTTCATTTAAAGTTTCTTTTATTTTAGTTTTATAAAATACCCAGTCAGCACCTAAATTAGTATTACTAATCAGTCCACTGCCACAATTATTTTGGCACACCACTAATTTAGTTTTATTATTATAACTTTATAAAAGGCATCTAATTAATTGTTTTTGCTGTCACTTCTATTACTTTAGTGCATTTAAATATTTTATTAAAAGATAATTTATCCACCAATATTTACTAAGGATTATTTGACACATTAGGAACGATTTAGTTTTGACTTGAAAAAATTTAATTGTTTAACTTAAATTCAAATTTTGAATATGAATCGTTTGAACTAACGCGAGATTATCAACAGAATCCGAGGTGATGTGGCATCGTTAACGGGGTTCTTGTAGCCCTAATTATCCGGCGTCACAATTCTCCTCCACTACAAGAAATCTAGTCCGAAATTTAAGAGGTAGTGAAAGGGGAAAGGTTTGGTAAAATCTAGTGGGCCTTCTCATTAAACCTCTTCTCGAAGAGGTCGATCCATTACATTGATGTCTTCACTTCTCTGCTTCAGGTCATCATGATGATGTCAGCGTCCTTTCTTCAGGAACTCCATCGTACTTACGAAAGAATAAGGGGGTATTCCAGGGGAACAGACCTCTGTAAGGCTGACTATCTAGTCGATAACATCGGGGAAGGTGGCGGAAAGTAACTCTCGAATTGACACTTAGAAAATATCGAGAGCAAAGTAAGGCGGTATCATGGAAAGTTCGATGCCTGTTACAGGGCGTGAAAGGGGTCCAGAGCAACGAGAATAAGTATTGCGTCTGATACCAGAATAGATCATCTCTAGGAAGCTGACCCGTGAATTACATACAAAGTCAACGCGAGAAATAACTTTAGCAACAGGGGTGTACAGGAGAGTCAGGTTTCGATCCTGTGGAACTGTGGGTTATGGGCCCACCATGTGGTTAAAAGTAGGAAAAGCGTTCATATCTTGCACGGTCATGATAGCAAGGCATGTCAAAGGGTAGCCTATCAGTTATGTTGGCAACAATGTCGATACCAAGGGCGAGGGACGAAGAGAACCATTTTCCTGCTCGTTGAACGAGGCGGGCCATTAGGCAAAGTTCTCGTCCATCGGTGGCTACCGAAATGTCATCAGTTATAGTAATAGGGTCTTACTAGCAGAGTTGTACCACGAGGTGCTTACCTAAGCAGGGAATTACCACTTCTCAGTTAAGTAGATTACAAGAAAGTTTGAACAAAACAACAGAAAGGAAAATGTGTTTAAACACATATATCAGGGGTATATCCTTCCCAAGGTCAAGCAAAGGATGATATCCAAGACAGGATATAAAGTAGAAAAACCCTTTAGATAAGAGGAGAGAAATTTCATGACATTACCCATACAACGGTATTTGGGTAATTTGAACAAGAACATTTAGCATGGTGCTTCAAATGTTCTTATTGAAAATCGGAGTACCATAGACATGCTTCGAGATAGCACTAACATGGTCTTCAAGCAAAGGTTAGATCTTGGATAGACAAAGGATCCATCAGGATCAACTTATAGAATAAGTCTTACAAATTCCTCACGGAAGAATGATTAACCTTGCCAAAAAGGAAACTATAACAATAGGTTATTCGGCTAGGTGTGCTAGGCATGACATCACCTTATCGGGTCAAAGACCAATGTTATAACTCTAGGAAATATGTTCCAACCATCATATCTGACCGAGATTCAGATCTGATTGGTGTTAGGATACCTCAGACTCATGATGCCTGAGAAGAAAAAGGTGCGACACAAATTGACGAGAAGACATCGTAAGATTCTCGGGAAATGAACTATGGAAGCGAGTCCCGAAACAAGAGTTCATCATTAAACCAAGGAGAGGATGAGGAAGTGGCTGACGGACTCGGCGATAATTCAACGAGGTATCCAAAAAGATGCATCTCCTCAATTATGTGGATAAGGAGATAGCATTTGTGATCAAATGATATAATGAAGCATGCTCAAGGAAAACATACACAATTAAACATTGGTTGAAAGGTGCGCCCGAAATATGGGCTGGGCTGCACGACCAATGTCAGAATTGTGATTCAATAATCAATAGTCTAAGAATGAACGGACGACCACTAACTTCAAAGCAATAGGGTTGCTAGAAGGGCAGAATCCAAACAACACCGTTCACTTGTTGGTACACCGGTTGGAATCAACACGAGGACCAAGAAAGAATGGTGATGGTGAGAAGCATCACAATACCAAGAATTCCTTAAGAGGTGGAGCAGTCCTCACAACATCCTTGATATTAAAAAGATGGTAATACTCCAAGGTAAAGAAGAACAAATGCTGGATAGCAGGATCTCAAGGTATAACACAAAACACGAACAAGTTTGTGTTGAACGGAAGGCAATAAAGTGGTCAAAGATATCACAAATCATCGGGGGCAAGGATGGTATTTCTCATCATGAATCCTATTGATATCCTGGAAGAGATCATAAGGTTGATGATGATCACGACATAGTTGTCGAGATATTTCATGAAGATGTAATCAATCAGCGATGACATCAAGTCAAAGGAATGATGGAGCGAAAAGTTATTGAAACCACAGATACGACAAACTCGGAATCAAGCTTGTTGTTTGAGGTGAAACGATAAGACAAGGAAGATCGACGTAAGCTTAGCTCATCCTTGAAAGTTGTGCTCTGGGAATAAGGACCAGGTAGCATAGTTAAAAGTTTGCACGATAATGATATAGCCGATAAGGCTTGGAAATGACTTGAAGGATTATTAAACTCGTAAGCAACGAGAATTACTTAGAGTTATTGAATCAGAGTGCGGAATTGATTCACTTATCGGTGTTCTCGAGTGACTAATAACTCAGAACCTGGGGGAAATCTGAGATCGTTGAGAAGCAATACTAGATGAAGACTCGCAGGAAGCAACACAGTTCTCGAGATACCAGAGGTTAATACTCGAGGAAGATCAAAATAGAGGTTGCGGAGATGTATCGATCAACAGAAGACAAGTGCTTTAACTTGTCTGAGAAATGGAATCAAGGAGAAAATGTGGTCAGGACCGCGATTGCAAGGATCAATACATAGATACCAGATGATATCATATCAAGGAAATAGTTATTATTACAAAAAGCTTCCATGATAGGATCTACATCGCGTCCATGGGCATGAACACAAATTTCAAGGTCGACTCCCACTTCTTCAATGTATAACCTCCCATTCACCTCTCTCAAAAAAATGGCAATAGTTGTTGAAAGTTTTACCTGGTGCAATACCAGATAAGTATGACATGTGAAGTCTTTCAGGATCACACAGATTAAGGAAGGCATATGTTCAACCCATCGGGGCATCGTAGAAACATATACCACAAACTTCAGGAGCAAATAACTCAAGCTCGGGAGCAGAGCATGGTTGACAAAAGCAGGGGATACAATTTTACCAAAGGCATTATGTATCCGATGAAGGCTCACAAGTTTAATGAATATGAAGAACGGCGTCGGACAAAATTCAACAAAGGATCTGATGGTCCATAAGGGATCTGATGTGAGCATCGGTACTCAACCGAAGAAAGAAAGAATGCAAGGAGGTCGGATTATAGAAACAATGACTAACTCAAAGCTCAAATGCAAAGGAATTATGAATCCCAAGACAAGGGGTCAAGCAATGCTACGATTAGGGATGGATAGGTAGAATAGCCTTAGGGGTACAATCGATGGCGATTAGATTGATCGAGATCCAGCTCATGTTTAAAATGGTGTCTGAGCCGAAAGAAAGAATTCTAAGATTCGAATGAGGAATGCGAGCATCCTCAACCTATTGAATCAACAGACTTAAAATGATAAAGACAAGGGATGCCTATAAGATTACGAGACTTATGGGATTAACCATAATGCAAGCAAGCAAGAAGTTCAAGAGCAATAGGCTGCTCAGGATCTTCGGAAGATCAAGTGGTATTTCAAAGTCTTTTGCGAAACATATGAACAATTGGGAATGAGCAGATACACGATAAGTGCGAGGAATTACCCATAGGGGTATTCATGCGGCAAAGATCTGTAAGGCAATGGCTCAAGAGATTCTTAAAAGTCGAAGAATAATTTGATGCATCTTGTAATAACAGGAGCAGCTGGGAATGAAAGTAAGAAGGACATGTGTAAGTATTTATCCATAGGGATGTATCTGTGGTAGGGGACTGGAAAAGCGGCGGACACAGAGTCTCGAGAGAACATCAGAGAGTATCTTCGGAATCTTCTAATGCATCAGGCGGTCATTGGTAACACGGGGCTCTCCGGGTGAAGGTGATCACGATATCCTAATGTTAGATTTAGCAAAATTCATTTAACCGGAAAAGAAGAGAGAACAGAATCCCGGAGTATAGACGAGGAGTAAAAGATCCTAATACCACCCAATGACGACGTGGACCCGTAAGACGCACAACCATGTTAGTAAAAGTTTTCCAATGACTAGACTCGACTTGACCAAGGAGTGTGGAAGAGGATTCCTACTGAGCGTCGGCTCGATACCAACTTGTGGCGCCCGATTCAATCGTACACTAATCATACAAACAAGCGTGTACGATCAAGATCGAGGGCCACGGAAAGATATCACAACACAACTCTAAAAATATAAATAAGTCATACAAGCATCATAATACAAGCGAGGGGCCTCGAGGGGCTCGAATACAAGTGCTCGATCATAGGCGAGTCGATTAGAAGCAACAATATCTGAAATACGGACATAAGTTAAACAAGTTTGCCTTAAGAAGGCGAGCACAAAGCTGGGATCTGAGATCGAAGAAGCGCGGGCCTCACACGAGATCCTCCTAAACTACTCCTAGCCGTCATCGATGGCACCTTGCGTAGTAGTAGGCACCTCCGGTGTAGTAGGAGTCATCGTCGGCAAGTGGCGTCGGCTCCACAGCTCCGACATCTGGTTGCGACATCCGGGTAGAATGGAAAGGGGAAAAGAGGAGAAAAGCAACCGTGAGTACTCATCCAAAGTACTGCAAGCAAGGAGCTACACTACATATGCATGGGTATATGTGTAAAGGGCCATATCGGTGGACTGAAGCTGCAGAATGCGAGAATAAGAGGGGATAACTAATCACGTCGAAGACTAAACTTACAGCGACCTCCGTCTTCTGACATGTAGAAGAGAGTAGACTGAAGTCCTCCAAGTAGCATCGCATAGCATAATCCTACCCGGCGATCACCGGGTTATATCTGGCACTTGGAAGGGTGTGTTTTATTAAGTATCCGGTTCTAGTTGTCATAAGGTCAAGGTACAACTCCAAAGTCGTCACATGTTACGAAGATCACGGCTATTCGAATAGATAAAATTCCCTGCAGGGGTGCACCACATAACCCAACACGCTTGATCCCATTTGGCCGGACACACTTTTCTGGGTCATGTCCGGCCGCGGAAGGTCAACACTTTGCAGCCCCACCTAGGCCAACAGAGAGGTTAGCACGCCGGTCTAAACCTAAGCGCCACAGTGCAGGCCCATCGCCCTTAGCACACCAAGACGTTGCGTTGCGTGGCCGGAAGAAGAACTAGCCCCTTAATACAAGAGCAGGCTTACGTTCAATCCGTGGCAGCGCTTTCGATCCGGCCCGGCGATCACGAAGGCTTGGTGATACCACGACGTTGAGTGCCCATAACTTTCCCACGTAGTTGGTTAGTGCGTATAGACCAAATGGCCAGACTCAGATCAAATACCAAGATCTCGTTAAGCGTGTTAAATGATGTAACCGCGGACACCGACCAGGGCCAGGCCCACCGCTCTCCTAGGTAGTCTCAACCCATACAGCCGCCATACAAAGTAACGATCGGGGCCGTCGAGAACCCATGCCCACCTCTAGGGAGGGAGCCACCCGCCTTCGGCCCCCATCTCCGAACGATTATCATAAGTAATGTAACGATTATAAAGTATATAGCATATGCCGTGATCACCTCCCGAGTGATCACGGCCCGATAATATAGCATGGCAAGCGGACAAGAGTGTAGGGCCAGCGATGGAACACTAGCATCCTATACTAAGCGGTAGGATGGCGAGTGAGGTAAAACACAACAGCAACAATGACGGGCTATGCATCAGAATAGGATTAACCGAAGGCAATAACATGCTACACTACTCTAATGCAAGCAGTATAGAGAAGGAGTAGGCGATATCTAGTGATGGGGCTTGCACAGGAAGCTCTGGCAAGAAGGAGAATTCGTCGACACCGTGTAGTCGTCTTGAGTAGCGGCGACGTTGGTCTCGAGGTCTACCCGGAGAAGAAGAGGGAAGAAATAGTAAATCTGAACAAACAAAGCATAACAAAACATAACGAGGCAATACTGGCGGTGTAGGTATGCCCTAACGCGGTAGTAGGTGATACCGTGAAGGGGAAACAACCAGGAAAATATCCACAGTGTTTAGCGTTTTGGACAAGTGAACCGGAGGGCAAAGTTGCATGTTTGCTATGCTAGGGATGTGTGGCGGACGAGCAGGCGTGCGTATCCGGATTCGTCAAATGCGTTACGAGCAACTTCCATGTACAAAGTTTTTTCATCCGAGCTACGGTTTATTTTATATTAATTTTTAAAGTTCTAAATCATTTTCTAAATTATTATTATTAAATTAATTCAAAATAAGCATTACTGCATCAGCATGATGTCAGCATGACATCAGCAGTCAACAGAGGTATTGACTGGGTCAACTGACATGTGGCGTCCGCATGTCATTGACTGTTCAGGCTAGTTAACTAGTGATAGGTTAATCTAATCATGATTAATTAAGTTAAATAATTCTTTAATTAATTAATTAATATTTTTATTATTGTTATTATTATTATTTTTAATTCCCTTTTTTAAAAACATTACAGGCATGGGGCCCATCATCATAGGCCCCGAGGGCCAATTAGTATGACAAGCAGTGGCGGAAAT
Source organism: Aegilops bicornis (assembly GCA_021605145.1). Taxonomy (NCBI): domain Eukaryota; kingdom Viridiplantae; phylum Streptophyta; class Magnoliopsida; order Poales; family Poaceae; genus Aegilops; species Aegilops bicornis. The sequence goes on along the minus strand of CM038671.1, from coordinate 536,211,301 downwards.
TGGGCGTCAGGCGCGATCCGTGACACGCCCAGAGGGAGGCGGCGGAGGCTGAGCCAGCGGCGCTAAACCGCAGCAACCTGAAGGCGACAGGCTGCCGGCGTGAGAGTCTTGAGAGGGAGGTGGAAGGATGAGGCCATGGCGGAGCTAAGCGAAGAAGCGAGCAGCCCGTGGCTGCAGCAGAACATGTGATTCTTGGCGCGCCATGATGGGCAGCAAGCGCTGACGTCGAGGTGACCACGGGCATGGAAGCGGATAGCGCGGTGGGCGCGGCAACATGGCGATGTGGCGAGGCGATGGCGGTGCGAGGGCCTGATGGCGAGCGCAGGTGGTGTCATGGGAAGGAGAGGGAGGAGCGAGGCTCACGGTGGTCGTGGGAGTGCAGGCACGGCAGGCGTGGGAGGAGGTCGAGAGCGACCAGGCGGACGGGAGGCAGTCCGGTGATGGCGTCTGGCGAGTTCCAACGATGGTGCGGCGTCCAGGAGGCGAGGCGAGTGGCAGGCGTCTGGTCGGCGGGGGGTTAAAGGGAGTGGGGTGGGCGGCCGGTTGGGCCTTTGCCCGATTAAGTGGTGGTAACTTTCTTGGGCGAACCCGATGATGGGGGGTTTGCTTTTCTTTTTTTATTTCTTTCTACTTATTTTCTTTACTGTTTTCATTTAAAGGTTCTTTTATGTTGGTTTTATAAAATACCAAGTCAGCACCTAAATTAGTATTACTAATCAGTCCACTTTGCCACAATTATTTTGGTACACCACTAATTTAGTTTTATTATTATAACTTTATAAAAGGCATCTAATTAATTGTTTTCTTTGTCACTTCTATTACTTTAGTGCATTTAAATATTTTATTAAAAGATAATTTATCCACCAATATTTACTAAGGATTATTTGACACATTAGGAGCGATTTAGTTTTGACTTGAAAAATTTAATTGTTTAACTTAAATTCAAATTTTGAATATGAATCGTTTGAACTAACGCGAGATTATCAACAGTAATCCGAGGTGACGTGTCATCGTTAACGTGGGGTTACTGTAGCCTAATTATCCAGGCGTCACAGTTTAATTCTATCCAATAAATTCCATTTGAATTCAATAGTCTTCATCATAAAAGAGCCAGCACAAGAAGTATCGAGCATGGTGCGATTATTTTCAGAAAGCCGAGCATAAAAACTTTGAAGAATTATTTCTCTCGAGAGCTCATGATTGGGGCATGAATATAACATTGATTTAAGCCTCCCCCAAGCTTGAGCGATGCTTTCTCCTTCGCGAGGCCAAAAATTATATATATAATTGCGATCACGATGAACAAGATGCATAGGATAATATTTTTGATGAAATTCCAATTTCAATCGTCTGTAGTTCCATGATCTCGTATCATCACATAGCCTATACCATGTCAATGCATCTCCCTTCAAAGATAAAGGGAAGACCTTCTTCTTGACAACATCATCGGGTATAACTGCAAGCTTAAATAATCCACAAACTTCATCCACATATATTTGGTGCTCATCGGGATGCTTGGTTCCATCTCACGCAAAGGTTTAGCTAGCAGTTTTTCTACCATACGAAGGAAATTCAAAAGGCGTATTTTCATTTTCAGTAGGTTCATTAGGTTGAGGAGCAACTCTTTGCTCTACTGGTCGGGGTGAAGATACATGAACAAGCCCCTCGGAGGATTACTTTCCATAGTAACAAGTGACGATGAAATTTCAGCACACTATATAAAATTTTCCTTACCAAATTCCACCTACCAAAGGCGCTTCACTCCCCGGCAACGGTGCTAGAAAAGAGTCTTGATGACCCACAAGTATAGGGATCTATCGTAGTCCTTTCGATAAGTAAGAGTGTCGAACCCAACGAGGAGCAGAAGGAAATGATAAGCGGTTTTCAGCAAGGTATTCTCTACAAGTACTGAAATAAGTGGTAACAGATAGTTTTGTGATAAGATAATTTGTAATGAGCAATAAGTAAAAAAAGTAAATAAAGTGCAGCAAGGTGGCCCAATCCCTTTTGTAGCAAAGGATAAGCCTGGACAAACTCTTATATAAGGAAAAGCGCTCCCGAGGACACATGGGAATATCGACAAGCTAGTTTTCTTCACGTTCATATGATTCGCGTTCGGTACTTTGCTAATTTGATATGTGGGTGGACCGGTGCTTGGGTGCTGTTCTTACTTGAACAAGCATCCCACTTATGATTAACCTCTATTGCAAGCATCCATAACTACAACAAAAGTATTAAGGTAAACCTAACCATAGCATGAAACAAGTGGATCCAAATCAGCCCCTTACGAAACAACGCATAAACTAGGGGTTAAGCTTACATCACTCTAGCAACCCATCATCTAATTATTACTTTACAATGCCTTCCTCTAGGCCCAAATAATGGTGAAGTGTTCTGTAGTCAACATTCACATAACACCACTAGAGGCTAGACAACATACATCTCATCAGAATATCGAACGAATACTAAATTCACATGACTACTGTTGGGGATATTGCTACTGGGCGTAAACCGGCCTATCTGGGCCGGGTTAACTTCATCAGTAGATCAACAGTGTAGAAGCCCAAGAGGCATGAAAGTAAGGGCCCAAGGCACGTAGTCGGTTTAGCACACAGTAGCTATAAACCGGCCGAGATGTAAACTTGTATCATAAGTTAGGAGTAGAGAGAGACCAACCGGATGTGTATGAACGGAGATTGGGACTCTACGAACGGCAAGGCGTCACCCATGTATATAAGGGGACGACCCGGGACGGTTCAAGAACAACAACTCGAGGCCTAGGAGAAGCTTATTTGCTCCCTAGTCATCGAAACCATATCAATGCCATCACAACTAGACGTAGGCTTTTACCTTCATTGAAGGGGCCGAACTAGTATAACTCTTGTGTCTTTGCGTCCGCTTTAACCCCTTCAAGTTAAACCATAGCGATAGCTCCACGACTAAGTCCTTTCATGAGGACATCTGCCGTGACAAAACCCCGACAGTTGGCGCCCACCGTGGGGCTATCGCACGATGGTTTGATGATCTTGGAGGGCAAGTTCGAAGGACTCGAAGGCTATCTTTGTGGGCGGATGACCAAGAGTCATCGCGGCAAGCTCTACATCGACGACGCGAGGATGGGGCCCGAGGCCGGTTCAATTGAGTACGGATACGGGTCCCCTTTGGTGGCATCCACGTTTTCATCGGCAAGATCGGGGAGCGGGGCTGGCCGGACATACGCACCGACCTCGTCGAGGCGGCTCAACGTCTGAGATCTGCCCAAAGCTAAACCGGCCGTGAAGCGTGCCTTTGTGGGAGTCATCCACGGAGGAAGTTATGAGGCGGATCGGAATCTGGTGGCGAAACCGTCGTCTACTCCGACGACGAGTCGTCAGCAGGAGAAACTAAATCTCTATACTCGATTACAAGATGGCGGATTGGGGGCTGTTCGATGGTGACGATGTTCGGACCTCCGATCTACCCAACGGGTTGGAATATTCATGGCGGTACACAAGCGGTGCTTCACTCTTCGACCCATTTCTGCAATGATGGCGGTTCAACGGCGGCGGCGGCTGCCGAAGCGGAAGGCCTGTCGCCCACCGGCTCAAGTTTTATCGGATCTGTTCGGCCGCGTTGGCTGCGCTCATGGCGAGAGCTAATCCGGCGGATCAGGATGCTCATGGCGAAAGTGCGAAGGTGAAGGAACAAATTGCTCGAGCTAAAGAGGATCTAGCATTTCTTGGCCTTGAGATAGCCGAGCGAGCGGAGCCGCTTTAAACGCTTGCGAGCTTATAAACTCATGTTGGATCGAGCAGCGTCGCATGAAGTCATGAAAAGAAATATAGATCCCGTTTGCCTTGAGTTTGGAGGAAAATACCTTTTCAACACCCGGGCGGGAACCGATAATCCATGCCGATAAACTGGACGGAAGCGCCTGGGATGGCTGCGCCGGTTCAACCCCGTTTGGTAGATCTGCCTCGTCATAACGCCAGTGTGCCTCAGGCTGTGCAAACACCTCCGGGCCACTACTCCAATCCGATGGATAACCTTGTTGCAGCTGCGGCGCGGCTGGAAGCTATTCGATTGAAGGTGATTCACCACGAGGTAGTAGAGGCAGCGCGGGTTAAGGAGCTCCTTAGAACAGCCTTAGTTCGGCGGAAGCATATTCATACGGCCCGCGACCGGATCCATTCTACCCCGCCCGGTAGGAGCTATAGCGAGCACGTGGATGAACCGGTCGTATCAAGTAATGAGCGGCGTAGATGCGCCCGTGGCAACCACCCGGCAATTGGTGTCGATAACGCCCGAGGTAGTGGGCCGGGCGAGCACGCAGAGGAGGCGAATTAGCGACCTGACATCAAGCATATCAGCCCTCGCCCGGTTCGTCCAACCGTGTCGATCGAGCCTGGGATTTCCTCTAGCTCTTTGGGGTACCTTGTCTACGCCCGCTTTACGCAATGTCGCTTGCCCAAAGACTTCAAGGGTCGCGCAAGGTGCGAATTACCTTGCCGATTTAGCTCGAAGCATGGATAGAAAGTTATGAAATGGCCATGGAGATCTTTGGATGTGGGCGAGGCCGCATGTGCAAAGTACTTCACCATGATGCTCGAAGAGTGCGGCCCGTGCTTGGTTGAAGGGCTTGCCACCCAATTCTATCGGTTCATGGGCCCCAGCTGCGGACCGGTTTATCGAATTTCAAAGATACATGTAAACAGCCCATGTCCGTAGTGGACTTGGCGGCTGTGTCGAGGGGCGGAGTCAACGACCCGTTAGATGCGCCGCGTTTGAAATCCTGCATTCATCGAGACGGATCAGCGCTGATTACTGCGATCATAACCACGGAGGTAATTGCGGTTTACACCCTTAAAGTTGAAGTTGGGGCGCATGAAGCGGTTACGTAATGACATGGGCACTCTCATGGGCGCTTTAGTGAAGTATGCTGATTACGGCGGTACCAAGGATCCGAGTCGGCGATGGCGAGGCAGGGAAGGAAAGAAGAACAGCAGCTCCAAGGGCCGGCAACATCATTCGACGAGGTAATGGTGGAGGCAAGCGTAAGCGAATGGTAACATGGACTTCGTAGCCAACACCAGCAGCCGGGACAAGGGCCAGCGCGCCAAGGAGTAAGCGGCGAATCGGCCGGGCGCCTAATCCCAATCCGGACCGTTTGAACTATCTATTGAATCAGCCCTGTCCGAAGCAGGGAGACGGAGCGCCCGACAAACCACCTCTGGAAGGATTGCTACATTATCACGGAGGAGTTCAAGAATTTCAACGCTTTCCGGTATGATCAAGGTTAGCGGCGGTTCAGGATCGGGCGAGTTTGGTGGAGGAAATTCCGGTCCAGGATTTAATGGTACTTGATAGGACATAATGTCAGAATAATCAGAATAACCAAGGAGGTTACAACCGGCCATGACAGCGATCGGGTTATCAGAGCCACCAGCGGTTGAATAGTGGGCGATTACCATGTCTTCACCACCAGCTTAGACAAGCGAGGCCGGAAGCTTGAGCGGGCGATCAACCTTTGTTGAACCGGCCGTGCCTCACTACCTCTGTTGGTCGAGCAGCCCATTGTTTGGAGTAGAGAGGATCATCCTCCCGGGTGGACAATCCGGGTCAGCTAGCCACAGTAGTGGCACCTCGGTGGGAGGTTATAAGTTCACCAAGGTACTCATGGGCCGGAGGGAAGCGATATTAACATCACGTACTATGAGACTTTCCGTCGTATGGGGTTAACGGATAAACATCTCAAACCGTCCAATACGGTGTTCCATGGTGTGGTGCACAGCAAGTCGGCATATCCGGTTGGTAAGATAGCTCTGGAAGTGGCCTTGGAGATGAATATGATTCTAGATCGGAAACATTGGCGTTTGAAGTGGTAAAAATACAAAGTCCGTATCACGCATACATTTTGGGTGGCGGCTTATACCAAATTCATGGCACGGCCTTGTTATATTTATCTGCAGCTCAAGATCTTAGGGTCACAAGGGACAATAACGGTTCATGGGAGTCATAAGATCGCTTTGGAATGTGAGGAAGGTGGCGCAGCTTATCACGAGTCGGTTTGTGCCACCGAGGAGCTGAAGTATTATAAGGACAATGTTGATCCGGCGGACATGACTCCATTGAAGAAGCCAACCATAGAGCATGACCCGGCCACTGAAATTCAAATCGGCAGCTGAAACTAAGCTGTTGACTTCATGCTGGCGATTCATCCAAAGCGATTCAGCATCGGTGCCAACACTGGATCCGAAATAGGAAAGCGGCGCTCGCCAGAGTTCATCCGTGAGAATCGGGACATTTTGCACAGAAACCTTCGACATGCGGTGTACCGAGGAACTTCGCTGAGCACACTCTTAATGTTGATCCCAAGTACAAACGGTGAAGCGGTTTCTCCGCCGGTTTAACAAAGAAAAGCGCCAAGGCCATCGGAGAGGAGGTGGCGGGCTCTTAGCGGTGGTTTCATCGTTGAAGTTTTCCATCCGAGAATGGCTTGCTAATCCGGTCTTTGGTTCTTAAGAAAAAGCGGCACTTGGCGCGTAATGTGTGGATTACACGGATCTTAACAAGGCTTGTCCGTGAGATCCTTTGCCCTCCCGCATTGACGGATTATTGATGCCACTGCGGGTTGTGGCGTTGAGCTTTTGGATGCATATTACGGGTATCATCGGATCAAGATGGCGATTAAGGACCGGAGAAAGCGGCGTTTATCACCCCTTTGGAGCCTTACGCTATGTGTCTATGCCTTTTGGGCTCAAGGCGCCCAAGCAACTTATCGGCGATGTGTATGCAGAATTGCACGCATAAACAGATCGGCCGTAATGTACGCGCCTATGTGGATGATATTGTGGTCAAGTCAAGGGAAAAGGAGACACTGATTGGCGATTTGAAGGAAACCTTTGACAACCTGCGGGTTTACAAGATGATGCTCAACCCGGCCAAATGTGTTTTTGTTGTTCCGGCAGGCAAGTTATTGGGTTTTCTCGTGTCCAACAGGGGAATTGAAGCTAATCTGGAGAAGATTACGGCTATTACTTCCCTGGCTAAACCAAAGTGCATTAACGACGTCTAGCGTTTGGCGGGCGGATTGCCGCACTAAAGCGGTTTATCGGCCGCCTCGGAGAAAGGCCATCCCTTTATGCGAATCTTTGAAGAAAACCGGTCGGTTTATGCAGAGTCCGGCTTCGATGAAGCGTTGGAGGACTTAAAGCGGCAATTGGCCAACCCGCTTTGTGCTCGCCGCTCCCATTGACAAGGCATACGCTATATGTTGCTGCTAATGCGGGGCGATTAAGCGTGGCCATTGTGGTAGAAACGGAAGGAGGCGGGGAAGGAGCATCCGGTTCAACGTCCGGTTTATTATATCAGTGAAGTACTTATTGAATCTAAGCAAAGGTATCCGCATTGGCAGAAACTGGTGTATGGGGTTTTTATGGCTAGCCGGAAGCTGAAGCAATATTTTCAAGGGCACCCCATCACTGTGGTCAATTCTGCTCCTTTAGGTGATATCATACAAAACGGAAGCAAGCGGCGGATTGCTAAGTGGGCTATAGAGCTTGGGCGCCTGATGCAGAAATGCGATGCCTCGGACGGCGGTAAAAGTCTCAAGCACTTGTGGATTTCATTAATGATTGGACAGAGTTGCAAGCACACGAAGAAAAGCGGATCACACATATTGGACCATCCACTTTGATGGATCCGAGGCAATTGGAGGCTCGGGGCTGGAGTCGTGCTAACTTCCCCACGAGGTGACAAGTTTTGTTACATTCTTAAGCTTAATGTTCCTTGTACTAACAATGCAATTAGTATGAAGCCTTGCTCCATGGTCTCCGGATGGCTAAGGAGATGAATTTAAGCGGGTTAAGTGCTTGGTGACTCGGACCTAGTGGCTCAACAAGTGTCCAAACACTTGGGATTCCAGAGACTCGCTCATGGCTGCATATCGTCGTGAGGTGGATATCGTCACGGGTCATTTCAAGGAGCTGTCGAATTGGACCACGTGGACCGTCGGAAGAATGAAGCGGCGGGCGCTTTAAGCCGGTTGGGCTCTCAACGTAAACGGTCCCGCCCAATGTTTTTACGGGCGTCTTGTATAACCCATCGGTCAAGCTCCTGGTGAAGCGGATTTGGCTATTCCTGATCCGGAGGCTCAATTGGTGGCAGCCCTTCCGTCATTCAGGATTGGATGCTCCCTTATCTTGCGTACATGAACCGGGCGAGTTACTAGAAGATGAGGCGTTGGCTCGTGAGATAGTCCGGCGATCTAAGTCTATGACTATTATTAATGATGAATTGCATCATTGCAGCGTATCCGGCGTTTCAGCGCTGTGTGTCCCCGAGGAAGGCTATGAAATATTGCGTGAGATCCACGAAGGAGATTGTGGTCACCACGCGGTTCAAAATCCTTGGTGGCTAAAGCATTTCGCCACGGTTTCTATTAGTTGTTGCTCATCTTGATGCGGAAGATCTGGTCGAGACGATGTGATGGTTGCCAAAAGTTTTCGAGACGTGCTCATGTACGGCCCAAGAATTGAGGGCGATTTGATTACTTGGCCATTTGCAACTTGGCGGCTGGATATGGTTGGACCTTTTAAAAGGTCCAAGGACAAAAAGACCCACCTCTTGGTAGCGGTTGACAAATTTACAAAGTGGGTGGAGGCGAACACATTGTTAGCAAGTGTGATGCAGCTACGGCGGTTCAGTTCATCAAAAGGTGATTTTCGGTTTGGCTTTCCACGGTATCATCACGGATAATGGTACCAACTTGTCCAAGGTGCCATGAAAGAGTTCTATGACGTGAGCACATCCGGCTAGATGTTTCTTGATAGCACACCCACGATCAATGGTCAAGCGGAAAGAGCTAATCAAGAGATCTTAATAGGCATCAAGCCCGGCTTAAGGTCCCTTTGCGAGAGGACACGGGTTGTTGGGTAGAAGAGCTACCGTCTGTGTTATGGAGTATCAACCTCGCCCTAACAGGTCCATGGGATACACCGTTCTTTATGGTTTATGGGCGGGCGGTTCTCCCCGATGACATCCGTCATGATTCACCTCGTGTGGCTGCTTATGTTGAAGCGGACAGCGAGGCGGCCCGACAGGCGCTTTGGATCGGTTGGATGAGGAGGCGTGACATAGCAGCTGCCCGCTCAGCAATTTACCAACAGGATCTTCGTCGTTATCATAGTGGCGAATTCGAACTAGAACTTTTCAAGAAGGAGATTTGGTGCTTGGCTCATCCAAGACCAGACGGATATGCACAAGTTATCCCGCCTTGGGAAGGACCTTTCGTGGTCGACAGAATCTGCACTGTGGGTCATACTATCGATCGATATTCGAGAGCATAAAGACTCACGCATGTCGGAGGAGGAGACCAACAGGCCGTGGAACATAGCTCATCTTGACCTTATTATACGAGCCATCGGCTCTACTTATGTACATATTATAACAGTGTTTATGATATAAATAAAGTAATAAACCGGAACCTCGGCTAAAGCGGGGTATACGTTACTGTTACATCATGTGTGGTTACACGGAGTTGCTATATTTTGAAAGCGACCTCGGTTTACCCCACAATTTGCTTTTAAGAGCTTTGTAATATCACTTGGGGGCTTGGTAGGTATGCAGAACCAATGCAACACCTTTTGATAAGCGAAAAGCCACCGGATCACTTAGGGACATGGTCAACTCTGAACCGATCACGCCTCTTGATCGGCCTAAGGCCATAGAGTCACTTGGGGCTTGGTGAACCCGAACCATTGCCACGCCACTTGATCGGCATAATGCCACGGTTTGATTGGGGACCAGCTGACTTGAATCATAGCTACACCTTATAGGGAGCTTGATCGTGTCCGACCATGGTAACACCATCTGATCGGCTCGATAAAGCCTTCCTTTTGCAAAAGGTTTATCGTTGCCTTTGCTTCCATGATTTTCTTGATTATTGTTGTGTTTCTTAAACCGACAACATTTTTAAGCAGTTCAAAGCATCAATTGTGAAATTCGGTCCATTTTAAATCTGGAGATAGTTTCACCGGTTTGGTTTGTTCTGTTAACATTCCATTATGGAGTAGCAGGGGGCTTGTTATGACCCGACACGGTTTACGCGGTAAACTAGCATTATAAATCTGAGGAGCTATTTTCTCCTTTGTGGTGAGGTTTATACAACCTCCGCTTCAAGATTGGTTAAACCAACTTTATGCCCAGTGATGGCAGGTATTTTGTATCACAATTTTTGATTGTATACCTCCATATTTCATTTCATATATATATGAACATCACAAGTCAATGGCCGGTACAAACCGCCGTGGCGATTCTGATTTTGTATTTGCGAGGCAATATAGATTGAAAATTTCGATCATTTCACGCATAAAGGTATCGGTACCTATGCACGAAGGCATATTCAAGATAAGAGTATTGGCTATCCTATTACAAGGCAACATGGTGCCCAAATAAGATCATTGTTTTTGGCGGAAAATAATGAAGCGACTATTTAAACCGGCTTAGGTTCACACTTACTTTCGCCGCCCGGCACGATGGTTGTGGGTGCGTCTGTGCCGCTTGACTTCTTCATTTCTACCCACGGTGGAAGTCAGCGATGGTCGGTCGATTCCTATTAAAGCTTGAAAACAGCCTCTTCATGGATCGGGAAGATGGTTCAATATCGGGGCGTAAGTGTGCTTCACGGTTTGGGGAATCAGGTTCTTCGCTTGAGGAGCAGGTGTAGCCACTCGCTTGTTACGATCGTCATATTGAGCTTGATAATGTGACAAATTTGCCTCTTCGACTAGTTGGCAAGCGGAGGCGCACCGCCCGGTTTATTGCTCTCGAGATCATTCTCATTGAACTCTGAACCGTCTTCCTTCAAACTAGGATAGCCACTGAGCTGCCTCCACGAGGATCGAAATCGCACCCATGCTTTGGCGGATTAAAGCATTAATGGCGCGGTTCGAGCAGCAGATTTTCAGCTCTTCAATCCGGGCGGGGAGCATGGACAGCCTCTTAAGAGTGTCTTGGATCAAGGAGGTGCGGATTGTTGTGTGATCTGATGGAGATGATTCATTGCGCCCGGTGTACAAGCTGCTCTACTAGGGTATAGACAACTTTCAATTTCATCCGCACATCGATCCCAAGTGACCAATCGTGTGCCTATGACAATACAAGAACAATCACAAACCGGATTTATCATAATCCGGGCCAAGTTATTCTGAAGTCAAGAAAAGCTTACCAAAGATAGCGGCGGTCATGGCGTGCACTTGTCGCTTCCGCTGGTCGGCTCCTCCACCACCGGTTTAAAGGGCAGCTTCGGTGTTTTCAGCCCTTTTGTTAAAAGCGGCCTTTTCGGTATCCCACCGGCCGCTCGAGACTTGAACCACTCCTTGATTTGCTCCATTGTGGTCAAGCGGTTTTGATTCATCTTTGGCTTTGGAGGTTTACGCTTCTTTGAGTCTTGATTTTCTTGAAGGTCATTAATTTATGCGCCTTGTTGGCATATCTCGCTCTGCAGCGAAACAAGAAACACGTTCAATGTCTTCATTACAAGTCCCGAGTGCATAACCAGTTATACACTTGGCACTTGAGAACTAATGCATATTTGATCATCATCTACAAATGGAATCACAAAGTCCCAAGCTTAATACAAGTATTCAACTTGGCACTTGGGGGCTAATGGCTATTTGCTCAAACATGTTCTGATGCAGTGATATGAGTTCTGATCCGGTTTAACTATATTACAGTTAAACCGGCCCTTGAAACTAGGAGAGCTAACAACAATTGAAACATTCTAGTAGAAGGAAACATGGAGATTACCTCAAATTTTCTTTCATCATCTTCACCAAAGACAGCTTACGTAATCACGGCTAGTATACAGCGGTTCAAATAACCGAATGAAGGTCTTGGGGCTCGGAAGCGGCATAAGTTGCGGATCAACATCCCACTTGCCCTTGCTCATGGTGGCGATTCTTCCTTGGCGAGAATGCTTGGCTAAAAAGCAACAGATTACCGGTTCACTTTGTGGCCAAAACCAGTAATTACAACATCATCGTCCTTGCTAACGCCCGGTTTGACCGAGGCAGTCGTTTTATCGGCGGGGCCGGATTGGGTGATGGGTTTCTCAATCCGAGTTGGGCTTACGGGCTGGTCGGCAGAAGGAGGAATCAATAGGCCTGTCTTGACAACAAGACCGTCATCATGCAATGGCGGATCATTAGGCGATGTCTTCACAAATAGCCGCTTGAGTTTGGGGCGCTATCCGGTTCGAGGCAGCCTCTTCGTCGACCGTTTTATCGAGGCGAGCCTTTTACTTGGCCTTGGTTTAGCCCAGAAGGCACAATAACGATTAAATACAGCGTATGTTATGCAATGATCGCTAGAAATAATATGAAGTGTATGGCTTACCCAAGCACCGTTTTAAGCGGTGGCGGTGAGTAGGTGATGACTCGCCGGATGAAGAGTGGGAAGTGACACGATAATCGGTCGGATGGATTAAAGGGGTTGTGAACACAGCCGCTTTAGGAGTAAGCAACGACAAGCAAATTAGAGACCTCTGAGCAGCGTTTCGAACCGGACTGTTTGGTAAACGGCGGAGGTAACTACTTGACATTGTCTTGGAGTTGTCTGGCGAGCTTCATGTTGTTGAGTCTTCATAAGAAATTTGGGATCCAAGTAAGCAAGGGGATGAGAAAATTTAATTTTCCGGTTTGCTGACGGATTTTTAATGAAGGCGAAGGACTTGAGTCGAGAGGAGAGAATAATTAACTCTACATCATCGGCCATCACGGCTTGACATCATCGACAAATATCGCCGTTAATTAGGCGTGTGAAAAGTAAGCCAAGTGAATCAAGTTCTACCTCAAGGTCCGGATTACCCACATCATCATCCACGGCGGATCGAGAAGATGTAGTGGTTCTTCTTTTATAAGCAGTACACTTTACAGCTTTGGTATTTTGCAGGATTTGTTATTCAGGTTTGTCGGGATTCTCTGGATTCTCTTGTGGACGTTTCATGCTCAACAATTGGTCATCACCCTGATTGAGCAGCGATTGAGGTTAAAATGATGTCCAAAACAACAGTAATATATTGAGCAAAGAATAGTCGAAGTCTTACGAGAGGGTGGTTTGTTGATAGCACGAGCAGGAAGCGGACCGGTTGAGACGCAGAGATGTTCGGTTCATTCAACATTTTCTTCACCGCCTCGGTGACCTCATCATCGGTGAGCTGAATATTAATATTAATGTCGGAGGGTCATTGACACTACCGAGTATTCGCACATTAAACCGGAGGCGCTTGGAGAGGCGGTATGCTCCATGACATCCAACGGCGTCGAGATCAATTCGGTCGGACCATTGGCCATGAAGGCTCTGAGCTTGGAGAGTTGAGGCGTGTTACTTCTCTCATTAGTGGTTAGCCTTTGCGGGAAGGGATGTGCATTCTTGAGTCGCTCGGGCGGAGAAAAGCGGGCAAAGGGTTCTCATTGGCGGTGAGGTGTCTACGCAATAAAACCATGTTTGATTCCATTCCTTGGGGTGGTGTGCGACTTGACATGAGGATAAGTGACCTCCTTCCTCTTTTGAATCGCCACACCACCTAATTACATGTTGGGCCCGTCGGTGAATTACATGCGGCGGTTTAGATGAAAGCAGTCTCTAAACAATTCAACCGTGAGTTCTTCTTGAAAGTATGCTTCCACAGAGCACTTGGAAGTGACAAATATTAGTATGAGAATTGGGGCTTGTATCTTGCAGACGGAGTTGAAAATTGGCTAGCACATCCGGTAAAATTTTGAACAGGCGGATTAAAGCCCGGGCTAAGTGATCCATGAATACTACAATTTCTCCCTCTGAGGTGTGGGTGGACATTAGTTACTAGGAACCCTCAATGGATAACGTTTTTCTTGCTTAAAGCGCGGTCGATTACAAGATTGTTTAGCTGAGTTTTGGTGACACGGGAAGGCGCCCGATTGCATTCATACACTTGTTTGGCCATCTACAAAAGATATGAATCCGGTTCAAGGAATGTGTTGGGACAAAGAGAGAACCGGTGTACCATGCTAAATCGGAGGCAAATACATCTAAACCGGAGTTCTACAAAGCGACAGTATCTGATTAAGGAGTTCTGGCGGTTCAACCAGGGGACTAATGGTGTATACCGGTTTGCTTAAATTTTTTCTATGTCAAGTTAAACCGCTTTGGTCTAAACATTGAAAGCAACTAAGGTTGCAAATGGCTAAATATCTGAAACAGGTTTCACAAGATTTCTTTACAATGAAGGATGCTGGGCAGATCGAGAAAAGAAGGAATAAAAGCAGAACAGTTTTTCATGCCATGAGCGAGGAGATAATATGTAAGATCTATAGGCGTAGGCACAAGGCTACAGGCGGATACTAAAAGCTACGCTAATCGAGCAAGCTGTCACAAAGAACTAGCGAAGTCTGGCATGAACCTGGCAGTTCATGGAGCACGGCAAGAACGGAAACCCTAGAGCGGATCTAGGTCGAGGAGCTAAAAGGCTTACCTGAGCCGAGGAGATGCGGAGGAGGTGCTACGTCTCTCTGGTGCGTTCAGGTTGATGCAGCGGCCCGGGACGAGGCAGAGGTCGACGGCGCCGGCGGAGCTCCGAGGCGACTGACGTGAGGAAGACGAAGAGAAAGAGGACGAAGGGAAGAAAGGGTGACCTTTCGGTCCTATTTATAAGGCGAGACACACTGTGTCGGTAGCGTGAATCAAGGAACCGCGAATTTGGGAAGCGGAGCTGTCGCCTCGATTATTGCGGATCTGTTAAATAAAGAAGACATCATGAATGCTATCTTTAACGAAGGCGTCATGCCGATTCTGACATTTGGAGAAGGTGGCGTCCTGGCGGTTCAACAATTTCAAAAAGTATTTGCGAGATGAAGATTTTTAGCAAGGATTGACATGAACCTGTTCAAATCAATGCAGGGCCTAATGTTGGGGATATTGCTAGTGGGTGTAAACCGGCCTATACGGGCGGAGTTAACTTCATCGATGAATCAGCGATGTAGAAGCCCAAGAGGCATGAAAGTAAGGGCCCAAGGCACATGGTCGGTTTAGCTTTTGTAGCTATAAACCGGCCCGATATATAAACTTGTATCATAAGTTAGGAGTAGAGAGAGACCAACCCGGATGTGTATGAACGGAGATTGGGACTCTCACGAACCGACAAGCGTCACCCATGTATATAAGGGGCGACCGGGGCGGTTCAAGAACAACAACTTCGAGGCCTAGGAGAAGCTTATTTGCTCCCTAGTCATCGAAACCATATCAATGCCATCACAACTAGACGTAGGCTTTTACCTTCATTGAAGGGGCCGAACTAGTATAACTCTTGTGTCTTTGCGTCCGCTTTAACCCCTTCAAGTTGAACCATAGCGATGGCTCCACGACTAAGTCCTTTCATGAGGACATCTGCCGTGACAAAACCTCGACAACTACTAATAGTAAGACTTCTCCCGTGTCCTCAGGAACAAACGTAACTACTCACAAAGCATATTCATGTTCATAATCAGAGGGGTAATAATATGCATATAGGATCTGAACATATGATCTTCCACCAAATAAACCAACTAGCATCAACTACAAGGAGTAATCAACAATACTAGTACCAATCCCGGACTTGGAGACAAGAATTGGATACAAGAGATGAACTAGGGTTTTGAGATGAGATGGTGCTGGTGAAGATGTTGATGGAGATTTCCCTCTCCCGATGAGAGGAGCGTTGGTGATAGCGATGGCGATGATTTCCCTCCGGAGAAAGTATCCCAGCGAACAACTCTGCGAAGCCCTAGATTGGTTCCGCCTCGTGGCGGCGGAGTTTCGTCCGAAAGGTTGCTTATGATTTTTCCTCATCGAAAGACCTCATATAGCGTAAGATGGGCACCGGACAGCCAGCAGGGGGACCACGAGGTAGAAGGCGCGCCCGGGGGTAGGCGCGCCCCACCTCGTGGACGAATTGAGCCCCCCTACGGTGAACTTCTTCCGCTGGATATTTTTTTTCCAAAAATGACTTTTCGTGGAGTTTCACGACTTTTGGAGTTGTGCAGAATAGGTCTCTAATATTTGCTCCTTTTCCATGAATTCGGTATGACATTCTCCCTCCTTATGTAAACCTTGTAAAATAAGAGAATAGCCATAAGTATTGTGACATAATGCATAATAACAGCCCATAATGCAATAAATATCGATATAAAAGCATGATGCAAAATGGACGTATCAACCATCACGGAGGTATCACCTCCGAATTACGCCCAACACGAACTAGGGGCCGAGTGCGGGGAATTTTGCGTCCCACTGATACTTCTCCAACGTATCTATAATTTTTGATTGTTCCATGCTATTATATTATCTGTTTTGGATGTTTAATGGGCTTTATTATAAACTTTATTATTATTATTGGGACTAACCTACTAACCCAAGGCCCAGTGCAAATTGCTGTTTTTTTGCCTATTTCAGTGTTCCGCAGAAAAGGAATATCAAACGGAGTCCAAACCGAATGAAACCTTCGGGAGAGTTATTTTTGGAACAAACGTGATCCAGAGGACTTGGAGTGGACGTCAAGAAAGAAGTGAGGAGGCAACGAGGCAGGGAGACGCGCCTGCCCCCTGGGCACGCCCCTTGCAGCTCCAACGACCTACTTCTTCCTCCTATATATACCCATATACCTCGAAAACATCCAGGATCACCACGAAACCCTATTTCCACCGCCAAGCAACCTTACATGCCGTGAGATCCCATCTTGGGGCCTTTTTCCGGCGCTCCACGGAGGAATCGATCACGGAGGGTTTCTACATCAACACCATAGCCTCTCCGATGATGTGTGAGTAGTTTACCTTTGACCTTCGGGTCCATAGTTATTAGCTAGATGGATTCTTCTCTCTCTTTGGATCTCAATACAAAGTTCTCCTCGATCTTCTTGGAGATCTATTCGATGTAACTCTTTTTGCAGTGTGTTTGTTGAGATCCAATGAATTGTGGGTTTATGATCAAGATTATCTATGAACAATATTTGAATCTCCTCTGAATTCTTTTATGTACGATTTGTTATCTTTGCAAGTCTCTTCGAATTATTAGTTTGGTTTGGCCTACTAGATTGATCTTTCTTGCAATGGGAGAAGTGCTTAGCTTTGGGTTCAATCTTGCGGTGTCCTTTCCTAGTAATGACCCGAGGCAGCAAAACGCGTATTGTATTGTTGCCATCGAGGATAAAAAGATGGGGTTTATATCATATTGCTTGAGTTTATCCCTCTACATCATGTCATCTTGCCTAATGCATTACTCTGTTCTTATGAACTTAATACTCTAGATGCATGCTGGATAGCGGTCAACGTGTGGAGCAATAGTAGTAGATGCAGAACGGTTCGGTCTACTTGTCTCGGACATGATGCCTATATACATGATCATGCCTAGATATTCTCATAATTATGCACTTTTCTATCAATCAACGACAATGAATTCGTTCACCCACCGTAATACTTATGCTATCTTGAGAGAAGCCACTAGTGAAACCTATGGCCCCCGGATCTATTTTCCATCGTATTAATCTTCCGTCAACTAGCTATTTTTGTCGCCGTTTATTTTGCAATCTTTACTTTTAATCCTTATCATAAAAATACCAAAAATATTATCTTATCATCTCTATCAGATCTCACTTTTGCAAGTGGCCGTGAAGGGATTGACAACCCCTTTATCGCGTTGGTTGCTAGGTTCTTATTTGTTTGTGTAGGTACGAGGGACTTGCGTGTGGCCTCCTCTTTGGATTGATACCTTGGTTCTCAAAAACTGATGGAAATACTTACGCTACTTTGCTGCATCACCCTTTCCTCTTCAAAGGAAAACCAACGCGTGCTCAAGAGGTAGAAAGAACGATTTCTGGCACTGTTGTCGGGGAGTCTACGCACAAGTCAAGACATACCAAGTACCCATCACAAACTCTTATCCCTTGAATTACATTATTTGCCATTTGCCTCTCGTTTTCCTCCCCCCACTTCACCCTTGCCGTTTTAGTCACCCTCTTTTTCCGTTCGTCTCTCTTCGCTTGCTTCTTGTTGCATGTTTGCCCTAATGGCCCTGCCTAAAAACGTCGATCCTTAAATTAAAAGGTTGGAAGAAATTGAAAACAACGTCAGAAGCTTTATGACTTTGCAATTTTACCATAATAATTTCTTTATAAAAAAGCTTAAATAAAAAAAAAGCTTTATGGAGTACATGAATAGAGAGCCTGATGATATGTCTAAGGAATTTTATGGCTTGAGATCTCAGTTTGCTCATCTTGAAAAATTAATAGCCCAAATTTCGGAAAAGCAGGCCACCTTAGTCAATAAGATGGCTGCTAAACCGGAAGATTTAGAAGGTAATAAGGATGAAGATCTAAAAGTGATTGATGTGTCTCCTATTAAATCTTTGTTTTGCAATATGAATCTTGATAATGATGGGACTGGAGATGAGTCAACTTTAGTTAAAAGGTGTCCCAATGATTCAAAGTTTTTTGATCTTGATGCAAAAATTGGTAAAAGTGGGATTGAAGAGGTCAAAACTTTACATAGCAATGAACCCACTATTTTGTATTTCAAGGAATTTAATTATGATATTTTTTCTTTAATAGATTGTATTTCCTTGTTGCAATCCGTGTTAAATTCTCCATATGCTTATAGTCAAAATAAGGCTTTTACCAAACATATCCTTGATGCTTTAATGCAATACTATGAAGAAAAGATTGAATTAGAAGTTTCTATCCCTAGAAACTTTATGATGAGTGGGAACCTACTATTAAAATTAAAATTAAAGATCATGAATGCTATTCTTTGTGTGATTTGGGTGCTAGTGTTTCCACGATTCCAAAAACTTTGTGTCATGTGTTAGGTTTCCGTGAATTTGATGATTGTTCTTTAAACTTGCACCTTGCAGTTCCACCATTAAGAAACCTATGGGAAGAATTAATGATGTTCTTATTGTTGCAAATAGGAATTATGTGCCCGTAGATTTCATTGTCCTTGACATAGATTGCAATCCTTCATGTCCTATTATTCTTGGTAGACCTTTCCTTAGAATGATTGGTGCAATTATTGATATGAAAGAAGGGAATATTAGATTCCAATTTCTGTTAAGGAAAGGCATGGAACACTTTCCTAGAAAGAAATTAAATTACCTTATGAATCTATTATGAGAGCCACTTATGGATTGCATGCCAAAGATGACAATACCTAGATCTATCCTTGCCTTTATGCCTAGCTAGGGGCGTTAAACGATAGCGCTTGTTGGGAGGCAACCCAATTTTTATTTTGTTTATTGCTTTTTGGTTCTGTTTAGTAATAAATATTTGATCTAGCCTCTTGTTAGATGTGTTTTCATGTTTTTATTAGTGTTTGTGCCAAGTAGAACCTTTGGGAAGACTTGGGTGAAGTCTTTTTGATCTTGCTGTAAAAAACAGAAACTTTAGCGCTCACGAGATTAGCTACAACTTTTTACTGGAGAGTTCTATTTAGTTGATTCTTTTTTCAGATTATTAATAGACAAATTACTCACGTCCATCAATTTATTTTAGAATTTTTGGAGTTCCATAAGTATACGTTTGATACAGATTACAACAGACTGTTCTGTTTTTGACAGATTCTGTTTTTTGTGTTTTGTTTGCTTATTTTGATGAATATATGTCTAGTATCGGAGGTTATGAACCATAGATAATTTGGAATACAGTAGGTTTAACACCAATATAAATAAATAATGAGTTCATTACAGTACCTTAAGGTGGTGGTATGTTTTCTTTAAGCTAGCAGACTCATGAGATTTTCTGTTAAGTTTTGTGTTGTGAAGTTTTCAAGTTTTTGGGTAAAGATTTGATGGATTATGGAACAAGGAGTGGCAAGAGCCTAAGCTTGGGGATTCCCAAGGCGCCCCAAGGTAAAATCGAAGGACAAACAAAATCCTAAGCTTGGGGATGCCACTAAGGCATCCCTCTTTTATCTTAGATCCATCGGTAACTTCACTTGATGCTATATTTTTACTCACCACATGATATGTGTTTTGCTTGGAGCGTCTTGTATGATTTGAGTTTTTTCTTTTTAGTTCACCACAATCATCCTTGCTGTACACACCTTTTGGGAGACACACACATTGATCGGAATTTATTAGAATACTCTATGTGCTTCACTTATATCTTTTGAGCTAAATAATTTTGCTCTAGTGCTTCACTTATATCTTTTAGAAACCGCGGTGGTGGTTTTATTTTATAGAAATTATTGATCTCTCATGCTTCACTTATATTATTTTGAGAGTCTTTTAGAACAACATGGTAGTTTGCTTTGGCTATAAAATTAGTCCTAATATGATGAACATCCAAGATGGGTATAATAAAAACTATCATATAAAAGTGCATTGAATACTATGAGAAGTTTGATACTTGATGATTGTTTTGAGATATGAAGATGGTGATATTAGAGTCATGCTAGTTGAGTAGTTGTGAATTTGAGAAATACTTGTTCTAAAGTTTGTGATTCCGTAGCATGCACGTATGGTCAACCGTTATGTGATGAAGTCGAGCATGATTTATTTATTGATTGTCTTCCTTATGAGTGGCGGTCGGGGGCGGCGATGGTCTTTTCCTACCAATCTATCCCCTTAGGAGCATGCGCATAGTACTTCGTTTTGATAACTAATAGATTTTTGCAATAAGTATGTGAGTTCTTTATGACTAATGTTGAGTCCATGGATTATACGCACTCTTACCCTTCCACCATGCTAGCCTCTCTAATACCGCGCACCTTTCGCCAGTATCATACACCCACCATATACCTTCCTCAAAACAGCCACCATACCTACCTATTATGGCATTTCCATAGCCATTCCGAGATATATTGCCATGCAACTTACCACTGTTCCGTTTGTTATGACACACTCCATCATTGTCATACTGCTTTGCATGATCATGTAGTTGACATCGTATTTGTGGCAAAGCCACCTTTATAATTCTTCCATACATGTCACTCTTGATTCATTGCATATCCGGTACATGCAGGAAACATTCATATAGAGTCATATTTTGTTCCAAGTATTGAGTTGTAATCCTTGAGTTGTGAGTAAATAAAAGTGTGATGATCATCATTATTAGAGCATTGTCCCAAGTGAGGAAAGGTTGATGGATACTATGATTCCCCCACAAGTCGGTATGAGACTCCGGACGAAAAAAAGAAAAAAAAGAGGCCATAAGAAAAGAAGGCCCAAATAAAAAATAAAAAAATGAGAGAAAAAGAGAGAAGGGACAATGTTACTATCCTTTTTCCACACTTGTCATGATCTTCATGATCTTCATGATAGGGAGTCTCCTATGTTGTCACATTCATATACTAGTGGGAATTTTTAATTACAGAACTTGGCTTGTATATTCCAATGATGGGCTTCCTCAAAATGCCCAAGGTCTTCGTGAGCAAGCGAGTTGGATGCACACCCACTTAGTTTATTTTGTTGAGCTTTCATACACTTATAGCTCTAGTGCATCCGTTGCATGGCAATCCCTACTCACTCACATCGATATCTATCAATGGGCATCTCCATAGCCCGTTGATACGCCTAGTTGATGTGAGACTATCTTCTCCTTTTGTCTTCTCCACAACCACCATTCTATTCCACATATAGTGCTATGTCCATGGTGGCGCTCATGTATTGCGTGAAATTGAAAAAGTTTGAGAACACCAAAAGTATGAAACAATTTCTTGGCTTGTCATCGGGGTTGTGCATGATTAAATACTTTGTGTGATGAAGATAGAGCATAGCCAGACTATATGATTTTGTAGGGATAACTTTCTTTGGCCATGTTATTTTGGGAAGACATGATTGCTTTGGTAGTATGCTTGAAGTATTATTATTTTCATGCCAATATTAAACTTTTATTTTGAATCTTTCAGATCTGAACATTCATGCCACAATAAAGAAAATTACATTGAAGAATATGCTAGGTAGCATTCCACATCAAAAATTCTGTTTTTATCATTTGCCTACTCGAGGATGAGAAGGAATTAAGCTTGGGGATGCTTGATACGTCTCCAACGTATCTATAATTTTTGATTGTTCCATGCTATTATATTATCTGTTTTGGATGTTTAATGGGCTTTATTATACACTTTATTATTAATATTGGGACTAACCTACTAACCCAAGGCCGAGTGCAAATTGCTATTTTTTGCCTATTTCAGTGTTTCGCAGAAAAGGAATATCAAACGTAGTCCAAACGGAATGAAACCTTCGGAGAGTTATTTTTGGAACAAGCGTGATCCAGAGAGGTCTTGGAGAGGGCGTCAAGAAAGAAGCGAGGAGGCCACGAGGCAGGGAGACGCGCCTGCCCCCCTGGGCGCGCCCCCACCCTCGTGGGCCCCTCGCAGCTCCACCGACCTACTTCTTCCTCCTATATATACCCATATACCCTGAAAACATCCAGGAGCACCACGAAACCCTATTTCCACCGCCGCAACCTTCTGTACCCATGAGACCACATCTTGGGGCCTTTTTAAGCGCTCATGGGAAAGGAATCGATCACGGAGGGCTTCTACATCAACACCATAGCCTCTCCGATGATGTGTGGGTAGTTTACCTCAGACCTTCGGGTCCATAGTTATTAGCTAGATGGCTTCTTCTCTCTCTTTGGATCTCAATAAAAAGTTCTCCTCAATCTTCTTGGAGATCTATTCGATGTAACTCTTTTTGCGGTGTGTTTGTCGAGATTCGATGAATTGTGGGTTTATGATCAAGATTATCTATGAACAATATATGAATCTTCTCTGAATACTTTTATGTATGATTTGTTATCTTTGCAAGTCTCTTTGAATTATCAGTTTGGTTTGGCCTACTAGATTGATCTTTCTTGCAATGGGAGAAGTTCTTAGCTTTGGGTTCAATCTTGCGGTGTCCTTTCCCGATGTGGCAATGAGGGCAAAACGCGTATTGTATTGTTGCCATCGAGGATAAAAAGATGGGTTTATTTCATATTGCTTGAGTTTATCCCTCTACATCATGTCATCTTGCCCTATCGTTACTCGGTTCTTATGAACTTAATACTCTAGATGCATCTTTGGATAGCGGTCGATGTGTGGAGTAATAGTAGTAGATGCAGAATCATTTCGGTCTACTTGTCGCGGACGTGATGCCTATATACATGATCATGCTGATACGTCTCCAACATATCTATAATTTTTTATTGCTCCATGCTATATTATCTACTGTTTTGGACTATATTGGGCTTAATTTTCCACTTTTATATTATTTTTGGGACTAACCTATTAGCAGGAGGCCCGGCCCGAAATTGCTGTTTTTTGCCTATTTCGGTGTTTGGAGAAACAGAATATCAAACGGAGTCCAAGCGGAATGAAACCTTCGGAGCGTGATTTTCTCATCGAGATAAGACCCAGGAGACTTGGACCCTCCGTCAAGAAAGCCACGCAGGCGTTCACGAGGGTGGAGGCGCGCCCCTCAAGGCGCGCCCCCACCCTCGTGGGCCCCTTGAAGCTCCATCGGCGTACTCCTTCCTCCTATATATACCTCGTACCCCCAAAGCGATGGGAATCACGGGCCAAAAGCCTAATTCCACCGCCGCAACTTTCTCAGATCCACGAGATCCCATCTTGGGGCACATTAGGAGCTCCGCCGAGGAGGGCCATCATCACGGAGGCTTCTACATCATCATAGCCTCTCCGATGAAGTGTGAGTAGTTTGCCTCGAGACCTTGGGTCCATAGTTAGTAGCTAGATGGCTTCTTCTCTCTTTTTGGATCTCAATACAATGTTCTCCCCCTCTCTCATGGAGATCTATTCGATGTAATCTTGTTTTTGCGGTGTGTTCGTTGAGACCGATGAATTGTGGGTTTATGATCAAGTCTATCTATGAATAATATTTGAATCTTCTCTGAATTCTTTTATGTCTGATTGGTTATCTTTGCAAGTCTCTTCGAATTATCAGTTTGGTTTGGCCTACTATATTAGTTTTTCTTGCAATGGGAGAAGTGCTTAGCTTTGGGTTCAATCTTGCGGTGTCCTTTCCCGATGTGAGAAGAAGCAACAAGGCACGTATTGTATTGTTGCCATCGAGGATAACAAGATGGGGTTTTTATCATATTGCATGAAACTATCCCTCTACATCATGTCATCTTGCTTAAGGCGTTACTCTAATTTTAACTTAATACTCTAGATGCATGCTGGATAGCGGTCGATGAGTGGAGTAATAGTAGTATATGTAGGCAGGAGTCGGTCTACTTGTCTCGGACGTGATGCCTATATACATGATCATACCTAGATATTCTCATAACTATGCTTAATTCTGTCAATTGCTCAATAGTAATTTGTTCACCAACCGTAGAATACTTATGCTCTTGAGAGAAGCCACTAGTGAAATCTATGGCCCCCGGGTCTATTCTCATCATATCAATCTCCATCACTTTATATTTGCTTTTCTTTTTTACTTTGCCTTTTACTTTTCACTTTGCATCTCTATAACAAAAATACCAAAAAAATTATCTATCATCTCTATCAGATCTCATTCTCGTAAGTGACCATGAAGGGATTGACAACCCCTAATCGTGTTGGTTGCGAGGAGCTATTGTTTTGTGTAGGTACGAAGGACTCGAGCGTAGCCTCCTCTTTGGATTGATACCTTGGTTATCAAAAACTGAGGGAAATACTTACGCTACTTTGCTGCATCATCCTCTCCTCTTCGGGGAAATCCAACGCAGTGCTCAAGAGGTAGCAAGAAGAATTTCTGGCGCAATTGCCCGGGAGTCTGCGCAAAAGTCAACATACCAAGTACCCATCACAATCGCTATCTCCCGCATTACATTAGTTGCCATTTGCCTCTCGTTTTCCTCTCCCCCACTTCACCCTTGCCGTTTTAGTCGCCCTCTCTTTTCCGTTTGCCTTTTTCTCGCTTGCCTTTTGTTTGCTCGTGTTTTGGATTGCTTGTTTGTCGCTATGTCTGAAATTGGGGAAGTTATCGCCGATATGGGCGATAATAATATCATAGAAAATTCTGATGCTCCTGCTGAAAAAACCCCTACCTATCATACAAAAAGATTTGAAATCGGTAGTGGTAATATTATGGGAAAAGGAGTTATTCAAGATTTCTTTACTTGTGCCGATGCTTTGCCCTCTATGGGCGGTTCTATTCTCCATAGAACTAGTGGTCTTGCGGACGCTATTGCCATGCTTATCGTTGAACTTGAAAGGCAATTTATGCATATGCACCCATCTATACAAAGAATTTTCCTAGAATTTTCTAATATCGAGCATTCTTACATTAAGCGTGCCGCTACTATCTTTTGGCTCATGAATTCAGATTTATAATAAAAGAAGCCAAAGAAATCTTTGCGCACTATAGGGTGGAGAATGGCCGTCCTCCCATAGAATCTATCCTCTTTGATCTAGAAGAAATTGTGCGCTTTCAATCTCTTGACTATGTTGCTTTCAATGAAAACCTTAGAAAAAAGGTGCCTACCAATATTTTAATTGATAGAATCTCTAAACTTAATGATGCTTTGGCTATTCGAAACAATGAGCTAGGATGCTCTCTTGAGTTTAGGCTCACAAGGTTACATCGAAAGAATGCTTATAATGATGAATTGGTTGTGCAATACGAAGGGCCGAAACAGGAACCTATACCTCCTAAAATTGATCTTCGGGACTTTTGTCCTATTAAATTTAGCCCTTTTGATTACTTTTGCTTTCCTCAAAGAAAACTTGCGGCCGAATGTAGAGAATATGAAATGAGTTTCACCGATCCATCTTATTACTACGGCACTACCTAGATCTATTCTCGCTTTTATGCCTAGCTAGGGCGTTAAGCGATAGCGCTTGTTGGGAGGCAAACCCAATTTTATTTTTAGTTTTTGTTTTTCTTCTGTTTAGGAATAAATAATCCATCTACCTTCTGTTTAGATGTGGTTTTATGTTTTAGTTAGTGTTTGTGCCAAGTTAAACCTATAGGAACTTCTTGGATGATAGTTATTTGATCTTGCTGTAATTTCCAGAAACTTTCGGTTCACGAAAACAATTATTCAAATTCATCAGAACGTGATAAAATACTGATTCCAATTGCTTCTTATCAATAAACAAATTTCCTAGGTCTTCCTATTTTGGCTGAATTTTTGGAGTTCCATAAGTTTGTGTTAGTTACAGATTACTACAGACTGTTCTGTTTTTGGCAGATTCTGTTTTTCGTGTGTTGTTTGCTTATTTTGATGAATCTATGGCTAGTAAAATAGTTTATAATCCATAGAGAAGTTGGAATACAGTAGGTTTAACACCAATATAAATAAAGAATGAGTTCATTACAGTACCTTGAAGTGGTCTTTTGTTTTCTTTTGCTAACGGAGCTCATGAGATTCCTGTTGAGTTTTGTGTTGTGAAGTTTTCATGTTTTGGGTGAATTCTTTTGATGGATTATGGAACAAGGAGTGGAAAGAGCCTAATCCTGGGGATGCCCATGGCACCCCCAAGATAATCCAAGGACACCAAAAGTCAAAGCTTGGGGATGCCCGGAAGGCATCCCCTCTTTAAATCCACTTCCATCGGTAATTTTACTTAGAGCTATATTTTTATTCACCACATGATATGTGTTTTGCTTGGAGCGTCTTGTATTATTTGTGTCTTTGTTTGTTAGTGTGCCAAAATCATCCGTGCTGTACACACCTTTTGAGAGAGCCATACATGAATTGGAATCTTATAGTTTTGCTCTATGTGCTTCACTTATATCTTTTGAGCTTTATAGTTTTGCTCTAGTGCTTCACTTATATCTTTTAGAAACGCGGTGGTGGATTTGTTTTATAGAAACTATTGATCTCTCATGCTTCACTTAGATTATTTTGAGAGTCTTTAATAGCATGGTAATTTTCTTAATAATAATATGCTTGGTATTCAAGATTTGTAAAACTTTCTTTTGAGTGCGTTGAATACTAAGAAAAGATTGATGCTTGATAATTGTTTTGAGATATGAAGATGGCGATATTAGAGTCATGCTAGTTGAGTAGTTGTGAATTTGAGAAATACTTGTGTTAAAGTTTGTGATTCCCGTAGCATGCACGTATGGTGAACCGTTATGTGATGAAGTCAGACATGATTTATTTATTGATTGTCTTCCTTATGAGTGGCGGTCGGGGATGAGCGATGGTCTTTTCCTACCAATCTATCCCCCTAGGAGCATGCACGTAATACTTTGCTTTGATAACTTCTAGATTTTTGCAATAAGTATATGAGTTCTTTGTGACTAATGTCGAGTCCATGGATAATACGCACTTTTTCTTCCTTCCACCATTGCTAGCCTCTCTAATACCGCGCACCTTTCGCCGGTATCATACACCCACCATATACCTTCGTCAAAACAGCCACCATACCTACCTATCATGGCATTTCCATAGCCATTCCGAGATATATTGCCATGCAACTTTCCATCGTTCCGTTTATTATGAAACGCTCCACCATTGTCATATTGCTAGCATGATCATGTAGATGACATCGTATTTGTGGCAAAGCCACCGTTCATAATTCTTTCATACATGTCACTCTTGATTCATTGCATATCCCGGTACACAGGAGGCATTCACATAGAGTTATATTTTGTTCTAAGTATCGAGTTGTAATTGTTGAGTTGTAAGAAAAATAAAAAGTGTGATGATCATCATTTTTAGAGCATTGTCCCAAGTGAGGAAAGGATGATGGAGACTATGATTCCCCCACAAGTCGGGATGAGACTCCGGACGAAAAAGAAAAAAAAGAAAAAAAGAAAAAAAAAGAGGCCATAAAAAAAGTCCCAAAATAAAAAAAATGAGAGAAAAAGAGAGAAGGGACAATGTTACTATCCTTTTTCCACACTTGTGCTTCAAAGTAGCACCATGATCTTCATGATAGGGAGTCTCCTATGTTGTCACATTCATATACTAGTGGGAATTTTTCATTATAGAACTTGGCTTGTATATTCCAATGATGGGCTTCCTCAAAATGCCCTAGGTATTCGTGAGCAAGCGAGTTGGATGCACACCCACTTAGTTTCTTTTGTTGAGCTTTCTTATACTTATAGCTCTAGTGCATCCGTTGCATGGCAATCCCTACTCACTCACATTGATATCTATTGATGGGAATCTCCATAGCACGTTGATACGCCTAGTTGATGTGAGACTATCTTCCCCTCTTTTTGTCTTCTCCACAACCACCATTCTATTCCACATATAGTGCTATATCCATGGCTCACGCTCATGTATTGCATGAAGATCGAAAAAGTTTTGAAAATGTTAGAGTATGAAACAATTGCTTGGCTTGTCATCGGGGTTGTGCATGTTTTAAATAATTTGTGTGGTGAAGATAGAGCATAGCAGGACTATATGATTTTCTAGGGATAACTTTCTTTGGCCATGTTATTTTGAGAAGACATAATTGCTTTGTTAGTATGCTTGAAGTATTATTATTTTTATGTCAACATGAACTTTTGTCTTGAATCTTTTGGATCTGAATATTCATACCATGATTAAGAAGATTTACATTGAAATTATGCCAAGTGGCACTCCGCATCAAAAATTCTCTTTTTATCATTTACCTACTCGAGGACAAGCAGGAATTAAGCTTGGGGATGCCTGATACGTCTCCAACATATCTATAATTTTTGATTGCTCCATGCTATATTATCTACTGTTTTGGACTATATTGGGCTTTATTTTCCACTTTTATGTTATTTTTGGGACTAACCTATTAACGGAGGCCCAGCCCGAATTAACTGTTTTTGCCTATTTGATTGTTTCGAGAAACAGAATATCAAAGCAGTCCAAAGCGGAATGAAACCTTGAGGAACGTGATTTTGTCATCAGATAAGACCCAGGAGACTTGGACCCTCCGTCAAGAAAGTCATGAGGCGGTCACGAGGGTGGAGGGCGCGCCCCCCTAGGGCGTGCCCCCTGCCTCGTGGGCCCCTTGAAGCTCCACCAACGTACTCCTTCCTCCTATATATACCTCATTGCCCCAAGCGATCGAATCACGGAGCCAAAAACCTAATTCCACCGCTGCAACTTTACGTATCCACGAGATCCCATCTTGGGGCCTGTCTTTGCTTGGAGAGGGCCATCATCACGGAGGGCTTCTACATCATCATAGCCTCTCCGATGAAGTGTGAGTAGTTTACCTCGGACCTTCGGGTCCATAGTTAGTAGCTAGATGGCTTCTTCTCTCTTTTTGGATCTCAATACAATGTTCTCCCCCTCTCTCGTGGAGATCTATTCGATGTAATCTTGTTTTTGCGGTGTGTTTGTTGAGACTGATGAATTGTGAGTTTATGATCAGGTCTATCTATGAATAATATTTGAATCTTCTCTGAATTCTTTTATGTATGATTTGTTATCTTTGCAAGTCTCTTCGAATTATCAGTTTGGTTTGGCCTACTAGATTGGTTTTTCTTGCAATGGGAGAAGTGCTTAGCTTTGGGTTCAATCTTGCGGTGTCCTTTCCCGATGTGGAAGAAGGCAGCAAAACCGCGTATTGTATTGTTGCCAACGAGGATAACAAGATGGGGTTTTTATCATATTGCATGAAACAATCCCTCTACATCATGTCATCTTGCTTAAGGCGTTACTCTGTTTTTAACTTAATACTCTAGATGCATGCTGGATAGCGGTCGATGAGTGGAGTAATAGTAGTAGATGCAGGCAAGAGTCGGTCTACTTGTCTCGGACGTGATGCCTATGTACATGATCATACCTAGATACTCTCATAACTATGCTCAATTCTGTCAATTGCTCAACAGTAATTTGTTCACCCACGTAGAATACTTATGCTCTTGAGAGAAGCCACTAGTGAAATCTATGGCCCCCGGGTCTATTCTCATCACAATCTCCATCACTTTATATTTGCTTTGCTTTTTTACTTTGCCTTTTACTTTTCACTTTGCATCTCTATACCAAAAATACCAAAAATATTATCTATCATCTCTATCAGATCTCACTCTCGTAAGTGACCGTGAAGGGATTGACAACCCCTAATCGCGTTGGCTGCGAGGAGCTAATGTTTTGTGTAGGTACGAGGGACTCGAGCGTAGCCTCCTACTGGATTGATACCTTGGTTTTCAAAAACTGAGGAAAATACTTACGCTAGTTTGCTGCATCATCCTCTCCTCTTCGAGGAAATCCAACGCAGTGCTCAAGAGGTAGCACATGCCTAGATATTCTCATAATTATGCACTTTTCTATCAATTGCTCAACAATAATTAGATTTCAGCCACCGTAATACTTATGCTATCTTGAGAGAAGCCACTAGTGAAACCTATGGCCCCGGGTCTATTTTCCATCATATTAATCTTCCATCAACTAGCTATTTACATACAGCCGTTTATTATGCAATCTTAACTTTTAATCTTTATCATAAAATACCAAAAATATTATCTTATCATCTCTATCGGATCTCACTTTTGCAAGTGGCTGTGAAGGGATTGACAACCCCTTTATCACGTTGGTTGCAAGGTTCTTATTTGTTTGTGTAGAGTACGAGGGACTTGCGTGTGGCCTCCTACTGGATTGATACCTTGGTTCTCAAAAACTGAGGGAAATGCTTACACTACTTTGCTGCATCACCCTTTCCTCTTCAAGGGAAAACCAACGCATGCTCAAGAGGTAGCACCCACCCACCACCCATTTGGTAGCCACTGTTGAAGACTTAACCAACATGCTCGACTATGCCTCCGAAGACATCGACGGTATGGATGACGATGCCGGAGACAAACAAGGCCAAGACCCGACATTTACCGGGCGCTGGACGGCCACCTCCACATACGATGTGTATATGGTGGATACACCTAAAAAGGACGACGACAACGTCAGCAAGGATCCGATTGAGGACAAGCCCGTCGAGGCACCACCAAAACATCGACGTCACCGGCGCCGCTCAAAATCACGTCGCGAAAAGGAAAGCAATACCGGCACCAGAGACAATAACACTCCGGACGATGCTGAAGACCCCGAAGACCCTGCCGAACCTGCGTCCGAGTAGGATGAGTGGGAGGAGGGACAAGTTAACCCCGACGAGCCGGTCTAGGATTCGAAGGATAGTAACTATCTACCGATCTCCGAGGAGGATGTCAGCCTCGGCAACGAAGACATAATCGTGCCAGAGGAACCCCTCGAGCAACAGCGCTTTAAAGACAGCTCATCGCAACTGCGAGGAGCCTAAAAAAGAAACAGCAAAAGCTTCAAGCCGAACAGGATACACTCAATGACAGATGGACCAAACTCCTGGCTGCCGAAGAATACGGCCTCGAGAGCCCAACGAAGAGCTACCCGAAGCACAGGCTACTACCACAATTTGACGAGGAGACCCTTGAGCCAATACCGCCAAGGTATAATCCTGGCAGCGAACTGACCGACCACCACGTGGGCCAGAGCAGGCGACTACTTCCGCCGAACACCAGCCCACACCACCTCGCCGTAGAGGCAAGGAGGTAGCGGCTCCGGGCTACACCTATGACATACGTCAGGACCTGGACAATAGAGCCGGTCAGACCAGATCAATTTACGGATCAAGGGGACGTGCTCCAACAAGAGACGACGACCATCAAGCTCGGCATGATAAGCACAACCCGCGGGCCGAACACCGAACACGGATGTCATCCGAACTCCATCGTGACGTCTCCCGATATAGAGGAGCCGCACACCCCTTTTGCTTTACCGATGAGGTAATGAAACACCAGTCTCCTGAAGGGTTTAAACCCGTAAACATTGAATCATACGATGGAACGACAGATCCCGTTGTATGGATGATGTCTACTACGCAACTTTATTCTTGTAGATACGTGTTGGGCCTCCAAGCGCAGAGTTTTGTAGGACAGTAGCAATTTTCCCTCAAGTGGATGACTTAAGGTTTATCAATCCGTGAGAGGTGTAGGATGAAGATGGTCTCTCTCAAACGACCCTGCAACCAAATACAAGAAATCTCTTATGTCCCCAACACACCCAATACAATGACAAATTGTATAGGTGCACTAGTTCGGGGAAGAGATGGTGATAAAAGTGTAATACGGATGGTAGAAATATATTTTTATAATCTGAATAAATAAAAACAGCAAGGTAGTAATTAGTAAACGGGCACAAAACAGTGTTTCAATGCTTGAAAATGAGGCATAGGGTCCGTACTTTCGCTTAGTGCAATTTCTCAACAAGCTATCATAGTTGGATCATATGATTATCCCTCAAAGTGCAGCAAAGAATCACTCCCGAGTTCCTATTAGCGGAGAACAAAAGATAGGAATTGTTTGTAGGGTGCGAAGCCACCTCGAGCTATTCTTTCCGATCAATCTATCCTAGAGTTCATACTAGAGTAACACAAGCTATTCTTTTCGATCGATCTAATAAAGAGTTAGGTACTAAGATAACACAAAAAGCAAGTTCATATTCATAATACTCAATCCACACAAAGAACTACAAAGAGACCCCCAAAGTTTCGATTAGGAGAAAAAGCGTGCATCAACCCCTATGCATAGATTACCCCAATATCACTGCAGGAATCCGCGAGTTGAATGCCATAACACATATCAAGTGAATCAATATGATACCCCATTTTCACCTCAAGTATTCATATTGCAAGACATATATCATGTGTTCTCATCTCTGAATATTCAATCCGACAAGACAAAACTTTGAAGGGTAAAGATTCAATTCATCATAACAAGAGTATAGAGGGTAAAAACATCATATGATCCGACTATATTAACAAAGCCCATGATACAGATCACGAGAGAGAGAGAGAGAGAGAGAGAGAGAGAGAGATTAAACACATAGCTCTTTGGTACAAACCCTCAGCCCCAGGGTGGACTACTCCCTCCTCATCGTGGTGGCCGCCGGGATGATGAAGATGGCCATCGGAGATGATTTCCCCCTCTGGCAGGGTGCCTGAACAGGGTCTAGATTGGTTTTCGCAGATACAGAGACCTTGCGGCGGCAGAACTTCTGATCTAGGGTGACCCCGATGGGTTTCAGAATATTTGGGAATTTATAGTGCAAAGAAGGGGTACGGGAGGCCACCGAGGTGGGCACAACCCACCTGGGCGCACCAGGGGGGCCTCGCGCGCCCTGGTGGGTTGTGCCCCCCTCGGGGCACCCCCCAGGTGCTGCTCTGGCCCAATGGATGTGTTCTTGCCCATAAAAAATCATCGTGGAGTTTCGTGGTGTTTGGACTCTGTTTGATATTGATTTCCTGCGATGTAAAAAAGAAGCAAAAAAGCAAGCGGTGACACTTTGGGCACTGGGTCAACATGATTGTAAAACATCCAAGAATGATAATATATTTGCATGAATACTTCATAAATTATAGATACGTTGGAGACGTATCAGCATCCCCAAGCTTAATTCCTACTCGTCCTCGAGTAGGTAAATGATAAAAGAAATAATTTACGAAGTGTGAATGCTAGAAAAGTGCATAAGTTTGATCAATGATAATTTCAATCACTTTTCCTAGAATCATAACATCAATTCTTTATTATAAAACTTCTCATGTTATAGTAGCAACCAATTCACATGTTAAGTTTCAAACAATGAACTCTCTTGAAACTCAACAACCTATGTTCTTAGTCACCAAGCAATTGCAATTCAACTTATTCAACAGAGTTTAAGTAAGACCTCCACGTACTCAACCATCATATAGTCTTCTATGATTTCTAACACTCACCGCGTACACATGAGCAAAACGTTTCAACCGGACACATAGAAAGATAGGGGCTTATTGTTTTGCTTCCCAACGTATTCACCTCAAGGGTGATGTCAACAATAATAACTCATGCTACCCATATTCAACTGGACATATGTGCCTAGATCTTTCCTCACCACATGATGCTTGCCAAAGGAGAAAAATAAAAAGGAATAGAGAAAAACTTTGACTCTTTGCATAAAAGTAAATACATAAAAGTAAAAGATAGGCCCTTCGCAGAGGGAAGCAGAGGTTGCCATGCGCTTATTTTTTTGTATGCTCAATCCCTTAGTGCAAAAGAACGTCACATTATATTGCCCCTTATGATAGCAACCTTTATTATGCAGTCCATCACTTTTACTTCTTTTCCACCATAAGTTCTTACAACACTCAATTTTCTCTTACACTAAATGATCTAACACTTTTAGAAGCAATTTTTATTGCCTTATTGCACCGATGACAACTTACTTGAAGAATCTTATTCAATCCTTAGGTAGGTATGGTGGACTCTTGAAACAAAGATTTGGGTTTAAGGGTTTTTGGATGCACAAGTAGTATCTCTACTTGGTGCGGAATTTTTGGCTATCAAAGATAGAGGGCAAGCACCACATGTTGAAGGATATATGACAATATAACTTCTATGTGAATATGAACAAACATAAATCATTATGTTGTCTTCCTTGTCCAACGTCAACAATTTTGGCATATAATATTTTCATGGGGGCTCACAATCACAAAAGATTTCCAGGATAGTGTATTTGCATGTGAAAGTTCTCTTCCTTATACTAATTATTCGCGAATTGCTTGTATGACCAAAATTGTGATTGTCAAGCCTCAAAAGATTTCACTTTCTAAACCCAATGTGAAGCTACCACTAGGCATGATATAATTTCAACTTCATGACATTCAATTTATTCAACAATTTACGCATAGGATATAAGTGAAGCACAAGAGTAAATGACAAACTACTCCAAAAAGATATAAGTGAAGATCAAACGAGTAGTTAAGTAAATAGGTAGCTATTTGAGGACACTCTCTTATTTAAAAACTTCCAGATCTAAGTAATTTATTAAAACAGCAAGGAAAACAAAACAAAATGACATTCCAAGGATAACACACATCATGTGAAGAAGCAAAAACTTCAACCGATACTAACCGATAAATGTTGAAGAAGAAAGGTGGGATGCCTACCAGGGCATCCCCAAGCTTAGATGCTTGAGACTTCTTGAAATATTATCTTGGGGAGCCTTGGGCATCCCCAATCTTGAGCTTTTGTGTCTCCATAATTCCTCTTACATCACGGTTTTCCTAAATCTCAAAAACTTCATCCACACAAAACTCAACAAGAACTCGTGAGATAAGTTAGTATAAACCAATGCAAAAACTTTATCATTCTCTACTATAGTGTAGCGACCCGACCTCAGACGGTCAAGCCTCTGTGTATCCGTGCCATCCCTGGATCAGTATGCTGGCACACACAGTGCATCAATGTATATATCAAAGTGCAATCAAATGTATAAATAACGTAAAACTGATATATACCTCATAAGTCTCAGCGGAAACAAGTAATCGGGTGTGGAGTCCCATCAACGCCATCGGCAGGTTGAGTGTAGACCGTAACCCTGTACCGTACTCTTACTTGTCGGAAGAAAAATATTTGCAACATGATACGTTGCAGCAGTGTAGGTCAGTACATTGAATGTACCGGCAAGATCACAACATGAGAAAACAGATGATAAAACTATACTATATGCAATATGGCTTTGTGGCTCTGGGTCTGAGTTTTGTTTGCGTAAAAGCTAGTTTTATTTTCCCTACATCAAAGGATATAACCGGAGTCTGTACTAAAGAGTTTTCTATCATGACATGGTTTCGCCAACCGATGTTTCATAGCCCAAATCATCATAAGTTGCCCACAATTAAGTTCTCAGTCCAGTGTTGAGAGTTCCGAGATAGATCCAAGTCCAGAGGCTCAAGTTGTTTGTAACCGGGGACACGGCTAATCGATTAGGTTTTAACCCTCTGCAGAGGTTTGTACACTTTACCCGCAAGATTCGATCCCTCTCTTTACGTTCTCGCACTTCAGGGTGTTTGAGAACAAGATGACCGAAACATGGTCTTCCTTAGAAGAGTTCCCACGACCCTTTGTCCGGTGCTCATCCAATCCTACCGTGGTTCTACATCTGCTAGCACCGTCCCAGCCGAGTCACAACTAAGGTCAACCAAGCGAGCCCATAGTGACTTGCGGTTGCACAGGTAAGCTTCCGGGCATGAAGTATTCTTCCATCTCTTTGAGTCTGGGTGAAGCTGTCCGCAAGATGTCATGGCGCTTCTCCTTGCATCCCAGCCATCCACTGGTTTCTCCAAGGTGCCCGTCAACCATCCTTCACCCAGTAGTGTGTATTGAGTCTTGAAGTCTCGAGTCTTGAAGTCTTGAGGCCTTGAGGATGCAGTCCTTGCAGATGCCATCATGGAGTTGTCGTCATTGACATAGAGTCCTCCTTCTTCACGCCACTCTCGTGCACTCATACCAAACCCCGTCTACTATAGCGTAGCATTAAAATAAATAACGTCCCGGGAACAGGGTGATGGGTTCCTACCTCATCTCAACTACAAGAATTCAATATCACTACTGGAGGGTTGTTGCAAAGATGCCACTAAATGCAATAAAACATAGGTATGAAAGCATGGTCAAAGTGAACTTGCATGGTATTACTTGATGAAGATATCAACATTTGTCGAGGAAAATGACTTGGTAGAACTAATCGTCACTCCGTTGAAAATCTATATAGTCAAACATAGCATTTATATAAGCAAACACCACGAGCAAGCAATTCTAACACTCATAATAAAACCAACAAATAAAATGCAAAAGAACAAGGGACACCAAATAAAACAAAGGAAAACTAAAGAACAAAACTACTAAAGAAAACTCTAAGACATAACACAAAAATAGTTTTGTCCTAAGTAAAACTTAACAATAATTAAAACACTAAATTAATAAATTAACAGAAAATAAAAGTAAAAAACTAAGTTAACATAAAGTATTTTCATAAAATTTTATTTGCAAAAAGAAACAAATAAAAATCTTTTATGAAACTCTAACAATGACCTCTACAAGTTTTCATACAAAACTAAAGAAACTAAAATTTTAAAATAAAATAAAATTGTCTACTGTTCAAAACAGAAATAAAACTAAAATTTTCAAAAGTGACAAAATGTTTTTAATTAAAAAAACATTTAAATACTAGGGGAAAAGAAAAGAAAATTAAACTATGTAAAACAGTACTATTTTTCCTAAACCCTAAATTAAAATTAAAAAAACTAATTTGCAAAAGCCTACTGTTTAGAAAAAAGATAAAGTGATCACTAGCAAAAAGAATTAGTCAAAAAACTATTTAAAAAAAGTTATTAGCAATCTAGTGTTTGTAACAAATCTGTTTGAATTCAAAAATTAAAAAGTTAAAGTTTATTTTTCGTTGGTTTCTCTAGATAGATGGGATTTTTGTGAATCCGTAGCAAAAAGAATCATCAAAATCGGAGTTGTAGATCTAAAGATATAAAAAAACAAAAACCAAATCTGAAACTAAAAATAGAAAAAAATAACACAGATCATGCGCTAGCTATGTAGTAGGCTGTAACTGGGCTACAGGGTTGTGCGATCCGAAGCTAAACCACGCTCGGTCGTAACTAAACAGAAACGTATGCGTACGTTTAAAAAAACGGCAAACCGGTTCGACCTAAACTATAATAAACCGCACCGACCGATCTAAATAAATAAAAAAAACCGATCTAAAGAACTTGTTTTTTTTCAACTAAAACGAACAGGGCATTGCACTTACAGAGAAGAACGAGAGGAGATGAGGGCGATGGGGCGGCTCAGGTCCGTGAGTTCGGTGGCGAGGGCATGGCGGAGGTGTCGTAGAGATGCACTGGACAGTGGCTCGTCCGGTTGTGGAGTCGGAGGTGGTCGGCAATGATGAACGACGACGGAACAAAGCGATGAAGCTCAGTGCTCCGGGTGCTCCGGTGAAGACAACGAGTTTGGTACAGCCTCTGTAGATGGAGAGGCAAAGCAAGACCATGTCAAAACGGTTGTAAGGGTCGAGGGAAGTCGAATACAAAAGGAGAAGGCTCGGGATGGCTCACCGACGCGGGAAAACGACGATGAACTGCAGCGTCTTCGGCCAGATTGGAACGAGAAGTACGTGCTATAGGGGTGGACTTGGCGAGGGGTTTCGAAGGGAATCGGTCGAGATGGGTCGTGGCTATTTATAGGACAACTTGCTTGGATGAGGGGAAGACTCGGGATAGGTTTCTCACGAAGATCGGACGCGGTGGCGGCGTCGCATACGTATAGGTTTCTATTTCTGTACACGTATGTGGGGAAGAAGAAAAGAGCGGGGTGGGGTCCATGCGCTAGAGAGAAAAAGAACGAGGGAGAGAGAGATCGTGAGAGGGAGGGTGGCGGCGGCTCATGGGGTTTTCCTCCCGTGCATGTGTGCCCTAGCGCCGGCGTGGGCTGGGCCAATAGCGATACTGGCCTGGCACAGCGGCGTTTGTCATTGTGTTTTTTACAAACAGCGAAAAAAATAGAAAAATACATTTTATATAGGCATACTATATATCAAAATTTTCAGAATATAAATTCCTAAAACATGAACATATTTCCATGTACAATAAAAATCATTTTTGCAATAACTTCAAGATCAAATAGAATTTGAGTTTCAAATAATTTGTCAAACATTCTCTCTGATTTTTGGATTGTCATATTCCTCCTCTCATATTTTTTTTATCAGAGAATTTTTGACAAGATGCAAACCTAAAATTAGATAGGGATTCAAATGGAAAATTTTGGGAAAGTCCTTTTATTCCCTCTCATTCAACTTTCAAAAAGTTTCAAATTTCACTCAATCAATCATACAACAAACAATCAATCAATCAAAACTATTTATTGATTATAACATTCCAAAATTTAGAATTTTGGGATGTTACAAACCTACCACACTTAAAATGAATCTCGCGAGATTCGAAGAAGCTAGCAAGAAAAGGTTATGGTTTGGGGTCTTCCAACAAATCCATTGTACGGAGAGGTCTGGGGTGCTACCACACTTAAAAGCAAGGCTATGAATCCAACAAAACTCATGTACACCATCCTTAGGGTTGACGGTGTCGGTCTTCTCATATCTTCGGTAAGAATCCTTTACTGATATTCTTCCGGTATAGGCATACCGTTTTCCTCAAAATCTTGAGTCCTGTCATCAGGATAAAGTTCTTCCGAGACTCGATATTCATAGCTGACAGGTCTATCACCAAAACTAAAGAACTATCGGAATTCTCTTGGTGGTCAACAATTTCTAGATTCTGCAGTAAATTGGTCTGGGTTGAATCTCACCGTATATCCTACGTTTGGCAACGGTTGCTGGTACAGAGTTCCATCACCTTACCATTCTAAGGTCTTTGGCTTGTCATTTCTATGCTCTTCTAAGGTTTTCAAGTCTCTCTGATTTTCCATCAACATATGATAGTTCATGATAGGAGTCTCCGGTATGGGGGCCAATCCATCCCGTACTTGAACCATTACTTCATACACTGATGGTGAATCACGTATTCTATCACTTGGGCATCCTCACAAGCATTGCATAATTTCTTTTATCCTCGAACAGGGTTCGGGTAAATCCATTGGTTCTGCAAGGTGAACAAGACATCTATCGTTTCTTCACCACTCTCGGGTTTTGCGTAACCTCCTATGAAACGTTTGCTGATGGAATCATAGCTTCTTCCAAATTTCTTCTTCTAGGGAGTCCTTGATTCCTTATAAATTCCTGGGCCTGTGGGTTGTGGGCCCAATTCAACACTTGCACGTCTTTAACTCATCCTTTCGACGATTATTGTTCCATATTCCCACATTATACCTCTTTTAAATCCAATAGTATTTCATTCCTTCATACCCTTGTGGCGGCGATCATACAAAACTCCAACTTATTTGGTCCAGCTCCCTTCTATGGACCATCATGAATAACACATGTCCTTCTTCATTGATCCTGTGGCTTTACAGAGTACTACCACACTTAAAATGAAATGCACTAGTTCATCCATAAATCATATTCTTTTCATATCAAATCTTTTATTACATCCTTAACCATTTTTCATAAATCCAAATTCCAAAAGTACTTTATTACAAATGCTGCCATCCACATGGTTTGGTATAGTCAAGCATTACTTAATTTTTTTCCCTCCTTGAGGATTCTTCAGTCCCACTGGAATTGTGCGACATGCTCCTTGAAATCTTCAATCTTCTGTTTCATTGTAGTGGCCTTGAGCTTCATCTCCATCATCTCTGCATGCACTTCTCTTAGGTATTCCTGAGTATAATGGAGTCTCGCTTCAAGTATTTCTCCGATCTGGCGTATGGCTTCCATGGTTGCTTCACGAACAGCGTTGAAGAAAGTTGCTTGTGGTACACGTGAGATGAAAAATCTTGCCCCATCATCTTTGGGCAAACTCCTTTCATACGGTGGAGGTGTACCTCCACATACCAAAGTTCCACTCCCTCTTGCATGAAGGGGTATCCTTTGTAGACTGCATCTCCTTCAAGCTGAATATGCTTCATCATGTCCTTCAGATTTTGGGTAATCATGACCACTTGTCGTGGTCATGATTGTTTCGAACCCTTGAGGAATGACTCATAAAGGGTTGTCATCTGCATGTGTAGGATAAGAGGAATTTTCGTAACAAAGAATGTATCTCCATGGTGAAATTGTAATTGTCTCCGGAAAAGTTTGGTGTTCAGTTGTCCATGGGTTCAAGATTTCGGGGTCTGGTTGAGATAGAAAGAGAAAGCAAATACGCACCCATCAACAAACAAATCCTAGCTCAAAAGAAAAAAGTATCATTTGTAATGGGCCGTTCTACTATGGTTTCGTTTCTAAGTCTTCATTTCTTCAGGTCTTCAATGCTCGGGAGTTTCCAATTCCTGATGCTTTTCCCATATGAAGGCCTTCTACCATTCTTCCATAACTTACGTCTCTCATGGTTGAAATAAGTACAAGCCTACGAATATCGCATCTATCCAACCATTCAATAAACACAGAAAATAATAGCAACCAAGCATTCATTTATTCAATCAATTCAACAATATCGCCACCCACATAAGTTGGTATGGTCAGATACTTAAATCGAGAAAGCGTTCATCTTTATTTCTCTCATGGTGGGCTACTACTAAGCTAATTTATCGTGAACTTGATCATTGTCCCCACAGGGCTTCTTATGTGTGGACTTGATCTCCTCCAATTTTACTCGCTAGATTTTTTCCACTCGTCGACGCGGAGTTTCTTGTGACGACCCTGTATGTCCTGAAGTTGTTCCTTGAGCTTCTGGATCTCAACTACCTTGGCATGAGACATGGTCCTCCTGCTTTTTAGTTCCTGACGCATTCTCGGGATCTCGAGGTTCTCCTCCTCCAGCTTGTTTACCTTCAGTCTCCGAGTCTTGACCTCTTCTCGTAGTGCTTCATTGTTAAACAGGGCTTCCAGGAGGTCCATCTGAAGATTCTTGACGTATTGTTGTCGGTGTACTAGAGTAGGGGTACCCTAGTATCCCGAACTCGTGCACGGGCAGTTGTAGCACCCCGCGGCAAGGCTTGCCAGGGGATCGCCAAGATTCTCTATGGCTCCTTTGGAGCCATTCAAGAACAAAGTGTTTTAAGTCAAGAAACAAGGCCCGGCAAGAGGAGCTTGCCGGGAAGGCAAATCCATGGCACGAAGAAAACAAGACCCGGCAAGAGGAGCTTGCCGGGAAGAGGCTCGGAGAGCGACAAGCCTCCGGATGCGACAAGGATTCAGCTCCGGCAAGTCACTTGCGGGCAGCAACCTCTCTTCATCTCCGCTCCGGCTCATCTACCAACGCGATGTCGCCATGGGACCATTCCAGCGTATCAGAGAAGAGGTCTGCAGCTGGAGAGCAGCAACAGCGGTAAGCGGCGCCGACAAGATAAGCCATCGTGGCGGTGGTGGCGCCACGTGGCAACCACTTTATGCACTGTTTAGGAGACTTAGACGGGCATTTATTGCCTTTGTCCCCTGCCGTCGAGGTTAGGTATGATGCCTTTGTACAAGTAGCTGTACCAACCCGACTCATTTTCCCCTTTTTACCCTTGCATACGTTGCCACTTGTTGGTGACCCCTTGGCGATATAAAGGAGGCCCATGCGCAACATAGAAGGGGTTCGGTTCAGTTCATTGAAACCAGAGACTCTCGAGGCTAGGTTTTGTAGCTCTCATCGCTTCCCTAGCAAGAACACAATACAATCGGACAAGCAGCGATAGGAGTATTATCTCTCCGGAGAGCTCGAAGCTGAGATAAACTGCTTTCGTGTAGCCGCCTCGATCTGCTCTTCATGCAATCTCCGCCCCCACCGAGCAAAGAAAGGGACTCGGTCTTCCGGTCCCATAGGTGTTCGTGGGTACGATCAGCCTCCCCGACATCTTTGGCGCGCCAGGTAGGGGGCGTCGAGGTTGTGTGAACCTGATCCGGCGTTCACATGAGCTGCATCTTCATCATCTTCAACATCTTCATCAACATGCCACCGAAGAAGAAGGCTTGGCGGCCAGAAACCGTCGCGTCGAACCAACCACCTCCGAAGCAATCGAGGCGATGGGGTAGACGCCCAGCCGGAAGAACGGACGTGGACGAGGGAGCCCACGACGCTGCCAAGTCCAAGGACAAGGCTGCGCAGA
Source organism: Aegilops bicornis (assembly GCA_021605145.1). Taxonomy (NCBI): domain Eukaryota; kingdom Viridiplantae; phylum Streptophyta; class Magnoliopsida; order Poales; family Poaceae; genus Aegilops; species Aegilops bicornis. Next base: position 536,168,890 of record CM038671.1, on the reverse strand, counting down.
CCTCGGCGTCCAGACATTCACCGCGTCCATCCCAGGAGCCGCGGGACCGACAGCGTCATGGTATTCACAACACCATACGCTCGTTGGACCAAGGCCGAGCTGGTGGATCTCGCAGTACTGGAGACCAGCATGCACGTCGACATGCTGGCGCGAGCGAGGCACGGTCGCCCGGACGGGGGAGTGTTCCTTCTAACATCAATAGAAGACCGAGCATATCCCGCTCCTCGCACCGTTCGCCACTGCCGCCCACCACGCCAGAAGAAGCTTTGGCGCGAGCTCAGCTGCTCCTGGACTACCCTCCGACGTCCGACAAGGTTGACGAATGGAGGGCCACCATCCAGTCTCGCCGGCTTTGCCAGCAGCGGCGCTCGCGGCAACCAAGCGCATCGCTGCCGCGGGAAGACGACAAGGCACGAGCCAGTGGCGACGAAACCTGTGGGGGTGCAACCACCATGCACTCTCCACCCAGAAGGCCAAGATCACCAACTCGTCGGATCCACCTCGACAGCGACTCCACCACGTCATCGGATCCACGAGCTCGCCGTGATCAGCGCCAAGTTCTTCAAGAACGGCAACAAGAAGACGCTCGAACTCGCATCAAGCGCCGGAGAAGCGCTGACGTCAATCAGACCAGCGCTGGGCCCACCGACATGCATGCGCCCGAAGAACCGGGCGACTTGCCGTCCGGTAGGTTGCCCTGCGTTCACCCGAGAAGGCTGCGGCAAGTCCGATGGCGGAACAAGAAAAATTTCAAGCCGGATGTGCGGAGAGAAGTATGATGGCAGGACACACCCGTCGGAGTTCCTCGGCATCTACACCATTGTGGTACGAGGCTGCGAGGGGACGAGACAACAAGATCCTCGCCAACTACTTCCGCCGGGTGCTCAAGCCCAACGTCAGATCTTGGCTCATGCACTTGCCGGACAACTCCATATCCTCTTGGGCAGATCTGTGCCATCAGTTTGTCGGCGCCTTCACAGGCGGCCACAAGCCTCATGGCCAGGAGAGTGACCTTCATCTGCTCGCCCAAAAGGAAGGAGAGTCCCTGCGCCAAGTTCATTCGGAGATTCAGCCGTGTACTACAACATCCCGGATGTCCACCCCTGCCACAGTGATCGGTAGCGTTCCATCGAACGTCTGGAACCGCAGGATGAGGAGGAGATGGCGATGTGCAAAGTCAAGGACGTCGATTGAGCTGTATGCCTGGCCGACAAGTGTGCACGCGTTGAGGAAGGAAGGAGACTCCTGGGGAGAATGCGAAGCAGGCTCCGGCGGTGAGAGACCGCTCCGGCAAGGAAAAGCCCGTGGCGGAACAACAGAAAAAAGAAGGGCAAAGATGTACTAGTTGTCGAGCGGTCCGCAATGGAGGTGCCGCCAATAAAGCCAAAGTTGGTAGCTCCGGCAAGGAGGTTTCCATGGCCAACGACCGGTATGTGGCGGATCGCCGACAAGCGTGACAACTCAACAAGCAGTATGTTCAAGATCCACCGCACCAAGGGCCCACGACCTCCAGGTGGAAGAAAGTCGAGCAGCTGCTCGTTGAGCAACGAGTACGAAAGGCTGAAATGGCCAGCGACAAGGAGAATGCCGAAGGTGCTGGAGGAGCTGGCAAGAAAGCGCCCGGCCGGGGAGGACGCCTTGTGACAAGGCGAAGCGGCGGCAAGGAGACAGACCTCCCACGGCCGCGACAAAAGACGAAGACGGCAGCAATGATGAAGACATGGATGATGATGAAGTCGATGGCGGGAGTTTCAGAAAGCCACAGAGGTCCTCGGCGTTGACGGTGGTGCTTCTCTGCATACTTCACACCGCCAACTCAAGCAGTGGATGCGGGAAGTTAATGCAGCAGAACCATCCGTAGAGTCACGCAAGCCTCTAATATGGTCCAGCACGCCTATCATCTTTGACATTGAGGACCACCACGATCGCATAAGCTGCGGTCGGTGCTTGCCGATGTTGGTCTCACCAACTATCCGCAACCTCAAGGTCACCAAGATGCTAGTTAACGGCGGGGCGGCTTGAACCTGATCTCCTCCGCGGTGCTCCGGAAGCTTGAGATCCACGGCGAGCTCGAAGAGGCGGCACATTCCAAGGAATCAATCCAGGAAGGAGCAAGCGAAGGGAAGATCACGTTCTTGCGGTAACATTTGGCAGTGAAGCTAAACTTCGGGGCGAGAGGGTCACATTCGGCGTTGCTGATTTTCCATTGCCTTACAATGGGATACTTGGCCGCCCAAAGACTCGCCAAGTTCATGGCAGCCTCTCATTATGCATACAACTTACTCAAGATGCCAGCCCGATAAGTGTCATTTCTGTCCATGGCGACAAGAAGGATGCTCTTATCTGCGCCGACAAGATCTACCGGGAAGCGGCGGCAGCAGCGGATCGCGAGACACTTGCCGCTGAAGCTCCCCGGGGAAGAAGAAGTCCAAGTCCGGCAAGAGTTACGATGCCCACTCCGGCAAGCGCACCTCTTGAGTGCTTTGCGCTACCGTCGAGGACGCACCATCGAGCTCCACCGGCAAGTGCAAGAAGAAGGCGATGGCAGCTCCACCGGCAACCAAGAAGGTGTCCGCCAGGAGGGCGGCACTGGTGGTACCTTCCCCATCGATTGCCACGCCGACCCTAAATAGGAAGCGGCGCTCGTTGCTTTCCTGCGGGCGAATGTCGGCGTGTTTGCATGGCAACCGTCGACATCCCCGGTGTTCGTGAAAGTAATTGAGCACAACCTGGCTGTCTGTCCTCATGCAAGACCCGTCAAGCAGAAAGTCAGAAAGCAAGCAGTGGAGCGCCAAGAATTCATAGCAGAAGAGATCAAGAAGTTGGAAGCAGCAGGCCTTGTCAGAGGAGTGCTCCATCCTACGTGGTTGGCCAATCCTGTAGTCGTGCGTAAAGCAAACGGGAAATGGAGGCTTTGTATCGATTTTACCGATGTCAATAAAGCTTGTCCCAAAGACCCATTTCCCTTGCCGCGCATTGACCAGATTGTTGACTCCACGGCGGATGTGATTTGCTTTCATTTCTTGATGCATACTCGAGGATACCATCAAATCTTCATGGCGAGAAGAGGATGAGGAGAAAACGCATTCATCACTCCATGTGGCACATCTTTGTTTCATACGGATGCCTTTCGGATTGAAGAATGCTGGTTCAACTTTTGCAAGAGTAGTCCATGAAGCTTTTGAGCCGCAAATGCACAGAAATGTAGAAGCCTACATGGATGACATAGTGGTCAAGAGCAAAGACAAAGCTACTCTGATCCAAGATTTAGATGAGACTTTTGCAAATCTGCGCAAGATCAACCTCAAGCTCAACCCTGAGAAGTGCGTGTTTGGAGTCCCCTCCGGCAAGCTTCTCGGGTTCTTAAATCGGTCTCAGCGGGGAATTGAAGCCAATCCCGACAAGATCAAGGCCATTGAGCTGATTGAAGCACCAAAGCGTGTCAAGGATGTACGAAGACTTGCGGTTATGCGTGGCTGCTCTCGGCGAGGTTTATCTCTAAGTTCTGCTTTGAACGCATACCGCCATTTTTCAAAATTTTGAAAAAGGCAGGTCCAATGAAATGGACTCCCGAAGCGGAGGCTACTGCGCAAGACTTAAAGAGATACTGTCTTCCACTCCAACACTTGTCGGCGCCTAAGCCACAAGAGAAGTTGCTGCTATATATAGCGGCAACCAATCAAGTGGTTAGTGCTGCGTTAGTGGCGGAGAGGAAGGCGAAGACGAGCCCGGCAACCAAAGGCAGATGCATCCGGCGACAAGCAAGGCATGTCACCGACTAGCTCTGGTCCCGACAAAGATGGATCTGCGCAGAATGTGAGAATGTGCAGAAGAGAATGGTGCAGCGCCCGGTTTACTTTGTCGATTCCCTATTGCGAGGCTAGGTCAAAGGTACTCAGGCGTCAGAAGTATTGCTTTTCGGCCTTCTCATGGCCTCGAGAAAGCTGCGCCATTACTTCCAAGCACACGAGATCACAGCTTGTCACTCGCTTCCCGCTGAAGAGGATCACGCAAAATCCGGAAGCAACAAAGCGAGGATTGTTGAGTGGGCCTTTGGGCTGTCGAGCTTTGGCCTCAAGTTTGAAAGCACTTCAACTATCCAAAGCGAGCATTGGCGGAGTTCATAGCGTAATGGACGCCGACACCAGATGCAGAAATTCGAGACGAGCATCCCGTCAAAGAAGCAAGCGAAGAGTGGATAATGTACTTTGATGGTGCCTTCTCGCTGCAAAGGCGCCCGATCTTGAGCGTCTTGCTTGTCGCACCCACCGAGAGCACCTCAAGTCGTAGTCCGGATGCATTTTCCCAAGGAGCAAGCAACAAACAATACTGCAGAGTATGAGGGTTTGCTCGCCCGGTCTCGTGATCGCGGTGGACCTTGGGATCAAGAAGCTCATTGTCGGAGGTGATTCACGACTTGTCATCCGGCAAGTAAACAAGAATTATCAGAGCCCGTTGATGGAAGCTTATGTTGATGAAGTGAGGAAGCTAGAAGAACACTTTGACGGCCTACAAATGGAACATGTTCCAAGAGCTCAAAATGATATAGCTGATGGCATGTCGGAAGTCTGTTGCGCACTTAAGTTACAATGGAACCGGGAACCTTTGTGCTCAAGTGACTCAACCAAGCTGTAGCACCGTCGATCAAGGCAGAAAGAAGAAGAGGAAGTTGATCTCTGGCGACTATCCTCGTGAGCTCCCCGAGTCCGCCGCCAAGAGGGTCCCCAGATCAACGCCAAGAGTCTTTGAGGAAGCGATGCTGCTCCGACAAGCCCTAGGGTTTGTTTCGTTGAAGCAAATGCTCCCGACAAGTTTTGCTCCGGCAAGCTTGCGGGAATATCAAGCTCGGCGAACCTCGTGATCTTGCCGTAGAAGCGGATGTTCCTTGCAGCGAGATATGCCTTTAGTCCTTGTTGTCGAGCCACAAGCTCCGGCATGGGCGCGACAGGTTGTTCATTTCCTTGAGACAGGAGTACTTCACGAAGAGCAAGAAGAAGCGGAAAGAGTAGCCCGGCGGTCAAGTATGTACCAGTTTGTCGACAGCACACTGTACAGAAGAAGACTCAACGGTGTGAAATTGAAGTGTATTCGCCGGGAAGATGGACAGAAGCTGTTGGCAGAGATACACGGAGGCATATGTGGTCACCACATTGGCGCAAGAGCACTTGCCGGTAAGGCGTTCCGGCAAGGTTTCTTTTGGCCGACAGCCCTCCAGGATGCGACTGCACAAGTAACCAAGTGTGAAGCGTGCCAGTTCCATTCCAAGCAGATTCATCAGCCAGCTCAAGCTCTCCAGACGATCCCTTTATCCTGGCCATTTTTGATGCAGGGGCTCGACATTCTCGGCCCCTTCCCGAAGCTGTCGGGGCTTTGAGTACTTATGCGTCGCAATCGACAAGTGCACAAAGTGGCGGAAGTGGAAGCGATGAGGAAGGTGACCGCCGGTCGTGATCAAGTTCTTGGTCAATTGTTTGCCGCCGGGATCCCTAACGGGATCATCACCGACAACGGCACCCAATTCTGAGCCGCACCTTCATGCGGTCGTCCAAGATCTTGGCGCCAAAGGTGCTTAAGCCGCTCATTGCTCATCCGAGAAGCAGCGGTCAAGCGGAGAGGGCAAATGCTTGAAGTGCTGCGTGGACTCAAGACCAGGACTTTCGGACGGGCTGCACAAGTGCGGAAGAAAGCTGGATTGAGGAGCTGCGGTGGTTCTTTGGTCGATCGGGCGACGCCAAATCGAGCCATCGGCGGACACCTTTGCTTTACATCTATGGAAGCGAGGCGATTATCCCCACGGAACTTCGTATCACGGGTCACCTCGAGTGCTCGCTTATGATGAGCTTGAGCAAGAGCAGCTGCGACAAGATGACGCGCTGCTCCTTGAGGAGGACCGTCTTGAGGCTCTTTGCATTTGAGCTGCTCGATATCGCAAGCTTTGCGCCGCTACCATAGCCGCCAAAGTTAATGCCGAAGTTTCGAGGAAGGCGACCTTGTTCTTGGTAGCGTTCAGTCCGCCAAGAATTCCAACAAGTTGGCCTTGAAGTGGGAAGGCCCTTACCGGGTGAAAGCGAGTCACTAGGCCTGGCGCTGTCCACCTTGAGACCGAAGATGGCGTCGGTGAGCAACTCTGGAACATAGAGCATCTTCGTAAGTTTTACCCGTAAAGAGCGCGGTTGCGGAACCTGTTAAAGCAACCACCTTTTGTACAAGTCTTGCCGATGTTGCATGTAATCCTTTGTACAAAGCCGGGCGCAGACCCCGTGCATAAGTAAAGCTCATGTGTTCCGCACACCTTGTCAGTTTTATGCTTTCTCCATTATATTGCATATGTTATCTGACGCCTTGTGCAGCGCCCACTCACGGTAAGCACTAACGAGCCATGAGGCTCCATATCTTTATTTTCTCTTCTTTCTTCTCTTCAAAGAAGGGAAGGGTTCCCCGCACACAAGTTTGCCGGGGGGGAAGGAGAAGATAATGGTGTGGACCAAGCGTCGCTCGAGGAGGTCAAGCCTTGCCGGGAAGCAAACGACAGAAAAGCTAAGTTGCCAAAGTTTGAGCAATCGGTTTTAAATTTTTAAGTTATCTTCCTTGAACGATAAGTACTTTGTATGGAAAACCTGTGCGCGGAGGAACCAACTCGTAGCTAGTCGCGCCCTTACTTTGTTTCGAGTCCGCTCAACAACTTAAGAGAGCTGCAGCTAGTTGCGACAAGGTTGCTTGTCGGAAGCGGCAACTTGCCGACGGAGTTCTTGACGTTCGCACTCGGCCTTTCATGACAAAAGGTGCCCGCGCCGACAAGTTCCCTAAAAGCGTAGGGCACAAACATACAAACAAAGGATTCAAGTAAAGGAAATAACATTGCAGTCATTGCCCAAGATAAAGTTATATTACAAAAATAACTTGTCGCAGATCTAATAAGTTGCTTTCCTAAACATGATCAGCAGCGACAAGGGAAAGATAAAATGGGTGGCCTAATCTACACGGTCGCCTTCAACCCTCTTGATCTTGCTCACCCCGTCCCACGATGGGAGGCGACAAGGGCCTTGAGCGCCTCTACATCAGCATCCGGCGGCAAGGACTTGAGGGCGTTGGTGAGGTCGAGGCACGGATTGCGGAAGGCCACCTTCATCAAGACCTTTTGGAGAGCTCCAGCGCGGTCTGGCGCGACTCCTCGGCTAGTCGCTTTGGGATCGCTGCCCGGAGTCGCCGGAGAGCCGTCACCACGCCCTTGAACAATAAGCTGAGCTTGACGCTGGGCTGGAGATGCTTGTCGGAGGAGTATCCAAGATCTTCCATCCGAATCTTCGTCAGCTCTTTGTCGATGGCGGCGGCGGTATCCACAAGACCCTCATCCGATTGCATCACGTTCTCTCTGAAGGTGTTACGGGCGGTTGTAGCACTCGTCGGCAGCTCCTCGGCGGTCTTGATTTTCTCCAACAAGGCCACCTCCGCTCCTTGGCGCCGTCCGAGGTCTCCATCAAGGTGGTCGGCTTCAGCTCAAGATCTGCCTTGGAGTCCTTGGCGGCATCGAGCTCTTTGATCCTTTCGGCGAGGCGGCCACGCAACTTCGCCAGGAGTGTAGGCGTCCTTCTCGCGCTCATGCTTCAGCGCGGCAAGCTCCTCGCCGCTCTTCCGAGGTTGGCCTCCAGCTGCGTAACTCTTGTCTCCGGCTCCTTCTTGGCGGCCTCGGCGGCATGGCAGCATCTTTGCTTCCGTGAGGGCTCCGCCAAGTGATTGCTTCGCTGCAAGCTCTTCTTCATAGCTGTCAAGATTGATCTTCCGCTGCGCCAACTTCGCCTTCTTGCGCGAGATAGCTTCTCGGCAACAAGCCGTTGCTGCTCCTCGGCCTCGGCCTTCTCAAGGATGAAGGTCATGCGCTCTTCGCAGAGTTGCCCCGCTCTTACGCTATGTCCCGGAGAGCTTCTTGGTTGGCGGCCGGAGCTCTTCTCTGGCGCTTCTCCATGTCTGCTCCCGCCCTCGCGACAAGTGCTTCCAGGACTCCAACTTGGCTTGTCGGCGCGGTAGAGCGACAACAGCTTCTTCAAATTGCTCCTCCTCGGACTTCGCCTTCTGCTGCTTGGCACGTCAACTAGCGACAGCCCAGCAGAGGCGAGCAGCTCTCCGTCGAAGGTCTCCCCGACCGGCCGGCGCCCTGAGCTCGGCGCCCGAGGAGCTTGATGAAAACGCCGTCGCCCGGCCTTGAGATAAGCGCCCGGGCTGAGGCTCTTGAACTGGCGCTGCATTAGTAGCGGAGGGATCGTGATCGGCGTGGCGCTGGCGCTCTTCTTGACCTCGAAGTCGTCGATCTGACCGCGGACCCCTCGCTAGCCTTTGCGGCGGCAGCCTCGGCGGCCTCTTCGCCGGCGGATCCGTCGGCACCAGCCTCTTCTTCCATGGTGACGACGTTGTCAGTGTTGCCGCGCGCGTCCTCCTCGACGGCAACCTCAGTCTCCATTGGCTCTACGGCGGATGGATCTGATGACCAGAAAAAGAAAGAACAGTCAAGCAAATGTTCAAAAAGGAAAACAGAAGAAAAGAAGAACCCAAGGGAAATTTCCACGCAAGATGATTACCGCAATGGGATCCGTGGCCATGGTCTCAACCACGGAGGATCACTGAGCTGTCCCTTGCGGAGTAGTCTCCCTTGCGGAGTAGTCTCCCTTGCGGAGAACGCTCCCTTGCCGGAGAACCCTCCCTTGGCGGGCGTGGTCGAAGCGAGAAAGGTATCTCGGGGGTGACTCCCGGGCCCTCCTGAAGAGGCTGCTCTGCTCCTACACAAATCAACAGTCAGATATCAGCAAAGAAGAAACACCCATGCAGGCCTAACAGTAAAAAGTCACCCAACACTTACGGCTGGGGCTGTCTTTGGGGGCTGCTCTGAGGAAAGGTTGCGGGTCGGCAAGGTGGTCTCGGCGCTTCCTCTGCCCGGTCTCGGCGGGATCATCCTCGATGACAACCACGGAGTCTTGGCCCTTTGGACGCTCTCTGGGCGGCGTCTGAAAAGGAAAGAGTTCGAGAATAAAGCAAGTCGATTCAGGATGAAGCAATAAAATTGAAGAAATACAAGCACAAAGCATGGAAGCTTACTCTTCTTCTTCCTCCTCGTCCGGAGCTGAGCGCGGAGAGATCAAATTCGGCTCGCCTCCGGTCGAAGAGGCGGAGGTGGGTTCTCTTGATCGCTTGGCGGGAGTGGCAGCGGCGGCACAGGAGGATCCCGCCTCGATTATCGCAGCGGTGTGGGGTGCTCCAGCATGATGCCTGCGCAGTAGAGCTCGTCATGGCGCTATGCTGTTAGCCCGTCTGCCGTCCCGTCTCTTCTCGGCCACCTGCAAACCGCCTCCTTGGCGGAGCCGGGGGCTCCGTTTGCGGCAAGCTGCTGGATGATGGGGCAGAAGCGTCCTCGGCTGGTTCGCTCGACTCGGCCTCGGTTTCGGCAAGCTCTTCCTCACCGGCGAACTCCCTTCGCTCGGCAAGGCTTGCCGCCTCTGCCGCGTCTGCCTCCTCCACAGTGAACCTGAAGATGCCAGCAGTAGCAGCTGCTGCCGCCTCATCCAACCTAGTGGAAATGCGCCGCATCTCGTCGTCGGTGGTGTCGCGGGTGAGCTCTTTCTGCTCGTCGGAGCGGATCGCAACTTCCTCCAAACTGTCGAATAAGCGCCGCCGCGATGTCGTCCGTAGGCTCTTGCCAGGTTGGAACGATCCCATGAGAATCACTGGCAGCATCATGGCGCGGATGCGGTCCAGCGACGAGTTGTTGCACAAGGGGACGACCCCCCCTGGCAACCTGAACCACTCGGGGTGCTCGGGGTCATGCTTGAATAGCTCCTGAAGCATCACCGTCAACTCCAAGACGGTGAAATTCCAGTTGAGGCCCGGGCGCAACCTCATGATGCCCGCTGCGTTTTGGAACTCCCAAGCAGGCCTCCTCCTCTCCTGCAAGGGAAGCGTCTGTGGCGAAGGAAGTCTGCGCCAAGCTGCGCCTCTGATGAGTCCGGCAAGCCTAAAGGCGCAAGATCCGGTCACGGCAATCTTCAACCTAGCATCCTCCGGCGCCAAGTTTCTCCAATCGTTGCCACGCACTATTGGAGTTTGGCGCCTGCAGCGATCGAAGGGCTGCGGGTTCTCCTCAACAATCCAACACCAGTTGGCTCTCCACTCGTCCCACTTGTCATGCGGAGCTCTCCTTCCAAGTAAGCTTCTTTCTTGCGATCCCGAGACCCAAGCAATCCCCTCCCAAGTGGCTCTCCTCTCTCGGCGCGGGGCATGAAGAAGTAGCGGAAGAGGGCTACGTTTGGGTGGACTCAGACAAAGTTCTCGCAAAGGTGTGCGAAAACCGCCATGGTGAGAACGGCGTTGGGGGTGAAATCAAGGAGGCGGAGGCCGTACATGTTCATGATGTCACAGAAGAACTCGGAGAAGGGTGGGCAGAGCCCGCAATAGAAGAATAAGCGAAAAAGGGTACCCAGTTAGGGGCTAATTCAGAGGCAGCGGTGAGAGTACCTTGGTGCAGCGGATGCGCCGAGTCTCCGTCGACCAAAACAAGTAGTAGCCCTCCCTCAGCTCCTTTAAATCGAGCTGCGGGGAAGGCAACCCGCTCCTGCGCAGCGCCCTTGGCCGTTAACGCCGACTTCACACCTTACCCTTTGTCAGCTTTGAGCCATGGCGGAGGCGGTGGAGAGGTGGCGGCGTTGGTGGAGGCAGTGGCGGCGAGTGAGCGCTGCTCTCTTCTGGCAGGAAGCGGGGAGAGCAATGGTGGATTTCGAGATCAAGCAGCGAATGTCGAGGTGAACGGAATGCCCCTGTTTCCTCTGCTTATAAAGAGGGAGGGGGCGGACGTTTCGCCCTTTCCGGATAAAGAAATTCCCCCACGATCTCGCCCACGATCTCTCCCACGATGCCGCGTTCGACGCGTGCCGTTCGTGGAGGACGTGGTGGGTCGGGGTAAATGTGGCGTGATTTAAGCCGCGTGCCCGTGCCTTTGTTTTGGGCCTGGCCCAACAGCGCTTCACCGCAGGTGGCTCCTGTGCCCGGGGCTCTGCCGGTGTACTAGAGTAGGGTACCCTAGTATCCCGAACTTCGTGCCTGGCAGTTGTAGCACCCAGCGGCAAGGCTTGCCGAGGATCGCCAAGATTCTCTATGGCTCCTTTGGAGCCATTCAAGAACAAAGTGTTTTAAGTCAATGAAACAAGGCCCCGGCAAGAGGAGCTTGCCGGGAAGGCCGTCCATGGCACGAAGAAAACAAGACCCCGGCAAGAGGAGCTTGCGGGAAGGCTCGGAGAGCGACAAGCCTCCGGATCGACAAGGATTCAGCTCCGGCAAGTCACTTGCCGGGCAGTAACCTCTCTTCATCTCCGCTCCAGCTCATCTACCAACGTGTCGCCATGGGACCATTCCGGTAGCCGCGTGTCAAGAAATTTGGCTGCGACCCGTGGAGAGCAGCGTGATGGCAATGACAAGATAAGCCATCGTGGCAGGTGGTGGCGCCCGTGACAGCCACTTTATGCACTGTTTGGGAGACTTAGATGGGCATTTATTGCCTTTGTCCCCTGCCGTCAGGGTTAGGTATGATGTACTGTACAAGTAGCTGTACCAACCGCAGCTCATTTCCCCCTTTTACCCTTGCATACGTTGCCACTTGTTGGTGACCCTTGGCGTATAAAAGGAGGCCCATGCATAGCGTAGAAGGGGTTCGGTTCAGTTCATTCGAAACCGAGACTCTCGGGCTAGGTTTTGTAGCTCTCATTGCTCCCTAGCAAGAACACAATACAATCAGACAAGCAGCAGTAGGAGTATTATCTCTCCGGAGAGCTCTGAAGCTGGGTAAACTGCTCGTGTGCTTCGCCTCGATCTGCTCTTCGTGCAATCTCCGCCCCCCACCGAACCGAAAGGGACTCCGTCTTCCGGTCCAATAGGTGTTCGTGGGTACGATCAGCCTCCCCGACAATTGTTCTACATCCTGATTGTACATTAACAGTGGGGAGAACTTCAACTTTTGCGCTTCCGTCAAGGCAATAGTTGCTCCATCAAACTTCTGCCATCCAATCCTTCCAAAGAAGTGTGGGTTTAGTGCAGCACGATGAGATAGCATAAACGTGCAATAGCATCATGGATGGCAGTGTTGATGCCCATATCACAGTCACCATTTATAGTTCCGAAGCTGATGTCTGCAGTCTTGGGGTCTTCTTTACAACCAAAAACTTGGGTCTTGACTCCCCATGATCTAGACGTCCTCTTAGTTGCCTTGATCTCAGGTATCGGTAGCTTCGGTAGCCTGACTAGCTCGACAAGGAAGGGCCCTCCAAGAACCTTCTCGTAGTGTTCTCTTTTGTTCAGAACATAGCTCTCCATCTATATAGTTTGGAATAAGGAAGGTTCAGTAAAAGGAATCAGGTGTTACGAAAGTGGTACAAAACAAAGGTCATACCTATGGGGGAGTTCATATTACTAAGTCATTTCCTAGGGTCACGTCCTCTGATCAACATGTGCTCGATACCATTTACAGGCGACCCGACCTCAGACGGTCAAGCCTCTGTGTATCCGTGCCATCCACAGATCGGTATGCTAGCACACAGTACATCAATGTATATATCAAAGTGCAATCACATGTATAAATAACGTGAAACTGATATATACCTCATAAGTCTCAATGAAACAAGTAATCGGGTGTGGAGTCCCATCAAAGCCATCGGCGGAGTTGAGTGTAGATCGTAACCTGCAGGTACTCTTACTTGTCGGAAGAAAAATATACGCAACATGATACGTTGCAGCCGTGTAGGTCAAGACATTGAATGTACGGCAAGATCACAACACGATAAAGCAGATGATAAAACTATACTATATGCAATATGGCTTTGTGGCTCTGGGTCTGAGTTTTGTTTGCATAAAAGCTGGTTTTATTTTCCCTACATCAAAGGATATAACCGGAGTCTGTACTAAAGAGTTTTCTATCATGACATGGTTCCGCCAACCGATGTCTCATAGCCCAAATCATCATAAGTTGCCCACAATTAAGTTATCGATCCAGTGTTGAGAGTTAGAGATAGATCCAAGTCCGGAGGCTCAAGTTGTCCTAAAATCGGGACACGGCTAATCGATTAGGTTTTAACCCTCTGCAGAGGTTTGTACACTTTACCCGCAAGATTCGATCCCTCTCTTTACATTCTCGCACTTCGTGGTGTTTGAGAACAAGATGACCAAAACATGGTCTTCCAAGAGTTCTAACCACCGTCCGGTGCTCATCCAATCCTACCGTAGTTCTACATCTGCTAGCACCGTCCCAGCCAGTCACAACTAAGGTCAACCAAGCCGAGCCCATAGTGACTTGCGGTTGCGAGGTAACCTTTCGGGCATGAAGTATTCTTCCATCTCTTTGAGTCTGGGTGAAGCTTTCCAAGATGTCATGGCGCTTCTCCATGCATCCCGGCCATCCACTGGTTTCTCCAGGGTGCCCGTCAACCATCCTTCACCCAGTAGAGTGTATTGAATTCTTGTCTCGAGTCTTGAAGTCTTGAGGCCTTGAAGATGCAGTCCTTCCAGATACCATCATGGAGTTGTCGTCATTGACGTAGAGTCCTCCTTCTTCACGCCACTCTCGTGCACTCATACCAAACCCCGTCTACTATAACGTAGCATTAAAATAAATAACGTCCCGGGAACAGGGTGATGGATTCCTACCTCATGCATACTACTCAACTACAAGAATTCAATATCACTACTGGAGGGTTGTTGCAAAGATGCCACTAAATGCAATAAAACATAGGTATGAAAGCATGGTCAAAGTGAACTTGCACGGTATTACTTGATGAAGATAACAACGTCAGTTTAAAATGACTTGGTAGAACTAATCGTTACTCCGTTGAAAATCTATATAGTCAAACATAGCATTTATATAAGCAAACACACTAGCAAGCAATTCTAACACTCATAATAAAACCTACAAATAAAATGCAAAAGAACAAGGGACACCAAATAAAACAAAGGAAAACTAAAGAACAAAACTACTAAAGAAAACTCTAAGACATAACACAAAAAATAGTTTTGTCCTAAGTAAAAACTTAACAATAATTAAAACACTAAATTAATAAATTAACAGAAAATAAAAGTAAAACAACTAAGTTAACATGAAGTATTTTTCATAAAATTTTATTTGCAAAAAGAAACAAATAAAAGCTTTTATGAAACTCTAACAATGACCTCTACAAGTTTTCATACAAAACTAAAGAAACTAAAATTTTAAAATAAAATAAAATTGTGTACTGTTCTAAACAGAAACAAAATTAAAATTTTCAAAAGTGACAAAATGTTTTTAATTAAAAAATATATTTAAATACTAAGGGAAAATAACAGAAAATTAAACTATGTAAAATAGTACTATTTTGCCTAAACCCTAAATTAAAATAAACAAAAACTAATTTGCAAAAGCCTACTGTTTATAAAAAAGATCAAGTGATCCCTAGCAAAAAGAATTAGTCAAAAAAAACTATTTTAAAAAAAGTTATTAGCAATCTAATGTTTGTAACAAATCTGTTTGAATTCAAAAATTAAAAAGTTAAAATTATTTTTCGTTGGTTTCTCTGGATAGATGGGATTTTTGTGAATCCGTAGCAAAAAGAATCATCAAAATCGGAGTTCTAGATCTAAAGATATTAAAAAAAACAAAAACCGAATCTGAAACTAAAAATAGAAAAGATAACACAGATCATGCGCTAACTATGCAGGGGGCTGTAACTGGGCTACAGGGTTGTGCGATCCGAAGCTAAACCACGCTCGGTCGTAACTGAACAGAAACGTATGCGTACGTTTAGAAAAAACGGCAAACCGGTTCGACCTAAACCATAATAAACCGCATACTAAACCGCACCGACCGATCTAAATAAATAAATAAAAAACCGATCTAAAGAACCTGTTTTTTTTTTCAACTGAAACGAACAGAGCGTTGCACTTACACAGAAGAACGAGAGGAGATGAGGGCGATGGGGCGGCTCGGGTCCGGCGGTTCCGGTGGTCGGGGGCCGCGGCGGAGGTGTCGTAGAGATGCAGTGGACAGTGGCTCGTCCGGTGGTGGAGTCGGAGGTGGTCGGCAATGATGAATGACGAGGAACAAAGCGATGAAGCTCAGTGCTCCGGGTGCTCCAGTGAAAAAAACGAGTTTGGTACAGCCTCTGTAGATGGAGAGGCAAAGCAAGACCATGTCAAAACGGTTGTAAGGGTCGAGGGAAGTCGACATACAAAAGAAGAAGGCTCGGGATGGCTGACCGGCGTGGGAAAACGATGATGAACTGCAGCGTCTTCGGCCAGATTGGAACGACGAGTACGTGCTATAGGGGTGGACATGGCGAGGGGTTTCGGAGGGAATCGGTCGAGATGGGTCCTGGCTATTTATAGGACAACTTGCTTGGACGAGGGGAAGACTCGGGATAGGTTTCCCACGAAGATCGGACGCGGTGGTGGCGTCGCGTACGTATAGGTTTCTGTTTCTGTACACGTACGTGGGGAAGAAGAAAAGAGCGGGGTGGGGTCCATGCGCTAGAGAGAAAAAAAAAGAGGGAGAGAGAGATCGTGAGAGGGAGGGTGGCGGCGGCTCTTGGGGTTTTCCTGCCGTGCATGTGTGCCCTAGCGCCGGCCTGGGCTGGGCCGGCCAATGCGCCTGGCCTGGCCTGGCAGGCGTGTGTGTTGTGTTTTTTTACAAATAGCGAAAAAAACAAAATCGAAAAATACATTTTATATAGGCATAATATATATCAAAATTTTTAGAATATAAATTCCTAAAATATGAACATATTTCCATGTACAAAAAAATCATTTTTGCGATAACTCCAAAATCAAATAGAATTTGAGTTTCAAATAATTTGTCAAACATTGTCTCTACGATTTTTGGAGTGTCATATTCCTCCTCTCATATTTTTTTTATCAGAGAATTTTTGACAAGATGCAAACCTAAAATTCGATAGGGATTCAAATGGAAAATTTTGGGAAAGTCCATTTATTCTCTCTCATTCAACTTTCAAAAAGTTTCAAATTTCACTCAATCAATCACACAACAAACAATCAATCAATCAAAACTATTTATTTATTATAACATTCCAAAATTTAGAATTTTGGGATGTTACATGTAGCAAATCACTAAAGTTATTATTCAACATTGCATACTAAATGCCTCTGCATATTTAATACTCCTATCCTCAAATAGAATCATTAAACAAGCAAACATATGCAAACAATGCAACCATAACGACAATCTGCCAAAAGCGATGCAGTCACGTAAATAATGCAAGATTCACCATACTCCCTAACTCCAAAAATTATGAAATTGTAGAACAGTGTAGAAAAATTATCAGAGCTTATTATGCAAAAAGTTTCAACATTTTAACACACTCTGACTTTTCTAGGGAATTTTTGCAACAGCGGTAAACTTTCTGTTTCCAAACAGCAACATGTAGACTTGTAAAATAAGCATGGTCATGGCTATCCTTGACATTTTTATTGAAATAAAAGATGCAAAACATTATTATAAATAACAGTAAGCAAATCTTAATGAAATAAGTTGATGCTCCAAGTAAAACTCATGTCATGTGATGAATGAAAACATAGCTCCAAGTGAGGTACCGATAATGTTGGAGACGAAAGAGGGGATGCCTTCCAGGGCATCCCCAAGCTTAGTTGCTTGGATATTCCTTGAATATTACCTTGGGGGTGCCTCGGGCATCCCCAAGCTTAGGGTCTTGTTACTCCTTATTCTCCTCATATCGATATCTCACCCAAAACTTGAAAACTTCAATCACCCAAAACTTAACGTAACTTCGTGAGATAGGTTAGTATGATAAAGAGCAAACCATTTCACTTTGGTACTGTCAAAGACAAGATTCATAATTTTTTCCACACAAAGCCTACCATAGCATATAATTTCCACAATTTATATTGAGCAATATAAGCCAAAGAAACTAGAAAGCAAACAAACTATGAATTGAAAACAGAATCTATCAAAAATAGAACAGTCTGTAGTAATCTGCACTCAAGCCATACTTCTGCTACTCCAAAAATTATGAAACAAATTGGAACACGTGAGAAATTTGTATATTAATCTTATTAAAAAAGAATCAACTCCAAAGCACTCTTCTGTTAAAAATGAGGATTATTTTTGTGAGCGCAAAAGTTTCTGTTTTTCAGCAAGATCAAATCAACTATCACCCAACATGATCCCAAAGGCTTTACTTGGCACTTTATTGAAACAAAAGCTATAAAACATGATTACTACAGTAACATAATCATGTGAACACTCAAAAACAGTAGGTAAAAGTGTTGGGTTGTCTCCCAACAAGCGCTTTTCTTTAATGCCTTTTAGCTAGGCATGATGATTTCAATGATGCCCGCATAAAAGATAAGAATTAAAACATAAAGAGAGCATCATGGAGAATATGACTAGCACATTTAAGTCTAACTCACTTCCTATGCATTGGGATTTTGTGAGCAAACAACTTATGGGAACAAGAATCAACTAGCATAGGAAGGCAAAACAAGCATAACTTCAAAACTTTCAACACATAGAGAGGAAACTTTATATTATTTCAAGTCCTACAAGCATAAGTTCCTCCCTCATAATAATTTTCAGTAGCATCATGAAGAAATTCAACAATATAACCATCACATAAAGCATTCTTTTCATGATCAAAATGCATAAAAAATTTGTTACTCTCCACATAAACAAATTTATTCTCATCTATAGTAGTGGGAGCAAACTCAACAAAATAACTATCATGTGATTGAAAATTAAAATCATGATGAAAAGTTTCATGGATATCATTATTCCTTATAGCATAAATGTCATCACCATAATCATCATAAATAGGAGGCATGCTTTCATCATAATAAATATTCTCATCAAATCTTGGGGGGCTAAAAATACCATATTCATCAAATATAGCATCCACAAGCTTATGGCTTTGCATATCATTAGCATCATGGATATTCAAAGAATTCATACTAGCAACATTGCAATCATGCTCATCATTCAAATATTTTGTGCCAAACACTTTATTGACTTCTTCTTCTAACAATTGAGCACAATTTTCTGAACCATCATTTTCAAGAAAGATATTATAAAGATGATCAATAATATGATGCAACCTCAATTCCATTTTTTGTAGTTTTCTTTTATAAACCGAACTAGTGATAAAACAAGGAACTAAAATATTCAATTGCAAGGTCTAAAGATATACCTTCATGCACTCACGTCCCCAGCAACGACACCAGAAAAGAGCTTCGTTGACGGGATGTGAGTGCCGCTTTCCTAACCTCCCTGGCAACGGCGCAAGAAAAGAGCTTGATGTCTACTACGCAACTTTATTCTTGTAGAGACATGTTGGGCCTCCAAGCGCAGAGTTTTGTAGGACAGTAGCAATTTTCCCTCAAGTGGATGACCTAGGTTTATCAATCCATGAGAGGTGTAGGATTAAGATGGTCTCTGTCAAACGACCCTACAACCAAATACAAGAAATCTCTTGTGTCCCCAACACACCCAATACAATGAAAAATTGTATAGGTGCACTAGTTCGACGAAGAGATGGTGATAAAAGTGTAATATGGATGGTAGAAATATATTTTTATAATCTGCATAAATAAAAACAACAAGGTAGCAATTAGTAAACGGGCACAAAAACGGTGTTTCAATGCTTGAAAA
This sequence comes from Aegilops bicornis, assembly GCA_021605145.1. Taxonomy (NCBI): domain Eukaryota; kingdom Viridiplantae; phylum Streptophyta; class Magnoliopsida; order Poales; family Poaceae; genus Aegilops; species Aegilops bicornis. Next base: position 536,150,214 of record CM038671.1, on the reverse strand, counting down.
TGAGGCCTAGGGTCCGTACTTTCGCTAGTGCAATTTCTCAACAGTGCTAACATAGTTGGATCATATGATTATCCCTCAAAGTGCAACAAAGAATCACTCCCGAGTTCCTATTAGCGGAGAACGAAAGATAGGAATTGTTTGTAGGTGCAAAGCCACCTCAAAGCTATTCTTTCCGATCAATCTATGTTAGAGTTCGTACTAGAGTAACGCAAGCTATTCTTTCCGACCGATCTAATCAAGAGTTCGTACTAAGATAACACCAAAGCAAGTTCATATTCATAATACTCAATCCACACAAAGAACTATAAAGAGACCCCAAAGTTTCCGTCGGAGAAAAACGTGCGTCAACCCCTATGCATAGATTACCCCAATATCACCGCGAGAATCTGCGAGTTGAATGCCATAACACATATCAAGTGAATCAATATGATACCCCATTGTCACCTCAAGTATTCATATTGCAAGACATATATCATGTGTTCTCATCTCTGAATATTCAATCCGACAAGACAAAACTTTGAAGGGTAAAGATTCAATTCAGCATAACAAGAGAATAGAGGGTAGAAACATCATATGATCCAACTATATTAACAAAGCCCATTATATAGATCACGAGAGAGAGAGAAAGAGAGAGAGAGAGAGAGAGAGAGAGAGAGAGAGAGAGAGAGAGATTAAACACATAGCTACTGGTACAAACCCTCAGCCCCGAGGGTGGACTACTCCCTCTTCATCATGGTGGCCACCTGGATGATGAAGATGGCCACCGGAGATGATTCCCCCCTCCGGCAGGGTTCCGGAACGGGGTCTAGATTGGTTTTCGTGGATACAGAGACCTTGCGGTGGTGAAACTTCTGATCTAGGGTAACCCCGATGGGTTTCGGAATATTTGGGAATTTATAGTGCAAAGAAGAGTGCACGGAGGCCATCGAGGTGGGCACAACCCACCTCGGCGCACCAGTGGGGCCTGGTGCGGCCTGGTGAGTTGTGCCCCCCTCGGGGCATCCCTAGGTGCCGCTGTGGCCCAATGGATGTGTTCTGGCCCATAAAAAATCATCGTGGATTTTGCGGTTTTTTGGACTCCGTTTCATATTGATTTCCCGCGATGTAAAAAACAAGCAAAAACCAGCAGCTGGCACTGGGTGAATACGTTAGTCCCAAAAAATGATATAAAGTTGCTATAAAATGATTGTAAAACATCCAAGAATGATAATATATTGGCATGCATACTTCATAAATTATAGATACGTTGAAGACGTATCAATGGATTGAAGATTTCATTATCCACATTCACATGGCTCGCGGTGATGATCTCCACACCATCAAATACCTACCCCTAAAGCTAAAGGGACCAACACGTCACTGGTTAAACAACCTCCCAGAGAACTCCATTGGTAGCTGGGAAGATATGGAGGATGCCTTTCGAGACAACTTCCAAGGTACCTATGTCCGGCCTCCGGATGCCGATGACCTTAGTCATATTGTCCAGCAACCCAGAGAGTCAGCCTACAAACTCTGGACCAAGTTCTTAATTAAAAAGAACCAAACATCGGCTGTCCGGACGCCGAAGCCCTCGCGGCCTTTAAACATAGCGTCCGCGACGAATGGCTCGCCTGACACCTCGGCCAGGAAAAGCCGAAGTCTATGGCAACTCTTATCGCACTCATGACCCGCTTCTGCGCGGGAGAAGACAGCTGGTTGGCTCGTAGAAGCAACAGTACCAGCGACCCTGGCACCTCTGAAGCCAAGGATGGCAATGGCAGGCCATGACGCAACAAACAGAAGCGTCGGAACAAGAATGAAGAAGCCGAAGACACAGCGGTCAACGCCGGATTCAGCGGCTCTAAACCCGGTCAGTGGAAGAAGCCATTCAAAGGCAACAGGGACAGCCCATCCAATTTAGACAAAATACTTGATTGGCCTTGCCAGATTCATGGTACCCCCGACAAGCCTGCCAATCATTCTAACAGAAACTGTTGGGTCTTCAAACAGGCCGTTAAGTTAAATACCGAAAATAAGGGGAAAGGGCCGCCAAGCGAGGACGACGATGAGCCCCATCCACCGAATAGAGGGGGCAGAAGAAATTTCCCCCTGAGGTAAAAACAGTGAATATGATATATGTCACGCATATCCCCAAGAGGGAGCACAAGCGCACACTAAGGGACGTCTACGCCGTAGAGCACATAAGCCTCTAAATTCATCCCGTGGTCGGCTTGTCCGATCACCTTCGATCGCAGGGACCTCCCGACCAGTATCCGTCATGGAGGTTCGGTAGCCCTGGTCCTCGATCTAATTATCGACGGATACCATCTCACTCGAGTCCTTATGGACGGCGGCACCAGCCTTAACCTGATCTATCAAGACACTGTCTGTAAAATGGGTATTGATTCCTCAAGAATCAAGCCTAGTAACACCACCTTTAAAGGAGTGATACCCGACGTAGAAGCCTATTGCACGGGTCATTAATGTTGGAAGTAGTCTTTGGTTCACCGGATAACTTCCGAAGTGAAGACTTGATCTTCGACATTGTCCCCTTCCGCAGTGTCTATCACGCACTGCTCGGACGAACTGCCTTCACCCGCTTCAATGCAGTTGAGGGAGTCCTGGACTAAGGGGTCCTCGGGCGTCCGGCCTATTATCCATGGGCCGGACTGAGGGGCTGTGACGACATGAAGGCCGAAGACTGCCGTGTCCGGATTGGACTCTACTTGGCGTGGAAGGCAAGCTCGACAACCGACTATGTAGATTCCTTCTTATGTAACCGACTCTATGTAAACCCTAGATCCCCGGTGTCTATATAAACCGGAGGGTTAGCCGAATAGGATATACACATTACCATAGTCATATAGGCTAGACTTCTAGGGTTTAGCCATTACGATCTCGTGGTAGATCAACTCTTGTAACACTCATATTCATCAAGATCAATCAAGCGAGGAAGTAGGGTATTACCTCCATAGAGAGGGCCCGAACACAGGTAAACATCGTGTCCCCTTCTCCTGTTACCATCGATCCTAGAAGCCTTACGATTCGGGACCCCCTACCCGAGATCCGCCGGTTTTGACACCGACATTGATGCTTTCATTGAGAGTTCCACTGTGCCATCGACGAAAGGTTCGATGGCCCCTTCAATCGTCGATAGTGACGCTGTCCAAGGAGAGACCTTCCTCCCCGGATAGATTTTTGTGTTCGACGGCTTGGTACTACGGGCCAATTCGCTTGGCCATGTGGAGCAGATCGATAGCTACGCCCCTGGCCACCAGGTCAGATTGGGAAGCTTGAACTACGTCGCGGATATCCATGGAGACTTGATCTTCAACAGATTTGAGACCGCAGCGATCGCTCCCCCTCGCCCCGATGAACATGACTTAAATCTGTCATCGGATCACATCCAGGAGATGGTTCCTATTACTGCGACGACCTTAGATCTGAAGCAGATCATGCCATCCGAGGCCACAGAGTTCGCGGCGTTGGAGCCGCACACGGACTCGACACCCTGCAATATTTGCATCCATGGAACTCCGGACTCGTTTCTGGCTATAAGTTCCGGACCGGGTACGCCTGCGGACACCTAGCTGGATTGGTTATCGATTTCCGAATTTAGCGCCGCAGACATCTTCCAGCACTCACCTTTGGGTGATGTGCTGAACTCTTTAAAGAATTTGTCCTTGGAGAAGGACTCACAGCCGAACTATGTTCGGTTTGAGTTAGAGGCTGATGATGGGGAATTTTGCTTCCCACCCGCCACCCACTTCATAGCCACTGTCTATGACTTAACCGAGGTGCTTGATTATGACTCCGAAGACATCGACAGTATGGACGACGATGCCGACAAGGAGCAAGGCCAAGACCTGCCATTCACTAGACGTTGGACGACCACCTCTTCGTACGATGTGTACATGGTTGACACACCTAAAAAAGCTAGCGATGACGACAAAGAAGACCCAGTTGCGAATAAACCTTCTGAGACACAGTCCAAGCGCCGGCGCCCTAAACGCCGTTCTAAGCCTCGTCGCTCAAAAGACGGCAACACTGGCACCAGAGAAAATAGTACTCCGAGCGACGCCGAAAACAATGAGGACCCTATCGGGGCCGCATCCGAACAGGAGGAACAAGACAACGGGCAAGATAACCCTGATTAACAGGCCATGCCCAATGACCCAGATGATGATAGTTATCGTCCAGTCTCCGAGGATGATGAGAGCCTCGGCAATGAGGACTTCATCGTGCCTGAGGCACCCCTCGAGCATGAGCGCTTCAAGAGCTAGCTCATCGCCACTGCAAGAAGCCTGAAGAAGAAGCAGCAGCAGCTCCAAGCTGATCAAGGCCTGCTCATTGACAGGTGGACTGATGTCCTGGCAGCCGAAGAATACGACCTTGAGCGCCCAGCCAAGAGTTACCCAAAGCGCAGAGATCGCTAGCTCGGTTCGATGAGGAGGCACCAGATCCCATACGTCCCTCACGCAATGCGGACCGACCACTACGCGGTCAGGATAGTGCGGCGGACCGACCACCCCGCGGTCAGGGTAAAAGGACAACTCATGCCGAACAACAGCCCGCCCCACCGCCTCGCAAAAACAGGGACATAACAGCTCGTGACCATACATACGTCCTTCTCCAGGATCTGGACAGTAGAGCAGGACACGCCAGATCAATCTACGGATCGCGAGAACGCTTCCCGACTCGGTATGACGACTACCTATTCGGACGTGACAAACCTAGTCACACCCGGGCCGATAACCGCATACGGACTTCATCAGAGGTGCGCCGTGACGCGGCCCGATATAGAGGCGCCACACACCCTCTCTGCTTCACAGATGAGGTGTTGGATCACGAATTCCCCGAGGGGTTCAAGCCCATCAATATTGAATCATACGACGGAACAACCGATCCCGCAGTATGGATTGAGGACTTTATTCTCCACATCCACATGGCCCGTGGAGACAACCTCCACGCCATCAAATACCTCACTAAAGCTCAAAGGGCCAGCTCGACACTGGCTAAATAGCCTGCCTGAAAATTCCATTGGCAGCTGGGAGGACCTAGAAGAAGCCTTCTTTGATAACTTCGAAGGTACATATGTCCGGCCACCCGATGCCGATGACTTAAGCCACATAGTTCAACAACCTGGAGAATCATCAAGAAAATTCTGGACTAGGTTCCTAACCAAAAAGAACCAGATCATTGACTGTCTGGATGCCGAAGCCCTAGCGGCCTTTAAACACGGCATCCGTGATGAATGGCTAGCCCGCCACCTCGGCCAAGAAAAGCCGAGGTCCATGGCAACCCTCACGACACTTATGACCCACTTTTGTGCGGGAGAGGATAGTTCGCTGGCTCGCAGTACAAACATAGCCAATGAAGCAGGCTCCTCCAAGGCCAAAAACAGCACCGGCAAGCTCCGGCGCAACAGACACAAACGCCAAAGCAATGGCGATAACATCGATGACACTACAGTTGACGCCGGATTCAGTGGCTCCAAGTCCGGCCAGCGAAAGAAGCCCTATAAAAGGAACGGCGGGGGACCATCCATCTTGGACCGCATACTCGTAAATAGCGGAAACAAGGAAGGGGAATCGTAGAGCGAGGACGACGACGAGGAGCCCCGGCAGCCGAACACTTGGGGGGGGGGGGGGGGGCGGAAGAAATTCCCGCCTCAAGTCCAAAATGTGGACATGATATATGCTACACACAACCCCAAAGGGAGCGCAGCGCCGCACTCGAGGGGACGTCTATGCGGTAGAGCCAGTCGCCCCAAAATTCAACCCATGGTCGTCATTCCCGATCACCTTTGATAGTCGTGATCATCCAACTAGCATCCGTCATGGCGGTTCGATCGCATTGTTACTCGACCCAATCATCGACGGATTTTACATGACACGAGTCCTAATGGACGGTGGTAGCAGCCTCAACCTGCTCTATCAGGATACAGTATGCAATGGGCATTACTCCCTCACGAATCAAGCCCATGATAACTACCTTTAAAGGAGTTATACCAGGCGTAGAGGCCCGTTGTACGTGCTCAATCACGCGGGAGGTGGTCTTCGGTTCCCCGGATAACTTCCGAAGCGAAGAGCTAATCTTCGATATCGTCCCCTTCCGCAGCAGCTACCACGTACTGCTCGGACGAACCGCGTTTGCTAGATTCAACGTGGTGCCACATTATGCTTATCTCAAGCTCAAGATGCCCGGTCCACGCGGCGTCATTACAGTAAACGGAAACACGGAACGTTCCCTCCGTATAGAGGAGCATACCGCAGCCCTAGCAGCAGAAGTACAGAGCGGCCTTCTCAAGCAGCACCATAATCCGGCTGCCGAGCCCCTGGACATCGTTAAGAAGGTCCAGACTACACTGCAACAGGGCAGCTCGGTTCGTCAAGAGCTGAATTAGTAAATTCGGCCTCCGTCCCAACCCCGATGAGGAAATGGCATCCGTACCGCGTGTACATAACTACGCACTCAAAACCCCATGGGTACTGACGAAGGCATAACTCTCTCGTGATCCACAGTGCGGCTTGACCGACACCGGGATTCGCACGCCTTTACTTTTTCTTTTTTATTAAGTTTTTTTTCTCTTTTCAAGGTCTATGCGGACGACCCGCTTGCAGAACACACCAAGGAGGCAAGGAGCTCCGGCATACAAGGGAATCCCCAGGTGGTCTCTACTAAACGATTGCCATACTTGTTTTACATACCCTCACGCAGCTCGCTCTTGGTTGTGGCATGTTAAATAGTTTTACTTGCTTATCGCATTACTTGCATAAAGTACGCTAACGCATCGATTACATAACAATGGTGAATAAATGGTGGCGTCAGCTTATTACTTAATTTTCCTGTTTCCTCACCTTTGTGTATATTACTTATTGCACACGTACACCATGGTACATACTACGCCAGGGGCTTCATTACACCCCGCATTACGGCAATAAAAGTCCGAATACTTTTCCAGTATAGTTCGGCACCCCGAACTTATAGCATTATATGCATCGGCTCCAAATTATGTCTTTGGTCAATAGTTGGGTTGCCCGGCTCCTGTGCTTACTATCTTACGTTCCGCTATATCGGCTAGGGTAGTAAAGGGAGAACTACTGCGATTGTGTCCGGGTTCTTCCGGACGAGCACCTCAGTAGAGAAAGCCGAAAACTGACTGTCATGATGCGGCGAGAGCTGGTCAGCCGTTCGAGAGGTTCAAAATCGTTAGAGGTTTTTTCCGCTTCTTGCGAAGAATCGGTTCCTCCGATTAGGCGTGTACAATGCCCCTAGTTCGGCCTTCCGAATACCAGGGGGTTCGCCAACTTTCTTAATTGTAAAAGTCCTATGGCTAAGTGAGGGCGGTAAAGGCCGCATAGTCAGATTGCCTTGTTCGTTCGCTAAACACCTCCTTTAAGGACCGAATGTGGAGTAAAGAGTGTTTAGATTTATCCCAACACCCCGTACTATCTACGTGGGGGCAGAAGTCGACGATCGGGTCAACCCTCGATTTCATAAATGGTCGCATTACAGAGGTAAAATGTAAATCGCAAGCATTATAATACATAACATCATTGTTCCATATTACAGGACAGAATAATATAAATGTTCTCATGGGAATATGACATCCTTCGAACAATGCTCCGCCACAAGGCGGGACCCCTCCAGGACACCATCAAAATAGAGCTCGGGTCAACGATGCTCCTTGCCCTCCGACGGCCCCTCGGTCATTAGCTTCTTGGCATCCAGCTTTGCCCAATGCGTCTTGACGCGGGCAAATGCCATACGCACACCTTCAATACAGACGGACCGCTTCACGGCTTCGAGCCGCGGACAGGCACTTACAAGCCGCTTAACAAGTCCGAAGTAGCTGCTAGGTATAGGCTCGGCGGGCCACGACCGGACTATCGGGTCCTTTCATCGCTAGCTCTGCCGACACATCATTTCGACCAAGCACTTTAGCTGGTCATTTGAAGGGCAACGGATGTTCGGGCCCAAGATATTGGGACCAGAACAGCTTCTCCGCAGACATCCCTTCTTCGTCTCTATAATGCTCGGCAGCATCTGATATACTGCGCGGCATATCCGTAAACGCCCCTGGAAAACCCAAATTCAGATAAGTACAAGGAATGTTTCTTCTACATACTTGCTTTGCACGGTAAAAGACTTACCCGCCGGAATCTTCTTGGCGCTGAATTTCTGGAGGGCATTCGCTTCGGCCAGTATCTCAGGCGCTCTGGCGAGCCTTCGCCAGCCTCGGACTCTTATGCCTTTACAATCGCGCTCCAAGGACTCAAATCTCTCGATCGCATACTGGAGCTGTTGCTGCGCCTCGCCAACCGGCCTCGTGCTTCTCGCCTTGGCGCCGTTCATAACCGCTTTGTCCTCAGCCTCGGCTAACGCCTTCTTGAGGGCTGCCATCTCGGTCGTGGCCCCTAATAAAGTTTATGACACCTTAATCCGGACGGACTATTCATTTTTTCTTAAAATGTACCCGCAGGTTACTGCATACCTTGGTGAAAGCACAAGTGCTCCCTAGGTGGTTTTGGTAATTAATGTCAACATATCTCTTGTTGGACTAACACTTTTATCTAGTATGTTTCGGATAAGTTCAACAATCGAGTGGCATGGACTAAAGGATGTGGAAACTCCTTCAAGATGCTAAGGACAAAGGATTGGCTCAAGCTTCAAGCTCAAGACTCTTCATTTTACATTTTAGTGATCCAAGATCACATTGAGTCAATAAGAAAAGCCAATACTATCAAGAGGGGATGAGGTGTTGCTTAATGAGTTTCTTGCTCCACAGTGCTTAGTGATATGCTCCAAAGCCCTCAACTACTTTCTCACATCCACACATATGACCTAAACCTAAAGTCAAACTCGGCCCTACCGATTCTCTCTATCCGGGCTACCACCGAAAGTTCAGCTTGTCATAGCCCTTGCCACAAACCCTAGGCAAATCGGTTTCACCGATAGGGATCTCGATCTCACCGAGATGGGATTGTAATCTCTGCGTATGTCCATTACCAAAATCGGTCTCACCGAAGTTTGTGCAATCGGTACTACCGAGATTACAAATCAAACTCTCTGGTTAACTTATTACCAAAATCGGTCCCACCGAGTTTGAGTAATCGGTCCCACCGAGTTTGCCTGACCAACTCTCTGGTTAGCTAATTACCAAAATCGGTCCCACCGAGTTTGTGTAATCGGTCTCACCGAGATTACGTTATGCTCTAACCCTAACCATATCGGTCCTACCGAGTTGCATATCGGTCCCACCGAAAACCCTAACGGTCACTAGGTTTACTAAATCGGTCCGACCGAGTTTGTTGATTCGGTCCCACCGAGTTTGGTAAATTGTCTCAGAATCGGTTAGATTTTTGTGTGGAGGCTATATATACCCCTCCACCTCCTCTTCGCTCGTGGAGAGAGCCATCGTAACAAACCTACACTTCCAACTTATCAGTTACGAGAGAACCACCTACTCATGTGTTGAGGCCAAGATATTCCATTCCTACCATATGAATCTTGATATCTAGCCTTCCCCAAAGTTGCTGCTTTCACTCAAATCTTCTTTCCACCAAATCCAAATCCTGTGGGAGAGAGTTGAGTGTTGGGGAGACTATAATTTGAAGCACAAGAGCAAGGAGTTCATCATCAACACACCATTTGTTACTTCTTGGAGAGTGGTGTCTCCTAGATTGGCTAGGTGTCACTTGGGAGCCTCCTACAAGATTGTGGAGTTGAACCAAGGAGTTTGTAAAGGCAAGGAGATCGCCTACTTCGTGAAGATCTACCGCTAGTGAAGGCAAGTCCTGCGTGGGCGACGGCCATGGTGGGATAGACAAGGTTGCTTCTTCGTGGACCCTTCGTGGGTGGAGCCCTCCATGGACTCGTGCAACCGTTACCCTTCGTGGGTTGAAGTCTCCATCAACGTGGATGTACGATAGCACCACCTATCGGAACCACGACAAAAACATCCGTGTCTCCAATTGCGTTTGAATTCTCCAAACCTTCCCTTTACTTTCTTGCAAGTTGCATGCTTTACTTTCCGCTGCTCACATACTCTTTGCATGCTTGCTTGCTTGGTATGTATTGTGAATGTTAAACTTGTGCCTAAACTCCACTTAAACCTAAAGAAGTTAAAAACTGCAACTTTGGTACTTAGTGTCTAATCACCCCCCCTCTAGACACCTCTTCTCAAGATCCTACACTTGGCTATCCTCCAGCTGCTTCCTCACGAGGCCGAGCTCCTCCTCGGCCCGCTCCAGTTTCCGCTTCAGTCCGGGGACCTCCATGACATGAGCGGTCACAGCACCTGTGATACCTGCTTATTCACATAGACAACTTATGTTAGACTCCTGCGATATTTCTTCTTGATCCTCTGTTCGCCTTTTTCTTACTGAACACCAAACAGAGCATCAGGGGCTACTGTCTATACTGTGATATTCTTCCTACAAACACATTACTTACCTCAAAGCCCGATAGAAGGCTAGTGCAGGCTTCGGTCAATCCGCTTTTAATGAACTGAACCTTCTCTATTACCGTGCCCATAAGGGCACGGTGTTCATCCACCATAGAGGCGCCTCGTAGCGCCTCCAGTGGAATTATCCGGTGCCTCTGGTTGGGCCATGAGGTCCTTTGGCGTGAACGAGCACATTCCCTCCTTTTGGGGAATGCCGTTCGCTGGACTCCGGAGCCACGTAGATCTCTGGAATGGTATCCGGCTCAGGTCCGAACGGAGCTCGGCCCCCGTCACCAGTCCCCATAGGGGCTTTTTCCCCTATGTGTCCGGCGACTGAGGAATCGTCCTGATTTCGGACAACACCTCCGTGTCTATATTCGGCTGGCGAGGTTCATCCTCGTCTTCACTTGGTGTTTCCCTCTCCTTGTGTTCGGCGTTTAATTTGCCGGCCTGCTTGAAGACCCAGCACTCTCTGTGTGTGTGGTTTGCAGGTTTGTCAGGGGTGCCATGAATTTTGCATAGTCTGTCCAGGACTCTATTTAGACCTGACGGTCCCTCTTTGCTGCCTTTAGATGGCTTGTTTTGCTGATTAGGTCGAGAGCCCCTGAATCCGGCATTAACCGTCGTGTTATCCGGGCTCTCTTCCTTGTTTTGGCGTTTGTTTTTATGGCCTTGCGTGGCTTCCTATTGCCATCTCTTATTTCGGATGTGCTTTGGGGTCATTTGGTGCCTTTACGGGCTAGCCAGCTATCTTCTCCAGCAAAAGCGGGTCATAAGACTTGTTAGGGCTGCCATTGTCCTTGGCTTTTCTTGGCCGAGGTGTGCAGCGAAACCACTCGTCCACGGATCTTTGTGTTTGAATCCTGCTAAGGCTTGGCATCGGACGATCAACAATTTGATTCTTCTTAGTGAGGAATCTATTCCAAAACTTCTTGCGGATTCTCGGGCTGTTGGACTATGTGACTTAAGTAAATGTCGACATCCGGAGGCCGGACATAGGTCCCTTGAAAGTTGGCCTGAAAGCGTCCTCGAGTTCCTCACAGCTCCCAATTGAATTTTCGGGAGGCTTTTCAACCAAGGCCGAGCTGGTCCCTTCACTTGAGGGGAGGTATTTGATGGCGTGAAGGTCATCCCCACGAGCCATGTGCATGTGTAGGATAAAGTCCTCGATCTAGACCCCAGGTGCTGCTGTTCCATCGTATGCCTCTATGTTCCACGGGTTTAAAGCCACTGTGGGAATTCGTGGTTCAAGATACTTCATCGGTAAAGCACGAGGGTGAGCAGCCCTACATGTCTGGACGTCTTTGTGGCATGTCGTCGGATGTTGTTGTGTCCGTCTTTATTGCGGACTGGTATTCGATTGGCGTAATCATTTTGGCGACCATAGTCCTTCGCCGGGGTGCGTCCTTTGGATCCATAAATGGACCTGGCCGCGCCAGCTTTCTTATTCAGGTGTTCATGTGGATCGGTAGCCGCTTTGTTGCGGTTATGAAGTGGTATAGCTTCGTCAGAATTCTGGCAAAGAGCTTGCGTTTTGGATAGCTCTTTGTATGGAGATCATCGCCGTATGTTTCTTCAGTGTCTAGCACTTTATTCCATCTACGGTTGAGCGTTTCCTATGCGGCCTTGAGCCGTTGCTTCTGCTTCTTTAGGCTTCTTGCGGTGGCCATAAGCTTTCTGTGGAGGTTATCTCGTTCCACGTGTTTTTCCGGGTTTGAATCGTTATCCGGACCGCTTTTCTGTCTTTGGTTCGTCTTGATGACCTCGTCCGTCGGGATCATTGTCCTCGGTAGCGTCTGCTCGAACTGTGTTCAGGGTGACTGGTTCGCCCTGCTCCATCGCTGAGTCCGCATGGTCGTTGTTGCCTTGAGTTGATAGTATTATCGATCCTTTTGGCGCTCTTGTCACTATTTTTCTGTTGCTGGACTTAGAAGCGGCGTCTGCGCCCGTCGCTTTGGCTTTGTCCGTGGTTTTATCATCTGGATCGCCGCCTTTGTCCTCTTTAGGCGTATCCACCATGTATACGTTGTGTGTGAGGGTAGTCTGGTGCCCCATAGATTCCGCATCCTCTCCTCGCATCGCCGTCCATCTTTGTCGATGTCTTGAGTCGAAGTCGCACGCGTCGATTAAATCATCGACCATGGCTATGAAGTGGGTGGTGGGTGGGCAACGAATTTCTTCGTAAATACGCTTCCCACTCGAACGGGCGTGGTTTGGCCAAGAAATTTCTGTCAAAGAGAGAGTTTTCAGCGAAGTTCAGCATGTCGCCAAAGGGCGAAAAGCGAAAAATGTCCGCGGCGGTGAATTCCATTACCGGAGCCCAACTTCGATTGGCGTAATGCGAGTGCGCGGACCGGACTCAACATCCGGATCTGAATCCGGGGTCCGAGTCATAGGCTACCACGGAGGTAAGGCCCGTGTCCGCTCCAACGCCCTGGTGAGTCTGCGCGACCTGCGGGCGAGGTCCAGCCTCCGTCCTCGTGCAACGCAGCCTCGGCTCCGGATTTAGGTCTGAGGCTAATGCGGGCGATACCCGAGCTTTGTCCGACAAAGAGGTCTAAGCCGTGCTTTCGTCGTGATCGTCCGATATCGTGTTATTGACGATGGTTGAAGGAGCCATCGAGCCCAATGGCGACGACATAGAGGAACTCTCAATGAAAGCACCAATGTGGGTGTCAAAACCGGCGGATCTCGGGTAGGGGGTCCCGATCTGTGAGTCAAGGCTGATGGTAACAGGAAGCAAGGGACAGTTTACCCAGGTTCGGGCCCTCTCGATGGAGGTAAAACCCTACTTCCTGCTTGATTAATATTGATGATATGGGTAGTACAAGAGTAGATCTACCACGAGATCGTAGAGGCTAAACCCTAAGAGCTAGCCTATGATGGTGTGATTGTAATTATGATCGGCCTTCTAAGGTCCAACCTCTCCGGTTTATATAGGCACCGGAGAGGGCTAGGGTTTACATGGAGTCGGTTACAAGGAAGGAAATATAATATCCGGATCGCCAAGCTTGCCTTCCACGCCAAGGAAAGTCCCATCCGGACACGCATCAAGTCTTGAGTCTTATATCTTCACGCTTCAATAGTGCAGATGTTGTACACAGTCCGGCTGTCCGGATACCCCCTAATCCAGGACTCCCTCAGGCGCCACCCCGACGATCTCCGGAGGCTCCCCCCGGTTGGGGAAGGTCTTTTGCGACACCACCTCGTCGTCACCCCTGGGAGAGACGGAATGCACAGGTGGCGGAGACATGCTAGCCATCTCATTCGAGTCTAGCGATCCCCCTGTCGAGGATCGCGGGGAGCCATCGCGTGCCGGAGTGCAATGACAAGGTTTGAGACATATCAATATTACAAAACCGGGAAAGCGGACATTTTTCGGATTCTTGCTCTAACGAGGCGGCGCTAGGCTTGGTCCGGCGAGGTCGCTCCGGACTCCTATCCACATCCCACGCAGGGTTATCCGTGAGGGAGCCTTTAACCCTCTTAGACGCTTTCGCCTCCGAGTTTGTGGGGGCCGCTATCTTCTTCCTCCCCACTTCAGGTGGGGAGCCGTTTTCTTCTTCGTCTTCATCGTCATTGTCAGCGGACGAAGGGGAAGTCTCGCTTTCGGACGTCACGTCCGGAGCGCCTTTTCGGCGAAGGCCCTTCTTGGCCCCTTTGGCCGACTTCTTGGCCGTATTCTCCGACACCTCATAAGGTGCAGGGAAAAGCATTCTCGTCAGTAATGGGAATTCTTGGTCTTGAGCGTGAGGGCGGACGGTTAATCTCTCTTCATACCGACACGTCTCCAACGTATCTATAATTTTTGATTGCTTCATGCTATATTATATTATGTTTTGGATGATTAATGGGCTTTGTTATACACTTTTATATTATTTTTGGGACTAACCTATTAACCGGAGGCCCAGCCCAAATTGCTGTTTTTGCCTATTTTAGAATTTCGTAGAAAAAGAATATCAAATGGAGTCCAAACGGAACGAAACCTTGAGAGCGTGATTTTTGAATAAAGCGTCATCCAGAGGACTTCGAGTCCACGTCAAGAAATCAACTAGGAGAGCACGAGGCAGGGGGGCGCGCCTACCCCCTGGGCACGCCCTCCACCCTTGTGGGGCCCATGTTGCTCCACCGACGTACTTCTTCCTCCTATATATACCTACGTACCCTCAAACCAACAGAAGCATCCACGTAAACCTAATTCCACTGCCGCAACCTTCTGTACCCGTGAGATCCCATCTTGGGGCCTTTTCCGGCATCCTACTAGAGGGGGCATTGATCATGGAGGGCTTCTACATCAACACCATAGCCTCTCCGATGATGTGTAAGTGGTTTACCTTAGACCGTCGGGTCCATAGTTATTAGCTAGATGGCTTCCTCTCTCTCTTTGGATCTCAATACAAAGTTCTCCACGATTCTCGTGGAGATCTATTCGATGTAATCTTCTTTTGCGGTGTGTTTGTTGAGACCAATGAGTTGTGGGTTTATAATCAAGTTTATCTATGAACAATATTTGAATCTTCTCTAAATACTTTTATGTATAATTGGTTATCTTTGCAAGTCTCTTCGAATTATCAGTTTGGTTTGGCCTACTAGATTGATCTTTCTTGCAATGGGAGAAGTGCTCAGCTTTGGGTTCGATCTTGCGGTGTCCTTTCCCAGTGACAGCAGGGGCAGCAAGGCACGTATTGTATTGTTGCCATCGAGGATAACAAGATGGGGTTTATATCATGTTGCATGATTTGATCCCTCTACATCATGTCATCTTACTTAAAGCATTACTCTGTTCTTTTGAACTTAATAATCTAGATGCATGCTGGATAGCGGTCGATGTGTGGAGTAATAGTAGTAGATGCAAGTGTGAGTCGGTCTACTTGTCACGGACGTGATGCCTATATACATGATCATACCTAGATATTCTCATAACTATGCTCAATTCTATCAATTGCTCAACAGTAATTTGTTCACCCACCGTAATACTTATGCTATTGAGAGAAGCCACTAGTGAAACCTATGGCCCCCGGGTCTATTTTCCATCATATTAATCTTCCAAAACTTAGCTATTTTTATTGCCTTTTATTTTACTTTGCATCTTTATTATAAAAATACCAAAAATATTATCTTATCATATCTATCAGATCTCACTTTCGTAAGTGACCGTGAAGGGATTGACAACCCCTTTATTGTGTTGGTTGCGAGGTTTTTATTTGTTTGTGTAGGTGCGAGGGACTTGAGCGTGGCCTCCTACTGGATTGATACCTTGGTTCTCAAAAACTGAGGGAAATACTTACACTACTTTCTTGCATCACCCTTTCCTCTTCAAGGGAAAACCAACGCAGTTTTCAAGAGGTAGCAAGAAGGATTTCTGGCGCCGTTGCCGATTTGCGCCAAGTCAAGTCAAGATTTGACTCCCGACAACGAGCCATTTCTGAATTGCCGTTCTTGGGAGACTACGCAAAAGTCAACATACCAAGTACCCAGCACAAACCCTTATCTCCCGCATTACATTATTTGCCATTTGCCTCTCGTTTTCGTCTCCCCCACTTCACCCTTGCCGTTTTATTCGCCCTCTCTTTCCGTTCGCCATCGCCTTTCCGTTTGCCTCTTTTTCGCTTGCTTCTTGTTTGCTCGTGTGTTGGATTGCTTGGTTGTCACGATGGCTCAAGATAATACTAAATTGTGTGACTTTATCTATACCAACAACAATGATTTTCTTAGCACTCCGATTGCTCCCCTTACCGATACTGAATCTTGTGAAATTAATGCTGCTTTGTTGAATCTTGTCATGAAAGATCAATTCGCCGGCCTTCCTAGCGAAGATGGCGCTACCCATCTAAATAGCTTGTTGATTTGTGTGATATGCAAAAGAAGAAAGATGTGGACAATGATATTGTTAAATTGAAGCTATTTCCTTTTTCGCTTAGAGATCGCGCTAAAGCTTGGTTTTCGTCTTTGCCTAAAAATAGTATTGATTCATGGAATAAGTGCAAAGATGCTTTTATCTCTAAGTATTTTCCTCCCGCTAAGATCATCTCTCTTAGAAACAATATTATGAATTTTAAGCAACTTCACCATGAACATGTTGCACAAGCTTGGGAGAGGATGAAATTAATGATACGTAATTGCCCTACACATGGTTTGAATTTGTGGACGATTATACGAAATTTTTATGCCAGCTTGAATTTTGCTTCTAGAAATCTTTTAGATTCGGCCGCGGGAGGCACTTTTATGGAAATCACTTTAGGAGAGGCTACTAAACTCCTCGATAATATTATGGTTAATTATTCTCAATGGCACCTTTGAAAGATCTACTAATAAAAAAGTGCATGTGATAGAAGAAATTAATGTTTTGAGTGGAAAGATGGATGAACTTATGAAATTATTTGCTAATAAAAGTGTTTCTTCTGATCCTAATTATATGCCTTTGTCTACTTTGATTGAAAATAATAATGAATATATGGATGTGAATTTTGTTGGTAGGAATAATTTTGGTAACAACGCTTATAGAGGAAACTTTAATCCTAGGCCGTATCCTAGTAATCCCTCTAATAATTATGGTAATTCCTAAAACAATTCTTATGGAAATTTTAATAAGATACCCTCTGAATTTGAGACTAGTGTTAAAGAATTTATTAATTCACAAAAGAATTTCAATGCTTTGCTTGAAGAAAAGTTGCCTAAGATTGATGAATTGGCTAGGAACGTTGATAGAATTTCTCTTGATGTTGATTCCTTGAAACTTAGATCTATCCCACCTAAGCATGATATCAATGAGTCTCTCAAGGCCATGAGAATTTCCATTGATGAGTGTAAAGAAAGAACCGCTAGGATGCATGCTAAGAAAAATTGTTTTATGACGGCGTGTTCTTCTAATTTTTATGAGAATAAAGATGAAGATCTAAAAGTTATTGATGTGTCCCCTATTAAATCTTTGTTTTCCAATATGAATCTTGATAATGATGGGACTGAATATGAGCCACCTTTACCTAGAAGGCGTCCCAAAAATTCGGAGTTTTTAGATCTTGATGCAAAAATTGGTAAAAGTGGGATTGAAGAGATCAAAACTCTAGATATTAATGAACCCACTATTTTGGATTTCAAGGAATTTAATTATGATAATTGCTCTTTCATAGATTGTATTTCCTTGTTGCAATCCGTGCTAAATTCTCCACATGCTTATAGTCAACATAAAGCTTTTACTAAACATATCGTGGATGCTTTGATGCAATCTTATGAAGAAAAACTTGAGTTGGAAATTTCTATCCCTAGAAAACTTTATGATGAGTGGGAACCTACTATTAAAATTAAAATTAAAGATCATGAATGCTATGCTTTGTGTGATTTGGGTGCTAGTGTTTCCACGATTCCAAAAACTTTGTGTGAATTGCTAGGTTTCCGTGAATTTGATGATTGTTCTTTGAACTTGCACCTTATGGATTCCACCATTAAGAAACCTATGGGAAGAATTAATGATGTTCTTACTATTGCAAATAGGAACTACGTGCCCGTAGATTTTATTGTTCTTGACATAGATTGCAATCATTCATGTCCTATTATTCTTGGTAGACCTTTCCTTAGAACGATTGGTGCAATTATAGATATGAAGGAAGGAAATATTAGATTCCAATTTTTGTTAAAGAAAGGCATGGAACACTTTCCTAGGAAGAAAATTAAACTACCAGATGAATCTATTATGAGAGCCACTTATGGATTGCCTACCAAAAATTGCAATACCTAGATCTATCCTTGCTTTTATGCCTAGCTAGGGGCGTTAAACGATAGCGCTTGTTGGAAGGCAACCCAATTTTATTTTTATTTTTTTTGCTTTTTGCTTATGTTTAGGAATAAATCTTTGATCTAGCCTCTGGTTAGACTTGTTTTTATGTTTTAATTAGTGTTTGTGCCAAGTTAAACCAATAGGATCTTCTTGGATGATAGTTATTTGATCTTGCTGAAAATTCCAGAAACTTTCTGTTCACGAAAACAATTGTTAAAAATCACCAGAACGTGATAAAATATGATTCCAATTGCATCAGATCAATAAAAAACTAATTTAGGTCATCCTATTTTGGTAGATATTTTTGAGTTCCAGAAGTTTGCGTTGAATTCTGATTACTACAGACTGTTACATTTTTGTGATTCTGTTTTTGTGTGTTGTTTGCTTATTTTGATGAATCTATGGCTAGTAAAATAGTTTATAAACCTTAGATAAGTTGGAATATAGTAGGTTTAACACCAATATAAATAAATAATGAGTTCATTACAATACCTTGAAGTGGTGTTTTGTTTTCTTTCACTAACTAGACTCACGAGATTTTCTCTTAAGTTTTGTGTTGTGAAGTTTTTAAGTTTTGGGTAAAAGATTTCGTGGATTATGGAACAAGGAGTGGCAGAGACTAAGCTTGGGGATGCCCATGGCACCCCAAGATAATCTAAGGACACCAAAAAGCCAAAGCTTGGGGATGCCCGGAAGGCATCCCCTCTTTAAATCTACTTCCATTGGTAACTTTACTTGGAGCTATATTTTTATTCACAACATGATATGTGTTTTGCTTGGAGCGTCTTGTATGACTTGAGTCTTTGTTTTTTAGTTTACCACAATCATCTTTGCTGGACACACCTTTTGATAGACACACACATGATTCGGAATTTATTAGAATACTCTATGCGCTTCGCTTATATCTATTGAGCTATATAGTTTTTGCTCTAGTGCTGCACTTATGTCGGCGTTCTTGGAACGGGGGTACCCAGACTTGCCTGCCTGCGGCCTGCGGCGTGGCTCAAGGGGTGGCCCGGTATGGCCCATTTTCATCAGCACAAGCTCAAGACCCTCGCGAGGGGCCAAGCCTCATGGCGGATGTGACAGAAGCTTCCTCAGCACGGCCTCGTCAGGCTGGCTCGCGAGGAGGCGGAGAGATCAAGGCGGGGTACCTCACGAGGTGCCCATGACACAAGCCATGACGACCAAGGGCGCTAGGCGGGCGCCAGCCCGCACAGTGTCCTCATTTCCTCTTTGGTGCAAAGGGGGCAAGCGCAGGCGAGAGCATCAAGCAAAGGCACCCGTTTCGGTGCAACAAGACCAAGACCGTCGCAACGGCAGAATGAAGTCATCGTGGAGCCCAAGCCGGCGTCACCGCCAGAGCCTTTGGTAGGCGAGGACCAACTTTAGTCAGATAAGTGTACTAGATGTTCCCCTTCAAAATGGCCAATTGTTGGCGCCCTTCCCGCTCAATATTTGGGAAGAGGCCCAGGGCCTCCGCCTATAAATAGGACTAGCCACCCACAGGGTAGAGGCATCGAGAGATCAACCGCAGAGAGAGAGAGAGAGAGAGAGAGAGAGAGAGAGAGAGAGAGAGAGAGAAGCGACTGAACTCCCCCTAGCAGTTCATCGCACCAGCCAAGAACAGACCCTCGCGAGGCTGTTCTTCCTTATCTTATTCATCATCAGCCCAGAGGCAATCCACCACACCACAAACTAGAGTAGGGTATTACACCACAATGGTGGCCCGAACTAGTATAAACCTTGTGTCTCTAAGCGTTGTTCCTTTGGTAGTTTAGATCCTAAGCGAGGCAACGAGGTGCGAGGTAGGTAGGCGAGATCTCCGCGCGCACCCGAGTTGAACCTAGAAGTCTGCGAACCCGAAATCCGACATTTAGGCGCGCCCGGTAGAGTGCGCCGAATTGTCTTCCGCCGCCTGTTCTTCGCCGCCATCGCATCCATGTCGACGCTGTCGGGCCCGCGGCTGAAGCTCGAGTCAGCTCTCGCTGCCGCGTCGTGAGCCCAGAGCCCCGTCGGCCGCCGCCGCGTCCCCGTCACTGCCGTCAGCGCCGCCATCGGCGGCGGAAACGGCAGCAAGCATCGTCCCCAAAGATCCGTCCGTGGCCGAGGCGATACGGCCTTCTCGCCGTTCGCCCGGCTGGTTCTTCGTCTCGCGCGCTCCGTGCGCCCATAGAGGGTCGAGCTGCGCTCATCGCGGCAAATGAGCTCCTGCGCTACCGCCCTGTTGACGACGTCTACGAAGAGTGGCTCGACCGCGTCGCCGAGCTCGTCTGCGCCGCAGGGGGCTCCCCCGCGCCGTCCTTCTCGTTGCACCGCGCCCTGCCCTGCACGGGCGATGAAGCTCCAGGGGTGCCTCAGCCGCCTCCCCCTCAAGAAGGTGGCTTGGCCCTAAGGCGCATGGCCCCGGGGCGGAACCCACTCAGTCCAGCGCCAGTACAGCAAGAGCAGAGCTGTCAAGAGGTCCCTCGCCCCCAAGAAGCTGCCCGAGTGCTCCCTGCACCGGCTCGTCACGACAAGCGCTCCTGCTCCAAAGACGCCAAGACCCTGCGCTGCTCCCATCGGCAGCGCATGGGGACCCGCAAGACCAGGATCTTCGTCACCAAAGGCCTCCCGTGGCCATGACAGGCTGCCGCGCCTTCACCACTGAGCTACGCAGCGTCGCGTGGCCCGGCAAGTTCAAGCCAGACCTGCCTCCTCGCTACGACGGCACGGCCGACCCTGCGGAGTTCCTCCAGCTCTACGAGCTGGGCATCGGCTTGCCAACGGGGCGAAGGTCATGGCGAACTGGTTTCCCATGGCACTCAAGGACGGGCCCGCACTGCTCTGAACACAGCTCCCGCACGATCTCCCTCACAGGGGCGAGATGCGCACCGCTTCATCGCCAACTTCCAAGGTACTTCGTGGACCGGCCTCCTGCCGTGGCGACATACGCCCGCATCAAGCGGCGGCCGGGGAGACCCTGCGGTACATCCAGCGCTTCAACAACGCACGCCTCAAGATTCCCAAGGTGACCGAGGAGGCCATCATCTCGTCCTTCTCCGACGGTCTGCGCGACGTCAAGATGAAGGAGGAGTTGGCGATGCATGAAGATCTGTGCACAGCCTTGGAGCTGTTCAACTTAGCGACCAAGTGCGCCAGGGCTGAGGAAGGACGCCTTTCCCTCCTCGAGCTGCCGACCACGCAGACCCGAGAAGAAGCCCAAGGCCAAGGGCGTGAAGCGCCAAAGGGCTCACCGTGGCTGTGGCGTAACCAGACACCAAGCGAGGCAGAGATCAGCCTGAGTCTTCCAAAGGCAGCCTGTACTATGTGTTCCACGACCTCCACACCCACAACACCAACGAATGTCAAGAGCTCCGAGCCGTGCGAGAAGGGAGAATTGGTCGACGCCCCGACCGCAGCGACCGAGGCTACGCTCGAGGAGGAGGAAAGAAACGTGGGGCCGGGAAGACCGTGGCCCTCGCCAAGGGTGGCGTGACCGACCTCGCCCGAGATCGTTGGCGGGATCAGCCTCGGCGAGGAGGCTGGAGGGATCAGCCTCTCGAGGATCGCCCTTGCAAGGAAGCATGAGGCCTCCCTCCTCCTGCCACTACAGCCATGGAGAAAGCGAGGACCATCATCGGGGCCAGGGGCTGGGGGCTTCCAGAGCCACGCAGCGATCGCTTGCATCTGGGCGGAGCTCAAGCCTGACCTCTCAACGCATCTTCAAGCAGTTCGCCCTTGAAGTGAATGCAGTCCTCCCAAGCTTGAGGCCTTGCGCCCTCTCGGGTGGTCGGTGTGCGCCATCACGTTCAGCTCGGCCGATCAGCTCAAGTGCGTGGCCACGGCCGAGTCCTCCCGATGCTTTGTTCCCCAATCATCGGCCAACATGCAAGTCACCAGGACCCTCATTGATGGCGGAGCAGGGCTCAATGTCCTGTCCGTAGAGACATCAACAATCTCCAAGTGCCTTACAATCAGCTTCAGCCAACCAAGCCTTTCTCTGGAGTCACCGATGGCTCCACAGTTCCAATTAGGCAGGTCCGCCTCCAGCAACCTTCGGGCCTTGCGACAACTACCGCACGAGCTCATCGACTTTGATGTCGCCCCACATTCGCCTGCCATACAATGCCATCCTCGGTACCCAGCTCGGCCAAGTTCATGGCCGTGACTCATCACGCAGCTGGCGTCCTCAAGATGCCAGGAAGCGGCGGAGTCATCCACGGTGCCTTGTGAAGAGAGAGACTTGATATGCTCACAGGCCGAGCTTTTCAAGCAGCGTCACTTGAACACCCAGATCGCGAGGAGCGGGAGGCTCCCGAGACTGCTCCCAAGAAGAAGAAGACATCGCCGAGCCCGACCCCTCGGGAGGCAGGCCCTCGTGGTCGCGCTGTTCGAGGCACCTCATGTCGCGTAGGAAAGGCGCCCGGTGCCCTCCTCAAGCAAGGCTCGTGGGCTCTCTCTTGAGGGCCACCGACCTTGCTAAGGTCGCGAGGGAGGCACTTGGGCACCACTTGAGGCGTGTTTGAGCATGTTTCCCTCGGGGAAGGAGGCGAGGCAAGGAGGGCCAAACCCTCAGGAGTTCGTCAGCCAGATCATTCAGGAGCTGCAGGAGTCAAGAGTCATGAGTGGGAGCCGCCAGTTACCCGCCGTAGCTCCTGTTGGAAATATGCCCTAGAGGCAATAATAAATTAGTTATTATTATATTTCCCTGTTCATGATAATTGTTTATTATCCATGCTATAATTGTATTGATAGGAAACTCAGATACATGTGTGGGTACATAGACAACACCATGTCCCTTGTAAGCCTCTAGTTGACTAGCTTGTTGATCAATAGATGGTTACGGTTTCCTCACCATGGACATTGGATGTCGTTGATAACGGGATCACATCATTAGGAAAATGATGTGATGGACAAGACCCAATCCTAAGCCTAGCACAAAGATCGTGTAGTTCGTATGCTAAAGCTTTTATAATGTCAAGTATCATTTCCTTAGACCATGAGATTGTGCAACTCCCGGATACCGTAGGAATGCTTTGGGTGTACCAAACGTCACAACGTAATCGGGTGGCTATAAAGGTGCACTACAGTATCTCCGAAAGTGTCATTGGGTTGGCACAAATCGAGGCCCAGGATTTGTCACTCCGTGTGACGGAGAGGTATCTCTGGGCCCACTCGGTAGGACATCATCATAATGTGCACAATGTGACCAAGTGGTTGATCAAGGATAATGTGTTACGGAACGAGTAAAGAGACTTGCGGTAACGAGATTGAACAAGGTATCGGCATACCGACGATCGAATCTCGGGCAAGTACAATACCGCTAGACAAAGGGAATTGAATACGGGATTGATCGAATCCTCGACATCGTGGTTCATCCGATGAGATCATCGTGGAACATGTGGGAGCCAACATGGGTATCCGGATCCCGCTGTTGGTTATTGACCGGAGAAACGTCTCGGTCATGTATGCGCATGGTTCCCGAACCCGTAGGGTCTACACATAAGGTTCGATGGCGCTTAGGGTTATAAAGGAAGTTTGTATGTGGTTACCGAATGTTGTTTGGAGTCTCGGATGAGATCCACGGCGTCACTAGGGAGTTACGGAATGGTCCGAGGTAAAGATTTATATATGTGAAGTCCTGTTTTGGTCACCGGAAAAGTTTTGGTTTTATCGGTAGCGTCTGGGACCACCGGAAGGTCCGAGGTCCACCAAGTGGGGCCACCATCCCGGAGGGCTGCATGGGCCAAGTGTGGGAGGGACCAGCCCGGGTGGGCTGGTGCGCCCACAAGGGCCCAAAGCGCCTAGGGTTTGGGAGGCGCACCCACCTAACAGGGGCAAGTTCCCTCTCCCCCTTGGTCAAGCACCCTAGATGGGTTTTGGGCTGGCCGCCGCCCCTAGGGGTGGAACCCTAGGTGGGGCGCAGCCCCCCTCTTCCTCTCTATATATAGTGGAGGCAAGGGAGCAGCCCAACACACGGGTTCTTCTCCTGTTGGCGCAGCCCTACCTCTCTTTCTCCTCATATCTCGCGGTGCTTGGCGAAGCCTGCCAGATTGCCACGCTCCTCCATCACCACCACGCAGTTGTCTGCTGCTGGATCTGAGTCTTCCCCAACCTCTCCCTCTCTCCTTGCTGGATCAAGGCATGGGAGGCGCCACGGAGCTGCACGTGTGTTGAACAGCGGAGGTGCGTCCGTTCGACACTAGGATCTCCAGTGATTTGGATCACGACGAGTCACGACTCCTTCAACCCCGTTCTCTTGAACGCTTCAGCTTAGCGATCTACAAGGGTATGTAGATGCACTCTCCTCTCTCTCGTTGCTAGTTTCTCCATAGATAGATCTTGGTGACTCGTGAGGAAAATTTTGAATTTTCTGCTCGTTCCCCAACAAAGGGCATCATGAGCTAGGTCTATTGCGTAGATTCTTTGCACGAGTAGAACACAAAGTAGTTGTGGGCGTTTATTTTGTTCAATATGCTTACCGTTACTAGTCCAATCTTGTTTTGACGGTATTGTGGGATGAAGCGGCCGGACCGACCTTACATCGCGTACACTTACGTGAGATGAGTTCCACCGCTGACATGCACTTGTTGCATAAGGTGGCTAGCGGGTGCCGATCTCTCCACTTTAGTCGGATCGTATTCGATGAAAAGGGTCCTTATGAAGGGTAAATAGCAATTGGCATATCACGTTGTGGTTTTTGCGTAGGTAAGAAACGTTCTTGCTAGAAACCCATAGCAGCCACGTAAAACATGCAAACAACAATAAGAGGACGTCTAACTTGTTTTTGTAGGGTATGCTATGTGATGTGACATGGCCAAGAAGAATGTGATGAATGATATGTGATGTATGAGATTGATCATGTTCTTGTAATAGGAATCACGACTTGCATGTCGATGAGTATGACAACCGGCAGTAGCCATAGGAGTTGTCTTAATTTATTGTATGACCTGCGTGTCATTGAACAACGCCATGTAATTACTTTACTTTATTGCTAAACCGTTAGCCATAGTAGTAGAAGTAGTAGTTGGCGAGACAACTTCATGGAACCACGATGATGGAGATCATGATGATGGAGATCATGGTGTCATGCGGTGACTTAAGATGATCATGGCGCCCCAAAGATGGAGATCAAAGGAGCAAAATGATATTGGCCATATCATGTCACTATTTGATTGCATGTGATGTTTATCATGTTTATGCATCTTATTTTCTTAGAGCAGCGGTAGTAAATAAGATGATCCCTCATTAAAATTTCAAGAAAGTGTTCCCCTAAGCGTGCCTTCATGCGAAAGTTCGTCGTTTCGAAGCACCACGTGATGATCGGTTGTGATAGATTCTAACGTTCACATACAACGGGTGTAAGCCAGATTTGCACACGCGATGCACTTAGGTTGACTTGACGAGCCTAGCATGTACAGACATGGCCTCGGAACACAAGAGACCGAAAGGTCGAGCATGAGTCGTATAGTAGATACGATCAACATGAAGATGTTCACCGATGATGACTAGTCCGTCTCACGTGATGATCGGACACGGCCTAGTTGACTCGGATCATGTAATCACTTAGATAACTAGAGGATGTCTATCTGAGTGGGAGTTCACAAGATGAACTTAATTATCACGAACATAGTCAAAGGTCTTTGCAAATTATGTCGTAGCTCGCGTTTCAGTTCTATTGTTTTAGATATGTTCCTAGAGAAAATTTAGTTGAAAGTCGATAGTAGAAATTATGCGGACTGGGTCCGTAAACTGAGGATTGTCCTCGTTGCTTCGTAGAAGGCTTATGTCCTTAATGCACCGCTCGGTGTGCTGAACCTCGAACGTCGTCTGTGGATGTTGCGAACATCTGACATACACGTTTTGATAACTACGTGATAGTTCAGTTAAACGGTTTAGAGTTGAGGCACCAAAGACGATTTTGAAACGTCGCGGAACATATGAGATGTTTCGAGCGCTGAAATTGGGATTTCAGGCTCGTGCCCACGTCAAGAGGTATAAGACCTCCGGCGATTTTTCTTAGCCTGCAAACTAAGGGAGAAAAGCTCAATCGTTGAGCTTGTGCTCAGATTGTCTGAGTGCAACAATCACTTGAATCAGTGGAGTTGATCTTCCGGATGAGATAGTGATGTTTCTCCAAAGTCATTGCCACCAAGCTGCTAGAAACTTCGCGATGAACTATAACATATGAGGGATAGATATGATGATCCTTGAGGTATTCGCGATGTTTGACACGCGAAAGTAGAAATCAAGAAGGAGCATCAATTGTTGATGGTTGGTGAAACCACTAGTTTCAAGAGAGGGCAAGGGCAAGAAGGGATACTTCATGAAGCAGCAAATCAGCTCTTTGCTCTAGTGAAGAAACCCAAGGTTGAACCCAAACCCGAGACTAAGTGCTTACGTAATAAGGGGAACAACCAACTTTGGAGGCAGAATTACCTAGGTACTTGGTAGATAAGAAGAATTTGGCAAAGGTCGATAGAAGTATATTGGATATACATTATGTTAATGTGTACTTTACTAGTACTCCTAGTAGCACCAGGTATTAAGATGCAGTTCGGTTGCCTAAGTGTTAGTAACTTCGAAATAAAAGAGCTACGGAATAAGCGGAGACTAGCTAAAGGTGGTGACGATATGTGTTGGAAGTGTTTCCAAGGTTGATGTGATCAAGCATCGATGCGCTCCCTCTACCATCGAGATTGGAGTTAAACCTAAATAATTGTTATTTGGTGTTTGCGTTGAGCATAGACATGATTGAATTATGTCTATCGCACAATGCAGTTATTCATTTAAGGAGAATAATGGTTACTCTATTTATTTGAATAAATACCTTCAATGGTCTTGCACCTAAAAGAATGGTTTATTGAATCTCGATCGTAGTGATACACATTTTCATGCCAAAAGATATAAGATAGTAATGATAGTATCACTTACTTGTGGCACTGCCATGTAAGTCATATTGGTGCATACGCATGAAGAAGCTCCATGCTGATGGATCTTTTGAACACACTCGTTTTTGAAAAGTTTGAGACATGCGAACCATGTCTATTGGTGTATACGCATGAAGAAACTCCATGCAGATGGATAGTTTGGACTCACTTGATTTTGAATCACTTGAGACATGCAAATCATACCACATGGGCAAGAGATAGTGAAAAGCCTGCGTTTTCGGTGAGATGGAACAAGAAAGCAACTTGTTGGAAGTAATGCATTTTGATGTGTGCTGTCAGGTGAGTGCGAGAGCACGCTTGATGGATATTGTTATGTTCTTACTTCACGAGATGACTTGAGTAGATCTTGAGTAAATTTACTTGATGAAACACAAGTCTGAGATTATTGAAAGGTTCAAGTAATTTGAGTAAAGTTGAAGATCATCGTGACAAGAAGAGGATAAAATGTCTATGATATGATCATAGAGATGGAATTATCTGAGTTCTACGAGCTTTGGCACATAATTAAGACATTGTGGAAATTGTTTCTGTTACCAGTACTTTGGAACACCATAGTGTGATGGTGTGTCCTTCGAACATCATAGATTGCACCCTATTGGATATGGTGCATACCATGATGTCTCTTATCAAATTACCACTATCGTTCATGGGTTAGGCATTAGAGACACAACCCGCACTCACTTTAATAGGGCACCAATGAATTACATTGAGGCGACACCATTTTGAACTATGGTTTGGAGGAAACCCTAAGTTGTCGTTTCTTAAAAAGTTTGGGGCTGCGGCAGCTTATGTGAAAAAAGTTTCAAGATGATAAGCTTCGAACCCAAAGTGGATAAAATGCATCTTCATAGGACACCCAAAAATAGTTGGGTATACCTCCTATCTCGAGATCCGGAAGCAAGTAATTGTTTCTAGAAAGCGGGTCCTTTCTCGAGAAAAGTTTCTCTCGAAAAGAATTGAGTGGGAGGATGGTGGAGACTTGATGAGGTTATTGAACCATCACTTCAACCAGTATGTAGCGAGGGCGGGGAAGTTGCTCTGTGGCACCTACACCAATTGAAGTGGAAGGCGATGATAGTGATCATGAAACTTGGATCAAGTCACTACCGAACCTCGTGGGGACGACAAGGACGGCGTCTTGCTTACAGGTGGTACGGTAATCCTATCTTGGAGGTCATGTTACTAGACAACAATGAACCTCTCGAAAGCTATGAAGAAGCGATGGTGGGCCCGGATTCCGACAAATGGCTCGAGGCCATAAAATGCGAGAGAGGATCCATGTATGAAAACAAAGTATAGACTTTGGAAGAACTACTACGATGGTCGTGAAGGCTGTTGAGTACGGATGGATTTTAATAGGAAGACAGACAATGATGGTAAGTGTCACCATTAAGAAAGCTCGACTTGTCGTTAAGATGTTTTCCGAGCAAGTTCAAGGAGTTGACTGCGATGAGACTTTCTCATTCAGTGGCGATGCTAAGTCTGCATTGGAATTATATTAGTAATTAATTACTGCATGATTTATGAAATCTTGTAGATAGGATGTCAAAACATTGTTTCCTCGGCGATATTCTTGAGAAAGGTTGTATGTGATACAACCGTAAGGTTTTGTCAATCTCGAAGATGCTAACAAGTGTGCGAAGCTCCGCAATCCTTCTAGGGACTGGAGTAAGCATTGGAATATACTTAACTTTGATGAGATGATCAAAGATTTTGGGTTTATACAAAGTTTATGAGAAACTTGTATTCCCAAAGAAGTGAGTGGGAGCACTATAGCATTTCAGATGAGTATATGTTGTTGACATATTGTTGATCGGAATGATGATGTAGAATTCTGGAAAGCATATAGGGTTATTTGAAAAGTATTTTCAATGGAAAAACTGGATTAAGCTTACTTGAACATTGAGCATCAAGATCTATAAGGATAGATCAAAACGCTTAATAGTACTTTCAAATGAATACATAGCGTGACAAGATTTTAAAGGAGTTCAAAATAGATCAGCAAAGAATGAGTTCTTGGCGGTGTTATATGGTGTGAGTATTGAGTAAGACTCAAGACATGACCACGGCAGAAGAGAGAGAAAGGGCGAAAGGTGCGTCCCTATGCTTCTCGGCGTAGGCTCTATAGTATGCTATCTTTGTGTACCGCATCAGAGGTGTGCCTTGCCATGAAGTCGGTCAGGGGTACAAGAGTGATCGGGAATGGATCACGGATTAGTATGATCAAACTTATCCTTTAGTAACTAGTGGACTAAAAGGAATTTTCTTGATTATGGAGGTGGTAAAGAGTTAAGTCATAAAAGGGTTACGCCGATGCAAACTTTGACACTAATCGGATTATTACGAGTAGTAAACGGATTCGTGATAGTAGTGAAACAGATTATTTGGAATAGTTCCAAATAGGCGTGGTAAGCTGCATCTAGGAGATGACTTAGAGATTTGCAAAACACACACGGATCTGAAAGGTTCGGATCCGTTGACTAATAACCTCTCTCACTGGCGAGATATGATCAAACCCCATGGGTATCGATTCATTACAATCACATAGTGATGTGAACTAGATTATTGACTCTAGTGCAGAGTGGGGAAGACTGTTGGAAATATGCCCTAGAGGCAATAATAAATTAGTTATTATTATATTTCCTGTTCATGATAATCGTTTATTATCCATGCTATAATTCTATTGATAGGAAACTTCGGATACATGTGTGGGTACATAGACAACACCATGTCCTAGTAAACCTCTAGTTGATTAGCTCGTTGATCAATAGATGGTTACGGTTTCACGACCATGGACATTGGATGTGGTTGATAACAGGGATCACATCATTAGGAGGAGAATGATGTGATGGACAAGAACCAATCCTAAGCCTAGCACAAAGATGCGTGTAGTTAGGTATGCTAAAAGCTTTTCTAATGTCAAGTATCATTTCCTTAGACCATGAGATTGTGCAACTCCAGGATCTTAGTAGGAATGCTTTGGGTGTACCAAACATCCTGGCAATGTAACTGGGTGGCTATAAAGGTGCACTCTGGTATCTCACGAAAGTGTCTGTTGGGTTGGCACAAATCGGAGACTGGGATTTGTTGTTACTCCGTGTGACGGAGAGGTATCTCTGGGCCCCACTGGTAGAGGACATCATCATAGTGTGCACAATGTGACCAAGGGGTTGATCACGGGATGATGTGTTACTGAACGAGTAAAGATACTTGCGATAACGCAGATTGAACAAGGTATCGACATACCGACGATCGAATCTCGGGCAAGTACAATACCGCTAGACAAAGGGAATTGAATCTGCACGGGATTGATCGAGATCCTCGACATCGTGGTTCATCCGATGAGATCATCGTGGAACATGTAGAGACCAACATGGGTATCCAGATCCAGCTGTTGGTTATTGACGAAGAAGCGTCTCGGTCATATGCGCATGGTTCGAACCCGTGAGGGGTCTAAGAATCTACATAAGGTTCGATGGCGCTTAGGGGTTATAAAGGAAGTTTGTATGTGGTTCTTGAATGTTGTTGAGTCCCGGATGAGATCCCGGACGTCACGAGGAGTTCTAGAGTGGTGGGAGGTAAAGATTTATATATGGGAAGTCTGTTTTGGTCACCGGAAAAGTTTGAGGTTTTTATCGGTAGCGTGCAGGACCAGGGAAGGTCCAGGGGTCCTAGAGTGGGAGCCACCATCCCCGGGAGGGCTGCATGGGCCAAGTGTGGGAGGGACCAGCCCGGTGGGCTGGTGCGCCCCACAAAGAGCCCAAGCGCCTAGGATTTGGGAGGCGAGACCCACCTAACATGGGGGGCAAGTTTCCCCTCCCCCTCCCCTTGGCGCACCCTAGATGGGTTTTGGGCTGGCCGCCGCCCCCTGGCGGTGGAACCCCTAGGTGGGCGCAGCCCCTCTTCCCTATATAGTGGAGGCAGGAGGGCAGCCCAACCACGAAGTTCTTCTCCTGTTGGCAGCCTTCCTACCTCTCTTTCTCCCTCATCTGGCCGGTGCTTGGCGAAGCCACTGCGGGATGCCATGCTCCTCCATCACCACCACGCCGTTGTGCTGCTGCTTTGTGAGCAGGTCTTCCCCAACCTCTCCCTCTCTCCTTGCTGGATCAAGGCATGGGAGGCGTCACCGGGCTGCACGTGTGTTGAGCAGCGGAGGTGCCGTCCGTTCGGCACTTAGGATCTCCGGTGATTTGGATCCTGACAATCGACTCCTTCAACCCCGTTCTCTTGAAAACTTCCGCTTAGCGATCTACAAGGGTATGTAGATGCACTCTCCTCTCTCTCGTTGCTAGTTTCTCCATAGATAGATCTTGGTGACTCGTAGGAAAATTGTGAATTTTCTGCTACGTTCCCCAACAGATGTACATCATGTACTACTACACTCTTTGCTTTATAGCGATGTACACTCTTTGTTGGAAGACCGAGGAGGACCGTGCATGCACTCATACAACCCGGTTGAGCAAGGTTGGACTTCGTGTCGCGCGTGTAAAGTTTTGTTTAACTGGATTTCTTTGCTCGCTTAACGGCCATGTGTGGGACCTGAAACTGTGGATAAATTTAACGCTACCAACAAAAGGCTTCGACGTGGCTGGTCACAAGAGGGTGCAATACGGATTGCTCTAACATGAGCTAGTGATTGCGTATAATCGCCACAAAACTATATATAGTGACCGTAGAAGAGCTGCACTGGCATACCACGTTGACCGCCAGCGTATCGCTTTCAAATTGTTGTTATTAAGCCATGATATCGGAAAGGGACGAAGATGATTCATTACTACTAGTGGGCATTACGCCTTTGATGTGTCCCGTCAACCGCGTTTAACGAGGAGAGCTTGTTTACGCCTTCTCTCGCCCACGCTGCAAGTGGCTCGGCAGGACGAGACAGGCCTTGACCGCGCCGCCTCCCTCTCCTCTCCTCTCCCTCGCCCTACCGCCCTATCGCCTCGCGTGGACGTGCAAAGCAGCTTCAATCGGGTGATGGGGACAAGCGAAGTATATTGTACCATAGTATCACTTGGCCAGTGCTGGACCTTCCAAGAGGCGCAAGAGCCAAGTGTGTCACACCAGTATGAACCGCTGAATCCTCCCAAGAGGCCAAGAGCCAAGTGCTTAAGTGTTTTATAGGAGTTATGCATGCTCCAGTAGGAGTGTACTAGGCATAACTATAGCGAACGACAGTTAACGATGATGCCGCTTACCGCGTCACGTATATCCAAAGCTGTACAAATTCTTTGTTCTCAAAGAAGCTGGTTGGAGCCCGTGCAACAACTTGCCACACAAGCTGTAACGACACATAACACATTTACTAGTAATAAATTTAAAGGACAAATGCAAGTATGCCACACAAGTTCATCTCCAAATCATGTGATAAATTAAAATTACTAGTCTACATGTATATTCACATTGGCCACTGGGTTTCACAATTACCAGACTCACTTATTAATGCTATAGATGGGCCATATGTCCTCCCTCCGTGTTCCAAATTCTAGGTGTTCTTCATGGATGGCACGGATCCATAGCTGGCAACGGAATCATTGTCGTAGCTTTGTCACCCTCCGGTTCCACACGTATGGAGACTCATCCAATGTATAAGAAATCAGGGATATGTAGTCCCAGCGATGTCGCTCATCCGGCGGTGCGCATCAAGACACAAATCCATGCTTCATGAGCAGTAGGCCTTCCGTGTCGTTACCAAGGTGGTCATTACGTCACAATGGGGTAGTTGTCCCCGGCGAAAGCGCCAGTACTCTCCAAGAGTGTTCCTCGGCACCCACGTAGTATCACAGGTGTCGAACTTCCTTGCCGGCGTTTCATCTCTGCATACATATGCGTATCCCAGATCCGACATGGTGACGATACATAGTCAAGGCAGTCCATGGTTAATAAATGTTTGGGGTTTAAACAAAGCACAAGAATACTGCAAAAGAAATAGTACTACTCCGGTATAAGAGGAAGTAAAATAACCCCATGACAGTATATAGCTACTCTTGTATTAAGCATGGATGAGAATAGTAAAGACATGGAAAACAAAATGGTGGCAGACTAGTGGGTTCAAGTCTTCAAGGGCCTAGCTAGCTATACACCGTCATTCTCCAAGGTCAAAAGCACTCCTACTAGTACCACAAAGTATACTACTAGTACAATAACAACGAAAGAGAAGGCTAGAGGGTTAAAACAAATGGAATTCCCGGGTAGATGGTGACGGTCCGACCGTGGTAGATTATGTGACCATGTTAACATCACTGGTACCATGGGTAACCCATCATAAGATAGTTGATCCCAATATGCCAAAGTCCAACTATAAGGTTCCAAATAGACCGAATCCGCTGATGCAAATGCACATCCAGGACCGGGCGATCTATTTTTGATCGGGGATGACCGGTCCTGCCAAAATAATGGAGCACCAGTTAGGGATGCAAATGATGGTTGTGCATTCCGTTTTTGTAACTTCTCAGACCAGAGGATGTCAACCAGATGAAACAAGGTCCGGTTGTCACCGTAGGAAGATGCGGCTTCTAGATGGCGCATTTACATCTTCGACGAATCGCAGAGAATAACAAATCGCCGCCAATACAAGCCAGCCTTCTCGCCATACCGTCTTCCACATTGATGGCAATCCTTGTCGGTCAATCGCTGGCGATGATAGATAATGTCGCCGAGCTGCGTCGCTTTGTTTGCCGGGTCCGCAGTCATATCTTCTTCAATCTCGCGTAGGCATCATCATATTTATTCTGCCCAGCCCAGTCCGGAAGGCCGCATCCCAATGGTGGAGAAGGGGTCTACTGAACGGCCGCGACCGCCGTGGACGCGCAGTAAAATCATGGTGGTATCCGCCGAGGTATGCAAGCCAATCTTCGCTAAAACCACCTGCACTCCGCATAAGATGGTGGTAGCGAGAAATTATGGGATGGAAATGGGAACGGCACTACATGATCAAAACTCCATTATCGACACTGCTCATCGGACAAAATCCGATTTCACCTTCTCAACGTCCGCTAACTCTAGTGGAGTCAACGTGCAACCATGGCTGTGGCGGTGGACTGTTCAAGAATTGTCCCATAGAAGAACCTTCTCCTCGAGGACGTGCTGGAAGACCAACAAGCATGGCCTTCTCCCAAAGCCTGTTTAAGCGGCGTCTTGAAAAAGTTGGTCTTGCAGGAAAGCACCGAGTCTTGCCTTGGGCAGTGAGGACGCCAGAGCGGGCGTCGCGATTTCTCCCAGAGAATCGGCCACCACAGTCTCCCACCTGCATTTAGGAGGAGAACCGCACTGGCGAATCCATGGGAGCAAGAACTGTGCCCGCTGCCTTCTCTTGTTGGACCTTGAGGAACCGGCGTAGGAGGAGAGCAAGAGCATATGTAATCGAGGGCCTCACCTTCCAATCTGTAGATCGCTCCTCGGTGCCGAGGTGAGGCTATTATTTACTACCTAAATAATAGCACTAGGTAAGAACTTGGCACTAGGTAGTAGTTTTGGTACCATGGAGTACGGTACTAGCATTATGGAACATTATGGGATTGCATTATCACTGTAAATACACAATTAGTAAGAAATTTTTGGCACTGTGTAGTAGTTTTTAGGCGTGGATTAAGAAATTTTGGTATGCATAAGCTTTTTGCCATTTTTTTGTACACACCCAACTAGTGGCCAAAAAAACATCAGACATTATGTGATTTGAGAGTATCGTGATCAAATGCATAGCAGTAATTAGTACTACTTTTCTCAACTACTCTCAAAAAAGCACCCAATTAATGCTCTGTTTTCCTCAAAAGTATGTTTAATAATGCATTAATTGCAAATGCATGCATGCACATAAATTACATCTATTGGTCAATTTTCTTAATACTTGTATGCAATGATTTAATGCACCTTGAATCAACATGTGATGGGAAACAACCCAAATTGAGCCTTATAAAATGGAAAACTAAAATTTTGAGATGAGCCTCATAACCTGAAAGGAGGAGTACCGATGTGACTTCTAGTCTAGTCTAGTATAGTGCACCAGCTTTGGAACTCTTGAATCTCAGACAAGGAGCTACATGCTAAAGTGGAGGGTACTCTTTACATTCTAGAACCATCATCAGACTATCAATGCAGGGAAGCACACTTGCATGTAGTGGCCCAGTGGGTACTCTCGGTGCTCTATTCAAATTACTCCTCTCATGTAGGCCGGCCTACTCAGTCAGCCTCTCACGCATACACACTAGCAGCACATGTTGACGACGGCATCTTACAAGCGAACATTTGAGTTATTTGATAAATGAGACTAGGCTTTTATTCGCCCATTTGTGGGAGGTGTGTAATGGATCTGGCTTAACTTTGTTAGTAGTTCCTTCTTTATGAATGAGATGAAGTAAAGCTTTTGGCCTCACGCTTTCAAAAAAAAACACGCTTAAGAGGGAATTTCTTTTATAGTAGAGCCTATAATGGAGTGAAGTCCATGCATGTAACGCCACAAGCTTATTAGAGTATTTTTCATCTCCAATTACTTGTCTTGGATTTGTTCAGGGTAACGGATATTCAGACCTTATTTTTAGTGCTAGATACATCCGTATTCAGACAAATCTAAGACAAGTAATTGAACGAGGGAGTAGTAGTAGAGCAATTTTTTACATCAGAGCCATATTGCAGGGTTCCCAATGCCCCTTGGGCCAGTTTTTTTTCTTGGCTCCTCGGGCTAATTTGGAGGCGCTTAGTTTAAATATGCTAATAGGCCGAAGCTCGTAAGCGTAGGTGCGGCTAGAGGCGAGCACGTGAGCCATGGGATGCTCGTATGAAAAACCCGCTTCACGTATTAGGCTGTCCAAAGGCACCCAGATGTAGGGTTTATCATCCGCGTCCAGATTTGACTTCAAAAACTCAAAACTACCACGTGTAAAATATTGGGTTCAAGAAATAAGTGTAGTAAGATACTATTTTTAAAAGGTCACTGTATGCTCGTTCCGGGATCGAATCCACAAAGCGAGGTATACACACTCCCGTAATTAATTAGTAGTACTCGTTGGAGTACAACGCATAACCTAGAATGCGCCTTTTGTTGCTAGTAGTACGTATATTGTTCCTCATAAGAAACCCCTATATATGTATAATAGTAGTTACTGTTGACATATAAGCCAAAGGCTACGTCATCTATACCCCATCTTATAGCCAACATGTAGTAGTAGTTTATTTCTTATAGTCTACCGACTCAAATTTCATTGTACTTACCTTAATAATGCAAGAAACCACTAAAACACAAGAAACCATACCACTTGCATACGTGGCGTAGACTTAAGATAAGACTCACCTTTATCAACCATCAGACATGCTCTTACCAACAAAAAATCCTCGAAAGGGACCTCCTTCACCTCCGCCCGCCCACCTAGTCATCCTCGGCCATGGGGACGCAGCTACCGTCACGGGCAGGTACAGGTCAAACTACTCGCCGCAAGTGAGCTCTTGTCATGCGGCAGCCCCGATGCACAGCTCCGTCTCGCGTCATGGGCCATGTCAGAAGAAGCCAAGATAGTCTGCCTAGCTGCTTGTCATGCTTCACAAGGTTTAAGTTAGCTAGATTGGCACGGCAGCTGCCAAGGGCGCTGTTTCGCTGCTGGCTGCTGCTTAAGTACAGCGCCAAATATATCCGGCTCGAGCGTAATGGGCGCTCGGCGCATGGCAGCTTGCTCGGCTGCAGAGGTCACGCCGGGCCAGCCTGCCAACCTGCGGCGGAGGCTACAAGCGCTGGCATCCGGCCCGGCTCCCGGCGGAAAGGGCGGCCAACTTCGCTTATCATCAAAAGCAATTGTACTTAACACGCCACTCGGGTGACCGCTTTGCGAAGTACGTTCAGAAAAAGAATGATCCTCAGGGGGAAGGAAGTCAAGGATAGAAGGTCAGATGTGTATCCTTCGTGTCAACGGTCAAACAAAATGTGTTGGTTTGCTGCCTCACAAGATGGGACATGTGGGCCAACCCCTGCCATAAAATGGGTTAAAACGAATTCGGTAATCCAGTAGGAGACTCAGGTAGTTTTTGAAGTGTGGATTAAGAAATTTTTGGGTAAGCTTTTGCTATTTTTGTACAATAGATTCCCTCCTAGGGCTGGTTGAAAAGTGGTAGTTTTTTTTGTTAAATACTCCCTATATATTGTAAGTAGGAGTGTAAGTTAAGCTTTTGGGAAGCCAATAATAAGCAAGGCTAGTTATATAGTGCATATGTGTGTAACATTGATTGAAAGTGTAAAAGTAAATATCAAATCCATGATTGACTTCAATATCTTGATGGAAAAACCTCAAAACTATGGAATACTTCAGGAAAAGAAATGCATGGTTGGA
The DNA here is from genome assembly GCA_021605145.1 of Aegilops bicornis. NCBI lineage: Eukaryota > Viridiplantae > Streptophyta > Magnoliopsida > Poales > Poaceae > Aegilops > Aegilops bicornis. The sequence goes on along the minus strand of CM038671.1, from coordinate 536,112,765 downwards.
AATACTTTAGCAATGTTCATGTCCCACAAGTTGCAACTAATCATAATTAGAATAATACTTATTCTTTTTTCACAAACTTGGTACAAAACACTCTAATTTTATGGATATACATATGTCACTGTAGAGATATATTATGTTCTTCAATTATAATATATTCCTCATTGGGCTGTTTTAAGAGGTGAGGTCAGAGGGATGTGGGTTGGTTTTAAGATATTAATTGTGGGTTTTTCTGCAAATTGGTAGACAAGTGGGATGTTGGTGAGAAAAGGCAACAACTAACTACTCTCTCACAATCAAGTTAGATGGTAGATCTAATGGTTAATGTAAACAGATGGCGTATATGGCTAACACCAAAGATCACCAACTTAGTCTCTGTATAGTAGGGAGTACTTGAGGCAAGATCCGCATTAGCATTGCAATTTGAACATCAAGATGCATTTTTTATAAAAACACTTGTTGTGATCAATCCTTGCGTGAGTAATCCCATGTGTAAAAAAACTAATGATATCTCTTAGGAAATATGAGATAAGGTGGTGGTGGTTGGTGGTCGAATCGAAAGGAGGCATGGGACCCTTGATGGCAGGACGCTGGCAATCCATGTGTAAAAAACCATGACGATATCTCTTTGGTAAAATATGAGATAAGGTGGTGGGTGGTTGCGGCTCATCGAGCGAGGCATGGGGATTGACGACGCTTTGCCAGTCGCCAGGCTGTGCCAGTTTGTTCCGTGCGTAGGCTTCCTTTATTGAAGTTGCTCAAACAATGAGGTTTGTTGGAGAGATAAGGGATGAACGAGGGGAAGGCTTCTTGGTTCCGGTAAAAATGCGTAGAGGGGTGCGGGTATCTTTTAGTTTAATTTCCATCCATGATATAGATCGACGTCGATATTGCGGCAAGATGGGCACACGATTTGGTCATCATCACCAACTCCGGCTTTTTTGGCAAGAGAAGAAATATAAGTATGGAGATACAAAATGTATTATCGACATTTGCTTCCAGAACTAGCATCTACATCTCTATTCCTCAAGATTTTTCCCGTCGCCGACAAGGAGGGGGGTGATTTGGCATGCGCGCTTTTGGCTTGCTCTAGTCCTAGAAGGCCACTAGGTATTCTAAGTATCACAGCAGATTTATTCTCTTTTTTCACGCCCCCGTGGTTCGACGGATCGCCACGACTGTTCATTGCACATGAATAGACGGGTAAGTTATTCACTGTGGGAAACCCTTTTTGCTGAATGCGGTTTAGCTAGAGAGAGCAGAGGAGAGAGAGAGAGTGTGTGTGTGTGCGGTGTGTGCAAAGATATGTTAGAGACCTGAGGCAATGATAGCCAGATTCTTTTTTGTGTCTATGTGTGTGGGAAGATAGAGAGACATGTACATGGGGCTTTGTGTTGTGTAAACGTGAGACACATATACATAATTAGAGAGTGAGGTGTGAGATACACAAGTGAAGCACATGAGGAGAGAGATGAGGATCCAGTAAATGGGTGTTTGTGTGTGTTCAGGCAATGTTTGTGCCAAGGCTTGTGTGTGTGAGAGGCAGTAGAGGTGGTATGTTGGAGTAGAGAGAGACCCAAATGATGATGTAAACTTAGTATAAGCGGGAAGGGGGATGGTGTGAAATGTGTAGTAGCTTAGAGATAGGGGACGCGGAAGGGAAGTGAGCAGACTATCATTGGAAGAGACATCGAGTGTGTGGGAGAGGGTGTGGAGAGCGAGAGAAAAAGAGAGAGCTTGAAGCGGCGTAGAGAGAGAGAGAGAGAGAGAGAGAGAGAGGAAGAGAAGGAGTTGAGAGGGGTCAAGCTTGTGTCCAGAAATGGGCGTGATAGATAGGGGAGACAATGTTGATGTTGGTCCGAAATTGGCCTAATGAACTATGAGACGCAAGGGAAGCAAGTCAATGTCGGTGTGTGATAGGGACTTCATGAGAGATCTAGAATAGATGGTGTAGATAACAATGTGCAAAATCGAGAATGATTATACATTAGGGAGCTATGCAAAGAGTCCACATTTATATATGTATACTGAGTGGAAAGAGCTGCAAGGTCCGCATGTGGGAGAGATAGAAAGAGGAGAGTGGTGCACAAAAGGAGACAAAAGTGTGCTTGTTTGCGGTGGGGGGTGGTGTGTGAGGTGGAGTGTCACGAGAACCACATAACTAGGAGATAGACGCTTGGGGGTGACGCTTGTGTGTATGGGAAATATACACTCTACATAATGCGTGTGCTTGGGTAAGAGAGAGATAAGCGGGACACCTAGAGAGTGGGGGAAGAGAGATGTGCATGCCCCGAGAGACAAAGTGATAGAGACCTATGTTGGGGTCTGGAATTTACAAGAGAGAGGGTGTTTGATGTGCTCGTGTGTTGGTGTTTGGGGGAAGAACAACTTTCCTCTCTGTGTGTGTGTGTGTGTGGTGGGGGGGCTGACTTGGATAAAGAGTGAGGTATCTATATTTGAGGGACTTCAAGCCAGAATTGAGATATTGTGCACTCATGGTTGATCAATTTGTTTCACAGGTTGGTACTATGAGATAACGATACTTTTGAATATGCATGATATACCTTGATGTACCAGAATTACAAACCTAAGATTGGAATTTTGGAATTTGACTCCATCATTAGCTTTTGTAGTTCATTTAAACGGAGGTACATATTTTAAGCCGGGTTTTCGTGACTTCAAATTCATATATCAAACCTAGAGATATACACATACGGGCATGTTCAAACTTTATAATCATCCACTTTATTCATACACATACACATTTTTGCTTTTGTCATCATATTTAGGATAAACACATTTGGAATTTCATTTGAATTGGACCGTATGATGGTATTTGCACTGTAGTAGCTCAATGATCCATATTTGAATTGAATGGACAATCTAAGTTTCTCTAGAGTTGGAGACATTGATTTTCAAAACTTGCACATTTTTTTTTGCGTCCAAAACAAACAAATTGTCGGGCTACATGATGATATCATAGTCGCAATGTGCGAGGCAGAATACTTATAATTTTAGGCGCCAAAAGCTTTCAAACTTCCTTGGCTCAATACATCAAAATATCACGCGCTCGAAAGTTTAGCCCTCTGCGATATTCCTGTTTTACCCCCACATACATGAATGGAAAAGGGATGCTTTGGTAACTCCATTGTCTTCCCCTCTTTGCCCCCAACATTCTTCCCGAGCCCTCCTTCCCTCTTCCTCCTCGACCCCCAACCACTTGGCAGAAGTCAGTCAATCGAGTCCTCCGCCAATTGCAAGTGATGGACCCTCTACACCTCGCCCGGATCTACCTTCCGCACCTTGGAACCCCTAACCGCCAACTCACCACTTCACCGGAGCCGCTTCAGCCGGGATCGGCTTGTCCACCGCCTCCGGATCTCGCTTGACCACCATCATGGTCCACCACACCGGATCTGCTTAACCGGCCCTCGTCCACCACAGTCGTGGGCCTCCTCATCGATTCCCTCGTCCGCCCCTTGGCACTTGGCCCTTCATACAAGCCCTCATCCGGCCGCTTTAATAGATCCGCCTCCTTTAAAGCACCGTATAACGCTACCGCTGCCTTGCGTCCATCATCGCGCGGACCGACTCCGGGTCGGATGCCACATTCCAACTCCACCGCCCTCGCCAATTTACCGGCCGCCGCAGCCTCATCGAGGTTATTTCGATTTGTACTCCTTCATTTCTCTTTATCGTAATCTGTTCACTCTACCACGATGAGCTTTCAGGCGTCGACGCGCGCGCAACCCGTATGCCGAGTTGCCAGCTTTTCTGGGACGGCGGCGATAGCGTACCGCCCAAACTCACCACAACACGAGCACCATCGACAATCCTTAGCTTATCAAGTATGACAACGATACCCATACGCCGTCGAGAATCGTGTACTATTATCCAACGTGCCGCGCCTACGCTTCACTTTTCTAGCATAAGCGGTAGCAAGCACCTTTGAATTTCTTCAGGGCATCATTCAGTTTTTCATGAGACGTATATTCTCGCTTTGGCACCGTAGGGCCATACCGCCAGCGGTGAACATGTTACATGTGCTAAATTACATACCGGTGCACATATAGTTAATATGCTTTAGTTTTGTTCAAGCCACCGTTGGTTCCACTGCAGGCGCTTAATGTTCTCTATGCTTTACACATCAACAAACTAGCATGTGGTTCCGCTTGCTTTTTGTTCGCTTTACCCTACATTTTCTTCTCGATGCTAGCTATTACATCACCGCTCCGAGCCTCTCGCTCATTACTTGTTTTGTGTGTTCTTGATCTTCCCAAGTTGCATGACTAATTTGATGCTTCTATTAATTATGGAGCTGCCAACCCCATCAAGCAAAATATTTGTTCTTTTAGGGCTGGCACCTAACAAGCATAAAAATAGAGGGAAGCGAGATATACTCTCCTCCGATTCTATTTACTCACAGATAACTCTTGACCCGCATACCGAGGGAGGGCACCGGTTTAATTTTTCCGACTAATTTGCCAATTAATTAGGGCAAGAGGCGGATGGGCGGGGCACAAAAGGAAACCAGCGCTAGGAATCGCAACGCATGGACTAATACGTAGAAAAACCGAGAAAAAGTTATACGCAAAGTAAAAAAGAATCGGAGGGAGTATTGTCGGTATGCACACACCCTTCTTTCATTAGTTTAGATGAACCAACCGGCGATGATCAATTCGGACCAGTGCATGCGATTAAAACTAATTTTACCTAAATAGATGGTGCAGAATAAACTACAACAACTAGATTTGCAACCACGGGATGTCTTTCACGATATCTTCAAAGAACATTGCAACAGCAGCTAGGGCTTCACAAAGCAACATATGGTAAGCTGCTGTGTTTTAGTACATGTGAAATGTAATGCAGGTGGGCTGCTTTCTTGGCTTGTGCCCTCAACGTGTAATCCTACCGAGTTACAAATAGTTCGGTTATGCTTTGGCTGTATTGCTTGATTCGAATGCTTATTTGTTGTTACGCTTATACCAGAGTTGGCCAATATGTCGCAAGAAAGGTTCGCTGTACTATCGTGAAAGAAATGCATGCCTATTTCATTTGAGTCCTTAACTTTTCCTCTCAACTTCATCACAAGACTGTCTTCGTGGTTTATATGAGGCCACATTTGTTAAGTGCTTTCTCAGATTATTTCAACTCGCTTAGATGCCTTGGCAACTTAAATATAGCGGTTGTACACTCCCTTTCAACTAGGGATGTCAATCGGTCCGTTTAATCCCAATTAAAGTCCACTAGTGGTATGATAGTTCAAAAAGAGTTTTGTTTTTTTTGAGGAAAATGAACTGGGAGGTAGCAAAAACTAACTAGATGGGACTAGCGATTTCGTTTATTTGCCACTTACATCCCTAGTTTCCATCTTTACCATTTTAATTTCTTTTGGTGATGCTGCTTCAAACCATTTAAATATAGTTTGCCATGCTCGGCAATAATTCGTCCGTCGTTTACCATGTAAGCTTCATCGCTGGATCATACGATAACTATCTCTTCTTGATGTCCAAATGGAAACCTTTCGGGATGTCGTTCACACTAGGACACAATGTACAACCCGAATCTATTTTTGGAAGCGATGCGCCATCCATGTTACCGGATGGTAGCGATTCGGAGGCAACACCGCCCGAGAGCAGTGCGAGCACGAATATTATAGTGCTTGAGGAGGCTCTACTAGAGGCGTAAAGAGATGGTGTGGCTGCCATGAATGAGGTAATCTTTATCTTGAGGCTGGAAATTACGGAATTAGCGGCACGCATTATGCAAGCAACCCAAGAATTGGAGGACGTAAGAATGTTGCATTTGAAGACGGAGGAGGCCCTGCTGTTTATGTTATCTGAAGCCCAAGATAATCCCGGTTCTTCTTTAGATACCAATTGAAATTTTCATTAGATTATTGTACTTGCATGTTGTGTCATGTCTCTGAATGGATTATGTTACAAGACCCCCTATGTTGTCCATGTGTTGTAATGATCGGAATTTTTTAGGCGAGGTAATCCTTAGTACTTGTATGATTGACATAAGGTGAACTGTTTTTCGTGTGAGCATATTGTATTGGATGAAATAACTGTTTGACTCAGAGTGTATCCAACCTCTTGAATTCAAGATCACGTCATTTCTAAATCATAATCATATATAAAGGTGGAATAAATCTTTGTTGTGGTTACGAAGAAATAAATAACAAAGCGTATAATTATCTGTGGATATTCGTGATCGAATACAAATTGGATTTGAAATTTAGCTTTGCGGTCCCGCAAACGTGAATGCTAATTCTCCCAAGTTTTGAACGAAGCGGCTAAACACCACACTATAATTTGTGGGCTGCCCAAGCAAGTGTTTGCGAGATGGGAAATTAATGTCTACCCTAACACTTCTGACATCCTTATCGACAGGATTTACACCGCCGCCGATAGGGGTAGACTAGTAACTTCAACCAGACGTGACGCGACGGCCTCTGAGCCCATTCAGACACGGTGGGCGTAAGCGTGGGTGACAAAACACATTTGATTCAAGCTCGTCCGAAAGACATGTGTCTCTTCCTCCATTTCCCCATTCATACACGGTGGTCCGTAAAACAAACTCTCCTCGTCCGAAATCGATGTAGGCTTATATTTTAAATAGGGGCAGATGTGTAACTTCCATCGGGCGTGACACAACCGCCCCTACCTGTCAGCCCTGCTTCATACACCGTAGGCACCAACCGCATGGCAAAACACCCTCTCCTCGCCGAAATAGTTACGGCAAATATTTGGGAGATGCGAGATTACCGTCCTATCCCCAACCCGGCCACGCGATGTCCAAAATTTTAAACGGGGGATAAGTTCGTAACTTTCCCCCATTTCAGAGAAGCGCGTCCCAAAGTTTGAGATCCCCCCTCCCCTCCATTTCCCCATTCATACACCGTCGGCGGCACGACAACCTCCGCACTGCGGCCAGCCTCCTCCGTCCGCCACCCCATCCTCCACCTTGCCGGAGCCGCTACCCCTACCCCGTCGTCCACTGCAAGAGATGGATGTCTCTCATCCATGGCGCTGGACCAGGATCCTTTCATCGCCTCCTCTCGCTACATCGGTGCCGTCGTCCACCTTGTCGTTGCCGCTCCTACGACCGCCTCGTCCACGGCAACAGGATATATCCCCCGACCTGGCCGTGTGCCGTCTAAAGTCTTCTTCCCCTTGGCCGACGACCATCGCACTCCGCAGCACCCTCAACATATCGGCATAGGCCTACACGGCGTCGCAAGAGAGCCGGTACTCTTTTCATATGTGCTTAAGTTATTGATCCCACCCGGAAAATAGATCGTAATTTGTTTCTTTGTACTTTTCTTGTCCGTACCAAATCGTAGTGGCTAGTTGAAAGCAAACATTGGTTGCGAAGTAGCTTTATCCGGTTTGCACCTTCGGATCCTCCATGGCACGGGCACTATACTCGTAAAGCTTATGGTTTCCCCCTTTATATTCACTACCATCATCGTAGGTGCTTGATGTCGTGCTAGCACTGCTCCTCAAGACCTCAACCCAAAGCTTACGTGTTGAAATACGAACATGATATGATGCTCATATCACTAAAAGCGAGAGCGTTTAATTGGTCACCTAATGTTCCTATATTCGTTTTTAAAAAGCATGTGCGCTACCCACCTTTGGTCCAAATTAGTTCCACTTTCCTGATTTTTCTCTTGATGCTTAGGGTTTTCCCTTTTATCTACTCTACTATGATCTGCGTAGGTGCTTTCAGCCATTACTAGCATTACTCCACCCTTCAAGCTAAACAACACAACACTCGAATTCGAAAGCTTAGTTGTTCAAATATGATTGTGATATGATACCGATATTAGTTAACCAAACACATTTAATTGGTTAGCTAAAGGTCCCACTTGAGTTTCCAAATGCATGTCGCGACATATAGAGAGACAACATAATTGCTTTCTTTGTCACTTGTTGGCCGTACTTCTCTTGTCCATACCAAATCTTAGTTGTTATTTCAAAGCAAACATTGGTTGCTAACTACCCTTTGCGCGGTTTGCGTTTTTTCAGATCTGCCATCCCACTGCCACGGTCAACATTGTACTCATCATGCTTATGTTTTCCCCATTTTATGATGACCACAATCAGCCCCTCGTGGTTTGTGTCGTAATAACAACTTCGCTTCCACCCATCGAGCTAAACAAGCTTAGTTGTACAAATTCATATCTGATATTATTGCTGATATTAGTAAAAGCGAGAGATGTTTAATTGGTTAGCTAAATGTTCCTACTTTTAGTTTCTGAAATGCATGTGAGCCAAGTATATGGAGAGACCGGAAAGAATAGTATTTCTCTATGCGCTCACGGTTCATCATGGGTGGCCAACCGACATTGTATTAAAAGACTTGTAATATCTTCAATCGCTTGCTTTTACGCTTCTTCTTTAAGATGATACTCTTCTCTTGCGATTACATTTGGTCGTGTCGAGTTGTTCTCCCTTAGTATATTTTGAATCACAGTCGAGTCGACTTGTTCTTCTTTACTATATGTTGAAGCTATCATCTGCGAAAGTGTCATCATACGGAGCTCTCATATTTTGAGTAGTAGGCCACATTATATTAATGCACACAACAAATTACAGCATGCATGGCATCTTTTAAAGAATTGCAGAGATAGCACAAAGGGTTTACTGAGGAGGCAAGATTGGATTAGAATCACTTCTGCATTACAAAGAAAATCTCACTTGTTTTATGTTTTCATGCATATCGATATTGAACATTATCAAAATGAATATGAGAATGGGTGCACGAGAGGAATATTATGGAATCCATCCACCGGCTATCAAACTTGGCATGGTGGAGGATGGCCTATATTATTCACCCATCAAGGTGCTTGCTCTAACTTTGCAAAGTTGTATTGGTTACTTTATATTTTGCATCGACCTCTTGCATTATTACTTCTACTTTGTTACACCATCTCGCTTAGTTTAAGCATCATATATGAGTATATGCCATACCTATCCATTTTACATACCTATTCCATGTGTCGTCACAGGTATGTTTTTCGATCGGATGTTGTTCTTTCATAATAGGTGTCCAAAAGGAAGAGGGTGAGTGCAGTCGTCAAGGAGTACAAACTAGGTATTTGGAAAAGGTAGTGATACCTGTTAAATCGAGATAGATCAGCAACCCACAGTAAAACACGGGCCCAATTTATTTGTACACACTTTACCCCTACTCCAAAGTGGCCAAACCCCTATTATAACTGGAGCCCGGCTTGAGTCTTGTCTATGATATCAATTCAAAATTTGAACTCCTAAATTTCTGCTTGTGCCTTACCTTCTCTCTTGTATGAAAACTAATTTCGATGAATCTCCTTGCTCAAAGGATCATACGATCTCAAAACAATAATGGGCTCTGCATTACTCTTGTCAGTACCTATCTCCCTTTTGCCTTGTAACGTTGTACTTAATTAATTGCTATTTGATTATGTATCATCAGTCTGCACCTGAGCTTCATTATCCTCTGTTTCTTCCAATATTATTTGATCTATATTTACTCTTTACAAAATGTAGAACAATGGCAACGCTTTATAAAGAATTTTCTTTGGGGAATTTATTGAATTATCCTTCCATCAACATGGAGAAGGGCTTTGTCCAGCCCGTGTTAACATGTAATGTAAGTTCATCCTTCTCAAGCCTTCAAAATTTGTTCTAGTATAGATTAGGATAGGCATCATTTCCTCCACTGTTGTTTGCTTTGCTGTTTACATCTGATTGGATGTTTGCAACAACTACCAGTTTCAAATTGTAGTTATAAAACATGTTCCTTATGCGTAATGTAGATCCATTTATTTGCTTATATAATTGTGAAACCTGTTACGTGTCTCCTTGTTTCCCTTTCAGACTCGTATCTCTTACGCCAGGCAGAACTTTAGGGAAGATAATGAGCCAAACCATTTTGAGGACAGCGAGATGACCCCAAGGTCTGTCTTGATGAAGACAGTGAGTTGAAGCTACTCACCGGCGGTGTGAGACAACCTCCTGGGCGATCGCTGCCTCAATCGATTCGACTTCTTGATCTCAACTTAAAGCGGAAAGGCTTGCTTGGCTCAGCTCCGACTTGAAGTCAAAGATGCAATGAAGATGTCAAGGACTGCCGTATGCATCTATCATGCCTTAAATCTAGTGTTGATGCATCTATCGTTGACACAACCGAGGTCTACTCGACTTCTTCACCGTTTGGGGGGCTCCGACCGCCGGGCCTAGTGCCTTACGAAGTGCTCTCGGTTTTGTATATTCTTTTGTCGGTAGCGTTTATTTGCACTTGGTGGCGAACTTTGATGCCCAAAGTGGATGTAATATGTGTGATAGCCGTGATAGCCTAAGCGTAAGTTGCTTGCTTATTTATTTCCTTGTTGTCTTGTTTATTTGTTTGCTTCTAGTCATTGCGTTCTTTTTCCGCTGTTTGCTAGTGGCTGCATTAACCTATTTTCTAAACTAGGCCACAATAACCATGGGCTAATATTTCTTTGTAGTGACACTAGTGACACTTTGGGCCTCCTCACGGGCCATAGAAACAAAGTGGGCCTTCTACGGGCCATAGAAGCGATGGGCCTTCTACGGTAGTAGAAACAATGGGCCTTCTACGGTCGATCATCAATGGGCCTTATACGGGCAAGTATGATTGATGGCCAAACATGGGCCAATAACAGCCGTGACATGGTCGTGTAAACGGGCTAGAGTTGGAATCGTCTGCTCATGGGCCGACCATAACGGGCCATCGTTAATAGGCCGTATTTGATGACGCAATGAAAATGGCCCAACGATAACGGACCACAAGCGGGCCGACCGTAACCACGGGCTGAATTTGGCCCTAGCGAGAGAATAGCGATAAGAACGGGCCGTAAGTAAATGAATGCTGAAATGAGCCAAGAATAAATGGGCTCGAGAAGGCCGATAGATAACATGGGCTGAAACAGCCCAATGGAATAAACCCGTTAATGGGTATAAAGTGATACATTGTTCATCACGGGCCGGTTCACCACGGGCCGTTAATGGGTGTAAAGTGATACACTTTGTTCATTACGCCGGGCCAGATTTCACCACGGGCCGTTAGTAGGCTGGCAAGAGTTACATAGGGCCTCATATGGGCGAAGACGCGTCATGGGCCATACATGGGCCGGTGAAAAACGGGCTGGAATCATATTGGATGGCCCAGATGACGCCATCGGGCCTAATTCGGATAGGGCGTAACGGCCTTGGGTTGTAGCGGGTCAGTAAATGGGCTATATTCGAAGGCAGTCGTTAATAAGCTTTCCATGGGCGGCCGCTTGACTTTTGACCAAGTCAAACGGGCCGCCTTTACACGTGAATGGGCCTTCGGGCCGTGCCACGCGGTCGACGATCATAGGCGCCTCTATCTCACCCACCACGCAGGGCCGACGTGTTTCGTCCGCCAATAAGAATTTTACACGTGGAAATTTCGCGATTGGTCGGGCTGTTAACGGGTTATCGGATCAAAACCCGACCGATAGCTTAACGGGCGTTCCATTACGGTGGATGCCTCGTGGCGGTCACCCTTGGCGAAGGCACTTCGCGTACGCGATTTATCATCATGGAAGTGGACACTTCCGTGATGATAATTTTGGTAATGTCATGGAACACTTCTACGACGACGAGGTATGGCATGACTATCTTGATTCGTCAGAATTTGTCATGGATGTACATGCATGACAAAAAAAGTGACCTACTGTGACAAACACGTATCATCACGGAAGTGTATTTTTTTGTAGTGCACACCCCCTGTTATTCTACGGCGACGGCAGCCTCACAACGCAGCGAACGGTGAACCTCATACTCCTCACGCTGGCGGGCATCCATCGCCGCATCTTCCCGGCTCGCGTCGTAGCTTTCCTAGGCCTCGCTCGCCGCCCACCGCCAGTGCTCTCGGCGCTGGCGCGTGGTCAACGTGGTCAAGGAACCGCTTCCATCGGACATGGATCTGTGCGTGGAGAGGCTGACAATTTGGGTCCACGGCCGCATGAAGGAAGTGCCTCCTTATTATGTGGAAAATAATGATTCCTCCACCGACAAGAGGGGACCCACCGGACGGGCAACCGTATTTCGAAAAACGTTTCCTCCCGGCTGCTGGGACCTACCGGCTACATCTTCGCAGATGCAAGGAAGTGCATCCGGCAAAAAAACGATTCGCCCCCGGCCGGGACCCACACTACATCTTCGCACGCAAGGAAGTGCCTGACAGTTGGGACCCACCTGGTCGAAGCGTACGTGGTGTTGTCATTCTGGTCGCGAACGTCTACGTACATACTGGTTGATGTAGAGGCGCGCACGTGTTGTAGTAGAGGCGTGCACGTAGCATGTACACGTATGTACAGCGGCAGTGTGCAAGAAAGAAAATACGGCCACGTACGTACATATGGGCTGGGTCTCGAACGCCTACTCGCGCATACGTACGGCCAGGGATCGTCTACATGGCTGGGTCAGAACGGAGAAACAGGATCGTCATCGTGTTCATGGGGAGCCAACCGGCTGGGTCGGAATGGAATGCGTCGTCGTGTTCATCGGGAGGGCTTGGACGGAACAGCCGATGGAAACAAGGCACAGCGCATCGCAGAACGGAGGAAAGCGGCCTTGTGTTCGACCGCCACGCTCAAAACGGGATCATGTTCATCGGGAGGGTCTGCATACCGCAAAAGCGGAGGAAAGCGGACTTGTGTTGGACCTCCTACGCTGAAACGGGGTCCCGCTGATCGGGAGGTGTGGCGTACCGCAAAACGGAGGAAACGGATTTGTATTGGAGCGCTTCTGATCCATTTGAAAACGGGGTCTTGTTCATTGGGAGGGGTCTCAAGCGACCGCAAAATGAGACTCCACGGATAATCTGTTCATCTCCATCATCAATTCCCCCTCCGGCCTCCATGGGCTACAGTTCATCCACCGTCGACGCCCCTCCACCTCCACATGGACTGTTCATCCACGGGCTCCTGCTCATCCAGCCTCGATCATGCGGCCACTCCACCGCCACTGTTCAACCAGCCCTCTCCACGGGATCCTGTTCAACCACCCCTCCATGGGCTATTGTTCATCCAGCCTCCATCGCTCATCTGCTCATCCAGCCCTCCACGGGTGGTCCTGTTCATCCGCCCTCCACGGGTCCTGTTCATCCAAATTCCCCAACCGGCTCATCGATCGGGGTCCTATTCATCCAGAGGCAACACCACGGGGTCCTGTTCATCCACCCCACTGGAACTGTTCATCCAAACCCCCCTGTGGGAGTCCTGGACTAAGGGGTCCTCGGGCGTCCGGCCTGTTATTCATTGGGCCGGACTGATGGGTTGTGAGGATATGAAGGCCGAAGAATATATCCATGTCCGGATTGGACTTTCCTTGGCGTGGAAGGCAAGCTAGGCAACCAACTACGAATATTCCTTCTTATGTAACTAACTCCATGTAACCCTAGATCTCTCTGGTGTCTATATAAACCGGATAGCGTAGTCCGGATAGAGAGACTCATTACCATATTCACATAGGCTAGACTTCTATGGTTTAGCCATTACGATCTCGTGGTAGATCAACTCTTGTAACACTCATATTCATCAAGATCAATCAAGCGGGGAGTAGGGTATTACCTCCATAGAGAGGGCCCGAACACAGGTAAACATCGTGTCCCCCGTCTCCTCGTTACCATCGATCCTAGACGCACAGTTCGGGACCCCCTACCCGAGATCCGCAGATTTTGACACCGACATTGGTGCTTTCATTGAAGTTCCACTGTGTCGTCGGCAAAGGATTCGATGGCCCCTTCGGTCGTCAGTAATGGCGTCGTCCAGGGAGAAACCTTCCTCCCCGGACAAATCTTTGTGTTTGACGGCTTCGTACTGCGGGCCAACTCGCTTGGCCGTCTGGAGCAGATCGATAGCTATGCCCCTGGCCACCAGGTCAGATTTGGAAGCTTGAACTACGCTGCAAATACCTATGGAGACTCGATCTTCAATGGGTTTGAAACCGCAGTGATCGCTCTCCCTCGTCCCGATGAACATGACTTATATCTATTATCGGATTACGTCCAGGAGATGGATCCTGTTGCTGCAACGGCTTCAGAACCGAAGCAGATCGTGCCCTCCGAGGCCACAAAGTCCGCGGTGTTGGAGCCGCACACGGACTTGACATCCTGCAATGTTTGCGTCAATGGAACTCCGGACTCCTCTTCGGCTATACGTTCCGGATCAGGTGCGCCTGCGGACACCGAGACATCTTCCAGCATTCACCTTTGGGTGACGTACTAAACTCTTTAAAGAACTTGTCCTTGGAGGAAGACTCACAGCCGAACTATGTTCGTTTCGAAGCTAGAGGCGGATGACGAGGAATTTTGCTTCCCACCTCCACCCACTTCATAGCCACGGTCGATGACTTAACCGACAAGCGTGCTTGACTATAATTCAAGACATCGACGACATGGACGGACGCGCCGACAAGGAGCAAGGCCAAGACCCGCCATTTACTGGACGTTGGACGGCCACCTCTTCGTATGATGTGTACATGGTTCATACACCTAAAGGATCTGGCGACGACAAAGAAGAGCCAGACGCGAATAAACCCTCAGAGACGCAGTCCAAGCACCGGCACCCCAAACGCCGCTCTAAGCCTCGTCGCTCAAAAGATATCAACACTGGCACTGGAGAAAATAGTACTCTGGGCGACGCCGAAAACAACGAAGACCCTGTCGGAGCTACATCCGAACAGGAGGAACATGAGAACAGGCAAGACAACCCTGATGAACAGGCCATGGAAGATGACTCGGAGGACGATAGTTACCGTCCACCCTCCAAGGAGGAGACAAGCCTCGGCAATGAAGATTTCATCATGCCCGAGGATCCTCTGGAGCAGGAGCACTTTAAGCTTCAGCTCATAGCCACTGCAAGGAGCCTGAAAAAGAAACAGCAGCAGCTTCAAGCTGAACAAGATATGCTCGTCGATAGATGGACTGACGTCCTGACAGCCAAAGAATACGGCCTCAAGCGCCCAGTCAAGAGCTACCCTAAACGCAGACTGCTACCTCAATTTGATGAGGAGGCACCGGAGAACACATCTCCCTCACAGACGCGGAAAGACCACCACGTGGTCGAGACAGGGCGGCCGACCGGCCACCCCGCGGTCAGGATAAAGCGGCATCTCAGGCCGAACAGCAGCCTGCCCCACCGCCCCGCAAAAATAGAGACGGAAGAGTTCAGGGTCACATGCACGACCTCCGGCAGACCCTGGACAGTAGAGCAGGACATACAAGATCGATCTACGGATCACGAGGACGTGCCTCGAGGCACGATGACGGCTACCTATTCGGACGTGACAAACCTAACCACGCCCAGGCCGAATGCCGCAGACGGACTCCATCAGAGCTACGCCGCGATGCGGCCTGGTATAGAGGTGCTGCACACCCTCTCTACTTCACAGACGAGGTGCTGGATCACAAATTCCCTGAGGGGTTCAAGCCCGTCAATATTGAATCATACGACGGAACAACCGATCCCGCAGTATGGATCGAAGATTTTATCCTCCACATCCACATGGCCCGAGGAGACGACCTCCACGCTATCAAATACCTCCCATAAAATCTCAAAGGACCAGCTCGACCTTTGGTTAAATAGCCTCGCCTCGAGAATTCCATCGGCTGGGAGGACTTGGAAGAGGCTTTCCTTGATAAGTTCCAAGGAATTTATGTCCGGCCACTAGATGCCGATGACTTAAGCCACATAGTTCAACAACCTGGAGAATCAGCCAGAAAATTCTGGACTAGGTTACTAACCAAAAAGAACCAGATCGTTGGATCGTCTCGATGCCGAGGCCCTAGTAGCCTTCAAACACAAGATCCGTGATTTAATGGCTAGCACGCCTACCTTGGCCAAGAAAAGCCAAAGTCTATGGCAGCCCTTACGGCCTCATGACCGCTTTTATGCTGGGTGAGGACAGCTGGCTGTCTCGTAGCAAAAACACGACCAGCGAGGCAGGCCCCACTCAGGCCAAGAACAGCACTGGCAAGCTCCGGCGCAATAGACACAAATGCCGAAGCAATGGCGACAACACCGATGACACCACAGTCAACGCCGGATTCAGTGGCTCCAAGACCGGCCAACGAAAGAAGCCCTACAAAAGAAACAACAACGGACCTTCCAGCCTGGACCGCGTACTCAGTCGTCCGTGCCAGATTCACGGCACCCCGGATATGCAAGCCAATCATACCAACAGGGATTGTTGGGTTTTCAAGCAGGCTGGCAAGTTAAATGCCGAAAACAAAGAAAAGGGATCACAAAGTGAGGACGAGGTCGAAGAGTCCCTGAGCCGAACACCTGGGGGCGTAAGAAATTTCCCTCAAGTCAAAAACGGTGAACATGATATACGCTACACACATCCCCAAAAGGGAGCGTAAGCGAGCACATAGGGACGTCTACGCGGTAGAGCCAGTCGCCCCAAAATTCAACCCGTAGTCATCGTTCCCGATCACCTTCGATCATCGAGATCACCCAACTAGTATCCGCCACGGCGGTTCAGCCGCACTAGTCCTTGACCCAATTATTGACGGGTTCCACCTAACACGAGTCCTGATGGACGAAGGTAGCAGCCTCAACCTGCTCTATCAGGACACATTATGGAAGATGGGCATTAACCCCTCACGAATCAAACCAACAAAAACTACCTTTAAAGGAGTCATACCAGGCGTAGAAGCCCGCTACACGGGCTCAATCACGCTGGAGGTGGTCTTCAGTTCTCCGGACAACTTCCGAAGCGAAGAGTTAATCTTCGATATCGTCCCATTCCGCAGCGGCTACCACGCATTGCTCGGACGAACCGCATTTGCTAGATTCAACGCAGTGCCACACTATGCTTATCTCAAGCTCAAGATGCCCGGTCCACGCGGCGTCATAACAGTCAATGGCAATACGGAACGCTCCCTCCGAACAGAGGAGCACACCGCCGCCCTAGCAGCAGAGGTACAAAGAGGCCTTCTCAAGCATCATCATGGTACGGCTGTCGCGCCCCTGGACGTCATTAAGAGGTTCCGGACTACACTGCAGCAGGACAGCGCGGCTCGTCAAGAGCTCGATTAGCAATTCGGCCTCCGTCCCAGTCCCGATGAAGTAGTGGCATCCGCACCACACGTACATAATTACGCACTCAAAATCCCATGGACATCGACGGAGGCACAAGCTAACCCGGGATCTACAGTTCGGCTAGACCGATCCCAGACACACATACTTTCACCTTTTTCCCTTTTTGTTTCAGGTTCCTTTTCTCACGGGCCTGATCACCAGTCCCTTTGAAGGTTCGGCATACAAAGGAGGCAAGCAGCATAGGTGTGTAGAGTAACCTCTAGACGTTCTTCTTGATGGTATTTCCACTTATTTCTGGGACCTCAAGACGCTTCTCTTGATCCCAAAGCATGTCAACAGTCTGGATGCTTATCGCACTATTTGTACAAGATACGCCTTGACGTATCCATCTAGTTATAATGAAAATGGTTTGCGGCCCAGTTTCTATGGTTTTCGCTTCTTACTTCATTTTAATCGGCTGCATCGGTACTCTTTTGTACGTCTCATATTCGCCAGGGGCTACTTATCGCCTAACAATATCGCAAAGAAAGTCCTAACACTTTATATACAAGTTCGCACCCAATTTAGCACCGTATGCATTGGCTCTGAATCATGTCTTTGGTCAAGAGTTGGGTTGCCCGGCTCCACAGTGCTTGCTACCCTACGTTACGCCCGCCCCATCGGCTAGGGTAGTAAAGGGAGAACTATCGCGATTGTGCCCTCGCCTTGACCGGATGAGCACCTCAAGAGAGAAAGCCGAAAATCGATCTGTCATGATACGGCGAGAGCTGTCTACTGTTCGAGGGTTACAAAATCGTTGGAGATTTTTCCGCGTCATGCGGCGATTGGCACTTCCCGATCAGATGTTAATAAAGACTTCGGCTTGGACCAGGGGCTGCGACTTGCTTAATTATAAAACTCCTATGGCTAAGTGAGGGTGTTTAAGCCGTATAGTCTGATTGCCTTGTTCGCAGCGCCTAAACAACTCCTCCAAAGGACCATATAATTGGATCAAGATTGTTTAGATCCCATCCCGAACACCACCAGATTACCTACGCGAGGGCGAAGCCGATGACCGCCAACCTCGGGACATAAACAACATGGCCGCACAGGAGGAAACAATTAAAGCATAACAAAATTACATTACAGGCTTTGTTTCCATAATACAATGCAAGGGCAACACGAATACATTTATTCAAATACAATGTCTTGCGAACATTGAGCTGCCACAAGTCGAGACCCTTCTATGGCATCCGCAAAATATCTCTCGGGTGTGCGGTGCTCCTTGCCCTCCAGCGGCCCGCTGGCAACTTCAACGGCGTTCATATTCGTCCACCACATCTTGCAATGAGCGAAGGCCATACGGGCACCTTCAATACACGCAGAGCGCTTGACGACGTCCGGCCGAGGACAGGCGTTCACCATCCGCCTCACGAGTCCGGTGAAGCTGCTGCTGCATAGCTTCGCTGGCCATAGCCAGATTATCAAATCCTTCATGGCTAGTTCGCCACCCTATGTAGCTCCACCAAATGTTTCAAATTTGGGATCGGTGAAGGACACGGAGGTTCCGCGCCGCATATTGCGACCAAAATAGCTTTTCCGTCGAACCCCCTCCTTCGGCTCGATAGAACTCCACGGCTTCTGATACACTGCATGGTAAATCCGCAAAAGCCCCTGGGGAACTCCGAACCCGGGTTAGTAAAAGGTACTGCTTCGCCGCATACTTGCTTTGCATCTTAAAAGCCTTACCCGCCGTGATCTTCTTGGCCTCCTGGATCTCCTGGAGGGCGGCCTGGGCCTCATGCTATGCGGTCTCCGTTCTCTAACGAGCCTTGGTGAGTTCGGCCCCTTGAGCCGACGCATCATGCTCCAAGGTCTCACATTTTTTCATCGCATCTTGGAGCTCCTGCTGGATTTCTTTGACCCGGGCCTTGAGCTTCTTCACGGGCAGCTTTTGCGGACAGCCTTCTCTCTCGGCCTCGCCCAGTGGCCTTCTCGTGGCCTCGACCTCGATCGTGGCTCCTGCATATTACACACTACATAGCCAATATACAGCCGCCCGCCTTCCGAACACACAGCCACTCGTTACTCACCTTGCTTCTCCTGGAGCCGAACCTTAACCTCGCCGAGCTCATTCTCGGTCCACTCCAGCCTCTGCCTCAATTAAGAGACTTCGGCAGCATGCGAGGTTGCGCCAACAAAGGACGCCTCGCTATGCATACATATTACGTTAGTCTCCTGCAACAGATGATCGATCCTCCGTCCAGGCTTCTCTCATAACACCGGACAAAGTTGACTCGCCTGTGGGCCATCACTACATGGGGTTTTTCTCTTTCTATGTCACTTACCTCGAAACCTATCAACAGGTTGCTGCAGGCTTCATTCAGTCCACTCTTGGCGGACTGAACCTTCTCAATCACCGCGCCCATAAGAACACGGTGCTCGTCCATAACGGAGGCACCTCGTAGCACCTCCATCAGGATGTCCGGCGCCCCCGAATAGATGGGGGCCACCGGCGGAAGCGGTGCACCCCCTCCTTCAAAGGGGGCTGCTCGCCCGACTCCAGAGCCATATGGGTCTCCAGAATCATATTCGGCTGAGGGCCGAATTGGATACGGCCCTCTTCGCCAGTCTCCATGGGGATTGGCTCCCCCATGTGTCTGACAGTGGAGGTCTCGCCTTGTGGCGCCTCCCGGCCAGCGTCCTGGGCTCCTCCCTTCGGAGCAGTCCTCCAGGAAAACACTTCGGTGTCGTCCCTGGCCCCGGCGGAGTAAGCAGGCGGTGGCGACATGCTCGCCATCTCTGACGGAGCCAACGAACCTCCAGATGAGGATCGCTGGATAAGGTCGCGGGCCGGACTGCAATAGTGTAGTTAACTATGTTAAAATAATAAAGAGAAAGGGCTGGATGTGCGCATGAATGAGCCATGTCACTTACGATGCGGCCTGGGGCTTAGTGCGGGGGCGTCATTCCGGACTACTGTCAACGTCCCACGCGGTATTGACCGTTGGGGCACCCTCCCCCTTTTTGGACGCTTCCGCCTCCAGATGCGCCGAAGTCGCCCTCTTCTTCTTCTTCTCCTCAGGGGGAGGGTTGTTTTCCTCCTCCTCCTTCTCCTCCTCTTCCTCGTTGTTGTCCTCCGGGACAGAGGAATGGGCGTCATCGTCTTCGGCATCACGTCCGAGGTGCCCTTGCGACGGGGACCACTCTTGGCCCCCTTGGCCTTCTTCTTGGCCTTCTTCACCGGCGCCTTATACGACGCCGACACCAGCATCTTCACTAGACGGGGAATGACTGGTTCTTCAGGCAGCGGAGCCGGACACTGGATCCGCTTCGCCCTCTCCATCCAGTCCTGAAAAACCAATAATAAAAGCTCACACATCATCCTCAAAACAATTAAGTTGGGGGTACATTAAAAATAACATACCTCGCTGGTGGGGTTTTTACAATCATGACCACGGTCTGAATCCGTGGCCGGTGGCTTCTCGTTGCCCTTAAAAAGCAACTTCCAGGCGCCTTCGTGAGTAGTCTCGAAGAGCCTTACCAAAGTCCGTGCTTCTTCAATTGAACTCCCACAGAGGGCGGCTTCAAGGCCATTGCACTAAGAATCCGCTAACTAGCATCACCTGGATTACATCGACGAGCTTGACATTCTTGGTCGCCATGCTTTGAACGCGCGTCTGCAACGCTATCAGCTTATCAGGTGAACACCAGTCCCGACTCTTCTCGACCCAGGAGGTGGGTCGCATGGGAGCGCCGGAGCGGAATTCGGCAGCTGCGGCCCAGGTGGTGCGGCGAGGTTCAGTGATATAGAACCATTGCTTCTGCCACTCCTTTACTGTGTCCACAAAAGTGCCCTTGGGCCAGGAGACGTTGGACGGCTTACTCACCATGGCTCCCTCCAAGACTACAGTCAAGGCCATCCACCACCTTCGGCTTCACGTTGAAGACTTTGAGCCACAGCCCGAAGTGGGGTTGGATGCGGAGGAAGGCCTCACACACGACGATAAACCCTGAGATTTTAAGGAAGGAATTCGGGGACAGATCATGGAAATCTATCTCGTAATAATACATCAGCCCGCGGACGAAAGGGTGGAGTGGAAACCCTAGCCCGTGGAAGAAATGAGGGACGAATACTACCCTCTCAGTGGACTCCAGCGTGGGGCCGACTTGTCCCTCGGCCTGCAGACAGTGGGCGATCTCCTTCGCCAAATATCTGGCCGCCCGAAGCTCAGTAATGTCCTCCTCCTTGACGGAGGAGACCATCCAATTGCCCTGACCACCGGATCCGGACATGGTTGCTTGAGTGGAAAGGAGATGAGAACTTGGGTGGTGGAGCTCGAGATTGGAAAGGCGGAGACAGAGAGAGAGCATGAGAAGAGGAAGGGGGAATCCTTATCCCCTTATAAAGGCAGCAAATATTCAACGCCTCCTCACTCGCCTTAAGATTCGCCTATTCCCAAGGGCTATATAAACGGCACGGTTGGGTTACCCATGCCTGCATTGATGAGAATCCCGCGATAAGGGGACACGATCTCTGCTTTGACAAGACGTGCCAATGGCAACTGCGTCTCGGGACGTGGGGGCGTTGAACATAAAAGCGGTCTGGAAATTATGACCGGACAGATGTGATGTCGTGTTGTAAAAAAGCTGTCAACAGATTAGATTCGTGCAAATATTATATTCTCTCTATGGATGTGTACGGTGTGTGTAACAGGTCCGTATACAATCATCGCATCCGAAGACTATCTTGGAGTTCGGAAAAAGGGGAACCCGCCTTGCAATGCCGAAGACAATCTGCGCCGGACACCTCGTCATTGAAGCCAGGTTCAGGGGCTACTGAGGGAGTCCTGGACTAAGGGGTCCTCGGGCGTCCGGCCTGTTATTCATTGGACCGGACTGATGGGCTGTGAAGATATGAAAGCCGAAGACTATACCCGTGTCCGGATTGGACTTTCCTTGGCATGGAAGGCAAGCTAGGCGACCAACTACGAATATTCCTTCTTATGTAACCGACTCCATGTAACCCTAGATCTCTCCGGTGTCTATATAAACCGGAGAGTAGTCCGGATAGAGAGAGACTCATTACCATATTCAAATAGGCTAGACTTCTAGGGTTTAGCCATTACGATCTCGTGGTAGATCAACTCGTGTAACACTCATATTCATCAAGATCAATCAAGCAGGAAGTAGGGTATTACCTCCATAGAAAGGGCCCGAACCTGGGTAACATCATGTCCCCCGTCTCCTGTTACCATCGATCCTAGACGCACAGTTCGGGACCCCCTACCGAGATCCGCTGGTTTTGATACCGACACCCCTTCGCAACGCCACCGCTCATCCAGAGGCAGCATCGATCGGCTTCAGCTTAGCGAGTAGTAGCGGCGAATCGCCGATCAGGTTCGCTTAACAGCCATTGATGGATCGCCGGGTTCAAGAACGCGTAGCCTCAAGTGCAATCGCCGTTCGCTTAGAGCCCAACGCCTCGCTCGGGTTCGGTTAGAGCCCAACGCCTCACACCCACGCGCATGCGTGTACGAGAGAAACGCGCCTCGCTCGGCCCCGATGTAACACCCACGATGCGGCTATATCTCCCACGTGTCGAGGCACGACTTGGAGGCATAACCGCATGGTGGTTTTGTCGCAAGAAGGGCCATCTTCACACAATCCCATGTAATGAACAAGAATGGGATAAGGAGTTGGCTTACAATCGCCACTTCACACAATACTTAAATAATTCATACATCATCCAAAATACACAAATAGTCCGACTACGGACAACCAAATGAAAAGAAGATAACCCAACCGCTAGATCCCCGATCGTCCCAATCGGGCACCACTACCATCGATCATCCAAAAAGAAACATAGTAACGACCAAGGTCCTCGCCGAAACCCACTTGAGCTCTGGTTATGCCACCCGCACCGGGTATCGCCGGCACTCGCAATCGCTTTTGGTAGAATCTGTGAGTCACGAGGACTCAGCAATCTCACACCCGCGAGATCAAGACTATTTAAGCTTATAGGAAGGATGGCGTAATGAAGTGGACCTGCAGCAAGCACTAAGAAATTATGGTGGCTAACATACGCAAATAAGAGCGAGAAGAGCAGCAACGCAAATGGTCACGAAGCTAGATGTGATCCTGAAACTACTTACGTTCATACATAACCCAAACCGTGTTCACTTCCCGGGCTCCGCCGAAAAGAGACCATCACGGATACACATGCGGTTGATGTATTTTAATTAAGTCAAGTGTCAAGTTCTCTACAACCGGACACTAACAAATTCCCATCTGCCACATAACCGCGGGCGCGGCTCGCAAAAGTTTATACCCTGCAGGGGTGTCCCAACTTAGCCCATTACAAGCTCTCACGGTCAACGAAGGATATTCCTTCTCCCAGGAAGACTCGAT
The DNA here is from genome assembly GCA_021605145.1 of Aegilops bicornis. Classification (NCBI taxonomy): domain Eukaryota; kingdom Viridiplantae; phylum Streptophyta; class Magnoliopsida; order Poales; family Poaceae; genus Aegilops; species Aegilops bicornis. Next base: position 536,089,286 of record CM038671.1, on the reverse strand, counting down.
CAGACTGGGAATCCCAGTTACAAGATATTTCGACAATGGTAAAACAAGACCAGCAAACCCGCCCGAATGTGCTGACAAATCCCGATAAGAGCTGCACATATCTCGTTCTCAGGGCACACCAGATAAGTCAAGCTACGAGTAAAACCAGGCCTCGAAGTTTCGAGGTGGCCCCAGAAAGTTGCCGGTTCGACCAACACTCGTGAGGAGCGCCGGCCCGGGGTAATAAAGATGACCCTCGGGCTCGCAAAACCCAAGGGAAAAAGGCTTAGGTAAGCAAAAGTAAAACCAAGGTTGAGCCTTGCCGAAGAGTTTTATTTAAAGCGATCCGTCAAGGGGTCCTATAAATCACCCAACCGCTGCGTGAGGAACGCATAAAATCAAGGAACATAACACCTGTATGGCCGGAAACTAGGGCGGCAAGAGTGGAACAAAACACACTGCATAAGGCCGAGCCTTCCACCCTTTACCAAGTATATAGATGCATTAATTAAGTAAGAGATATGTGATATCCCAAAATATCCATGTACCAACATGGAACCAACTTCAACTTCACCTGCAACTAGCAACGCTATAAGAGGGGCTGAGCAAAAGTGGTAACTTAGCCAAACAATGGTTTGCTAGGAAAGGATGGTTAGAGGCTTGACACGACAACATGGGAGGCATGATAAACAGGTGGTAGGTAGCGCAAGCATAGCAATAGAGTGAACAACTAGCAAGCAAAAATAGAAGTGATTTCGAGGGTATGGTCATCTTGCCTGAGATCCCGCAAGGAAGAAGAACGGGTCCATGAAGAAGACAAACGAACGAAGTCGAACAAATCCTCACAAACGCGACGTTATTGGAACTAACCCGAAGAAGCAACACCGGAAAGAAGCAAACAACATGGTAAACAACCATCACATAAACATGGCATGATGCACAATCAAGTATGATGCATGTCCGATTTAATGAGCATGGCATGGCAAAGTGCACAAACAATACTACAAATTAAGTGGAGCTCAATATGCCACAAGTTGCATATTGACGAAACACCACATCAATTATTTAGGTCTCTCTCGTTTATGTACCCAACAATATTAAATGTTATTAAACATGGCAAGGGGGGAAAACATATATAAACTATCTATCTATGCAAGTTTAAATGAGGCCGGAAACAACAAACAACAATTTTGGAAAATCCCCATAAGCATATTTTGGTTATGGTACTGTTCAGCCCTAAAACATATTTAAATGTTGTTAAACAGTAAAACAAAGGGCACCATGTTAATCTATGCATTTTTCTACCCCACTTACATATAAAGTTTATTGAATTTGGAGCTACGGTTATTTAGTTATGAAATAAAACATTTTAGCATGGCATGTGAGCAAATTAAAGCAAACAACAATTTAAACATTTTAAACATGGATGAAAGTTGCATATTATGAAACTAGATGAAATTCTAAGCATTTTACATGTTTAAAACATTTTAAACCGATGCACGGTTAATGAGTTATTATATGCATGATGTGCAGCGACTTTTCTGTAAAACAGTAAATCTCTGGATAATAGACAAATTCACAGGCAGGAAAAAAACATGCACTGGGCTGAATCTGGATCTGGGCGAGGGTTGCTCACATTGGGCCAAGCCCAGCTGAGCCTGGAGGCATGGCGCGGTCAATGGAGCGGGCTGAACCGAAAGCGGACTTGGCGCCATTTACGGGTCATCGTCTGCGCTGCGTTTCGCACGCAGGCGGGAGGTCGGCGTTGGACTTGGCGGTCTCGGTGGGCGGCGCTGCGCACTGGAGCCGTGGACAATGTCAGGGTGCAGGACTCGCGGATCTGGCAGACGGGCGACGAATGGAGCAGGGGAGGTCGATGCGGTCACGTGCGGGCGAGCGGGAAGCAGAAGAGGTTCGAGCATCCGCCTGACGCAGAGGATGGCGGCGCTGTTCGTCGATGAAGAAGACAGACAGCAAGACAGGGCATGCGGTTGGGAGACGCGACGAGGTCGGGGAAGCACTGGACTTGCCGGATCTTGCGGCGGCAGGGGGCGAAGGCAGCACAAGGCGCAGGTGCTCGCTGCTGAAGGCGCGGAACTTGCTGAGCTTGGACGCGGGGCTCCGATGACGCGGGAAAGGCGTGGGAGGCCGGAGTTGGGCGTATCCGGGCGAGGAAGGCCTTGGACGACCCGAGGCGCAACGGATCCAGGAGACAGGACGGTGGTGAAGCTCCAAGGCCATGGCGTTTCCTTGAACCGCCGTGAGAAGAGGGAGACATCACGCCAGAGAAGAGAAGAACCAGGGAAGGGAGAGAAAGGAAAACGAGGGGCGCGGCGAAGCAGTTCCTGCAGTGCTCGGCGCCAAGGTTCACCGCCCGAGTTGTTGCTGGCTTGTCTTGGTGGTGCTCAGAATCTCCAACGAGGTGCGACTGCAGGAGGCGACGGGAGGAGCGGGCTCTCGCTATGGGAGGCCGGGAGCGAGGCTGCGGTGGATTGGCTGGATCTGAAAACGAGGAAGGAAGGAGGCTGGTTGGCTAGATGTGGAATTTGAGGAGGATTTTTGGAGAGGGTGGCGGCGGCGGGTGAGGGATTGGATGGATGGGACAGCTTGTCTAAAATCTATGGTTAGGCTGCTTATATAGCAGGGAGAGGGGTTTGGAGCTCTCCGATTTAGATCAGACGGCTCCGGGATAATTATGTTAGGGAGTCCAATACTAAAATGAAGATGTTTTAGGGATTTTTGAAGATGAATCGAACCCTAAAGAATACAGCCCGGGTCGGATTCGTGACAGGTTACTTAATGCGATTTAGAGGTGTGACAAAAGGCCAACAAAGACAAAGGGGTTTGACAAAGGTCAACGGAGACGAAGCGAGAAGCGGCAACTATAAACGACTACGAGTTTTATGAAAACATGCGGATGCGATGCGGATGATGCAATGATGAATGCAACAAACAAATAAATCACATGGCGACAACGAAAAAAACATGGAAGGCGTCTGGAGCGTCGGTCTCGAGGCATTACAACACTCCACCACTACGAGAGGATCTCGTCCCGATATCTAAGGATGGCGCCGGAGAGAAACGGAAGAGGAAGAGGTAAAACAAAGTTGCTTCTTTGACAAACGAGTGAAACCCACAAACCTTGAGAGGTTGAACAAATCAAAAGAAAGAATACAATGGAGGTGAACGAGATTGTAAACACTGCGTTAGCAGAGAAGAACAAAGAACATGATGAGAACCAAGAGCTTAGGGGGCAAGATAAATTTTGAAGCCACTCCGGTTAAAACAAGATAGAGTAGGATTAAGAATGATATAATTTGGACAGAACTCCGACTGAGAATGGAAGGAATTAACATGAACTTGAGAAGATGTGATGATACTTGATGAAATCAACAACACACTACCTCCGGAACTATTGAAAAATGGCACAAGGGGTAAGAAAGATTTCAGACCGCACTTTGGTTGAGGAAGGAGGCAAAACTTGATAAGATGAGAGAGCTCGAATGTAAACACGACACTCTGGTTAAATGGATAAGCAAGGAAAAGAACATGATCTCCAAAATGAGATGATGGGTCGAAGAAAACATCACAATGCCTTCGGGATAAATGAAAGAGTGGAATCAAGAGAACAGAGAAGAGAACAACAACTTCTATCACAATTGAATTTGAAAGAGCCTCCTTAAAAAGAAGGATTGAACGGAGCTGTTGGAAAACCAACAAGAAAAAGAATAAGCTTGTAGTGGACTTATGGAAACACCTCAACATTATGAGGTGACAAACGGCCACTAAAGGAAGCCATTGATTTGAGTGAGAGCACCAAGGCGATGAAAAACTTCTTTCACCAAGAGGATAGGAGAAAACTTGGATCATCGATAAGCACCATAATAGCAACATTCCTTAGGGAAGGCTTTAGGTGAAACATGACACAGATAAATCCAACGAAGAGATTGGTGGATTTAAAATATCTCATTCTTGACAACATGTGAATCATGAAACGCGAACTCAAATTGTCAAGAATGACATAACACCACCCTCAAATGATAAGGTAGAACGAATTGCACTTTGGAATGTAGGAAGAAGAATATTTGAGCTCTTCCAACAAGAATCTTGAGAACACTTCGAGAATGAATTAAATCCTTGATGAACCACCATGAAGAAACTCCATGGAGAACTCCGTAATGAAAGGATGATAGAAAGAAAGAGAAGTTGAAAACACAAGGTGAAGCCTTGCAGGATAAGATGAAGCTTTGAAATGATATAACCGAGAAAACTTGGAACTCGGAAAGAAAGATGAACAAATGAAATCAAGAATTTTGATGAACCTCCGAATAAGGAATTGAATTTACTCGATGAAACGAGAATAAGTATTACATTATGATCATCCTTCACCAATTAAATTGATGACAAGCTATGGATTTGGCATACTACTTATTCTCGTAGAAAGGATTAAGATAGATATGGCTCAAACTTGGGAAGGTCTTCTTCAAACGAACCAATTTGTAGGATTGGAAAGAATGAACGAATCTATATGATAACGAAGGAAGAGAACTCTTGAACGAACCACCGTAAGAATTGAAAATGAACGAAGAAAAGATAAAGAAACACCGGGAAGAATTAGAAAATGAACGAAGATACTTGAGAGAATTTAGATACAAGTGAACGCAGAGATCCCGAGCTGATTAGATAATACTTGAATGATGCACCGGTATGATTTGGAGAATGAGAGCTGAAAGCTTGAATGAATAATTCTGAGATGATGGGCTCCGGAGAATCAAACTGAAAAGACTCCTGAAATGCTTCGGATGGGTGAAAAGAATTCTCACAATCTAAAACAATTATGAGAGGATGGCATCAAGCTAGAACCACGAATCTTCGAGAGAATGGACCAAGATTTAGAGGAAACGCTTCTTCGGTCTTCAAATTTTGAGAATCACGATGAGAAACACCACCATGAATTATTGAGGCACTCCAGAATGAAGAATAGAAGGTTGAGCCAACGATGAAAAGAATTTGAAAGATCTTGGAGAAAGACATAAGACTGATGGTAATTCATTCTTACGTCAAACTTTGAAATGAATTTGAGAATAACTCCGGAAAAATTAGAAGAGACGGGTAAGATCCTGGAAAAAGACCCGTGGGTTAGGGCCCACTAAAAAGATACACCGTTGAACGATTTAAAAGAGAGATGCGCCGGTTGAATTAAATGGCTTGAATGAGATAACAACCTCGAGATAGCTTGAAAGGATTATGAATAGAAACTTGAATCTTCTGGGATATCTTCAGCACTCCAGATAAACATGAATAGCAAGAGGTGGATGATTAAGAAGTGCACCGGTCATGAGAAAACATTTGAAACAAGGAAAGATATGATCGACAAAGCTTGAATTGAATCCACCGGAGAAGAAAAGAGAGCGAAGAATGATAAACCTGAAGCTTCCTGAGAATCACCGGATAAGAACATTGACGGAAAAGAATGGAGAGACTTCGCATCAATAAATGGATAGTTGATTAAGAAATCTGAGTCCTTGAAGAAAGAGGGTGGGAGGGCGGGAAAAACAAAGGCAACTTGGGACGGATGAAACAAACATCGTTGAGAAAACTTAGAATTGATCACGCGAATGTTGAAATGATAGGATCCACTTGAAGAGAAGCACGTCGGTTGGAAGAGAATTGGCATGACAATCTCGATGATCAAGAAGGCTTAGTATGCACATAGAAATATGAGAACACCGCTTAGGGAAGGTATGGAATCAACACTTGGCACTGAAGCAACTCAAAAACCATGAAACAAAACAAAAACAAAGGATTTGGCTTGCAGAATAAGCCGGAAACAAACATATGATAGATCCCATATCATATCATGTGTCTATTGGAAAGATAATCTAGGAGTGTCACAACCCTAGTTCAGGCCTTGCTTGTCTTTGCATTAGCTTCCATGCATCATGTTTAAATTTTTCTTAAATTTGAAATAGGGATGACAGAACCCCAGCACCCCCCCCCTAAACCTATTAGGGTTTACTTAATCCTTTTTCAATGAACCTGAAATGCCCGTCTAAAATGTTCATCATCTTTGCCTTGGTCCAGAACCTCTGACAAAATGGTGCACAATTTTCTAGGACACATAAGGTCACTGAATTAAATCATATGCTATTTGCAATTGGGCATTTAAATGCTATATATTATTTTAAGTGCTCAATTAATTCTGAACTTAAGTGAGGGCTGTTAGGAATAATCCAAACAGCGCCCACAAATATTTTCAGGATTTTAGAAAATGCTCTGGCATTTTTAATAAAGCCAAAACAATTGCAGAAAATAGAAAAAACAGAAACTAACTAGAAAACCGGAGAGAGAAGGCATCAGACTGGCAAAGCACACTTACCGCCCAGCCTCTAGCAGGCTCCACCGGCAGCCCAGCCACCTGGCCGCCCACCGAGGGCAGGGCGCCTTCTTCCTCCTGCCAGAGCCGCGTGCACACGCCCGGCAGCTGCCCGCTGGCTGTCCCTCACGCCTGGACGTCTTCCACGACGCCACGCAACCCCCCGACCCCTCTCCCTCTCCCTGTGGTCCTCCCCCTCCTCTGTTTCTCCCTCCCGAGCACACCGAGTTGCTGCCCGCCGGGCTGTTTTGCCGCCTGCCGTGTCCACGGCATCCCCCTCGCTCCCCGATCGGCCCACGAGCCCGGGCTGGCACATCCGCTACGCCGTCCCTCACGATCCACGCGACTGGAAAGCCCTCGGAATGCCGCCATCGATGTCATCTTCTACCTCGGGTAACCGAGATCGCCGGCGCCCATCCGTCGTCCACGGTGCCTCCCCGAGCCTGCTGATCCCTCCATTGGAATCCATGTGAGCTCCGCCGCCTTTCCCCCTTCTCCCCGTGCTCTATTTCCCTCTCCAGCCGCCGTTCCCATCGAGCCCGAGAGCTCGGCTCCGTCAACCATGTTGCCGCTGTACATCGTCACATAGAGTCGCAACCGAGCACATAGCCGTGCTCAGCTCAGAACGCCAGAAGCCCAAAACCCCTCCAAAGCTTCCTCGCCAGGCTCGCAACACCGAAACCGCCGAGACCCGAACTCCCGGCCGCCAGATTCGTGCTCGCCGCCGTCGACTCAGACCACCCCGGCTCCTCCCGCTTGGCCTACTAGATGCGCGCGAGCCCCAACTACGCATAGGACCAAACCGCGGTCAATTTGGTCGACCGTGGGCAAATTCCGACCCCCCTCCGCCATCTCGGCCTCGCCGGCGACTCAACGCCGGCGGGATTGACCCTGCTGACCAGGAGTTTGACCCCTGGCTGACTAAGTTGACCGGGTGGGCCCAGCACCCCCTCGGTCTATGCGACAAATGGGACCCGCCTGCTAATTATGTTAGGATTAGGACTAACTAGAAATTAGTTAGACTAATGACATCGACACGGGGACCCATCGGGTCGTTTGACTGGACGGGTCCGCTGACCTGCACGAGGTCAAGATGACGCTAGGATGACGCAGTTAATCATTTTCTGGATTTAATATAATTCAGGAAATTCCAGAAAATAGTTCAAACTTCAAAAATTCATAGAAATTAATCTGTAGCTCCAAATGCAAAGATTTATATATGAAAAATGATCAGAAAAATACAATCTATCCATCTGTACCATTTTCAAGCACGTTTGAACAACTTAAACCTGCTGTATACAACAATTTGAATAAATGGAATTTGAAATGCCTTATGTGGAGTTTGAATTTGAACCTAGGGTTCAAACCAACTTCATTTAACCTGCTGCTAGTTGCATTAGATCAAACCACAGCATATTGTCATGTCATGATCATGCATCATATTGTGCATTGCATTGATTGTGCTTCTTCTTTGTTTGTCGGTGCTTGTCCCCTCTCAGTAAGACGTGTACCGACGATGTGATCGATGACACCAATGAAGAAATATACTATCTTCGAAGTGCCGGGCAAGCAAAACCCCTTGCTCATTCCGACATAATCCCACTCTCTCGCCTCCTGCTCTCTTTTTAGTGCATTAGGACAACATCGATTCAATCGTTACATGCCGCGGTAGCTGAACCCTTTTTCCTCTGCAGATGACCTGTCATTGCCACAAAGAATAGATGAAACCCACTAGCATGAGTAGGAGTTGTTTGAGCCCTAATGTGCCTACTCATTCATGCTTGTTTGTCATGCCTGCTACTACTTAGAGTTGAGTCGTGTCCGATTCATCGGGATGAATCGGAGGTGATGAACATGTCCCGTAGGTGAGCTAAGTGTGTGAACACAATCTGGTAAAGGTAGCGGTGAGAGGCCATCTAGGAGTACATGGTGGGTTGTCTCATTGAAGCCGTCCTCGTGAACTGAGTTCTGTGTTTGTGATCCATGAAACAAGCATTACCACGCATTGGGCCCGAAACCAATGGACCCTCTCGACTTATTAATCGCTGCCCTTTGCCCTCTGTCCGTGAGTTGCAACTAGTTTCTAGTGTTCGTAGGATATGTGTTGACGCCGTATGAAGCGCTGACCGAGGGTGGGCTATGATGCGGTAGATACACCGTGGCCCGGTGTACCGAGCGCCGCTTGGTGTCTCGGGAACCCCGCACACATCGTTTGGGGCTGTGAGCGAAACTCCGCCGGATCTCCTCGCGATGGAACCCGAATAGGCGATAAACCCGACTAGAGACTTGTGTGGTTAGTCGTCGTGGCCGACTCCTCGCCAGCTTCCGCTTGAAGGTTGCCGAGATACGACGACGGTACATGGGGGTAAGTGGCGAGAGCGTGTGTGAAGAAGTACACCCCTGCAGGTTATAAATGATCTACTCGAATAGCCGTGTCCGCGGTAAAGGACTTCACAGGTTGCCTGTATGATTCATAGACAAGTGAAAGTGGATACTCTAAAATGCGCAAGATAAGCGTGAGTGCTATGGATGGCGCTCTCGTGGGGAGACGGGTGCATCCATAGTGGTGTATTGATATGGTGAATATGTGGACTCGTAGCGCCACCTCAAAAGAGTTACTTGCAAATGTAGTTTAGGATAGCCACCGAGTCAAAGCTGGCTTGCCGCAGCTTAAACTCCACCACCCCTTTGTTGATAATACCGGCGCATATGTAGTTAGTTCCGATGTAAGTCTTGTTGGGTACATTTGTACTCACGCTTGCTTAATTTATGTTTTGCAGAGAGACTTGATCTCGCTAATAGTTCCGCTGTGGACTTGACGTTTAGCTTGATACCTCGGCTATGATCTTGTGCCCTACAGATCTAGTAGATAGTCAGGCTTCTCAGCCTTTTTCATTTATAGTTGATTGTACTCAGACATGTTAAGCTTCCGCATGTGTTTGACTTGTATGCTTTGAATGTTGGGTCATGAGACCCATGTTTGTAATATCTTGGCTCCTCGGAGCCTAATGATTAAATACTTGAGTCGTAGAGTTATGTTGTGATGCCATGTTGTATTTACACATATCGAGCATATTGTGTGTATGATTGAAATGCTTGGTATGTGAGGGATCCGACAATCTAGTTGTTTATCCTTGGCAGCCTCTCTTATGGGGAAATGTAGTCTAGTCCTTCCTTGAGCCATAGTAGTCTGCTATAGCCCAGTTCACCGGAGTCCTGCTAGCCCAAAGACTACTGCTCAGACACTTGATCGGGCCGCATGTGTTTCACTTAGTTCCTCGTGGTTCCGTTCCCTTGGTGACATCCGAGTCCTGCCTAGCTACATGGCCCGGGATCCCGGAGTCCTATTAGCCCAAAGGCTACAGCCGGATTCACACGCTGGCGACCGACATGCTCGGGTTGATTCGTGTATGCTCTGTCCCCATGGGTTAGTGCCGCTTTGGGTTCACGACCAGCCATGTCGGCCCGGGTTCTCTTCATTATATGGATGCTAGCGACACTATCATATACGTGAGCCAAAAGGCGCAAACGGTCCCGGCCATGGTAAGGCGACACCGTGGGAATACCGTGCGTGAGGCCGCACAGTGATATGAGGTGTTACCGGCTAGATCGATGTGACTTGGAATCGGGGTCCTCACAAGGAGCTACTTGAATTCCCACTTATAAACTCCCGAAACTTTCTGGTTATGCAATCTGGTGTTGGGGATACAGGGGACGCAATATATCTCACCCAAACTAACAATACCTAGATCCAGCTGTATCCATCCGTCAACACATAACCAAGAAAAACTCCGGAAATCATGTACCTCAACCTTCAAAAGGCATCCGTTATACGAGTTATGGCAATACTCCCTAACTCCCGCCCCAGTACTGGGTGGCGTCGAGATGATCTCACCAACAACTGCATAAAAGAGATTTTCGATGTCGGCGAAACTCGTGTATTCCGTAATCGCAACGATAAAATTCGACGACAACACCTCGTAGCTCAACTCCCCGACACCGCCACAACCCCTAAATGTCAAGAGGGCACCAAGAACAATGTTCTCATCACAAAACCAACGGAACGATTCCAAGATACCCGCGTGATCCTAAAAAAATATTTTAGTGATATTTGATGAGAGGAAAGTCAAAACATCTACGTCAGGAGGCCTCACCAGAGCGACGAAGGGACTGAGGAGTAAAAACAATCCTACTCTCCGATAGATATAATCCTAAGACTCAAAACAATTTTTGGTTCTAGACTAAAAAACGTCAGCGATTCGATCAAGCAGGGGGCTCCTAAGTCGGGATGGCTCGATTACCAATCTTGTAACATTCCACGATGCGGCTATATCTCCCACGTGTTGAGGCAAGACTTGGAGGCATAACCGCATGGTGGTTTTGTCGCAAGAAGGGTCATCTTCACACAATCCCATGTAATGAACAAGAATGGGATAAGGAGTTGGCTTACAATCGCCACTTCACACAATACTTAAATAATTCATACATCATCCAAAATACACAAATAGTCCGACTACGGACAACCAAATGAAAAGAAGATAACCCAACTGCTAGATCCCCGATCGTCCCAACTGGGCACCACTACTGATCATCCGAAAAGAAACATAGTAACGACCAAGGTCCTCGTCGAAACCCACTTGAGCTCTGCCATGCCCACCAAGACCGGTATCGCCGGCACTCGTGAATCGCTTTTTTAGAATCATGAGTCACGAGGACTCAACACTCTCACCCCCGCGCGATCAAGACTATTTAAGCTTATAGGAAGGATGGGGTAATGAGGTGGAGCTGCAGCAAGCACTAAGCAATTATGGTGGCTAACATATGCACATAAGAGCGAGAAGAGGAGAAACGCAAACGGTCGCGAAGCTAGAAGTGATCCTGAAACTACTTACGTTCATACATAACCCAAACCGTGTTCACTTCCCGGGCTCCGCCGAAAAGAGACCATCACGGATACACACGCGGTTGATGTATTTTAATTAAGTCAAGTGTCAAGTTCTCTACAATCGGACATTAACAAATTCCCATCTGCCACATAACCGCTGGCACGGCTCTCGAAAAGTTTATACCCTGCAGGGTGTCCCAACTTAGCCCATTACAAGCTCTCACGGTCAATCGAAGGATATTCCTTCTCCGTGAAGACCCGATCGGACTCGAATCCCGGTTACGAGACATTTCGACAATGGTAAAACAAGACCAAAGAAGCCGCCCGAATGTGCCGACAAATCCCGATAGGAGCTGCACATATCTCGCTCTTAGGGAACACCGGATAAGTCAAGCTACGAGTAAAACCAGGCCTCGAAGTTTCCCAGGTGGCCCTCAAGAAGCTGCTTGGTTCGACCAACTGATGAGGAGCGCCGGCTGGGGTAAATAAAGATGACCCTCGGGCTCGCAAAAACCCAAGGGAAAAGGCTTAGGTAAGCAAAAGTAAAACCAAGGTTGAGCCTTGCTGGAAGAGTTTTATTTAAAGCGATCTGTCAAGGGGTCCCATAAATCACCCAACCGCGTGAGGAACGCAAAATCAAGGAACATAACACCTGTATGACGGAAACTAGGGCGGCAAGAGTGGAACAAAACACCAGGCATAAGGCCGAGCCTTCCACCCTTTACCAAGTATATAGATGCATTAATTAAGTAAGAGATATGTGATATCCCAAAATATCCATGTACCAACATGGAACCAACTTCAACTTCACCTGCAACTAGCAACGCTATAAGAGGGGCTGAGCAAAAGTGGTAACTTAGCCAAACAACAGTTTGCTAGGAAAGGATGGTTAGAGGCTTGACATGGCAACATGGGAGGCATGATAAACAGGTGGTAGGTAGCGCAAGCATAGCAATAGAGCGAACAACTAGCAAGCAAAGATAGAAGTGATTTCGAGGGTATGGTCATCTTGCCTGAGATCCCGCAAGGAAGAAGAACGGGTCCATGAAGAAGACAAACGGACGGGTCGAACAAATCCTCACAAACGCCGACGTTATCGGAACTAACCCGAAGAAGCAACACCGGAAAGAAGCAAACAACATGGTAAACAACCATCACATAAACATGGCATGATGCACAATCAAGTATGATGCATGTCCGATTTAATGAGCATGGCATGGTGAAGTGCACAAACAATACTACAAATGTCGGTGGAAAACGACACCTATGGGATCACAAGAATCCCTACTGCGGTTGCGGGGCGCGGGGTTGAGAGAAGAGCGGGTCTAACAGAGAGCACGCGGTTCGTTTATCCAGGTTCGGGCCACGAGGATGCGTAAAACCCTAGTCCTGCTTTGGTGGATGTATATGTGAGTTCTTGAACTAGCTACGGGGTGTGACGAGCTCCAAAAAGCCGAATCCTTCTCCTCATCGCCTTGGGCCTCCTTTTATAGAAAAAAAGGGGTTGCCACAAAGGGCACACGTGGAGGTGGAAAAGCAATAGTGTTGCGTGGTTATCCTCGGTATTATAGGACAAAGTGCATTTAACGCGAGGCTTAGGTGTCCTTCACTTTATCGGGGCGGGCGAGGCCTGGCCCCGCCTGTCAGCCGCTCCTCCAAGCTTCGACATCGCGTCTCAGCCAGCGATGCATGCGGTGCCATGTAGGCAAAGGTGCAGCTGAGGTGGCGCGGTGGTGGAGCCTTCACGAAGGCTGCATGTTGCCACGCAGGTGCCTGCCCAGCTGGTTGGGTCGGCAGGTGCATGCAGATGGCGGCAGAGACTTGGTCACTGGCCTCGACGGTGGCCTCCTGCTGGTGCGCTTATGCAGGGCCTTGCCGGTAGCCCGGCAAGGGTCTTTCCAGTGCTGCAGAAAGGCCCCCGGCAAGGATCTTGCCGGGGGTCTTATGGGTTTCTTCGGTGAGGATGGCTGCCTTCCTATCCTCATTTGATTTGACTATTCTTTGTTTTCACAAAGATCTGCATGCCACCTCGGAGGTGCCTTCCCGAGCCCCGGCCCCATGTGGATGATGGCGTTGGGGATCGTGGGCTCAAGGGTGGCTCACTCTGTTGGCGTGGGGCGAGCTGCCCCGGCAAGGGTCTTCCCGGGGCCGTTGAGGCTGCCCCGGCAAGGGTCCTTGCCGGGGAAACCTGCTTCGTCCATCTGATCTTTGTGGCCTTGGTCCTTGTCGTTGCTTTGCTTCGTCTTGTGCCTTCGGCTTTGGTCTTACCTTGGCTCACCCCCTCGCTCTGCTTGGTGTGGTCGCGGGCGCGGCTCTGACTGCCCGTGCATAGGTAAAGGGGTACAAAAATGTGCCCCTAGTTTTGTACACATAAGTGCGACACGTTGTTGGGTCAGGCCCAAAACGGTGCGTGGGCAGGCGGGGCGGTTTTTACCGCGGTAACTGCTCCGTCCGCTCCGCTTCTCCACGACCCGTGTTGAACGCGCGACGTGGGGGTCGTGCGCGTGCATGACGGAAGCATGCTGGCGTCATTCCATGGTGGACAGTAAAGAGGCGGCTTGCGTGTTTCTTTGAGACCGCAGGGCCGCTTCCCATTTACAGCCCTCGCTTGGGAACCATCGCCCACGCTGTCCCACCACGCCCGCCTCTGCGCCACGTGCTTGTCGCATGCATAATGCAAAGCAAATGGCAGGCGCCAATGATGTGGGGAGTTGTCGCGGCAGGCGTGGGTCGATTCCCCACGCCGCTTTTAATGGAGCGGGAGGCGGTCGACGGCCCCGCTTGTGGTCACTTCAACAGGCCGGATTGGCCGAGAGGGGCAAATGAGCCCCGCCCGCCTCCTTTATAAAGAGGGAGTGGGAGGAACGGTGCCTCTCAACCTTCGTCATCCGCCTCTCCCCATTCCTCGCTTCCTTTCTTCTTCCGCCATGGCGAGGGGCGCGGCGACGCCTCATCGGGTGGCGGGCGAGGATTTTCGCCGATAAGCGCTGCCGCTCCTTCCCAAGAACTCATAGTGGCGGGGCCGGCCGCTAGAGGAAGGGGGAGGGGGCGAGGTCGAGGCTATCGTGGTGCTCGAGGGAGAGGAGGACGGGGCGGTAGATCAGCCTCTCCTCCGCCCGCAGCTCCTCCTCCGATGGAGGGCCATGCCGGGGACAACCCCTGCGAATTCTTCGTCAGGCTGCGCCAGCCACCGCGGCGTCGCCTTCGCCTCCCGACTCCATTCGCGCGGGAGATGGAGCTGGATCCGCCGCAGGCGTTGCGGTTGCATATGAGTGGCTGCGGGAACAGCGGCACATGGGCCGACATCGAGCTCCCCGCCCGTCACGTCATGTATCTCCACCGAGGGTGGAAGACCTTCGCTCGCCTCCACAGCTTGACGGATGGGCTCACTCTCCATTTCAAACTAATGGAGGGTGGCCTCCTCTCCGTCAAGATCTTCGGGCACTTCGGGACTCGCGTAAGGTGCTGCGTGGAGAGCTCTTCTGACGATGAAGATTCCTCCTCGAGCGAGAGTGGAGAGGAGGACAACGGCAGCAACGACGAGGCTAGCGGGCGGCAGGATGATGGGTCCGATTAGGCGTCGGGCGCCCGCTCCGAAGCGCGGCACCGGCGACCCCATCATCCGTGTCGCCCGGCTCCTTGAACTTCTCGGGGTCGTCTCCTTGGGCGGCTGGCATTGGGAGGCTGCGGAAGAGGAAGAGGGCGGGAGCCAAGGCCATCAAGTCGGAGTACGCGGTCACCGATGCCTTCGTCGCGTACCAACGTCCTGCCGCCTCGTCTTCGAGCTCTGCCTCCGACGCCGCCATCACCATCCAGCCCTTGGAAGGCCATCAAGATGTTCCCTTGGTGTCTTCTGCCACTCGTAGCTCTCCTAGGCGCCCCTTTTGCCCTTTTCGCCTCCTTGACCTGCCTCCTGAGGAGAGGGACAAGAAAGGGATTATGGACATCTTATCTCTTTTTCTGCTTGTAAGTCTGCGGGCCTTTGTTAACTTTTAGAACTTGTAATCCCCTTGTTCATGTTTTTCATTTCAGATGAACTGCACTGTCACGGGATGTTTTTAATGAAAAAGGGATGATTGCCGGGTTTTTTCGCTCGCAGGTAAAACCCACGACAAGGAGTAAATCCTTGTTACCTTTAAGATAAACGTTTTCTCGCCTGACAGCGTGCATTGCCGTCCCCCCCCACTGGCCGACCTTTCTCACGCCTCATGGCGAGGCAAGCGAGGATGAGGTGGGCTTAAACTCCTCGCTTCATTTCCTTGTCAGCTGACCACGACCAAACTCGGTCCCAGGAAACAAGTGCTAGGGTCCGGAATGAGGGGAGCACGGTATCCTAAGGATAAAACGAGGTTTCACATACCTCAGTCCATAACGAAATGCATGATAAGGGATAGAGAACTTATCTGAATATGCAGGCCCCGGCAACCTTGGCTCGCCATGGTGGATCTTTGCTCTTGTAGCCCCCGCACATCGGGCTTGCCGGGGCTCGACGCCGTCCGTCCCCTTTCTTCCAAAGCAGCTCGGCAAGGATATTCATGTGTCCTCATGTAACCAAAGAAGACAGAGAAGAATGCAGAGACGCTGACTCGACCTCTAAGCTAGGGGTTAGCCGTCATGCTAAGCACTATCAACCCTAACCAAGGATCTAGACTCGACCTAGCATGCATGCTATAACTTAGGGCGCCAAGACTTCATTTATTTATGCTCGTGGTCTGCTACCGCTTTGTGCAAAGGGTCACATGCCTTGTCGGCAAAGCTTCAGACAAAGGTGGCTTGTCGAGGCCCGCAAGTCAAGCTTTTACGGTAAAACTTGTGAAGATGCTCGATGTTCCGTGGAGTTGCTCATCGGGTACCACGGCATCCTCGGTGTCGGTGTCAAAACCGCGGATCTTGGGTAGGGGTCTCGAATCAGGCGCGTCTAGGCGGATGGTAACAGGAGACAAGGGACACGATGTTTTTACCTGTGTTCGGCCCTCTTGATGGAGGTAAAACCCTACTCCTGCTTGATTAATATTGATGATATGGGTAGTACAAGAGTAGATCTACCACGAGATCAAGGAGGCTAAACCCTAGAAGCTAGCCTATGGTATGATTGTTGTTCGCCCCACGGGACTAAAACCCTCCGGTTTATATAGACACCGGATAGGGTTAGGGTTACACAGAGTCGGTTACAATGGTAGGAGATCTACATATCCGTATCGCCAAGCTTGCCTTCCATGCCAAGGAAAGTCCCATCCGTACACGGGACGAAGTCTTCAATCTTGTATCTTCATAATCCAGGAGTCCGGCCAACGGTGATAGTTCGGCTATCCGGACACCTCCTAGTCCAGGACTCCCTCACTCGGTCTCCAGGCAGACTGCGCCCGGCCTGGTGACTCGTATTACCCGATAAGGGCCTTCCCACTTTGGCGTCAACTTGTTGGAATTCTTGGCCGACTAAACGCGCCGAAGAACAAGGTCGCCTTCCTCAAAGCTTCGAGCATGAACCTTGCGGCTATGGTAGCGGCGCAAGGTTGCCGGTAGCGTGCCGCTCTCACAGCCGCCTGAAGACGATCTTCCTCAAGGAGCGTCGCGTCATCTTGGCGCAATGGCTCTTGCTCAAGCTCGTCATAAGCGAGCACTCGAGGTGACCCGTGTATGAGTTCCGTGGGGAGAACTGCTTCCGCCAGATACTGTGGCAAAAGGTGTTTGGCCGATGGCTCGATTTGGCGCCGTCCCGATCGACCAAAGAACCGCCGCAACTCATCAATCCAAATACGCCTTCCACTCTTGTGCAGCTTGTCAAAGGTCTTCGTTCTCAAGCCTCGCAACACTTCAGCATTTTCCTCTCCGCTTGGCCATTGCCCGCGGATGTGCCATGGAAGCAAAACAGACCTTTGCCGCCGAGGTCTCGGATGTACCGCATGAAGGTGTGGCTTGTGAACCGCGCGTCGCTGTTGCCGGTGATGACTCTGCTTGGCACACCAAAACGGCAGACCAGTCCTTTGAAGAATTTGACGGTCGACCGAAAGGGCCACCTTCCTCACCGCTTCCACCTCGGCCACTTTGTGAACTTGTCGATTGCAACGCATAAGTAGTCAAAGCCCCGACAGCGTGGGGAAAGGGCCCAAGATATCGAGCCCCGGACCGAGAATGGCCAGGAGAGAGGGATTGTTTGAAGGGCTTGAGCTGGTTGATGAAGCTTCTTTGAATGGAACTGGCACGCTTCACACTTGGTGACTAGTGCCGTCGCATCGCGGTGGGCCAGAAGAAACCTTGCTGGAACACCTTCCCATCAAGGGCCCTCGACACTATGTGGGAGCCACATATGCCTCCATGTATCTCTGCCAACAGCTCTAGTCCTGCCTCCTGGGTGATGCACTTGAGTTTCACACCGTTCGGCCTCCTCGTCTGATCGCGTCATCGATTTAACCAGTATAGGGCGGACCGACGTGCTACTTTCTCCGCTTCTTCCTGCTCCTCAGGAAGCTCCCCTGTTTGGAGGAATTGGACGATATGTTGCGCCCATGCCGGAGCCTGAGGCTCGACGGCAAGGACTAAAGGCATCTCTTCCGCCATGGGAGCGGTTGTCTCTACGCATCGAGCTGATGCCCCTTGGAGCTGTATGCTCTTAGGCAGGCTCATTCATGCTGGCAAAGACTTTTGACGCCAAACTGGGGCCTTCGGAGGAAAGTACTTGACGGGACCTGACTTTCTCCGCTTGCTTTGCCCTGCTGATGGATCGACGGATGGTTGAGTTAACCGGAGCAAAAAGGTACCTGGTTCCACAGGTAGCTTGAATGCGGCACGCTTTGACAGGTAATCGGCGATGTCGTTCTCCGCTCGGGGGACGTGCTCCGCTTTGGATGCCAAAGCGTTCCTCCAGCTTCCTCACCTCATCTACGATGCTTCCATTAGTGGGCTCGATAATCTTTGTTGACCTGCTCGACAACGAGCTGCGAGTCACCCTCGACGATGAGCTTTAACTCCCGAGGTCCGCCATGATCCTCGAGACCGCATGCAATCCTCGTGATTGGGCGGTGTTATTGGTGGACATCTCCTCGGGAAGTGCATCCGGATCACGTGCCTTGAGGTGCTCTCTCGGTGGGCGCGACGAAAGACACCGGCACCAGCGCCTTGCAGCGAGAAGGCTCCATCAAAGTACATGGTCCAGTTGCAGTCCGCTTCCTTGTCGGGGAGAGTAGTCTCCTAGATTTCTTCGTCAGGCGTCGGGGTCCATTCCGCGATGAACTCCGCCAAGACTCTGCTCTGAATTGTCGAGGTACTCTCAAACTTTAAGCCGAAGCTTGACAACTCCAAGGCCCATTCCACAATCCTTCCGGTTGCGTCCGGGTTGTGCAGTATCCATTGCAACGGGAGGCGGGTGACGACAGTGATCTCGTGGGCCTGGAAGTAGTGACGCAGCTTCCTCGAGGCCATAAGGAGGCCGAAGAGCAATTTTTGCACACCGGAATACCTCGACCTAGCCCCCTGCAAGAGGGAGCTGACAAAGTAAACCGGGTGCTGCATCGTCTTTTTCTTGGGCACCACTTCACTTGACCGCGCGGGCATCGCCTTGGTGGCACCAGACTCTGCCGGGGGCTGCACCTTGTCGGCACCAGGCCCTGCCGGGGGAATCTTCGGCTTGCCATCCGTTGGTTCTGCCGCCATTGCTGCCTCCTCGTCGACCTCCCTCTGTGCCACCAGTGCGGCGCTGACCACTTGATTCGTCGCCACCAGATACAGCAGCAACGGCTCTTGTGGTTTAGGTGCAACTAGTATTGGTATGGAGGAAAGGTACTTCTTCAGGTCCTGCAGTGCGACCTCGGCTTCTGGGGTCCACTCTATTGGGCCCGCCTTTTTCAAGATCTTGAAAAAGGGAAGGGCACGCTCAGCAGACTTGGAGATGAACCGGCTCATGGCGGCTACGCAGCCGGTGAGCCGACGCACATCCTTGATCCGCTTGGGCACCTCGATCTGCTCAATAGCCTTGATCTTGTCTGGGTTTGCCTCGATCCCGTCTTCAGTGACATTTAAGAACCCGAGAAGCTTGCCGGACGGGACGCCAAAACGCACTTCTCGTGGTTCAACTTGAGGTTGATCTTGCGCAGTTGGCAAATGTCTCTTCTAGATCTTGCACAAGAGTCGGCCCGTCCTTGGTTTTGACCACGATGTCATCCATGTAGGCCTCCATATTTCTATGGAGCTGAGGTTCAAAACCAATTTGGACTGCTCTTGCAAACGTTGAGGCAGCACTCTTCAACCCGAAAGGCATCCGTAAGAAGCAATACGTACCACATGGGGTGATGAATGTTGTCTTCTCTTCATCCTCTCTTGTCATGAAGATTTGGTGGTAGCCTGAGTAGGCATCGAGGAATGATAACAGATCACACCTAGCCGTGGAGTCAACAATCTGTCGATCTTGGCGCCGCAATGGGAAGGGGTCCTTAGGACAAGCCTTATTGATATCCGTGTAATCAATACACATCCTCCACTTCCCATTCGGCCTTGTGCACCACTACCGGATTGGCCAACCACGCCGGATGGAGCACCCTCTCACCAAACCTGCCACTTCTAACTTCCCGATCTCCTCGTGATGAACTCCCGCCTCTCCGTGAGCCTCGCTTTACGACCTTCTGCTTGACGGGCCGCGTGTGGGGGCAGATAGCTAGGTGGTGCTCAATCACCTCCCTGGGAACACCGGGGATGTCGGACACTTGCCATGCAAACACGTCGACATTTGCCCGCAGGAAGGTGATGAGCTCGCCTTCCTATTTGCTGTTGAGGGCGGAGCCTATGATGAAGGTCCCTCCTGTGCCGTCCTCCACGACGGGCAGCCTCTGGGTCTGCGGCGGCTCAGCTCTGGATTTCTTGCTCTTGTCGGCAGAGCTCTCTGGCACGTCCTCAACGGTAGCACAACACTCCGAGGAGGTGCGCTTGCCGGAGTGGGTGCGAGAGGTCTTGCCGGGCTCCTTCTTTCCTCCCGGGCCTTCGGCGGCAGGAGCAGGTGCCTTGACGGCAGCTGCTGCAACTGCTTCCCGGTAGAGTTGGTCGGCGCAGATCAGCGCGTCCTTCTTGTCGGAGGGGACAGAGATGATGGTCAACGGCCCGGGCATCTTTAGCATGTTGTAGGCGTAGTGTGATGTCGCCATGAACTTGGCTAGTGTCGGGCGGCCGAGGATCCCGTTGTAGGGCAAGGGGATCTCGGCCACGTCGAAGACGATCCTCTCCGTCCGCTAGTTCAACTCTCCTCAAAATGTCATAGGCAGTGTGACCTTTCCCTTTGGCTGGCTTATCCCCGGATTGACCCCTTGAAACGTGCCCGTTTCCTCGAGGTCTTCGTCAGGGATCTGCAACCTTTTGATCATGACAGGCGAGATCAGGTTCAGGCCAGCCCCGCCGTCAACCAACATCTTGTTCACCCTGAGGTTGTGTATTGTTGGCGAAACCAACAATGGCAAACACCCGACCGCGTTAGTGCGATCAAGGTGGTCCTCGGCGTCAAAGATGAGGCGTGCTGGACCACTTTAGTGGCTTCTAAGCGTCGAACGACGGCTCTGTTGTTGTAACCTCTCGCGCCCACTGCTTGAGCTAGCGGTGAGAGGTATGCAGCGAGGCGCCGCCATCGACGCACATGGCCTACGTAGCCTTCTGGAACCCTTGCTCACCAGATTAAATGCGTCCTCGTCGTGATCGCCGCCTTCTTGTTTCTTGTCGCAGCCCCGGCGGGCCTCTCTCTGCTGGTTGTCCTTGCCGGGCGGCCTCCTTGGCCGCCACGCTTCTTGCCGGATCCTCAAGACCATCCTCGGTCCTTCTCCTTGTCCCGCTTTCATACTCAGCCTTTTTGCTTCTCAAATAAGCAGCCCGACTTGTCGGCAGTTCCGAGATCGTGGCCTTGGTGCGGTGGATCTTGCAAAGATTGCTTGCCGGAGCTTCCTGGTTGCTTGTCGGTAGTCGCCAAGGCCCGGCAAGCGGTGCACCCGCAATCTCCTTGCCGGGGCGTCGCCTTGACCTTCTTGCTTCAAGACCGGTATCGTCGAGATCCTCAACGGCAAGCACGGCCTTGCCTTTGCGTTTCCTGTTGCGACGTCGGCCCTTCTTCGTAGGGGCGGCGGCGTCCTCATCAGTGGAGTCGGTTTCCGCACCGGCGTCTTCGTCGGGGTACTTCCTTCCCTCCTCAGCCCGGGCGCACCTGTCGGCCCGAACGTAGAGCTCGGACACATCCTTAACCTTGGTCATCGCTTGACTCCTGGCGCATCTTGCGATTGCGCGTATTACGATGGAACGCGCTAATCACAATGGCCGGGATGAACGTCGGGGATGTTGTCGCACCGATCAATCTCTGGATGTACTTGCGCAGGTCTCCCCTTCCTTCTCGGGAAATGATATGCAGATCACCGGCTCGGCCATGAGCTTGGTGGCCTCTGTGAAGGTGCCAACGAACTCATGGCATGATCTAACCAGAAGAGATGGAGTCCACCGGCAAGTGCATCAACCAAGACATCACATTAGCTTGAGCGCCCGGTAGGAAGTAGTTGGCAGCACCTTGTCGTCGCGAGCCCTCAAATGCCTACATCATCGCGATGGTGTAGATGCGAGGAACTTCGGACGGATGGGTCTTGCCGGTGTATTTTCGCTGGCCGACGCCGGCTTGAACGTCGCGGTGGGACGGCCACCGGAACTGCCTCAGCTCATGGGTAAAAGCCGGGCAGCCCACCTCGTAAGGTAGGCCGCCGGGGCCCTCCGGTGTCGGGTGGTTCGTAGTGGGTCCCGCTCACTTGTCTGACTGGCGGCGCGTTTCGCGCCGGTGCTCTTCGGTGGTTCGAGCGTTCGTGAGCTCGCTCCTGAAGGACCTGGCGCTGGTCGTGGAGGGTCCGTGGATCGGACGACGCTATGGAGATGTTATCACCAGCGTCGTCGTGACGGGCCGACGCCCGCGGCGGCTGGCGAGGAGGAGGAGAGCGCACCGCGGCCGCAGCTCCCCCGGTCCTCCCAGCGCCAGCATGCGGTGGCTCGGTGGAGCGCCGACCCAAGGGCCCCGCTGGTCGCGGATCGTCTTTGTTCGCGATGGCGACGAGGCTCCGGATGGTGGCCCTCCACTCATCGAGCTTCTCCGCAGCAGGAGGGAAGTCGAGGAGCAGCCGCGCCGCACCAAGGCTTCACCGGCGTGGGTGGCGGTGATACTGAGTGGATCGCGCGCCGCTTCGACTTCTAACTATGTTAGACGGAGCTCTGTCGCGACCCAAATGACTTGCGTGCCATTTTCACCAAGGTGCTTGGCGAAGCGTGTTGAACTCCTTCGCCTTTGCCGACGACGACAGGGTTTCTTCCCACGGTGGTGCCCAGGGTCACCAACGTGGTGACGCTGCTCGGCGCGCACACCATGGGAAGAACGCGCGGTGCTCGCCGGTGTATGCGTCCTGGAGGTCGCCGCGTCGCCCAGAGTTGGCGCAACGACACCCCGGAGGGCCCCGCGCCGCCGGCAGGAGGCCCAGCTCCGTCTTTGGATCCGGCGGCGTGGGGCCGATCGTCTGGTGCACGAACGACGCCGCTCGCCAGGCTCCGACTGCCTGGGTGGTGCTGCTGTTCGCGGGCTGCGGCCCGAGTCCTATCCGCGACCGGTCTGCTACTCGTCCGCACCGGCACGGGTCGTTCGTCCCTCAACGAGCCGATCGCCGTGGCCGTCTTCTTCTTAGGGGCCATGGCGACGAAGAACCGCTAGGCTAGATGTCAGACCAGATTCTCACAAATGCAACCCCTACCTGGCGCGCCAAAGATGTCCATGGAAAAAGACACCTATGGGATCACAAGAATCCCTACTGCGGTTGCGGGGCGTGGGGTTGAGAGAAGAGCGGGTCTAACAGAGAGCACGCGGTTCGTTTATCCAGGTTCGGGCTGCGAGGATGCGTAAAACCCTAGTCCTGCTTTGGTGGATGTATATCTGAGTTCTTGAACTAGCTACGGGGTGTGACGAGCTCCAAAAAGCCGAATCCTTCTCCTCGTCGCCTTGGGCCTCCTTTTATAGAAAAAGGGGTTGCCACAGTGGCACACAGGAGGTGGAAAGGCAACAGTGTTGCATGGTTATCCTGGTATTACAGGACAAAGCAATTTAATGTGAGGCTTAGGTGTCCCTTCACTTTATCGGGGGCGGGGGCGAGGCCCGTCCCGTCTGTCGCCACTCCTCCAAGCTTCGACACGCGCCCCGGCCAGCGATGCATGCGGTGCCATGTAGGCAGGCAGACAGCTGAGGTGGCGCGGTGGTGGAGCCTTCATGAAGGGCTGCATGTTGCCACGCAGGTGCTCGCCCACCGGTTGGGTCGGCAAATTTGCATGCGAATGGCGGCAGAGACTTGGCTGGTCACGGGCTGACGGTGGCCCTGCTGGTGTGTGCTTGGCGAGGGCCCGCAGGGTCTTCCCATGGCAAGTGAGTATCCCCGGCAAGGATCTTGCCAGGGGTCTTGTGGGTTTCTTCGGTGAGGATGCCTGCCTTCCTATCCTCATCTGATTTTGACTATTCTTTGTCTTCACAAAGATCTGCATGCCACCTCGGAGGTGCCTTCCCGAGCCCTGGCCCCATGTGGATGATGGCGTTGGGGATCGTGGGCTCAAGAGTGGCTCACTCCATTGGCGTGGGGCGAGCTGCCCCGGCAAGGGTCTTGCCGGGGCCGCTGAGGCTGCAAGGGTCCTTGCCGGAGAAACCTGCTTCGTCCATCTGATCTTTGTGGCCTTGGTCCTTGTCGTTGCTTTGCTTCGTCTTGTGCCTTCGGCTTCGGTCTTACCATGGTTCACCCCCCTCGCTCTGCTTGGTGTGGTCGTGGGCGCGGATCTGACTGCCCGTGCACAGGTAAAGGGGTACAAAAACGTGCCCCTAGTTTTGTACACCGACAACAAATTAAGTGGAGCTCAATATGCCACAAGTTGCATATTGACGAAACACCACATCAATTATTTAGTTCTCTCTCGTTAATGTACCCAACAATATTAAATGTTATTAAACATGGCAAGGGGGGAAAACATAGATAAACTATCTATCTATGCAAGTTTAAATGAGGCCGGAAACAACAAACAACAATTCCGGAAAATCCCCATAAGCATATTTTGGTTATGGTACTGTTCTGCCCTAAAACATATTTAAATGTTTTTAAACTGTAAAACAAAGGGCACCATGTTAATCTATGCATTTTTCTACCCCATTTACATATAAAGTTTATTAAATTTGGACCTACGGTTATTTAGTTATGAAATAAAACATTTTAGCATAGCATTTGAGCAAATTAAAGCAAACAGAAATTTAAACATTTTAAACGTGGATGAAAGCAGCATATTATGAAACTAGATGAAATTCTAATCATTTTACATGTTTAAAACATTTTAAACCTATGCACGGTTATTGAGTTATTATATGCATGATGTGCAAGGACTTTTCTGTAAAACAGTAAATCTCTGGAAAATAGACAAATTCGCAGGCAGGAAAAAAAACGTGCACTGGGCTGAATCTGGATCTGGGCGAGGGTTGCTCACATTGGGCCAAGCCCAGCTGAGCCTGGAGGCATGGCGCGGTCCACGCGGGTGAGGAAGGCGCGGTCAATGGAGCGGGCTGAACCGAGCGGGACTTGGCGCTGCGGTCATCGTCCGCGCGTGCTCGCACGCAGAAGCAGGGGAGGTCGGCGTTGGACTTGGCGGTCTCCGGTGGGGCGGCGCGGCGACCTGGAGCCAGGGACGAGGCCGCGGTGCAGGGACTCGCCGGATCTGGCAGAGACGGCGACGAATGGAGCAGGGGAGGTCGATGCGGTCACGTGCGGGCAAGCGGGAAGCAGAGGAGGTTCAAGCGTCCGCCTGACGCAGAGGATGGCTGCGATGTTCGTCGATGAAGAAGACAGACGGCACGACGGGCATGCGGTTGTGACACGCGACAGGTCGGGAAGCACTTTGGACTTGCCGGATCTTGCGCGGCGAAGCGGCGGCAAGACAAGCGCAGTGCTCATTGCAAGGCGCGGAACTTGCTGAAGCTTGGACGCGGGGCTCGGCGACGCGGAAAGGCGTGGGGAGGCCGGAGTTGGGCGATCCGGGCGAGGAAGGCCTTTGACGACCCGAGGCGCGGATCCGTGGAGACAGGACGGTGGTGAAGCTCCAAGGCCATGGCGTTCACAGAATTCAGAGAAGAGGGAGACATCACGCCGAGAGAAGAGAAGAACCAGGGAAGGGAGAGAAAGGAAAGCGAGGTGGCGCGACGAGCAGTTCTGCTGGTGCTCGGCGTCAAGGTTCACCGCCGGAGTTGTTGTCTTGGCTTGTCAAGGGCGGTGCTCAGAATTCGACGAGGTGCGAAGCAGAGGTGGCGACGGGAGGAGGGGGGCTCGCTATGGGAGGCTGGGAGCGAGGCTGCGGTGGATTGGCTGGATCTAAAAACAAGGAAGGAAGGAGGCTGGTTGGCTCGATGTGGAATTCGAGGAGGATTTTTGGAGAGGGTGGCGGCGGCGGGTGAGGGATTGGATGGATGGGACAGCTTGCCTAAAATCTATGGTTAGGCTGCTTATATAGCAGGGAGAGGGGTTTGGAGCTCTCGATTTAGATCAGACTGACTCCAGGATAATTATGTTAGGGAGTCCAATACTAAAATGAAGATGTTTTAGGGATTTTTGAAGATGAATCGAACCTAACAGTAACGACAGCCCGGGTCGGATTCAGGACAGGTTACGAATGCGCACGAGAGGTGTGACAAAAGGCCAACAAAGACAAAGGGGTTTGACAAAGGTCAACGGAGACGAAACGAGAAGCGGCAACTATAAACGACTACGAGTTTTATGAAAACATGCGGATGATGCGATGATGAATGCAACAAACAACTAAATCACATGGCGACAATGAAAAAAAAACATGGAAGGTGTCTGGAGCGTCGGTCTCGGGGCGTTACACCCGACCACCCACCGTAACTGGGAACACCCCAATATTTTCCTCGCCCTCGCTTCTACCACGGTTTTTTCCATCATGGACGGCCCAAAGAATGTCATGCAACAAGGCCTCCGCCCGTCAGGATGAACAGCCCATTTTACATCATGATTTTTTGTCATGAAGGAGCCCTCCACATCTATGTTGATAATTGGTTTTGTCACAATTAACATCATAGATGTGTCATAAGTATGACAGGAAAAAAATTCATTCGGCCCTAAATGTCACGGATGTGTCTTTTTTTTTTGTAGTGATAAGAGTGCGGTGCCCATCAACGATGGAAGAATTGTTCACCAACTCCTCCAGCGCATCTGGCCAGCTAGCCGCCACCCATGTGGAGGTGTTCGACACTGGCGTTGGGCCCCCGACCCCTTCGTTGCTGTAAGGGGGAGCCTGTGCCGTCGAGGGCCTTGGGGGCTCAGGAGCAAGCGGCTGAGGGGGTCCGGATGGTCCGGACTCCCTCCCCGTGTTAGCAAGGAGGGAAGCATCCCCTAGTCTTCAACGAACGAGGCGTTGGCCTCGACCATATGGTGGCATCGACCTCCTCCCTCATATTCGGAGGAGGAGGGGTCTTCCATGACACCACCTCCCCAACTTCTTCGGGGATTGGGGGGTGCCGAGCGTGAGCCACTGTCTGCCAGTTCGGCGGGCAGAGACGTCCCCAAAGAGGTTTCCTCGGCAGGGTGGCCACGCGGAGGGCTGCACCATTAGAAAAACAATCAATCTATGTTCTATCAGGAACTACTGAAAGCATAAAGCAATTGAAAACATCGCGGTGCGTACTTGGTGATCGTCCATTTTGCATCATGTTTTCCTACTATTATTTATGATGTTTTTATGCATAATAATACTTTTTGGAGTAATTCTAATGCCTTTTCTCTCATAATATGCAAGGTACACACAAAGAGGGAGAATTCCGACAGCTTGAAATCTGGACCTGGAAAAGCTACGTCAGGCCACCTATTCTGCACAACTCCAAATAAGTTGAAACTTCACGAGGAATTTTTATGGAATAAATGAGGAATATTGGAGCCAATAAGTACCAGAGGTGGCCCACCAGGTGGGCACAACCCACCTGGGCGCGCCAGGGAGCCTAGGCGCGCCCTGGTGGGTTGTGCTCCCCTCGGCCCACCTCCGGTGCCCAGTGATACATATCCAACGTATCTATAATTTATGAACTATTCATGTTGTTTTATTATCATTCTTGGATGTTTTATAATCATTTTATAGCAACTTTACAAGTGCCCAGTGCCAGTTGCTGTTTTTTGCTTGTTTTTTACATCGCAGGAAATCAATATCAAACGGAGTCCAAACACCGCAAAACTTTTTGTGGATTTTTATGGACGAAGACCACCGGTGGGCTGTGAGGCAGACAGGGGGTGCCCGAAGGCACAACCCACCAGGGCTTGCCTCGGGGCCCAGGCGCGCCCAGGTGGATTGTGCCCACCTCGGCGGCCTCCCGCACCCCCTCTTTGCCCTATAAAATCCAAAATATTCCAAATACCCTCGGGGTTAAGCTAGATCAGAAGTTCCACCGCTGCAAGGCTCTGTAGCCACCGAAAGCCAATCTAGACCCTGTTCCAGCACCCTGCCGGAGGGGGGAATCATCTCCGGTGGCCATCTTCATCATCCCGGCGGCCACCACGATGAGGAGGCAGTAGTCCACCCTCGGGGCTAAGGGTTTGTACTAGTAGCTATGTGTTTAATCTCTCGCTCTCGTGTTCTTGAGATGTCACGATCTTGATGTATCGCGGGCCTTGTTAATATAGTCGGATCATATGGTGTTTTCCCCTCTCTATCTTGTTGTGATGAATCAAGTTTTTACCTTTGAGATTTTGTTGTTATCGGATTGAATAGTTTTATGGATTTGAGAGCACTTGACATATGTCTTGCATATGAATACTCGTGGTGACAATGGGGTATCATATTGATTCACTTGATATGTGTTTTGGCATTCAACTCGCGGGTTCCCGCGGTGACATTGGGGTAATCTATGCATACGATTTGATGCACGTTCTCGTCTTTTGTTTCACCAGTAGAAATCTTGGGGCACTCTTTGAAGTTCTTTGTGTTGGATTGAGTATTACGAATCTGAAATTATTTGGCGTTATTTTAGTACAAACTCTTGGATAGATCAATCGGAAAGAATAGCTTCGAGGTGGTTTCGTACCCTACAAACGATTTCTTCGTATGTTCTCCGCTAGATAGGAACTTTGTAGTGATTCTTCGTTGCACGTTGAGGGATGGTTATACGATCCAATTATGTTAGCATTGTGGAGAGATTGCAGTAGCAAAATTACGGACCCTAGGCCTCATTTTCAAGCATTGCAATACCGTTTTTGTGCATGTTTACCATTTGCTACCTTTCTGTTTTATTTATTCAGATTATAAAAATATATTTCTGCCATCAATATTACACTTTTATCACCATCTCTTCATTGAACTAGTGCACCTATACAATTTGCCATTGTATTGGGTGTGTTGGGGACACAAGATATTTCTTGTATTTGGTTGCAGGGTTGTTCGAGAGAGACCATCTTCATCCTACACCTTCCACGGATTGATAAACCTTAGGTCATCCACTTGAGGGAAAATTGCTACTGTCCTACATAACTTGCGCTTGGAGGCCCAACACGAGTCTACAAGAATAAAGTTGCGTAGTGGACATCAACCTTTTCTGGCGCCGTTGCCGGGGAGGTGAGTGCAAAAAGGTATATCTTTAGACCTTGCAGTCGAATCTTTTAGTTTCTTGTTTTATCACTAGTTTGGATTATAAAAAGAAAACTAAAAATAAATGGAATTGAGGTCGCATCATATTATTGATCATATTTATAATATCTTTCTTGAAAATGATGGATCAGAAAATTGTGCTCAGTTGCTAGAAGAAGAAGTCAATAAAATGTTTGGCACAAAATATTTGAATGATGAGCATGATTGCAATGTTGTTAGTGTGAATTCCTTGAATATCCAAAATGCTAATGATTGTTGCACTAGTCATGAGATACATGTCTCCTATAAGAATGTCAATTTTTGCGGAGTGAATTGGGAGTGCAATTGCACACCAAAAAGGGAAGATAGATTTTGTAAGAGGCATAAATATTTAAAAACGAAGAATTTGCAAGAGAGGCTAGACGATTGTGCTGAAAGATTTAATTTTTTTCGCCATCCTTGTGAACTTTGCAATGAGCGTGGTCATTTAAATCTGCAATGCAAATTGCTTCATGATCAAATCGTGTCCAAAAACTGTGATAACTTGATTACCCTTGAGCATCATAAAGAGCTTAGTCTTCTTTTGGGGTATGAAGAAATGAAACGTATAACTAAGGGTATTCCAAAATTTAATCTCGAGAGATTTCTTGATTTTGATCTAGAGGAAATTTAGATGTTTTGTGCGGTAAATTGCATTGAGAATCCTTATATTGCCAACTATCTAAAGACAAGAAAACAAATAGAATATGAAGAGAGTACTAATGAAAGGGAAAATATTTCTCAATACCCTCTAGTGTTTATTATGATGAATCAGGTAATGAGGAGGAGATCCCTATTCAATCAATCCTTCAACAAGAAGCTTGAAAAAATTAATTAAACTCACACATGATGTGGTGAAGAAGAAGGAAAGAAGAAGAAAGAATAGTGGTAAAAAGGTATCTCTCCCAAATAGTGTTGCTCCAATTATTGTTGTGCCTCATGAAAATGAATCAAAAATAATTGTGGAAGATGATGAACTTGATGATGATATTGCTTCTATGTCTTATGGCACAATGTCCGAAAGCACTATTGATGATGATTTTGTTATGCCCATTCTTGTTGTGATGATTATGATTGAGAAGATAATGATACTTCTTATAATCTTAGAAATCTTTTTGGCACCAACTTGGGAAATTATGATGATAGAAATTGTTATACCGTTGGTGCTATTCATACTTTTAATGATGAGAGTGATTATGCTTACGATATGCCAAGCCACAAGCTTGGGGATGCTATGTTTGATGAGAATGACATGTTTGAGAATTTATTTGCTGCAATTAATGTTTGTCCCAAGCTTGGGGATGCGATGTTTAATGAAGATGATCTTTTTAGTCCCCTTACTTTGAATGATCAAATTTGCCATGATGATTGCATGCCTCCCATGTATGATGATTATTGTGATGACACTTATGTTATAAAAAGTAGTGATAATTATTGTCATAATTTTGAAT
The DNA here is from genome assembly GCA_021605145.1 of Aegilops bicornis. Classification (NCBI taxonomy): domain Eukaryota; kingdom Viridiplantae; phylum Streptophyta; class Magnoliopsida; order Poales; family Poaceae; genus Aegilops; species Aegilops bicornis. The sequence continues at coordinate 536,058,922 of CM038671.1, read as the reverse complement.
ATCCTTTTACTGAACATTACCCTTTTAATGTGGGAAAAATTTATAGTATTCGAGTTTCCTATGATACTCCCACTATTGTGAATGAGAGTGAAATTGCTTATATGGAGAGTGATAAATTTTCTATGCTTTTGAATCATGAAAAGAATGCATTATGTGATGGTTATATTGACGAATCTACTCATGATGCTACTGAAAATTATTATGAGAGAGGAACTTATGATTCATGATGCTCTTGTTATGTTTCAATCCGTATCTTTTATGCGAGCATCATTGAACTCATCATGCCTAGCTAAAAGGCACTAAAGAAAAGCGCTTGTTGGGAGACAACCCAACACTTTTACCTACTGTTCTTGTGTGTTAACATGATTATGCTACTGTAGTAATCATGTTTATAGCTTTTGTTTCAATAAAGTACCAAGTAAAGCCTTTGGGATAGTGTGGATGATAGTTGACTTGATTCTGTCCAAAAACAGAAACTTTTGCGCTCAGTCCAGGAATTTTGAAAATTCACTGGAACGTGCTTTTGATCTAAATTTTTTTTACAGGTGATAGATATACAAATTACCCAGGTTTTCCTTTTTTCACAATTTTTGGAGTAGCAGAAGTATGGTAGTTATCCAGATCATTACAGACTATTATGTTTTTGACAGATTCTGTTTTCAATGCATAGTTTGCTTGCTTTCTAGTTTCTGTGGCTTATATTGCTCAATATAAATTGTGGAAATGATATGCTACAGTAGGCATTGTGTGGAAACAATTATGAATCTTGTCTTTGACAGTACCAAAGCGAAATGGTTTGTTCTTTATCATACTAACCTATCTCACGAAGTTCCGTTAAGTTTTGTGTGATTGAAGTTTTCAAGTTCTGGGTGAGATGTCGATATGAGGAGAATAAGGAGTGATAAGACCCTAAGCTTGGGGATGACCAAGGCACCCCAAGGTAATATTCAAGGAGGATCCAAGCAACTAACCTTGGGGATACCCCGGAAGGCATCCCCTCTTACGTTTCCAACATTATCGGTAACCTCACTTGGAGCTATGTTTTCATTCGTCGCATGATATGTGTTTTGCTTGGAGCGTCAATTTATTTTGTTATTATTTGCTTGCTGTTATTTATAATAATGTTTTGCATCTTTTATTTCCATAAAAGTGGCATTGATAGCCTTTATAATGCTTATTTTCCAAGTCTAGATGTTGCTGTTTCAAAACAGAAAGTTTATCTATGTTGCAAAAATTCCCTAGAAAAGTCAGAATGTGATAAAATGTTGAAACTTTTTGCGAAATAAGCTCTGATAAATTTTCTACAGTGTGGTAAAATTTTCATAATTTTTGGAGTTTAATAAGTATTGATACTCTTGCATTCTTTACAGATTGTATTGTTTTGGCAGATTGCTGTTATGTTTGCATATGTTTGCTTGTTTAATGATTCTATTTGAGGATAGGAGTATTAAAATATGCAGATGCATTTAGTATGCAATTTTGAATAATAATTTTAGTGATTTGCTACAGTAGAGAATGATAAGGTTTTTGCATTGGTTTATACTAACTTATCTCACGAGTTCTTGTTGAGTTTTGTGTGGATGAAGCTTTTTGAGATTTAGGAAAACCGTGATATGAGAGGAATTAAGGAGACACAAAAGCTCAAGCTTGGGCATCCCAAGATAATATTTCAATAAGTCTCAAGCATCTAAGCTTGGGGATGCCCCGGTAGGCATCCCACCTTTTTTCTTCAACAATTATCGGTTAGTATCGGTTGAGCCTAAGTTTTTGCTTCTCCACATGAGTTGTGCTATTCTTAGAATGTAATTTTATTTTGTTTTTGATTGCTGTTTTAATAAAATACTTAGATCTGAAAGTTTTTGAATAAGAGAGAGTCCTCAAATCGCTACCTACTTACTTAACTACTCGCTTGATCTTCACTTATATCTTTTTGGAGTAGCTTGTCATTTACTCTTGTGCTTCACTTATATCCTATGAGTAAATTGTTGAATGAATTGAATACCATGAAGTTGAAATTATATCATGCCTAGTGGTAGCTTCACATTGGGTTTAAAAAGTGAAATCTTTTGAAGCTTGACAATCACAATATTGGTCATACAAGCAATTCATGAATAATTAGTATAAGGACGAGAACTTTCACATGCAAATACACTTTCTTGGAAATCTTTTGTGATTGTGAGCCCCCATCAAAATATTATATGCCAAAATTGTTGACGTTGGACAAGGAAGACAACGTAATGGTTTATGTTTGTTCATATTCACACAGAAGTTATATTGTCATAGATCCTTCAACATGTGGTGCTTGCCCCCATCTTTGCTAGCCAAAATTCCGCACCAAGTAGAGATACTACTTGTGCATCCAAAAACCATTAAACCTAAATCTTATCTTCAAGAGTCCACCATACCTACCTAAGGATTGAGCAAGATCCTTCAAGTAAGTTGTCATCGGTGCAATAAGGAAATAAAAATTGCTTCTAAAAGTGTGAGATCATTTAGTATAAGAGAAAATTGAGCGTTGTATGAACTTGTGATGGTGAAGAATAAAAGCGACAGACTCCATAATAAAGGTTGCCATCACAAGGGGCAATACAACGTGACATTCTTTTGCACTAAGGGGTTGAGCATACAAACAAATAAGCGCATGGCAACCTCTGCTTCCCTCTGCGAAGGGCCTATCTTTTACTTTTATGTATTTACTTTTATGCAAAGAGTCAAACTTTTTCTCTCTACCCCATTTTATTTTTCTCTTTTGGCAAGCATCATGTGGTGAGGAAAGATCTAGGCACATATATCAGTTGGATATGGGTAGCATGAGTTATTATTGTTGATATCACCCTTTAGGTGAATATGTTGGGAGGCGAAATTATAAGCCCCCATCTTTCTATGTGTCCGGTTGAAATGTTTTACTGATGTGTATGTGGTGAGTGTTAGCAATCATAGAAGACTATATGATGGTTGAGTATGTGGAGCTCTTACTTAAACTCTGTTGAATAAGTTGAATGCTTGGTGACTGAGAACATAGGTTGTTGAGTTTTCAAGAGAATTCATTGTTTGAACCTTAACGTGTGAATTGGTACATGAGAAATTTTATAAGAAAGAGTTGTTGTCATGATGCTAGGAAAAGTGATTGAAATTATCATTGATCAAACTTATGCACTTTGCTAGCATTCACACTTCATAAATTATTTATTTTATCAGTTACCTACTCGAGGATGAGTAGGAATTAATCTTGGGGATTGAGGGAGTCCTGGACTAGGGGGTGTCCGGATAGCCGAACTATCATCTTTGGCCGGACTCCTGGACTATGAAGATACAAGATTGAAGACTCCGTCCGTGTCCGGATAGGACTTTCCTTGGCGTGGAAGGCAAGCTTGGCGTCTGGATATGTAGATTTCCTATCATTGTAACCCGACTCTGTGGTAACCCTAACCCTATTCGGTGTCTATATAAACCGAAGGGTTTTAGTCCGTAGGACGAACAAAAATCATACCATAGGCTAGCTTCTAGGGTTTAGCCTCTCTGATCTCGTGGTAGATCTACTCTTGTACTACCCATATCATCAATATTAATCAAGCAGGAGTAGGGTATTACCTCCATCGAGAGGGCCCGACACAGGTAAAGACATCGTGTCCCTTGTCTCTGTTACCATCCGCCTAGGACGCCGCAGTTCGGGACCCCTACCCGAGATCCGCCGGTTTGACACCGACATTGGTGCTTTCATTGAGAGTTCCTCTGTCTGCCGTCACCTTTAGGCCGATGGCTCCTTCGATCATCGGCAACGACGCAGTCCAGGTGAGATTTTTCTCCCCGGACAGATCTTCGTGATTCGGCGGCTTTTGCACCAAGGGCCAATTCGGCAGCCATATCCGGGAAGCAGATCGAAAGCTACGCCCCTAGCCATCAAGTCAGATTTGGGAGTTTGAACTACACGGCTGACATCCGCGGAGACTTGATCTTCGATGGATTCGAGCCACAGCCAAGCGCGTCGCGCTGTCTCGATGGGTATGATCTAGCTCTGCCGCCAAATAGTGTCCTGGAGGCCGCACCAGCGTCCGCTCCGACCCTTAGCTCGGAGTCGACTTCGCCGATCGAGGACGAGTGGCTGGACACCGCCTCGGGGGCTACGATCTCTACGGCGATTGAGCCGAACACCATCCCTGTCCTTCACAAAGCCCGTAACCCCGAGGTGCCGGACTCCTCTCGGACTCCAAACCTCCCGGCGCCCCACGGTGAATCCGATTGGGCGCCGATTAGGGAAGTTCACTACCGCGGACATCTTTCAGCACTCGCCCCTTGGCGACATCCTGAATTCACTAAAGTCTCTCTCTTTGTCAGGAGAGCCCTGGCCGTACTATGGTCAGGAAGGTTGGGATGCGGAATATGAAGAAATTTGACGCCCACCCACCACCCACTTTGTAGCCACTGTCGAAAGTTTAAACGACGTGCTCAATTTCGACTCCGAAGACATCGACGGTATGGACGACGATGTAGGAGATAACCACGAACCAGTACCTATAGGATCTTTGGACAGCCACCCTCATCTCACGATGTATACATGGTGGATACTCCTAAAGGAAGTGACGACGAGGAACAACGGGACATTATGAAGGATAAATCCCTCAAAAAGCAGTCTAAACGGCAACGTAAACGCCGCACCAAGTCCCGCCTCGACAAAAACGGCAGCCACGCAGACCCAGCCATCAAGCAGGTCGAACCGGTGGACGACGAACACGCCACTGAACAACCGTCCGAAACGGACAACTTGGATAAACAACCCGTCCCCGGCGAAGATAACAGTCCGGACGATCTCACACCGGACAAGTTGTTGGAGCAGAAGAACCTCCACAAAAGGCTCGTTGCCGCTGCGTGTAGCCTGAAAAAAGCGAAGCGGAAGCTCAAAACAGCGGAAGATGCACTCGAATCAGATGGAGCAAAGTACTCAAAATCATAGACAAATACGGCTGACGATGCATGCCACAAACAAAGAGCTACTACCCGGCGCAAACTACTGCCCGAATTTGATGAGGAGGCCTTAGAGCCCCCGCAATCAAAGAACAAAGAGGCCGCCCGGTCGGATAGACGACCACATGACAAGCATAGAGCGGCAAGCGGCGCCGCACACAATCCGGCACGCGATCTGCATAAGGATTCGCGTCAAAAGGATGGCCCAGTTAGGCCCATCTACGGGCCAAGAAAGCAAGCTCTTCTAAGCAATGCAACACGCCAAATATCCAGACATTACGGCACACCCAAATATAGGGGTGCCGCACACCCCCTATGTTTCACCGATGAGGTGTTGGATCACGAATTTCCGGTGAGTTTAAACCCGTAAACATAGAGGCATTCGGACGGAACAACGGACCGGGAGTGCGGATTGAGGATTACATCCTCCACATACACATGGCTAGAGGAGATGATCTCCACGCCATAAAGTACTTACCCTCAAGCTCAAAGGGCCAAGACGGCACTGGCTTAAAAGCCTCCTGAAAATACCATTGGAAGTTGGGAAGAGCTCGAGGATGCTTTTCGCGAATTTTCAAGGGACTTATGTCCGCCCTCCGGATGCAGAGCGATTTAAGTCACATAACTCAACAACCCCAGAGTCGGCCGCAAATTTCGGAACAGGTTCCTCACCAAAAGAACCAAATAGTCGACTGTCCGGACGCCGAAGCCTTAGCAGCTTTCAAACACAACGTCAAGGGCGAATGGCTCGCCGAGCACCTTGGCGAAAAAGCCAAGAACAATGGCCGCACTAACAAGCCTCATGACCCGCTTTTATGCGGGAGAGGATAGTAGCTAGCAAGATGCGAGACCAGCTGACCCAAGTACATCCAAGTCGAGATGGAAAGCGAAACCACGACGCAGCAAGGACCAGCGCGGATTAAGGGGAACAGTCCAAAGAGCGTGGCAGTCAACGCCGGATTCAAAAGCTCACGGCAGAACAATAAAAAACTGCCCCTTAAAGATAATAGCGATGAGCTATCTGTTGGAAATATGCCCTAGAGGCAATAATAAATTAGTTATTATTATATTTCCTTGTTCATGATAATCGTCTATTATTCATGCTATAATTGTATTGAAAGGAAACTCAGATACATGTGTGGGTACATAGACAACACCATGTCCCTAGTAAGCCTCTAGTTGACTAGCTCGTTGATCAATAGATGGTTACGGTTTCGACCATGGACATTGCATGTCATTGATAACGGGATCACATCATTAGGAGAATGATGTGATGGACAAGACCCAATCCTAAGCCTAGCACAAAGATCGTAGTTCGTATGCTAAAGCTTTTCTAATGTCAAGTATCGTTTCCTTAGACCATGAGATTGTGCAACTCCGGATACCGTGAGGAATGCTTTGGGTGTACCAAGCGTCCTGGCGTAAATGGGTGGCTATAAAGGTGCATTACGTGTATCTCCAAAAGTGTCTCATTGGGTTGGCACGAATCGAGCCTAGGATTTGTCACTCCGGTTGACGGAGAGGTATCTCTGGGCCCACTCGGTAGGACATCATCATAATGTGCACAATGTGACCAAGGGGTTGATCACGGGATGATGTGTTACGAAACGAGTAAAGAGACTTGCCGGGTAACGAGATTGAACAAGGTATCGGGATACCGACGATCGAATCTCGGGCAAGTACAATCTTGCTAGACAAAGGGAATTGTATACGGGATTGATTGAGTCCTTGACATCGTGGTTCATCCGATGAGATCATCGTGGAACATGTGGGTTCCAACATGGGTATCCAGATCCCGCTGTTGGTTATTGACAGGAGAACGTCTCGGTCATGTCTGCATGATTCCCGAACCCGTAGGGTCCACACACTTAAGGTTTGATGACGCTAGGGTTATAAAGGAAGTTTGTATGTGGTTACCGAATGTTGTTCAAAGTCCCGGATGAGATCCTGGACATCACGGTGAGTTTCAGAATGGTCCGGAGGTAAAGATTTATATATGGGAAGTCCTGTTTTGGTCACTGGAAAAGTTTCGGATTTTATCGGTAGCGCATCGGACCACCGGGAGGGTCCCGAGGTCCACCAAGTGGGGCCACTGCCCGGAGGGCTGCATGGTCCAAGTGTGGGAGGGGACCAGCCCCAGGTGGGCTGGTGCGCCCCCCCCACAAGGGCCCAAGGCGCCTCGGGTTTGGGGAAGGGGGCGCACCCACCTAACTTGGGGGGGGGGGGCAAGTTTCCCCTCTCCCCCCTTGGCCGCACCCTAGATGGGTTTGGGCTGGCCGCCGCCCCTAGGGGTGGAACCCTAGGTGGGGGCGCAGCCCTCCCTCTCCCCCTATATATACTTGAGGGTTTTGGGGCTGCCAACACACAAGTTTCTCTCCCTCTTGGCGCAGCCCTACCTCTCTCCCTTCTCCTCTCCCGCGGTGCTTGGCGAAGCCTTGCAGGATTGCCACGCTCCTCCATCACCACCACACCGTTGTGCTGCTGCTGGACGGAGTCTTCCTCAACCTCTCCCTCTCCCCTTGCTGGATCAAGGCGTGGGAGAAGTCACCGGGCTGTACGTGTGTTGAACGCGGAGGTGCCGTCCGTTCGGCACTAGGATCTCCGGTGATTTGGATCACAACGAGTACGACTCCTTCAACCCCGTTCTCTTGAACGCTTCCGCTTAGCGATCTACAAGGGTATGTAGATGCACTCTCCTTCCCCTCGTTGCTGGTTTCTCCATAGATAGATCTTTGTGACACTTAGGAAAATTTTGAATTTCTGCCACGTTCCCCAAAGAAGTGGCATCATGAGCTAGGTCTATTGCGTAGATTCTTTGCACGAGTAGAACACAAAGTAGTTGTGGGCGTTGATTTTGTTCAATATGCTTACCGTTACTAGTCCAATCTTGTTTCGACGGTATTGTGGGATGAAGCGGCCGGACCGACCTTACACGCACACTTACGTGAGATGTGTTCCACCGGTGACATGCACTTGTGCATAAGGTGGCTAGCGGGTGCCGCCTCCCACTTTAGTCGGAACGGATTCGATGAAAAGGGTCCTTATGAAGGGTAAATAGCAATTGGCATATCACGTTGTGGTTTTGCGTAGGTAAGAAATGTTCTTGCTAGAAACCCATAGCAGCCATCAGAAACATGCAAACAACAATTAGAGGGCGTCTAACTTGTTTTTGCGGTGGTATGCTATGTGATGTGATATGGCCAAGAAGAATGTGATGAATGATATGTGATGTATGAGATTGATCATGTTCTTGTAATAGGAATCACGACTTGCATGTCGATGAGTATGACAACCGGCAAGAGACATAGGAGTTGTCTTTATTTATTGTATGACCTGCGTGTCATTGAACAAACGCCATGTAATTACTTTACTTTATTGCTAACCGGTAGCCATAGTAGTAGAAGTAATAAGTTGGCGAGACAACTTCATGGAGACACAATGATGGAGATCATGATGATGGAGATCATGGTGTCATGCGGTGGCGATGATGATCATGGAGCCCGAAGATGGAGATCAAAAGGAGCAAAATGATATTGGCCATATCATGTCACTATTTGATTGCATGTGATGTTTATCATGTTTATGCATCTTATTTGCTTAGAACGACGGTAGTAAATAAGATGATCCCTCATTAAAATTTCAAGAAAGTGTTCCCCCTAACTATGCACCGTTCTGCGAAAGTTAAATGCGTTTGAAGCACCACGTGATGATCGGGTGTGATAGATTCTTACGTTCACATACAACGGGTGTAAGCCAGATTTACACACGCAATACACTTAGGTTGACTTGATCGAGCCTAGCATGTACGGACATGGCCTCGGAACACAAGAGACCGAAAGGTCGAGCATGAGTCGTATGGTAGATACGATCAACATGATGTTCACCGATGATGACTAGTCCGTCTCACGTGATGATCGGACACGGCCTAGTTGATCATGTAATCACTTAGATAACTAGAGGGATGTCTGTCTGAGTGGGAGTTCATTAGATGAACTTAATTATCCTGAACATAGTCAAAAGCCCTTTGCAAATTATGTCATATCTCGCGCTTTAGTTCTACTGTTTAGATATGTTCCTAGAGAAAATATAGTTGAAAGTTGATAGTAGCAATTATGCGGTCAATAGAAAGCTTATGTCCTTAGTGCACCGCTCGGTGTGCTGGACCTCGAACGTGGTCTGTGGATGTTGCGAACATCTGACACACACGTTTTGATGACTACGTGATAGTTCGGTAATGTTAAACGGCTTAGAATTGAGGCACCAAAGACATTTTTGAAACGTCGCGGAACATATGAGATGTTCTGAGGGCTGAAATTGGGATTTCAGGCTCGTGCCCACGTCAAGAGGTATGAGACCTCCGACGAGTTTTCTAGCCTACAAACTAAGGGAGAAGATCTCAATCGTTGAGCGTGTACTCAGATTGTCTGGTACAACAATCACTTGAATCGAGTGGGAGTTAATCTTCCGAGATGAGATAGTGATGTTTCTCCAAAGACATTGCCACCAAGCTACTAGAGCTTTGTGATGAACTATAACATATCGAGGGATAGATATGATGATCCTTGAAGTGTTCGCGATATTTGACACATGAAAGTAGAAGTCAAGTAGGAGCATCAATTGTTGATGGTTGGTAAAACCACTAGTTTCAAGAAGGGCAAGGGCAACAAGGGATACTTCATGAAGCGGCAAAACAATTGCTGCTCTAGTGAAGAAACCCAAGGTTGAACCCACACCGAGACTAAGTGCTTCGTAATGAGAGGAACGGACACGTAGTTTAAACCACCCTAGATACTTGGTAGATGAGAAGGTCGGCAAAGGTCGATAGAAGTATATTGGATATACATTATGTTAATGTGTACTTTACTAGTACTCCTAGTAGCACCAGGGTATTAGATACCGGTTCGGTTGCTAAGTGTTAGTAACTCGAAATAAAAGCTACAAAATAAACGGAGACTAGCTAAAGGTGAGCCGACGATATGTGTTGGAAGTGTTTCCAAGGTTGATGTGATCAAGCATCGCACGCTCCCTCTGCCATCGAGATTGGTGTTAAACCTAAATAATTGTTATTTGGTGTTTGCGTTGAGCATAGACATGATTGGATTATGTCTGCATCGCATTTGTTATTCATTTAAGGACAATAATGGTTACTGTTTATTTGAATAATACCTACAATGGTCTTGCACCTAAAATGAATGGTTTATTGAAATCTCGATCGTAGTGATACACATTTTCATGCCAAAAGATATAAGATAGTAATGATAGTACCACACCTTGTGGCCGCCATTTGAGTCATATTGGTATAAAAGCATGAAGAAGCTCCATATTGATGGATCTTTGGACTCACTCATTTTGAAAAGTTTGAGACATGCGAACCATGTCTATTGGTGTATACGCATGAAGAAACTCCATGCAGATGGATCGTTTGGACTCACTTGATTTTGAATCACTTGGGATATGCAAATCATACCACATTGGCAAGATGACTGAAAAGCCTCGGTTTCAAAGAAGATGGAACAAGATAGCAACTTGTTGAAGTAACACATTTTGATGTGTGCAGTCAATGAGTGCCGAGGCATGCGATGAATATCGTTATGTTCTTACTTCACGGATGATTTAAGTAGATATCTTGAGTGTATTTACTTGATGAAACACAAGTCTGAATTATTGAATGGTTCAAGTAATTTCAGAGTGAAGTTAAAGATCATCGTGACAAGAGGATAAAATGTCTATGATATGATCATAGAGATGAGTATCTCGAGAGTTACGAGAGCTTTGTACGCTTATTAAGACGTTGTGGAAATTGTTTCACAATTAATACCGCTGGAACACCATAGTGTGATGGTGTGTCCGAACATCATAGTTGCACCCTATCGGATATGGTGCGTACCATGATGTCTCTTATCGAATTACCACTATCGTTCATGGGTTAGGCATTAGAGACAACCGCACTCACTTTAATGGGGCACCACATAATTCCGTTGAGACGGCCTTTATTTTGAACTATGGTTTGGAGAAATCTAAGTTGTCGTTTCTTAAAAGTTTGGGGCTGAGACGCTTATGTGAAAAAGTTTCATCGTGATAAGATCGAACCCAAATCGGATAAATACATCTTCATAGGACGCCCAAAACAGTTGGGTATACCTCCTATCTCAAGATCCGGAAGCAAAAGTAATTGTTTCTAGAAACGGGTCCTTTCTCGAGGAAAAGTTTCTCTCGAAAGAGTTGAATGGGAGGAAGGTGGAGACTTGATGAGGTTATTGAACCATCACTTCAACTAGTGTGCAGCAGGCACGTGAAGTTGTTCTGTGGGCGCCTACACCAATTGAAGTAGAAGCTTATGAAGTTTCGGATCAAGTCACTACTGTACCTCGTGAGGGTGACAAGGATGCGTACTACTTGAGTGGTACAGTAATCCTGCCTTGAAGGTCATATTGCTAGATGAACCTACGAGCTATGGAGAAGCGATGGTGGGCCCATATTCCGACAAATGGTTAGAAGCCATGAAATCCGAGATAGGATCCATGTATCAGAACAAAGCATGGACTTTGGTGGACTTGCCCGATAGGCAAGCCATTGAGATAAATGGATCTTTAAGAAGAAGACGGACGTGGACGGTAATGTCACCGTCTATGAAGCTCGACTTGTGGCGAAGAGTTTTTCACAAGTTCAAGGAGTTGACTACGATGAGATTTTTCTCATCCGTAGCGATGCTTAAGTCCGTTGGAATCATGTTAGCATTAGCTGCATTTATGAAATCTGGCGGATGGATGTCAAAAGCGAAGTTTCCTTACCGGTCTTCGTAAGGAAAGGTTGTATGTGATACAATCAGAAAGTTTTTGTCGATACTAAGGATTCTAAAAGTTACGCTCTCTCCAGCGATCCTTCTAAGGACTGGAGTAAGCATCTCGGAGTTTGAATGTGCGCTTTGATGAGATGATCAAAGATTTTGGGTTTATACAAAGTTTATGAGAAACTTGTATTTCCAAAGAAGTGAGTGGGAGCACTATAGAATTTCTGATGAGTATATGTTGATCGAAATGATGTAGAATTTCTCGAAAGCATACTGAGGGTTATTTGAAAGGTGTTTTCAATAGAAAACCTGGATTAAGCTACTTGAACATTGAGCATCAAGATCTATAAGGATAGATCAAAAGCGGCTTAATGGTACTTTCAAATGAGCACATACCTTGACATAATCTTGAAGGTGTTCAAGATGGATCGATCAAAGAAGGAGTTCTTGCCCGAGTTGTAAGGTATGAAGTTAAGAGTTAAAGCTCGACCACGGCAGAAAAGAGAGAAAGGACGAAGGTCATCCCCTATGCCTTAGACATAGGCTCTACAGTATGCTATGCTGTGTACCGCACCTAATGTGTGCCTTGCTACATATCTGCAAGAGGGTACAAAGGTGATCAAGGAGTGGATCACCGTGATAACGGTCAAAATTATCCTTAGAGGAATAAGGATATGTTTCTCGGTTATGGAGGTGATAAAGAGTTCGACGTAAAGAGTTGCGTCGATGCAAGCTAACACCTATCCGGATAGCTACGAGTAGAGATACCGGATACGTATAATGGAGCAACAATTTGGAATAGCTCCAAGTGGAACGTGGTAGCAGCATCTATGATATGACATAAAGTTTTGCGAAATACATAGGGATCTGAATATTACAGACCCGTTGACTACAACCTCTCTCACAAGCACAAACATGATCAAACCCAGAACTCATTGAGTGTTAATCACATAGTGATGTGAACTAGATTATTGATTCTAGTAAACTCTTTGGATGTTGGTCACATGGCGATGTGACCTTTGTGTATTAATCACATGGCGTTGTGAACTAGATTATTGACTCTAGTGCTTGTGGGAGACTGTTGGAAATATGCCCTAGAGGCAATAATAAATTAGTTATTATTATATTTCCTTGTTCATGATAATCGTCTATTATTCATGCTATAATTGTATTGAAAGGAAACTTCGGATACATGTGTGGGTACATAGACAACACCATGTCCCTAGTAAGCCTCTAGTTGACTATCTCGTTGATCAATAGATGGTTACGGTTTGCTAACCATGGACATTGGACGTCGTTGATAACGGGATCACATCATTAGGAGAATGATGTGATGGACAAGACCCAATCCTAAGCCTAGCACAAAGATCGTAGTTCGTATGCTAAAGCTTTTCTAATGTCAAGTATCATTTCCTTAGACCATGAGATTGTGCAACTCCCGGATACCGTAGGAATGCTTTGGGTGTACCAAAGCGTCACAACGAATCGGGTGGCTATAAAGGTGCATTACGGTATCTCCGAAAGTGTCTGTTGGGTTGGCACGAATCGAGGCTGGATTTGTCCTCCGGTTGTGGAGAGGTATCTCTGGGCCCACTCGGTAGGACATCATCACAATGTGCACAATGTGACCAAGGGGTTGATCACGGGATGATGTGTTACGGAGCGAGTAAAGAGACTTGCGATAACGAGATTGAACAAGGTATCGGGATACCGACGATCGAATCTCGGGCAAGTACAATACCGCTAGACAAAGGGAATTGTATACGGGATTGATTGAGTCCTTGGCATCATGGTTCATCCGATGAGATCATCGTGGAACATGTGGGAGCCAACATGGGTATCCAGATCCCGCTGTTGGTTATTGACCGGAGAACGTCTCGGTCATGTTCAAGCATGATTCCGGACCCGTGAGGGTCTACACATAAGGAAGGTTCGATGATGCTAGGGTTATAAAGGAAGTTTGTATGTGGTTGCGAATGTTGTTCGGAGTCTGGATGAGATCCTCGGACGTCACGAGGAGTTCCGAGAATGGTCCCGAGGTAAAGATTTATATATGGGAAGTCCTGTTTTGGTCACCGGAAAAGTTTCGGGTTTTATCGGTAACGTCTTGGGACCACCGGAGGGTCCCGAGGGTCCACCAAGTGGGGCCACCCGCCCGGAGGCTGCATGGGCCAAGTGTGGGAGGGACCAGCCCGGGTGGGCTGGTGCGCCTCCCCTGAGGGCCCAAGGCGCCTAGGGTTTGGGGGAGGCGCACCCACCCAACTTGGGGGCAAGTTTCCCTCTCCTCCCCCTTGGCCGCACCCTAGATGGGTTTGGGCTGGCCGCCGCCCCTAGGGGTGGAACCCTAGGTGGGGGCGCAGCCCTCCCTCTCCTCCTATATATACTTGAGGGTTTTGGGGCTGCCAACACACAAGTTTCTCTCCCTCTTGGCGCAGCCCTACCTCTCTCCCTTCTCCTCTCCCGCGGTGCTTGGCGAAGCCCTGCAGGATTGCCACGCTCCTCCATCACCACCACGCCGTTGTCTTTGCTGTCTGGCGGAGTCTTCCTCAACCTCTCCCTCTCCCTTGCTGGATCAAGGTGTGGGAGACGCCACCGGCTGTCACGTGTGTTGAACGCGGAGGTGCCGTCTATTCGTCACTAGGATCTCCTGTGATTTGGATCACAACGAGTACGACTCCTTCAACCCCGTTCTCTTGAACGCTTCCGCTTAGCGATCTACAAGGGTATGTAGATGCACTCTCCTTCCCCTCATTGCTGGTTTTTCCATAGATAGATCTTGGTGACACGTAGGAAAATTTTGAATTTCTGCTACGTTCCCCAGCAATATCCAACTTAAACAAAATCTTGGACAAGATATGCCAAATCCACAGTACTCCCGGGAAGCCTGCAAACCATACCCACAGAGATTGTTGGGTCTTCAAGCGATCCGCAGACTCAACGCCGAACACAAGGGGCTCGACACACCAAGTGAGGATGATGACGAGCACCACAAGCGAAAGCACGGAAAACAAAAGAATTTCCCACAAGAGGTCAAAATAGTAAACTTACTTCAAGTAACAAAGGGAAATAGAGCGGCGCCCATTGAATTACGCTACCGCATACCAATGAGTCCCAACACTGGTTGTCAAAACCAATCACCTTTGACCATCAGCACTACTCCGAAAGTATCTGGAATGCAGGATGGACTGCCTTGATACTAGAACCTATAATCGACGGTCTTCAATTCACAGAAGTCCTAATGGACGGCGGTAGTGATCTAAACCTGCTATATCGTGACACAATCCATAAAATGGGGATAGACCCAACCAAAATTCGCCACAAGAACACCTCCTTCAAGGGGTAATGCCAGCGTACATATGCCCATTGTATCGGGCTCCTTGCTAGAAGTTGTGTTCGCTCACCCGACAACTTCCGCCGTGAAAAGTTAACCTTCCATATCGCCCCATTCAAAAGTAGCTATCAAGCACTATTGGGACGTGAAGCTCGCTTTAACGCAATACCGCATTATGCATCTCTTACACTTAAAATGCCCGTCCACGCGGCATCATCTTATTAAAGGGAAGTATCAAGTGTTGCTCGAGCACGGAAGAACGTGAGACCGCCTCGACAGTCACACACTAATCCGCCCGCTTAAATCAAGCACCTGAACAGGTCATTCGGACCCCGGACACGGCTAGACGAGTCCGCGTAAACATATAAAGGCCTACTAGCCGCACACCCCCCGCATAAGGGGCTGCATGCATGTGCAACATGAGAAAATAAGGCTCAATTTTATTCGCTTTTGAATCATTACTCCGTTTATTTAATATCAAGTACATTTTCCGCACGCATCTTTCTTCAACTAAGTTCTTCTCTTTTACGTGATGAACACCGCTATACCCGTCAGAGGATACGGCACAAACGGAGACACAAAGCAGACGCGTGCAGTAGGGACCCGCTGCAAGGATTCTTTTCAGATTAAGACCCCTACGTAAACCTTTTTTACTGCCTCTTGTTGATACACATCCCCGGTTTCTTGCTATAACCGAGGAGGAGGTCTGGCGTTTGGCATCGGGCCGCGTCGAATTTTTTTATGCGTACACAGACACTGTGGGCTTAGGGCATTGTTCTGCCTGCTTTCATAAAGACCGAATACCTTAGGGAGTGTTCGGCGTCTCGAGTTAGGCCTTATATGCATCAGCTCCGAATCATGTCTTTGGTAAAATGTTGGGTTTGCCGGCTCACATGTTTTGCTGCCCTACGTTCCGCTTTAACGGCTAACCCGACACCGTGGAGAACTATCTGCGATTGTGCCCCGGTTCGGCCTGGTGAGCACCTCAATAGAGAAAGCCAAACTCGACCACATGATGTAGCGTGAGACTGGTCAACCACTCGATGACCCACAGAATGTTTAGAATTCCTCCAAGATTAACGAAGGACCGTTGCCGGTCAGCACATACGCCTCAACTTCCTGGAGAGCGCTGGTGCCCCTAGGGGCTATATAGTAGCCCCACCATCGAACTCCTATGGCTAAGTGAAAGTGATAAAGCATTATAGTCCGGTTGCCTAGTTTGCTACGCTTATCACCTCCTTTACAGACCAAGACGTTGGATTAAGTGTGAAAATGTGCCTTTTTGCAAACACCCCGCACTATGTGCGTGGGGGCTGAAGTCAAGGACTGCCATCTTTCGTGTTATATACATATATACATCAACGGGTCAAGACAGAGGTAGTTCGCTACTTGAAGGCACAAGTATAAAAAGCTCTTACATTAAATTGAAACATTGTTTCACAAATCATACATGTCATTAGAACATAATATCCTTCGAAAGCACCGCTGTCTCTATTAAACGCAGCGCCTGCGCAGACTTCCTCAAAATAGCGCCGATCGGGTACTCGGCTTCTCGTCCGAATCCTGGGATGCAACGTCGGTGGCCTTCATCTCCGCCCGGTATGTCTTGACACGGCAAGAGCCATCACGCACCCTCAATACACGCCGACCGCTTCATTGCGTCGTCACGCATACCGCATCAAGGAATCGCGACTAAGCCAAAATAACTCTTCTGGGGTCCACCGCCACAAATGAGTCATGACATGCTTCATGGCAAGTCCGGATAATCGATTCAGCTCGGCCCATTCGCCAACCGATCGCCAACGGAAGAGGACGCCCAGACTATGGAATTGCGACCAAAATAGCTCTTCCCTTTATGTGCCCTTATCCGGCCTCGAAGTGCTCAATCGCGTCTGCATAGCGCTGCCGCTAAGTCCGGATAAGCATCCTCTGAACTCCACAGCTTGTCCAACCGAGCATACTTCGATCCGTATATTTGCTCCAGTTGTAAACGGTTTTCCACCGCAATATCCTCGGCCCGACTTCGGCTCCTCCTTGGCAGCTCGTAGCGTAACGGGCATCCTTGGCTTCAAGGTGGCCTTTTCAGCCCTCTTGTTCCGCTTTGACGTTCTTTTCAAGAACCCCGCAGCGGTCGGTAGCATTCTTCAGCTTCAGGGCCATATTGGCCATTTCCTCTTTGCTTGGCGCAGTGAGCAGCCCGTTCGGCTTTCAGCTCTTGACGCCGCTTTTAAAGCGCCGCATTACTCTTCGGGCTTGCTCTTTAGCTCGCCCGCCCGCAGCCTCTCCACGGCAGCAACGCCATCTCGCATCAAAGCATACAAGTAGTAAGGCATGGGCGTTAAGCTCCCTTACCAGTGCCCATGGAGAAGTCGCATACCTTGTGACTCGTCAAACCGCGTTTATTGACCAAATAGCGATGTCCGCATCCTCCTCGCTGTTGCCGCTTAGTTCGGCAAATTAAATCGATCGGCTGACCACCGACTCCCCGCCACCTACATAGGAACGGCGACATGTTAGTATCGAGATTATGATCCTCGGCCCGGCCGTCGCTTTTGACAACATACCGAGTCTCGGGGCTACTATCTATACAGGCGCATTCTATATGCATAACTTTCGGTAAGATACATCATCTTTTTTTCTCTCAGACCTCAAACCCCGTCGGTAAACTTGGCGGCTTACGTAATCCGCTCTCGGCGGATGCAATTCTTTCAATCACCGTAGCCATTAGCGCACGGTGATCTTCTGAGATAGACACCGCCTCGAGCAGGTCCTTCAGCTCCTCCGACCAGGCGCCCGCTTAGCGCTGACCTTCGGCCCGCCGGGACTCGGGAAACTCTCCGTGACGACACCTCGTGGTCCCCGCCTCGCATGAAGGCGCGATAGGTGGAGGCGTGTCGCTCTCTATAAACTCCTGACGAAGATCCCCCGAACACGAGCTCTGCAGAGAAGGGCTGAGATACGAACTACAAGGTACAATTTCGGTTATCTCCAGAAATAAATAAAGGGAAATACTTTATTCACAAGACCCCTTCTTTTTACTTACGGCTCATTGAGGGCTGATCCTCGGGGAAATAGTGCGGCTGGGGTATTTCCCACGGACCGTCTGGACGAAGACTTCTTTCCCGCTTTGAGGCCTTGGCTTCCGGGTTCCGGAGGCGGTCCTCTTCTCCTTGGAGGGTAGGATCCTTGATTCCTCCTTCCTTGAAAGCCTCCTTTGTGGAGGCTGTTGTTTCCCTCGCCCTTCGCCTTCTTCAAAAGGCGCGGCCTTCAACATCTTGGTCAAGATAGGATCCGGCGTGGTCTCCGGGAGGAGCGGACACCTTATCAACTTTGCCTTGGCTATCCAACTCCTGTTCAAGAAACGGCTCCCTTAAAGGGCATATACATGATAAATGAATGAACAGCCTGTCCGTTACAGGACTACTTACCCGAGTATCTGGGCGGTTGCGCCTAGTCCTGCGTCCTCGGCCAAGTCCGGACACTTCTCTTGTGACCCAAGAACAGTTTATACATCTCCACGGCCGCGCCCATAAAATGTTGGAGAGCTCGTGGTCCCTCTGGATTAAACTCCCACAAACGGAGGGGCGACGCTTGCAGGCGTATACGCCTAATTAGCATAACTCTGCGCCACCACCAGATTGATCTCTCTTTCCGGAGGTCTCGAATACGGCCCCGCAATGCAGGAACGCCCTTGGACGGCCCCCAATCAAGCACCCGGTTAACCCATGATGCCATTGTGGTGGACCTGAGTGGAAGGCGGGTGGCGCCACCCATTTGGTGCCCCCGAGCGGTGATATAAAACCACTCCCGCTGCCGCAAACCAAGCTCCTTCGAAAAGAGCCCTCGCCACGGAGCATCAAGACACTTGCTTATGACCGCCCCTCCGACTTCGCTTTGTCGCCGATCATCTTCGCTCCACCTTAAAGGTCTTGAGCCACAATCCAAAGTGAGGGGTAATATGGAGGAAGGCTTCACATACGACAATGAATGACGAGATGTGGAGGATGGACTCCGGATTCAAGTCATGGAATTCCAGCCCATAATAAAACATGATCCCCCAAGACAAAGGGATCCATCGGAAGACTAACCTCAAGGAAGTGAGACACGAACACCATGCTCTCACCGGGCTTGGGAGTAGGAATAACCTGCCCTTGGGCAGGCAGCTGCGCGAAATTTCACGGTTAGATACTGGGCGCCTTCTCAGCTTTAGCACGCCTTCTTCCAGAACGGAGGAAGGCATCCACCGCCTTGCAGGTTGGAGCCGACATCCTCGGAGGTCCCGGCGCTGAATCTGGAGCTTTGGTGTTGGAACCGCAAGCGAGGGCAGATTCGAGTGAGATTGAAAAAGAAGAGGGCCTTGGTCTCATTATAAAGAGGTTGAATACCAAGAGCCCTCCCGTGGCTGATTGGGACTCGCCGATAGAGGAGGCGTTCCTACGGCACGGGTTGGGTTACCCACATCCGTATTGATGAGAATCCGAATAAGGGGGACACGATCTCGCTTTGACAAGACGCGTGCCAAGGAAACCGCCTCGCTAAACGCTACCGAGGTGGTATGGTAAAAACGATTCGAATAAAGACTTGGCCGTATGTGATGGCACGCCGGAATACGCCGCCAGATTGATTTTGTGTAAATATTATTCTCTCTACGGTGTTATGTGGAAACTATTTTGGCAGAGCTTTACACCGTCCTTGTGTTCAAAATCTTCTATGAAGTATTCGAGGAGGAACCCGCCTTGCAATGCCGAAGACAATATGCGCGCGGACTTGTCATCATTGAAGCCTGGTTCAGGGCTACCGAGGAGTCCCTGGACTAGGGGTGTCCGGATAGCCGAACTATCATCTTTGGCCGACTCGGACTATGAAGATACAAGATTGAAGACTCCGTCCGTGTCCTGATAGGACTTTCCTTGGTGGAAGGCAAGCTTACGATACGGATATGTAGATTTCCTATCATTGTAACCGACTACTGTGTAACCCTAACCCTATTCGGTGTCTACATAAACCGAAGGGTTTTAGTCCGTGAGGACGAACAACAATCATACCATAGGCTAGGTTCTAGGGTTTAGCCTCTCGATCTCATGGTAGATCTACTCTTGTACTACCCATATCATCAATATTAATCAAGCAGAGTAGGGTATTACCTCCATCGAGAGGGCCCGAACCTGGGTAAAAACATCGTGTCCCTTGTCTCCTGTTACCATCCGCCTAGACGCACAGTTCGGGACCCCCTACCTGAGATCCGCCGGTTTTGACACCGACAGGGATGCTGATACGTCTCCAACGTATCTATAATTTTTGAAGTATTCATGTTGTTTTATTATCATTCTTGGATGTTTTATAATCATTTTATAGAAACTTTATATCATTTTTGGGACTAACTATTGACCCAGTGCCTAGTGCCAGTTGCTGTTTTTTGCTTGTTTTTTACATCGCAGGAAATCAATATCAAACGGAGTCCAAACACCATGAAACTTTTTGTGGATTTTTTATGGACCAGAAGACCAAAGAAGGCGAAGCACCTGGGTGTGCCTCGAGGCACAACCCACCAGTGGCGCCTTTGGGGCCCAGCGCGCCAGTGTGGGTGTGCCCACCCTCGGTGGCCTCCCGCACCCTCTTTGCCCTATAAAATCCCAAATATTCCAAAAACCTCGGGGTTAACTCTAGATCGTAAGTTCCGCCACCGCAAGGCCTCAGAGCCACCGAAACCAATCTAGACCCCTGCTTTGGCACCCTTCCTGAGGAGGGGGAATCATCTCCGTGGCCATCTTCATCATCCCGTGACCACCACGATGAGGGAGGGAGTAGTCCACCCTCGGGGCTGAGGGTCTGTACTAGTAGCTATGTGATTAATCTCTCTCTCTCTCTCTCTCTCTCTCTCTCTCTCTCTTGTTCTTGAGATGTCACAATCTTGATGTACCGCGGGCCTTGTTAATATAGTCAGATCATATGGTGTTTTCCCCTCTCTATCTTGTTTTGATGAATTGAGTTTTTCCCTTTGAGATTTCGTTGTTATCGGGTTGAATACTTTTATGGATTTGAGAGCACTTGATATATGTCTTGCATATGAATACTTATGGTGACAATGGGGTACCATATTGATTCACACTATATGTGTTTTGGCATTCAACTCGCAGATTCCCGCGGTGACATTAGGGTAATCTATGCATAAGGGTTGATGCATGTTCTCGTCTTTTGTTTCTATGGTAGAAATCTTGGGGAATTCTTTGAAGTTCTTTGTGTTGGATTGAGTATTAGGAATCTGAAACTATTTGGTGTTATTTTAGTATGAACTCTTGGATACATTGATCGGAAAGAATAGCTTCGAGGTGGTTTCGTACCCTACAAACGATTTCTTCATATGTTCTCCGCTAGATAGGATCTTTGGAGTGATTCTTCATTTCACGTTGAGGGATGGTTATATGATCCAATTATGTTAGCATTGTTGAGAGATTGCACTAGCGAAAGTATGGACCCTAGGCCTCATTTTCAAGCATTGCAATACCGTTTTTGTGCCCGTTTACTATTTGCTACCTTGCTGTTTTTATTTATTCAGATTATAAAAATATATTTCTACCATCAATATTACACTTTTATCACCATCTCTTCGCCGAACTAGTGCACCTATACAATTTTCCATTGTATTGGGTGTGTTGGGGACACAAGAGATTTCTTGTATTTGGTTGCAGGGTTGTTCGAGAGAGACCATCTTCATCCTACACCTCCCACGGATTGATAAACCTTAGGTCATCCACTTGAAGGAAAATTGCTACTGTCCTACAAAACTCTGCTCTTGGAGGCCCAACACGAGTCTACAAGAATAAAGTTGCGTAGTAGACATCACCCATCTTCTGGTATATAAGTCATTTTGACCTATAAAAAATAAGGAGATGACTTTCGGGACGGAGCACCGTCGTCTCGAGGCGGAACTTGGGCAGGAGCACTTTTGCCCTCCGGTGGAGCGATTCCATCAAGGGAACTTCCCTCCCGGAGGGGGAAATCATCGTCATCATCATCACCAACAACTCTCCCATCTTGGGGAGGGCAATCTCCATCAAATCTTCAACAGCACCATCTCCTCTCAAACCCTAGTTCATCTCTTGTGTTGAATATTTGTACCAGAACTATAGATTGGTGCTTGTGGGTGACTAGCAGTGTTGATTACATCTTGTAGTTGATTACTATATGGTTCATTTGGTGGAAGATTACATGTTCAGATCCAATATGCTATTTAATACCCCTCTGATCTTGAGCATGATTATCATTTGTGAGTAGTTACTTTTGTTCTTGAGGTCACGGGAGAAATCATGTTGCAAGTAATCATGTGAACTTGATATGTGTTCGATATTTTGATAGTATGTATGTTGTGATTCCCTTAGTGGTGTCATGTGAATGTCGCACTACATGACACTTCACCATATTTGGGCCTAAGGGAATGCAATGTGGAGTAGTTATTAGATGATGGGTTATGAGAGTGATGACGCTTAAACCCTAGTTTATGCGCTTATTCCGTAAAGGGACCAATTGGATCCAAAAGTTTAATGCTATGGCTAGAATTTATTCTTAATACTTTTCTCGTAGTTGCGAATGCTTGCGAGGGGGTTAATGAAGGAAGAATGCCCTAGAGGCAATAATAAAGTTATTATTTATTTCCTTATATCATGATAAATGTTTATTATTCATGCTAGAATTGTATTAACTGGAAACGTAATACTTGTGTGAATACATAGACAAATGCAGTGTCACTAGTATGCCTCTACTTGACTAGCTCGTTGATCAAAGATGGTTATGTTTCCTAACCATAGACATGTGTTGTCATTTGATTAATGGGATCACATCATTAGGAGAATGATGTGATTGACATGACCCATTCCGTTAGCTTAGCACTTGATCGCTTAGTATGTTGCTATTGCTTTCTTCATGACTTATACATGTTCCTATGACTATGAGATTATGCAACTCCTGCTTACGGAGAAACACTTTGTGTGCTACCAAACGTCACAACGTAACTGGGTGATTATAAAGGAGCTCTACATGTGTCTACAAAGGTACATGTTGGGTTGGCGTATTTCGAGATTAGGATTTGTAACTCGGATTGTCGGAGAGGTATCTCTGGGCCCTCTCGGTAATACACATCACTTAAGCCTTGCAACCAATGCAACTAATGAGTTAGTTATGAGATGATGTATTACGGAACGAGTAAAGATACTTGCCAGAATCTAGATTGAACTAGGTATTGAGATAGCGACGATCGAATCTCGGGCAAGTAACATACCGATGACAAAGGGAACAACGTATGTTGTTATGCGGTCTGACCGATAAAGATCAATATGAGCATCCAGGTTCCGCTATTGGTTATTGACCGGAGATGTGTCTCGATCATGTCTACATTGTTCTCGAACCCGTAGGGTCCGCATGCTTAACGTTACGATGACAGTTTCATTATGAGTTTATATGTTTTGATGTACCGAAGGTTGTTCGAAGTCCCGGATGTGATCACGGACGTGACGAGGAGTCTCGAAATGGTCGAGACATAAAGATTGATATATTGGAAGCCTACATTTGGATATCGGAATCGTTTCGGGTGAAATCGGGATTTTACCGGAGTACCGGGTTATTGATTCTGGTTAGCATGGGCTACATGGGCCCTAAGGGAGAAGAGGAGGGACGGCCAGGCAGGCCGCGCCCCTCCCCTAGTCCGAATAGGACAAGGAAGGGGGCGGCGCTCTTTCCTCTTCCCCTTCCCTTTCCTTCTCCAACAAGGCAAGAGGGGAGTCCCTACTCGGTGGGAGTAGGACTCCTCCAGCGCACCCTAGGGGCCGCCGCACCTCCCCCTCCCTCCTTTATATACGGGGCAAGGCACCCATGACACACAAGTTGATCTTCGTGACTGCTCAGCTGGCCGTAAGCGGTGCCCCTTCCACCATATTCCACCTCGGTCATATCGTGGCGGTGCTTAGGCGAAGCCCCGCGACGGTAGAACATCAAGATCGCCACCACGCCGTCAGGTCGATTTTAACTCTTCCCCGACATTCTCGCCTGGATCGAGTCCGGGATCGCCATCGTCGAACGTGTGCTAGAACTCGGAGGTGCCGTAGTTTTGGTGCTTGATCGGTCGGGCCGTGAAGACGTACGACTACATCAACCGCGTTGTTATAACACTTCCGCTTTCGGTCCACGAGGGTACGCGGACAACACTCTTCCCTCTCGTTGCTATGCATAACCATGATCTTGCGTGTGCGTAGGAATTTTTTGAAATTACTACGTTCCAACAAAGCGGCATCCGAGCCTGGTTTTATGCGTAGATGTCATATGCACGAGTAGAACACAAGTGAGTTGTGGGCGATATAAGTCATACCGCTTACCAAAGATGTCATACTTTGGTTCGGGCGGTATTGTTGGATGAAGCGGCCCGACCGAAATTACGCCAGACGCTACGCGAGACCGGTTCTACCAACGTGCTTTGCACACAGTGGTCATGGCGGGTGTTAGCTTCTCCAACTTTAGTTGAACCGAGGTGTAGCTACGCCCGATCCTTGCGAAGGTTAAAACAGCACCAACTTGACAAACTATCGTTGTGGTTTTGATGCGTAGGTAAGAACGGTTCTTGCTAAGCCCGTAGCAGCCATCAGTAAAACTTGCAACAACAAAGTAGAGGACGCCTAACTTGTTTTTGCAGGCATGTTGTGATGTGATATGGTCAAGACATGATGCTAAATTTTATTGTATGAGATGATCATGTTTTGTAACCGAAGTTATCGGCAATCGGCAGGAGCCATATGGTTGTCGCTTATTGTATGCAATGCAATCGCTCGTAATGCTTTACTTTATCACTAAGCGGTAGCGATAGTCGAGAAGAGCATAAGATTGGCGACACGACAACGATGCTACGATGGAGATCAAGGTGTCGCGCCGGTGACGATGGTGATCATGGAGGTGCTTCGGAGATGGAGATCACAAGCACAAGATGATGATGGCCATTTCATATCACTTATATTGATTGCATGTGATGTTTATCTTTTATGCATCTTATCTTGCTTTGATTGACGGTAGCATTATAAGATGATCCCTCACTAAATTATCAAAGTATAAGTGTTCTCCACGAGTATGCACCGCTATGAAAGTTCTTCGTGGCTGTGACACCACGTGATGATCGGTGTGATAGGCTCTACGCTCAAATACAACGGGTGCAAAAACAGTTGCACACGCTGAATACTGTGTTAAACTTGACGGGCCTAGCATATAATGTATATGGCCTCGAACACGAGACCGAAGGTCGAGCGTGAATCATATAGTAGATATGATCAACATATTGATGTTCACCATTGAAACTACTCCATTCACGTGATGATCGGACATGGTTTAGTTGATTTGGATCACGTGCTCACTTAGAAGATTAGAGGGATGTCTATCTAAGTGGGAGTTCTTAAGTAATATGATTAACTGAACTTAAATTTATCATGAACTTAGTACCGGATAGTATCTTGCTTGTTTATGTTGATTGTAGATAGATGGCCCGTGCTGTTGTTCCGTTGAATTTTAATGCTCCTTGAGAAAGCAAAGTTGAAATATGATGGTAGCAATTACACGGATCGGGTCCGGTAACTTGAGGATTATCCTCATTGCGTGCATAGAAGAATTACGTCCGGAAGCACCGCTGGGTGCCAGCTTCTTGGCCGAGCAACACCAGATGTTATGAACGTCTGGCGAGCAAAGTCGATGACTACTCGATAGTTCGAGTGTGCCATGCTTTACGGCTTAGAACCGGGTCTTCAACGACGCTTTGAACGCTATGGGGCATATGAGATGTTCCAGAGTTGAAGTTAATATTTCAAGCAAATGCCCGGTAGAGAGATATGAAGTCTCCAATAAGTTCTATAGCTGCAAGATGGAGGAGAATAGTTCTATCGGTGAGCATATACTCAAAATGTCCGGGTATAATAATCACTTGATTCAACTGGGAGTTAATCTTCCTGGATGATAGCGCCATTGATGTAATTCTCCAATCATCGCCACCAAGCTACAAGAGCTTCGTGATGAACTATAATATGCAAGGGATGGAAAAGACAATTCCCGAGCTCTTCACAATGCTAAAAGCTGCGGAGGTAGAAATCAAGAAGGAGCATCAAGTGTTGATGGTCAACAAGACTACTAATTTCAAGAAAAAGGGCAAAGGGAAGAAGAAGGGGAACTTCAAGAAGAACAGCAAGCAAGTTGCTGCTCAGGAGAAGAAACCCAAGTCTGGACCTAAGCCTGAATCTGAGTGCTTCTACCGCAAGCGTAGACCGTCACTGGAAGTGGAACTGCCCCAATTATTTGGCGGATAAGAAGGATGGCAAGGTGAACAAAGGTATATGTGATATACATGCTATTGATGTGTACCTTACTAATGCTCGCAGTAGCACCTGGGTATTTGATACTAGTAATGTTGCTAATATTTGCAACTCAAAACAAGGACTACGGATTAAGCGAAGATTGGCTAAGGACGAGGTGACGATGCGCGTGGGAAATGGTTCCAAAGTCGATGTGATCGCAGTCAGCACGCTACCTCTACATCTACCTTCGGGATTAGTTCTAGACCTAAATAATTGTTATTTGGTGCCAGCGTTGAGCATCAACATTATATCCGGATCTTGTTTGATGCTAGACGGTTATTCATTTAAATCAGAGAATAATGGTTGTTCTATTTATATGAGTAATATCTTTTATGGTCATGCACCCTTGAAGAGTGGTCTATTCTTATTGAATCACGATAGTAGTGACACACAATGTTGAAGCCAAAAGATGCAGAGTTGATAATGATAGTGCAACTTATTTGTGGCACTGCCGTTTAGGTCATATCAGTGTAAAGCGCATGAAGAAACTCCATACCGATGGACTTTTGGAACCACATGATTATGAAACACTTGGTACTTAAGTAACCGTGTCTTATGGGCAAGATGACCAAAACGCCGCCGTTCTCGTACTATGGAGAGAGCAACAGATTTGTTGGAAATCATACATACGTATGTATGTGGTCCGATGAATATTGAGGCTCGTGGCGGATATCGTTATTTTCTCACCTTCACAGATGACTTAAGCAGATATGGGTATATCTACTTAATGAAACATAAGTCTGAAACATTTGAAAAGTTCAAAGAATTTCAGAGTGAAGTTGAAAATCATCGTAACAAGAAAATGAAGTTTCTACGATCCGATCGTGGAGGAGAATATTTGAGTTACGAAGTTTGGTGTACATTTGAAACAATGTGGAATAGTTTCAAGAATCACGCCACCCGAACACCACAACAGAATGGTGTGTCCGAACGTCGCAATCGTGATTTCTTTACTTGATATGGTGCGATCTATGATGTCTCTTACTGATTTACCGCTATCATTTTGGGGTTATGCTTTAGAGACGGCTGCATTCACGCTAAATAGGGCACCAAAGAAAACTGCTGAGACGACGCCTTATGAACTATGGTTTGGCTAGAAACCAAAGTTGTCGTTTCTTAAAGTTTGGGGCTGCGATGCTTATGTGAAAAAACTTCAACCTGATAAGCTCGAACCCAAATCGGAAAAATGTGTCTTCATAGGATATCCAAAGGAGACTATTGGATACACCTTCTATCACAGATCCGAAGGCAAGACTTTTGTTGCTAAATTCAGAAACTTTCTAGAGAAGGAGTTTCTCTCGAAAGAAGTGAGTGGGAGAAAAGTAGAACTTGATGAGGTAACTATACCTGCTCTCTTATTGGAAAGTAGTACATCATAGAAACCGGTTTCTGTGACACCTACACCAATTAGTGAGGAAGTTAATGATGATGATCATGAAACTTCAGATCAAGTTGTTACTGAACCTCGTAGATCAACCAGAGTAAGATCCGCACTGCAGTGGTACGGTAATCCTGTTACGAAGTCATGCTACTAGATCATGATGAACCTCACGAACTATGAAGAAGCAATGGTGAGCCCAGATTCGCAAAATGGCTTGAAGCCATGAAATCGAGATGGGATCCATGTATGAGAACAAAGTGTGGATTCTTTGGTTGACTTGCCCGATGATCGGCAAGCAATTGAGAATAAATGGATCTTCAAGAAGAAGACTGACGACGACGGTAATGTTATCGTTTACAAAGCTCGACTTGTTGCAAAAAGGTTTTCTACAAGTTCAAGAGATTGACTACGATGAGACCTTTCTCTCACCAGAAGCGATGCTTAAGTCCTGGTCTGGAATCATGCTAGCAATTGCCGCATTTTATGATTATGAAATTTGGCGATGGATGTCAAAACTGCATTCCCGAATGGATTTCGGAAGAAGAGTTGTATATGATGCAACCGAAGGTTTTGTCGATCCAAAGGAGCTAACAAAGTGTGCAAGCTCCAATGATCCATTTATGGACTGGTGCAAGCCTCTCGAGTTGGAATAAACGCTTTTGATAGTGTGATCAAAGCATTTGGTTTTATATGCACTTTTGGAGAAGCCCGTGTTTACAAGAAAGTGAGTGGGAGCTCAGAGCATTTCGATATTATATGTGGATGACATATTACCGATCGGAAATAATATAGAATTTCTGGATAGCATAAAGGGATATTTGAATAAGAGTTTTTCAATGAAAGACCTCGGTGAAGCTGCTTACATATTGGGCATTAAGATCTATAGAGATAGATCAAGACGCTTAATTGGACTTTCACAGAGCACATACGTTGACAAAGTTTTGAAGAAGTTCAAAATGGATCAAGCAAAGAAAGGGTTCTTGCCTCGTGGTTACAAGGTGTGAAGTTGAGTAAGACTCAATGCCCGACCACCCATAATATAGAGAGAGAAATGAAAGATGTTCCTATACTTGAGCCATAGGCTCTATCATGTATGCAATGCCTGTACTGCACTGATGTGTGCCTTGCTATAAGTCTAGCAGGAGGTACCAAAGTAATCCAGAG
This sequence comes from Aegilops bicornis, assembly GCA_021605145.1. Taxonomy (NCBI): domain Eukaryota; kingdom Viridiplantae; phylum Streptophyta; class Magnoliopsida; order Poales; family Poaceae; genus Aegilops; species Aegilops bicornis. Next base: position 536,029,919 of record CM038671.1, on the reverse strand, counting down.
TGGATCATCGAACAGCGATCAAGAACATCCTCAAGTACACGAAAAGGACTAAGGATATGTTTCTCGATATGGAGGTGACAAAGAGCTCATCGTAAATGGTTACGTTCATGTAAGCTTTGACATCGATCCTGACGATTCTAAATCGCAAACCGGATACGTGTTTACATTGAATGGTGGAGCTGTCATTGGTGCGCTTCTAAACAAAGCGTTGTGGCGGGATCTACATGTGAAGCGGAGTACATAGCTGCTTCGGAAGCAAAGAAACGAAGGAGTCTGGATGAAGGAGTTCATATCCGATCTAGGTGTTATACCTAGTGCATCGGGTCCAATGAAAATATTTTGTGACAATATCGGTGCAATTGCCTTGGCAAAGGAATCCAGATTTCACAAGAGAACCAAGCACATCAAGAGACGCCTTCAATTCCATCCCGGATCTAGTCCAGTGGGAGACATAGAGATTTGCAAGATACATACGGATATGAATGTTGCAAACCCGCTGACTAAGCCTCTTCCACGAAAGCAAAACATGATCAGCACCAAGGCTCCATGGGTGTTAGAATCATTACATCGTAATCTAGATTATTGACTCTAGTGCAACCGGGAGATCAAGGAAATATGCCCTAGAGGCAATAATAAAGTTATTATTTATTTCCTTATATCATGATAAATGTTTATTATTCATGCTAGAATTGTATTAACCAGAAACGTAATACTTGTGTGAATACATAGACAAACAGAGTGTCACTAGTATGCCTCTACTTGACTAGCTCGTTGATCAAAGATGGTTATGTTTCCTAACCATAGACATGTGTTGTCATTTGATTAATGGGACCACATCATTAGGAGAATGATGTGATTGACATGACCCATTCCGTTAGCTTAGCACTTGATCGTTTAGTATGTTGTTATTGCTTTCTTCATGACTTATACATGCTCCTATGACTATGAGATTATGCAACTCCCGTTTACCGGAGGAACACTTTGTGTGCTACCAAACGTCACAACGTAATCGGGTGATTATAAAGGAGCTCTACAGTGTCTCCAAAGGTACATGTTGGGTTGGTGTATTTCGAGATTAGGATTTGTCACTCCGATTGTCGGAGAGGTATCTCTGGGCCCTCTCGGTAATACACATCACTTAAGCCTTGTAAACCAATGCAACTAATGAGTTAGTTAAGTAGATGATGTATTACTTGAACGAGTAAAGAGACTTGCCAGAATCTAGATTGAACTAGGTATTGAGATACCGACGATCGAATCTCGGCAAGTAACATACCGATGACAAAGGGAACAACGTGATGTTGTTATGCGGTCCGACCGATAAAGATCTTTGTAGAATATGTGGAGCCAATATGAGCATCCAGGTTCCGCTTATTGGTTATTGACCGAGACGTGTCTCGGTCATGTCTACATTGTTCTCGAACCCGTAGGGTCCGCACGCTTAACGCTAATGATGACAGCTTCATTATGAGTTTATATGTTTTGATGTACCAAGGTTGTTCGAGTCCCGATGTGATCACGGACGTGACGAGGAGTCTCAAAATGGTCGAGACATAAATATTGATATATTGGAAGCCCATATTTGGATATCGGAATCGCTCCGGTGAAATCGATTTTACCGAGTACGGGGTTACTGAACCCCTTTCGGGGGTTAATGGCCCACATGGGCCATAAGGGATAAGAGGAGGGCCGGCCAGGGCAGGCCGCGCGCCCCCTCCCCCCTAGTTCGAATAGGACAAGGAAGGCGGGGGGCGGCACCCCCCTTTCCTCTTTCCCCTTCCCCCTTTCCTTCTCCAACAAGGCAAGAGGGGGGAGTCCTACTCCCGGTGGGAGTAGGACTCTCCAGCGCACCCCTAGGGCCGGCCGCACTCCCCCTCCCTCCTTTATATACGGGGCAAGGGGCACCCCATGACACACAAGTTGATCTTCGTGACTGCTCTTAGCTGTGCGGTGCCCCTTCCACCATATTCCACCTCGGTCATATCAGAAGCGGTGCTTAGGCGAAGCCCTGCGACGGTAGAACATCAAGATCGTCACCACGCCGTCAGGTCCGACGGAACTCTTCCCGACATTCCGCTGGATCGAAGTCCGGGATCGCCATCGAAATGAACGCGGTGCTAGAACTCTGAGGTGCCGTAGTTTTCGTGCTTGATCGGTTGAGCCGTGAAGACGCACGACTACATCAATCAAGCGTTGTTATAACGCTCGCTTTCGGTCTACGAGGGTAATGCGGACAACACTCTCCTCTCGTTGCTATGCATCACCATGATCTTGCGTGTGCGTAGGAATTTTTTTGAAATTACTATGTTCCCCAACAGTTAATCATAAGTAGGAGGTTTGTTCAAGTAAGAACAACACCTAAGCACCGATCCACCCACATATCAAATTATCAAAGTAGCGAGCACGAATCGAACCAACATGATGAAAGTGACTAGATGAAGTTCTCGTGTACCCTCAAGAACGCTTTGCTTATTATAAGAGACCGTTTTGGCCCGTCCTTTGCCTCAAAAGGATTGGGCTACCTTGATGCACTTTTGTTACTATTATCGTTACTTGCTCGTTACAAATTATCTTGTTATCAAACTACTCTGTTACTTACAATTCCAGCACTTGCAGACATTACCTTGCTGAAAACCACTTGCCATTTCCTTCTGCTCCTCGTTTGGTTCGACACTCTTACTTATCGAAAAGGCTAAAATTGATCCCATATACTTGTGGGTCATCAAGGCCATTTCTGGCACTGTTGTCGGGGAGTGAAGCGCTCTTGGTAAGTGGAGATTGGTAAGGAAAAATTATTACTACGTGCTGAAATTTATTGTCACTTGTTACTATGGAAAACAATCCTTTGAGGGGTTTGTTCGGGGTATCTTCACCTCGACCGGAACCACAATTAGTTACCCCTCAACCTACTGCACATACTTAAAATATTGAATATGAAATTCCTTCAGGTATGATAGAACAACTGCTAACTAATCCTTATGCAGGAGACGGAACCGAACATCCTGATATGCACATGTGGAAGAAATTTGTGGATTGTTTAAGCTTGCAGGTTTACCCGAAGATGAAGTTAAGAAGAAGGTTTTCCCTTTATCTTTGAAGGGAAAAGCATTGGCATGGTATAGGCTATGCGATGATATTGGATCTTGGAATTGGAATCGATTGAAATTGGAATTTCACCAAAAAAATTATCCTATGCATCTAGTTCATCGTGATTGGAATTATATATATAATTTTTGGCCTCGTGAAGGATAAATTATCGCTCTAGCTTGGAGGAGGCTTAAGTCAATGTTATATTCATGCCCCAATCATGAGCTCTCAAGAGAAACTATTATCCATAATTTTTATGCTCGGCTTTCTCATAATGATCGATCCGTGCTTGATACTTCTTGTGCTGGTTCTTTTATGAAGAAGACTATTGAATTCCGGTGGGATCTTTTGGAAAGAATTAAACACAACTCTGAAGATTGGGAACTCGACGAAGGTAAAGAGTCAGGTATTAAGCTCAAGTATGATTGTGTTAAATCTTTATGAATACCGATGCTTTTCAAAAGTTTAGCACTAAATATGGACTTGACTTTGAGATAGTAGCCTCCTTTTGTGAATCATTTGCTACTCATGTTGATCTCCCTAAGGAGAAGTGGTTTAAATATCACCCACCTACTAAAGAAGAAATTAAAGAACCGGTACCAGTTAAAGAGGAAACTATTAATTATAATGTTGATCCAGTTGTTCCTATTGCTTATATTGAGAAACCACCTTTCCCTGTTAGGATAAAGGAACATGCTAAAGTTTCAACTATGGTCAACAAAAGTTATATTATAACACTTAAACCTGATGAACAAATTAAAGTAGAACCTAGTGTTGCTATGGTTAAAGATCTCCTGGAAGAAAATATAGATGGGTATGTTATTTACTTCTGTGATGAAGCTGCTAGAATTGCAAAACCTGATGGAAAAGATAAACATAGACCCGTTGTTGGCATGCCTGTTGTCTCAGTTAAAATAGGAGATCACTGTTATCATGGCTTATGTGACATAGGTGCTAGCGTGAGTGCTATTCCCTTTACCTTATATCAAGAAATTATGGATAACATAACACCCGCAGAGATAGAAGACATATATGTTACTATTAAACTTGCTAATAGAGACACTATTTCACCAATTGGGATTGTTAGAGATGTTGAAGTCTTGTGTGGGAAAATAAAATATCCTGCTGATTTTCTTGTTCTTGGTTCCCCACGAGATGATTTCTGTCCCATTATCTTTGGTAGACCTTTCTTGAACACCGTCAATGCTAAAATAGATTGTGAAAACAAACTGTCGGTGTCAGCTTCTGTGATGAGTCTCATGAGTTTAATTTTTCCAAGTTTAGTAGAAAACCTCATAAAAAAGAATTGCCTAGTGAGGATGAAATAATTGGTCTTGCTTCTATTGTTGTGCCTCCTACTGGTCCTTTAGAACAATATCTGCTAGACCATGAAAATGATTTACATATGCATGAAAGAAATGAAATAGATAATATCTTCTTTGAACAACGTCATCTGCTTAAACACAATTTGCCTCTTGAAACTCTAGGAGGTCCTCATCCACCTAAAGGTGATCCTGTATTTGAATTAAAACAATTGCCAGACACTTTGAAATATGCTTATCTTGATGAGAAGAAGATATATCCTCTTATTATTAGTGCTAATCTTTCAGAACATGAAGAAGAAAGATTGTTGAAAGTTCTAAGGAAGCACCGAGCTGCTATTGGATATACTCTTGATGATTTAAAGGGCATTAGTCCCACTCTATGTTAGCACAAAATTAATATGGAACCTAATGCTAAACCCTTTGTTGATCACCAACGTCGGTTAAACCCGAAGATGAAAGAAGTGGTAAGAACGGAAACATTAGAACTTCGAAGGTGTATAATCTATCCTATAGCCGATAGTAGATGGGTAAGTCATGTTCATTGTGTCCCTAAGAAAGGAGGTATCACTGTTGTTCCTAATGATAAGAATGAACTTATTCCACAAAGAATTGTTACAAGCTATAGAATGGTAATTAATTTTAGAAAATTAAATAAAGTAACTAGAAAAGATCATTACCCTCTGCCTTTTATTGATCAAATGCTAGAAAGATTGTCTAAGCACACACATTTTTGCTTCCTTGATGGATATTCTGTTTTTTCACAAATACCTGTTTCTCAACCTGATCAAGAAAAGACCACTTTCACTTGTCCCTTTGGAACTTATGCTTATAGACGTATGCCTTTTGGTCTATGCAATCCACCTACTACCTTTCAAAGATGTATGACTGCTATATTCTCTGATTTTTGTGAAAAGATTGTTGAGGTTTTCATGGATGACTTTTCTGTTTACGAGAAGTCTTTTGATGATTGTTTAAGCAATCTTGATCAAGTTTTGCAGAGATGCGAGCAAACAAATCTTGTTTTGAATTGGGAGAGGTGCCACTTTATGGTTAATGAAGGTATTGTCTTGGGCAATAAAATTTCTAAAAGAGGTATTGAGGTGGACAAAGCTAAGGTTTATGCAATTGAGAAAATGCCATGTCCTAAATATATCAAAGGTATACGTTGTTTCTTAGGTCATGCTGGTTTCTATAGGAGATTTATCAAAGACTTTTCTAAGATTTCTAGGCCTCTTACAAATCTTTTGCAAAAGGATGTTCCTTTTGTTTTTGATGATGATTGTTTGGAAGCCTTCGAAACACTCAAGAAAGCCTTAATTACTGCACCTATTGTTCAACCACCTGATTGGAACTTGCCTTTTGAAATTATGTGTGATGCTACTGATTATACTGTTGGTGCTGTTCTAGGACAAAGAATTGATAAGAAACTAAATTTTATTCATTATGCTAGTAAAACTCTAGACAAAGGCACAACGAAATTATGCTACTCTTGAAAAAGAATTTCTAGCAAGTGGTGTTTGCTTGTGATAAATTTAGATCTTACATTGCTGACTCTAAAGTTATCGTTCACACCTGTCATGCTGCTATTAAATATCTTATGGAAAAGAAATATGCTAAACCTAGACTTATTCGATGGGTTCTCTTGCTACAAGAATTTGATTTACATATTACTGATAGGAAAGGAGCAGAGAACCCCGTAGCTGATAACTTGTCTAGGCCTGAGAATGCCTTTGATGACCCACTACCTATTGATGATAGTTTTCCTGATGAGCAGTTAGCAGCAATAAATGTTTCTAATAACACTCCTTGGTATGCTGACTATGTTAATTACATTGTTGCTAAATATTTACCACCTAGCTTTACATACCAACAAAACAAAACAAATCTTCTATGATTTAAGACATTACTTTTGGGATGACCCACATCTTTATAAAGAAGGAGTAGATGGTATTATTAGATGTTGTGTACACGAGCATGAACGAGGACAAATCCTACGGAAATGTCACTCCGAAGCTTATGGAGGGCATCACGCTGGAGATGTAATCGCTCACAAGGTATTACAATCTGGTTTTTATTGGCCTACTCTTTTCAAGGATGCTCATAAGTTTGTCTTATCTTGTGATGAATGTCAAAGAATAGGTAATATCGGTAAGCGTCAAGAAATGCCTATAAATTATTCACTTGTTGTTGAACCAATCGATCTCTAGGATTTTGATTACATGGGACCTTTTCCTTCCTCTAATGGGTATACACATATTTTGGTTGTTGTAGATTATGTTACTAAGTGGGTAGAAGCTATTCCAACTAGTAGTGCTAATCACAACACCTCTATTAAAATGCTTAAGGAAGTTATTTTCCCAACGTTTGGAGTCCCTAGATATTTAATGATTGATGGTGGTTCACACTTTATTCATGGTGCTTTCCGTAATATGCTTGCCAAGTATGATGTTAACCATAGAATTGCATCACCCTATCACCCTCACTCTAGTGGTCAAGTTGAACTTAGCAATAGGGAAATAAAGTTAATTCTACAAAAGACTGTCAATAGGTCCAGGAAGAATTGGTCTAAGAAATTATATGATGCACTTTGGGCTTATAGAATAGCATATAAAAATCCTATGGGTATGTCTCCTTACAAAATGGTTTATGGAAAAGCTTGTCATTTGCCTCTTGAGTTAGAACATAAAGCTTATTGAGCAATCAAAGAACTCAACTATGATTTCAAACTTACCGGTGAAAAGAGGTTATTTGATATTAGCTCAATAGATGAATGGAGAACCCAAGCTTATGAAAATGCCAAGTTGTTTAAAGAAAAAGTTAAAGAATGGCATGATAAAAGAATCCATAAGCGTCAGTTCAAGGTTGGAGAATATGTTCTTTTGTACAACTCTCATTTCAGGTTCTTTGCAGGAAAACTCCTCTCCAAATGGGAAGGACCCTATGTTACCGAGGAGGTTTACCGGTTTGGAGCTATCAAAATAAATAACGCCGAAGGTACTAACCCGAAGGTTGTTAATGGGCAGCGAATAAAAAATTATATCTCAGGTACGCCCATTAATGTTGAAAGTAATATTATCCAAACTATGACACCGGAAGAACACATAAAAGAGTCCTTCCTAACACCTGTAATCGTGAAAAGAGGAGGTACGTGATACGGTAAGTAAACACACTCCAAAAATCCGCAAAATATTTTTTGTCAGTTTTGGAATATTTAGAAAATTAGGAAAATAAGAAACTACCGGAAAGTGACCTCGTGGGCACAAGACACTGTATCGCTTGCTTGCCAGCGCTACCACGTACAGTTGTGCCCACCCTGCTACCTTCCTGACTCCGCTTTTCTTCCGCTTGCTTGTTTCCCATAATAAAAAATCTTTATATACCCCCTCAACCTATCGACCACCGTATCACGGAGAAATCTTCTGCTTTCTTTTCCTTGTTGTTTTCTCGATGCATCCAATCTACCATGGCCACTTCAAGCTCCTCCAAGGACAAGTTCTTCAAGAACGCCATCAACCCATATTTATGGGAGGTGGTGCAAGCACCTCAGGTCATCTAGATGCATGAGGGGGTGCTGCACATCCACGATGTGCAAGGACCCAAGGGAACGGGGACCGTGGAGGCCAGGCTTGAAGCTATGGAGCAGGAAGTCTTCCGGTGCAAGGGGATGGTGGAGCGTGGACTCAATGCCAATCACCTCATGATTACGGACTTTACCCGTGATCTCAAGGTGGATGGCAAGTCCATAAAGGACATTGTCTTCACCCCCAACGAGCAAATCAACTTCCTCCAAAGTCAGATCTATGATCTCCAAAACCAAGTCTTTAAATATGAGGCGAGGTTTAAAGGTACTAGATGACCGGTTGCGTCAATTGACGCACAGTCCCATTTAAAACCTTGAGTGCTTTCAGAATACTTACATTTGTTAGTAACTTCAGGTGTGAGCAACCACTTAGAGCAACACCAACGGGCCGACCCAAACGGACAACGATTTCGTCCGCTTTTTGTCCGTTTGGGTCACCGTCCGTCCATTGCCCGCCTGTTTTTTTTCATATGGTCGGCAAATACTTCAACGCGGCCGACCCATATGTGCAGGCGTGGCCGGCTGGCCGCTCAATTTTGCATTGCATTCAACATATTGTGAAATGAAAATTTAACAAACAAAATAGTCCGCCCAAATAAATAGTATAGTTTTACAGGCCAAATAAAAAAATATTTCACATAGTTTTGCAAACGAATAAAAGAAGATACATCTATTGGTTGCCAACATGAGTCCACATATGCTCAACCAAATCATTTTGCAGTTGCACGTGAGTTTCCCAATCACGCATGTCTTCATCAAACTGAGTGAACTGCTCAAATGTTGTCGCTACTCCATGCTCGTGCACAACATTCTCACCACCGAAATCGAAAGCCTTGATCGCATAGACAGACGGGCGCTGTTTTCTCGCGATCATATTGTGCATGATCACACAAGCGCCATCACCTCACATAGTTTCTGCGTGCTCCAAGTATTAGCAAGATACCGAACGATGCCCCATCGAGATTGCAAAACACCAAAGGCACGCTCGACATCCTTTCTAGCACTCTCTTGCTCTTGGGCAAATCTTTTCCTTTTCTCTCCAACAGGGTTGGGTATTGTCCTTACAATAGTGGTCCACTGAGGATAGATACCGTCACCCAAATAGTACCCTTTGTCGTAGTTGTGGCCGTTGACAGTAAAGTTCACCGATGGGATGTTGCCTTCGGCAAGCCTAGCAAACACCAACAGCGTCAAGCACGTTGATATCATTGTATGATCCAGCCATGCCAAAGAAAGAGTGCCAGATCCGTAGATCTTGAGACACCACGGCCTCTATTATGACAAAGGCAAGCCTCGACATGTCCCTTTATATCGCCCTTGCCAAGTAGAAGGGCGCTTCTTCCACTCCCAAAGTGCATGCGCCTATGCCGCCAAGCATCCTCGTGAAGCCCCAGCTAGCATTCATCGCCAACAAATGGGTTGTATCTGCAATTGCTGGCTCTCTCAAGTACTCGAGGGCCAAACACAAAGAATCACAGTCTTGCGTAACTTATACAGGACTCTATGCATGTAGACTCGCTCATACGAACGTACTTCGTCAATGAGATCACCGGCACTCCGTATGCAACCATTCTGATGGCGGCAAAGGCATTTCGATAAGAGGAGAAACCAATCTTGCCGATTTACATCCTCTTTGCACTCGAAGAAGTCATCATAGCCGACCACTCCCTCACTAATACGGGTTGAAAACATGCCTACTCATACACGGAACCGTGGCGTGAATTTGTGATGTTTGAACAATGGGTTTGTTGTATCAAAGTAGTCCTTCCGAGAAGGAAATGCCCACTCTCTTGGTTACGATTCAACGCTAGAAGGTGGCTTAATGGAGCCACGGAACAACGACATTGCCGGTTGTTGAGGTGGTGATGGACCAACACGGCAGCTAATATCTCCTCCTTGTCGCTTGGACGCATTTAATCGCTTGAGTCGCGAATGAAATTGTGGAAAAAGAACTGCCGTCGTGAGTCCATTTTCATACCTTGGTGAACTGTCGAATAGCTTGGCGTCGAAGAAGGAGACGGCCGGCGAGGGAGACGCGACGCCAGATAGATCAGCCTAGTCGCTTCACGGCCGTCTGACGACGAGTGTGACGGCGTCGACGAGCGCAAGGCCAGATGTGGCGGGGCGTGGCGTCTTCTTAGTCGCGGACGCAGGCGCGGGAAGCGGCGGCGAACTAGCTTTGTTTCGACGGCAAAACGGCGGCGACAGCGATCGAGGGCGGTGGGCGGCGTTGTCGGGCGGATGTGGAAGGCGGTAAATTGCCGGAAGAGTCGCCAGAAATGGGCGGCGTCGGTGATGAAGGAGGCGGGAGCGAGGTTGCTTGTCGCCGTGAGGGAGGCCAATGTGCCATGCATCAGCCGGGCTCGGGGATGAGTAGGCGATCACATGGCGTCTGTCAATATGTACGCCGCCGACGCAAATCAAAGTAAAATATGGGCCGGAATGGGTCGCCCATGGATGAAAATGGACGCGTCCATTTTGGGTCGGCGCTAAGGTCGCCTTTTTTCTTCATCATGGCCGACCCAAACGGACGTCATGAATCGAAATGGGTCTCACCCCATTGGAGTTGCTCTTAGGTACCCACAGAAAATCTTTTAATAAAAAATTAATACGAATTTCTTTTTACAAATATATACGTGAGAATATGCAATTTGTAATCAATCCATTTCAAACATGGGATTAAAACTGCAGTTTGTTTGCATTCTGATCAAACCATGGCGCATATTGTTTATTTGCATTCTGAACCAAGAGGCCACAAAACCTCCTAAACTGAAAAATTCGTCAATGAGTGAGTGACACAAAAGGCAAGCCAACTAATGCTCCATCACAATGTATCCATGAAATACATCATTAAAAAGGGTGTTCTAGCTAGTACCTATCTGCTAACATGGAGACAATCAGACAATACATTCTAGAAAGCTCATGCCAACAAAGTAACGATCATGGGGGGAAGAAGGTTGATGCTCCCCGGTAGAAAAAATCTGACTTGCTGCTGATGCAAAAACTCAAACCATCAACACACCTTTTTTCAGAGTGAACCAACTCAAATACCTCAACCTACATGAAGGAATAAAGACCAATACCCTCATATCCCACCAACCTGTTTTCTCCTGCAATTTTCAGTGATTCAGATGCATGAAGAGATATATGCAGCAGCAAGAACAATGAAATAAGAGAAAACGATCTCACATTAGTTGATCCCAAGAACACATAGAAAGTATGTATTTTTTTACGTGCCTGTAAATCGCAAGTCATCGATGATTGATCTTCTTATAGGGCTATACAGAACCTCGAGAGTTGATTCAGTTGGAAAATGAAATGAATCAAACAACTCAAAAAAATGGAAGGCAAAAACTGCGGTAAAGAGATGGTACTGATGACTGTATACATTGGCAAAGTTGCGGAGGTGCGGCTACTAGGCTGCTCTCATCAGGCTATCCATACCCTACCCATGAATTATATAAATGAATTAGAGAAAGGAACGAGAATAAACACGGCTGAAGGCCGAGCTCATGGTGGGGTGGTGAAACAGTAGTAGAACTGAGACATTCATCAAGCAAATGCCGACTGCCATATGACACAACCAGCAAGGTAAGAAATCAGGTCATGGAGGAGCTCAACCCCGCAGAAATAATCCACCTCTGGGAGAAAACAACAAACTGATGTTGTTGGCAAACCTGAGCAGCCAGCGGAACAATGAACAATGAACCGAACGATCCTGCACCAACACTGGAAGGAGAAGTAAGCAAAAGAGGAAAATCAAACAGCAGGAGGCAAGGTAACGGAAAATCGACGCGGCCATGTACGACGGCTGGCTGGGGCAGCGTGCCGCTTACTGCTGTGGATGTCATCCTCTCCTCCCATAGATAACAACCATGAGACGTCCCCTAGGAACCTGAGCAACCAGTAGCACCGTCGGAAGCGAGGCGGGGCGGTTATGACTGGTTGGAATTTTTTTATGGACTCTACCAACAAGCTGTCCACACACTGACTCGGCATCTTCAGTTGAACCAACAGTCTTCCTATTAGAATTACTTGACTGCAGCTAAAAACAAAGGAATGGGTAAACAAGCAGTTCTCAAAACACATTCTCGAGATTAAAACACCTGATCACTTGATAAACTACTAAATGAGGAATATAGTAGAGCCACCTGAATCAGGAAATCACATGGCTTACATAGATCATTCTTCCCCTGCCAGCCTTCTGGGATTTTCGTCAAACACCTTGTAGGCGTACAGAAATAAAATCTGCACAAGCACAGATGATCCACGACCTGTCACTGACAACGCTTCCTCCCGATTTCTTCCACACGAGTACCCCCTCTTCTCCGCCCACACGAGTACCCCCTCTTCTCCCCCCCTTCAATAGGAGCTGCAGGTCACCGCCTCCATCTCCCTCACCCCTGCATATCACCGCGACACCGCCTCTCGCCCTCTCTCAACATCCGGGCCACGGAGCAAGAGACGAAGGATGGAGGCGTACCAGGGGTTGATCGTAAATCGAGCGATGAAGGACGAGGCCGGCCGCGCACAGGGGAGGGAGGAGGACCAACGAGCTCAGCAGGTGGGAAGGCATGAAGGAAAAGATCTCACCGCCTCCAACTCGAGCTTGTCGGCGAGCCGTCCTCTCCTGCCCCACCTTAGCAGCTCCTTCATCACCTCCACCAGATTCCCCCTCGTCCTTCCTTGCCTGGCCATCGATGTCCCCTTTCCTCTATAATGCCGCACCGGCACCGGCGCCGACGCCTGGGTGGCCGAATCCGTCCTTCTGCTCCGAATCGCGAGGAAGAGAGGGTGGGCAGAGATGGGCCTAGCAAGGAGGTGGCGCCGCCCGCGATGTGAGCGAGCAGGGAGGAGGAGGAGGGATGCGGGGCGGGGCTCGAGGAGGACGGGCGGTTGGAGAGGAGGGAACGGGGATGAAGGAGAAAGCGGACGGGCGGAGCGGTGGTCTTTTCCCTGGCGTGGTGCGGTGCGCTCGCCTGACCCTCGCTGTTTTTTCCCATGCGCGGTCGCGGTGCGGTGGTTTTTTTTCTTCGCGTGGTGCGCAGCGCTCGAGCCATCGGTTGTGTGTAGCGACTCCTTCATCCTTTATATGTTCGATGAGTTTGGCTGCCAGTTGCAGGACGCGTGAGACTCATTCTTCCTCTTATGATGGTGGACCTCTGCCATGGAAACCCGAGGACAAGATCGCCTCAACTTCATCACCACCATCTTCTTCATCACCAAAAGAAAATTGAGTATCGGGTATGGGCACTCCCTTTGGCTTCCGCCAAGCTTGGGGGAGGTGCCCCGGTGCCGTATCACCCCCACTATCTCTTGCCCTTATTTATTTTAGTTCGATCTTTTGCTTTAGATGAATAAAAGTTTAGTTCGATCTTTCTCTTTGAGAGTTTATTTAGTGATCTATCATTGTAATCGTGTGCCAGATATATAATAAAGTTTAGTTTGAGTTTTTTCTTTCTTTACTTTTCATGTTCCAATAAAAAGAAAGGAAATAAATGAAAAAGATCATATGCTAATATTATGGTAGGTAATGATACCACATAAGAAAAAGTATAAGTAGAAAATTTTATTAGAGATTGACAAACATAGCATTGGTCAATGATGCAATTCATGAAAGAATTAATAAGGGAAGAGAAGATTCACATACAAATACACTGTCCTGGAAATCTTTTGTGATTGTGAGCCCCCATCAAAATATTATATGCCAAAATTGTTGACGTTGGACAAGGAAGACAACATAATGATTTATGTTTGTTCATATTCACATAGAAGTTATATTGTCATAGATCCTTCAACATGTGGTGCTTTCCCCCCATCTTTGCTAGCCAAAAATTCCGCACTAAGTAGAGATACTACTTGTGCATCCACAAACCTAAACCCAAATCTTATTTTCAAGAGTCCACCATACCTACCTAAGGATTTAGTAGGATCCTTCAAGTAAGTTGTCATCGTTGTAATAAGGCAATAAAAATTGCTTCTAAAAGTGTGAGATCATTTAGTGTAAGAGAAAATTGAGCGTTGTACGAACTTGTGATGGCAAAGAATAAAAGCGACAAACTACATAATAAAGGTTGCCATCAGAAGGGGCAATATAATGTGACGTTCTTTTGCACTAAGGGGTTGAGCATACAAACAAATAAGCGCATGGCAACCTCTGCTTCCCTCTACGAATGGCCTATCTTTTACTTTATGAATTTAGTTTTATGGAAGAGTCAAAGTTTTCTCTATTCCTTTTTATTTTTCTCCTTTGGCAAGCATCATGTGGAGAGGAAGATCTAGGCACATATGTCTAGTTGAATATGAGTAGCATGAGTTATTATTGTTGGCATCACCCTTGAGGTGAATACGTTGGGAGGCAAAATTATAAGCCCCTATCTTTCTATGTGTCCGGTTGAAATGTTTTGCTCATGTGTATGCGGTGAGTGTTAGCAATCATAGAAGACTATATGATGGTTGAGTATGTGGACTTGCCTAAAGGCTCTGATACGTGACCCTTCCTGAAAAGATGATGAATTGTAGTTGCAAAGTTGACTGAAAACATAGTTTGTTGGTTTCTAATAGAGTTTATGCTTTATACGTTGATAGTGTGATGAATTGCTACTTATTCATGAGAAGTCTATGATTAAAGATTCTATGATAAAAGTTTTATATTTAAGTTTGTTGTTGTTATAATAATTCACATGATGCTTCTATGTCCGTATTTTGTTTTTATCGACACCTCTCTCTCTCTCTAAGCATGTGGACATGTTTTTCGATTTCGGTTTTCGCTTGAGGACAAGCAAGTTCTACGCTTGGGGGAGTTGATACGTCCATTTTGCATCATGTTTTCCTACTGTTATTTATGATGTTTTTATGCATAATAATACATTTTGGAGTAATTCTAATGTCTTTTCTCTCATAATATGCAACGTACACACAAAGAGGGAGGATTTCGGCATCTGGAAATCTGGACATGGAAAAGCTACGCCAGGCCACCTATTCTGCACAACTCCAAATAAGCTGAACTTTCATGAGGAATTTTTATGGAATAAATGAGAAATATTGGAGCCAATAAGTACCAGAGGGGGCGCACCAGGTGGGCACAACCCACCTGGGCGCGCCAGGGAGCCCAGGCGCGCCCTGGTGGGTTGTGCTCCCCTCAGCCCACCTCCGGTGCCCATTTTCTGGTATATAAGTCATTTTGACCTAGAAAAAAAAAGGAGAGGACTTTCGAATGAGCGCCATCTCGAGGCGGAACTTGGGCATGAGCACTTTGCCCTCCGGGCGAGCCGATTCAGCCGGGGAACTTCCCTCCCGGAGGGGGAAATCATCATCATCATCATCATCATCAACTCTCCCATCTTGGGGAGGGCAATATCCATCAACATCTTCAACAGCACCATCTCCTCTCAAACCCTAGTTCATCTCTTGTGTTCAATCTTTGTACCGGAACTATAGATTGGTGCTTGTGGGTGACTAGTAGTGTTGATTACATCTTGTAGCTGATTACTATATGGTTTATTTGGTGGAAGATTATATGTTAAGATCCAATATTCTATTTAATACCCCTCTGATCTTGAGCATGATTACCATTTGTGAGTAGTTACTTTTGTTCTTGAGGTCACGGGTGAAATCATGTTGCAAGTAATCATGTGAACTTGATATGTGGTCGATATTTTGATAGCATTTATGTTGTGATTCCCTTAGTGGTGTCATGTGAACGTCGACTACATGACACTTCACCATATTTGGGCCTAAGGGAATGCATTGTGGAGTAGTTATTAGATGATGGAGTTGCGAGTGATGTAAGCTTAAACCCTAGTTTATGCGCTTATTCCGTAAGGGACCTGATTGGATCCAAAATTTTAATGCTATGGTTAGAATTTATTCTTAATACTTTTATCGTAGTTGCGGATGCTTGAGAGGGGGTTAATCATAAGTAGGATGTTTGTTCAAGTAAGAACAACACCTAGGCACCGATCCACCCACATATCAAATTATCAAAGTAGCGAACACGAATCGAACCAACATGATGAAAGTGACTAGATGAAGTTCCCGTGTACCCTCAAGAATGCTTTGCTTATTATAAGAGACCGTTTTGTCTTGTCCTTTCCCTCAAAAGGATTGGGCTACCTTGCTACACTTTTGTTACTATTATCGTTACTTGCTCGTTACAAATTATCTTGCTATCAAACTACTCTGTTACTTACAATTCCAGCACTTGCAGACATTACCTTGCTGAAAACCACTTGTCATTTCCTTCTGCTCCTCGTTGGGTTCGACACTCCTACTTATCGAAAAGGCTACAATTGATCCCATATACTTGTGGGTCATCACCTGGCCGCTAGGGGCTTGACCCTTGGTTCCTCCTTCGGAACCTTCTCGGATGCTTCGGACTCCTTGTCGGAGTCCGAAATATCGGACAGAACCAGCTTGGGCCGGCACCGTCTCTTCCGGGCTTGAGGAGGTTGAACCTCCTCGATGTCGCTGGACAGCACCCTCTTCTTCGAGTGTGAGGAGGCGCTTTCCTCCTCGTCCTCATCTCCATCCTGCACGGATGAGGCCGCAGTGTCTCCGGACCGGTTGCCCGGACGAACCCTACTGCAGAGGCCCTCCCTGGCCTCCAGTACTTCTTTCTTGCCCTTCTTGACGTGCGTCTTATAAGGCACAACGACCAGCAGCTTTTCCAGCTGCTCTGATCGGGGCTCTTCCGGCAGTGGCGCCGGGCTACTGATCTTCTGGGCCTTGGCAAGCCAGCCCTACAAAATCCGCATAACAAGACCAGGCCGAACCAAAAGCGGTATGAATATCCGGACACTCCTCGTGGAAGAGTGTCTCTCGCCTCCTTTGGGGGGTTCGTGGCGTCGAGGCCGATGTCCTTCCCCTCGATCGGCCACTCCTTCTAGGGCTGGAATAGTTGGCCCCATATTTTATCAGGAGTCGTGCCGTAAAGGTGTCGCACGGTGGCCGGATCCTCGGGCTCATGCTACCACATAGGCTTGGCCCTCTCCTGGCTAAGGAGGAGCCGGCGGTGGAGCATGATCTGGACCACATCGACCAGCTTTGCGCCGGTCTCTATTATGCTATCGACACACTTCTGCAACGCCTTCGTGTGAGCGACACAACCCCAGTCCAGGCTCTTGGTGGTCCATGAGGCCAATCTGGTAGGGGGTCTGGACCTGAATGCGGGGGCCGCTCCCCATGTGGCCTCCCTCGACTCGGTGATGTAAAACCACTCCTTTTGCCACATCCGGACGGTGTCGACGAAGTGGCCGTCCGGCCAATGGACGCGTGTCAGTTTACTAATCATGGCTCCTCCATAGTCTGCATGCTCGACGCCAACCACCTTGGGCTTGACGTTGAACACCTTCAGCCATAAACCAAAGTGCGGCTGAACTCGAAGGAGCGCTTCACAGAAAACGATGAAGGTCGAGATGTGGAGGAGGGAATTGGGGGCTAGATCGTGAAAATCTAGCCCGTAAAAGAACATCAACCCCCTTACGAAGGGGTGCAGAGGGAATCCGAACCCCCTGAGAAAATGGGGGAGGAACACGACCCTTTCGCCCAGCTTGGGTGTGGGGATGATCTGGCCCTCTTCGGGGCCTGATGATATGTCACGACAAATAGCCGGCCTCCTTCAGCTTCAAGATGTCCCCCTCGGTGACTCTGGAGGCCTCCCACTTCCCATTGGCTCCGGATCCAGCCATGGTCGAAGGAGCCAAAGAGGGGTTTGCGGTCGAAGCAGAGGGGGCAGCTGGAGCTCTTAGGATCTGCGTGAGCGGGAGGTGGAAGAAGGAGTGGGTTGGTGACTGTGATAGCCCCCCCTTTATAGACTGTTGACAGGCCTGTGATTCCTTTTTCCAGCCGTTGGCTTCTCCACTTCCTGATATGCCCATGACGTTATGTGCAGGGAGGGGAATCGAAATCATTAACCATATCCCTCGAAAAGCGGGACACGATTTCCACCTCAAGGGGATGTGTCAGGCGTGGCGTCGGCCTCAAGCCGTGCTTCGAGGAATAGTAACTGCTCAGCATTATGGCCGGAAGCGACTCTTCGTTGGAGGAGAAAAGGTTGTCAGATGAAGACGTCGTTTACACTTGAACGGTATTTGTTTATTATTGCCTTTGGTGTTAAGTAAAACTGCCATTTCATATCCCGGACATCACTTGGTTCCGAACATGGGTAAAATGTACTAAAGAACTCGCCTGGCAAGCCGAATACTGGTTGGATGAGCAGATGTCGGATACAAGCCTTGGAGTTAGAGGCAAGTCCAGGGGCTATTGAGGGAGTCCTGGATTAAGGGGTCCTCGGGGCGACGACCCATTGTACATGGGCCGGACTGGTGGAGTTGTATAGTGACAGGAGATCTATGAAGCCGTGTGTAAGGGCATATTTATCCCTAAGGTGTTTTGGTGATTGATGACAATGCTTTTGCGGACTAATCGTGTGCCTTGAGTTTCTCAGACGTTTCATCCCTAGGCGCAAGACGGTTTGGTGTCCCTCGAAGACTATTGAAGACGGCATTTTTCTACGTTCCTTTTGGTGGATTTGAGTCGTAGGAAAGCCGTACTATTAAGAGGGGGTCCGCATCAGAAAGGTTCGGGTGGAATCATCACGTACACATTTTCTTCCTTGTCTCCGCCTTTCCCCTGCACTTTGGAGCATTCTTCGTTTATCCTTTATGCAATTGTCACAGTTGTCGATATTGGGCTTGCGGTAGTATCTTGCTCTCGGAGCGGTAGTACCGAGAATCTCAGATAAGTACCGCATTACGGCGCTGTGTAGTACCGCAGGAGCCCACGGTAGTACCACTCCTCTGGAGCCGTAGTACCATGGCCCCCAGGCCAAGTACCGCTGCATCGCGGTAGTAGGAGCGGATGCAATTTTTGACATCCGCGCCTCCGCGGTAGTACCGCACCTCGTGCGCGGTAGTACCATGCGCGCCCGGTTCAAATTGCCATATGTAGTATCGCTCCGCAGATGGTAGTACCGTGTCGGATTTTGCATCGTTTGTTTTCCAAATGAAGTAGGCACGGATGTATTTTTATTCATCCGCGCCTTCCCAGTGCTAGGACTTTCCTGCCTTTGCGAGCACCGCAAGGGGAGCGGTAGTACCATGCTTGCGGAAGTACTGCCTCTCTGTCAGCTGTTCTAGTCCCCGCCAGAAGCTGCGGTAGTACCGTGGTCCCTCACGGTAGTACCGCATGGCCCTCAATGTAGTACCGCTTGCCAGAGCGGTGTAGTCATGAGTCGCTGGCTGGTTAGGTGGATAACAGCTTGATTTTGTCCTCAACTATAAAAGGGGTGTCTTCTTCCTCTAGTTGACTACCTCTTCCATCTCTAAGCTCCATTGTTGCTCTAAGCTCCATTTTCGCCCGATCTCACTCCCTAGCCAATCAAACTCGTTGATTTGCTCGGGAGTGGTTGAGAAGGCCCCGATCTACACTTCCACCAAGAGAAATTTGATTCCCCACTAATCCCTTATGGATCTTGTTACTCTTGGGTGTTTGAGCACCCTAGACGGTTGAGGTCACCATGAGCCATAGTCCATTGTAGTGAAGCTTCATGGTGTCGCTAGAGCCTCCAATTAAGTTGTGGAGATTGCCCCAACCTTGTTTGTAAAGGTTCGGTCGCCGCCTCCAAAGGCACCAATAGTGGAATCACGGCATCTCGCATTGTGTGAGGGCGTGAGGAGAATACAGTGGTCCTAGTGGCTTCTTTGGGAGCATTGTGCCTCCACACCGCTCCAACGGAGACGTACTTCCCCTCAAAAGGAAGGAACTTCGGTAACACATCCTCGTCTCCATCGGCTCCACTCTTGGTTATTTCTTCCCTTTACTTGTGCAAGTTCTTTTGTGGTTTATCCTTGGCTTGCTTGTGTGCTTGTTGTTGTTGCATCATATAGGTTGCTCACCTGGTTGCATATCTAGACAACCTACATTGATGCAAAGTTTAATTTGGCAAAGAAAAGCAAAAAATTGTTAGTTGCCTATTCACCCCCCCCCCCCTCCTCTAATCAACTATATCGATCCTTTTAATTGGTATCAGAGCCTCGTCTCTTTTAAGGACTTTACTGTCCGAAGAGTATGGTTGACATCGTAGACAATGTGGAGGAGCACTCCGGTGCGAATCCGATATCGTCTACGGGAGATGGGGGTACCTCGATCTCACGGGAGGAATTCAATGTGGCGTTGGACACATTGAAAACCTCCATGACGACCGAGGTCGAAAGCATGTTTAATAAATTCATATAAGGGCTTAAACTTTCCACCGCACCTTTGAAAGTGGGTGATCCCGCTAACAAGGTGACGGATGCTAACCCCGACAAGGGAGAAGCTACTAGTGAGAAAGCCCCTTTGTCTAGTGGTAAGAATGGCACCGACATCTTTGCCCATGTGGAACCTCCACCGGTCTATGGTGGACCGATTCCTTCTACTCACTTGAATCATGCCGGTCCTCCCCCCAAGATTGATAAAAAGGAGGATTTTGATTCTTGCGTCTATCGTTTTAAGCGTCATTTAAATCATGTGAACACTAACCTTTGGAGAATCATTGAAGAAGGTTCTTATCCGCATGACCGAAGCAACTTCACTCCTAGAGAAGCCGTGGATGATCAATTCAATGAGAATGCTCTCTTCATCATCCAAGAAGCAATCCCTCCCGAAGACCTTCCTCATCTCCGGCCCTACTCCTTGGCCAAAGATGCTTGGCGCCAAGTGGTTTCCCTCTATCGGGGAAGCGCAAGCATTCAACGTTCCAACTATGAAGTGGTGCAAGATGAAGCCGATGAGTTTGCAATGAAAGAAGATGAAGAACCTCATGAGCTTTATCAGAGAGTAACCAAACTTGCGGTCTTTCTCCGAGATCATGGAAGTAAGGACACGGATGACAATTGGATCAAGCACAAATTCCTCAAGGCAATGATTCCCTACCACAAAGCCATGTCCTCCGTCATTCGTCAAAGGCCAGACTTCCGCACCTTGTCCTCAAGTGAGGTGTTAAATGAGTTAGTGGCTATGAGCATATTGGACAAGACCGCCGACAATGCGGTACTTCGCTCTCAAAGAGCAAAGAAGCCCAACCTTGCATTGAAGGCCAAGGTTTGTGTCGAAGAAGAGGAAGAGGAGGAAGAAGAGGAGAGCAACCTTGAAGATACGAAGTATGCCTATCATGAACACATGGCCCTTGCTTCAAGGCAATCTTGGAGCAAGAAGAACTCAAGGTCCAACTTCAACAAGAACAATTCAAGTGGCGCAAAGGGCAAGCAACGAGTGAGGACTTGCTTCAATTGTGGCAATGTGAGCCATTTTGTTGCGGAGTGCCCGTATGAGAAGAGGGAAGACAATGGTGGCAAGCTCATCCGTAAGGACAAGGCCAAGTCATTCCCCAACAAGAGCAACTTCACCAAGAAGACTCCTCACAAGGCATTGGTGGTACAAGAAGAGTACAATGAGGATGATGACAATGATGAAGATGGTGAGTCGGTTGCCATGACCTCCGTTGCCATTGCGACGACTCCACGGGTGTCTCTCTTCGACTCACCCAATGAGAGCATCACCGCCAAGTGTCTCATGGCTAAAGCCACCAACAAGGTGTTTGCTTCCGGTGGGGGATCATGGTTGCTCGATAGCGGAGCTACAAATCATATGACCGGAAGCTAGGACTTGGTGGTGGACGTGCACAAGATTCCATATATGCCCACCAATGTCGAGTGGGGTGATGCCTCGTCTTCTAAGGTATTGGGACTCGGCAAGGTTGTCATTTCTTATGATCTCATGACCGAGAAGGTCATGCTTGTAGAGTCCCTTGCATACAATCTACTTTCCGTTCGTCAACTTGCAATTATGGGCTTTGCCACCTTCTTTGATATTGATACATGGCCCTCCTGTGGAGCAAGACTCTTAAAGTAGCCTTTGTTGGGCATGTCGAGAATGGTCTATATGTGATTAACTTTTCGGAGTGACCCGCTAAGACCGCGACATGCCTAATGGCTAAAGTTGACGTGGGATGGCTTTGGCATCGCCGTTTAGCCCATGTCAATATGAGATCTTTGCAAAGTCTTCTCAAGGGGGACCATGTCCGTGGACTAACGAATGTTAGTTTTGCTAAAGATCGTGCTTGCAAAGGTTTGTATCGAAGGAAAGCTACATGAGAAGGTTTCACCCTCCCACGACTATCATCTACTCAAAGAGGCCTTTGGAGCTCCTTCATTTGGATCTCTTTGGGCCTCCATCCTTTGATAGTCTTGGGGGTAGGAAGTATTGCTTGGTGATTGTGGATGACTATTCAAGATACACTTGGGTGTATTTCTTCAAGAGGAAGAGCGAGAACCAACAAACCGCCATCGACTTTGCAAATGAAGCCCAACGTCAACACAATGCAAAGATCTTGACAATAAGAAGTGACAACGGCACCGAGTTCAAGAACTACACCTTGGATGAGTTCCTTAGTGATGAGGATCAAGCATCAATATTCCGCACCTTACACCCCTCAACAAAACGGTGTTGCGGAGAGGAAGAACCGGACGTTGATGGATGCTGCAAGGACCATGATGGCGGAGTTCAAGTCTCCATACAACTTTTGGGTCGAAGCCATCAACACCGCATGTCATGCATCAAATCGGCTCTACCTCCGCAAGGGTTTGAACAAGACTCCATATGAGATACTCACCAGTAACAAGCCCAACCTCAAGTACTTTCGGGTGTTCGGGTGTAAGTGTTTCATTCTCAAGAAAGGTGTTTGGTTGTCTAAATTTGAGGCTAGAGCTTATGAGGGCATATTTGTTGGTTATGCCACAAACTCTCATGCTTACCATTTCCTTAATAAATCCACGGGACTTATTGAGGAGATGTGTAACGTGGAGTTTGATGAGAATAACGGCTCCCAAGTGGAGCAAAGTGGCACTTGTGATGTAGGTGATGAAATTCCTCCTCAAGCCATAAGAAGAATGGGTGTTGGTTTTATCCTACCCATTGAGGAACCCCTTGTGGCCGAAGGAGAAGGACAATGCTCCACTCAAGTGGAGCCATCACCAACCCAAGGCCCACACGCTCAAGAACAAAGTGAAGGCCCTCAACCTCATGAACAAGACCAAGGGCAAGATCATGCTCAAGAAGGTGTTGACACACCAAGTGATGCCCCAGGTCAAGTTCTCTCCACCGAGCAAGTTCTAGATCAAGAACAAGCTCAAGACGGCTCTCAAGATGATCAAGTGACCGCTCCTCAACTCACCACCGAGGAGGAATTAGAGTGTCGTGCCGACAAGATTGCATCCAAGCTCTCCACCAAGGGTCATCTCATGAAGAATGTGCTTGGAAGCATTCAAAAGGGGATAAGCACTCGTAGACAATTGGCAAACTATTGTGAACATCACGCGTTTGTCTCTTGTGTTGAACCCCAAAAGGTATATGAAGCTCTCGAAGATCCGGATTGGCTTAATGCCATGCATGAAGAACTCAACAACTTCGAGTACAACAAGGTGTGGAGATTGGTGGCAAGGCCAACGGGGAACCACAATGTCATTGGAACCAAGTGGATATTCAAGAACAAGCAAGATGCTCATGGGACCATCATTCGCAACAAGGCAAGATTGGTGGCACAAGGCTACTCCCAAGTCGAGGGTATCGACTACGGTGAAACCTTTGCTCCCGTTGCACGCCTTGAGTCCATTCGCATGTTAATTGTCTGTGCTTCTCATCATAACTTTAGGTTGCAACAAATGGATGTGAAGAGTGCTTTTCTTAATGGTCCCATCAATTAGTTGGTCTACGTCAAACAACCCCCCGGGTTTGAGGATCCCTACTTTCCCGATCATGTGTATCAACTCGATAAGGCACTCTATGGCCTTAAACAAGCCCCACGTGTGTGGTATGACCACCTTACCGAGTTGTTACAAGATCGTGGATTTGAAGTTGGGCTAATCGACCCCACCCTTTTTACTAAGAAGGTCAAAGGGGAGTTGTTTGTGTGCCAACTATATGTTGATGATATTATCTTTGGTTCCCCTAACAAAGCTTTCAATGAAGAATTTTCCAATCTCATGACCTCAAAGTTCAAGATGTCTTCCATGGGGGAGTTGAAGTTCTTTCTCGGATTCGAAGTGAAGCAAACAAGAGAAGGAACCTTCATCAACCAAGCCAAATACACGCAAGACATGCTCAAGAGGTTCAAGCTAAGCGATGTCAAGCCGGCTTCCACTCCAATGCCCACCAAGTGCCAACTTGACATTGATCCCAATGGTAAAGCGGTGGATCAAAAGGTATATCGCTCCATGATTGGCTCCTTGCTTTACCTTTGTGCATCTAGACCGGATATCATGTTGAGTGTGGGAATTTGTGTACGGTTTCA
Organism: Aegilops bicornis; assembly: GCA_021605145.1. Lineage (NCBI taxonomy): Eukaryota > Viridiplantae > Streptophyta > Magnoliopsida > Poales > Poaceae > Aegilops > Aegilops bicornis. The sequence continues at coordinate 536,005,597 of CM038671.1, read as the reverse complement.
AGTCAAGCACCTAAGGAAAGCCACTATGTGGCGGTCAAGTTTAATCTTTCGATATTTGGCTCATACCCCAAACTTTGGCTTATGGTACCCAAGAGGAGCAAACTTCAAGCTTGTAGGATATTTAGACTGATTAGGCGGAGACAAAGTGGATAGGAAGTCCACTTCTGGAGGGTGCCAATTCCTTGGTTGCTCTTTGGTGAGTTGGTCTTCCAAGAAACAAAGTTGTGTGTCTCTCTCGTCCACCGAAGCGGAGTATGTGGCGGCCGGAAGTTGTTGTGCACAACTCTTATGGATGTGACAAAGTGCCTCTTTGGTGTGACAATGAAAGTTCCATCAAGATTTCTCTCAACCCGGTGCAACACTTCAAGACGAAGCTTATTGAGATTCGGTACCACTTCATCCGGGATCACATTAGGTGAGGGGAGATCGAGCTCAACTACGCTAACACTCATGATAACCTTGCGTATATCTTCACGAAGCCTTGGACGAAGCAAGATTTCGCGAAGTTAAGGCATGAGCTAAATATCATTGATTCGAAAGCAATGTTGCTTGAACCCATGCACAACCCACCATTCTCAACTTGTTGTATTGTTTAGGTGTAGTCATGGACATAGGGGGAGTGTTGTTCTCTCAATGAACTTTCCTTCCCCCCATTATGCACAAATTAATCAACTCTTTCACATTAGCCATTTTTTATGGTACTTGTGCTTCAAAGACGAGTTTTGGTCATGGGCCCAAGGATAATTCTTCAAGGTGCCATACCAATTGACTCAAACAAAGGTGGCTTACCACCGCCCTCTCTTTGGAGTGGTGGTGTCTCGTGGTTGTCTCTTGTTGTCGTTTTGCCCCTTTTCTCTTCGTGTTGAGAGTGTTTTTGTGGTGTCTTGTTTGCTCGAAGTTTCCGTGCGAAGACCTCTCTTCTCTTGCTTTTGAAACCTGTTTTTTCTTGAGCTCACGGTACTACCGCGGCCTGCCACGGTACTATCGTGTGTGGAGAATACGGTACTACCGCCCCAGCGCGGCAGTAATTTTTTACTGCTGCCTGGGAGAGCAGTACTACCGCTTTGGTGCCGTACTTCCGCCCAGGCGGTACTACCGCGATGATATGTTGTACTACCGCGCTGTCGGAGGCGCGTGGGGGATAAGGACGGGCAGGGGGAGTTCTAAGTCCCCCATACCCATTCGTCAGTTTTCCCCACACCGCCTCTCTCTCTCTCGCTCAAGAACGAGGCCGGAGTTCCTCGCCGGATCTCCGCCTCCGGCCGCTCTCCTTGGATTCCGACCGGTGGGATCGTTCCCCACCACTTGCTCTTGCCATGGAAAAAGGTCTTTCCCCAAATCCCCATCTTTCTTGTTTGCTCTCTAGGTTTTTGGGGAGATGCATGTGTTCTTGAGATTTTAGGCCAAATCTTTGCAAGAGTAGGATGTAGGAGAGTAGTGTTGCGTAGAAATTATACTTGATATGTTGTCCCGTGGTAGATTTGACCAACCGTAGTACCGCCGAGTTTTCGCGGTTTTTCTCAGATTCAAAGTTCCGATCTGACGCCGTGCGGTACTACCGCCCGTCTGGTGTGATACTACCGCTTGTCCAGTACTACCGCCCGTTTTGGATGGTACTACCGCATGTGCTGCGATACTAAAACTCTACTACCGCTCCGAGCCCCGTACTATCAGTGTTCTCACGCTGCATTACTGCTACTTAGGAGCGGTACTAAAATTTTAGTACCGCACGACCTGGCGGTACTACAATTGTTGTCCCATCTTCCTCGTGGCATTTATCCCGTATGCTTTCTACCTGTTTTCCTTGCTTTGCCATGGTCTTTGCATTGATCTTTCTTGTTTGTCGTGTGTGTTTTGCGTTTTGTGTCTTAGGTGGTGGCTCTCGCCGTTCCAATCCCAGTCGTGACACTGGCTCCAAGCGGCTGCTCAATCAAGATGTAGCTCCAGAGGGATCCAGTGCCGCCAAGCGCAATGTCAAGACCACCGCTAGCAAGCACAAGGAACCCGCTAAGGGCATGGACGAGGTTCCCCTCGCTCAGTTCATCCGTCTTAGGCAGATCAACCCTTATGTGAATGCTCGTTGTCGGTGTCAAAACCGGCGGATCTCGGGTAGGGGGTCCCGAACTGTGCGTCTAGGCGGATGGTAACAGGAGACAAGGGACACGATGTTTTTACCCAGGTTCGGTCCCTCTTGATGGAGGTAAAACCCTACTCCTGCTTGATTAATATTGATGATATGGGTAGTACAAGAGTAGATATACCACGAGATCGTGAGAGGCTAAACCCTAGAAGCTAGCCTATGGTATGATTGTTGCTCGTCAGACGGACTAAAACCCTCCGGCTTATATAGACACCGGATAGGGTTAGGGTTACATGTAGTCGGTTACATCGGTAGGAGATCTACATATCCGTATCGCCAAGCTTGCCTTCCACGCAAAGTCCCATCCGGACACGGGACGAAGTCTTCAATCTTGTATCTTCATAATACAGGAGTCCGGCCAAAGATGATAGTTCGGCTATCCGGACACCCCCTAGTCCAGACTCCTCAAGAGTCCCTCGAACCAGGCTTCAATGACGCACGAAGTCCGCAAGACGCATATTGTCTTCGGCATTGCAAGGCGGGTTCCTCCTCCGAATACTTCATAGAAGATTTTGAACACAAGGACAGTGTCCGCTCGCAAAATAATTTCCACATAACACCGTAGAGAGAATAATATTTACACAAAATCAATCTGGCCGACGTATTCCGCAGCGTGCCATCACGCCCACGGCCAAGTCTTCGCTCGAATCGCTTTTTTGCACCACCTCGGTAGCGCTTAGCGAGGCGGTTTCCTTGGCACGCCTTGTCAAAGCGTAGATCGTGTCCCCTTATTTCGGATTCTCATCAATACGGACGTGGGTAACCCTACCGCGCCATCAATTTACTGGGCGCTTGGGAGATAAGTGAGTTTTACCAGTCTGGTGGGGGCGCTTAGTTGCGTCTGGCTCATATAAGGGATAAGGATCCACCTTTTCACCCACGCCTTCTTCCTCCTTTGCTCATCCATTTCCAAGACTCAAGCTCCAGCACCCAAGTCCGCACATCTCTCCTCAACCTTCTCCAGCCATGTCCGGAGCGGGAGGCAAGTGGATGGCCTCCTCCGTCATGGAGAGGCACATCACAAGGCTGCGGGAGGCCGGATACTTGTCCAGCGACATCGCGTGTCAGCTCCCCACCAAGGGGCAGCTCATCCCCACCCCCAGGCCCCATGAGAGGGTGGTGTTCCTCACCCACTTCCTCCGCGGACTAGGTTTTTCACTTCACCCATTTGTCCGGGGGCTCATGTTCTACTACGGCCTGGATTTCCACGATCTGGCCCCAAACTTCAGCCTCAATATCTCGACGTTTATCGTCGTGTGCGAGGCCTTCCTCTGCATCCAGCCCCACTTCTCGCTTATGGTTGAAGATCTTTAGCGTCAAGCGAAGATAGTGGGCGGCCGACAAGCTTGAGTGCAGAGGCGCCATGGCGGGCGTGATGCCCAACGTCACATGGCTTGAGGGCTCGCCGTGGAGACCATAAAGGGGTGGCAATCGGGGTGGTTCTACATCACCGAGCCCGCGACTCCAAATGGGCGGTGGCCCCCGAATTCAGATCTGGCTCCCCCACACGGCTTACATCATGGAAAGAGACGGGCCTGACGTGGGGTGATTTGGAAGAGCTGGCCGGACTCCAAACCTGTGTCCGAGACCTGGTGGACAAGAACCTCAAGCTTGTCAACGTAGTCCAGGTTATGCTCATCCGCCGGATTCTCCCATGCTAGCAACGGGCCTTCAATTTGTGGGAGTTTGATCCGCACAAAGACCGGACTTGAGCCGGCTCTTCGACACTACGCATTTAAGATGCCCGGAAGGTGTTGTTCAAGGGCGCCGGCTCCCGCATCCGCCATCAAGATCGCTGGATTCCGCCGCAGCCAAGCCGCCGAGGTAAGTTATTTTGCCCTTTATGGGATTCTTTTCTCGGGGCTGCTGGTTCCGGCACCTCACGTGGTGTAGGAGAAGAAGGCCAAGAAGAAGGCCAAGAAGGAGGCCACGGGAACTCGAAGGAGCTCCCGGCACCAGGTGCTGTCAGATTCTGAAACAGAATCCTCTCCTGAGAACGAGGAGGAAAAAGAAGCCTCTCCCCCAGCGGGGGAAGAGAAGAAAAGGAAGGCCGCCCCGACTGGGGAGGCCGGAGGGTCCAAGAAGGGAAGAACCCTTCCTCTCGACGTCTCCACCAACGCCGACGACGGGCGAGGAGGAGTGGCCTCGAGGCCAAGCCTCGGGCGAGATCGTAAGTGTCCTGGATACCCATGGTTTTTATTCATTGCATAGTGTTCTCTAATGCCGAACAATCATGCAGCCCGCCTGCAAGGGATGCAGCTCGCCTGGCCAAGCGGGTCCCTAAATTCGTCCAAGTGGGGAGCACTTCTCTTCCGCCTCCTCGCCAAGGCCACGACAACGCTGGAGGTGGGGCCCCAAGGGGGCCTGGTCAAGAGGAGGTGGCGCAGAGGCGCCACAAGGCAGCCTCCCGACTCCAAAGCAGAGGGGAGCAAGACCCCTCAGGGCTCTAAGCCCGCCCCTTATCCGGACTCCATACCGAACCTTGATGGTTCAAGTCCGCAAGCGGCCCCTTCAGAAGAAGGGTAAGACGCCAGTGTCCTCCGCCCAACCGGAGGCATCGGATAGCTTCTTTGAGGCGCTTAACAAGCGCCTCCATCGAGGAAGGAGCACCGCCGTTATGAGTGCGGTGATCCAGAAGTTCACCGCCAAGGGCGGGCCGACTGAAGCCTCGCAACAGCCTTCTAACAAAGCTTTGAGGTAAGTTTTAGAATATGTAAAAATATTACCGTGACAGACAGTAGCCCTCGATGCTTAGTTCGATTGTTCTGGAAGAAAAGCGGACTGAGGATCTAAAAAGATATACGCAGGAGTCTAACATAAATATGTCAATATGGGAATGCAGTGCCTTCTGCCGACCTCTGCCCGACCTTGGTGGAGGTCAATGCATTGAAGCGTAACCTCGAGCGGTCCGAGAACGAGCTCGGCCTTGCCAAGAAGCAGCTCGAGGACAAGGAAGGTAAGTAATACCTTATTAAAGTAATACCTTATAGAAAGGAGTTGGTTGCAAAAAGACAGAATAACATGGGTATTGTAGGGCCACGAACGAGGTGGCGACCCTAAAGGAAGCGTGACCGCTGGCCGAAAACAAAGCTGCCGCAGAGCGCACTGAGCGAGAGAAGGGGAGGCGAGTCGGGCGGAGGTACGGCAAGAGCCTGTGCTCTCGTGAAAAAACACAAGGGTTTGGAGCGTGATCAAGACCCGAGAGTCCGAGCTTGCCTCGCTCTTGAGAGTGCCAAGGCCGCTAAGGCCGGGCCCAAAAAGCCCTCCAAAGAGATTGAGGCAATGAGGAAGATAGCGGCGGTAAGGCATTCTTTATGCAAAGCAAGAGTGTAAAAGTCAATTATCCGTTACTTACCCGAACTGGAGCTCTCCAGAGCCTTCGCAGATCTGCCTCTACGTTGTATCCGATGCCGCCGCTTACCGAGCCAAGAGGGAGCTCGACGGAGAAGGTGTTTTGGTCTCAAGATGTCGAGGCCGAACACCGTGCTCCTTTGAGCGACCAATCAAGCAATTGGTCGAGCTCCACAAGGTCGCCAACAGGCCATGAAGGGCCTTATAGCGCCGGGTTGTGGCCAAATGAGGCCATGCTCGGGAGCTACTGGCTAGTGCAGCGGCTGGTGGACGCCGCCCATGGATCGGGTTATCCAGCTCCGTCTCGCATCGAAGGTGCCCGTAGGGCCTTGCCCGTGCTAAGGTGCACCGGGCAAGCCGAACGGTGAGAAGCTTGTGAAGGACGGACCACCACCGGCAAGGAGCATCGCAAGCCCGAAATGTATTATGAGGGCGTCTCGAGGGTGCCCGCCTTATAGCGGGTGAATGCTCCAAAGATGTAATTTTGAATAGGCTCGCATTTGTTATCCCGTAAGCTGAAAACTTGTTCATATGCGCTAAGAAACGCTTGTGAATTTAAAATATTACCTTCAGGCGGCCGCTTATCAAATCTGAGAGATGGCAAGTCGTTGGCTTCAGCCCCCATGCCACGAAAGTGCGGGGTGTTCGGGATAAACTTGAGCGCTCTTGTTCCCATTCTTGGGTCCTACGAGGGAGGCGCCAACGAACGTAACCGTGCAACCGGACTTATAGTGCTTGAACACTCTCACTTAGCCATAGAATTCTATAATTTTAAATTTCGCGAAGCCCCTAGTATTCGAAGACCGAAGTTCGGGGCGCTATCCACGCCTGGCCGGACAATGCCGGTTCCTCGCCTAAGCGGCATAAGTCTTTAGGGACCCAAAAACCTCTCGAACAGCGATCGCTCGCCTTATCATGACGGCCAGTTTTAGCTTTCTCCACCGAGGTGCTCAACCCAGCTCAACCGGGGCACAATCGCAGTGGTTCTCCCGGTCTACCTTAGCCGATATAACGGAACGTAAGGTACCAAAACATGGGAGCCGCAAACCCAACTATTGACCCAAGACATGATTCGAGCCGATGCATATAAGTTCGGGTGCCGCACTTGTGAAAGTGTTCGGACTTATCACACCATTCTTTGGGGTACTTAAGCCCTCGGTGTATTGGTCGTACTAAAGTGTACGGGTGCAACATGTCATAGATGAACATATATGGAAAAAGGGAATGCAATAATAAGCGAAGCTATGTATTGTTTATTCAAAAAGATACTGCAATGAAAGCGTAACGATACAAATAGTGCGATAAGCAAGGGATGGGACTATTTAACATGTCCTTCTCCGTGGGTAAGTCATGGATGGTATGTAAAATGTATAATGCTCGTAGTAGAGACCACCGACACTCGACGTAGCTTTCGCTTCCCCGGCTGTTGCATCGTGAGTTCGACAATTCTAGTGCGATTGTGGCTTACTAAGACGGAGTCCTGAAATAAGAGAAAAGAAGAAAGAAAAGAATGACACAATCGGAGCCCCTAGTGCGGTTGAGCCGCATTCGGGCGCAGCCGTGGTCGTGCCCTCCCCTTATGCCCATGGTATCTCTAGAGCGTAGTTATGTACGTGTAGTAATCGGGCTTCGCAATTTCGCGAGGGCTGGGTTAGCCGCATTGCTACGCTTTTGCTCGGATCGTGCCAGCGGTCTTGCCGTAGGTTACTCCGGCGCGCTTTGACGGTGTCCGGACGCTTAATGGCCGGACTCGAGAATTGCCTTAAGAGGTCTGCTTTGCACTTCCGCCGCTAGGGTCGCCAGATGCTCCTCCGCTCGGAGAGAGCGCTTTGGTGTTTCCATTGACCGTAATTACTCCTCGAGGGCCCGCATCTTGAGCTTGAGATATGCGTAGTGCGGCACCGCATTGAACTTTGCAATGCGGTTCGTCCGAAAGCAAGGTATGATAGCCGCTGGAACGGGACTATGTCGAAGATTAACTCTTCGCTCGGGTTATCCGGGATCCAAGACCACTTCAAGTGTAACGGAGCCTGTAAAGTTGGCCTCTACACTGGAATGACGCCTTTAAAGGTCGCCTTTGTGGGTTTAATCCTTGAGGGGTATATGCCCATTTTGGCGACCTTTGTATCCACGGTAAAAGCAGGTTCAAACCTTTGCCGCCGCCCATCGGGACTCTAGTGAGGTGGAATCACAATGATTGGTTCAAGAACCACGCGGCGAATCCGCCGTGTCGGATGTTAGTGGGGTGGTCCTTCGATCAAAAGTGATCGGGCAGAGGACCACGGGTTGAACTTTGGGGTGACTGCTCCATCGCATATACGCCCCTTAGTGCATGCTTCCGCTCCCTTTGGGTATGTGGGTTGCGTTTATCATGTTCACCGTCCGCACTTATGGGGGAAAGCCCTTCGTCCTCTATTGTTCGGCGGCCGGGCTCCTCGCCATCGCTATGCAGCCCCTTGTCATTGAGTTCGGCATTTAACTTGCTCGCTGCTTGAACACCCAACAATCCTGTTGGTGTGGTTGGCTAGTTTTTTGAAGTGCCATGTATCCGCACAAGCGATCGAGTATTCGGTCCAAGTTGGGCCAGGGCCTGGGTATTTCTTTTGAATGGCTTCTTCCGTGACCGGGTTTAGAGCCTCTGAATCCGGCATTTACCGTCAGATCTTCAAGATTGTCACCGCGCACGCGGCATTTATTCTTGTTGCGACGCCGACTTGCCATTGTCAGTCCTTGGTATCCGAACTACCGTGGTGTTTGGCCAAGTTGTTGCTTCGAAGCTAGCCCTATCCTCTCCGCGCAGAAGCGGGTCATGAGTGATGTGAGGGCTGCCATGGATTTCGGCTTCTCCTGCCCTAGGTGCCGGGCAAGCCACTCGTCATGGATGTTATGTTTGAAGGCTGCAAGGGCCTCTCGTGATCCGGACAAATAACGATTTGATTTTTCTTGGTTAAGAACCGTGTCCGTAATTGTCCGCCGATTCATCCGGCTGCTGAATTATGTGGCTTAGGTCATCGGGCGCCCGGTGGTCGCATATGTGCCCCGGAAGTTATCAAGGAATGCGGCTTCCGTGTCTTCCCAACAACCAATTGATTCTGCCGGCAAGCTGTTGAGCCAATGCCGAGCTGGTCCTTTAAGCTTGAGTGGGAGGTATTTGATGGCGTGTAGATCATCACCGCGAGCCATGTGGATATGGAGGAGATAGTCCTCGATCCGCATCACAGGATCTGTGGTACCATCGTATGATTCGATGTTTACGGGTTTGAAGCCCTCGTGGATTTGATGATCCATTACTTCATCCGTGAAGCATAGTGGGTGTGCGGCACCTCTCGTATTGGGCTATATCACGACGTAGCTCATATGAGCTTTGTCTCATCGTGGTTCGCCCGGCCGGGTTGTCAGATCCGGCTGCGGATTCGTAATCATCCCGAGTCGTTATGCCCACGCCGATCTGTAGATCGATCTTGTTTGCTTTGCCTTATCCTCCAAAGTATATCTCGCAAGTCCGGCTGCGTTCTCCCGCCTTGGTACTTTTTGAGCGGGCGTCCGGCATGGCTTGAGCAGAGGGTCGAGAGGCTTCTCCGTCGCGGCCACGGGTGGCTGGGCCCGCCATGTCGTATACCGTGACGCTGGTGCTTCCTCCTCCGATCGAGGCAATGGCCTGTGTTTGGGGTAGCTTTTGGAGGGCGCTCGAGTTCAGATTTCTTCGCTGCAAGGACTTCGGTCCATCCGTCACTAGCAAGTCTTGGTCAGCTCTAAGTCAGCCGCTTTTTCTTGAGGCTGCTTGCCGTGGCCATAAGCCTGCGCTTGAAACGCTCTTGTTCGGCGGGATCCTCGTGCACGACAAATTGCTGTCGCCGAGGCTTGCCTCATCTTCGGAGGGAGGCATATAATTATCGCCCTCTACCTCTCCGGCTCGCCGCTTCATCATGAGGGCTGGCTTCTCCCTCCTCCCCGTGCCGAATCCTGCCGAGGGGTTGTCTTCGCACCTTGTCCGGTGTTATTATCTCCCCGTGCCGGAATCGCCGCTTTTTGCCGTGGCGGGATTTAGAGCGGCGCCACGACGCCAGCGCTTGGGTTGTTTCTTGAGGGGTCATCCTCCGCTGTTCCATCGCCATTCCCATCTTTTGGGATGTCCACCATGTATATGTCATGTGACGAGGTGGCCTTCCAAAGCTGCCCTGGGCGCCGGGTTTCTGATCGCCTCCGCACCGCTGTCCATACCGTCGATGTCTTCGTAGTCGAAGTCGAGCATGTCGGTTAAATCATCGGCTAGCTGGCTACAAAGTGGGTGGTGGGTGGGCGTTGAATTTCTTCGTCCGTCTGGATCCCAACCTTCCCGATCAGAAGTTCGCCAGGCTCCCCGACAAAGAGAGAGACTTTAATGAGTTCAGGATATCGCCAAAGGGCGAGTGCTAAAAGATGTCCGCGCGGTGAACTCCATAACCGGGCGCCTAATCGGATTCGACCGGGCAGGGCGCGGAGGTTCGAGTCCGGAGAGGAGTCCAAAGACTCGAGTCACAGTGCTTTGCAAAGGACAACGGTTATGTTCGGCTCAATCGCCGCAGAGATCGTAGCCCGAGGCGGTGTCCAGCCACTCGCCCTCGATCGGCTGGGTCGGCTCCGAACTAAGGGTCGGAGCGGATGCTGGTGCGGCCTCCAGGACACTGTCCGGCAGCAGAGCTAGATCATACCCATCGAGACAGTGCGGCGCGCTTGGCTGTGGCTCGAATCCGTCGAAGATCAAATCTCCGCGGATGTCAACCGTGTAGTTCAAACTCCCAAATCTGACTCGATGGCCAGGGCGTAGCTTTCGATTCGCTCCAGATGGCCAAGTGAATTGCCCGCAGCAAAGCCGCCGAATACGAAGATCTGTCCGGGAGAAAAGTCTCACCTGGACCACGCTGCTGTTGATGATCGAAGGAGCCATCGGGCCTATAGGTGACGGCATACGCAGGAACTCTCAATGAAAGCACCAATGTCGGTGTCAAAACCGGGCGGATCTCGGTAGGGGATCCCGAATCGTGCGCTTAGGCGGATGGTAACAGGAGACAAGGGACACGATGTTTTTACCTGTGTTCGGCCTCTCGATGGAGGTAAAACCCTACTCCTGCTTCATTAATATTGATGATATGGGTAGTACAAGAGTAGATCTACCACGAGATCGTAGAGGCTAAACCCTAGAAGCTAGCCTATGGTATGATTGTTGTTCATCCCACGGACTAAAACCCTCCGGTTTATATAGACACCGGATAGGGTTAGGGTTACACGTAGTCGGTTACATCGGTAGGAGATCTACATATCCAGACGCCAAGCTTGCCTTCCACGCCAAGGAAAGTCCCATCCGGACACGGACTAAGTCTTCAATCTTGTATCTTCATAATCCGTGAGTCCGCCAAAGATGATAGTTCGCTATCCTGACACCCCCTAGTCCAGAATCCCTCACTGTGCATACCTTCGTGAGGCAATGACTTGTTTTGGACCAAGCAATGTACTCTCATTTAACCGATGTGATCAAGGCCAAGAAAAATACCTATGTGGATGTCAAGTGGATTGACATGAATCATATGAGGAAGGACAAGTTTCGTGAGTACTTTGGAGAGGCTCTGGATTTGGTGGAGTAGTTTGGTATTGAACATGTGATCTCTTTCCACTTGGACTATGACCCTGAGCTTATCTGTCAGTTCTTTGCTTCTGTTCACTTTCACCCTGGGGAAGAGCGGAGGATGACTTGGATGTCCAATGGCCGTCACCGATCAAGCTACACGGAAGGAGTTCATGGATCTGCTACATGTTCCTGATGACGGGCTCACCACACCCGTTGGTGTTCACCCCCATGCCAATCCTGAGTCCGCTAACAAGAACAAGATCCAGTAGTACTGTGTTGAGAAGGTGCTTCCCAATGGCAAGTCGACGTGGGTACTGAACCCCTCTTTGGATATCATGTATCGCATCTTCCGCAACTCTCTGTTTCCACGCTGTGACGCCCGAATATTTAAGCTACAGTAACCCTCTACTAATGATGCCACGTCACCACGACATCGCTGATAAACTCGCTGGTTCAAACTCGCTCAATTTCAAAATTAAATTCAAGTCAAACAAATAAACTTTTCAAATGTCAAACCTAAAATGTTCAAAGTGTTGAAAATTTTCCATAACTAATTATGGAGGTGAACCAACATTTTTATAAAGTGGTTTAATGCCCTCGAATAATTAAAACAGTAGCTAAGACATTAATTAAATGCCTTTTATAAATATTAAATTGTTAAACTATTTTATCTTGGACCTAAGATAATTGTGGCAGTGGCATAATTGCTAATTCTAATTTAGGGGCTAATTAACTATTCTATAAAAATAAAATATAAAATGAAACTGATAGAAAACAGAAAAGTTTTTAAAAGTAAGACAAAACAAATGGAGTTAAGTAATAAGAACAAAGCCCCCTGCCCCCATGGGCCTGAGACCATCCAAGTCGGCCCAGCAAGCCCACCTAACCCCTCCCACCGGTCGCTACAGGGGCGAGGTCGACCCCGACCACCTCGCTGGCCTCGCCATGGGGATAAGACCAACCCGGCGCCCCCGTCTCTCCCCCGTGGAACCCTAGTCCCTCTCCTCCTCACGCCTCGCCTTCTCCGCCAGATCTGGCGCACCGCTCGCACCCGAAGACGCCGCGGTCGTCGCCCGTCACCACCGTCGTCGTCGTCGCTCGGGATTACGTCCACGAGGTCCACCACGGTCATCTTCCTTTGTTCAGGGCAGGGAAGGAAGGAGGGGATCTGCGTAGCCGACGCCGTCTTCATCTCTTTTCTCCGGCTGCCACGTGTCGTCATCGTCGATTTGCACCGCCCCGACCTCCTTCATCCTCCTCGGACCGCCATCCGCCGTCGTCGACTCCGGCCGGCTCAAGTCGTCCACGGGCCTTCTCTCAGAATCTGATGAGCTCCGCCTCCTCCCCCTTACTGCTTCACTCAGACGCGCATCCGCTTAGCTTTTTCCCCGCCAGTGTTCGAGTCCCGCTGCCCGCCGTGCTCCCGATCGCGCTTACTCTCACTGGAGCTCGTGCTCGAGCACTTGTTAGCGCCAACAGCGCCCGGAGGAGGCGCCGCTCACAGCCTCGCTGATGCTCGCGTCGTCGTTGCCGCATTCGCCCGCCGTCGCCCGTGCCGATGACCGCAGCCGTGGGCTTCGCTCGGCGCGCCTCACATCCTCGTTCGCCTCCTGTTGCTGCGTTGCTGCCACTTCTCAACCGTCGTCGCTGCCTTTACCGCATGTCGTCAAGGCTCTCGAGCCCCGCCTTCTCACAGCAGACGCCTCCTCCGCTTGGCGTGCTTCGTACATTGCCACGTTTCACCGTTGCTCGCAAGACTACGGTGCTACAAAGAAATCGAATATTCTTTGTGGCGCTTGCTAGCTCTGCCATTTCAACCTGACTAGCTGGACAGCCCCTAAACCACAGCTTATCAAGTGCTAACGCGAGTAAAAATGATATGTGAAGGTAGTATACATGAAAAACTCCATTTTATCCCACTAGACCAAATCCTTTTGATGAATAGTTTAAATCCTACAAAAATCACAAAATGACATCTTATGTTAATAACTCTTAGCCTACTAACTTGTGTGTGCTGTGTGTGTGCCTCGTGCATGTGGCCAGAGTAGTGGCCGGCCCTTGCCTAGATTAGTACTACTAGGTGTTAATTAGTGGCTAGAATAGTCTATGTACAGATGACATGTGGCCTCTTTTATTTAAAAGCCTAATTAATAGTTTATGCCAATGACAAGTAGGGCCCATTGCACTGTTCATTGGTTGACTAGTAAAAGTGTTGACTAAGTCAACCCAGCTCCTTGACCCCACATGTCATTGAGTGTGGCTAGCCCCTTGCTGTGTTAAAAAACCATTTCACTGTTTATAGTTCAAATTAAATAAATTGAAAAAAAAATCCTTTAAACTTTAGAAATCTTATAAAATAAATCATAACTCGGATGAAAATACTTTGTACATGAAAGTTGCTCAGAACGACGAGACGAATCCGAATACGCCCTTCGTTCGTCTATCACACGTCCCTAGCATAGTGAACGTTGAACTTTTCCCTCCGGTTCATCTCGTCTGACAGACGTCTCTAACCGGAATACTTTCCTGATGTTATCCTCCTTCGCCAAGATCGCTTAGCGCCTGCATTAGAACACATCTAGCACCGCTTATTCTCTTGTTATGCTTATGTTTGCGTGTATTTACTATTTCTCCCCCTCTTCTTCTCCCGGTAGACCTCGAGACCACGCCGACGCTTCGTGATCGACTACGCCGACGAAGACCCCTCCTTGCCAGAGCAACTGTGCAAGCCCCCTTTGACCATCCCGATATCGCCCATTCCATTCTCTCATGCTTGCATTAGATTTTGCTACTGTTATTGTTTGCTCCTATTCTGATGCATAGCCTGCTTTTGTATTTGCTTTTGTACCTTACCTGCTTATCCTAAACTGCTTAGTATAGGTTGGTTAGTGATCTATCAGTGACCCCCCACCTTGTCCTTGTTGCCCCTGCTTCATCATTGAAGACCCGATCAACGGGATTGAAGACCAGGCCCCGACACCGCACATCACTTCCCCTTAGTTGCTCAACACTACTGGGTTACTATCGAAAGTGCCGAGGGTGAGACCTCTACAAAGACTTCCGATGTTAACCCTCAGAGTGTAGCTATTCGGTCGTGGTCATCGAGGGTGATTACTCCTCAACCACTTCCGATACGGCTTGTCGTGCAACCCCTCAAGTGTGAACCTCGGGGTGGTTCCTCTTACGCTCACCTTGATGATTACATCGAGTGGAATCCACCGGGGTGATTCCTCGGTTTTCCCTTGATGTTTGGACACACGCTACTATGGTTACTATGACTTTACACCGAACCATGTTACTAAAGACGGGTCGACCACGAGGGGTACCCGCGAGCTTAATTATGCAGTGATGTGGAGTCAGGTTGACACGGAGGGTGCCCGCGAGATAATTACGAGGCGTGGGCCGGGCAGTCTTAGCCCTTGCCGCAAGTCCTCGAGACGGGCAACGGGTCACATCTTTCGTGAGTCTCTATTTGTTACCGCGCTGCCCTAATCCACTACGATTTGGATATTTGATCCGAGGGCCTCGGCCCGATAGCACTAACCATCACGTGGGCATAGTATGGGCGCTCAAGGTCAGATGCATCACCGGCTTAATAGACGCCACGACCGAGCGGCGCGCTGCCGGGTTGGACTGCGTTACCGCCTTGTTGAAGGAGGTAGCTAGGTCTCTGCCACCACGCCTCGCGCAACATGCAGGAGTTCGGGGAGATGGCCCATGACCTCGGGCATAGGTTTAGTCCCGGCGTGCTTGACCTCTCTATTAAGCCTAGGTCGGGTTGCGGCATATTGTTTGGACGAGGCCGGACATGACCCAGTAAAGTGTGTCCAGCAGGAGTTAAGCGAGCATGGTGGGTAAGTTGGTGCACCCCTGCAGAGAAGAAAACATCTATCGATAGCCTGTCCTACGATAACGGACACTTGGAGTTGTATCCCGATCGATACAACTAGAACCGGATACTTGTGATGAGAACTGGATGGTGATGAGGATTGGATTGTGATGACACTTGGATAGTATGGCTCTGGGATTGCTTTCTTGCAGGGAGTCGAGAAAGGATCTCCGACCGAGGTTGATAACACTACCACTACTTTACTTTATGCTACTCTTATCTCTTCTGATGCTGCAAGATGCTTGAAGATGTCAAGATGCTAGTCTTCGATAGGACTAGGCCTTCTCTATTCTAGCATTTCAAGAAATTCACCACATATACAGCCTTCCTTTGATAATGTTGCATATGTAGTGTAGATCCTTGCTTAAGTAGTACTTTGGATGAGTACTCACGGTTGCTTTGCTCCCCTTCCCCCCCCTTTCTTCTCCTTTCCGGTTGATGCAACCAGGATGCCTGGAGCCTGTGGAGCCGATGCCACCACCGATGCCTGCTACTACGTGGAGACCGCTGACGACCATGAGTAGTTAGGAGGCTCCCAGGCAGGAGGCCTTGCCTTTTCGATTGATGTCGCTTCTGTGCTAGCCTTCTTAAGGCAAACTTGTCTAACTCATGTCTGTACTTAGATATTGTTGTTTCCGCTGACTCTTGTGTATTCGAGCTTATGTATTCGAGACCTCGAGGCCCCTGGCTTGTACTATAAAGCTTGTATTATTTTAATTTGTGTCTAGAGTTGTGTTGTGATATCTTCCCGTGAGTCCTTGATCTTGATCGTACACATTTGCGTGTATGATTAGTGTACGATTGAATCGAGAGCGTCACACACGCATTGGCAACAAGGACAAGATTCATGCCTATCTGGTGGATACGATGCTCCTGTGTGAGGAGGCACGTGTGTCTCAGACTCAACCACTTGATGTCTCACACATCATGTGGTGTGAGCTTCGGTTCGCGGTGTTCAACCGCAAGGTACCTATCTATGGACCATACCTGTTTCTGTTGATCTCCAAGAGTTGGGAGAAGCTGTGCCCTGGTGATGAGTTCCTTGCTCCAGACTGGATTCGGCATGATTCCATCAGTCTCCGTGTCAAGCCCCAGTGGGCCAACACTACAACTCGTGCTGAGGCATCTGCTGCTAGGAGGACTGTTCATGAGGAGGAGGTTGGAGCACAGGATGTTGCTCAGGACTGTGCTGCTGGGCATACCCATAGTTCCTCTGAGCCCTTGTGGGTCAAGAAGCTGAAGGACAAGATGAAGACTTTGTTCTGCATGCAGGCCAAGGGACAGTACAGGACTCACGTTGCCTCCAAGGAGGCCCGCCGCCGTGACAAGAGGATCATGAAGGTCTTTGGTGAGGCAGAATCTAGCGGGTCCGAGAGGCACATCACTCCGGAGGCCGAATGGATGGAGAAGCAAGACTACAAGTAGACTGACTCTGAGGAGGACATCGAGGAGACCGTTCCTGCCGCCGAGTCTGACGAGGAGCGTTGGGATGATTTCTCTGCTTGAGCCACCCCTCGTGTGTAGGTGTCCTCTCTGCCTTTTTGGCGTCTCGATGCCAAAGGGGGAGAGAGTGTAGGGATTTGCATGCTTGCGTGTCGTGTGTCGTGTTTTGTGTGTTTGTTGTCTCGTTTGAACCTCGTTTGGTTTGGTTTGGTTTGCGCGCTTGAGACTTATCCTTCATATGGTGTAAGACATATGCACTCTATCCTATCTTAGTGAACTTATGACATATTGTGCTACTTATGTTATGCTCTTGTTTAATGTTAGCCTTACTATTGCAAAATATGCCTTGTCTCTAAAATATAGGGGGAGTGTTGATCCTAGTTTGTGTGTTGTGCAGTCCAAAGCATCCATCTAGATTGCACACATCTAGGGGGAGCCCGTCTATATTTTAGAAAGGAGGGGTTTGCGCTTGCTCAATATTATTTTCTTTGTGCAAATCCCGTATTGTCATCAATCCACCAAAAAGGGGGAGATTGTAAGGGCATATTTATCCCTAAGGTGTTTTGGTGATTGATGACAATGCTTTTGCGGACTAATCGTGTGCCTTGAGTTTCTCAGACGTTTCATCCCTAGGCGCAAGACGGTTTGGTGCCCCTCGAAGACTATTGAAGACGGCATTTTTCTAATGCTCCTTTTGGTGGATTTGAGTCGTAGGAAAGCCAGACTATTAAGAGGGGTCCGCATCAGAAAGGTTCGGGTGGAATCATCACGTACACATTTTCTTCCTTGTCTCCGCCTTTCCCCTGCACTTTGGAGCATTCTTCGTTTATCCTTTATGCAATTGTCCTGGTTGCTGATATTGGGCTTGCGGTAGTACTGCTCTCTGGAGCGGTAGTACCGCTGAATCATGATAGTACTGCATTACGGGCGCTGTAGTACCGCCAGAGCCCACGGTAGTACCGCTCCTCCGGAGCCAGAGTACCATGGCCCCAGGCCAGAATCACCGCTGCATCGCGGTAGTAGGAGCGGATGCAATTTTTGACATCCGCGCCTCCGCGGTAGTACCGCACCTCGTGCGCGGTAGTACCATGCGCGGCCTGGTTCAGCTGCCATGCGGTAGTACTGCTCCGCAGCGGTAGTACCGTGTCGGATTTTTGCATCGTTTGTTTTCCAGCGGAAGTAGGCACGGATGTATTTTTATTCATCCGCGCCCTTCCTGTGCTAGGACTTTTCCCGCCTTTGCGAGCAATCGCAAGGGGGAGCGGTAGTACCATGCTTGCGGAAGTACCGTTCTCTGTCAGGCCTGTTCTAGTCCCTGCCGTAGCCGTGGTAGTACCGTGGTCCCTCACGGTAGTACCGCATGGCCCTGCGGTAGTACCGCTTGCCAGGAGCGGTAGTACCGCGAGTCGCGGGCTGGTTAGGTGGATAACAGTTGGATTTTGTCCTCAACTATAAAAGGGGTGTCTTCTTCCTCTAGTTGACTACCTCTTCCATCTCTAAGCTCCATTGTTGCTCTAAGCTCCATTTTCGCCCGATCTCACTCCCTAGCCAATCAAACTCGTTGATTTGCTCGGGAGTGGTTGAGAAGGCCCCGATCTACACTTCCACCAAGAGAAATTTGATTCCCCCCACTAATCCCTTCCGGATCTTGTTACTCTTGGGTGTTTGAGCACCCTAGATGGTTGAGGTCACCGCGGAGCCATAGTCCATTGTGATGAAGCGTCGTGGCGTCATTGGGAGCCTCCAATTCAGTTGTGGAGATTGACACAACCTTGTTTGTAAAGGTTCGGTCGCCGCTTCCAAGGGAACCAATAGTGGAATCATGGCATCTTGCATTGTGTGAGGGCGTGAGGAGAATACGGTGGCCCTAGTGGCTTCTTGGGGAGCATTGTGCCTCCACACCGCCTCCAACGGAGACGCATTTCCTCAAAAGGAAGGAACTTTGTAACACATACTGCCTTCACCGGCTCCACTCTTGGTTATTTCTTCCCTTTACTTGTGCAAGTTCTTTTGTGGTTTATCCTTGGCTTGCTTGTGTGCTTGTTGTTGTTGCATCATATAGGTTGCTCACCTAGTTGCATATCTAGACAACCTACTTTGATGCAAAGTTTAATTTGGTAAAGAAAAGCAAAAAATTGTTAGTTGCCTATTCACCCCCCCTCTAGTCAACTATATCGATCCTTTCACCGTGGTGTGCCCTCCAAGTCAAGAGGGCGCAGGATCTCTTTAAACCCTTATTTTAATCTATCTTCGGTAACCCTGACCCTACCGGTGTCTATATAAACCAAGGGTTTTTAGTCTTAGGGCTAGAGCTACATTCATCACCTCATCTCCTTAGAGTTCAGCTCGTGCTGATCTCGAGGTAGATCTACTCTGCAAACCACATTATATACATCCAATGCAATCAAGCAGGACGTAGGGTATTACCTCTTCGAGAGGGCCTAAACCCTTGTTCCCCATCGATCCTAGATCCACAACTCGGGACCCCCTACCTCGAGGTCTGCCGGTTTTGACACCGACAATCATATTCTCCAAGAAGTCCCAATCTAGACGGTCGTAGGACTCCGACAACTCAATCTTGTACGCTCAAAAGCCCCAAGAGCTTCGCAGTTCAATGCCGTTGAATATGAAGAACAACGAAGTATGAGAAGGAGTCAACTAGGGTGAGAGATAAATATAGATGTAAAAGTAGTAGATTAGTTTGGTTGATTGTTTGTTGCACATTCAATCGGTTATCATCTCTCCGTATGAGGTGGTTGGACTGGCATCATGGTGTATTGTTGTGGATATTGCATGAACATGTTGCTCTTTACCCGTAGTTCTTCGCTACCCAGCAATGCAAAGTATGAATGTTCTGCTGGGAGTTTGGTCTTTTGAGTAGGATGGTATGTTCTCGCCAAAAAAAGAGTAGGATGGTATGTCAGTTTGCTGTAAACAAACCTTGGTTTCTTTAAATGAAAAATAGGAGAGGGCAGCCTCTCTTTTGCTCAAAACATATGAGGTGGTTAAACTTTCCTTATAAAAATGACTCAATATGGGGTGACCTCTCATTTCCTTTTGTAATTTTAGAGCGTGGCTTTGCACCCTTTTTCCTTCTCAACGATGGGATGTTTTAACAAGGCAGCCACTAATAAAGCTCAAGATTTATCCCATATGACGCTTTGCCCATTTTTTGTTTCACTATATCATTTCTTATTTCTTATTTTTTTTTCTATTTTTAAAATAATTTGGAGAAACCATGCGTAAGGTGCCAGCGAGCCGACCCGATTAGCAAAGGAGTCGTGTCTAGGCCATTTTTTAATCGGGCCTCCACGGGCCGTGCCATGCCTGACATGAGGTACGGGCTGGCCCGGATACACTCCTCACCTCATCGAGCCGATGATTCTCGAAAGAGAAAAAAACCTCATCCAGCCAATCACACCAACGAACTTCCATCCCACGGATCGGTTCCCCACGATCCGCGTGCTCACCCGGGAACCGGATCCCATCCGTCCATTCTCTGCCCATCCAACCCTCCAACCCTCATCTCCCTCCTCCAGCCCCCACCCCCACCCCTGACGCCGCGCGGCTTCTCGCCCGAAAATTCCTGATCCCCCGCTCACGGCCTTCTCCCCTATTTAACCCCGCCGCCCCTCCACCCCATTCCACCCAAACTCAAATCCCTCACCGGCGAAGCACCCACACCTCACCCACCCCTCTTCTCCGATGGCCCGCACGAAGCAGACGGCGCGCAAGTCCACTGGCGGCAAGGCGCCGAGGAAGCAGCTGGCGACCAAGGCGGCGCGCAAGTCGGCCCTGGCCACCGGCGGCGTGAAGAAGCCCCACCGCTTCCGCCCGGGCACCGTGGCGCTCCGGGAGATCCGCAAGTACCAGAAGAGCACGGAGCTGCTCATCCGCAAGCTCCCCTTCCAGCGCCTGGTGAGGGAGATCGCCCAGGACTTCAAGACCGACCTGAGGTTCCAGTCCTCCGCCGTGTCGGCGCTGCAGGAGGCCGCCGAGGCGTACCTGGTTGGCCTGTTCGAGGACACCAACCTCTGCGCCATCCACGCCAAGCGCGTCACCATCATGCCCAAGGATATCCAGCTCGCACGCCGCATCCGCGGGGAGCGCGCCTAGGTTTTCGTTCGCCGCCGTTGACAATACTGGGTAGTAGCTGCTCGTATCTGGTGTTTTCTGTCTGTTGGTGTTGATATGATGTGCCGTCTTGTCCTATGTAGCCTGGAACGAAATTGCAATGAAAAGTTCAGTTATCATCTGGTGCTAATTTTGTCCTCTGTTTTACTGCTTGATTACTCTGTGATATTGCTATGGTGTTTTGTCGGATGTAGCATGCTGCTCCAGTGACGGGGTTGAATAATTCACTTGGATTTTATTACTTTGCCGGTGTTCTCTGTTATTTTTGATTGGTGGTCATGTGATTCAGTGTTTTTGCTTGTTGTTTGTAACAGGGATCTGATCAACTCAATTGGGCTTTCAGCTCTGCTTGAAGTGATTCTGAATTTTGTTTATGCTGGTGGATGTCGATAACCTGACCATGAAGATGTGACAGAGGTTAGTTCTCTGTAAATGTGGTTGTTACTTCATTTAAATCTAGTATAACCATCATAGAACTCACTCAATATTTGCAAACGAAAGCTGAACAACCAAATGTGGCTAGTATGCATGCTTACAACCTGTCTATAATGTTTAAACACTGGTGTGCTTGCAGTGCAATTGAGATGCTAGGTGTGTTATCTTCTATCAGCCAAATTTACGTAGTTTGGTTTCTTTGCCATGATTTCTTACAGGTTATACGTAGTACAATTCAAGCTCAGGTGGTATGGGTATTTGGCCTTGTGAATTGTCTGAAATTGAAAATCCATCAGTGACGATCATCTGTGTGCGGCTGCAGAGAGTGCTATTGTATCACGTAAATTTAGGACACCCTCGCGGCCTCGCCTCACCTTGCAAACGTCAAGTACTTGACAGTTTGCTATACTAATTATCAGTCTATCTTCTAAATGTGGGAAGCCAAGAAAAGGAGAGCTTCCAGGCAGGAAGAGAAGGTGAAGAAAGGTATTCCTGCTCTGCTGTGACCATTGCCAGGCGAATGCGGCATGAGCAGGAGCAAATTTCCTCAGAAATCACCAAGGTTAAGGCCTCTTCTGGTACAAATGAGCTTTGCCTTATATGCTATGCAATAAGTGCTTCTTTGCACTAGCAGTTCTTGTATGCATGCTTACAACCTGTCTATATTGTCTAATCACTGGTGCTTGCAGTATGCTTGACATGTCAAATGTTGTGTTATCCCGGAGCCGCATTTACAGAGTTGTTTTTCCTTGTGGTGACTTCTTGCAGGTCTAACATGCACAAGAAGGCTTGCAAATGATCTTCATCCGCCTGACTTGTTACTGAGCTATTACAGCTTATTTTGCTGATCCTATAGAGAGCAATAGTGAACCGATTTAGCTTCAGAACTTACTTTGTTGAAGTTGCAATGGAGAAGAGTTTACGCACAACTTTTTTGCACACTAATTCACTTCAAATGTGTGAAAATAAAAGACTGATGCCCAGCACCTCTGTAACACAACAATGTCTCCAAGGCTGTCCACGTCAACGCATCCCCCACCCATACGCACCTAAAAGAATTGGCGAGTGGATGCCAGGACCTGGCTGATCCTGAGGGGGAGGGTCCGCCTAGGAAGTACTGGCAAGAGCGTAATCAATCTATTATCAAAGCTCATAATGGAAATTCTGACTGGATTTTCATGATTGATTCCCAGATTCATGGTGACCTGCATGTACAACTTCATGGTGAAATTTTTCTACATATTTGTCCTAGAAGTATATGTAATATGTACTCCTTTCGTCCCATAATGTAAGACGTTTTGTAACACTAAACTAGTGTCAAAAAACGTCTTACATTATGGGACGGAGGGAGTAGTTGTTAACCGTGTAGGCTTGTATTGCTCTTTTTTTCCGAGAAAACGCAAAAGACCTTTGCGTTTCATTTCATTGAAAAGATAGGGAGTCGGTTACAGTCGTCCTAGGGCGAATAAGCAGCGGGCAAGTACAGTGCTCAGTGCACATCCCATGAAGGGGGCAGGACTACTCTAAGACCCGTCGCTCCGGCGCTAGCCCAGCAGCCGG
Source organism: Aegilops bicornis (assembly GCA_021605145.1). Classification (NCBI taxonomy): domain Eukaryota; kingdom Viridiplantae; phylum Streptophyta; class Magnoliopsida; order Poales; family Poaceae; genus Aegilops; species Aegilops bicornis. Next base: position 535,983,040 of record CM038671.1, on the reverse strand, counting down.
CCTCCTCCTTGATCCGGTCCATCAGCGTGCCAAGGGAGGGCGTCGTATTGTCGAAAACGCAGCTGTTCCTGTGCTTCCAGACCAACCATGGCACAAGGAGTGCTACGGAATGTAGGGCCTTGCGTTGTGCGTGCGGCGTGCCAGCCTTGGCGTGCTGCCACCATTCCTTGAGAGTTGCTTCTTGGTAGGGGGGCGGCGCTGGTATGCGCAGCCAGGCCAGGGTCTCGGGCCAAGCCTGCCTGGAGAAGGGGCAGTCTAGCATAAGGTGTCGCATCGTTTCCGGCGCCTGGTCGCAAAGCAGGCAGCGCGGATGGTGTTGCAATCCGTGGCGTGCCAGTCGGTCGGCAGTCCAACAGCGATCCAGGTCGGCGAGCCAATGGAAAAACTTAACCCGAGGGGGAGCCCAAGCCTTCCAAATCAGCTTCCAGGAGTAGGAGTGTAGGGATCCCTGGAAGGTGGCCTCGTAGCACGACTGCGCCGTATATGTGCCGCTCGCCGTCCACTTCTAGATCAGCCGATCAGGGGCATCGCTGAGTGTGACCTGCTGCGCCAGATGCCAGAGTTGTAGGTACTGACCAATCTCGTGGATGCCAAGGACGCCTTGGATGTCGCGGGCCCAGGAGTTGCCGTTGAGGCCTTCCGCCACCGTTCTGACCTTGCGCCGGCGCGTGGGAATACATTTGTATAGCAACGGCATGAGCTCGCCAACCGAGCGCCCATTGAGCCATCGATCTTCCCAGAACAGAGCAGTCGTGCCGTTTCCGATGGACATGCAGGTGGAGGCAAGAAACAGGGCGCGCTCGCTGCTGGAAAACTGAAGGTCCAAGCCTTGCCAGGCGCGGTCGGCGTCCGTGCGTGAGAGCCAGAGCCACCTCAGTCTGAGCGCGAGGCCGGCTCGCTCCAGGTCACGAACCCCAAGGCCGCCCAGAGCTAGGGGGCGAGTGACTTGACGCCAGTTCACGTGGCAGTGCCCGCCGTTGGCGGCGGCTCGCCCGGCCCAGAGGAAGCCTCTTTGAATCTTCGCGAGCTGCTGTAGCGTCTTCTTCGGGGGTGCGAACGCAAGCAGCTGGTGCACCGGGATGGCGCATAGGACGGACTTGACAAGCGCCAGCCTGCCGGCCCGGTTCATGAGCCAAGCTTTCCAGGTGGGTAGGTGCCCAGCGACCCTGTCGACGAGAGGCTGCAACTGGCCCGCGGAAGGGCGACGCGTCGTCAGGGGTATGCCGAGGTAGGTGACCGGGAGCGCGGCGGTTGCACATTCGAGGCTGGCAATCATCTCGTGGGCGGTCTGGTCCCCGTGCAAGATGGTGGCGGAGCTCTTGTTGTAGTTCACCTTCAGCCCCGAAGCTCTGCCGAACAGGTCAAGGATTTCCTTGACAGCGGTCACGTCGCTCTCTGTTGCGTGGCAGAAGAGCATGACGTCGTCGGCCTATAGTGATATCGCCGGAATCGGTCTTCGCGGGTGCAGCGGCCTGAGGATGCCCAACCCATGGGCGCGCGAAGTCAGCCGGCCGAGAGTGTCGACCGCGAGCACGAACAACTGCGGTGACAAGGAGTCACCCTGCCGCAGGCCCTCCTTATTGCTCTTTGACATTTCATATATGCCTTCTTGTGAGCATTTCATAGCAATCTTAAAGATCTGTGATTGAATTTCTCTGCATTTTTGTATGTAATGCATAATCATGTTAGAAGCTGGGCGTTCACTTTTCGTCATTCTTATCCCCAGTCTTTCCCTTGATCGCAGGTCACTAGTATCAGCATGGAAGGTGTTTTAGTAGAAGAAGATCTAAATGGGCGTGCTTCTATGTGTGGCTCATTAAGTTTCTCGGGAATACCTGCTCCAGCTGCTGCAGGTTCTGAGCTTCAGTGCGCGCTGGAGGAATTGGATCGCCTGGCTACTGTCAACCTCTTCTTCCTCGTTCCTGCTCAATGGATGGCTAGGACAGGCTGTGCTTCATCGCCATGGTTTAACGCAGGGTGATCCTCTGTCGCCTTTTCTCTTCCTTATCGCGATTGATCCTCTCCATCGATTGATTCAGAGAGCAGCTGAGCTCTAACTGATTGATCCTCTGCCGAGGAGAGCAGCCTGTACGGGGATGATGCAGTTCTTTTTGGAAACCCAAGGAAGGAAGAAGTGGACATGCTCCTGCAGATTCTGAATGACTTCGAAACGCGTCTGGACTGAAGATAAGCCCTAAAAAATCAACTGTCACACCCATCAGATGCAAGGACATCAACCTCTCTGACGTTCTTCGAAATTTTGGATGGCAAACCACTAGCTTCCCTTTGAGATACCTTGGTCTGCCAATCACAACCTCGCGGCTTCGGATAGTTCATCTGCAGGTCATCCTTGATCGCATTAGGGCACGGCTGGCAGTTTGGAAGGGCAAACTCATGACGATAGCTGGAAGACAGGTGCCGGTTCGTTGTGTTCTCTCTCTGCTGCCTGCATTCGCTATCTCTGTCCTCAAGGTCCCAAAAAGATTTTTTAAAGATGTGGACAAGGCGCGGCGTCGCTTCCTATGGGCACAAGACAAAGAGCTCACCAGCGGCAAGTGTAAGGTGAACTAGCCTATGGTTTGATCCCCGATAGCTAGTGGTGGCCTCGGCATCCAGGATATGCAACAATTCAGCCGTGCGCTGTGGTTTGCATGGAAAAATCCTGAAAGGCCTTGGGTTGGATCAGAGCTGCCATGCGTTGTCACTAACAGAGCTCTTTTCAACGCTGCAACAATGGTAACCATTGGTGACAGCACGACGGCCTCCTTCGGGGACTGCTCCTGGATGGGTTCTGCCACCCTAAGGATCGCCTTCCCGCTGCTCTTGAAGCACTCACGGAGAAAAAAACAGAAGCGCAAAAGATGCCCTTGCTGGCGACACTTGGATCAATGACCTGGCTCATGGGGATACAACATAGTACAACTGCTCTGCTCCATGAGTTCATCGCTCTGCGGACATGGCTACGAACAAAAGACATTCATCTACATGATGGCATTCCAGATTCGATCCAATGGAGATATGAGCCAAACAGATTATACTCCACAGGCTCGGTCTACAAACTGCAGTTCCAAGGAGTGACCAAAACCTGCTGTAAAAAGCTGTTCTGGGAGGCTTGGGCACCAGGGAAAATCAAGGTTTTCACTTGGTTGCTGATCAAAAACAGATTATGGTGCAATGACAGGCTACAGCGCCGAGGTTGGGCTAATGGCTACTTCTGCCATCTTTGTTTCAGAAACTTAAGACTCGTGCTCCCATCTTTTCTGGCAGTGTAAGCTTTCAGTGGATGTCTGGAACGCTGCTGCACACTGGGCAGGGTGCAACTCCATCAAGCACCAAGCATGGAGCAGCAAGATCAGATCTTCAGTGATAATTGCTAGCATGATTGCGGGTGCAGGGCCTGGTTTCAGAAAAGGAACTCGATCACTCATACTGATCATCCTTTGGGAAATTTGGCAAGAGCGAAACAACTGCATTTTCAGAGGTAAACAGGGCTCTTCGGCAAGCATCCTAGCTGCGATCAGAAAAACCATTGATCTCTGGTGCCAGGCCGGAGCATCATGTTTAGAGCACCCCCTAGGGGACCCCTTGTGAGATATAGCTAGAGGCGCTCTTGGTCGTCCTAAATGACCATGTTTTTTTGTTTTTGTTTTTCTTACTCCTTGATCCTCGGATCACACTCACCTTATGTTCTTTCCCGCCTGCTCTCTGCTATCAATCAACATATGCCAGCCATCAGCTGGATCTAAAAAAAAAAGACAATATGTCATGTGGCATGCCTTTGTATATTCTCGAGTCCTATATTAGTGCCATCATCGTGATAAGAGAATTTGGTACTCTTGCAGTACAATAAGAGTTTTATTTTGCATGGCAGGAAGCAACAAAGATGAGGGACAGTCCTGCGAAGACCTCTAGTGGAGGTTGAGCGTCTTCTTGAGTAACTCTTGCTGGTAGCACTTGCATTGTAGATCATCAGCCATGTACATGTTCTGTTGAGCAATACCTTATACTGTATATATGGTCTAGGTAAACTTTAGATGACCAACATAGAAGGGTACTCAGCATAGTTTTGAGTATGAATCAGAAGTAGCACAGAAGTTGAAACCTGCTAATGGTCATACGTTAACTGTAAATTCATCACCTCGTAACTGTAAATGTAGATTAATCACATTGTTCAAGACAATACAATGTAGTGTTGATTTAGGGCTTTGTTTTGCATGACTGATCTCACCAGAGTTGTACAGGAACATCTGGTTTCCAGATTAGGGGCTGAGAACAGCCTTGTCTGCTATCATGTGCTGTTGCTGGCAGATTAGGCAGTTGGTTTCATCCCTCATAGCACAAAGCTAGAATGTTAACTGAAAGCTTGTGCTCTTGCATGTGTTGTGTGTTTAATTAGTGTAACTCGATTGGGGCAAGGCAAGTTGAGGTTTTAGGAAAAGACAAAAAGTTAGAGTGGAGGCCGTTTCATTCTTTCCGTGTTTCGTTTGGAAGGCCGTTTCATCATGAATTTTGTTCATTTTTCTCAGGCACCTGCTATTTGTCTGTGTCTGCTGCAGCTGGATGATATCTGTCATGTTACATGTCTCAGTATCTTCTTAAAGTTTAATGTATCTGTTCTTATTTTCTTACAACATCATGGTAAAATTTAGCTGTTGATAACTGTATGCCTTGCCGCGAGCATTTCATAGCCCTCCTGTAGATATGCAACTGAACTTGTGTACATGTTTCCGCATGTTTCCGCATGATCATGTTATGGGCTGGGAGCTGGAGTTGACTTGTCATCATTCTTATCTTTTCGCAGTCACAAGTACTCCCTCCGTTCCCAAATAATTGTCTTTCTAGCCATCTCAAATGGACTACAACATACGGATGTATGTAGACATGTTTTAGAGTGTAGATTCACTCATTTTGCTCCGTATGTAGTCATTTGTTGAAATCTCTAGAAAGACAATTATTTAGGAACGGAGGGAGTAATCAGCATGGAAGATGCCCTTAGTAGGAGAAGATCTAAATGGCTGTGCGCTCGTTACAATCTTTCTGGACAAAGTGTACGGTGCCCTTACTAGCTTCTTGGCGCTGAACCCCGCTGATGCATCATCATGACAAATGGAATTTGATACTCTTGCAGTAGAATGAGAGCTTTATTTTTTTGTGTGACAGGAAGTAGCAAGAACAGCGAGAATCATGAATTTCCAGCCCTCCGTTTGCCGCTTTTGTCCACAGCTCCTGAGTGTTTGAAGACCTCTATTGCAGCGTCTTCTTGCGTAGCTCTTCGCTGGTAGCACTTGTATTGGAGTAGTGTACATGTTGTGTGGAGCTACAAACAACCTCGTAGTCGTAGGGCAGGTGTGTGAACAAATTCAGAGATGTTGTCAATTTACTTTTACTGAATAGCCTGGATAAGCAAACTTAGATGACAAACAGAGAAGGGTACTCAGCAAGTTGTTGAGTACAGATCAAAAGTACTACTAGTACAGAAACAGAAACCTGCTAAATGGGCGTACACAATTCTGTAAATTAATCTCAGAGACCATTGTAACTGTAAATGTAACCTGTAATCAGTAATCACATTGTTCAAGACTGATTACATCTCTGAATTTAGTTCCAACTTTATACCCGTATTTAGTTCCAATTTTTCAATTCATATGAACACCCACTGTGACTGGCTTGTTTACGTCTTGGCACATGTGATGTTGTATTACTTAGGGCTTTGTTTTGCATGACTGATTTCACCAGAGTAGTAACTCGACGGTTTCTGCATCAGGGACAGGAAACATCCCTCGGTTAATTAGTGTAACTCGGTGACAGATTAGGCAGTTAGTTTCGTCCCCGTAGCACAAAACGAGAATGTTAACTGAAAGCCAGTGCGCTTGCATGCATGTGGTGTGTCTTTAAGTAGTGTAACTCGGTGGAGACAAGGCAAAGCTTCAGGAAAAGACAAAAGGGTAGTAGTGGAGGCCGTTTCATTATTTCCATTTTTCGTTCGCAAGCCTGTTTCATCACAAATAATGGAGCTCCGAATGACCAAGTGGCTACGTCCAAGACTTGAAATGGAGATTTATTTTGCTCATCAAAATTCATTCATGTGGCATCAAAATTTTGTTTGGAGGCCATTTAGCTGCCACTAGCTGAGGATTAGTCTGGAAGGAAGCCACATCTGCTATCCACTAGCTGTAGCTGAGCCACCATGATGATATATTTAGCTAAGAGAGATGGTAATGCAAGCTTAGAACTAAGATAGAAAATATTTTTCTCTTGGCGATGCGATGCAAATATTTTTCTCTTGGTGATGCATTTTCGTGCTGATCTGAGCTGAGCTGCTCAAGCCCCCTATAAAACCCATCACTCACATGCAACCCTCCACTGCAACCACAACCTCACTCACACACCAATTCAACAATGGCTTCCATGACCCCCATCCTCTTGCGCTGCTCCCTGCTACTTCTCCTCCTTGTCCAGTCCACACACTCCTCCGTCACCCCGAAGCCCAAGAACGCCATTGCCGAGGAGCACAAGCAGCCTCATCATTCGACCTCGCACACCTACATCGTCCTCACCAACCACCTCGCCAAGCCGTCCAAGTTCGACACCCTCGAGCGCTGGTACGCGTCCATGGTGGGCAAGAACTCCAACCGCATCCGCTACATCTACGGCACCGTCATGCATGGTTTTTCCGTTCGTCTCACGGACAGCGAGGCCCAGCGCATGGCCACCGTCCCCGGCGTGTCCCGCGTGTACAAGGACAGGACGTACCGCATCCATACCACGAGGTCGCCGTGGTTCATGGGCCTCCACGACGACTTCGGCGCGTGGCCGGACGCCGAGTTCGGCGACGGCGTCATCATCGGCTTGGTGGACACCGGCATCTGGCCGGAGCACGCCAGCTTCAGCGACGCCGGGCTCGGCCCCGTCAAGTCCACCTGGAGGGGCAAGTGCGTGGACGCCCCGGGATTCAACGCCAGCTTGTGCAACAACAAGCTCGTTGGCGCCAAGTCCTTCGTCACAGCCGATTCGAGTCCGAGGGACGTCGAGGGGCACGGAACGCACGTGGCGTCAACGGCTGCAGGCTCCGAGGTCCCCTCGGCCGATCTCTTCAAGTTCGCGGGCGGGAGAGCGAGCGGCGTGGCGCGCAGGGCAAGGATCGCCGTGTACAAGGCGTGCATTCCCATGAAAGAATGCCCTGACTCGGCCCTTACCGCGGCGATCGACGCCGCGGTGAGCGACGGCGTGGACCTCATCTCCATCTCCCTGGGAAGCTACGCGAAACCATTCCACGACGACCTCGTCGACGTCGCCACGTTCGGCGCTGAGCGCAGAGGCGTCTTCGTCGTCATGTCGGGCGGCAACGACGGCCCGAGAGAGTCACTCATAACCAACGTGGCCCCGTGGATGACCACCGTCGGCGCGGCCACCACGGACCAGGTGTTCCCGGCGACACTCCGGCTCGGCAACGGGCTGGTGCTCACCGGGCAGTCCCTGTACAACATCCCGTTCTCCCAGGGCGCGGGCATGATCCCGCTAGTGGGCAGCGACTGCGGCATCGACAGCGATGTCATGGGCAAGGTCGTGGTGTGCTCCCAGGGTGCAGGAGCTTCGGCCGGCTTTAACGTGGAGAGAGCGGGCGGAGCCGGGATAGTTTCCGCCGATAGTACGGAACGGTTCTTGGACACGGTAATGGCCGAACCCTTCAACCTTCCCGGTATCTTGCTCAGCTCCACCGGCGGCAAGAAGCTGGCCGATTACATGTCGTCCGTAGCGTACCCGGTGGCGTCCTTCAACTTCACCTGCGACACGGTCACCGGCGAGAACCGGGCGCCGGTGGTGGCGGGCTTCTCCTCACGGGGCCCCAACCCGATTGTCCCGGAGATCCTGAAGCCGGACGTCATCGCGCCGGGAGTGAACATCCTCGCCGCCTGGTCAGGTGCCACCCCGCCATCTGACTCCGACATGGACCCGCGGAGAGTCGAGTACAACATCCTATCGGGGACTTCGATGGCGTGCCCGCACGTCGCCGGCGTCGCGGCGCTGATCAAGAAGCGGCACGGCGACTGGACGCCGGCCATGATCCGTTCGGCGCTGGTGACGACCGCCGGCCCGCTCGACAAGAACGGCAGAGATATCGTGGACAGAGGCAGTGCCGTCGGCGCCGCCGTCATGGGCGCGACGCCGCTGGCGGCCGGGGCCGGGCTCGTGCTCCCGCGGCTCGCCATGGACCCAGGCCTGGTGTACGACGCCGGCACGCAGGACTACGTAGACTTCCTCTGCACACTCAACTACACGGTGGAGCAGATGCGGCAGTTCGTGCCGGAGCTAAGCAAGTGCGAGAGGACGATCCCCGGCGGCGTGGCCAACCTGAACCACCCGTCGTTCGTGGTGGTGTTCGACGGGCGCACCCGCGTCCGCACGCTGACGCGGACGGTGACCTTGGTGTCGGCGCGCCCCGAGAGCTACAACGTGACGGTCGCGGCGCCCGACGGGGTGAAGGTGACCGTGACGCCGGCGACGCTGGAGTTCAGGTGGCCGAAGGAGAAGAGGAGTTACAGCGTGCAGTTCAGCAGCGAGGCGGGGGCGAAGGCGAGGCCGGCCGGCACGTGGGAGTTCGGCCACATCGCCTGGGAGAACAGGAAGCACCGGGTCAGGAGCCCCGTCGCCTTCAAATGGGACAACTGATGCCATGCATGCAGGCCGGAGCACGTACTGCGTACTGTAGTAAAATAAAAGTGAATTTGATTGCCTGAACTCTGAGAGACTTGAGAGTTGGTCTGTAATGAAAAAGAAGAAGAAGAATCAGCATTTGATTGTGGTGGACTTGTGATGAGGAGAAGGGAATAATCATCATGTTCTTTTTCTCCTGTCCAATTGCATCTACTGTATTTCGTATGGATCATCGTCCAACTTCATGTAATGGAATCATACATAGTTTCAATCCATAGACTCGCATTTACATTTTGCACTGCTCTCTCAGTGGCTGACCATGCATATTACCTTGGTGATGCGTTCATGTTTAGCTAGGTAGACTGGTAGAGTACTTGAGATTGTAGTATCATGTACGGTACTGTACGTCATACGTCTTAACTTGTTGATGACCTGTTCGGGCATGCGCCAGACTAAAGTATGTGCTGGAAGTATTGGATCATTTCATCATATCCACCTTTGATTACAAGGGTGTTAGAAGTATTTGATCATTTCATCATATCCACCATTGATTTGAAATACTACTCTCTTTGTCTCATAATATAAGAGCGTTTTTAACACTATACTATTATGAGACGGAGGGAGTAGCTAACAGCGTCCAGTACGATTGATTTGTCTTTCATAGTACTCTCTCCATTTCCTTCTACTCAGTGTATTATTTGTTCGGTTTGGCTGAGTTTTAAGAATGTCTTGTTCACTTTCCTGGCAGTTTGATCATCACGCCTGAGATTCGTGTTGGCGTTGTATTTTGGGAGCGATGTGGGGTGTGTGGCTCGTCTCGGCAACCCATTTGCATGAGTTGGGCTATGTGGGCTTCTTTCTCTTTTCTTTTTAACCATCCAAAGAAGAAAAGAGGTGGATCCCAGCATGTGAATGCTACTGCTCGAATGCTATCAATGACTTTGTGGGCTGGGCAAGGAGACTAGTTGTTGGGGATATAACCTCATGATATAACCCGCCCGTTTAGAATTGGGTTATCCAATGGCAGCCTGAAGAGCAAGACACGAGATGGGCTGTGGCGATCAAGACCTCAAGGCCTGCAGGGTGACTCGTAGAGTGGGCCGGCTCACGGCCCAGCACTTGAGACGGCGGCTCATCATCAGAAGAACGCCGTAGTTCTTTTACTTGGGAAACAAGACAAATAAGGAAACTGACTAGGGAATGGGTTGTACTACGACTCGGACTCTATTGTAAGCATAGGGCCTCAACCTGTATATAAAGGGGAGCCCCTGAGGCAGAAAGACTAGGTTACATGCTCTCGAGCACTAGGTTAGCTAAGACGCACCCTTGTAATCAAGATCATCATCATCAATATCAATCAAGCAAGAGTAGAGGCTTTTACCTCCACCGTGAGGGGCCGAACATGGGTAAACCCTTGTCTCTCGATTTCGATCAACCCCGTTCAAGCTACTAGTTAGCGGCGATGGTCACACGACTAAGTCCTTTCATGAGGACATCTGCCATGATAAAACCACGACAGTTTGCGCCCACTGTGGGGCTATCGCTCGGCGGTGTTGAGTTCTTGAAGGGATCTCTCTCAGGGATCGAAGGATATGCGATCGGCCGCATCACCAAGAGTCGCCGCAGCAAGCTCTACATCGATGATTCAGGCTGGGGCCCGGAGGCCAACTCAATCGAGTATGGGTACCGGTACCCCTTCAGCAAGATCCACGTCTCCATCTGCAAGATCGGCGAGCCAGGACCCGAGCGGACATCTGCATCGACATCGTCGAGACGGCTCAACACAGACAACCCGCCGGGCTCAAGCCGGTCGGAAGCATGTTCGTTGGCTTCACCGTATGCGTCGATCTCGCAGACAACTCCGCGTCTGGAGGCGACACCCTGGTCTACTCTGATTGCGAATCATCGGTTGGGGGAAACATAGTCGACCCGCCCACTGTATGAAGGTAGGCTTGGGGGCAACTCTGATAATGAGCCGACCACGGTCAACCATGAGCCGCCCCGTTGGATCGCCGTCTACATGGCAGGCACTGCTGTAACATCCCAAATTTCCTATTTGGAATGTTTTACAATTATAGCTAAGCATCCTATGCATCTTATTTGAATTTGAATGCCATTTGAAGTTTCAGAGAAATTTGAGTTTTGAATTTGAATTCAAACTTTGGCATGTGGGAAACATTTCAAAAACCAAGCCCGATAAATACTTGATCAAAAGTATGAGAGGAGCAAACATGACACTCCAAAATATCGAGGAAACAATGCCAAAAGATTTGGATTCAAATCTGAAATTTATTTGAATTTGAAAAAAATGGATTTTTATGAAGTTTGGATTTTGCCTCTGGAAAAATGTTCAAATGAAAGGGAATATTCCCCTGATCATTTTGGTATATATATACCCTATATAAAATATTTATAGTTTAGGTTTTATTTTTGTTTTTGTTTTAATTAAAAAAAAATAAAATAAAGAAAACCCTTGAGGCGCCCAGCCAAAGCACCCAGCCCAGCACCTCACCCCCTCCGCTAAGACTGCCCAAAGCCGGCCCACTGTAGCCAGCCACTGAAATAACCAGCCAAATTTGACCGCCCGCGCAGACCTCGCCTGAACCCCAGGATTCGGCCACCCGACCGAACCCTCCCTCTCTCCCTCTCACTGACCCGCGGGCCCCACCCCGTCTTCTTCCCCTCGCCCACGCCACGAGCTCGCCGGAGATCCACCGGATCCCGAAGAATCCGGAGATCCCCGATCGCCCCCGATGCCCTTCCGCCCCTCGCCCGACCCCCTGGCTATATAAGCCCGAGGCTCCGCACCCCATTCTCCCCCCTAGCCTCGCCGGAACCCCTCTCCTTCTCCCTCCCGAGCTCACCGGAGCACCGAGCTCGCCACCGCCGCCAAAACCACCGCCGACGCCCCTAGTCCACACCCCGACCCTTCCCGACCCCACCGAACCACTCCCGTGCTCCTCAAGATCTCTCCCCGACGCCCGCTCAGCTCGCTGACGCCGAGCCCCGGAGCACTCTCGCCCGCCGACGCCGCCGAGTCCGGTGAGTCCCCCATCCCTCCACTGCTAGATCCTAAACCTAGGGTTAGGATTAGAAGCCCCGAAGGGTATGTTTTATTAGAAAACCCGGACTGGCCGAGCGGTTTATTTTTTTAGTTAGGTTTATTTTGTTTAGACCGGTTCGTTGTTAGTTAACGCTAGGCCCGTTAGACTAAACTACGCCTAGTGCATGTATAGGCCCATTGGGCTTTTCTTTTTAATTTGATTTTCTGTTTTTGGCGAATAGTTTCAATTTTTCAAAAATGTATATCTTTTATTCTGTTTAATATTTTTGAGTGATTCTTTTTTGTTGGATTGAAAATTTTATGTAGTTTCTGAAAACATATATTTAGCTATGTTAAAAACAATTAAAAATGCTTTAATATTGTTTTAGTCAGAATAGCAAATCTGCTATAGTTTTAGTTAGAAAAATTATTTTGCATGATTCTTTTTGCCATCACTTTATTTTGATATTGTCAAACCCTAGAAATTAATTTGGGTATTTTAGGATTAATAGATAATTAATTCTAGGCAGAATTCTATTAATCCTAATAAATTGATTAGTTCCTGTTTTCCTAATTAATTAATTAGTAAATTAATTTATTTTTAACTTGTGATTAGTTATTCTAGGTTAGTCTCTGTCACTCCATTAGATGAACTTTTATTTATAATTAATAAAAGTTTTAAATTAATTTTCTTAATAGAAATTGGATTAGGCCTAAAGTGAGTTTTATAATAGCTTTATAATTAATTCTTTTTGCTCCTAGTCACTTAGTTAATCCTTTTCTGTTAAGTTAACCTAAAACCATGATTAGGTTATTTTAAGGAATTTTTGTTGTATAAAAAAAAAACTATTTTTGCTATTGTTTGGAGTAGGGAAAAACTTTGAGTTGGTTTCTTTGAGTTTTTCTTTTGGACTTGGTTTTGATTGTTTTGTTGTGCTATGTTACCATTGTTATCTTGTGTGATCCTCTTGCTTTATGCTTATTGTGTTATTGTTTGTCTCGGTAGAGTTTCCGGAGTGCGAAGCTTGCTACTACGACTCTTTAGCTTACGAGGATCATCAGCTAGGCAAGTTTTGATCATGTTATTTCTATACCTATGTTTTTGTGCATTAGTAGTTGTCACCACCTCACCATGCATGCAGTAGTGAAATCTTGAATTCATTAAACTTGAGTAGTATCATGTGGTAGGATGAACCAATCCTTGTTACCATGACCCCGGACGTAGTAGTTATTTTGCTATGCTCGTAGACGGATTCGGGATGAGTGAAATTCATAAGCAAGATGTGAGAGTCAATGATGATGACAACCCATGGACTACAATGATCAAGATGGACTTCGGAGAAAATCACTACTTGGGTGGAGGGGCGGTTGGCGGGCACCTGGAGCACCTCCGGTGGCCGGGATGCATGGAGAAGCGCCATGACATCCTCGGAAAGCTTCACCCAGCCACGAAGAGAAGGATGGATGCCCCATGACCGAAGCTTACCATGCGGCACCGCAAGCCATTATGGGCTCTGGCTGGGTCAACCCTAGTAGTGACGCTGGCTGGACGGTACTACGAGATGTAGAAGAACGGTAGGATTGGATGGGTACCGGCAGTAGCGTAAGAACTCTTTGGAAGACCTGTTTCATCTGTCCCGTCTTCAAACACCATGAAGTGCGAAGACTTTCAAAGGAGGGAATGATTCTTGCGGGAAAGTGCGCAAACCTCTGCAGAGTGTTATAACCTAATCGATTAGCCGTGTCCCCGGTTACGGACATTTGAGTCTCTGGAACTTGGAAGTATTCGGATATCTCAACACTTAAAATTAATGGATTAATTTGAGGGTTTATGACTTAATAATAATTTTGGGAACGAGATATTGGTTGGCGGAACCATCTCAATAACTACCAACAATTTGTAGTGATTTGCAAATAAGTCCACCGGTAGTAGGATAAAATTGGCTTTACGCAAAAATGATGAAACTTAGAGCTCCACAGCCAAAATGCATATAGTGTTAGCAACTTTAATATTGTTATTCTTCATGACTTGCCGACTTATTCCAAAGTCGACCTACATGGCTGCAACGTATTATGTTGCGTAGATATATTCCGATCAGAGTGAGGCTACGCCCGCGCTTGGCGATTGCCCTTTGGAGTCGGATGGACTCGCTTATCTTCGACGCTCAGCGGCATTTTAGTTTATTTCTCATGAGTTGGCCTTGAGCCGAATTTATTCCCTTGTAATAAAGACTCTATATGAGAATCGATTAATGATATTCAGGTGTGATTGAACTTTGATTACTTTATCGATGTCTTGTGAGTACCAAAGCATGATCTTGGGATGGTATGCATACGTAGATTTGACCGATTTTGGGTCAGGTCGCTACAGAGATGGTATCGAGCACACGACCGTGGGATCGTAACCCCTAGGATCGGAAAGCCATTAGCAGAGACCATTTACTTTAAATCCTTTTCATTCCGTAAATTCTCCCTGTTCTATTCTCGACTCTTCCCTTTGCAACATTCTAGATGGCCGCCGAAGTTCACCCAGCTTTGCTACCGAGTTTTGCCGGCCCGATGAGACGATGCCCTTCGGCAGAAGCTGGTCCAGATGGTGAAGAAGTCAAGATAGCTCTGCCCTCGATCACCGGGAAGCCAACTAATGCACTTCCGACGGACACCCGCTACAGGATTGAGGTGCATATCCCAGGGAGAACCTTTGGAGGACACACGGAGCCTATCAACTTTGAGTTCACCGAGTTCAACTGGACCATCGGAAGGGACGTGGCGATCTATCGAGCACTTGGACATCTCCGAGAGGAGTACAGGGCCGAGCTCGATCACTCGCACCTCGCCATGGTTTCTCGCAGGGGCAAGGAATGGAGATATCATCCGCATTGGCCGAGGACGATTCCATTCTCTCTTATGTCCAGGACTTGGAGTGTCTTCTCGTGAAACGGAGATTCGGACTCGCCCGTAACTCGAAGGCACACAGGAGGCTATTGTTCCGTGAATCGGAACTGGAGGAGAAGGCACACGCAGACTTCCTTAATCATGAGGGAAGAAGTCGCGGACTTCATGGAGATGGTCGACGACCTGAAGATGAAGCTTGCCGCGATAGAGGAAAAAATGGACTTGGGAGAGGACCTTTATCCGAGTGGAGATGAAGGACCCCTCGTGAGCAATGACCAGGATTTTGAAGGGAGTACCACCAAGGAAACCCCAAGAGGAGGCGCCACCGATGAAGACTTTTAGTCGACCACCATGTTATCTTTTACTTTTCCGTCGATCAGTTAGGCCGATGTTTTTCCTTCGATTAGTCATGAGCTTTTGTAATCGAGTTTAAACCATGTTTGAGTGGAATGAATAAATGATTGGTGTGTTATATGATTGTGCATTCATATGGGTAGTGTTATTCCTCATAGACCATTGTTCTATTCTAATTTCTCATCCACTCCAAAACACCAGATGCCTCCGAGACGTGACACCGGTTTTCCGCCGGAGCTCACCCAGCTACTCCAGCAGCAGAATGCCCTCATGCAGATACTCATTCAGAATCAGAACAACAACACCAACAATCCACCACCACCACCCAATCGTGGACAACTTGACTCGATTTACGAGGTTGAATCCGCCAGTGTTCTCTAGTAGCACCGAGCCGATTGTGGTCACGGCCTAGCTCACAAGATTGGAAGAGAGCTAGTCACCGTTGGATGCACTGATCTTTGAGAAGGTGCGCTTTGTCACAAGATCAACTTGATGGACCTGCAGCTTCTTGGTGGGAGAACTACACCGCCACTTTTCCCATTGGTGCCATCACATGGGATCAATTCCAAGCAGTTTTCAAGACCGCTCATGTCTCAGCTGGAGCCATGAGTCTCAAGAAGCGTGAGTTCCGCAACTTACGCCCGGGAACCGCATCGTGGCACAAGACGTGGACGAATTCAAGAAGCTTGCTCGCTATGCCCACGATGATGTGGCCACAGATGCCGCCAAGGTGAGAAGTTCCTTGAGGGACTCAATGATGAATTGAGCATGCAGCTTATTGTGGCTACTTTCAACAACTACCGTGAGCTGGTAGACAAGGCCACCATTCTTGAAGGCAAGCAAAGAGCGGATAGAAGCCGCATAGCGGAAGTACAGCCGGGGAAACACAACTCGGGAGCTCAGCAGAAGCCCGTTATGCACCATACTCGGGAGGGCACATCCATCATAACCATGGAGGTCATAACCATGGAGGAAATGGGAACAACCGCAGCCAGACAACAAGTCAAGCCATGGCAATGGCAATGGCAATGGTAATGGCAATCAAGACCGCTTCCGCCCGGCTCCAAAGGATCTGAGTCACATCACCGCTTCAAGTGCCGTAAGATGGGGCACTATGCCACCGACCGCCCGGAGGCCAAGCGGAGGAATGGAAATGGCAATGGAGGCTCGTGAAGAAGCCCAATCCCTTCCCTCGTGCTCAAGTGAACCATATCGACGCGTGGAGGACGTCTATGATCAGCCGTATAATCGTGGTTGGTAAGTTCTTATTGAATTCACGTTCAGTTTTGGTTCTCTTTGATTCTCGTGCAACGCATTCGTTCATATCAAGGGTAGTTGTGGAAAAGTACGGGTTGCGCACTAGAACCCTTAGAAGCCCCTTCGCGCCGGGCTGCAAGGAGGAGAAATGATGGCGTGCTTAGGTCGTCATGCAACCCTCAACATCGGGAACCATAAATTTCCCACAGACCTCATAGTGTTGGAAACCCGGACCTTGGATGTAATCCTAGGCATGGATTGGTTGACGAAGTTTGAAGGGAACATAGACTGTGCCCAAAGTCGATTCTCGCTCACCACCCCGGGCGTAAGAGGATCAAGTATGTAGCCAGGCATAGCCGATGAAGAATCAGTGCATTCTCACGGGAGTTGTTCAGAGGAAGTGCCAGAGTGCAAGACTTTCCCGATGTGTTTCCCGAGGAATTACCAGGAATGCCACCGACAGGACATTGAATTTCTGATTGAGTTGTTGCCGCACAGCCCCAATATCCAAGAGACCTTATCGGATGCCACCGAACGATTTGAAGGAGATCAAGAACCAAATTAATGAGCTATTGGAGAAGGGATATATTCGCCAAGCTCATCACCTTGGGGAGCCCCAGTTCTTTTGGTAGAGAAGAAGGATGGAAGCTTGAGGATGGTTGTGGATTATCGTGCATTGAACGAAGTAACCATCAAGAACAAGTACCCTCTGCCGATGATCAATGACTTGTTTGATCAGCTTGTTGGAGCCAAGGTATTCTCTAAGATCGATCTTCGATCAGGGTATCATCAGTTGAAAATTCGTGAAAAGGATATACCGAAAACAGCATTCACCACTGTGTATGGTTTATATGAGTATACCGTCATGTCATTTGGATTGACTAATGCTCCTGCATACTTCATGAATTTGATGAACAAGGTATTTATGGAATATCTGGACAAGTTTGTCGTGGTGTTCATCGATGATATACTGATTTTCTCCAAGAGCGAGGAAGAGCATAAGGAACATTTATGCGTCTAGTTACGGAGAAACTTCGAGAACATCAATTTGTATGCCAAATTCAGCAAATGTGAATTTTGGTTGAAGGAAGTTGGATTCCTCGGACATGTTATTTCGTGAGAAGGAATAGCAATTGACCCCACCAAGGTTGTATCGACCACCGATTGGCGATCACCCACCATACAGTCAAGGAGATCCATGAGTTTTCTCGGACTCGCGAGGATATTATCGGAGGTTTATTGAGAATTTCTCGAAGATTGCCAAGCCCATGACCGAGCTGTTGAAGAAGGAAGCCAAGTATGTTTGGACCGAGGCTTGTGAAGCCGGTTTCAGGAATTGAAGAAACGCTTGGTTACAGCCCCAAGATTGATTTTCTTGGGACATACACAAGGATTACGGTATATTAGACGCTTCTCGTCAAGGACTCGGAGGAGTACTCATGCAGGAAGGAAAAGTTGTAGCTTATACCTCCGCATAGCCACGACCACACGAGCTGAATTATGCCACACATGATTTGGAGTTAGCAAAGTAGTGCATGCACTCAAGACACAGAGACATTTCCTCATCGGAAACCGTTGTGATGTTTACACGCATCACAAGAGCTTGAAGTATATTTTCACGCGAAGGAATTGAACCTCGTGAGAGGAGATGGCTAGAATTGATAAAGGACTATGACATGAGATTGCATTACCACCCGGTAAGGCTAATGTTGTAGCAGATGCTTTGAGCCGTAAGAGTTATGTGAATACTCTTACTGCAGGAGGATTACCCTGTGAGTTAGTCGATGACCTCGTAGATCTCCGATCGAGATAGTTCCAAGAGGATTTGTTGCAACTCGAAGTTCAGTCCACCTTGACCGAAAGGATCCGTGAAGCCCAGAAGTCGGACAAGGAAATTGATGAAATTAAGCAAAAGTTGAATGAAGGAAAAGCTAAAAGATTCCGTAAGGATGAACATGGAGCTATATGGTTCGAGGATCGCATTTATGTGCCCAATGATCCCGAACTCAGGAAGCTAATTCTTCAGGAGGCTCATGATTCACCAGATCGATTCACCCCGGCAACACCAAGATGTACCTGGATTTGAAGCAAAGTTTACGTGGGCGGTATGAAGAAGGATATTGCCGAGTACGTTGTCAGATGCGATGTTTGTCAACGTGTAAAGGCGTAACATCGAAGCCAGCAGGGTTACTTCAACCTTTGCCGATTCCGATTGGAAATGGGAGAAACTTGGTATGGATTTCATCACAGGATTACCCAGACCCGTTCGTGTTATGATTCCATCTGGGTAGTGGTTGATCGTTTGACTAAGGTAGCTCACTTCATTCCCGTAAAGACTACCTACACCAGTGCCAAGTTGGCCAAGATATACATGACCAGGATCGTGATGTCTACATGGAGTTCCGAGGAAAATCGTGTCGATAGAGGAACACAGTTTACCTCAAAGTTTTGGAAGCGATTGCATGAAACTTTGGGTACGAGGCTGGAATTCAAGACAGCTTTTCATCCATGAGCATGTATGGACAGACCGAGAGAGTCAATCAGATTCTGGAGGACATGTTGAGAGCTTGTGTGCTAGACTATGGGTCTAGCTGGGATGACAATTTGCCATACGCAGAGTTCTCGTACAACAACAGTTATCAATCCAGTTTGAAGATGGCCCCTTTCGAAGCTCTATCACTAAGGAGGTGCGAACACCATTCTTTGTGGGATAGTGTTGGAGATCGATCACTTTTCGGTTCCGATCTTATCAAGGATTCGAAGAGAAAGTCAAGTTAATTCGAGACCGGCTCAAGATAGCATACCACGCATGTAAGAGTTATGCCGACAGAAGCGCAAGGAGGTGACTTACGAAGTGGGAGATCGAGCATACCTTCGTGTGTCTCCACTTCGTGGAATCAAGAGGTTTGGAGTCAAGGGAAAGTTAGCACCCCGATTCATTGGTCCCTACAAAATCCTCGAACGTCGTGGAGAAGTTGCATACAAGTTGGAATTGCCGGAAGGATTGTCCGGAGTTCATGATGTCTTTCACGTTTCTCAGTTGAAGAAGTGCCATGCCGACATGGCCGATGTTCCGCTGAGAGACACAAAGTGCCCCTAGAGGCCATACAGCCTTGACAGCGGTGATTTAACTTACAAGGAGAAACCCGTCCAGATTCTCGAGACTGCAAGCGGAGTCACCCGCAGCAAGGTCATCAAATTTTGCAAGGTCTTTGTGGAGTCACCACACCGAGGAAGAAGCCACTGGAACGCGAAGAAGATCTTCGTCGAGACCATCCGCACCTATTTGTTAGTTAACCCGAATCTCGAGGGCTAGATTCATCTTAAGGTGGGTAGGTTTGTAACATCCCAAATTTCCTATTTGGAATGTTTTACAATTATAGCTAAGCATCCTATGCATCTTATTTGAATTTGAATGCCATTTGAAGTTTCGAGAAATTTGAGTTTTGAATTTGAATTCAAACTTTGGCATGTGGGAAACATTTCAAAAACCAAGCCTGATAAATACTTGATCAAAAGTATGAGAGGAGCAAACATGACACTCCAAAAATATCGGAGGAAACAATGCCAAAGATTTGGATTCAAATCTGAAATTTATTTGAATTTGAAAAAATGGATTTTTATGAAGTTTGGATTTTGCCTCGGAAAAATGTTCAAATGAAAGGGAATATTCTCGATCATTTTGGTATATATATACCCTATATAAAATATTTATAGTTTAGGTTTTATTTTTGTTTTTGTTTTAATTAAAAAAAAAAAATAAAGAAAAACCCTTTCAAGCGCCAGCCAAAGCCACCCAGCCCGGCCCAGCCACCTCGCCCCTCCGCCTCCGACCTTTGGCCCGCCTAAGCCCACTGTAGGCCCACCCAGTGAAAGCCGAACCAGCCCGGTAGCCGCCGCGCGCACTCGCCTCGAAACCCCGAGGATTCGGCCACCCGACCGAACCCTCCCTCTCTCCTCTCACGACCCTTGGGCCCCACCCGTCTTCTTCCCTCGCCCACGCCACGAGCTCATTGAGATCCACCGGATCCTCAAGAATCCGAGATCCCGATCGCCCGATGCCCTTCCGCCCCTCGCCTGACTGCTATAAGCCCGAGGCTCCGCACCCCATTCTCCCCTAGCCTCGCCGGAACCCCTCTCCTTCTCCCTCCCGAGCTCACCGGAGCACCGAGCTCGCCACCGCCGCCAAAACCACCGCCGACGCCCCCCTAGTCCACCCCCACCCATCCCCACCCCACCCAACCACACCCCCGGCTCCCCCCCAACACCCCCACCTCACGCCGAAGCTCGCCGACGCTCGAGCCCCGAGCACTCTACTCGCTGGGCGACGTCATGGAGTCCCGGTGAGTACCCGGCCTCCCCCTCCACCGTTAGATCCTAAACCTAGGGTTAGGATTAGAATCCACCGAAGGGGTATGTTGTTATTAGAAAACCGTACGGCCGAGCGGTTTATTTTGTTAGTTAGGTTTAGTTTGTTTTGACCGGTTCGTTGTTAGTTAACGCTAGGCCCGTTAGACTAAACTACGCCTTAGTGCACAATATAGGCCCATTGGGCTTTTCTTTTTAATTTGATTTTCTGTTTTAGCGAATAGTTTCAATTTTCAAAAATGTATATCTTTTATTCTGTTTAATATTTTTGAGTGATTCTTTTTGTTGGATTGAAAATTTTATGTAGTTTCTGAAAAACATATATTTAGCTATGTTAAAAACAATTAAAAATGCTTTAATATTGTTTTAGTCAGAATAGCAAATCTGCTATAGTTTTAGTTAGAAAAATTATTTTTGCATGATTCTTTTTGCCATCACTTTATTTTGATATTGTCAAACCCTAGAAATTAATTTGGGTATTTTAGGATTAATAGATAATTAATTCTAGGCAGAATTCTATTAATCCTAATAAATTGATTAGTTCCTGTTTTCCTAATTAATTAATTAGTAAATTAATTTATTTTTAACTTGTGATTAGTTATTCTAGGTTAGTCTCTGTCACTCCATTAGATGAACTTTTATTTATAATTAATAAAAGTTTTAAATTAATTTTCTTAATAGAAATTGGATTAGGCCTAAAGTGAGTTTTATAATAGCTTTATAATTAATTCTTTTTGCTCCTAGTCACTTAGTTAATCCTTTTCTGTTAAGTTAACCTAAAACCATGATTAGGTTATTTTAAGGAATTTTTGTTGTATAAAAAACTATTTTTGCTATTGTTTGGAGTAGGGAAAAACTTTGAGTTGGTTTCTTTGAGTTTTTCTTTTGGACTTGGTTTTGATTGTTTTGTTGTGCTATGTTACCATTGTTATCTTGTGTGATCCTCTTGCTTTATGCTTATTGTGTTATTGTTTGTCTCGGTAGAGTTTCCTGAGTCTTGAAGCTTGCTACTACGACTCTTTAGCTTACGAGGATCATCAAGAAGGCAAGTTTTGATCATGTTATTTCTATACCTATGTTTTTGTGCATTAGTAGTTGTCACCACCTCACCATGCATGCAGTAGTGAAATCTTGAAGTCATTAAACTTGAGTAGTATCATGTGGTAGGATGAACCAATCCTTGTTACCATGACCCGGGGCGTAGTAGTTATTTTGCTATGCTCAGAAGCGGGATTCGGGATGAGTGAAATTCATAAGCAAGATGTGAGAGTCAATGATGATGACAACCCATGGACTACAATGATCAAGATGGACTTCGAAAATCACTACTGGGTGGAGGACGGTTGACGGGCACCCTGAGCACCAGCGGTGGCGGGATGCATGGAGAAGCGCCATGACATCCTGCGGAAAGCTTCACCCAGCCACGAAGAGAAGGATGGATGCCCCATGACCGAAGCTTACGTGCGGCAGCCGCAAGCCATTATGGGCTCTGGCTGGGGTAACCCTCGTAGTGCCGCTGGCAGGACGGTACTCCGAGATGTAGAAGAACGGGATGATCCGATGGGGACCGGCAGTAGCCAGAAGCACTCTTTGGAAGACCCTGTTACATTAGTCCCGTCTTCAAACACCATGAAGTGCGAAGACTTTCAAAGGAGGGAATGATTCTTGCGGGGAAAGTGCGCAAACCTCTGCAGAGTGTTATAACCTAATCGATTAGCCGTGTCCCCGGTTACGGACATTTGAGTCTCTGGAACTTGGAAGTATTCGGATATCTCAACACTTAAAATTAATGGATTAATTTGAGGGTTTATGACTTAATAATAATTTTGGGAGCGAGATATTGGTTGGCGGAACCATCTCAATAACTACCAACAATTTGTAGTAATTTGCAAATAAGTCCTTTGTAGTAGGATAAAATTGGCTTTACGCAAAAATGATGAAACTTAGAGCTCCACAGCCAAAATGCATATAGTGTTAGCAACTTTAATATTGTTATTCTTCATGACTTGCCGGCTTATTCCAAAAGTCGACCTACATGGCTGCAACGTATTATGTTGCGTAGATATATTCGATCGGGGAGTGAGGCTACGCTCGCGCTTGGCGATTGCCCTTTTGGAGTCGGATGGACTCGCTTATCTTCGACGCTTCAAAGCATTTTAGTTTATTTCTCATGAGTTGGCCTTGAGCCGAATTTATTCCCTTGTAATAAAGACTCTATATGAGAATCGATTAATGATATTCAGGTGTGATTGAACTTTGATTACTTTATCGATGTCTTGTGAGTACCAAAGATGATCTTGGGATGGTATGCAGACGGAAGATTTGACCGATTTTGGGTCAGTCGCTACAATCGCACCTGCTCTTAACTCCACCTGCAGCAGGCGCCGTGGATGGAACGGCGTCATGTGCCCAGCTGCGTCTGGCCTAGTAAAAACACTGACTCAAGTTCTCATGGAGCTGGTCGCCTCGTTGACAACACTCCTTGAGTCGCTCTTAACAATGGAGAATCAGGAAGAGCGCAATGCAGAGATAACTAAAATCCGTGAGCAGATGGTAAAAGCTCAGGAGTATATCAACGCTGAGAGCGCTCGCATGGTGCAGCTACAAGCCCAGTGAAGCAGAAGGCCTGAGGACAGAGGCATGGCGCATAGGCCTCTGCCAGAAAGCTTCTGAGGTGGTTCACAGGAGACGACATGAAAGTCGCCTGCCCCGGTTTGAACCCACATGCCTGTTCAACACACTGCACTGGGGCCGGACGAGCACCCTCGGCACCGTTATACTAATTGAACCGGGCATGCCCCAAGATGGCGATGGCGGTGGCTCGCTCGCCTCGCCACCAACTCATCGTCAGCTTGAGCCGGCCCAACACCCGCCGCCTGTTCAGACGACTTCGGACCGTCTCGTGATGCCGGCGGATCACTTTTCCTATCCTATTGATAACCTGTTAGAAGCGGCTACCAACCTCGCCGCATTTCTGATCACAGGGAATACCCCCAGTAGAGAGGGAGGCTCTGCATGTCATTGAGATGTTGAAGACTGCAGCGGCTCAACTCCACCCCGCATCCAAGCCGCAGCAGGAGCCGCCACGCTGAGGTGAGGTGCGGGGACGGCGGTGGGCGCGGCTAACACGACGGCGAGGCTATGGGCATGCTCGCGATCTAGCAGAGGAGGCAGGGGAGAGCGCAAACCAGTGGGGGCAAGTGGGAGAGGGAACCTAGGAGGCCATAGGGAGGCGTCCTTATCCCTCCCCGTCGGCGTGGCAATATGGGCCAATGCTCCCGGTCCGGCGGGGTCGCGCCCGGGCGCTTGGTCGGATGACCAGGGGAGGAGGGAGACGATCGCAGGGGAGTGGGCTGGGCTCGGCTGGGCCTGTCCCAGTGGCCTAAGGGCCAAGGGCAGGGCTTTTTCCTTTTCTTTTTCTTTTTCTGTTTTTTATTTTAACTTCTGTTTTTTTAATTTTCAAAAGTAATTTAGTTTTATAAAATACAAAAGTAGCACCTTAATTAGTGTTATAAATTAGGCCACTACCGCAATATGTTTGGTTCTTAAATAAAATAGTTTGCAATTATTATAATTTAAAAAGCCTTTAAATTATTGTTTTGGCCCCTATTTTAATTATTTTAGGGCATTTAAACACTTTATAAAATGTTGGTTTCTCCACCATAATTATCTATGGATTATCGCCACATTATGAACGTTTTAGTTTTCATGTTTGTGAATTTCTAAATTTCACTTATAATTTGAAGTTGAATTTAAAGTGGAATTTGAAATGAGATATGGAACAAAGATGATCAAGCACTGTTTAGAAAAATGATTTAGCTTAATAAGAGAGGCCAGGGTAGCTCATTACACAGGGGTGTTACAACCAGCGACTCGCAATTGGGGTCCTTTTTTGTAGTTGTAGGTGCCGTAGTTGCAAGTGCATACTCGACTCGCAACTGGGGCTCGCAACTACGGCTTTTTTTGTAGTTGTAGTTGCTCCAGTTGCAAGTCCACTCTTGACTCGTAACTCGGGCTTTTGTACTTGTAGTTGCCCTAGTTACAAGTCCACCCCGGCCGGCAACCCGGGCTTTTAGAGTAGTTGCCCTAGTTGCAAGTCCATCGTTGACTTGCAACTAGGGCTTTCATTCAGAAGTTGCTCAGCTTGCAAGTCCACCCTTGACTTGCAACTCGGGATTTTGTAGTTGTAGTTGCCCCAGTTGTAAGTCCACTCTTCACTCGCAACTGGGGGCTTTTTTGAAGTTGTTGCCCCAAATGCATGTCCACCCTTCACTCGCAACTGGGTCTTGTAGTAGTATAGTTGCCCCAGTTACAAGGTCACCCTCCACTCACAACTGGGGCTTCAAGTTGAAATTGCATCAATTGCTAGTCAACCCTCTAATCACAACAGGGCCTTTGTAGTTGTATATAGGCGCCCAAGTTGCAAGACCACAATCGACTTGCAACTGGCCTTTGTAGTTGTAGTTGCCCCAGTTACAACTGCACCCTCGACATGCAGCTGGGCTTGTAGTAGTGTAGTTGCGCCCCAGCTGCATGTCCATCCTTGACTCACAACAAGGCTTTTGTAGGGAGTCCCAATTGCTAGTCCAACCCCGACTAACAATCGAGCCTTTAATGGCAGTTGTCCTAGTTGCAAATCCACGTTAAACTCGCAACCGGGCCTGCTTCTATTTTTTTGCTATCCCAGTTGCAACTTCAACCCTCAACTTTCTCCCAGTTTGTTTTTGTCATCCCAATTGTAGCTCAACACCTTTTGTTTTGTTATGTGTTTTTGTGGGCCCAACCCCATTTTGTCAAAATGTCCCACTTTGCAAGCCCATCTTCAACCCAAATTTAATATTTTATCGAAAGAAATGCAACCGAGTCTGGGGGATCCAACTTTCAGAGTGTTATGTTTTTCTTTCGAAAAAAGCCGGCAACTCACATGTTCTTTAATCCCCGACACTGTTGATTTTGTTTCTTAACCTCTTTTTCAAAATTTCGTTGTGGTATACAAAATGGGACACACCATTTTTTTGAGTCACATCTTTTTGTATAATCGGTCTTTTTAGAAACATCTTAACATTTTTTAGGAACATGTAAGGCCGGTTGGAGGGCAAAGTGACTTGGCGAAAAGTCCCAAAGGCGGCGACCATGGAGGTATGCATTTTTGATGCTTATAATGATTGTTTACAACTATATTTGTGTTACATTAAATGGGACAACCGGTTTCACTCTAAGCGCTACATTTTGTTTATTTTGTTAAATGGGACATTTTTCTTCAAGACGTTGAGTATGAAGGAAAACATGTGAATGTTGATCTAATTGATAAACTTGTTGTTTGAGGGATTGAAAACACTGGTAATAATTTTCGATTTGTTTTTATTCCCATAGTAAAAGATTAAGAGCAATTTTTTTTCTTATAAGCCACCTTTATTTCTTCCTTTCTTTTTCAATTTGCTGTGGTTCAGTAGGAGTAATGAGAGAAAATAAGGAAGAAGGACCATTTGGAAGCAAACAAAGAAGGTACCTACTCTTGTACTTATTTTCTGGCTTTTCAGTCACAAAATTATAAACATTTGTTTTGTGGGGTTTTTTGCACCCGCTTTTTTCTCATTGCTTTTCTTTTCATTAATCATATTCTCCCTTTTTTGTTGCACTACATAGATCAAGAGTCCACACAGAAACAAGCAAAGACACACCGAATCAAACAAGAACAACAAAAAACATCTAAAACCTGTTGTCCCTTAACAACTACAAGGCCCGGCAGAAGAATGACAAGGCTTTATCTTGATATGAAAGTTGTTCATGAGCGGGCGTTGCTGGACAAGACAACAACGTGTTGTTTGTCAAAAAAAGACAACAACGTGTTGGGATGGACAAAAAAAGACAAGAAGCAAAGAAAGACGCGTCTATCGGTGGTCTACAAGCAGTTGTGATGTCATCTTAGATGTGAGATAATATCTCACATGTAGATGAGATATAGATAGACCTAATGAAGAATTGGTGGAGGAACATGCTGATAACTTGTTCAGCAACCTTTGTTGACCAGTTCGGTCAAAGGGTTGTGGAAGCGATAACATAGACGAAGTAGGCAATCTCGCTCAGATAGAGAAAGTAAATAAATGGACACAAAGAAGTAGGATAGAACTTTGTTTATTAGTGATCATCAACTTTACATATAAAAAGGCTTGCACCTAGACGAAGACAACATAACTGAGTAAAATGTATGCACATCCATACATGGCGAGAGAGCTCTCTTCTCTCTATATAACTAGGAGATGAAAGAATGAGAGCTCACTTTACATTAAAGGGGAAATGTTCGGTCCAAATGGTGGTCATTGGCCGATTCAGGGAGCAACTATCGACCTGTTAGTTTCACGACAACTACACATGTGTGTGTTAAAAAAACACACGTGTGTTGTTTGCAATCATTTACCATGCTCCTTCAAGTTGAAAAGTGATGTAGTAATTAGTTTCGATCCTGACCGCTAGTCATAGGCTGACATAGGGGAGAACCCTTTTGGATGGCTCTCCCTCTCCCTCTTCCTCGGCGGGCGACGCCGGGCTCGCCTTTCCCCCTTCCTCTCTGGCGCCCTCCCTCCGCTCACGTGTGGCTTCGCCCCCCGCCTCTTCTTCCGCCCCATCGGCCTCGCCTCGCTCTGTCCTTCCCGCTCCTCCCCCGTCCAACAGGTTTTGGGCGCTCGATGCCGAGGATTCGGGCTCGGAATCCGATTCCCCCCTTCCCCTCCCGGTCCGGCGCCTCTGTGCGGTCTCCCCGTCGTCTCGGCTCCGGGTCGCCGCCGGAAGTTTGCGTCTGGTAGGCGCGGGCGGCCTGCCTTCGCAGCAGTGGAGGTGGATGGCTGGCGGCGCGTGTCCCGTGGGCGTTGTCGTGCTCCTGCTCCGTCTCCGCCTCGGGGGCTCCTAGGCCCTGGTGGGGGCAGCGTGGTGGTGCCGGACCCGCTCTCTCCCCTCCTCTCCGGCGTCCTCCCCTGCTTGCGCTCCGCACTTTGGGGTTACGTCCCAGCATCGCCCGCCCGGGCCAGCAACTCCCATCTGGCGCTGGCGTCTGTGGGGGGCCCTGTCCCTGGGCCGCGGGCCCCTGAGTCGCCTGGTGGGCTTGTTGGGCCTGGGGTTATGCCCCCTTGACTGCGTGTCAGCCCCCCTGCCCTCTCTCCTCTGGTGCCTGGGCCGCGGGTGGCCCAGGCCCACTCCCTCGCTCCCCCTTCAGCCCAACCAATTGGCCCCGGCCTGGCGCGGTCCGGATATTTATGGGTGCGGAAGGGCTCGACTCCCCCATTCTTAGGGTTTCCCGCGTCCTCTTCTGACCTGCGTCGTCACCGCTCTCCCATTCGCGTCTTCTCTAGATTTACTCCTCCTCCCCCCCCCCCTTTCTCTCTCGTTTGCAGTGGTGGTTTCGTTGGACCGCTCGCGCGGGTCCTCCAGCGAGGCCGTCTCTGGCCAAAAGCGGAGGAGGGAGGGCACGGTGGCGTGGGCGGATCTGGAGTATGAGGCAGCTGCGCTCCAAGCTCCAGGCGGCGCGTGCTCTGGCTGCGTGGGCGGCGTCGGCGAAGGGCGGCACCCCCTTGCTCGGCTCTTGTTCAGTGGCGGTCGGGCCTTTGGCGCCTCTGGCTGGCTCTGCGGCGGCCTTTGCAGATCCATGGGAGGTGGCGGCCGCGGCCAGTAGGGCTGGATCTACTGGCCCGACCCCGCCGCCCTCCTTGCATGGTGCTGCGCCCCATGGGGATGGCCCCTGCGGGCTCTGGCGGCTCTGAGGCGGCACGCGGTTCGTGCCTTGTGGTGCCAGGGCGCCGGCCCGCTGCCATTGGCGCTTCTGTGGCAGGCGCCGGATCCGAGTCTGGTCCTCACTGGCGATGGCATCCTTCCCCACCCCTCCCTGCTCTGGCGCTTCCCTTCTCGGTCTCATGTTGCCAATCCAACCTCACCGCTTCGCTTGTCATCGCCCGGACATTTCCAATCCTGCCGCCAAAATCCTCCTTTACATCTTATCTTTAGGGAAGGCGGCCACCTCCTGATCGATTACCAAAATCGTTCCAAACCCCCGGGCTTCATTCACTATGGTCTTGGTCTACCTGGTTATTCCTTTTTCGCCCTAGATCGTGAGGTCCCTGTTGTTGTTCCTATCCCAGCGCTCTCCAACTCCGGTATCATTACTCTCCAGGCCAAGCGCATTACCCCCCAGATTCTTCTCGATGAGCTTCGTCTATGGGACAATGGGGGTTGGGATTGGCAAATTCATGATTGTGCGAATTTGAGTTATTTGCGACGTTCCCCTCCAAAGAAAGTCTTCGGATGATCTCCTCCTGCACCAGCTTCACGCTTCCCCTGAACCAGTTGGTCGTCTCTGTCAAGGCTGCGTCTAATGGATCCAAATCGATCTCCTCTCTGTCTGAAGCTTGGGTCCTAGGTGATGATGTCCCTCCTGCTCTCCATTCCACTACTTTCATCAGGGCCGTCGGTGTTCTCATTGGTAAGCCCATTGAGGTTGATCAGGATTCTCTGGCTGCCACAGGTCCAGGTCTCTTGGTGTGGTGTGTGGACCCTCTGTATCCGCGGCTCCATCGACGTCTTCCCCTCGGCAGGAGGCTTCCGGCTTAGGGTTCGGGTCGAGGGAGACGCGACCCCGGTGTCGCCCCCTCGTCCTCCCCCGCAACCTGCCTCGGGCAATGATGACAAGGGCAAGGACGATGATGGCCTTCAGGATAATTCTCTTCATGGTAATGATCATCGCTTTACCCGGTCAGAATGGGATGGCCTTTCACCACGATGATCGGGATCTGCTAAGGAGAACGCCCGGCTGAGGGGGTGGAGTGGGTGCCAAGGACTCGCTGCCTGCCTCTGGTAAGGGGCTGCAGCTTCTGGTGGGGGTGAAGGGCACCCATTCTCTGCGGTGTGCTCTAATCTTCCAACTCTTCCCACCTCCCCCTCCCTCTCGGGTATTGAAGATCTCCCCCTGGCTGGCCCCTTGGCCTCGAAGAAGAAGAAGAAGTCGTCCGTCAAAAAGTTCTCCGCTCGCAGTAGGGCTTTCGGCGACTCAAAGCAATCTGCAGCAGGCCTGTGCCGTAGGCTGGATGCTGACTTGGGTGCGGCCTCGGGCCCGTCTTCTGCGGAGGCTTCTCCCATCCGTGCTCGTCCAACGCCGTTGCGCTCGCCTGCCTACACTACCCGCAAGAGTGGTCGCATCTCCAATAGTGGCGAGCGTGTCATTGATCGGGCGGCGCGGCGTGCTGCGGCCAGGGATCTGCCCCTTTCAGGTACGCCTCCATATTCCCACCTTTGTCTTCTGCTCTTTCCCTGTTAGTCTAGTGCTTCCTTCACAGTCCAGTGATCATCTTTTACATATCTTAGAGGGCGTGGGCATTGCTTGTGATCCTAGTTTCGGTTCCCCCTCTTCATTGCTAGATATTATTAGGGCAAATGAAATTGCTCAGGCGGACATCGCTAAAGCCAAAGAGGCTGTGTCTGGGTCTGTCGCCCCACTGTTGTGGCCGGTGGGGGCGTGGAGGGACCTGATAGGGTTCAGCTGCCCTCGGCTCTGCCTAGGCGTGGGGCTGGTAAACGTTCTAAATCCTGCTTGGCCCCAAGCAGGTCGAGTCTTCGCATTAAAAACCTATCTCATAGATGAAGGCTTTATTCTGGAAGATTAGGGGTTTCGGCACTAGGGGGCGCCGGGACCAGCTAAAAGACTTGGTTCGCTCTGAGAATATTGATATTATTGGTCTTATCAAAACTCTGAAACCTTCCTTCTCCCCGAATGAACTCTCTGCTGTCACTGGGATCGATAGGTTTGATTGGCATTATGTGGCTTCGTCTGGGCATTCGGGTGGCATCCTTATTGGCACAAAAAAAGATTTGTTTGATTTCGTTGCTTTTGACTATGGGATTTTCTAGGCTAGTACGGTGGTTTCTCATCGCTCCCTCAATTCTTTATTGTATATCATGGTGGTATATGGTTCGACTGATCATTCTCTTTCTTATATTTTTCTGGATGAACTGCGAAATAAAGTAGAGTCCTATGATCTACCTTTACTCATTGGTGGGGATTTCAACCTGCTACGCTCCCCTATGGACAAAAGCTCGTCTAATTTCTCGTGGCCGCTTGCCGACGCGTTTAATGCTTTCATTCGAGACACTGCTATTCGTGAAATTCCTAGGGTCGGTGCCTGGTACACTTGGACGAATCGCCAATCTAACCCCATTCGGTCTGTCCTGGATCGTGTCTTCTTCTGTCCTAGGTGGGGTATGTTGTTTCCCCGAGCCGCCCTCAGGGCTCTGTCCATCATGAGTTCTGATCACTCCCCTCCGATTCTTGATGACGGGACTCATTTTGTCTCCTTCCCTCGGTTCCAGTTCGACGCGTCTTGGATAATGGTTGAGGGTTTTGTTGACTTGATAGCACAAAAGATTTCTACCTTCTTTTCTTCTAATCGCCGTTCCTTTGGCCCGATGGACGACTGGCATCAGTGCTCCTACTTTCTTCGTAGATTCCTTCGTGGATGGGCCAAGAATCACTCTGCGGAGTCAAGGCGTGACAAAGTTCGGCCGGTTGCCCAAATTGGCTCCCTAGATGCTCGTGCTAACGGTCTGGGCCTTTCCCCCGCTGAATGGCAGGTGCGATATGATTTAGAAGCCATTTTGGCTCTGCATCGCCAGGAGGAACTGTACTGGAGGCAAAGAGGCACCATCAATTGGACTTTAAAAGGAGATTCTCCCACATCGTACTTTTTCTCCATTGCTAACGGCGAGCGTCGTCATTTGTCCCCGATCGACTGACCTTCTTATCAATGGTGTCAGGGTCTCTGATCATTCTGAGATTATGCGGCACGTGGTTAATTTTTTCTCCTCTCTCCTCTCCGCTAAACTTGAGGTGGGGTTTAGGCTGGCTAGTGCTTTTTGGACCTCCCATGACCAGGTATCGAGTGTTGAGAATGAGGACTTGCTGATTCCTCTCTCTGATGATGAGATTTTCGATACGATTTGATCTGCCAACTCTAATGCGGCTTCTGGGCCTGATGGCTTCTCCATCCCCCTTTTCAGGCAGTTCTTGCCTCAGCTAAGGGGCCTTGTCCAGGCGATTATCCAAGGTTTCTGGCCGGGGACCGTTGACATTTCTAGGCTAAATTATGTGGTGCTCACTCTCATTCCTAAAGTCAAAGGGGCAGACTTGATTTCTCAATTTAGGCCTATTGCCTTGATCAACAACTTTGCGAAATTTCTGGCTAAAGGCTTTGCCACTAGGCTCTCTCCGATCGCTCACCGTACTATTAGCCCTTATCAATCTGCGTTCATAAGGGGTAGGTTTATTTTGGATGGCGTTCTCTGTCTGCATGACATTGTCCATGATTTGCGGATCCAGGGGACTAAAGCTGTGGTTCTCAAGCTCGATTTTGAGAAAGCATACGATTCGGTTAGTTAGAATTTCCTTCGTCAAGTCCTTCATGCTAAGGGTTTTGATGGTGCAGTGGTTCACCGACTTATGCAGCTGGTCACGGGTGGACACACGGCTATGTCGGTCAATGGGCAGATCAGTATTTTTTTTGCCAACGGCAGGGGCTTAAGACAAGGTGACCTGGCTTCCCCCTGCTCTTCATTTTTGTCGCGGATGCCCTCTCCCATATTATGTCTCGGGCTGCTCTTGCTTGGCACATCACTCCTGTCAGCTCTCACCTTATCCTCGATGGCATCACTCATCTTCAGTATGCGGACGATACCATCATTATGGTTGAGCTCAACGAGGCCAGTATTACTCATTTGAAATTCCTGCTTCTCTGCTTCGAAGGGCTCTCGGGTCTTAAAATCAATTTTTCTAAGAGCGAAGTCATTGTCACTGGGGTAGATGATACCGAGGCTCAGAGAGTTGCGCATCTACTTAACTGCTCTCTAGGATCCTTCCCTTTTGGGCCTTCCGATCTCCCCCCATAAGCTTCTGGCTAAGGATTTCGCTCCGGCTGTCACCAAGGTGGGCAATAGGGTCTTACCTTGGAGAGGTCGATATAATACCCAAGCGGGCAAGGTTGCTCTCACCAATGTCTGTCTGTCTTCTCTCCCAATGTTCTTAATGGGCTTCTACCTTCTTTCTGGAGGGATCCACGTGGGCTTTGACAAACACAAGGGTGCTTTTTACTGGAATTCTTCCGACAATAAGCGCAAATATAAGATGGTCAAATGGAAATTCATTTGTAGGCCAAAGAACATGGGGGGTTTAGGGATCATTAATACGTCGGTTATGAACAAGTGTCTCATTCTAAAATGGTGGTGGAAAATTATGTTCCTCGAGGAGCAACCCCTATGGCTATCATTTCTCAAGGCTAAATACTTCCCAGACTCGAGCCCCATGTTTGCTCCTTCTACTGGTGGCTCCCAGTTCTGGCTTCAGCTCGTTAAAGTTCATCCGATTTTTCAGTCTTTGGTCAAGTTTGTAGTTAGGAATGGTATCCACTCGTTTTTGGTTAGACTGGTGGGCCGGGGATTCCACCCTCGCGGTGGCGTTCCCGGCTTTATTTTATTACTGCTCTGATCCGGAGATCTCTATCTTTGAGCTCTCGGTTAATAATTGGGACCTAGCCCTCCGTCGATCCCTTTCTCCTGCAGATTTGAAAGACTGTCATCGTCTTCTTTGCACCTTTCTGTGCTCTCGGATGAAGAAGACACGGTTGTCTGGCCTCACTCTTCTTCTGGTCGCTTTTCGGTTAAATATGCCTATGCTAAGCTTATATCCGGCTCCCCTACGTCGAAATTCAAGTGCATTTGGAAGGCCCGTATCCCCCCTAAGATCAAAATCTTCTTGTGGCAAGCTTTCCGTGGGAAGCTTCCCACGGCTGATCAAATCCGGAAAAGGAATGGCCCGGGCTCTGATAGATGCGTTTTATGTGGGGCCATTGAAAACACCGAGCACATTTTTCTTTCACTGTTCTTTGGCCAAGTTTCTTTGGAGCTATATTCGGCATTGGCTTCACGTTAATTGGAATCCCTCGTCCTTCGAGGACCCGAGGCGCTGTGCTAGTGGTTATCTGGGTTGGCTAAAAGGGTGTTCTGGGTTGGTTTTGCGGCGACCTGTTGGTCGTTGTGGACTACTAGAAACAAGTTTACTATTGAAAATATATTTCCGGCTAACCCTGTGAGCTGCCTATTTAAATCTAGTGTCTTCTTGCAACAGTGGAGATTATTGACTAAGGAGGCAGACCTCGAGACTTTTGATGTTATGTTATCCAAGATGCAGTCTATGGCTTCCTCCCTGTTGCGGCGATCCCGTATGATGGCTTAGTCTTCCCTCCCTTTTGGTTTTGTGGCTGGCCTGCGTGCCATGATTGGCTAGGTAGCCATGTATCCATACTATTTTAGTTGTTGCTGTGATACTTTGTTGGCTTGGTGCCAGCTCTGTGACTCTGCCTGGTGGCTTTATTTATAAAGTCGGGCGTATGCCTTTTATCTAAAAAAATAGGCTGGCATAGGGGGAGTGAGCCTAGCTCAACTGGTTGGGGGAGTGGATGTACAAACCTAACACCTGGGTTCAAAATCCTCACGAAGGCGAATTTAGGTTCCTATTTATTCTTGAGAACCAAACTTTCTTGGTACTCACACATTTACTGAGGACTAGGCTCGGTGCGTAGCTGAGTTTAAAAATCCTAGTACTCATACTTAAAAGGCCGTATGCATCCCTAGTTGGTGCACAGGTCGGGGAAGTGAAATTCTCCCCCAATTTAAGCACTTAGACACGTTAGAGTAACTATGGTATCGGGCGCAACCCCTCGCGTCGCTCCCGCGAGCGACCGAGGGGGCGAACCCTAGCCGTCGGGGCTCGTCCGCCATCTCCCAGCTCCCTCCCTTGCCGCCGTCGGTGTGCGCCGCCGATCCGGTCGGCGTAGGCGGCAACAGGGATTTTCCTTCTCCT
Organism: Aegilops bicornis; assembly: GCA_021605145.1. Classification (NCBI taxonomy): domain Eukaryota; kingdom Viridiplantae; phylum Streptophyta; class Magnoliopsida; order Poales; family Poaceae; genus Aegilops; species Aegilops bicornis. Next base: position 535,948,577 of record CM038671.1, on the reverse strand, counting down.
CGCTCGATGTCGTGCGACGCGGGATGATGGCTTCGGCGATGACATCATGCGGATCCAAAGCACGACCGCGGCGGCTCCCGGCGGCGGCGCTTGGCGGCACGGGTGGAGATCGGCTGTGCATAGCATGTGCGGTTGGCTGGACGTGGCTAGAAGATGAAGGTGTGGTTGGGCGTGGCTGATGGCGGTGGCGGCGGTGTTCAGCCCGGATCCGGTCTTGGCAGTGGCGACGGCGACGGCTAGCCCGGATCCGACCATGGTGGTGGCGGCGTCCCCTCCTGTCGGTGTCAAAACCGGCGGATCTTGGGTAGGGGCTCCCAAACTGTGCGTTTAAGGTCGATGGTAACAGGAGACGGGGGAGACGATGTTTACCCAGGTTTGGGCCCTCTTGATGGAGGTAATACCCTACTTCCTTCTTGATTGATCTTGATGAATATGAGGATTACAAGAGTTGATCTACCACGAGATCGTAATGGCTAAACCCTAGGCGTCTAGCACGTATGATTGTGATTACCTCTCTGGACTAAACCCTCCGGTTTATATAGACACCTGAGGGGCCTAGGGTTGTCTGAGTTGGTTTATAGAGGAAGGAATCTTCATATCCGAACGCCAAGCTTGCCATCCACGCAAAGGAGAGTCCCATCCGGACACGGGAGAAAGTCTTCTATCTTGTATCTTCATGGCCCATCAGTCCGGCCCACGTCACATAGCCCAGACGTCCGAGGACCCCTTAATCCAGGACTCTCTCAGTAGCCCCCGAACCAGCCTTCAATGACGATGTGTCCGACACGCTGATAGTCTTCGGCATTGCAAGGCGGTTTCTTCCTCCGAATACTTCAAAGCGTCGTACCCATTGGCTTCTGCGCCTCCATTGCTTCGGCTTCCACGTGTCGAGCGAACACAAAAGGTCAGAGTATTTTTGCACATAACACCCTGGCCATGTAAGAAAGGCGTATATTTAAGTGGATTGGATCTCAGATGCCATCTCACACCAGGCGGAAAATCCTTAGAGATTGCTAGGAGAAACCATTCCAGCATGGCTAACGTTCCCAGTTCTTCCTCCAAATTTGTGACTCAAAAAAGGCGATTGGGAGAAATGTTCAGTATCCCATGACCAGCTGAGTAAGCTTCAAACGCAGGGATTCCTTCCCCCCGCGGATCTAGTCCCCGTCCGGGCAGGATTAACCTCCTTTACAGGCGAAGCCCTGGCGGAAAATTTCCCTAATCCAACCAGGGGGGAGCGAGTGTGCTTCATATTCTTCTTAATAAGAGGCGTCGGGTTTCCAATCCACCCCTTCCTCCGAGGTCTTCTGGTGTACTACGACCTCCAACTGCACAACCTCACTCCAGCCTCCATCCTGCATATCGCGGGTTTTGTCGCTCTTATGAAGCTATTCACAGGCTCATGAGGCCCACTTTGATTTATGAAGGAAAATTTTCTGCCTCATCCCTCGTACCCAAAAGGGATCTATATTCGAGGTGGGCGGTGCCGAGATATGGCGCATAGCCGGGACCGGATACTTGTCTGGCACGCCGAAGAAGGCATCCGAAGAGTGGCCCTCGGAGTGGTTTTATATTGAAGATGTCACTCTCCCCGATCCAGTCCGAATGGGCCTTCCTGAATTTTTCAGCGCTCCGTTGAGGAAACGCCACAACTGGCGTCCTCGGAGCCTCGAAGAGGAAGACAGTGCAGAAGTTCAACAATTAATGGGCAAAATAAGGACACTTGCCCAGTACGGAGTATCAATAATCGAGGTAATGGCAACTTCCATAGCGTGAGGTGTTCAGCCGCTCCAATTCAAGGGGCTCCCTATGTGGCACTACAATGGGGAAGATGAGGCCTCGCGCTGCGGATGAAAGGATCCGGATTCCCTCACCACCCTGGCCGCAATATTAGCCGATCTGTATAATGGGGAGAAAGAGGAGTTCACTCGTCTTACACGCCGAGAGGGATTTTCCATGTACAATCCTCCTAGCTGGGTGAGTTTAATTCCCACCACTTTACTCAATCCTCTCCCGAAGTCATGTTTAACCGATATTAACTCGTACATCAAATAGGAATGGCGGAGGGTCACCGCAGGGATCCATAGCCCGCTCCATGGCGGAGGATCATCAGGACCTCGATCCCGGATTCAAGAGGACCGGACATATTTGTAGAGCTCAAAGAGGAGTCTTCTACCGAAGCGAGCTATGATGGCACAGAAGTGGCCATCATGGCCGATTATCCTGGCCTCCTCCCTGCCTCACATGTAAGTAGCCAGGAGATATCTCCTCCGAAAGAGCTTCCTCATTATGCCTCACCCACCGCACTATCTCGTGCTCCAAAGGGGAGGCGCTCGACGCGTCATGCCGCACCAGAGGCGTCTCATAAGAGAGCAGCGCCTACGCCAGGCGGGTCTTCGAAGAGGAAGGCAAATGGCAACACGGCCAAGCCTTCATCAAAGAGGCATGGCTTTAAATACGCCCCCTGGCAGTCACATCGAACCGTGACATTGCCCACTGTGTTTTATCAGGAAGAGTGTTCGCCGGACTATGTCTGATGATCCTGCCGGTCGCGCCTCCATCAGTCAGGTTCCAGACCCTGACTCTAGGGCGGGGGCTAACACGGGAGTGACGCCGGATTGTCCTCCGTCAGAGGATTAAGATAATGTATCCATCATGAACTCTGAAGTGGAGAGCACCATGAATCATCGGCGCCGGAGGGCCGCTCTTCGCGACCGCGGCTTTGCTAAAGAGGCGTTCGACGCCTTCAGCTCCGCTGATGCGTACATCCGAGCTGCTCGGGATGGGCTTACTAGAGCCACTGACCAGTATTTGAAAGATAAGTAGGTAAGTACGCATTGTACAGATCTGGTAATCATGTACCAGTATCCCCCAAGACTTGAAACAGTTGAGACAACTGATTTAAGGATCATTGTATAATTAGGTACTCACAGAGAAGAACAACATGCTGTCTCATGAGCTGGAAAATTGCCGGACTCAGTAGCAGTTGTTACCGCCGAACTGGAGAAGTCCAAGGAGGCACCGCCTGGTAATGTTCCCCTCCATCCAGAAATAGTATAATCATGTTCCAGTAATGTTAATACTATTGCGTTTATGATGACAGGATCGATAGATCAACCGAAAGAGGAACTGAAAGTCACAGCGGTAGGGTAAACAACAGTCGAAAAAGCAATCGTCATGACGAACGTCCTGGCGACGGGTCAGGGATGATAAGAACAAGCTGCAGGATTCCAACACCTCGCTAGGCGAAGAAATTTGAAAGATGTACGAGCCTAGCTAGTCGTATTGTAAAGGAAAATAGGAGGCTACGAGTGGCATATTTAGTATGCTTTTGAACTTACCTTCGTGTAATTCGGTGAAAAAATGAGCCGATGATTTATGTCCGCAGTATATCGACCGCCGCCTCAAGAGGAAATGTCCGGATCTTGAGCAATCTGCTACAAGAGTTGTCCCAAGTGCACGAGCGAGCTCGGCAAGCAATGCGGAGCGTTGCCAAGGCTTTGTGGCCATCCGCCTCCCCTCCAGGAAGTATGGAGGAGCTTGTGAAGCTATTCCAAGGAGCTCGGCGGCGCTTTCGATTATGGAAGATATCGGCCTGCCGAGAAGGTGCGTGAGAGGCCTGGGCCATGGTAAAAACACGGTACACCAAGCTTGATCCGAATCATATGGCCCGGGTCGGACCTCGGGGGTCAGATGGACAAAAAATTCCAGTTAGTTTGGTATATGACCAGGTAAAGATAGCTGCCAAGTTTTCCCAACAGGATTGTAAGCTAGACAGCCTGTTGGACGGCATAGAGGAAGAAGTTTTTGAGTCCAAGTGACTATGTACTTCAATTGACAAATTTGTCCCTAGCTGGATTGTAAAACGATTGTCATGCCAGACCTTTTTGCTTCGACCTCTGGACCCAAAGATGCGGAGTGTTTCCGAATACCGGAGCGGCAATATAGACCAAGGTATGCGTGGAAACCCGAGCGTAGGGTCATAGTTGCTTGAACAGACAAGTTGTATCCGGCTACCTATGTTATATTACTTGTTGATTGTAAGAAACATCTTCCAGGGAGAATAGTTCCGTTAAGGGTTCCTTTCCCTGGGAGAACATGCGTTAGTATGCATGGCCGAACTGTGATTGAAAAATCATAGTATAAGTAGCATCTCGGGGTTCACAGTGTAATTAAGGTATAACATCTTTAGTACGCCGACCGAATATTCCCTTAAGAACGCTAGCTTTCGGCTTCACCCAGTCTGAGGTAGAAGTCCGGATGACCCGACTGTAACAATCGCAGAGGTGCTCCCTTTATGCCCTAGCCGAACAAACGGGAACGTAGGGCATAAGCACAGGAGCCAGGCAATCCAGCTTAGCAAAAACTTAAGTCATAACGGTGCATATAATGGCGAAGAAAAGGTACATATGAGGAAAGGATACTGTCGGTGTCAAAACCGGCGGATCTCGGGTAGGGGGTCCCGAACTGTGCGTCTAGGCGGATGGTAACATGAGACAAGGGACACGATGTTTTTACCCAGGTTCGAGCCCTCTCGATGGAGGTAAAACCCTACTCACTGCTTGATTAATATTGATGATATGGGTAGTACAAGAGTAGATCTACCACGAGATCAAAGAGGCTAAACCCTAGAAGCTAGCCTATGGTATGATTGTTGTTCGTCTCTACGGACTAAAACCCTTCGGTTTATATAGACACGGATAGGGTTAGGGTTACCTGAGTCGGTTACAATGGTAGGAGATCTACATATCGTATCGCCAAGCTTGCCTTCCACGCCAAGGGAAGTCCCATCCGGACAGGACGAAGTCTTCAATCTTGTATCTTCATAGTCCGTGAGTCAGGTCAACGGTGATAGTTCGCTATCTGGACACCCCCTAATCCAGACTCCTCGGTAGCCCCGAACCGTGCTTCAATGGCGATGAGTCCGGTAGCGTGATTGTCTTCGGCATTGCGAGGCGGGTTCTTCTCCAAATTCCATATACTTGTCGAATAGTGTCCGCTTCGATAAATGCTGCGCTCCGTGGCTTCTACGCCCAATAATGGCCATCTTCCACGCGTTTAACGAATGCGAAAAGCCGTGGTATTTTACACTTTCCCCCCTAGCTGCACAAATGAGCCGCCTATAAAAAGAGACGAGGATCTAGATCCGAGTCACACCATCCTCCCTCCGCGAGCTTTCATCGGAGCACCTCTGACAAAAATCCATTCCATCATGGCCAGTCAACGCGGCTCCTCCTCTCGCGCTCCCAGCCCTCAGCCTGGAAATTGGGAGAGATGCTCAGTCCCGCATAGCGAGCTAGTGACACTCCAAACCAAGGGATTTCTTCCCCGGCCTTCATGGTTCGGTTCGAGCGGACTCGCCACCTATAAGGGCGGAAAGCAAGCGGAGAGTGTCCCGATCCCTCCAAAGGATAGCGGGTATGCTTTGTCTCTTATCTAGTAAGAGGACTGGATTTCCAATTCATCCGTTTCTCAGGGGCTCTTGGAGTTCTCTGACCTCAGTTGCACCACCTTACGCCTGCCTCCATTTTGCACATCGCGGGCTTCGTGGCCCTTTGCGAACTGTTCTTGGGCGTCGAGGCTCATTTTGTCTTTGTGGAAGAGATTATTCTGCCTTGTACCCCGTTCTCATGAGGGGTCAATATATCAAGTGGGCGAGCCGAGCTGTGGCGCATCGCCGGGACGGATATCTATCCGGAACCCCGAAGAAGGCGTCCAAGACTGGCCTTCGGAATGGTTTTATATAGAAGGCGTCCACTGCGGATCCTGTTGGATCGGTCTCCGGGAGTTCAAGCAATGCTCCTTTGAAGAAAGCGCTTTGAGTTGGCGCCCTTGAGCCCCGGAGGGAAGGCAGCGAGGATGTCCTTTACGATGAGCCGAATAAGATTGTTAGCTCATTCCGGATCGACCATGATCGGTGTCATCGCCACATGTATTATCTTTGAAGTGCAGCCGCTCGATTATAGGGGCCACCCCATGTGGGATTTCAGCGGGAGGGCGATGCCACCCGTCATGGCCGTGAGGGGCGGGATCGATCACCGATCTGGTGAAGATCTTGTCCGTCTTTGTACAAGGGAGAAGAGGAGGATTTTCTCCGCGTCAGTCCATTGAACGGATTTTCTATGAACAATCCTCGAAGCTGGGTAAGCGGACATTTCTTTTTTGCACATGCGATCCATATTCCCATGGTTAGGTATCTCATTTTGTGATTTTGACGCAGGAACTGCGCTAGGCCGTAAAAGACATAAACAGCCCGCCTCCACAACCCGAGGATCCGGAACGGCTCCTCGATCCGGCCTCCCAAGAGGATCCGGACATATTGGTGGAGCTGATTGATGGGGTATTTCACCAACTGAGCATCGATAATGCCTTGGTTGCCATTACGGCCGAATAACCCGGAATACTTCGGCCTCCAGATCCTTGAGACCGAGGTCCCAATACTACGATAATGACCCATCCGTGCTTATTTTTGATCACCGTATACCAATGGTGTTTCGCAGGGGTGCCTTCGAGGCGGAGGTCGAGCCCATGGCGGCTAGCCAACAAGGCAAGACGGCCCGCTGAGCTAAAAAGAAGTGCGGTCTGGATTGAAACGCCGCCCAGCGGTAGGCGTGTCACCATATTCCAGGATTGATTCCGGAAGGTATAATAACGCTGGTGCTCCTTTCAGAAAAAAGCTCGCCACGGATCGTGTCCGGAGAGATGGCCAATCGAGCCTTCGCCCGGCCAGGCTCCAACGCCGGGTCCGAAGCGGAGGTAAACACGAGGCGTCGTTGGATGCTCCTCCGGCGAGGATGCCGACAGATTGTCCGCCACCAACTCGAGGTGGAGAGTGCCATGAATCACAGGCGCCCGCCGGCAGTTCTTCGTGACGCATGTTTACGCCAAGAGGCATTGAGTGCCTTCAATTCGGAGATCGCACCTCCGTGCCACTCAAGATGGTCTAGCCAGAGTTACGGGCGATATGTAAAGGACATACGGGTGAGGAAATTTGACGATTATATATGCCAAGAGTCTCCCGAGACTTAAAATAGTTAGAATAACTGATTTAAGGATCATTTGTAATGCAGGATCTTACAAAAAGAATACCCGACTGTCCGTCGAGCTTGAAGAATGCAAGGCCCAACTTGAGGTCAAGCACTAGCCGCCACAGGGGAGCCACAGAGACCCCTCCGTAATATATCCTTCAAAAGATAAGTAGTTTGTGAAGCGTGTTTATAAGTCTGACAATAATATTGCAGATGGCGCCGGACTAGATCCGGACAAGCAACAGCTCCTGCGCCGGTTAAAGGCCGGCGAGAATGTGCTTACAAAGGTGAGGCAAGAGAAAAATAATCTCCAAGATGCCAACACCCAGCTGGGTGAGGAACTAAAGGATGTTCGAGCCCAGCTGTCTGACTCCGTTAAGGAGAATCGGCGGCTTCGTCGCGGCATTTATAATAAGTGCTTGAGCGAACTTTTGAAAAAAGAGTTCAGCGAGGAAGTCGACTAACAGAAATATATACGTAGGTATGCTCACGAATTCGCCCTGCAGAGGAAATGCCAGTTCAACGGGTGACCTACTTCCCGAAGTTGCCTGCAATCGCACGAACGAGTTCGGCGGTGATGAGGCGTCGCCTGTGCCTTGTGGCCATCCATCTCCCTACCCAAAGGCCTTGGAGAGCTTGCGGAGAGGCTTCAGGAGCACGGGCGGCGCTTCCGGCTATGGAAGATATCGGCACACGTCAAAGGCGCCAGTGCACTGGGCCATGGTGAAGACGCGGTACACGAAGGCCGACCCAAACCACATGGCCGAGGTCGGACTGTGGGGCCCGATGGGAAGGAGATCCTGTGAGCTTAGTGTACGGCCAAGTAGAGTTGGCATAAAGTATTCAGCAGGATCATAAAATAGACAGCTGTTAGATGGTATTGAAGAGGAATACAATCATCAATTTGACTATGTAATTTAAAATGACATGTAAAATACCTTCTAGCCGGATTGTAGATCGTTTGCCGTGGCGGACCTTTTCGCTTCAACCTCGGGACCCAATAGTCCGAGTGTGTCCGAATACCCTCAGCGGTTATGTAAAAACTGGGGCATGCGTGGAGACCAGGCGTAGGGGTCATGAGTGCTTTATCGGACAAGTGCCCAACTAGTTATGTTATATTACATGGTTAGTAAGAAACATCTTCCAGGAGAATAGTTCCGTTAGGGTTCCTTTCCACAGGAGGCATGCCCTAAAGTGCATGTCCGGGACTGCGAAAAAGCAGAAAAAACATCTGGGGGCAGATAAATGAATAAGTAAGAAATCATCTTTTAGTTCACCGACCGAATATTCCCTTAAGAACGCTAGCTTTCGGCTTCACCCAGTCTGAGGTACACGTCCGGCTGACCCGGCGGTAACAATCGCAGAGGTGCTCCCTTTACCACCTAGCCGAACAATCGGGAGCGTGAGGGGTAAGCACAGAGCCGAGCAACCCAGCTTGGCCAAAACTTAAGTCATATCGATGCATATAATGGTGAATAAAAGGTACATCTTGGAAGTGTGACACATGTGTTGGGCATAAAGCCCGTATGAATAAGCTTCATTAAAGAAGCCCCAGGTATCTTGAGCGCGGATACTTGCGTCAAGTGTGTCTTGAGCAGTCATAAGCGAGCCTCCAACGGCTTGAGAAAAAAGGAGGAGAAGGAGAAAAATAAAGGAAGTTAAAGTATAAAATATAGGCGGAGGAAGGAGACGAACTTCGAGTCGGCGCTAGGCGTAGAATCTTGAGAGGCGGGCTGCGTTCCATGGGTTCGGCTCGAGTCGGTTATTCGATGCGTTCCGCAGACGGTACGCTCCGCCGGTCAGGACTTGGTCGATGATGAAGGGACCCTCCCATTTGGGCTTGAGTTTGTCCTTTTTCTTGTCCGACAGGCGTAGAACTAATTCGCCAACATTGTAAGCTTTGTCCGTACTTCTCTGCTTTGGTATCTTCGAGCCTGCTGTTGATAGAATGCGGAACGAGCTTTTGCCACGTCGCGCTCCTCCTCCAAGGCGTCCAAACTGTCCTGCCGATCGAGCTCGGCTTCTCTTTCTTCGTACATGCGCCTTGAGGTGAGTCATGAATTATGTCGCATGGCAAGACTGCCTCTGCGCCGTACACCATAAAAAATGGTGTGAATCCGGTAGTGTGATTCGGCGTGGTCCGCAGCCCCCAGAGTACGGAGTCGAGCTCCTCTACCCAGTGCGTATTAGATTCCTTGAGGGACCGCACTAGTCTGGGTTTAATGCCGCTCATGATTAGACCATTTGCTCGCTCGACTTGACTGTTAGTTTGAGGGTGATAGATCGGCGTGGTCGAGCTTGATGCCCATGTTTTTGCACCGAGTTTGACCTCGTCGGCCGTGAAGTTCGTGCCATTATCAGTGATGATGCTTTGTGGGGACGCCGTAACGGTGTACTACCTCGATATGAAGTCTATCACCGTCCAGATTCGGCTGTCTTAACGAGGCTTTGCCTCTATCCATTTGGTGAATTTATCCACCATGACCAATAGGTATTTTTGCTTGTGGGTTCCTCCTCTAAGGGGTCCAACCATATCAAGCCCCCGGACCATGACGAACGCCAGTGTGATGGGTATAGTTTTGAGGCGGTAGGTGGCATGTGGCTTTGATTAGCAAAAGCTGGCATCCGACGCATCGTTGGACCAAGTCCTGAGCATCTGCCGGGCCGTCGGCCAATAAAATCTGTCTACGGAAGGCCTTGCCTACAAGGGCCCTGCCACTGACGATAGTGCCCGCTTGAGTCCGGCATGAATTTCAGCCCAGAAGATTCTGCCCTTCCTCTTCGGAGATACACCTTTGAAGGCCTCGGTTGTGCTTTTCTTATAAAGCTCTCCCTCATGGACCTTATAGGCTTTAGATCGCCGCACTATGCAGCGGGCCTCGTTTTGGTCCTCGGAAGTTCCTCGCCTAGTTAGGTAGGCTAGGAATGGTTCTGTCCACGGGGTAATGACTGCCATTATTGTGTGGGCTGGCCGGTGTTATTTCGTTGGCGTAATCACCAACTATGTCGTAATGTTCGGTGTGGGGTAGTGTGGTTGGGTCCGGATGTTATTTCCGGACTCTCCCTCCCATAATCTGGATGGCTTGAAAAGCCTCTCTAGGAAGATGTTGGGAGGGGCGGCATCGCCGCTTTGCGCCAATGCGTGCCAACACGTCTGCTGCTGGTTGTTCTCCGGGCTATATGGTGAAATTCGAGCCCCTCAAACCGGTGACATTTTTAGGACAGCATTGTGATAAGCTGCCATTTTCGGATCCTTGGCATCAAAGTCTCCATTTATTTGGGATATCACGAGGTTTGAATCCCCGCAGACCTCTAGGCGCTGAATGCCCATGGAGACTGCCATCCGAAGACCATGTAGAAGGGCCTCATATTCAGCTGCGTTGTTGGAGTCCGTGTACATTATCTGAAGTACGTATTGGACTGTATCTCCAGTTGGGGACGTCAGAACGACGCCAGCCCCTAGGCCAGCCAACATTTTGGAGCCGTCAAAGTGCATGATCCAGTTGGCGATAAAGGGGTAATGCCTTTTCTCCTAAGCGGGAGATAAAAGCGGCTTAGAGCCATACACATCCAAATCAATTTTTGTATTTGTTTGAGGTCTTTTGGGATATCCAATTGTGACAGAGCTCGGATCTTGGCTGGGTTTGCTTCAATTCCTCTACCGGATACAATGAAGCCCAAGAGCTTTCCGATGATGCGCCCGAAAACACATTTTCGGGTTGAGCTTAATGTCATATGCTCGGAGATTGTCGAATGTGAGCCTCAAGTCGCTACTACTAGAGTTTCGACATGCTTGGATTTGACGACCACATCGTCTCGTATGCCTCCACTGTTTTGCCGATCTGGTTTGCCGGACATGTACGAATCATGCGCTGATATATGTTGCGCCGGCGTTTTTGAGCCCGAAGGGCATTGTGTTGAAGCGAGAATGGGCCGTATGGAGTGATGAATGCTGTTGCGGCTTGGTGCAGCTCTGCCATCTTAATTTGGTGGTAGCGGAGTATGCGTCGAGGAAGCACAATGAATCGTGTCCTATGATAGCGTCGATAATTTGATCGATGCGGGGAAGGGGAAAGGATCCTTTGGGCAAGCCTTGTTAAGGTCCTTGAAATCGGCTAACACACCGCGCGCCCGAGATTTTTCCTTCTTTGGTACCATTACCGGGTTTGCTAGCCAGTCCGGATGTTTTATATCTCTAATGAATCCGGCCTCCAATAGTTTGGCTAGCTCCTCTCTCATAGCCTGTCTCTTAGGTTCGGAGAAACGCCAAGAGCTTGTTTGGTAGCTTGAATCCTTTTAGGATATTTAGGGCTGTGCTCGGCCACCCGGTGGGATTCTGGCATGTCTGAAGGGTGCCGAGCAAAGATGTCCCAATTTTTGCATAGGAATACTAAGTAGTCTGGCGTCTACATCGAGGTTTAATTGTGCCCCGATGGAGGCCGTTTTTGTAAGGATACATTGGATGGACTTGGAATTTGACTATTTCGTCCCGGTTTAAAAAGAGGTGGACTTGGATCTCTTATTGAGTATCACATCATCCACTGTTCACCGTGGAGCGCAGCCGGTGAGTTCCTCGGCGCTAGGGCTTTGATAGTGCCTCAAGGGCAAGTCTGGCTGTTTTATTTTCGGTAGCAGTGCTATGTCGGGTCACTAGCAAGAGTGATGATTCCGTTGGGTCCGGGCATTTTGAGCTTCATGTACCCGTAATGGGGTATAGCTTGAAAAATTGTGAATGCCTCTCGCCCTAATAGGCGTGGTATCCGGCTGGCGAACGGGGCCACTTGGAATGTGACCTCCTCGGACCTGTAATTATCCGGCGTCAACACCACATCGATGTGATTTTTCTGTCTGACATGCTTCCCGACTGGGGATTATTCCTCTAAAGGTTGTGCTGCTTCGCTCAGTGCGGCCCCAGTCTATTTCCATTTTTCGAAGGGTTTCCTCGTAAATGAGGTTTAATCCGCTGCCGCCATCCATGAGTACCTTGGTCAGGTGAAAGCCGTCCACTATTGGATGAGGACCAATGCGGCCGGTGCTCGGGCTGTTCGAATTTAGGTTAAACCTTTGGCGTTAAAGGTAATAGCCGTGTCCTCCATGGATTTATTGTTGCTACCTGGTGGACTTGACAAGGCTGCGGAGTGTTCGCTTCCGCATATTATTTGATGCGAAAGTTTCAAAAGGCATTAATACCGTCTTGGTATTGCTTTGGGTTGGTGCTCTGGAGCTAGAAGCTCTTCGCCACCTTTGGCCACCTGTAGTAGTATCCAACATGCTCTAAGGCTATGAGTTGGAGTGGCGCCCTACATGCTATGAATTTTGCGGGGTCCATTGAGCCATCCCTCCAAGACGGTTCCATGCCCTTTAGAGGGTTTTGCTTTTGGTATTTAACCCGGGTGCACGGTAATGATGCACCCTTTTACTTTGGACTAGGGTTGTGTTCAAGGCGGATTATCCCAAAATTTGATTTCGGTTTTCAGGCGCTCTCCATCGCCATACGATGCTTTCGTACTATGGACGCCAAGTCGACCAGCGTGTAATTTCGCGATGACTTACGGCGTTGAGGATTCCTTCGTCAGGTGCAATTAATGCGAGAAGAATGAAATTGCGTCCTCTTCACGGCGATCCTTTATCTTGTTCATGACCGGGAGGAATCGGCCCAAGATAATGATGTCTTTGTTTATTGGCTCTTGCGGATTTGGGATAGATCGCTTTTGTTTGGGTGGGCGGGTGGAGTTAAATTCGAACTCCGTCCGATCTAAGACTTCGAGGCCAAGAAGTTTCGAACTTGGAAGCTTGGGTTCTTGGGCGTTGTCCGATGAATCTAGCCATTGTTGCGACTTTAAGTTCGTGGCTTGAGGGTGTTCTCCCTCCGCTGAATCTGGCATGGAGGGTCAGAATCCGGACATAGCTAGTCCTTAAGATAGAAGAAGGGTCGCCATATTGTTCCTCTACCACAGCAGCGTGGTGGGTAGCCCGGGAGAGTTAATCTCTCTCAGATCGGTTTTAGGCCCAATCGGTCGTGATAGTGTATGCGACTCCCGAGCGGCGATGCGATCCAAGAGCTCGTTTAAGGAAGAGAGCTCCATCAGATCTAACTGCTCGGCGAGTTCCGAGTTGACGTGAGGATTGCTTTTGATGACCCGAGAAGTCATCGTCGGCGCGGCGGCCGAACAGGCGGTCATAAGAAAACCGCCTAGCCGGAGAGTTTGGCCGATGGCTAAAGCTCCTTTAGCAACGGTGCCATCTTTAAAGACGGGACGAGGCATCCTTCCTGATGGCAACGGCACAGAGGAACTCTCAATGAAAGGACCAATGTCGGTGTCAAATGGCGGATCTCGGGTAGGGGGTCCCGAATCGTGCGTCTAGGCGGATGGTAACAGGAGACAAGGGACACGATGTTTTACCCAGGTTCGGGCCCTCTCGATGGAGGTAAAACCCTACTCCTGCTTGATTAATATTGATGATATGGGTAGTACAAGAGTAGATCTACCACGAGATCAAAGAGGCTAAACCCTAGAAGCTAGCCTATGGTATGATTGTTGTTCGTCCTGCGGACTAAAACCCTCCGGTTTATATAGACACCAGATAGGGTTAGGGTTACACAGAGTCGGTTACAATGGTAGGAGATCTACATATCGTATCGCCAAGCTTGCCTTCCACGCCAAGGAAAGTCCCATCCGGACACACGGGGCGAAGTCTTCAATCTTGTATCTTCATAGTCCGTGAGTCCGCCAGCGGTGATAGTTAGGTTATCCCGACACCCCCAAAACCAGGACTCCCTCAGATACATATGTGTTGAGCTTGATGCTCGTAAAATAATAATAAGCTTCTGTAAAAGAATCCCCCAGGTATTATGAGCGTATACATTTAAGGATGTGTACGTCATATGTGTCTTGATTTGGCCGCACAAAAGCTATAGAGCTGGAGAAAAAGTAAAGAGAGAAAAAATGTAAACAAAGGGGGAGGAAGACGAACAAAGAGTACGACTCTAGGCGTAGAATCTTTGGAGTCTGGCGTCATTCCATGGGTTCGGCTCTAAGCGATTGTCCGATGCGTCACACAGGCGGTACGCTCCTCCAGTGAGAACTTCATCAATGATGAAGGGACCCTCCCACTTGGGCTTGAGTTTGTCCTTTTCTTTTCGGCAAGCGTGAAACGAGTTCACCAACATTATAAGTCTTGGCCCGCACTTCTACGCTTTGGTATCGGCGAGCCTTTGTTGTTGATAAAATGCGAGCAGGGCTTTTGCAACGTCGGCGCTCCTCCTCCGGGGCATCTAGATCTGTCCTGCCGATCAAGCTCGACCTCTCTCTCTCTCTCTCTCTCTCTCTCTTCATACATGCGCTTTCGAGGTGAGTCATGAATGATGTCGCAGAACAAAAGCGGCCTACATGCCATACACCATGAAGAATGGTGTGTATTCGATGTAGTGCGATTGGGCGTGGTCCGCAGCCCCCAGAGTATGGAGTCGAGCTCCTCAACCCAGTGCTTGTCTGATTCTTTCAAAGACCGCACTAGTCTAGGCTTGATGCCGCTCATGATAAGACCGTTAGCTCGTTCGACTTGTCCGTTTGTTTGTGGGTGATAGATAGAGGCGTAATCGAGCTTAATGCCTAGGTTAGCACTCCAGTTTTCACTTCTTGGCTGTAAAATTGGAGCCGTTATAGGTGATAATCTTGTGTGGGACACCATAACGGCATACGACACGGATATAAAGTCTATCACTGGTCCGGCTTGGCCGTTTAACCGGGTTTGACCTCTATCCACTTGGTGAATTTATCTACCATGACCAGCATATATTTTTTCTTATGGCTTCCTCCTTTAAGGGGTCCGACCATATCAAGTCCCCCAGACCGCGAAAGGCTAGGTAATGGGGATTGTTTGTAGAGCGGTAGGCGGTTGCTACCTCTTGAGCACTGCGTTGGTTCTCCCTTGAAGAGGAAAGGGTGATCTTGATAAAGTAGCGTAAGTATTTCCCTCAGTTTTGAGAACCAAGGTATCAATCCAAAGAGGAGATCACGCTGAGTCCCACGCACCTACACAAGCAAATAAGAACCTTGCAACCAACGCGATAAAGGGGTTGTCAATCCCTTCCACTGACCACTTACGAGTGAGATCTGATAGATATGATAAGATAATATTTTTGGTATTTTTATGATAAAGACGCTGTAAAGGAAAATAGGAGGCTACGAGGCGGCATATTTAGTATGCTTTTGAACTTACCTTCGTGTAATTCAGTGAAAAAATGAGCTGACAGATTTATGTCTGCAGGTATACTGACTGGCCGCCCTGAAGAGGAAATGTCCGGATCTTCAGGCAATCTGCTACAAGAGCTGTCCCAAGTCCACGAGCGAGCTCGGCAAGCAATGCGGAGCGTTGCCAAGGCTTTGTGGCCATCCGCCTCCCCTCCAGGAAGTATGGAGGATCTTGTGAAGCTATTCCAAGGAGCTCGGCGGCGCTTTCGATTATGGAAGATATCGGCTGCCGAGAAGGTGCGTGAGAGGCTGGGCCATGGTAAAAACACGGTACACCAAGCTTGATCCGAATCATATGGCCCGGGTCGGACCTCGGGGGTCAGATGGACAAAAAATTCCCGTTAGTTTGGTATATGACCAGGTAAAGATAGCTGCCAAGTTTTCCCAACAGGATTGTAAGCTAGACAGCCTGTTGGGCGGCATAGAGGAAGAAGTTTTGAGTCCAAGTGACTATGTACTTCAATTGACAAATTTGTCCCTAGCTGGATTGTAAAACGATTGTCATGCCAGACCTTTTTGCTTCGACCTCTGGACCCAAAGATGCGGAGTGTTTCCGAATACCGGAGCGGCAATATAGACCGGGGTATGCGTGGAAACCAGGCGTAGGGGTCATAGTTGCTTGAACAAACAAGTTGTATCCGGCTACCTATGTTATATTACTTGTTGATTGTAAGAAACATCTTCCAGGGAGAATAGTTCCGTTAAGGGTTCCTTTCCCTGGGAGAACATGCGTTAGTATGCATGGCCGAACTGTGATTGAAAAATCATAGTATAAGTAGCATCTCGGGTTCACAAAGTGTAATTAAGGTATAACATCTTTAGTGCATGACCGAATATTCCCTTAAGAACGCTAGCTTTTCGGCTTCACCAGCTCTGAGGTAGAAGTCCGGATGACCCGACTGTAACAATCGCAGAGGTGCTCCCTTTATGCCCTAGCCGAACAAGCGGGAGCGTAGGGCATAAGCACGAAACCCGAGCAATCCGACTTAGCAAAAACTTAAGTCATAACGGTGCATATAATGGCGAAGAAAAGGTACATATGAGGAAAGGATACTTTGTCGGTGTCAAAACCGGCGGATCTCGGAGTAGGGGGTCCCAACTGCGTGCGTCTAGGCGGATGGTAACATGAGACAAGGGACACGATGTTTTTACCCGAGTTCGAGCCCTCTCGATGGAGGTAAAACCCTACTCACCTTGATTAATATTGATGATATGGGTAGTACAAGAGTAGATCTACCACGAGATCAAAGAGGCTAAACCCTAGAAGCTAGCCTATGGTATGATTGTTGTTAGATCCCTACGGACTAAAACCCTTGGTTTATATAGACACGGATAGGGTTAGGGTTACGCAGTCGGTTACAATGGTAGGAGATCTACATATCGTATCGCCAAGCTTGCCTTCCACGCCAAGGGAAGTCCCATCCGGACACGGGATGAAGTCTTCAATCTTGTATCTTCATAGTCCAGGAGTCCGGTCAACGGTGATAGTTCGGCTATCTGGACACCCCTAATCCAGACTCCTCGGTAGCCCCGAACCCGGGCTTCAATGGCGATGAGTCCGCGCGTGAATTGTCTTCGGCATTGCGAGGCGGGTTCTTCTCCAAATTCCATATACTTGTCGAATAGTGTCCGGCTTCTCGATAAATCTTTGCGCTCCGTGGCTTCTACGCCCAATAATGGCCATCTTCCACGTGTCGAGCGAATGCGAAAAGCAGTGGTATTTTTTACACTTTCCCCTAGCTGCACAAATGAGCCGCCTATAAAAGAGGCGAGGATCTAGATCCGAGTCACACCATCCTCCTCCATGAGCTTTCATCGGAGCACCTCGACAAAAATCCATTCCATCATGGCGGTCAGCTGGCTCCTCCTCGCGCTCCCAGCCCTCGGCACAGAAATTGGGAGAGATGCTCGATCCCGCATAGCGAGCTAGTGACACTCAAACCAAGGGATTTCTTCCCCGGCCTTCATGGTTCCGGTTCGAGCCGGACTCGCCACCTATAAGGGCGGAAAGCAAGCGGAGAGTGTCCCGATCCTCCAAAGGATAGCGGGTATGCTTTATCTCTTATCTAGTAAGAGGACTCGGATTTGTAATTCATCCGCTTTCTCCGGGGCTCTTGGAGTTCTCTGACCTCCGGTTGCACCACCTTACGCTTTGCCTCCATTTTGCACATCGCGGGCTTCGTGGCCCTTTGCGAACTGTTCTTGGGCGTCGAGGCTCATTTTGCATTGTGGAAGAGATTATTCTGCCTTGTACCCCGTTCTCATGAGGGGTCAATATATCAAGTGGGCGGAGCCGAGCTGTGGCGCATCGCCGGGACCGGATATCTATCCGGAACCCCGAAGAAGGCGTCCGAAGACTAGCCTTCAGAACGGTTTTATATAGAAGACGTCCCCTTTGCGGATCTGTTCGG
Organism: Aegilops bicornis; assembly: GCA_021605145.1. Lineage (NCBI taxonomy): Eukaryota > Viridiplantae > Streptophyta > Magnoliopsida > Poales > Poaceae > Aegilops > Aegilops bicornis. The sequence goes on along the minus strand of CM038671.1, from coordinate 535,930,883 downwards.
ATCGGTCTCCGGAGTTCAGCAATGCTCCTTTGAAGAAAGCGCTGAGTTGGCGCCATGAGCCCCGGAGGGAAGACGACAGGATGTCCTTTTACGATGAGCCGAATAAGATTGTTAGCTCATTCCGGACTGACCAAGATCGGTGTCATCGCCACATGTGTATTATCTTTGAAGTGCGGCCGCTCCGATATAGGGCCACCCATGTGGGATTTCAACGGGAGGACGATGCCACCCGTCATGGCCGTAAGGGGCGGGATCGATCACCGATCTGGTGAAGATCTTGTCCGCTGTACAAGGGAGAAGGGAGGATTTTCTCGCGTCGGTCCATTGAACGGATTTTCTATGAACAATCCTCGAAGTACGGGTAAGCGGACATTTCTTTTTGCACATGCGATCCATATTCCCATGGTTAGGTATCTCATTTTGTGATTTTGACGCAGGAACTGCGCCAGCCGTAAAGACATAAACAGCCCGCCTCCACAACCCGAGGATCCGGGCGGCTCCTCGATCCAACCTCCCAAGAGGATCCGGACATATTGGTGGAGCTGATTGATGGGGTATTTCACCAACTGAGCATCGATAATGCCTTGGTTGCCATTCTGACCCGATTACCCGGAATACTTCGACCTCACGTAATGCGAGACCGAGGTCCCAATACTCGATAATGACCCATCCGTGCTTATTTTTGATCACCGTATACCAATGGTGTTTCGCAGGGGTGCCTTCGAGGCGGGAGGCCGAGCCCATGGCGGACTAGCCAACAGCAAGACGCTGCGGCCATGCAGGCTAAAAAGAAGTGCGGTGCGGATTGAAACGCCGCCCAGCGGTAGGCGTGTCACCATATTCAGGATTGATTCCGGAAGGTATAATTAACGCTGGTGCTCCTTTCAGAAAAAAGGCGCCGCCGGATCAGGTCCGGAGAGATGGCCAGTCGAGCCTCCGCCAGCCAGGCTCCAACGCCGGGTCCGGAAGCGGAGGTAAACACGAGGCGTGCGTTGGATGCTCCTCCGACAGAGGATGCCGACAGATTGTCCGCCACCAACTCTGAGGTGGAGAGTGCCATGAATCACAGGCGCCGCCGGACAGTTCTTCGTGACGCATGTTTATGCCAAGAGGCATTGAGTGCCTTCAATTAGGAGATCGCACCTCCGTGCCACTCAAGATGGTCTAGCCAGAGTTACGGGCGGATATGTAAAGGACATCTGGTGAGGAAATTTGATGATTATATATGCCAAGAGCCCCGAGACTTAAAATAGTTAGAATAACTGATTTAAGGATCATTTATATCTGAGGATCTTACAAAAAAGAATACCTAACTGTCCCAGGAGCTTGAAGAATGCAAGGCCCAACTTGAGGCCGCACTAGCCGCTACAGGGGGAGCCACAGAGACCCCCTCTGGTAATATATCCTTCAAAAGATAAGTAGTTTGTGAAGCTTGGCCAAGGTTTATAAGTCGACAATAATATTGCGAGATGGCGCCGGACTAGATCGGACAAGCAACAGCTCTACTGCGCCGGTTAAAGGCCGGGCGAGAATGTGCTTACAAAGGTGAGGCAAGAGAAAAATAATCTCAAGATGCCAACACCCATTGGGTGAGGAACTAAAGGATGTTCGAGCCCATTTATGCGACTCCGTTAAGGAGAATCGGCGGCTTCGTCGCGGCATTTATAATAAGTGCTTGAGCGAACTTTTGAAAAAAGAGTTCAGCGAGGAAGTCGACTAACAGAAATATATCTGTAGGTATGCTCACAGGTCGTCCTGCAGAGGAAATGCCCGGTTCAACGGGTGACCTACTTCCCGAGCTGCTGCAACTGCACGAACGAGTTCGGCAGGTGATGAGAGGCATCGCCCAGGCCTTGTGGCCATCCATCTCCCTACCTAAAGGCCTTGGAGAGCTTGCAGAGAGGCTTCAGGGAGCACGGCGGCGCTTCCGGCTATGGAAGATATCGGCTGCCGTCAAAGGCGCCAGCAGGCTGGGCCATGGTGAAGACGCGGTACGAAGGCTGACCCAAACCACATGGCGAGGTCGGACCTGTGGGGCCCGATGGGAAGGAGATCCTGTGAGCTTAGTGTGCGGCCAAGTAGAGTTGGCATAAAGTATTCCCCAGCAGGATCAGAAATAGACAGCCTGTTAGATGGTATTGAAGAGGAATACAATCAGTCAATTTGACTATGTAATTTAAAATGACATGTAAAATACCTTCTAGCCGGATTGTAGATCGTTTGCCGTAGCGGACCTTTTCGCTTCAACCTCGGGACCCAATAGTCCGGAGTGTAATAGAATACCCTCATGGTTATGTAAAAAGCTGGGGCATGCGTGGAGACCAGGCGTAGGGGTCATGAGTGCTTTATCGGACAAGTGCCCAACTAGTTATGTTATATTACATGGTTAGTAAGAAACATCTTCCGGGGAGAATAGTTCCGTTAGGGGTTCCTTTCTCGGGAGGCATGCCCTAAAGTGCATGTCCGGACTGCGAAAAGCGTAAAAACATCTGGGGCAGATAAATGAATAAGTAAGAAATCATCTTTTAGTTCACCGACCGAATATTCCCTTAAGAACGCTTAGCTTTCGGCTTCACCCAGTCTGAGGTACACGTCCGGTGACCAGCGGTAACAATCAGAGAGGTGCTCCCTTTACCACCTAGCCGAACAATCGGGAGCGTGAGGGGTAAGCCACGAGCCGAACAACCTAGCTTGGCCAAAACTTAAGTCATATCGATGCATATAATGGTGAATAAAAGGTACATGCGGAAGTGTGACACATGTGTTGGGCATAAAGCCCGTATGAATAAGCTACATTAAAGAAGCCCCGAGTATCTTGAACGCGGATAACGCGTCAAGTGTGTCTTGAACGGTCATAAGCGAGCCTCCAACGGCTTCAGAAAAAAGGAGGGAGAAGGAGAAAAATAAAAGGAAGTTAAAGTATAAAATATAGACGGAGGAAGGAGACGAACTCAGAGTCCGGCGCTAGGCGTAGAATCTTCGGAGACGGGCTGCGTTCCATGGGTTCGGCTCGAGTCGGTTATTCGATGCGTTCCGCAGACGGTACGCTCCATGGTCAGGACTTGGTCGATGATGAAGGGACCCTCCCATTTGGGCTTGAGTTTGTCCTTTTCTTGTCCGGCGAGCGTAGAACTAATTCGCCAACATTGTAAGCTTTGTCCGTACTTCTACTGCTTTGGTATCTTGAGCCTTTGTTGATAGAATGCGGAACGAGCTTTTGCCACGTCGCGCTCCTCCTCCAAGGCGTCCAAACTGTCCTGCCGATCGAGCTCGGCTTCTCTTTCTTCATACATGCGCACGCGAGGTGAGTCATGAATTATGTCGCAGGGCAAAACTGCCTCTGCGCCGTACACCATAAAAAATGGTGTGAATCCGGTAGTGTGATTCGGCGTGGTCCGCAGCCCCCAGAGTACGGAGTCGAGCTCCTCTACCCAGTGCGTATTAGATTCCTTGAGGGACCGCACTAGTCCGGGTTTAATGCCGCTCATGATTAGACCATTTGCTCGCTCGACTTGACTGTTAGTTTGAGGGTGATAGACTGAAGCGTAGTCGAGCTTGATGCCCATGTTTTTGCACGAGTTTGACCTCGTCGGCCGTGAAGTTCGTGCCATTATCGGTGATGATGTCATGGGGGCGCCGTAGCGGTGTACTACCCTGATATGAAGTCTATCACCGGTCAGATTCGCTGTCTTAACAGGCTTTGCCTCTATCCATTTGGTGAATTTATCCACCATGACCAATAGGTATTTTTGCTTGTGGGTTCCTCCTCTAAGGGGTCCAACCATATCAAGCCCCAGCACCATGACGGCCAGGTGATGGGTATAGTTTTGAGGCGGTAGGTGGCATGTGGCTTTGATTAGCAAAAAGCTGGCATCCGACGCATCGTTGGACCAAGTCCTGAAAGATCTGCCGGGCCGTCGGCCAATAAAATCCTGTACGGAAGGCCTTGCCTACAAGGGCCCGGGCTACGACGTGGTGCCCGCCGAGTCCGGCATGAATTTCAGCCAGAAGATTCTGCCCTTCCTCTTCGGAGATACACCTTTGAAGGCCTCCGGTTGTGCTTTTCTTATAAAGCTCTCCCTCATGGACCTTATAGGCTTTAGATCGCCGCACTATGCAGCGGGCCTCGTTTTGGTCCTCGGGAAGTTCCTGCCTAGTTAGGTAGGCTAGGAATGGTTCTGTCCACGGGGTAATGACTGCCATTATTGTGTGGGCTGACGGTGTTATTTCGTTGGCAGAATCACCAACTATGTCAGAATGTTCAGTGTGGGGTAGTGTGGTTGGGTCCGGGATGTTATTTCGGACTCTCCCTCCATAATCTGGATGGCTTGAAAAGCCTCTCTAGGAAAGATGTTGGGAGGAATGACATCGCGCTTTCTTAGCCAATGTCGTGTAACTGCGTCTCTTTACTGGTTGTTCTCCCGGGCTATATGGTGAAATTCGAGCCCCTCAAACCGAGCTGACATTTTTAGGACAGCATTGTGATAAGCTGCCATTTTCGGATCCTTGGCATCAAAGTCTCCATTTATTTGGGATATCACGAGGTTTGAATCCCCGCAGACCTCTAGGCGCTGAATGCCCATGGAGACTGCCATCCGAAGACCATGTAGAAGGGCCTCATATTCAGCTGCGTTGTTGGAGTCCGTGTACATTATCCTGAATGCACGTATTGGATCAGTATCTCCAGTTGGGGACGTCAGAACGACGCCAGCCCCTAGGTCAGCCAACATTTTGGAGCCGTCAAAGTGCATGATCCAGTTGGCGATAAAGGGGTAATGCCTTTTCTCCTAAGCGGGAGATAAAGCGGCTTAGAGCCGCCACACATCCAGTCAATTTTTGTATTTGTTTGAGGTCTTTTGGGATATCCAATTGTGACAGAGCTCGGATCTTGGCTGGGTTTGCTTCAATTCCTCTACCGGATACAATGAAGCCCAAGAGCTTTCCTACCGGGTACCGAAAACACATTTTTCGGGTTGAGCTTAATGTCATATGCTCGGAGATTGTCGAAGGTGAGCCTCAAGTCGTCTCCTAGAGTTTCGACATGCTTGTATTTGACGACAACATCGTATAAGTATGCCTGCATTGTTTTGCCGATCTGGTTTGCGGACATGTCACGAATCATCTATGTTGATATGTTGCTTGCGGCGCTTTTGAGCCCGAAGGGCATTGTGTTGAAGCAGAATGGGCCGTATGGAGTGATGAATGCTGTTATGCTTGGTCTGGCTCTCGCCATCTTAATTTGGTGGTAGCTGGAGTATCGTCGAGGAAGCACAATGAATCGTGAACTCTGCGGTAGCGTCGATAATTTGATCAATGCGGGGAAGGGGAAGGGATCCTTTGGGCAAGCCTTGTTAAGGTCCTTGAAATCGGACACACAAAGCGCCCGTGGATTTTTCCTTCTTTGGTACCATTACCGTGTTTGCTAGCCAGTCGGATGTTTTATATCTCTAATGAATCCGGCCTCCAATAGTTTGGCTAGCTCCTCTCTCATGGCCTGTCTCTTAGGTTCGGAGAAACGCCGAAGAGCTTGTTTGACTGGCTTGAATCCTTTTAGGATATTTAGGCTGTGCTCGGCCAGCCAGCGTGGGATTCCTGGCATGTCTGAAGGGTGCCAGGCAAAGATGTCCCAATTTTTGCATAGGAATACTCGTAGTGCGGCGTCTACATCAGGGTTTAATTGTGCCCCGATGGAGGCCGTTTTTGTAGGGTCTGTTGGATGGACTTGGAATTTGACTATTTCGTCCGCCGGTTTAAAAGAGGTGGACTTGGATCTCTTATCGAGTATCACATCATCCCTGTTCACCGTGGAGCGCTTGTGCAGTGAGTTCCTCGCCGCTAGGGCTTTGATAGTGCCTCAAGGGCAAGTGCGGCTGTTTATTTTATTTGTGAGTGCTGCTATGTCCGGGTCACTAGCAAGAGTGATGATTCCGTTGGGTCCGGGCATTTTGAGCTTCATGTACCCGTAATGGGGTATAGCTTGAAAAATTGTGAATGCCTCTCGCCCTAATAGAGCGTGGTATCCTTCGCTGAAACGGGGCCACTTGGAACGTGACCTCCTCGGACCTGTAATTATCCGGCGTGCCGAACACCACATCCAGTGTGATTTTTCCTGTGCAACATGCTTCCCGACTGGGGATTATTCCTCTAAAGGTTGTGCTACTTCGCTCAATGCGGCTCAGTCTATTTCCATTTTTCAAGGGTTTCCTCGTAAATGAGGTTTAATCATTGCCGCCATCCATGAGTACCTTGGTAAGGTGAAAGCCGTCCACTATTGAACCGAGGACCAATGCGGCCGGTGCTCGGGCTGTTCGAATTTAGGTTCGCACTTTGGCGTTAAAGGTAATAGCCGTGTCACCCATGGATTTATTGTTGCTACACGGTGGACTTCGCAAGGCTGCGGAGTGTTCGTTTCCACATATTATTTGATGCGAAAGTTTCAAAGATCATTAATACCGTCTTGGTATTGTTGGGCTGGTGCTCGAGCTAGAAGCTCTTCGCCACCTTTGGCCACTCGCCGTAGTATCCAACATGCTCTAAGGCTATGAGTTGGAGTGGCGCCCTCAGATTATGAATTTTGCAGGTCCATTGAGCCATCCCTCCAAAGATCTGTGTTCCATGCCCTTTAGAGGGTTTTGCTTTTTGGTATTTAACCCGTGTGCCCGGTAATGATGCACCCTTTTACTTTGGACTAGGGTTGTGTTCAAGGCCGGATTATCCCAAAATTTGATTTCGGTTTTCCAGGTGCTCTCCATCGCACAGTACTTTCGTACTATGGACGCCAAGTCAGCAAAGCGTGTAATTTCGCGATGACTTACGGTGTTGAGGATTCCTTAGTTCGTGCAATTAATGCAGAAGAATGAAATTGCGTCCTCTTCACGGCAGTCCTTTATCTTGTTCATGACCAGGAGGAATCTGGCCCAGTAATGATGTAATCGTTCAGCGGCTCTTGCCGGATTTGGGATAGATCGCTTTTGTTTGGGTGGGCGGGTGGAGTTAAATTCGAACTCCGTCCGATCTAAGACTTCGGGGCCAAGAAGTTTCCGAACTTGGAAGCTTGGGTTCTTGGACGTTGTCCGATGAATCTAGCCTGCTGCCTGACTTTAAGTTCAGGGCTTGAGTGGTGTTCTCCCCTCCGCAGGAATCTGGCATGGAGGGGTCAGGAATCCGGACATAGCTAGTCCTTAAGATAGAAGAAGGGTCGCCATATTGTTCCTCTACCACAGCAACGTGGTGGGTAGCCTGGGGAGAGTTAATCTCTCTCAGATCGGTTTTAGGCCCAATCTTGTCGTAGTCTCCACGCGACTCCTGTATGCGGCGATGCGATCCAAGAAGCTTCGTTTAAGGAAGAGAGCTCCATCGAGATCTAATCGCCTTTCAGCGAAGTTCGAGTTGACGTGAGGATTGCTTTGATGACCCGAGAAGTCATCGTCGCGCTGGCTGACGAGCGAGCCGGTCATAAGAAAACCGCCTAGCCGGAGAGTTTGGCCGATGGCTAAAGCTCCTTTAGCAACGGTGCCATCTTTAAAGACGGGACGAGGCATCCTTCCTGATGGCAACGGCACAGAGGAACTCTCAATGAAAGGACCAATGTCGGTGTCAAAACTGGCGGATCTCGGGTAGGGGGTCCCGAACTGTGCGTCTAGGCGGATGGTAACAGGAGACAAGGGACACGATGTTTTTACCCGAGTTCGCCCTCTCGATGGAGGTAAAACCCTACTCACTGCTTGATTAATATTGATGATATGGGTAGTACAAGAGTAGATCTACCACGAGATCAAAGAGGCTAAACCCTAGAAGCTAGCCTATGGTATGATTGTTGTTAGATCTGCGGACTAAAACCCTCCGGTTTATATAGACACCAGATAGGGTTAGGGTTACACAGAGTCGGTTACAATGGTAGGAGATCTACATATCGTATCGCCAAGCTTGCCTTCCACGCCAAGGAAAGTCCCATCCGGACACGGGACGAAGTCTTCAATCTTGTATCTTCATAGTCCAGGAGTCCGGCCAACGGTGATAGTTCGGTTATCCGGACACCCCCTAATCCAGGACTCCCTCAGATACATATGTGTTGAGCTTGATGCTCGTAAAATAATAATAAGCTTCTGTAAAAGAATCCCCCAGGTATTATGAGCGTATACATTTAAGGATGTGTACGTCATATGTGTGCGGTTTGGCCGCACAAAAGCTATAGAGCTGGAGAAAAAGTAAAGAGAGAAAAAATGTAAACAAAGGGGAGGAAGAAGGCAGACAAAGAGTACGACTCTAGCGTAGAATCTTTGGAGTCCAAGGCGTCATTCCATGGGTTCGGCTCTAAGCGATTGTCCGATGCGTCACACAGGCGGTACGCTCCTCCAGTGAGAACTTCATCAATGATGAAGGGACCCTCCCACTTGGGCTTGAGTTTGTCCTTTTTCTTTTCTGGCAAGCGTAGAACGAGTTCACCAACATTATAAGTCTTGGCCCGCACTTCTCTGCTTTGGTATCGGCGAGCCTGTTGTTGATAAAATGAGCAGAGGCTTTTTCTGCGTCGGCGCTCCTCCTCCAGGGCATCTAGACTGTCCTGCCGATCAAGCTCGGCCTCTCTCTCTCTCTCTCTCTCTCTCTCTCTCTCTTCATACATGCGCACTCGAGGTGAGTCATGAATGATGTCGCAGGGCAAAACGGCCTCTGTGCCATACACCATGAAGAATGGTGTGTATTCGGTAGTGCGATTGGGCGTGGTCCGCAGCCCCCAGAGTATGGAGTCGAGCTCCTCAACCCAGTGCTTGTCTGATTCTTTCAAAGACCGCACTAGTCTAGGCTTGATGCCGCTCATGATAAGACCGTTAGCTCGTTCGACTTGTCCGTTTGTTTGTGGGTGATAGATAGAGGCGTAATCGAGCTTAATGCCTAGGTTAGCACTCCAGGTTTTCACTTCTTCGGCTGTAAAATTGGAGCCGTTATAGGTGATAATGCTGTGTGGGACACCATAACGGCGCACGACACCGGATATAAAGTCTATCACTGGTCCGGCTTCGGCCGTTTTAACCGGTTTGACCTCTATCCACTTGGTGAATTTATCTACCATGACCAGCATATATTTTTTCTTATGGCTTCCTCCTTTAAGGGGTCCGACCATATCAAGCCCCCAGACCGCGAAAGGCTAGGTAATGGGGATTGTTTGTAGAGCGGTAGGCGGTTGCTACCTCTTGAGCACTGCGTTGGTTTTCCCTTGAAGAGGAAAGGGTGATGCAGTAAAGTAGCGTAAGTATTTCCCTCAGTTTTTGAGAACCAAGGTATCAATCCAGTAGGAGATCACGCACAAGTCCCACGCACCTACACAAGCAAATAAGAACCTTGCAACCAACGCGATAAAGGGGTTGTCAATCCCTTCACGGCCACTTACGAGAGTGAGATCTGATAGATATGATAAGATAATATTTTTGGTATTTTTATGATAAAGATGCAAAGTAAAATAAACGGCAATAAAAATAGCTAAGTGTTGGAAGATTAATATGATGGAAAATAGACCCCGGGGCCATAGGTTTCACTAGTGGCTTCTCTCAAGAGCATAAGTATTACGGTGGGTAAACGAATTACTATCAAGCAATTGATAGAATTGAGCATAGTTATGAGAATATCTAGGTGTGATCATGTATATAGGCATCACGTCCACGACAAGTAGATCGAAACGATTCTGCATCTACTACTATTAATCCACACATCGACCGCTATCCAGCATGCATCTAGAGTATTAAGTTGATAAGATCATAGTAATGCTTTAAGTAAGATGACATGATGTAGAGGGATAAACTCATGCAATATGATATAAACCCCATCTTTTTATCCTCGATGGCAACAATACAATACGTGCCTTGCTGCCCCTAGCATCCTTTGGGAAAGGACACCGCAAGATTGAACCCAAAGCTAAGCACTTCTCCCATTGCAAGAAAGATCAATCTAGTAGGCCAAACCAAACTGGTAATTCAAGAGACTTGCAAAGATAACCAATCATACATAAAAAGAATTCAGAGGAGATTCAAATATTGTTCATAGATAATCTTGATCATAAACCCACAATTCATCGGATCTCGACAAACACACCGCAAAAGAAGATTACATCGAATAGATATCCAAGAAGATCGAGGAGAACTTTGTATTGAGATCCAAAGATAGAGAAGAAGCCATCTAGCTAATAACTATGGACCCGAAGGTCTGAGGTAAACTACTCACACATCATCGGAGAGGCTATGGTGTTGATGTAGAAACCCTCCGTGATCAATGCCCCCTCCGGAAGAGCGCCAAAAAAGGCCCCAAGATGGGATCTCACGGGTACAGAAGGTTGCGGCGGTGGAAATACGGTTTTGGCTCCGTCTCTGATGTTTCCAGGGTATATGGGTATATATAGAAGGAAGAAGTACGTCGGTGGAGCAACGAGGGCCCCATGAGGGTGGAGGGCGCACCCAGGGGGGTAGGCACGCCCCCCTGCCTCATGCTCTCCTCGTTGATTGCTTTACGTAGACTCCAAGTCCTCTGGATCACGTTTGTTCCGAAAATCACGTTCCCGAAGGTTTCATTCCGTTTGGACTCCGTTTGATATCCTTTTCCTTCAAACAATCTTGAAATAGGCAAAAAAAACAACAATTCGGGCTGGGCCTCCGGTTAATAGGTTAGTCCCAAACATAATATAAAAGTGTATAGTAAAGCCCATTAAACATCCAAAACAGAATATAATATAGCATGGAACAATATAAAATTATAGATACGTTGGAGACGTATCAAGCATCCCAAGCTTAATTCCTGCTCGTCCTCGAGTAGGTAAATGATAAAAACAGAATTTTTGATGTGGAATGCTACTTAGCATAATTTTCAATGTAATTCTCTTATTTGTGGTATGAATATTCAGATCCGAAAGATTCAAGATAAAAGAATATTGACATAAAAATAATAATACTTCAAGCATACTAACTAAGCAATTATGTCTTCTCAAAATAACATGGCCAAAGAAAGTTATCCCTACAAAATTATATAGTCTGGCTATGCTCTATCTTCATCACACAAAATACTTAAATCATGCACTACCCCGATGACAAGCCAATCAATTGTTTCATACTTTTGGTGTTCTCAAACTTTTTCAATCTTCACGCTAATACATGAGCGTGAGCCATGGACATAGCACTATATGTGGAATAGAATGGTGGTTGTGGAGAAGACAAAAGGAGAAGATAGTCTCACATCAACTAGGCGTATCAACGGGCTATGGAGATGCCCATCAATAGATATTAATGTGAGTGAGTAGGATTGCCATGCAACGGATGCACTAGAGCTATAAGTATATGAAAGCTCAACAAGAGAAAGTAAGTGGGTGTGCATCCAACTCGCTTGCTCAGGAAGACCTAGGGCATTTTGAGGGAGCCCATCATTGGAATATACAAGCCAAGTTCTATAATGAAAAATTCCCACTAGTATATGAAAGTGATATCATAGGAGACTCTCTATCATGAAGATCATGGTGCTACTTTGAAGCACAAGTGTGGTAAAAAGGATAGTAGCATTGTCCCTTCTCTCTTTCTCTCATTTTTTTCTTTGGGCATTTCCCTTTTTATGGCCTCTTTTTTTCGTCCAGGAGTCTCATCCCGACTTGTGGGGGAATCATAGTCTCCATCATCCTTTCCTCACTTGCGACAATGCTCTAATAATGATGATCATCACACTTTTATTTACTTTACAACTCAAGAATTACAACTCAAAACTTAGAACAAAATATGACTCTATATGAATGCCTCCGACGGTGTACCGGGATATGCAATGAATCAAGAGTGACATGTATGAAAGAATTATGAACGGTGGCTTTGCCATAAATACGATGTCAACTACATGATCATGCAAAGCAATATGACAATGATGGAGCGTGTCATAGTAAACGGAACGGTGGTAAGTTGCATGGCAATATATCTCGGAATGGCTATGGAAATGCCATGATAGGTAGGTATGGTGGCTGTTTTGAGGAAGGTATATGGTGGGTGTATGGTACCGCGAAAAGTGCGGTATTAGAGAGGCTAACAATGGTGGAAGGAAGAGAGTGCTGATAATCCATGGACTCAACATTAGTCATAAAGAACTCATATACTTGTTGCAAAAATCTACAAGTTATCAAAGCAAAGTATTACGCGCATGCTCCTAGGGGGATAGATTGGTAGGAAAAGACCATCGCTCGTCCCCGACCGCCACTCATAAGGAAGACAATCATTAAATAAATCATGCTCCGACTTCATCACATAACGGTTCACCATACGTGCATGCTCACGGAATCACAAACTTTAACACAAGTATTTATCAAATTCACAACTACTCAACTAGCATGACTCTAATATCACCATCTTCATATCTCAAAACAATTATCAAGAATCAAACTTCTCATAGTATTCAACACACTCATAAGAATTTTTTTACTAATCTTGGATGCCTATCATAATTAAAGCAAATTACCATGCTGTTTTGTAGGACTCTCAAAATAATATAAGTAAAGCATGAGAGAACAAAAGTTTCTATAAAACAAATCCACCACCGTGCTCTAAAAGATATAAGTGAAGCACTAGAGCAAAAACCATATAGCTCAAAACATATAAGTGAAGCACATAGAGTATTCTAATAAATTCTGAATCATGTGTGTCTCTCTCAAAAGGTGTGTACAACAAGGATTATTATGGTAAACTAAAAAGCAAAGACTCAAATCATACAAGACGCTCCAAGCAAAACACATATCATGTGGTGAATAAAAATATAGCTCCAAGTAAAGTTACCGATGTACGAAGACGAAAGAGGGGATGCCTTCCGGGGCATCCCCAAGCTTTGGCTTTTCTGTGTTCTTGGATTTACCTTGGGGTGCCATGGGCATCCCCAAGCTTAGGCTCTTTCCACTCCTTGTTCCATAATCCATCAAATCTTTACCCAAAACTTGAAAACTTCACAACACAAAACTTAACAGAAAATCTCACGAGCTCCATTAGCAAAAGAAAACAAAATGCCACTTCAAGGTACTGTATTGAAATCATTCTTTATTTATATTGGTGTTAAATCTACTTTATTCCAACTTCTCTATGGTTTATAAACTATTTTACTAGCCATAGAGTCATCAAAATAAGCAAACAACACACGAGAAACAGAATCTGTCAAAAACAGAAGAGTCTATAGTAATCTGTAACTAACGCAAACTTCTGGAACTCAGAAAAATATACCAAAATAGGACGACCTAAATAATTTGCTTATTGATCTTCTGCAATTGGAATCAGTATTTTATCACGTTCTGGTGATTTTTAACAATTGTTTTCATGAACAGAAAGTTTCTGGAATTTTCAGCAAGATCAAATAACTATCATCCAAGAAGATCCTATAGGTTTAACTTGGCACAAACACTAATTAAAACATAAAAACAAATCTAACCAGGGGCTAGATCAAAGATTTATTCCTAAACAGAAGCAAAAATCAAAAAAACCAAAATAAAATTGGGTTGCCTCCCAACAAGCGCTATCGTTTAACGCCCTAGCTAGGCATCTATAATTTTAATGATGCTCACATGAAAGACAAGAATTGAAGCACAAAGAGAGCATCATAAAACACGTGACAAACACATCCAAGTCTAACATACTTCCTATGCATAGGCATCTTATAGGAAAAAAAATTATCATAGCAAGCAAAAACTAGCATATGCAAGGAAGCGGAAAGAAACAATAGCAATCTCAACATAACGAGAGGTAATTTAGTAACATGAAAGTTTCTACAACCATATTTTCCTCTGTCATAATAATTACATGTAGGATCATAAGCAAATTCAAAAATATAGCTATCACAAAACATATTCTTAACACGATCCACATGTATGCAAAGTTGACACTCTTCCAAAATAGTGGGATTAACATTAACTAAAGTCATGACCTCTCCAAATCCACTTTGATCAAAAACTTCATAAGATTGAACATTCTCCAAATATGTAGAATCTAAAGTTGACACTCTTACAAACCCACTTTCAATATTATTGCAAACATTATTATCAATCTCATATCCATCATGGGGCTTAAATAAATTTTCGAGATCATAAGAAGAATCACCCCAATCATGATCATTGCAACAAGTAGAGGACATATCAAAACTAGCATCCCCAAGCTTAGGGTTTTGCATATTATTAGCACAATCTACATCAATAGAATTTACAATATAATCATTGCAATCATGCTTTTTATTCAAAGATCTATCGTGAATCGCTTCATAAAGTACTTAATCACAATTTTTAGATTCACGAATTTCAAGCAAAACCTCATAAAGATAATCTAGTGCACTCAACTCACTAGCAATAGGTTCATCATAATTGGATCTCTTAAAGAGATTAGCAAGTGGATGAGGATCCATAAACTTTAGTAGCGAAGATGCAAGCAAAAAGAAGGTACATGGTAACACAAGATCGAAAGGAAGAAGGGCGAAAGAAAAGGGCAAAGGTGAAGTGGGGAGAGGAAAAGCGAGAGGCAAATGGCAAATAATGTAACGTTAAGGGATAAGAGTTTGTGATGGGTACTTGGTATGTCTTAACTCAGCGTAAACTCCTCGGCAACGGGCGCCTTTAAATCCTTCTTGCTACCTCTTGAGCATCTGCGTTGGTTTTCCCTTGAAAAGGAAAGGGTGATGCAAGAAAGTAGCGTAAGTATTTCCCTCAGTTTTGAGAACCAAGGTATCAATCCAGTAGGAGATCACGCACAAGTCCCACGCACCTACACAAACAAATAAGAACCTCGCAACCAACGCGATAAAGGGGTTGTCAATCCCTTCACGGTCACTTACGAGAGTGAGATCTGATACAAATGATAAGCTAATATTTTTGGTATCTTTATGATAAAGATGCAAAGTAAAATAAATGGCAATATAAATAGCTAAGTATTGGAAGATTAATATGATGGAAAATAGACCCGGGGGCCATAGGTTTCACTAGTGGCTTCTCTCAAGAGCATAAGTATTACGGTGGGTAAACGAATTACTGTCGAGCAATTGATAGAATTGAGCATACTTATGAGAATATCTAGGTATGATCATGTATATAGGCATCACGTCTGCCGACAAGTAGATCGAAACGATTACGCATCTACTACTATTACTCCACACATCGATCGCTATCCAACATGCATCTAGAGTATTAAGTTCATAAGAACGAGTAATGCTTTAAGTAAGATGACATGATGTAGAGGGATAAACTCATGCAATATGATATAAACCCCATCTTTTTATCCTCGATGGCAACAATACAATACGTGCCTTGCTGCCCTAGCCATCCGGGAAAGGACGCCGCAAGATTGAAACCCAAAGTGATAATTCAAGAGACTTGCAAAGATAACCAATCATACATAAAAGAATTCAGAGGAGATTCAAATATTGTTCATAGATAATCTTGATCATAAACCCACAATTCATCGGATCTCGACAAACACACCGCAAAAAGAAGATTACATCGAATAGATATCCAAGAAGATCGAGGAGAACTTTGTATTGAGATCCAAAGAGAGAGAAGAAGCCATCTAGCTAATAACTATGGACCCAAAGGTCTGAGGTAAACTACTCACACATCATCGGAGAGGCTATGGTGTTGAAGTAGAAGCCCTCCGTGATCAATGCCCCCTCCGACGGAGCGCCGGAAAAGGCCCCAAGATGGGATCTTACAGGTACAGAAGGTTGCGGTGGTGGAAATACGGTTTTGGCTCCGTCTCTGATGTTTCCAGGGTTTATGGGTATATATAGGAGGAAGAAGTACGTCGGTGGAGCAATGAGGGCCCCACGAGGGTGGAGGGCGCGCCCAGGGGGGTAGGTGCGCCCCCTGCCTCGTGCTCTCCTCGTTGATTGCTTTACGTAGAATCCAAGTCCTCTGGATCACGTTTGTTCCGAAAATCACGTTCCCGAAGGTTTCATTCCGTTTGATATCCTTTTCCTTTGAAACACTGAAATAGGCAAAAAGAAAACAGCAATTCGGGCTGGGCCTCCGGTTAATAGGTTAGTCCCAAAAATAATATAAAAGTGTATAGTAAAGCCCATTAAACATCCAAAACAGAATATAATATAGCATGGAACAATAAAAAATGATAGATACGTTTGAGACGTATCAGCGGAATATGGCTTTGATTTGCGAAAAGCTGGCATCCGACACAACGTTGGACAAGGTCCTGTGCATCTGCTCGGGCTGTCAGCCAAAAGAAACCTGTGCGGAAGGCTTTACTTACAAGGGCCCGAGCCGCGGCATGGTGACCGGCGAGACCAGCATGGATTTCAGCCAGGAGCTGCCGTCCCTCTTCTTCGGAGATACATCTTTGAAGGACTCCGGTAGCGCTTTTCTTGCAGAGTTCTCCGTCATGGACCTTGTAGGCTTTCGAGCGCCAAACAATGCAGCGAGCCTCATTCTGATCCTCAGGGAGCTCTCGCCTATTAAGGCAGGCCAAGAAGGGTTCGGTCCATGGGGCAATTACTGCCATTATTAGATGGGTCGATGGTGTTATTTTGGTGGCTGAGCCCCCTATGATATTGGTATTGTGTTCGGAATCTGGGGGTATAATCGGATCCGGACTGGTGTTGCTGCTCTCACCCTACCACACCACGGATGGCTTGAAGAGCCTTTCCAGAAAGATGTTATGAGGGACGGGGTCCCGCTTGGCGCCCATGCGAGCAAGGACATCCGGCGCTTGATTACTTTCTCGAGCCACATGATGGAACTCGAGTCCCTCGAACTGAGCTGATATTTTGAGTATGGCGTTACGATAGGCTGCCATCTTCGGATATTTGGCATCGAAGTCTCCATTTATTTGGGATATTGCGAGATTTGAATCCCCGCGCACCTCCAGGCGTTGTATGCCCATGGAGGCAGCCATCCGAAGACAGTTCAATAAGGCCTCGTATTCGGCTGCATTGGTGGTGTCTATGTATAATATTTGGATTACGATTGGACCAGGTCTCCAAGGGGACGTTAAGACAACGCCCGCTCCTAAGCGGCCAGCATTTTAGAGCCATCAAGTCCATGACCCAGTTGGAATATGTACCGTACTCTTTAGGGAGTTCGGCCTCTGTCCATTCGGCGACGTAGTCGGCCAATACTTGGGATTTAATGGCTCGGCGTGGTTTGTATGTTATGTCGAATGGCAGGAGCTCAATGGCCCACTTGGCAATCTGGCCCGTAGCATCGCGGTTGTTTATTATGTCATTTAGTGGTACTTCGGAAGCCACCGTGATCGAGCACTCTTGAAAGTAGTGTCGTAGCTTTCGGGATGCCATGAAGACCGCATATGCTATCTTTTGGTAATGAGGGTACCGGGATTTGCATGGTGTGAGGACGGTGGATACGTAGTATACCGGTTTCTGAAGTGGGAATTTGTGTCCATCCTCCTCTCGCTCAACGACGAGCACCGCACTCACCACCTGGTGTGTTGCAAAGATGTATAATAACATCGGTTCGTCGATGTTCGGCGCAGCCAGGATTGGGTTGCTCGCTAAAAGAGCCTTTATTTCTTCCAGTCGGCCGTTGTCGCATCCGGCCCACTCAAGTGGTCGGTGCGTCGGAGAAGGTGATAAAGTGGCAGTGCGTTTTCTCCTAGTCTGGAGATAAAGCGACTTAAAGCTGCCACGCATCCGGCTAGTTTTTGGACCTGTTTAAGGTCTGTTGGTGTAGCCAATTGCGACAAAGCTCGGATTTTGGCTGGATTTGCCTTAATTCCTCTATTGGAAACGATGAAGCCCGATGAGTTTTCCGGTAGGGAACGCCGAAAACACACTTTTCCGGATTGAGCTTGATGTCATATGTGCGGAGGTTGTCGAATGTGAGACGTAGGTCGTTTATTAATGACTCAACGTGCCTAGTCTTGATGACGACGCCATCCACATATGCTTCAATTGTCTTGCCGATTTGTTTCTCCAGGCATGTTTGAATCATGCGTTGGTAGGTGGCGCCAGCATTTTTAAGCCCAAAGGGCATGGTGTTGAAGCGAAAGGCCCGTATGGGGTAATGAATGCCGTTATGCTTGATCGGACTCCTTCATTTTGATTTGATGGTATCCGGAGTATGCGTCGAGGAAACCACGATGAGTCGTGTCTGCCGCAGTAGCATCAATAATCTGATCGACGCGGGGAGGAAGGGATCCTTAGGGCAGGCCTTGTTGAGGTCTTTGAAATCGACGCGACAGCGCCCATGATTTATCCTTCTTTGGCACCATCACCAAGTTTGCTAGCCAGTCCGGTGTTTTATTTCTCACGATGAATCCGGCCTCGATTAACTTGGCTAGCTCCTCCCCGTAGCTTGCCGTTTGGGTTCGGAAAAGCGCCCGCGATGTTCGCTGACCGACTTATATCCCTTCAATATACTGAGGCTGTGTTCGGCCAACCTGCGTGGGATTCCTGGCATATCGGAAGGGTGCCAGGCGAATATGTCCCAGTTCTCGCGCAGGAACGCTCGTAGTGCAGCGTCAAACTTTGGGTCTAGTTGTGCCCTGATGGAAGCTGTCTTCTTGGGGTCCGTCGGGTGGACTTGAAATTTGACTATTTCGTCAGCTGGTTTGAAGGAGGTGGATTTGGGCCGCTTATCAAGGATTACGTCGTTCCTATCCACCATGGAGCGTAGTATGGTTAACTCTTCAGTCGCGAGGGCCTCGTACAGTGCCTCGAGGGCCAGGGATGCGGTTTTGTTTTCGGCGCGGAGGGCTATGTCCGGATCACTGGCGAGAGTGATAATACCGTTGGGCCCGGGCATCTTGAGCTTCATATACCCGTAATGAGGTATAGCTTGAAGGCGTGTGAATGCATCTCGCCCCAGCAGGCGTGATATCCACTGTTGAAAGGGGCCACTTGAAGGTTATCTCTTCGGACCGATAGTTCTCCGGGCGTGCGAATACCACGTCGAGTGTAATTTTCCTCACAGATCGCGCCAGCCCTCCGTGGGAATGATTCCTCGGAAGAAGGTCGTATTACTTTGCTCGATGCGGTTCCTGTCACCTCCGCCGGGGTTGACTGGCCAGGTGGTTGGTCCTTGTGGCGGCGCCAGTGGCGGCGGATCTTGGGATCCCGTGTCCGGGCTCGTCATAGGACGCGCATGGCAGCTGGAGCTTTCTTCAGTGTCCTCGATGCTTGATGCGGGATCTCGGCGGCAGTTGCTATTGTATGGGCGACGACAGCGGTGGCTGACACGGTGGGTGCTCCTCAGAGCGCTGAACTTCGGGGCAGCGGCCCCTCTTCTTCAATGGCGGCAGACTCCATGATCATGTGGGCGACTTGGAGTCCGGATCTCGAGATGGTGACAGCCTTCTGAGGCTGGTGGCGGTATGGGACGTCCCTTCCATCAACAGATCGGGTTCGATGCGGCTCGGCAGGTGACACATGTACCTCTTTCGGAGTTGTCAGGCGGTGCCTGTCGTCGGCAGGTGAAGACACTGGTGGATGTGCTACCGGCGGATGCTACACACGACTTATTATATGGAGACGTCAAGTCATGCCTGTTTTCGGCAGGTGATGCACGGTGGCTTTGGCAGAGGTGTCAAGTTTAGCCTGTTGTTGTTGGATCAAAGGTGGTGTGACAATGGCGGAGGCAAGCGGTATGGGACGTCTTTGTCTTCCGTTGTCTCCTCCAAAGGTATCCAGGTATCGAGGCGTCGGTAGCCGGATAAGGGCGGATGGTACAGATGGCTTCAACGACAAGCTTATGCACTCCGGTGGAAACACAAGATGTCTGATCGGGCTATGTCGCCGCGCGCTTGCGTCGTGTCCTTTGTTGAAGGTGGTGGATTGAAGCTTTGCTTTGGGGATGAAAATCCGAAGTTCAACCTTGTGGTGGACTCGCCATCATCGGTGCCTTCTTGAAGGCGTAGCCTAGGAGTTGTGTATTTTTCGTTTATGTTGTGTCTTGTATCATAGGGTTAGTGGCTATTTGGGAGAGTTACTGTCGCGAGGTATACGGCCTCAGGGTTTGTTTTTCACTTTTTTCCGGGTCGATGATGTTCGGTTGCTGGATCGCACTATTAATAATATATGGCTGCATGCATCGTCCTGATGCAGAGGCCGGGGATATCCTCCTTTTCAAAAAAAAAGTCATAGGCTGACATAGCTACCTACTTAGAGCATCTCTAACCGGTCTCTTAAAAGCTTTAACGGGATTGCTAAATCTCAGTCGACTGAGACTTACCAAGTCTCAGTGATGCAATAATTGTGAGATCTTACATGAAGATTCGTGCAAAATGGCCAGTCCAATTTTTTCTTTTTTATATGTTTTATCACTTGACAGAGACTTGCTACATCTCAGTCGACTGAGATCTAGCCACACCCAACCTTTAACTCTTCATTTCGAGAAGTTGTCATACCTAGCGATCTCTCAAACCGTTAGAGCGTAAAAAACATATGAGTTGGCCGCAAAAGGCAGCCCGACTCTCTCAAATATACTCGACCGGTGCCTCCCATAGTAAATATTTCGGCCCCCGAACAGCCACCACTTCATGTCGTCGCCACCCATTGTTGCCATCAATGCCCCTGATTTTGGCCAGAATGAATCGCAGACTTCCACCGCCGGCCACATCATTGCTGTCGGCGTGGCGCCAGTAGTCGAACCACATGCCTCTTCCCACACGAAGGAAGAGGCCGGGGACCAAAAACTTGCTTCGGGCCTCCCCACCGTCAATCAAGACCGGCAACAAGAGCGGTGGCAAGGCCGGCCCCAGCGACGGCAAGTCGCCCTTCTCTTGATTTGGCTGGCGGTAAGCAGGCGAAGAAGCCGACATCGGCCATTAAGGTGCTTGCCGAGGCTGAGGCGAAGAAGAAGGCAACTCCAGCACCTCGACTTGTCCGGCTGCTTGTACCCCATCGCTAGCCACCCTTTCACGCCTCAATATGAATATCCGATGTTTTCTCAACAATAGAGGGTGGGAGGAGGATGATCCTGAAGTGGAGGAGGAGGACGAGGCCGAGGAGGTCGATAATCCCATGAAGACACAATCAAGCATGAAGAGACAGAGAATACACAACTATTGCCAAGAAGAAGATTGCTTTTTGTCAAGCTTGGATGAACGTGACGCTTGATGCATCGGTTGACACTGCATCAATCAAAAGAGAAGTATTGGGGTAGGGCGGAAGAGTACCATAGCACCATCATGGATGTCACATCAAGCTGCACTCAAGGCTCTTTTGGGCACTTCCGGGCACCATCCAAAAGCAATGCAACCAATGGTTCGGTTGTATTGATCAAGTCAACCATTTGCCACCGAAAGTGTGGTGAAAATCTTTATGTGCCTCTCGTCCAAGAGCTATACAAGCAACACAACAAGAAGAATGGTGGCAAGGGCTTCATGTTGCACCATTGCTACAAAGAACTTGCCAACAATGAGAAGTGGATTAGGAGAAACTTCAAGGCCACTCCGTGAGGTCAAGGATTAGCATATCGTTGAAGCTGGATGAGGAGGATGAAAATCCCAATAAGAGGCCCGGTGCTAACAAGATTGCAAGAGAGAGGAAAAGGAGAGGAGCCTTCAGCGGCAACTACAAGGAAGAGCTTGTGTCTATGACTGACCAAGAAATCATTGGTGATCAAACGCAAAGAAGAGAAGGCGGAAAGGTGGAATGAGCTCAAGTCTTTGGAGGACGAGAAATGGAGGCCTAAGTTGGCAGCCGGAGAGAGGAAGTTGAAGGCGGAGGAGCGGAGGCATGCACTCAGGGAGGAAAGGCTTGTGAGAGAGATAGGCTGAAGAACGTGTTATCATGTTCATGAACCCAATCAGTCGACTGACCCAAATGTTCTGTTTAGACATATGACATACAGTATCATTCATTAAATATATTTTCATATTATATTTGTTAGACATTATAGGTGTTGATACTTTCTAATATGACGCTGTTAGCTATTTTAAAATCTGCTTCTCTCCAAGTAGCATTTGTCCCGACACAATACGACGGTGATGATGCGCGGAAGCAACACCGATCTTTTAGACGATGACGTACAAGACCATCCATGATAGAAGTACATCTCAAGTACTCTAACCTAGCTAAACATGAATGCATCACCAAGGAAATATGCATGGTCACCATCGAGAAAGCCACGCAAAATTCAAATGCGGTCTACAGATTAAAACTATGTAATAGTATGTATGATTCCATTCCATGAAGTTGGACGACGATCCATACGAAATTAGATGCAATTGGACAGGAGAAAAATTAACATGATGATTATTCCTTTCTCCTCATCACAAGTTCACCACAATGAAATGCTGATTCTCCTTCTTCTTCATTCTGAGATCAACTCTCAAGTATCACAACATTACTCTCTCGTAGCTCGAGCAATCAGACTCACTCTCGAGTTCGGCCTGCATGCATGGCATCGGTTGTGTCCCATTTGAAGGCGACGGGCTCGACCCGTGCTTCTGTTCTCCCAGGCGATGTGGCCGAACTCCCACGTGCCGGCCGTCCTCGCCTTCGCTCCCGCCTCGCTGCTGAACTGCATGCTGTAGCTCCTCTTCTCCTTTGGCCACCTAAACTCCAGCGTCGCCGGCGTCATGGTCACCTTCACCCCGTCGGGCGCCCGCGGCCACGCTTCGAGAAGCGGCCACGACACCATGGTCACCGTCCGCGTCAACGTCTTGGACGCTACGTGATTCTAAGTCGGCAGATGGGGAATGGGGGTAGGTATGGAGAGGCAAGATCCTAGCTATGGAGTAGTTGTATACATACGAAGTTTTACGAGTTCGAGGCCCTTCTCGGAGGAAGTAATAGCCCTACGCCTCGGAGCCCGGAGGCGGTCGAATGGATTATGCGTGTATGAATTATTGAGGTGCGAACCCTTTACACTTGAGGAGGGGTGGCTTATATAGAAGTTCGCTGCACCCTCCGCCCTCGGCTATGCAGGGTTTAAGGTACATTAAGGTCAGGCGTTCGTAACGCCACAAATAAAGTGCTATGATGACCATAAAAGCTACTTAATGACCGGCCAGCTAGCGTCAGAGTGACTTTAGATCTCCGGCTGTCGAAAGTGGTTGGCTTCATGGTCGAAAGTGTCTTCGAGTCATCGAGTGGAACACTTCGAGTCGATTGAAAGGTGATTCTTCTAGAGATGTCCTTGGGAGGGTATCTTGGACAGGTCCATGACCCAACCCTAGGTACATAGCTTCATCATTAGCCCCGAATGGATCGAGGTTTGAGTGGGAAGGAGTTGAACACACTTCCCACCCATTTTTCGTGCTATGAGTATATCTTGCTCCGGATCAATGAACCTAGGTGATGATACCAACTTCTTTTGATCGCCTTGATCCATTCTTTGTATCCGTCGAGTGAGTTTCTTTACTTGAAGAGTTCCGAGTGACAGAGCGGAGGAGATCTTCCGTCTGACAAGTTGTTCTGCAGTTCGCGGATTTCGCGGATTCTAATTTCGAAGCGCTACGGGCGGAGGAGGCCGTGTCGGATGGGATAAGGCAGGGATGCCTCGATCTCCGCACCACCTTTTTTTCGCCACGTATCAGCGCGATCGCTATTCTGAGATTTGACATGATCGCCTGCCTACAAGTCAGTCACTCGGAAGTAACCTCATATAAGGCGCCGGACCGGGGTTTTTGAACAGTGCGTTCTCATTTTCTCCTCTCTTCCTTAGACTTCTCCGCCGCACTCGCTTTCGTCCCAGTGCCGCTGCTCTGTGTGTGTCTCGCCGGCGACGATGGGGAAAGAGAAGATGGTGGCTCTGGAGCGGGCGAAGAAAGCAACGGCGAAGGCGAAGGGGAAGGCGACCAGTCAGGCGAGAACTTCGCCGAGGGCGGCCTGCCGCGGGCTGGATCCGAAGCGGCTGGATCCGCTCAACGATTCGTCAAGAAGATCTCGACGACCTGGCCAGTGGAGGACTGATCCTCCACGAATCCGCACGGCTTCCGGGGAAGGAGTCCGAGCCGCAACCTCAGGAGGGTGAGTGTGTTCTCCTGGCCACCCATGTTGACCGTGGGTTTTCCTTGCCCCCTCACCCTTTCTTTCGGGGATTTCTGAATTTCTTCGGGGCACAACTCCACCACTTCACACCCAACACAATCGTGTATCTCGCTGCTTTCGTGTCTTTGTGCGAGAATTTCTTGGGTTGTCGGCCTCTGGGGTCTTTTCAAGCACATTTTCACCTGTCGCTCCCAGACGGTAAAAAAGGCCAATCCGAGTGACGAGAGAACACAAGTGATTCAGATGTGTGGGGGTCTTGGCGTTCAGATGAGAGGGAAAAGTTCCTTTTCGGCCATGATCCTACCCGACTCGGTCCATGGATGGCAATCGACCTGGTTTTACTTGTAAAGACCAAAGCGGCGCTTAGGGCAATCGACGAGACTCCTTCCTTTTTCCATGGATCGAGTGAGGAAGCCCTCCTCTTTGAAGGTGAACCCGGAAGAGAAGGTGCAGGTCAAGGTACTGGTCGAACGTGTTGTCCAGCTTATCCGTGACGGGGTGACTGGTATGGATCTCTTGGAGGTCTTCCTTCGGCGACGCATCTAGCCACTTCAAGCTTGAGACCATCCGATGTGGATGTATTCGGACACTGAGGACACCACTTGGATCCACCCGGAGGAGGTCGAGGATACCATGCTGGAGGGGTGGCTGACGAGCATCACGGGGAACAGAGACAACCCTAGGGGAGCCAGGAGAATTCCTCCACTCGACCAACCCCACGTACCGGACAAGGTTCAACTCTGAGTTTCCGACTGTAATTTTGACCATGCAGTTACTTATGCTCCATCGATTGACTTTTGTTCTGCTTGTTTTTCTGCCAGGCTCTTCTTGAAATGTACTCAATGCCCAACGGGGAGCAAAAGCAAGACCCGGAAGGGGAGGCGAGCGACAGCGAGAGTGGCGACTGGCATTCTGACGGAGAGGAGAGCGAGGAAAGTGACGACTCAAGCGACGAAGAAGAAGCCGAGTCACCTCCTCCCAGGGAGAGGCGACCCAAGCTCAACCAAGACCGGCCGAGCGCCCGTGAAAAAGCGATTGCTCAGACTGGCCCATCTTCAAAGTGCCCTCGGACGTCCTCACCGGCTCCGGTGAAAAAAGCGTCCAAAGCAGCCCAAAGTTGCGGTCGCAGAGGCCTCGGAAGGCGTTGCGAAGATTAAGATTGACATCCCGTCGCTTCTGCGTGGAGTGTCTCCTTTGTATTCACTCGATGTTCTGTCTGTTTATTTTTTCTTGATTTGACCGAGACAAACTTTGAAGCCTTGGCGCTGCTACTTCCGGGACTTCAGCTTACGGGGATGAGGATGAGGCAATGGAGGATGTAGTCACCTCTAATCTGGGTGCAATTTACGTAGATTACTGTCTTTATTTGGTCGACTCAACTGTAATATATACCATTAGGTGATGCAATTTTGGCGACTGATCTTTGAACAGCTCCCAACGTTATTGACCTCCCTGACGATGACGATGAAGAGCCCGAGAGGCCTTTGACGAGGAAAAATAGGAAAACCCCTGCAGACAAGGTGCCACAATCGACGCCGATAGCTGAACCAGTCGTTCAGGACGCTGGTGATGCCAATCGGGCTTCTGTTACCTTCGCCGCACCACCGTCGAGTGTTCTGCCTTCTTCATCGACTGCTCAAGCTCCTGCCGATCCACCTTCAGTTTTGTTACCCATCACGTCCCAGAGGACGAAGTGAATGCTACCAAGGAAGCCATACGCCAAGCAAGTATTATGATGGAGAAGATGAAGATGGTGCGGGATGTCAGTCAGGCCGCCTATGATGCCAGCTCGGCTCTCCAAAGCAATGTTCAGGTTAGCAGCACGTCGACTGGTTTTCTTGGCTTGCTCTGTTAGGATATGGTACCTGAAAACTCTCTTTCCGAGGATCTTTGCATCCGTACACCCACTGGGTGTTTCGACTTGCCACTGAGCAAATCCATACTTTGAGCTGAATTTTTGTTATTGAAGTTTTGGACTAGTGGGGGCACGCTGAGTGCACCCACTGGGTGTAGTCCCCGAGACTACGGTGGATCATGGGCAATGATTGTAGTCTTGACATTTTAATTCCTTCACTCGGTGCGGTCTGCCATGTCGAGTGTAAAGCCCAGCCAGTGGGGGCACGCTATGCACCCAGAGTGTAGTCCCGAGACCGTGGTCGATCGTGCAGTGATCGACTATGGTCTGAAGAGCTTGTTTGTTGCTGCCAGCTTATCTTCTTCTTATATATATATATATATATATATATATATATATATATATATATATATATATATATATATATATATATATACACACACACACTCGCGCCGAATAGGGCTCGTCGAGTGTTAACAGAAACAGTGGGGGCACGCTAAGAGCACCCACAGGGTGGAGTCCCTGAGACTATGGTGGATCATAGGCGATCGGCCGTAGTCTTAGTATTTATTGTCTTTGTCATTTTTCTCAGTAAAATAACCTATCCTCTCGATTGCAGAAATCTTGTGACCTTGGAGCTCGCTTTGCCGACTTGGAGAAGCGACAAATTCAACTCAACCTTGACTGGAGCTGGCCAAGTCGAGGCTGCGAAGGCCAAAGATGACGCCAATGGTAAGGAAGTTTTGTCGACTCTTTACGAATCGAAAGGCCATTTCTATTCAGAAAAACTGAACCAGGCTCTGGTAAAGAAGGATCACGATCTAGCTGCTGCACAAAAGAAGGCCGACGACCAAACTGCTCTGGCTGAACAGAAGCTGGCTTCAGTCGGCAAACTGGAGGAGGAGAACGCGAAGATGAAATCTGCCCTGGACGAAGCCAATAAGGAGGTAACCCGCTTGAAGAAGGGCAAGGTTAACCTGAACGAGAAGATGGAAGGAATTGCTCGTAGGAGGGATGATCTGGAAAGCTATCTGAGGAGCCTCGCCAAGACGTTATTCATCAAGCTTGAAGGTACATATCCCATTCCGACTGGTTCATCTTTGTCGACTCGGTATACGAATATTGGCTCATCCTTGGACTGTGCATGCAGAGTTTTGACGAGACTTCGAGGAGGAGATCGGCGAATCGAATCCAAATTTGGACCCTATCAATTCTCCCGTGATTTTATTTAAACTGCTATGAACACCTTTCCATTTGAAACCCGCATCGACGGGCGTTGTTGACTATTTGGCTCGACCGAAAGTCGCCATCGTCGCGGATCGACACAGCACTTTGGCCAAGGGCAACACTCCGTAACAACCTCGAAGTCTCGATGACTCGACTTAACGAGATCCTCGGTCGAGTGCGGTGGAGTGGAAGAAATCTTACGCTTTCGATGCGGTGCCGATGTGGCTCGTCTTTGGTTCGTGTCCACCGTAAAGAGGCGAGAAGATAAGCTGGCAGCAATCAAGGTCGCCAACACCAAGAAGCATGATTTTCGATCCTTTATGGAGACTTTCATTGTTGCTGCCACTCGGATCGCCGATGGTGTCGACCTGGACGAGTTCGTCGAGCCTGCCAGTCCTCCTACCGCGGAGTGAACAAACTTTTATGCCTTACCTTAAATTTGCCTCGGAATGCCGAGTGGATTTTGTAACCCTTAAACTCCTTCGGGCTGAGAGCCCGAGTACTTTGATCTGCGATTTGGAACCTTTAAGATTTATCTGAACTTGTTTCAGTTCTGAATATGCTTGCATTTGCCTTCGAGTGGACCTTGATCATCACTCGGAATAGTCTTTGTGTTTGAGATGCAGCTCTGAGGCGGAAGATCCAGTCGACCTGCGCATCATCGCTCTTGCAGGAAAGGATAGAGTACGTATTGCAATCGACCTACACCTCGTCGTCCTTGCGGATCGGATTGGAGCACACGTTGTACTTGTGGCGCAGCTCCGAAGGATAAGGTAGCAGTCGACCTGCACCTCGTCGTCCTTGCGGATCGGGATGGAGCACACGTTGTACTTGTGGCGCAGCTCCGAAGGAGAAGGAACCAGTCGACCTGCACCTCGTCAGTCTCTTGCGGATCGGGATGGAGCACACGTTGTACTTGTGGCGCGGCTCCAGAAGGAGAAGCTAGCAATCGACCTGCACCTCGTCAGTTCTTGCGGATCGGGATGTTTTCGAACTTAGGCGTAGTAATCGGATCGCATCTAAGCTTCACGAAAGTGAGAGGATTGCTCTTCACTCCAAGGATTTCTCAAACTTAGGCAGTACATGGATGCGGCTAAGCCCCGAGTGAGAGGATTGCTCTTCACTCGGTGGGATTTCTCAAACTTAGGCGAGTACTTGGATCGCAGCTAAGCCCCCAGTGAGAGGATTGCTCTTCACTCGGTGGGATTTCTCAAACTTAGGCGTAGTACTTGGACTGTGCAGCTAAGCCCCCAGTGAGAGGATTGCTCTTCACTCGGTGGGATTTCTCAAACTTAGGCGAGTACTTGGACTGCAGCTAAGCCCCAGTGAGAGGATTGCTCTTCACTCGGTAGGATTTCTCAAACTTAGGCGTAGTACATGGATCTATCTAAGCCCCCGAGTGAGAGGATTGCTCTTCACTCGGTAGGATTTCTCAAACTTAGGCGAGTACTTGGATCATAGCTTAAGCCACCGAAAGTGAGAGGATTGCTCTTCACTCGGTAGGATTTCTCAAACTTAGGCGAGTACTTGGATCGGCAGCTAAGCCCCAGAGTGGGGGCTGGCTCACCACTTGGTAGGATTTTAAATACTTAGGCGAGTACTTGGGCTGACTAAGCCCCCGAAAGTGGGAGGCTGGCTCACCACTCGGTAGGATTTTTAAATACTTAGGCGAGTACTTGGACTGCAGCTAAGCCCCAGTGGGAGGCCGGCTCACCACTCGGTAGGATTTTTTAAATACTTAGGCGAGTACTTGGACTACTGAAGCCCCGAGTGGGAGGCTTGCTCACCACACGGTATGATTTTTAAGTACATAGGCGAAACGGAATCGCAGCTAAGCCTCCAGTGAGAGGCTTGCTCGTCACTCAGTAGGAATTTTTTTACAAACTTAGGCTTAAACGGATTCACAGCTAAGCTACCCAATCGGGGTTTCTCACGTAAACAGAAGCAACAACAATCACTGGGAAAATTATAATACTCTTGTCATTGATAAATAAACTATGGAGGTATTTCTTATTACATCTCATCCGAGTGAGTACTTAAGTATAAAAGGGGCGGAGCAGCTCCGCGTTCCAAGCTCGTGGCTCATCAATCTAGCGATCGACATTGTAAAGATGGTATGCTCCTTTGTGGAGAACTCTGGTGACGATGAAGGGGCCTTCCCAAGTGGGAGCGAGCTTGTGTGGCTTCTGTTGATCTACTCGGAGGACCAAGTCTCCTTCTTGTAAGGCTCGACTCTTCACACTTCTGGCATGGAATCGACACAAGTCTTGCTGGTAGATAGTCGATCGGACCAGGGCCATCTCTCTTTCCTCTTCTAGGAGGTCGACTGCGTCCTGCCGGGCTTGTTCTGCTTCATCTTCAGAGTAGAGCTCGACTCGGGGTGCATTGCGAAGCAAGTCACTCGGCAGAACTGCTTCAGCCCCATAGACCAAAAAGAATGGAGTTCGGCCGGTGACCGATTAGGGTGGTCCTCAATCCCCAAAGGACCCCAGCGGAAGTTCGTCGACCCATGCGCCTGCTGCGTGCTTGAGATCACGCATCAGTCGGGGTTTCAGCCCTTTGAGAATTAAACCGTTTGCTCTTTCCGCTTGTCCATTCGACTAGGGGTGAGCGACCGAAGCATAGTCGACTCGTGTGCCTTGAGAGGCGCAAAAGGCTCTGAACTTGTTGAAATCGAAGTTTGACCCATTATCAGTGATGATGCTATGTGGGACTCCATATCTGAATATCAACTCTCTGATGAAACTTATAGCAGTGCAAGCATCGAGATTCTTAATAGGATTATCTTCAATCCATTTGGTAAACTTGTCGACTGCCACTAGCACGTGAGTGAAGCCGCTCCTGCCAGCTTCTCGTGGGTCCAATCATATCCAATCCCCAAACAGC
The DNA here is from genome assembly GCA_021605145.1 of Aegilops bicornis. Classification (NCBI taxonomy): domain Eukaryota; kingdom Viridiplantae; phylum Streptophyta; class Magnoliopsida; order Poales; family Poaceae; genus Aegilops; species Aegilops bicornis. The sequence goes on along the minus strand of CM038671.1, from coordinate 535,900,975 downwards.
GAAGGGCCAGACGAGTGGAATGGTCTTCAAGGCTGACGCGGGTTTGTGTGACATATTGGAGTAGAACTGTCACATCCCTAGCTTTACCTTGGCCTTGGACTAGCTTGGTCGCAGATCATGTTTAAATTCAAATGAAATTTGAATTGAGGAATTTTCAAAGCCTCGTAATCCTTTTTTAAAAAAAATGATCAAGATAAAATTGCTTCAAATAAGTCCAAGAAAATGTTCCTCATTATTCTCCTGGAAATATTGGCAAGAGGTAAAATCCAAACCAATATTTTTGGTGTCTCGGAAATATTTATTTTAGGCATTTGAATTAAATCAATAGCTATTTGAATTGGATTTATATCTACTACTAAATAAATATAGGTCCAATAATTCTGAAATATTTTGTGGAGCTTTAGTTTAATTCTTTTATCTTCTAAAAAATATTTTCGTATAAACAAAATTGAATTGGTTTGAAAACCAAATTCAAAACAAACCTGCAAATTAGAAAATAGAACAGAATTAGAAAAAAACAGAGAGAGAGAGGGGAAACCCACCTGGCACTTACCGCAGCCCACCAGCCGGCCTAGCCCACCAGGGGCTCCTCCCTGTCGTCTCCCCCCTTGCCAGGAGGAAGAGCGTGGCGGATGCTGCTGAGCACGCCAGTCCGGCCACCTCCTCGCTTGCTTGCCGCTGCCGGAGTCGGCCCCGAGCGCCACGCATCGGCCTGACCCTCCCTGGACCTCTCTCTCACTCTCCCTCGGCTTCCTCCCCCTTCTCGCTCTCTCCTCACAGACGCGCCTGAAGGGAGCTTAGTCGCCACTGCTCGCTGCCACTGGCCCAGCCTCCCCTCGACCAGGTTGCGCTCGCGAGCCCCCTGGCCTCGACGTCCTCGACCTCGACGAGCCACGAGGGCTCCCCCGCGCTGCAACGCTGCCACCGATGCTTTTTCTCCTCGGCCGCGGAGATCGACCTTGCCGCCCGCTCAGCTCCGCCTTCCCGAGCTCGCCGCTCGCACTGCTGCAACCGCCGTAAGCCTCTCCCACGAACCTCCCTCTCTCTGTCCCGTTTTCACGCCAGAGCTCCTAGTTCACCGACGACCAAGCCCGCCACCGCCATGGACGTTGAGCCACGGCGCTCCCGAGCTTGCTTGTGCCCTAGTGGCACATACGTGCTCCTGGTGACCCCACGACGCCGTCTATGCCCTTGGTTGAGCTCCTCGTGCTATGCCACGCCGCGCCCGTGCAAACCCGTAGTTGCGCCGCTGCCAAAACTCGTCGCCGGCGAAATTCCGGCCGCCCCGCGACCTCCGTTCGCCCATTGATGCGCCCCGAGCAAGGGCTTCTCCCGATGCTTCCTCGCACGACAAACCGCTGCCTCTAGCGCTTTCCGACGCGACGTCCGCTGGCGGGTAAATGGTCGCCGGCGGCTGAACGCCGGCGGGCCGACGTGGCAACGTCGTTAACTACTAATGACGGGGCTAACTAACCCCCTCTCTCACTGACTACTGGGCCCCACGCCCATAACCAACACCAGTTTAATTTCTGTTTAGTTTTATTTAATCACAATGGCCCCACGCGTCGGCGTTGACCTCGCTGACGTGGCCATTGACTGGCCCCACCTGTCTGTGACCTAGGCAGCACTTGGTCACTGACTAGTGGACCCCACTGGTCAGATTTGACCCGGACCAGCCCTGTTGACTTAATGACATCATCATGACGTCAGGCTGACGCAGTAAATACTTTCTGGAATTTTGAAATAAATCAGAAATGATTTATTATTTTCAGAAAATACCCAAAACTTCTAAAAATCATATTAAATCAACCGTAACTCCAAATGAAATAAGTTATATATGAAAAATGATCAGAAAAATCCAATCTATCCATCTGTACCATTTTCATGTATGTTAGAACAACTTATGGCTGCTGTTTAGGCCAAATCTTATAAATGGCATTTAAACCCTCACATATGGAGTTTGAATTTGAACCTAGGGTTCAAACCAACTCCATTTAACATGTTGCTAGTTGCATTAGCTCAAAACACAGCATATTGACATGTCATGATCATGCATCATATTGAGCATTGCATCGATTGTGTTTTCCTTCTCTGTTGCCGGTATTTGTTCCCTCTCGATAGACGTGCTTCCGACAATGAGTTCGATGACATCGATGAAGAGCTATACTATCTTCAGAAGTGCAGGGCAAGCAAAACCCCCTTCTTCATTCCGATACAAACCCACCCTCTCGCTCCTGCTCTCTTTTACTGCATTAGGACAACATCGATTCAACTGTTACTTCATTGCCGGTAGCTGAACCCCTTTATCCTCTCGTGATGACTGTCATTGCCACAAGAAATAGATGAAACCCACTAGCATAAGAAGGAGTTGTTTGAGCCTGTTGTGCCTACTCATTCATGCTTGTTTGTCATGCCTCGCCATCGCTTAGAGTTGAGTCAGGTCCGATTCATCGTGGATGAATCGAGGTGTAAACATGTCCCATCGTGTGTGAGCTAAGTGTGTGAATACGATTTGGTAAAGGTAGCGGTGAGAGGTCATGTAGGAGTACATGGTGGGTTGTCTCATTGAAACCGTCCTCAGGAACTCAGTTCTGTGTTTGTGATCCATGAAACAGCTACTACCACGCATTGGGCCCGAAACCAATGGACCCTCTCGACGTATTAACTGCCTCTTGCCCTCCTGTCTGTGAGTTGCAACTAGTTTCCGTGTTTGTAGGATATGTGTTGGAGGCCGTATGTGGCTGACCCTAGGGGTGGGCTATGATGCGGTAGATACACCGTGGCACGGTGTACCGGGCGCCTGCTTGGTGTCTCGGGAACCCTGACACATCGTTTGGGGCTGTGAGCGAAACTCCGGCGGATCTCCTCGCGGATGGAACCCGAATAGGTGATAAACCTGGACTAGAGACTTGTGTGGTTGGTCAGGTCGTGGCCGACTCCTCGCCAAAGCTTCCGCTTGAAGGTTGCCGAGATACACGACGTGTACATGGTGGTAAGTGGAGAGAGCGTGTGTGAAGAAGTACACCGCAGGTTATAAATGATCTATTCAATAGCCGCGTCCACGGTAAAGGACTTCTGGGTTGCCTGTACAGTTCATAGACAAGTAAAAGTGGATACTCTAAAATGCGCAAGATAAGCGTGAGTGCTATGGATGGCGTTCTCGTAGGAAGACAGGATCGGATCCATAGTGGTGTATTGATTGGTGAATATGTGGACTCGTGTGCGCCACCTCAAAAGAGTTACTTGCAGTAGTAGTTCAGGATAGCCACCGAGTCAAAGCTGGCTTGCTACGGTCAAACTCCACCACCCCCTTTGTTGATACCGATGCATATGTAGTTAGTTCTGATGTAAGTCTTGCTGGGTACATTTGTACTCACGCTTGCTTAATTTATGTTTTGCAGAGACTTGGCCTCAGCTAATAGTTCCGCTGTGGACTTTGACGTTTAGCTTGATACCTCAGCTACGATCTTGTGCCCTCGGCAGATCTAGTAGATAGTCGCTTCTCAAATTTTCATTTATAGTTGTCTACACACGTACATGTTAAGCTTCCGCATGTGTTTGACTTGTATGCTTTGAATGTTGGGTCATGAGACCCATGTTTGTAATATCTTGGCTCCTCGGAGCCTAATGAATAAATACTTGAGTCGTAGAGTTATGTTGTGATGCCATGTTGTATTTACACATATCGAGCATATTGTGTGTATGATTGAAATGCTTGGTATGTGTGGGATCCGACAATCTAGTTGTTTATCCTTGGCAGCCTCTCTTATGGGGAAATGTAGTCTAGTGCTTCCTTGAGCCATAGTAGTCCGCTTCTGCCCGGTTCACCGGAGTCCTGCTAGCCCGGACTACCGCTTTCGTGACACTTGGATCACAAGATGTGTTTCACTTCTGCTCGTTCTGGGTTCTTCGAAATGTCACGCTGTGACATCCGGAGTCCTGCCTAGCTCGCTACATGTACCCGGGTTCCCTGAGTCCTGTTAGCCCAGTTACATGCCGATTCACACGTCAATTTCGACATGCTCGATGTGATTCATGTATGCCTGTCCCCATGGGTTAGTGCCGCTTTGGGTTCACGATTAGCCATGTCGGCCCGGGTTCTCTGTCATATGGATGCTAGCGACACTATCATATACGCGGAGCCAAAAGGCTAAACGGGTCCCGGGCCATGGTAAGGCGACACCTGGGAATACCGGGCGTGAGGCCGCAAAGTGATATGAAGTGTTACCGGCTAGATCGATGTGATTTGGAATCGTGGTCCGACAGCTTTGGTATCGAGCCCCGATCGCTGTGAGGATTACCAAAGCCAAACTGGTCAAGTTGAGTCTCGAAATGCTTTAGTTATGTAAGGAATTGATTGTGGAAGGAACGTAAGGCTCTTTTTACTCCTTATACCCTATGCCCTTCTGATCTGAGTCATCCTCTTCTTTCCTACGTGGGTTAAGGACTAGGCCTTCTCATGTATCTATCAGGATCACGTGTTACTAATCCGTAGACTCATAGGACTTGTTGGATTTAAGCTTCATTTCAGTTCCTACTTCTTCCGTATGTTAACTGTTGATCTCGAACCCTTGATATTGTGCTTCGAAAGTGGTTATGCCACCATTTTTGTAGCATGTCTCAAATCTTTTGAGCATTTACAACCGTTATGCTGTCCGAGTCATCCCAGGTTTCTAAATAGTCTGATGCATTTGCAAATCCTTTCTTTCCGTTCCCTATGTCCTTTTTGGTCGGAATAAGCACACTAACCGGTGCGTTGAGGTACTCTATTGCCTTGACATTTATGCTGGAGCTATTGTTATGACCCTATGTGTCTAGAGTATCACCTAGTAATCTAGCCATGTATTGTGTTCCCAGTGTGATGATTCTGACCATTATTCTCGAAAGCATCCTGTGATGCCATTTAGTAGTAGGTATTCTATTCCTGGGTTCTTGAACCCGAGATTCACCCTACTTACCTCCTGTTGATAGTGTTTGCTAGTTCCTTTAGGATATTAGTAACTTTGCGATAGTCCTCGAGGTCAGTGGTATTTCCTTCTTCCAAATACTATGAACCGCTTATGGCAGAAGTTCCTTGCTGAACCGAAGGATCACAATCAGAGTACTCTTGAGGAGTTCTCCACTCATAATTGTGAATCTACCAGTTCTACCCTTTCCGCATGGGTTATCCGGAAGAAATGTTGAGCTTCGCTCGACATACTAATCTATGCATCCACAACTCAGAAAATTATATGTTCCTTTGAGTTGCTCTTTTAGTTGTTTTCTGACCCTCGTCTATCAATTGATAGTCAAGAGTATGCGTGCCTTCGTTCATTGATGCCTATTACTCTTGTGGTCCGTCAAGCCATTTTATTCCGGAATGACTAGGAGAAACAAACTCCGATTTCATCCATATCCAGGATTGGGTCAAAACAGTTGTAATCCGCAAATCCAATGCCAATCCTGCTTTTGATTCTGTTCTACCTCGGAGTATTACCCCCCTTTATGTCAGGATTGTCATGAGAATTGCACCATTTCTCATGATTTCTTGACTTAGTGATACTTCTCGCTATCATTATTCATTCCTCGGTGCCGTGTTGTAACCGGAATGCCGACAAGTGAACTGTGATGTGTGAAGTCGATACTCCTAGCAACTCCGTTGCTTGGTAGTTAAAGGACAATAATTTCATTCTTAGCGTGTTGGTTCCTGAATCATCATTCTAAGATAGATTGTGCTACCTAGTCCTTATTCCCGGTGCACTTTTCGATCAATGAGTTAGGATAGTGTCAATCCTTGCTTATTCGATCATATCGTCTTGCCTGAAAAGCAAGATTGTTCTCGAGCTTAGTAACATATCGGTGGTTCGTGATTTTCCGAATATCTTCTCGGAAGTATCACCAGATCGTCACCTGACCGCTATGTTGGGTTCGTGATCAAGTTGGTTTTCCATAAACCACCCTTTCTCCAAGGATCTGTGTTGGATACCCCTGAACTAGTTGGATAAGCTAAACAATAAATTGGAGAGTTGGAAGATAAAAGCTTTATTTGACCCGGTTCATTCTAAGGGATATCCTTGTGTGTGTGTGTGTGTTGAAGAAAGATGATATCTTCGCTGATTGATCCTCATGATCAGTTGTCGGTGCTATTGTCTTATCCAATCCTTGACTTGAGTATGGGTATCATCAAGTCGAATCGTAACCAATGATGTTAAGTAATGTTGTCTTACTCATGGTTGATCCCTCGAGCATACACCATTACATCTTTTGGTCTGACCAATGCTATCACCGTGTTCACATGATGGTGGAAGTCCAGTGATATGGAAATTCCGATGAATTGTTGTTGAGCCCATCAGCAACATTTCTCCCCCATGATTCATGTTGAACATCAAGTTAGTGTTGGAAACTTTTGTAAGCAATGCCTTCGTGTTCCGTTCATGAAGCTTATGCTTGGATGGAAGAAGTGACTTCCTCGAATTCATGTGCATTTGGTGCAAGTTGCCGCCGTGAGTTCGAGAAAGTTTGTTTTTGCTTCCTCTGGAATCATCCCAAGTCAGTCATGCATGTGCGAAGTATTCTATGGTCTGATAGACTGATCATCTTCATTCCATATGAATTTCCTAGCACATCAAGCCACTGATTGGTTTGTTCGAGGAAAAGGAGTTGCTGTGCGAATACTAGTTCATGCACAAGATTCCAATATCCTCGCAGATGGTTCCCCACCTGAACTTGGTAGTGTTTTATTATAAGACTACCATGTGGTCATGCTTGTCCGGGACAACGTGTTCACATGTGTTTAGCAGAACCAGCTCATCTTTGGAGCTTGCTATCTTAGTTCATTCCTCGAGAATCTCGCAACGTCATCTCGTCGATCTGTGTTGCAAACTTTCTTTTCAGACCTGCTGAGTCTGAAGTATCCTATCACCAACCGGTTCTGAATCTCAGGCAGATATGATGGTTGGAACATTCCAACCCTTGCATTTCGTTCCCAGCTTGCATCGCCATTGTGCCAATTTTCATGGGCTGCCCCTCTCAGTAACTGATGTCTAGGATCATCCTCAAAAGTGGACTTACCATGAGTCCCATCCATTTCCGGTGATAAGAAAAATCATCCATTGCGTTGTCTTCAACAAGGTAGTCCACATCATCCATCCTAGTTCGAGTATGCCATTTCTTCGAGCTATTTCAAACGATCAATTGTAAATTGCTTTAAGCTGGTATGAAGAGTTTCAAAGATCTCTGAATCAAAAGTAATTCTTTTTGCCACTTAAGGGAATAGTTCTTCGAGTCACCTTCCCTGAGGTGCCCCGTTATGGAATCATGGCAATTCTTCCTCGCTATTCTGAAACCCTCGTCAAATTGTTTCCTCCGCCCCTCCTGATGTGTGTTTTGTGCCTCAGCTCAAGAGATGTTCCCAATGTCTCACTCCATGAGTTGATCTTGAGTGCTCGATCTTCGAGGAGATCGTTTCCTGTAGTGTTATCTCTGTCGTCAACGCGTTGAATGAAGATCTCGAAAGCAAAGACGTCAAGATCAATATGATGCAATGAAGCTACTTCTTGAGAAGGCAGTTGGATCGAGAAGATTGTGATAGTTTGTGACCTCCTTTCTTCTTACCTCACGTCTTGAATCTCGGGACGATATTCTTGTTTAGTGGGGGTGAGTTGTCACATCCCTAGCTTTACCTTGGCCTTGGACTAGCTTGGTCGTTGCATGCGGTTTAAATTCAAATGAAATTTGAATTGAGGAATTTTCAAAGCCTCAGAATCCTTTTAAAAAAATGATCAAGATAAAATTGCTTCAAATAAGTCCAAGAAAATGTTCCTGTTATTCTCTAGAAATATTGGCAAGAGGTAAAATCCAAACCAATATTTTTGGTGTCTCAGAAATATTTATTTTGGGCATTTGAATTAAATCAAGAGCTATTTGAATTGGATTTATATCTACTATTAAATAAATATAGGTCCAATAATTCTAAAATATTTTGTGGAGCTTTAATTTAATTCTTTTATCTTCTAAAAATATTTTTCGTATAACAAAATTGAATTGGTTTCAAAACCAAATTCAAAACAAACCTGCAAATTAGAAAACAGAATAGAATTAGAAAAAAAACAGAGAGAGAGAGAGAGGAAACCCACCTGGCACTTATCAAGAGCCCACCGGCCGCCCAAATGGGTCGAAACCAGCCACTGTGGGCTCCTCCTGTCGTCTTCCCCTTGCCAGAGGATTTGAAGCTACAGGTGGCGCTGCTGCGAGCACGCGTCCGCCACCTCCCGCTTGCTTGCCGCTGCTGGAGTCGGCTCGAGCGCCACGCATCGCCTGACCCTCCCCGACCTCTCTCACTCTCCCTCGGCTTCCTCCCCTTCTCTGCTCTCTCTCCCCTTTACACGCCTGAGCGGAGCTAGTCGCCGCCACTGCCACCGCGTCAAGACCTCCCCTCGACCTCTCCGGCTGCTGCGAGCCCCGTCTCGATGTCCCCGACCCCCTCGACGAGCCACGAGGCCCCGGACGCGCTGCAACGCTACCACCGATGCTTTCCCCGTCCTCGGCCGCCGGAGATCGACCTTGCCGCCCCGCTCAGCTCCGGCCTTCCCCGAGCTCGCCGTCTGCACCGTTGCAACCGCCGTAAGCCTCTCCCACGAACCTCCCTCTCTGTTGTCCCGTTTTCACGCCGTAGCTCCTAGTTCACTGACGACCGAAGCCCGCCACCGCCATGGACGTTGAGCCACGCTGGCCTCGAAGCTTCGCTTGTTTCGCCCTAGTGGCACATACGTGCTCTGGTGACCCCACGACGCCGTCTATGCCCTTTGGTTGAGCTCCTCGCGGCTATGCCACGCCGCCTGCGGTAAAACCCGTAGTTCGCGCCAGCTGCCAAAACTCGCCGCCGGCGAAATTCGGCCGCCCGCGACCCTGCTCGCCCATTGGATGCGCCCGAGCAAGGGCTTCTCCGCGATGCTTCTCAGACGACAAAACCGCTGCCCTAGCGCTTTCCCGACGCACGTCCGCCGCGGCAAATGGTCGCCGGCGGCTGAACGCCGGCGGGCCGACGTGGCAACGTCGTTAACTACTAATGACGGGGCTAACTAACCCCCTCTCTCACTGACTACTGGGCCCCACGCCCATAACCAACACCAGTTTAATTTCGCTTAGTTTTATTTAATCACAATGGCCCCACGCCGTCAAGGCGTTGACCTCACCGACGCGGGTTATTGGATCGGCCCCACCTGCTCTGTGACTCTAGGCAAGACTTGGTCACCGACTAGTGGACCCCATCGGTCGACGATTTGACCGGACCAGCCCTGTTGACTTAATGACATCATCATGACGTCAGCCGACGCAGAAGAATACTTTCTCGAATTTTGAAATAAATCAGAAATGATTTATTATTTTCTAAAATACCCAAAACTTCTAAAAAATCATATTAAATCAACCGTAATCTCCAAATGAAATAAGTTATATATGAAAAATGATCAGAAAAATCCAATCTATCCATCTGTACCATTTTCATGCATGTTAGAACAACTTATGGCTGCTGTTTAGGCCAAATCTTATAAATGGCATTTAAACCCTCACATATGGAGTTTGAATTTGAACCTAGGGTTCAAACCAACTCCATTTCACATGTTGCTAGTTGCATTAGCTCAAAACACAGCATATTGACATGTCATGCTCATGCATCATATGGAGCATTGCATTGATTGTGTTTTCCTTCTCTTATTCTTGTATTTGTTCCTCTCGATAGACGCGTGCTTCCGACAATGAGTTCAATGACACCGATGAAGAGCTATACTATCTTCGGAAGTGCTGTGCAAGCAAAACCCCTTGTTCATTCCGATACAAACCCACCCTCTCGCTCCCGCTCTCTTTTTATCGCATTAGGACAACATCGATTCAATCACATTTGCATGCGGTAGCTGAACCCCTTTATCCTCTCGCATGACCTGTCATTGCCACAAGAAATACATGAAACCCACTAGCATTAGTAGGAGTTGTTTGAGCCTTGTTGTGCCTACTCATTCATGCTTGTTTGTCATGCCCGCTACCTTGCTTAGAGTTGAGTCGTGGTCCGATCTACTCGGGATGAATCGGAGGTGTGTAAACATGTCCCATCGTGTGTGAGCTAAGTGTGTGAATACGAATTGGTAAAGGTAGCGGTGATAGGCCATGTAGGAGTACATGGTGGGTTGTCTCATTGAAACCGTCCTCAGGAACTGAGTTCTGTGTTTGTGATCCATGAAATAGCTACTACCACGCATTGGGCCCGAAACCAATGGATCCTCTCGACTTATTAACTGCCCTTGCCCTCTGGCCCGTGAGTTGCAACTAGTTTTTGGTGTTTGTAGGATATGTGTTGGAGGCCGTGCGTGGCGTCAATTCTAGGGTGGGCTATGATGCGGTAGATACACCGTGGCACGTGTACCGGGCGCCTGCTTGGTGTCTCAGAACCCCGCACACATCGTTTGGGGCTGTGAGCGAAACTCCGCCGGATCTCCTCATGGATGGAACCCGAATAGGCGATAAACCCGACTAGAGACTTGTGTGGTTGGTCGTCGTGGCCGACTCCCTCGCCAAAGCTTCCGCTTGAAGGTTGCCGAGATACACGACGTGTACATGGTGGTAAGTGGCGAGCGTGTGAAGAAGTACACCCCTGCAGGGTTATAAATGATCTATTCGAATAGCCGCGTCCACGGTAAAGGACTTCTGGGTTGCCTGTACAGTTCATAGACAAGTGAAAGTGGATACTCTAAAATGCGCAAGATAAGCGTGAGTGCTATGGATGGCGTTCTCGTAGGAAGACGGGATCGGATCCATAGTGGTGTATTGATTGGTGAATATGTGGACTCATGTGCGCCACCTCAAAAGAGTTACTTGCAGTAGTTCAGATAGCCACCGAGTCAAAGCTGGCTTGCTGCAGCCAAACTCCACCACCCCCTTTGTTGATACCGATGCATATGTAGTTAGTTCTGATGTAAGTCTTGTTGGGTACATTTATACTCACGTTTGCTTAATTTATGTTTTGCAGAGAGACTTCAGTCTCGCTAATAGTTCCGCTGGACTTCGACGTTTAGCTTGATACCTCAGCTACGATCTTGTGCCCTCGGCAGGATCTGGTAGATAGTCAGGCTTCTCAGCCTTTTTCATTTGTAGTTGTCTCGTACTCGAGACATGTTAAGCTTCCGCATGTGTTTGACTTGTATGCTTTGAATGTTGGGTCATGAGACCCATGTTTGTAATATCTTGGCTCCTCGAGCCTAATGAATAAATACTTGAGTCGTAGAGTTATGTTGTGATGCCATGTTGTATTTACACATATCGAGCATATTGTGTGTATGATTGAAATGCTTGGTATGTGGGATCCGGCTAATCTAGTTGTTTATCCTTGGCAGCCTCTCTTATTGGGAAATGTAGTCTAGTGCTTCCTTGAGCCATAGTAGTCCGCCATGCCCGGTTCACCGGAGTCCCGCTAGCCCTCGTGACTACCGCTCGTGACACTTGATCGACGGCATGTGTTTCACTTCGCTCTCGTGGTTCCGTCCTTCGGGAAATGTCACGCAGTTGACATCCGAGTCCTTCCTAGCTCGCTACAGCCGGGTTCCCTGAGTCCTGTTAGCCCAAAGGTTACAGCCCGGATTCACACGCCGAATCGACATGCTCGATGTGATTCATGTATGCCTGTCCCCATGGGTTAGTGCCGCTTTGGGTTCATGACTAGCCATGTCGGCCCGGTTCTTCGTCATATGGATGCTAGCGACACTATCATATACGTGAGCCAAAAGGCGCAAACGGTCCTGGGCCATGGTAAGGCGACACCTGTGGGAATACCGTGCGTGAGGCCGCAAAGTGATATGAAGTGTTACCGGCTAGATCGATGTGATTTGGAATCGGGGTCCTGACAAGAACTGACATCCTTCACATCTGTCGACTATCTCTTTCGCCATTTCATTTGCTCTTGGCCAGTAAAATCCCGCTCGATATGCTTTAGCCACAATGGTCCGAGAGGACGCATGATGACCACAGGTCCCCGAGTGGATATCGTCAAAAATTATTTAACCTTCTTCTGGCGTTATACATTTCTGACCGACTCCAGTCACGCTTTCTCTGTATAACTGTCCCGTTATCACAGTAAAGGCCTTGGATCGACGGACGATCCGTCGAGCCTCTTCTTCATTCTCTGGGAGTTCTTTCCTTAGGATGTACGCGATGTACGGCACCGTCCAGTCGGGAGTGATGACCAAGACCTCCATGATCAGGTCGACCACCACCGAACCTCAACCTCGGGCCGGATCCGTGGCACTTTTTGGTTGCGAAGCTTCTTGATGAAAGGATCCTCTTGAACTGATGGTGTGTGGATGTGTTCCAAAAACACATTGCTGGAATGGCTTCTCTCTTGAACCTATTTTTGCCAAATCATCACCGCCTGATTTTTTCGGGGTATATGATGAAGCTCTAACCCCTCGAATTTCTTCTCTAGCTTTCTCACTGCATTGCAGTAACCATTCATGGCCGGACTTCTGACGTCCCACTCCTTCATCACTTGATTAACCACCAAATCTGAGTCACCATAGACCATGAGGCGACGGACGCCGAGTGAAATGGCCATACGCAACCCACATAAAAGTGCTTCGTATTCTGCTTCGTTGTTGGAGGAGTCAAAGTGAATTTGGAGAACATATCTGAGCTTATCTCCTCGGGGAAACTAACACTACCTCAAAGACCGAACCATTCAGCATCTTGGAACCATCAAAGAACATGGTCCAAAGGTTCGAAAGTGAACTTGAGTCGGCAGTTGCTGTTCAATCCACTCGGCATTTAAATCTGCGATGGCTTGGGACTTGATGGCTTTCTTTGCCTCAAACTTGATATCTAGGGGAAGGAGGTCAATCGCCCATTTTGCCACTCGACCAGTTGCATCTCTGTTGTGCAGAATCTCTGACAATGGAGCGTCGCTGACGACTGTAATGGAATGGTCAGAGAAGTAATGTGCAACCTTCTTCGTGGTCATATAAATCCCATATACAAGTTTCTGATAATGAGGATATCTTTGCTTTGACGGAGTTAAAACTTCAGAAACATAATATACTGGGCGCTGAACTTTAAAGGCTTTTCCTTCTTCTTCCCGCTCGACCGTAAGTACTGTACTGACAACTTGTCCCGTGGCTGCAATGTAAAGCAGCAAAGGCTCTTTGCTGATTGGGGCAGCAAGCACCGGCTGGGTGGAGAGCAGGGTTTTCAGCTCTGCAAACGCTGCATCAGCTTCAGGAGTCCACTCGAACTTGTCTGACTTCTTCATCACGGTAAAGAGGCAATGCCTTTTCACCGAGACGAGAAATGAATCGACTTAAAGCGCCAAGCAACCAAGAAGCTTCGACATCGTGCACACGCACAGGACGTTTCATTTGGAGTATAGTACCAACTTTCTCTGGGTTGGCATCGATTCCTCATTCGGAAACGAGAAAACCGAGTAACTTTCCTCCTGGAACCCCGAATGTACATTTTGATGGATTAAGCTTGATATCATACCTCCCGAGATTGGCAAAAGTTTCAGCAAGGTCAGTCAGCAGGTCGGAACCCTTCCGTGACTTGACCACAATATCATCCATGTAACGCTTCACGTTTCGACCGATTTGAGTGAGCAAACACTTCGAATCATCCTCATGAACATGGCCCGGCATTCTTTAGGCGAATGGCATGGTAACATAACCGTAAGCACCCGAATGGAGTGATGAAAGCTGTTTTGATCTCGTCGGGTCCATACCGACGGATCCGATGGTAACCGAGCAAGCGTCTAAAAAGACAGGCGCTCACATCCCGCAGCTTGAGTCGACTATCCGTCGATGCGGGGAGAGGAAAATGATCTTTCGGCAAGCCCGATTGATATGTTTGAAGTCAATGCACATGCGAAGAGAATTGTCCTTCTCGGGGACCATGACAGAGTGGTAAATCTCTCGGATAAACTCCGCTGCAAGGAGTCGAGCCACTTCTTCACCGATTGCTTTTCTCTTCTGTACGGCGGACCGTCGAAGATTGTAACACCCCAAAAATTTAACCATGTTTTGTTTAGTAAAAATTTTGCCAGGAAATTAAATTTTCATCTTCTGGGTTTATCTTTGATTTCAGAACCTTCCTTTTCCTTGATAATGTGGAGTTTCTGCCCCAAGTAAAAAAAAACTTTTCAAAAATATTATTTGGACTTGTATACCCTCTCATAAAACAATTCTTTTATCAGTGGAATTATTTATGTGTTTATTTTCCCTGAACTTTATTATTTTAAAAATGGTTTTTCCATAAGTTTTGGGTTCCAATTGCACTACAACCCTTTGTTAAATTCTTTTAAAAATCCCACCAAAATTTGGGGATGACATAGGATGTCCCTAAATCACTTTTGTGCAAAAAAATCTTTTAGTATTTGGAGAATTTGAGCAAATCACCCTCTTTTGCTCTCTGGTCCAGTTTGACATAGGATTATATTATTTATCTTTGTGCAAAAACCCACTGGTGTTCTTTGGAAAATTTGAGCAAATCACCCTCTTTTGCTCTCTGGTCCAGTTTGACATTTTCTACTGCAACCACATTTTAACTTCCCCTTTTTCCGATGATTCCTTTTCCTACTTATAGTCCTCCCTACAAAACCCTTAAGTCCAGGAGGATGGACCTATTGGAGTATTTTTGGTCCATGAAACTAAGCCTTTTAGTTTCTGTCCAGAAATGGTTTCCTCAAAAACTTCCACTAGCAAGTTTCTGTTTTTGCCAAACTGATCTTACCACACTCTTTTTCATCTAAAGAGACTATGATCTAGAGAGTTTGGCCACCCCAAGAAATGCCTAGGGTGCCCTTGGCATTTTGTCAAACACCTTATGTGCATGGTCAGTTTTGACATAGTTTTCGGTTTGTACATTGGACCTGCTTGCTTTGCCTAACCAACATGTCTAATGGCTTTACCTAGCCTATAGCCCCACCCTCGCTAACCCTCATGTGATTTGGAGCCTCTTGGCAAGCGTTGGCATTTTGTCAACGCACTTTGGCGTCTGCAGACTGGCGCGCCCAGGCGCACGTTTGCCACGCCAAGTCGCCAAGGCCCCACTGCCATCGTCTCGCGCTTGTTCTGGCCTCTCCCCACTCGCAGCCAACGCGCCCCGACTCCTCCCTAGCCCCAGAGCTGCCCTGGCCCTCTCTTGGCGCCCTACAGCGCCACCGACGCAAGCCGCCACCGTCACTCCGACAGCCCTGCCCTGGACGGTGCCGCCCGAGCCACAGGCGTGCGCCAGCTGCCCCTAGAACAACTCGATCTCATCCGCAGACCCGTCTGCTAGCTCGCGTCGCTGCCACGTCGCCTTGCTGCAACAGAGAGGCGGTTCGCCGTCGAGCTTATCTCCGGCCGCCGCGGAACCGACCAAGTCACACTATAAGTAGGAGCCCCCGAGCTCATCCAAGCACTTAGGCGACCTCAGGCCACCCCCATAGAGCCCCCACAGCCAGTAATCGTCGGGGGGAAGCCGTCTTTCCCGTCTCCGGCCAGCTCGGCCGCCGCCGCCCTCCAAGCGCCATGCATCGCAATCAGAGCCTCCCTTGCCCTCCCAACACCATCGTCCGACTCCCCTTGATCGTGCGGAGCCACCCATCCCCTAACCCTCGACCGGGAGCCACCGTAGCCCAAACCCCAACTCACCCGGTTGCCGTCCGCCCATGAGCCGGGCCCGGGCGACTCCTTCCATCTCGCCACCTCCTCGACCACCGGGAGGACCGCCTGCCTGGCGGATCCATCCCTGCCCTCCGGAGCCCGCTGGGAGCCGCTGTCACGGGCGTTGATCGCCGGAGCCCCCGCCTGCTCGGCCAGAGGAGGAAGGAGGCGGGCGACGGTCAACCCGACCAAGGCCCCTCGACTCCACTGCCGACTTTGAGCCGGGTCCACGCTGGCTAAGTGGAGGCGTAAACGCAAAGAACGTGTTCGACGTGTACATATTCGAAGCGTTTTCTTTTCTTTTTCTGTTTTATTTTGAAACCAGAAGTTTGACTAAACTTTGACTGGCTATGACTTTTTAAATATAACTCCAAATGAGTCGATTCTTTTTCCTACCTCTCTCAAATATTGTCTAGTTTATTTTCAGATTTATTTGAAAAATATTCAGACAACTTTTTTGTACTGTTTTGAAACTATGTATTAATTTGAATATTTTCAAAAATAGGATTTGTTGGAGAAAGAAGAAAACTTTCAAAGTTTTGGAATGCACCCTGCCTCTCCACAACTTGAAGGCAAGCATTCTGAACCCTGGCATAATATTTTTGTGTGTTGGTTGACACGATTATAACACCACCTTAATACGGAGAACTCGTTATTTTATGTGGTGATACGATCATTTGCATGAATGCATATTGGAGATTTCCTTGCTGTTGGAAATGGATATACTTGTAATCATCCTCATATGCCTTTCATGCCTGCCGAAAAGAAATCCGGGAAAGCTCCTGCCTTGGGTACATAAGAGCTTGTCTCCGGTCTTCGTCAAGACGGTTATGCCTGGTATGGCATAGTAGGATATGATGAGTGGTGATTCTGTTGGTTGAAACATCTTTGTTATGCTAATCATGCAGGAATACTTAAACCTCCTGAGTCGACCGTAGATCGAGTCTTGTTCCGCAACCCCCATACTTGTTTCAGACTACAACGTGTCCCTGCCATAGGTAGGGTACAGTTCAAGAAGTTGTCAACCCCTTCCTAGCACACACCGCATGTAGAGGCCATGGTGGAAGATACCTGCATCAGATCCGGTAGGCATGCCACCTAGTCTGGGGGCATGGGTGTTTCTGGTTGGGACCGAGAGGGGGGCACCCCTTAGAGCGCGCGGTATAAATTTGATCCCATGCTACGCGAGGTTGCAGCCTCCCCACTTAAAGTTTAGCTTGACAGGTGTCGTGGGTGATTCCAGATACCGGTAAGTTAAACTGGTGTCTTGTGGTCGTGTGTTTTTCAATTAAAAGACCGTAGACGGAATTTGTCCCGATGGACTAAAGGAATCCGTTACGTGTGGGTAAAGATTACACCCTCTGCAGAGGTTAAATCTATTCGAATATTCGTGTCCATGGTTAAGGACTATAGTCTGGGATGGGTCAAGTGTCGGTCTTCGGAGGAGAAACTGCTAAACCGGAACATGGATCATGACTTGTGACTTATGATGATTATGATTATTATTATATTGGAATAACCCTTTTTGTTACTTGAATTATTGAGTATCCCTGGGACGGTTCTACCTCCTGGATATTCATTGTGAGTATTTTCTTATAAGCTCTTTATGTGGTGTCGCTCAGACGCCCGACTATGGCATGCTTGCTATTTGTTTACCTTATAAGCCCTTTATGTGGTGTCGCTCAGACGCCCGACTGTGGCATGCTTGTTATTTGTTTACCTTATAAGCCCTTTATATGGTGTCGCACAGACGCCCGACTGTGGCATGCTTGTTACTTATCTCGCTTCTAAGCCCTTTATGTGGTGTCGATCAGACGCCCGACTGAGGCACGCTTTTCGTTGTTGTCCTTTCGAGGCCGCCTGCATTAATTCGATCGGTGCATTTTATTTCTATTCTTTGATTGCATATTCATGTTTTATATGAATAACCTGCTTGCGTGCATTATGGGTTTTGGTTTCATGACTGACGGTGTGATCATAGAATATTTCAGAGCATGAATATCATTTGTTATATTATACTCATGTTCATAATGTTTGCGAGTACATTCAAAGTACTCACTGGCTTGTCCCTGGCTATTGTCTTGGCCAGATTTCTTGCTTGGAGAGGAGCATTGCGATGACAGCCCCGGACCCTAAGCAATGGTGGTAGCAGCCTCGCGAAGATAGGAGTTATCCGTGTCACTGTTCCTGTGGGAAATGGAGTCCATAGACGCTGATGATCCACAAACCGCTTCCGCCTTCAACCACTAGAAACCATTTGTTGTACTCATAGGCCAGAATGATCTTGTACTACATATTATGTAATTTGCTTGGAGTTTTTGTATCAAGTTTGTGTCTCGCCAGCTAATAGTAATCCTGGGGCTGGTGAGCACAAGGGCCATTTCTAGGAAATTAATAACCCGAAAATCCGGTCCTGACAAACTTGGTATCAGAGTCAGGCTGACCATTGGCTAATCCTATCTTAGCTAGGTCGAAAAACCTAGGTTAACCAACCCACTGCATTCATAACCTAACCCCGGCCAAGCTTCTTGCGTAAGATGGCCACACAGTGACCCGGACACTTTTGGCTGTCGGTGCCCAACCTATCAGCCTAGCCTGTCGATCACGCGCCAGTGGCCGACACCCAATTTGTCTCATTCAAGCGCATGAAGGAAGACTCCCCCTTTCTTTATAAAAAAGGGCACGCTAGCCTCAACACAACACAAAGACAACCTATTCCCCAAAACCAAGCCATAATGCTCGCCCGTGGTTGCACAATGAAACCACGGCAAACATCCTTGGAGGTTTTATGACCGTGCTAGCAAACCTCACCCGCCGTGCCTTTGCATTAGAAGAGCCCCCGGAGTAAGTTGTGTATCAAGGACCCATGGGCGGTGAGAGCCGTCAATTCCGGGCCACCGTGCACATCTATGGTAGGGGCCTATCGCCAGAACGCCCCTACAAGTTCACCGGAAGGACAACTTCCTTTGAGCCACAAGCCATCCAACTAGCTGCTCGAGAGGCTATAGTTCAACTCCGGCACTTGTCTCCCAGAATTAACTGTCGCTCATTCTACTACTACCCCAGCCGGACGGTATGGTAGGCCACCCTGTGGCCAACGGAGATCACGAGACGGATCCTGCATTGTTGCATCACAGTGCGCTATGTAAGTGCACTAGAGGATCTGCTCAATCAAATCACTCTTGATCTGATCGCAGCTCGTGGAGAACTGATCGCCGAGCCCCGGCGAGAGGAGAAGATGAGCCCAACGCCGACAACCCAACCGTCGTTGCTCGGACAACCGATCGAGTCCTTGAGGTCTGCCTCACCATCGACCAAAACACCTTGATGTCCCTGTAGTGCTTCGCCGCTTTTGGGAACACGCTCCAACGGGATTGTGGCCAACAATCCCCGGGATGGTCATCATCGCTACCCCGACCCTGCAGCACCTCAACCCCCTCCAGCTAATCCCGATGGTGAAACCCATGGAGAAGCCTCGACGTCCACAAGGCACGCCCACCTAGATATTAACGAGGTAGACTAGAGTCGCTCGAGTAGTACCGAGTCTTAGTAGGACCACGCCCTGTAATTATGTGATCCTATATCACCATGATTAAATGTTATTTGCTTGTGCGCCCCTATTTTTAACAGTCGCCATGCATAAGTATGTTGGTGTGCGATTGCATTTTTAATTCCGAGCGTAGTTACCAAAAACCAACCCCGACAACTCAAGTTTGTGCTATGAATAAAACTTTTGGTTTCAGAATCATATTTTCAAAACAACTCTTAGAAAATCTCGAGGACGAGATTTTTCTTAAGGGGGGTAGTGTTGTAACACCCCAAAAATTTAACCATGTTTTGTTTAGTAAAATTTTTGCCAGGAAATTAAATTTTCATTTTTTGGGTTTATCTTTGATTTCAGAACCTTCCTTTTCCTTGATAATGTGGAGTTTCTGCCCCAAGTAAAAAAAAACTTTTCAAAAATATTATTTGGACTTGTATACCCTCTCATAAAACAATTCTTTTATCCGTGGAATTATTTATGTGTTTATTTTCCTTGAACTTTATTCTTTTAAAAATGTTTTTTCCATAAGTTTTGGGTTCCAATTGCACTACAACCCTTTGTTAAGTTCTTTTAAAAATCCCACCAAAATTTGGGGATGACATAGGATGTCCCTAAATTACTTTTGTGCAAAAAGATCTTTTAGTATTTGGAAAATTTGAGCTCTACACCAAGTTTTCAAATCTGGTCCAGATTGCACTTTTGCACTACAACCTTTTTAAATATTTCTTTAAAACTTCCACCAAAATTAGGGGAGGTCAGTAGGATTATATTATTCATCTTCGTGCAAAAACCCACTGGTGTTCTTTGGAAAATTTGAGCAAATCACCCTCTTTTGCTCTCTGGTCCAGTTTGACATTTTCATCGCAACCACATTTTAACTTCCCTTTTCCGATGATTCCTTTTCCTACTTATAGTCCTCCATACAAAACCCTTAAGTCCAGGAGGATGGACCTATTGGAGTATTTTTGGTCCATGAAACTAAGCCTTTTAGTTTCTGTCCAGAAATGGTTTCCTCAAAAACTTCCACTAGCAAGTTTCTGTTTTTGCCAAACTGATCTTACCACACTCTTTTTCATCTAAAGAGACTATGATCTAGAGAGTTTGGCCACCCCAAGAAATGCCTAGGTGCCCTTGGCATTTTGTCAAACACCTTATGTGCATGGTCAGTTTTGACATAGTTTCTGGTTTGTACATTGGACCTGCTTGCTTTGCCTAACCAGCATGTCTAATGGCTTTACCCTAGCCTATAGCCCCACCCTGCTAACCCTCATGTGATTTGGAGCCTCTTGGCAAGCGTTGGCATTTTGTCAACGCCGGCGGCGTCAAGGTGTAGCGCCAGAGCGCACGCTTTTGCATCGCCAGACCGAAGTCGCCAAGGCCCCACTGCCGTCGCCTCACGCGTGTTCTGGCCTCTCCCCACTCACAGCCAACGCGCCCCGACTCCTCCCTAGCCGCAGAGCCGCCCTGGCCCTCTCCTAGCGCCCTACAGCGCCACCGACGCAAGCCGCCACCGCCGCTCCGACAGCCCTACCCTGGACGGCGCCGCCCGAGCCACATCAAGGCCACCGCCTCGAACAGCTCGATCTCATCCGCAGGCCCGTCCACTAGCTCGCATCGCCGCCAGGTCGCCCTGCTGCAACAGAGAGGCGGTTCGCCGTCGAGCTTATCTCCGGCCGTCGTGGAACCGACCTAGTCACACTGTAAGTAGGAGCCCCCGAGCTCATCCAAGCACTTAGGCGACCTCAGGCCACCCCCATAGAGCCCCCACAGCCAGTAATCGTCGGGGGGAAGTCGTCTTCCCCGTCTCCGGCCAGCTCGGCCGCCGCCGCCCTCCAGCGCCATGCGTCGCAATCAGAGCCTCCCCTGCCCTCCCAACACCACCGTCCGACTCCCCTTGATCGTGCGGAGCCACCCATCCCCTCACCCTCGACCGGGAGCCACCGTAGCCCAAACCCCCAACTCACCCGAAGCTGCCGTCCGCTTGGCGGAGCTTCGCCGGCGACTCCTCCATCCTCGCCACCTCTCGACCACCGGAGGACCGCCTGGCCTGGCGGATCCATCCCTGCCCTCCGGATCCCGTGAGGAGCCGCTGCTCACGGGCGTTGATCGCCGAGCCCCCGCCTGCTCGCCAGAGGAGGAAGGAGGCGGGCGACTGGTCAAACCTGACCAAGGGCCCCTGGACCCACTCACAAGAACCCCGAGCCGGTCCACGCTGGCTAAGTGGAGGCGTAAACGCAAAGTACGTGTTCGACGTGTACATATTCGAAGCGTTTTCTTTTCTTTTTCTGTTTTATTTTGAAACCAGATGTTTGACTAAACTTTGACTGGCAATAACTTTTTAAATATAACTCCAAATGAGTCGATTCTTTTTCCTACCTCTCTCAAATATTGTCTAGTTTATTTTCAGATTTATTTGAAAAAATTTCAGACAACTGTTTCGTACTGTTTTGAAACTATGTATTAATTTGAATATTTTCAAAAATAGGATTTGTTGGAGAAAGAAGAAAACTTTCAAAGTTTTGGAATGCACCCTGCCTCTCCACAACTTGAAGGCAAGCATTCTGAACCCTGGCATAATATTTTTGTGTGCTGTTTGACACGATTATAACACCACCTTAATACGGAGAACTCGTTATTTTATGTGGTGATACGATCATTTGCATGAATGCATATTGGAGATTTCCTTGCTGTTGGAAATGGATATACTTGTAATCATCCTCATATGCCTTTCATGCCTGCCGGAAAGAAATCCGGGAAAGCCCCTGCCTTGGGTAGGTATGAGCTTGTCTCCGGTCTTCGTCAAGACGGTTATTCCCGGTATGGCATAGTAGGATATGATGAGTGGTGATTCTGTTGGTTGAAACATCTTTGTTATGCTAATCATGCAGGAATACTTAAACCTCCTGAGTCGACCGTAGATCGAGTCTTGTTCCGGTAACCCCCATACTTGTTTCGTACTACAACGTGTCCCTGCCATAGGTAGGGTACGGTTCAGTAAGTTGTCAACCCTTCCTAGCACACACACCGCATGTAGAGGCCATGGTGGAAGATACCGGTCTGCATCTCAGTAGCCATGCCACCTGGTCCGGGGGCATGGGTGTTTCCGGTTGGGACCGAGAGGGGGGCACCCCTTAGAGCGCGCGATATAAATTTGATCCCATGCTACGCGAGGTTGTAGCCTCCCCACTTAAACTTTAGCTTGACAGGTGTCGTGGCAGGTGTTTCATGGCCACTTCATCATTGCCGCCGCCAATCTGAACAGCCACTCGGTAGTCGTCAAGCCAAGTATCAGGCTTGGACTCACCAGTGAACTTATCGACTCGATCGCCAACCTGAAGTTGGGAGGAATCACCGCGCCCTCGATGGCTCACTGAAGCACTCGTCCCGAGACGCACTCTGCTGCTGGTGGGTACATCTCTGTCATGACCTCCTCGGTGAGCTCTGTTCTCGCCGACCAAACCTCGAACGAGAATGGATCTCGCATTAAAGCTCGGTTCTTCCGGGGTCGACCGAATCCTTCGCCAAAGACTGTGAGGGCATCTGTCATCCTGCTGTCGAGGCACGTACGACCCACTCCTTGGGGGAGGGGTGGGCACTCGACGTCGATCATTGCGATCGAGTTGGTGATCATACTGCTCACGGTTCCTACACTGATCTCGCCGGTCTCCATGCCCCTCACGCCTCGGCGGCAATCTTGGGCTGTGAGCCGACTGAACTGTATCTGCAACAACGGATTTGTGGATCCTATTCCGCGATCGTGATATGTTTAAATTCTGGTCTCCGCTGCCCGGAGTAATGCTCATATCTGCAACAAGCCTCGCCAGCCTCGGATCGAAGGCTGAATCGACTCTGCTATACGGGCCGCAACTGCTAAATTCTGAATCGGAGTTCGATATACTTGAGTCGGTGACTGAAAGAGCTGACGTTGACTGGATCCTGAGACCCGTTGTCCCGCTCGTTCGTCGAGTACTCGCTGGAGGTTCTCCAGTCGAGTGCACTCAGCCAAGTTAGCCAAGCGCGCGTCCTCTAAAGCACGAGCCCCGGGGGTCTCTCCAATGATAGGAGTGTGAAGTGCATCCACGTTCCGGCGGCGAAGTTCCTCCCTCTGCAGCGAAGTGAGGGGCTCGAGGAGGTACTCTTCATGGGCATGCGACGGAGCGCCTCCGCCGTCGCCACCGTCAGCGCGGGGAAAGCCGGGAGGACCGCGTGGTCGATCGACCATCAGGACCTCCGCCGCTGGATCACTGCTGTCGCACTCGGATGCAGTCTCTGCGGAGCTAGTCGAATAGGCCGTAGAGAGATTCGTCGGGCTCGATCGCCGCGACTTGGGGGGTGGCCGACTGGCGAGCCACCGCGTGCCTCACCCACCGCTGAAGCCTCGACCGACCGGAACGCTTGCGCCGGCGGGCAACAGGGAGGGAGGACACCACAGGAGCCGACCGATACTGGGTCGACGGCTGCCGCAAGAGGACGCCACGAACGCATGCGCGAAAGTGCGTTGCCCCGCGAACGGGGAGCGCGTCGACGTCGAGTGGTGCCTCCTGAAGCCAAGCGGAGTCGTCGGCGACGAACACGAGCGTGCCGAGACAGATCTCGCGGCCCTCAGCCAAACCTCTGCCTGAAACCATGATGAAGGGGATCAAAAAACTGCAACTTCTCCAACAAGTCGCTAAGACACCTGCCCTACGGTGGGCGCCAACTGTCGTGATTCTAAGTCTGACAGTAGAATGGGGGGTAGGTATGGAGAGGCAAGATCCTAGCTATGGAGTAGTTGTATACGCACTAGTTTTTACGAGTTCAGGCCCTTCTCGGAGGAAGTAATAGCTCTACGTCTCGGAGCCCGGAGGCGGTCGACTGGACTATGCGTGTATGAATTACAGGGGTGCGAACCTTTTACACTGAGGACGGGGATGACTTATATAGAGTTCGCTGCACCCTCCGCCCTCGCTATGCAGGGTTTAAGGTACATTAAGGTCGGGCGTTACTGGTAACGCCACAAATAAAGTGCTATGATGACCATAAAAGCTATTTAATGACCGATCGTTAGCGTGCAGAGTGACTTTAGATCTCCTGGCTGTCGAGTGGTTGGCTTCATGGTCGAGTGTCTTCGAGTCTGTCAAGTGGAACACTTCTGAGTCGATTGAAAGATGATTCTTCTAAAGATATCCTTGGAAAAGGTATCTTGGACAGATCCATGACCCTACCCTAGGTACATAGTTTCATCAGGTGCGGCCGTCGAACACCATGACGAACGACGGGCAGTTGAGGTTGGCCACGCCGCCGGGGATCGTCCTCTCGCACTTGCTCAGCTCCGCACGAACTGCTGCGTGCCGGCGTCGTACACCAGGCCTGGGTCCATGGCGAGCCGCGGGAGCACGAGCCCGGCCCTGGCGGCCAGCGGCGTCGCGCCCATGACGGCGGCGCCGACGGCACTGCCGCTGTCCACGATGTCTCTGCCGTTCTTGTCGAGCGGGCCGGCGGTCGTCACCAGCGCCGAACGGATCATGGCCGGCGTCCACTCGCCGTGCCGCTTCTTGATCAGCGCCGCGACGCCGGCGACGTGCGGGCACGCCATCGAAGTCCCCGATAGGATGTTGTACTCGACTCTCCGCGGGTCCATGTCGGAGTCAGATGGCGGGGTGGCACCTGACCAGGCGGCGAGGATGTTCACTCCCGGCGCGATGACGTCCGGCTTCAGGATCTCCGGGACAATCGGGTTGGGGCCCCGTGAGGAGAAGCCCGCCACCATCGGCGCCCGGTTCTCGCCGGTGACCATGTCGCAGGTGAAGTTGAAGGACGCCACCGGGTACGCTACGGACGACATGTAATCGGCCAGCTTCTTGCCGCCGGTGGAGCTGAGCAAGATACCGGGAAGGTTGAAGGGTTCGGCCATTACCGTGTCCAAGAACCTTTCCGTACTATAGGCGGAAACTATCCCGGCCAGGACGACGAAGACGCCTCTGCGCTCAGCGCCGAACGTGGCGACGGCGACGAGGTCGTCGTAGAAGGCTTCCACGGGGCCTCCGAGGGACATGGAGATGAGATCCACGCCGTCGCTTACCGCGGCATCGATCGCCGCGGTAATGGCCGACAAGGAGCATCCGTCCATGGGTGTGCACGCCTTGTACATGGCGATCCTTGCCCTGCGAGCCACGCCGCTCGCTCTCCCGCCCGCGAACTTGAAGAGATCGGCCGAGGGGACCTCGGAGCCTGCAGCCGTTGACGACACGTGCGTTCCGTGCCCCTCGATGTCCCTCGGACTCGAATCGGCTGTGACGAAGGACTTGGCGCCGACGAGCTTGTTGTTGCACAAGCTGGCGTTGAATCCCGGCGCGTCCACGCACTTGCCCCTCCAGGTGGACCTGACGGGGCCGAGCCCGGTGTCGCCGAAGCTGGCGCGCTCCGGCCAGATGCCGGTGTCGACGAAGCCGATGATGACGCCGTCGCCGAACTCGGCGTCCGGCCACGCGCCGAAGTCGTCGTGGAGGCCCATGAACCACGGCGACCTCGTGGTCTGGGTGTGGTACAGCCTGTCCTTGTACAAGCGGGACACGCCGGGGACGGTCGCCATGCGCTAGGCCTCGCCGTCGGTGAGACGTGCCGCAAAACCGTGCATGACGGTGCCGTAGGTGTACTGGATGCGGTTGGAGTTCTTGCCCACCATGGACGCGTACCAGCGCTCCAGGGTGTCGAACTTGGACGGCTTGGCGAGGTGGTTGGTGAGGACGATGTAGGTGCTCGAGGTCGAAGGATGAGGCTGCTTGTGCTCCTCGGCAATGGCGTTCTTGGGCTTCGGGGTGACGGAGGAGTGCGTGGACTGGACAAGGAGAAGTAGCAGGGAGCAGCGCAAGAGGATGGAGATCATGGAAGCCATTGTTGGATTGTGTGTGGAGTCGAGTGGTGGAGGAACGCATGCGAGTGGTGGGTTTTATAGAGCTTGAGCAGCGCTACCGGACAAGGCGTGCATGCCTGTTTTTTTAGAACGAAGACTCGCGTAGAGCCTGGCTTTGAATTAACAAAGCCATCAACCGGCCAAGATTACATCTCAACAAACCAAACACACAACTCATCAAGAAAAAAAAAAAGAAAACAAAAAAGGCAGCAAGATACAACGACGG
This sequence comes from Aegilops bicornis, assembly GCA_021605145.1. Lineage (NCBI taxonomy): Eukaryota > Viridiplantae > Streptophyta > Magnoliopsida > Poales > Poaceae > Aegilops > Aegilops bicornis. The sequence continues at coordinate 535,874,657 of CM038671.1, read as the reverse complement.
CAGGGAGCAGTTCACAGACCACAACAAGCTAAAGAAGATCGACAATGAGCACCTAGCTTGGGGATGACAATGCCCTCTTGCACACATGAAGTCTAGGATAGGAGTAGGAGAATGCCGACGCAGAAGAGGAAGAACAGACGCCGCCGAGCAGGCCAGCCGTCGCCAAAACACCAGGGCCCCAGCGAAAAACACTACCATCCGGATCCATCTTCGAAGAAGGCCCCTGCCTCCTCGCCTGACTCGGAAGGCGCCGCACTGTCGACAGATGGACATGTTCACCCCAGAACCTGGATGGTCGGCATCGATGGAAACCACAGGAGCGGAACCAGGCAGTCCTGTCTTGTCGCCAACTTCTCACCTGAAGCAGAACATCACCGAAATCCAGAAACCCGAGCACACAAAAGACAAGCCGCCAGGATGAAGGAAAGAGCAACAGCCAGGACCAAGATAAAAAAATATAAGCTTTGGCTCTACGGCTCGCTGGAGTGACACCAACGGAAGGGATCCCTCTCCCCTCCTGTCCAGGAACCACGAGCACCGGACAGGGGCACTACAGGAGCATGGAGAGCACCCAATCATCATGGTCCCTCACCAGGGAGGGTACCACCACCACTGGAGAAACACTGTCACCGCCGACACCCACCACACACATCTCAGCAAAGTCCAACAACCTGTTGGAAATATGCCCTAGAGGCAATAATAAAAGATTATTATTATATTTCCTTGTTCATGATAATCGTCTGTTGTTCATGCTATAATTGTGTTATCCGGAAATCGTAATACATGTCTGAATACATAGACCACAACATATCCCTAGTAAGCCTCTAGTTGACTAGCTCGTTGATCAACTGATAGTCATGGTTTCCTGACTATGGGCATTGGATGTCGTTGATAACGGGATCACATCATTAGGAGAATGATGTGATGGACAAGACCCAATCCTAAGCATAGCACAAGATCGTGTAGTTCGTTTGCTAGAGCTTTTCCAATGTCAAGTATCTTTTCCTTAGACCATGAGATCCTGTAACTCCCGGATACCGTAGGAGTGCTTTGGGTGTACCAAACGCTGCAACGTGAATCGGGTGACTATAAAGGTATACTACGGGTATCTCCGAAAGTGTGTGTTGGGTTGACGGATCGAGATCGATTTGTCACTCCGTATGACGGAGAGGTATCTCTGGGCCCACTCGGTAATGCATCATCATAATGAGCTCAAAGTGTTTGGTCACAGGATCATGCATTACGGTACGAGTAAAGTGACTTGCCGGTAACGAGATTGAACGAGGTATTGGGATACCGACGATCGAATCTCGGGCAAGTAACGTACCGATTGACAAAGGAAATTGTATACGGGGTTGCTTGAATCCTCGACATCGTGGTTCATCCGATGAGATCATCGAGGAGCATGTGGGAGCTAACATGGGTATCCAGATCCCGCTGTTGGTTATTGACCGGAGAGTCGTCTCGGTCATGTTCACGTGTCTCCCGAACCCGTAGGGTCTACACAGTTAAGGTTCGTGACGCTAGGGTTGTAGAGATATGAGTATGCAGTAACCCGAAAGTTGTTCGGAGTCCCGGATGAGATCCCGGACGTCACGAGGAGTTCCGGAATGGTCCAGAGGTGAAGAATTATATATAGGAAGTGCAGTTTCGGCCATCGGGAAAGTTTCGGGGGTCACCGGTATTGTACCGACCACCGGAAGGGTCCCGAGGTCCACCGGGTGGGGCCACCTATCCGGAGGGCCCGTGGGCTGAAGTGGGGAGGAACCAGCCCCTGGTGGGCTGGTGCGTCCCCTTGGGGCCCCCTCGCCTAGGGGTTGGGAAACCCTAGGGGTGGGGGCGCCCACCTGCTTGGGGGCAAGCCACCCCCTGGCCGCCCCTTGAGATCCCATCTCTCGGGGCGGCGCCTTTGGGGGCCTATATAAAGAGGGGGAGGGAGGGCAGCCGCACCCATGCTCTTGGCGCCTCCCTCTCCCCCTGCTACACCTCTCCCTCTCGTAGAAGCTCGGCGAAGCTCTGCCGAGATCACTGCTGCATCCACCACCACGCCGTCGTGCTGCTGGATCTCCGTCAACCTCTCCTCCCCCTTGCTGGATCAAGAAGGAGGAGACGTCTTCCCCAACCATACGTGTGTTGAACGCGGAGGTGCTGTCCGTTCAGCTCTAGGATCATCGGTGATTTGGATCATGACGAGTATGACTCCCTCAACCCCGTTCTCTTGAACGCTTCCGCTCGTGATCTACAAGGGTATGTAGATGCACTCCTCTCTCTCGTTGCTAGATGAACTCATAGATTGATCTTGGTGAAAGCGTAGAAAAATTTTATTTTCTGCAATGTTCCCCAACAATGGCATCATGAGCTAGGTCTATGCGTAGTTCTCTTTGCACGAGTAGAACACAATTTGTTGTGGGCGTAGAAGTTGTCAAATTTCTTGCGGCTACTAGTCTTATTTTGCTTCAGCGGTATTGTGGGATGAAGCGGCCCGGACCGACCTTACACGTGCGCTTACGTGAGACAAAGTTCCACCGGTCGACATGCACTAGTTGCATAAGGTGGCTAGCGGGTGTCTGTCTCTCCCACTTTAGTTGGAGCGGATTCGATGAAAAAGGTCCTTATGAAGGGTAAATAGAAGTTGACAAATCACGTTGTGGCTTATAACGTAGGTAAGAAAACGTTCTTGCTAGAACCCTATTGCAGCCACGTAAAACATGCAACAATAATTAGAGGACGCCTAACTTGTTTTTGCAGCAATTGCTTTGTGATGTGATATGGCCAAAAGTTGTGATGAATGATGTATATGTGATGTATGAGATCATGTTCTTGTAATAGGAATCACGACTTGCATGTCGATGAGTATGACAACCGGCAGGAGCCATAGGAATTGTCTTAATTATTGTATGACCTACGTGTCATTGATTCAACGCCATGTAATTACTTTACTTTATTGCTAAACCGTTAACCATAGTAGTAGAAGTAATAGTTGGCGAGCAACCTCATGGAGACACGATGATGGAGATCATGATGATGGAGATCATGGTGTCATGTCGGTGACAAGATGATCATGGAGCCCCGAAGATGGAGATCAAAGGAGCTATATGATATTGGCCATATCATGTCACTATTATTTGATTGCATGTGATGTTTATCATGTTTATGCATCTTGTTTACTTAGAACGACGGTAGTAAATAAGATGATCCCTCATAATAATTTCAAGAAAGTGTTCCCCTAACTGCAGCCAAGTGCGAAGTTCGTTGTTTCAAGCACCACGTGATGATCGGGTGTGATAGATTCTAACATTCACATACAACGAGTGTAAGACAGATTTACACATGCAAAACACTTAGGTTAACTTGACGAGCCTAGCATGTACGCACATGGCCTCGGAACACGTAGACCGAAAAGGTCGAACATGAGTCGTATGGAAGGTACGATCAACATGGAGATGTTCACCGATGATAGCTAGTCCGTCTCACGTGATGATCGGACCACGACCTAGTCGACTCGGATCATGTAACACTTAGATGACTAGAGGATGTCTAATCTGAGTGGGAGTTCATTAAATAATTTGATTAGATGAACTTGGTTATCTTGAACTTAGTCTAAACCTTTGCATAAATGTCTTGTAGATCAAATGGCCAACGCTCATGTCAACATGAACTTCAACGCATTCCTAGAGAAAACCAAGCTGAAAGATGATGGCAGCAACTATATGGACTGGGTCCTAACCCGAGGATCATCCTCATAGCTGCCAAGAAAGCATATGTCCTAGAAGGACCGCTAGGTGAAGCACCCATCCTGTAGAACCAAGATGTTATGAACGCTTGGCGATCCACGTCTTGATGATTACTCCCTCGTTCGATGCGGCATGCTTTACAGCTTAGAACCGGGGCTCCAAAAGCGTTTTGAGCAACACAGAGCATATGAGATGTTCGAGGAGCTGCAAATGGTTTTCCAAGCTCATGTCCGGGTCGAGAGATATGAAGTCTCCGACAAGTTCTATAGTTGTAAGATGGACGAAAACAGTTCTGTCAGTGAGCACATACTCAAAATGTCCGGGTTGCACAACCGCCCCGTCTCAGCTGGACATTAACCTCCGGACGAGGCGATCATTGACAGAATCCTTCAACGCTCCCACCGAGCTACAAGAGCTTTGTGATGAACTACAATATGCAGGGATGGTGAAAACTATTGTCAAGTATTTTCAATGCTGAAATCAGCAGAGGTAGAAATCAAAAAGGAACATCAAGTGTTGATGGTCAATAAAACCACTAAGTTCAAGAAGGGCAAGGGTAAGAAGAACTTCAAGAAGGACGGCAAGGAAGTTGCCGCGCCCGGTAAGCCGATTGCGGGAAGAAGTCAAAGAATGGACCCAAGCCCGAGATCGAAAGTGCTTTAATTGCAAAGGGAAGGGTCACTGGAAGCGGAACTGCCCCAAATACTTAGCAGACAAGAAGACCGGCAACACTAAAGGTATATGTGATATACATGTAATTGATGTGTACCTTACCAGTGCTCGTAGTAGCTCCTGGGTATTTGATACCGGTGCCGTTGCTCATATTTGTAACTCAAAGCAGGAGCTACGGAATAAGCGGAGACTGGCAAAGGACGAGGTGACGATGCGCGTCGGGAATGGTTCCAAGGTCGATGTGATCACCGTCGGCACGCTACCTCTACATTTACCTACGGGATTAGTTTTAAACCTCAATAATTGTTATTTAGTGCCAAGTTTGAGCATGAACATTGTATCTGGATCTCGTTTAATACGAGATGGCTACTCATTTAAATCCGAGAATAATGGTTGTTCTATTTATATGAGAGATATGTTTTATGGTCATGCCCCGATGGTCAATGGTTTATTCTTAATGAATCTCGAGCGTGATGTTACACATATTCATAGTGTGAATACCAAAAGATGTAAGGTTGATAACGATAGTCCCACATACTTGTGTAATTGCCGCCTTTGGTCACATTGGTGTCAAGCGCATGAAGAAGCTCCGTGCTGATGGACTTTTAGAGTCTCTCGATTATGAATCATTTGACACATGCGAGCCATGCCTCATGGGCAAAATGACCAAGACTCCGTTCTCCGGAACAATGGAGCGAGCAACCAACTTATTGGAAATTATACATACTGATGTAAGCGGTCCAATGAGCGTTGAGGCTCATGGAGGATATCAAGTTATGTTCTCACTCTCAATGATGACTTAAGTAGATATGGGTATGTCTACTTGATGAAACACAAGTCTGAGACCTTTGAAAAGTTCAAGGAATTTCAGAATGAGGTAGAGAATCAACGTGACCGAAAAATAAAGTTCTTACGATCAGATTGTGGAGGAGAATATTTAAGTCACAAATTTGGTACGCACTTAAGGAAATGTGGAATCGTTTCACAACTCACGCCGCCTGGAACACCTCAGGGTAACGGTGTAAACGAACGTCGTAATCGCACTCTATTGGATATGGTGCGATCTATGATGTCTCTTACCGATTTACCGCTATCATTTTGGGGATACGCTCTAGAGACAGCTACATTCACTTTAAATAGGGCACCGTCTAAATCCGTTGAGATGACACCGTATGAATTATGGTTTGGGAAGAAACCTAAGCTGTCGTTTCTAAAAGTTTGGGGATGCGATGCTTATGTCAAGAAACTTCAACCCGAAAAGCTCGAATCCAAGTCGGAAAATGCGTCTTCATAGGATACCCTAAGGAAACCATTGGGTATACCTTCTACCTTAGATCCGAAGGCAAGATCTTTGTTGCCAAGAACGGATCCTTCCTCGAGAAAGAGTTTCTCTCGAAGGAGTAAGTGGGAGGAAAGTAGAACTCGATGAAGTACTACCTCTTGAACCGGAAAGTAGTGCAGCTCAGAAAATGTTCCTGTGGTGCCTACACCGACCGAGAGGAAATTAATGATGATGATCAAGGTACTTCAGATCAAGTTGCTACTGAACTTCGTAGGTCCACAAGGACACATTCCACACCAGAGTGGTATGGCAACCCTGTCCCGGAAATCATGTTGTTAGACAACGGTGAACCTTAGAACTATGAAGAAGCAATGGCGGGCCTAGATTCCAACAAATGGTTTGAAGCCATGCAATCCGAGATAGGATCCATGTATGAAAACAAAGTATGGACTTTGACAGACTTGCCCGATGATCGGCGAGCGATAGAAAACAAATGGATCTTTAAAAAGAAGACGAACGCGGATGGTAATGTTACCATCTATAAAGCTCGACTTTTCGCTAAGGGTTATCGGCAAGTTCAAGGGGTTGACTACGATGAGACTTTCTCTCCCGTAGCGAAGCTGAAGTCCGTCCGAATCATGTTAGCAATTGCCGCATACTATGATTATGAGATATGGCAAATGGACGCCAAAAGCGGCATTCCTTAACGACTATCTTAAGGAAGAACTGTGATATGATGCAGCGGAAGGTTTTATGCGACCCTAAGAATGCTAACAAGGTATGCAAGCTCCAGCGATCCATTTATGGGCTGGTGCAAACATCTCGAGTTGGAACATTCGCTTTGATGAGATGATCAAAGCGTTTGGGTTTATGCATTATGGAGAAGCCTGCGTTTACAAGAAAGTGAGTGGGAGCTCAGAGCATTTCTCATATTATATGTAGATGACATACTTTTGATGGGAAATGATATAGAACTCTTGGACAAAGATTAAGGCCTACTTGAATAAGTGTTTTTCAATGAAGGACCTTGGAGAAGCTGCTTACATATTAGGCATCAAGATCTATAGGGATAGATCAAGACGCCTCATAGGTCTTTCACAAAGCACATACCTTGATAAGATATTGAAGAAGTTCAATATGGATCAGTCTAAGAAGGTGCTCTTGCCTATGTTGCAAGGTGTGAAATTGAGCTCGGCTCAATGTCCGACCACGAGAAGATATAGAAGAGATGAGTGTCATCCCCTATGCCTCAGCCATAGGGTCTATTATGTATGCCATGTTGTGTACCAGCCCTGATGTAAGCCTTGCCGTAAGTTTGGTAGGAAATTATCAAAGTAATCCCGGCAAGGAACACCGGACAACGGTCAAGAATATCCTGAAGTACCTGAAAAGGACTAAGGATATGTTTCTCGCTTATGGAGGTGACGAAGAGCTCGTCAGAAGGGGTTACGCCGACGCTAGCTTCGACACGCATCCGGATGACTTTAAGTCATAAACCGGATACGTGTATATGTTGAATGGTGGAGCAAGTAGTGCAGCCGCAAGCGTAGCGTCGTGGCGGGATCTACATGTGAAGCGGAGTACATGGCAGCCTCGTGAGGCAGCGCATGAAGCAATATGGATGAAGGAGTTCATCACCGACCTAGGAGTCATACCCAATGCGTCGGGGCGATCACTCTCTTCCGTGACAACACCGAGCTATTGCCCTTGCCAAGGAGCCCAGGTTTCACAAGAAGACCAGGCACATCAGCGTCGCTTCAACTCCATCCGCGAAAATGTTCAAGATGGAGACATAGATATTTGCAAAGTGCATACGGATCTGAATGTCGCAGATCCATTGACTAAACCTCTTCCATGAAAGCAAAACATGATCAACACCAAAACTCTATGGGTGTTCGATTCATCACAATGTAACTAGATTATTGACTCTAGTGCAAGTGGGAGACTGTTGGAAATATGCCCTAGAGGCAATAATAAAAGATTATTATTATATTTCCTTATTCATGATAATCGTCTGTTGTTCGTGCTATAATTGTGTTATCCGGAAATCGTAATACATGTGTGAATACATAGACCACAACATGTCCCTAGTAAGCCTCTAGTTGACTAGCTCGTTGATCAACTGATAGTCATGGTTTCCTGACTATGGGCATTGGATGTCGTTGATAACGTGATCACATCATTAGGAGAATGATGTGATGGACAAGACCCAATCCTAAGCATTGCACAAGATCGTGTAGTTCGTTTGCTAGAGCTTTTCCAATGTCAAGTATCTTTTCCTTAGACCATGAGATCGTGTAACTCCCGGATACCGTAGGAGTGCTTTGGGTGTACCAAACGTCGCAACGTAATTGGGTGACTATAAAGGTATACTACGGGTATCTACTAAAGTGTCTGTTGGGTTGACACGGATCGAGATCGGATTTGTCACTCCGTGATGACGGAGAGGTATCTCTGGGCCCACTCGGTAATGCATCATCATAATGAGCTCAAAGTGACCAAGTGTTTGGTCACGGGATCATGCATTACTGATGCAGTAAAGTGACTTGCCGATAATCTAGATTGAACGAGGTATTGGGATACCGACGATCGAAACTTCGGCAAGTAACGCATCGATCGACAAAGGAAATTGTATACGGGGTTGCTTGAATCCTCGACATCGTGGTTCATCCGATGAGATCATCGAGGAGCATGCGGGAGCCAACATGGGTATCCAAATCCCGCTGTTGGTTATTGACCGGAGTGTCGTCTCGGTCATGTCTACGTGCCTCCCGAACCCGTAGGGTCTACACACTCAAGGTTCGGTGACGCTAGGGTTGTAGAGATATGAGTATGCAGTAACCCGAAAGTTGTTCGAGTCCGGATGAGATCCTCGGACGTCATGAGGAGTTCCGGAATGGTCCGGAGGTGAAGAATTATATATAGGAAGTGCAGTTTCGCCATCGGGAAAGTTTCGGGGTCACGGTATTGTACCGGGACCACTGGAAGGGTCCGAGGTCCACCGGTGGGGCCACCTATCCCGGAGGGCCCCGTGGGCTGAAGTGGGGAGGAACCAGCCCCTGGTGGGCTGGTGCGCCTCTTTGGGCCCCCCACGCCTAGGGTTGGGAAACCCTAGGGGTGGGGCGCCCACCCCGGCTTGGGGGCAAGCCACCTCTGCCGCCCCTTGGAGATCCCATCTCTGGCCGGGCGCCCCTTGGGGGGCCTATATAAAGAGGGGGAGGGAGGGCAGCCACACCCATGCTCGTGGCGCCCCTCTCCCCCTGCTACACCTCTCCCTCTCGTAGAAGCTTGGCTCTGCCGAGATCATCACGCATCCACCACCACGCCCGTCAGGTTGCTGGATCTCCGTCGGCCTCTCCTCCCCTTGCTAGATCAAGAAGGAGGAGACGCCTTCCCAACCGTCGTGTGTTGAACGCGGATGTCTGTCAAAGACTAGGATCATCGATGATTTGGATCATGACGAGTACGACTCCCTCAACCCCGTTCTCTTGAATGCTTCCGCTCGCGATCTACAAGGGTATGTAGATGCACTCCTCTCTCTCGTTGCTAGATGAACTCATAGATTGATCTTGGTGAAAGCGTAGAAAATTTTTATTTTATGCAACGTTCACCAACACAACCATACTTGTTCCCTAAGCGGCGCCTTCAGGAAGGATACGGCGCCAAGGGCGTCGCCGCCGCCCAACAAAGTTGGGGTTTTCACCCGGGAAGCCAAGGGGAAGGGGACGGGGACAATATATCTGACGGCGCCTCCAGGAAGGTGAGTGGCGCCCGTGGGCGTCACCGCCGTCGAAGCCGGCAGAGCGGCTTGGGATTTCTCCCAGTCGAATGTACCCGTCACCGGCACCCACCCAGCGGAGGAATGGCGTCTGCGACGAGGCAAACCAGAGCTGGGGGGTGAGGATCCGCCGAATCAGCAGCGGAAGGGAGAAGGCGGCCAGATCTAGCGGCGTCGGAGCAGAGGCCGTCGCCGCACCCTGGCTCGCATCCACCGCAGAGCTCGCCGCCCGCACGGTCAAGATCTGCGACCCGCGCCACCTTGCGCCCGAGGTCCGTGGCGCCTAACCAACCGGGCCGCCGCCCAGATCTCGAAGTCTCTCAAGGGCAAAGACAGGCAGCAAGAGGCCCCGCCCGCCAACTTCATCAAGGCGCCCGGGCTTGGCCGGCGGCCGCTTCGGGCGGCGGCGAGGGGAGGGAGAGAGGGAGGAGGGGCCGGCGGCGGGGCTAGGGTTTGAACCCCCGAGCCGCCCGAGAGGGGCGACGCGAGGGGAGGGGAGGGGAGGGGAGATGCATGCGTGTTCAGATCAGCAAGAAAATGCATCGCCAAGAGAAAATATTTTGCATCACACACCTGTTAGGCTCATGATCTCATCCCATTTCTATCTTAGTTTGAAGCTTGCATTACCATGTTTAGCTAAATATATCATCATGGTGGCTCAGCTACAGCTAGTGGATGGTAGATGCATGGTGATCCAGACCTGGTGGAAGGTAAATGTAGCCTCGAAGCAAAAACTATTGGGCTTTGTTTTGCAATGGAACAATTTTTTATTGATATTTTGTAACAAGACCTGTGGGTAGTGACATAAGCAGTTTTTTACAGCAAGCCCCAAGGTCACATGGATGAGCAAACTAGTCTCCATTTCAAGTCCTGGACGTAGGGTTATGCTAGGCAAATGCATAGGCACAACTTTGCCATCCACAGCTCCATTATTCGTGATGAAACAGACTTCCAAACAAACAAGGAAGGAGTGAAACGGCCTGCACTCTGCCCGTTTGTCTTTTCCTAAAAACTCAACTTGCCTTGTCCCCCCGTCGAGTGAAGCACACAACACATGCAAGCGCACTGGCTTTCAGTTAACGTTCTAGCTTTGTGCAATGCCTCATCTGTCAGCAATAGCACAGGATGCCAGGCAGGGCTATGTTTCAGTCCCTGATGCAGAAAACTTGGTACTTCCTCCCACACAAAAATGCACATCGCTCATGGTACTACAAGATCATCAGCGTCAAGAAGCTAGCAAGTACTACTAGTAACATCCATTACACTTTCCCATGAGAACTTAAACAGCCATACGCAAGGGCACAACTATTTGGATCTCCTAGTACTAAAACGCCTTCCATGCTGATGCTCGTTACCTGTGATCAAGGGAAATAGCGAAAAGATAAGAATGATGACAAGTCAAGTCCCAGCACATAACTCCCGCAAAAAAAAAAAAATGATCATGCATCGAGTCAATTGCGCAAAAAAAAAAAAAAAGTGGAGAAAACCACCACACTTGAGGCAATTGAGTAAAAAGAAACTTTGAAGTTTTGGCAGAAACAGCCAGCATTCGGTAAAAAAAACACGGATCGGGTGACAATCACCGAATGATGCTTAATCAAACCGGTGGGGCCCACCATAAGTGTTGACGTGGCAGTGAGGCATATATGGCACTTTAGGAGGAAATACTAAATGCTTCCATTTCTTGTGATTCGGCATGACCAACGCTCGATTCCGTTGCATCCATTTCGATTAGAAACCATGCATGTACCTAGTTCAGGGCATTCAGGAAATCCTGCATGTCCACAAGCACATAGAGATAACGCTACAAGAAAACTATGGTCAAATGACAAACTTCTCTGTAACCCAAACATTTACCGGCAATGAAAAAAAAAGACGAACAATATATTCCACGACACCACAAAACTAACAAGTTTCACGATCTTTCTTGCTACCAATGCTATTCCTAACTGTGAACCGGATGAGTACATTTTTCATCAACCACCAAAGTAGAAGTGTAATTATGCCTTTAAACATATTTTCGTATTGATGAGACATACTTATAGGGGACTAGTAAGTTTGCTAAGTAAATCTACACATGCTAGTCCCCATTGATACGTTGTGTTGGGGATCATAGACCCCCAAAAATTTCATTACTCGAGACGTGTGCAACACCGAAGATAAGCGTAGCTTTTCTTTTTATTATTGGGTTATAGGGTCCCACACTATTAAGAGGGGATGAAAGGGCTACAGAGGATTTGCTCAACTCACTACGATCATACCATGCATATTCTCTATTAAGTCCACATCCAAAATGCCACAATAAAATGCCTAAGTCAAAGTAGTCAAAAAGGGCAAAAGACAGTTAGTCAGACTGTCCAGTTTGCATCGTTCCAGAAGGCTTTTGAAGGAAGTCAGACATCTACAAAATTGTCCGAGGTCTTTCCACGTAGTCGAAACTATGCATACCAATCTGGGTTGGGATGTCTGGGATGCTTTGGCAAATGACCAAAAACTTCTCTCAGGAAGCCGGACAGATGTCGGACTGTCCATGGTTCGTCCAACATGTCGGACTATCCAGACCGAATCGGGTCGGGCTGTTTGGCCCCTGATGTGTGGCCTTGTTGACTGTTGTTGTCTCGGCTATCTGCTCTCTGCAGCGAACAACAACCAGACTGTCCCGGTGAATCCTGATAGGACTGTCCAGACACGATGAAAACAACTAATTTGAAATACACGATGAAAAACAACTAATTTTTTAAAAATACACATGGTTATAGAAGTCTTCATGTCACTGAATCACCACTCTTTATCTTGAATGTTTTTAATTTGTGTTTTTTTCTCTTGCCAATGCTAGGATTGCATGTCTTAGTGATTTGTTTACTTACAAGATGCCTATGTATAGGAAGTTGGTTATACTTAAATATATTTGATATATACTTTATGATGCTCCCTTTTATGCTTCAACTCGTGTTTATCATGTGAACGTCATTAAAATCTCAAGCCTATCTTAATGATTACTCTTACGTGAGGTATTACTAGCTTTGCTTGCTAGATTATCGATGCTATCATATGTCTCATTACCTTCCAGATATTAAGCCTGCCATGTTGCCCACATACAGCCTTGACTTCCAACTCCTAGCAAACCTTGTGATGGCTATGCTAGACATGCTTAACCTTTGCTTAGTGTCATGCATAGGGTTTGCAGAGTCCGTCTTATGCCATGTTGTTACCTTGTTACTCTTATCGGGATATCATGCTATAATGTTAAGTACTCCCATTGTCCCAAAATAAGTGTCTTTGATTTAGTACAAACTTGTACTAAATTAAAGACACTTATTTTGGGATTGAGGGAGTATATGATATTATTATATGGTAGTGCATAAGACGAAGGGTGGGAGGCTAGGCCGAATGCCTTACCGTTTTTCTTTCATTTGAGTTTCCCTAAGAATCGAGTTCTAGTTATAAAACCCATTAACAATGCAAGAATGTGCGCCTCTCCGAGCATAGCCACGCATACGCTTTTTACCGTCATTTGTGTTTCTTGTGCGTCAAGGAGGAAAGAAACAAATGTGAGCGAAGTCTCGCACCCCTCGCATATAGCGCCCATCGCTTGTTATGTCCTCCCAGCTAGGGTTCATGCCACGGCCGCCGCTGTTCGTGCTCTCTTCATCTCCTCCCAAGCTGGACCTCCTCCAACCCCATCTTCCCCGATCTCTCGACGATTTGGATCTCGGGAGCGAACGCAGGCGGGGACAGGCGATGAGGAGGGGTCGCCCGCCGCCGCCATCCCGGCTCAAAGGTCGCTGGGCGCCACTATCTTCCTCCTCCTTCGACTCAGACGCCGCTTCCTCTTCTCCACTACCTCACATGCTAGTGTTCCCTCTGCCTTCATCCCCATGCCTGCAGTGACGACTCAAGGAGGAGCTCCGGACTCGGCAGGAGGAGCTCGAGCAGCAGCGGTGGTCCACAACGCCATCACAGTCTTCCTCTGCAGGAGCAGCGCGGGCCGTAGATGTTGGAAATATGCCCTAGAGGCAATAATAAAAGCATTATTATTATATTTCCTTGTTCATGATGATTGTCTTTTATTCATGCTATAACTGTATTATCCGGAAATCGTAATACATGTGTGAATACATAGACTACAATACGTCCCTAGTAAGCCTCTAGTTGACTAGCTCGTTGGTCAACAGATAGTCATGGTTTCCTGACTATGGACATCGGATGTCATTGACAACGGGATCACGCCATTAGGAGAATGACGTGATGGACAAGACCCAATCCTAAGCATAGCACAAGATCGTGTAGTTCGTTTTGCTAGAGCTTTTCCAATGTCAAGTATATCTTCCTTAGACCATGAGATCGTGCAATTCCGGATACCGTAGGAGTGCTTTGGGTGTATCAAACGTCACAACGTGAATCGGGTGACTATAAAGGTGCACTACGTATCTCCGAAAGTGACCATTGGGTTGACACGGATCGAGACTGGGATTTGTCACTCCGTGTGCGGAGAGGTTTCACTGGGCCCACTCGGTAATGCATCATCATAATGAGCTCAAAGTGATCAAGTGTCCGTCACGGGATCATGCATTGCGGTACGAGTAAAGTGACTTGCGGTAACGAGACTAAACGAGGTATTGGGATACCGACGATCGAAGTCTCGGCAAGTAACATACCGTTGGACAAAGGGAATAGAATACGGGGTTGCTTGAACCCTTGACATCGTGGTTCATCCGATGACAACATCGAGGAGAATGTGGGAGCCAACATGGGTATCCAGATCCCGCTGTTGGTTATTGACTTGAGGTAGTCTCGGTCATGTTCAAGATGTCTCCCGAACCCGTAGGGTCTACACACTTAAGGTTCGGTGGCGCTTAGGGTTATTAGGAAGACAAGTATGTGATTACCGAATGTTGTTCGAGTCCGGATGAGATCCCTGGACGTCACGAGGAGTTCGGAATGGTCCGGAGGTAAAGATTTATATATGGAAAGTGGTTAAAGCGGACTTAGAAAGTTTCGGGGTATACTGCGGTAATGTATCGGGGCCACCGAGGGTTCCGGAGGTCCACCGGGAGGGCCACCCCTCGGGGCCACATGGGCTAAGTGGGAGAGGGAGCCAGCCCCTGGTGGGCTGGGCGCACCTCCCCTTAGGCCCATGCGGCTAGGGCAAGGGAGGAAACCCTAAGGAAAAAAAGGGGCGCCCCTAGCTTGGGGGGCAAGCCACCCTCCCTCCTCCCCTTTGGCCGCCGCCCATCTAGGGTTTCCCTAGATGGCCGGCCCCCTGGCCCCTCTCCTCCTATAAATAGAGGGGTGGGGGAGGCTAGACACACCATTGAAGGCGCAGCCTCCCTCCCCAACTCCTCTCTTTCTCCGCTGGTGCTTGGCGAAGCCCCGCTTGAGAATCCCTTCAGACCAATTGCACCACGCCGTCGTCTGCCATTGGAGTTGTCTTCCTCAACCTCTCCTTCTCCCTTGCTGGATCAAGACGGAGGAGACGCCATCGTCCCGTGCGTGTGTTGAACACGGAGGTGTCCGTCCTTTCAAAGACTTTGCTCATCGGTGATCGGAATCACGTTGGGAACGTCATCATCATCACCACTCCTCGAACGCTTCCGCACTCGATCTACAAGTGGTATGTAGATGCAAACTCTCTCTCTTGACTCGTTGCTTAGATGAACTCATAGATAGATCTTGGTGAAACCGTAGGAAAATTTTAATTTTCTGCAACGCTCCCCAACAAAGGGCATCATGAGCTAGGTCTATGCGTAGTTCTCTTTGCACGAGTAGAACACAATTTTGTTGTGGGCGTGGATCTTCTCAACTTACTTGCCGTTACTAGTCGCTTTCTTGCTTCCGCGGTATTGTGGGATGAAGCGGCCGGACCAACCTTACACGTGCTCTTACGTGAGACCGGTTCCACCGACTAACATGCACTAGTTGCATAAGGTGGCTGGCGGGTGTCTGTCTCTCCTACTTTAGTTGGAGCGGATTCGATGAAACAGGGTCCTTATGAAGGGTAAATAGAAGTTGACAAGATCACGTTGTGGTTATTCGTAGGTAAGAAAACGTTCTTGCTAGAACCCAATTGCAGCCACGTAAAAGATGCAACAACAATTAGAGGACGCCTAACTTGTTTTTGCGGCAATTGTCATGTGACGTGATATGGCCAAGTTGTGATGAATGATGATATATTGTGATGTATGAGATCATGTTCTTGTAATAGGAATCACGACTTGCATGTCGATGAGTATGACAACCGGCGGGAGCCATAGGAGTTGTCTTTATTTTGTATGACTCTGCGTGTCATTGAAGAACGCCATGTAACTCACTTTACTTTATTGCTAAACGCTGCTAGCCATAGAAGTAGAAGTAGTCGTTGGCGTGACAACTTCATGAAGACACGATGATGGAGATCATGATGATGGAGATCATGGTGTCATGCCGGTGACAGGATGATCATGGAGCCCCGAAGATGAAGATCAAGGAGCTACATGATATTGGCCATATCATGTCACTACTTTATAATTACATGTGATGTTTATTATGATTATGCATCTTGTTTACTTAGATCGACGGTAGTAAATAAGATGATCCCTTAGAACAATTTCAAGAAGTGTTCTCCCCTAACTGTGCACCGTTGCTACAGTTCGTCGCTTCTAAGCACCACGTGTTGATCGGGTGTGATGGATTCTTACGTTCACATACAACGGGTGTAAGACAGATTTACACACGCAGTAAACACTTAGGGTTAACTTGACGAGCCTAGCATGTACGTACATGGCCTCGAACACGGAGACCGAAAGGTCGAACACGAGTCGTATGGAAGATACGATCAACATGAGAATGTTCACCGGCGATGACTAGTCCGTCTTCACGTGTTGATCGGACACGGCCCGATCGACTCGGATCGTGTAACACTTAGATGACTGGAGGGATGTCTAATCTAAGTGGGAGTTCATTAATAATTTGATTAGATGAACTTTATTATCATGAACAATAGTCTAAAATCTTTATAATATGTCTTGTAGATCAAATGGCCAACGCTCATGTCACCATGAACTTCAACGCGTTCCTAGAGAAAACCAAGCTAAAAGATGATGGCAGCAACTATACGGACCGGGTCCTAACCTCGAGGATCATCCTCATAGCTGCCAAGAAACAATATGTCCTAGAAGGACCGCTAGGTGAAGCACCCATCCCATAGAACCAAGACGTTATGAACGCTTTGGCGGTCTCGTCGATGATTACTCCCTCGTTCAAGGCGGCATGCTTTACAGCCTTAGAACCGGGGTCCAAAAGCGTTTTGAGCAACACGGAGCATATGAGATGTTCGAGGAGCTGAAACTAGTTTTCCAAGCTCATGCCCGGGTCGAGAGATATGAAGTCTCCGACAAGTTCTATAGTTGTAAGATGGAGGAAAACAGTTACAAGGAGCACATACTCAAAATGTCTGGTTGCACAACCGCTGTCTCGGTGGACATAAACCTCCGGTGACAAGGCGGTCATTGACAGAATCCTTCATCGCTCCCACCAAGCTACAAGAGCTTTGTGATGAACTACAATATGCGAGGATGGTGAAGACCATTCCCGAAGTATTCTCAATGCTGAAGTCAGCAGAGGTTGAAATCAAGAAAGAACATCAAGTATTGATGGTCAATAAGACCACTAAGTTCAAGAAGGGCAAGGGCAAGAAGAACTTCAAGAAAGACGGCAAGGAGGTTGCCGCGCCTGCAAGCAAGTTGCCGGAAGAAGTCAAAGAATGGACCCAAGCCCAGGACCGAGTGCTTTATTACAAAGGGAAGGGTCACCGAAGCGGAACTGCCCCAAATACTTAACGGATAAGAAGGCCGGCAACACCAAAGGTATATTTGATATACATGTGATTGATGTGTACCTTACCGATTACTCGTAGTAACTCCCCGGTATTTGATACCGTGCCGCTGCTCATATTTGTAACTCACAGCAGAGCTGCGGAATGAACGGAGATCGGCGGCGACGAGGTGACGATCTTGGCGTCGGGAATGGTTCCAAGGTCGATGTGATCGCCGCGTCGCACGCTACCTCTACATTTACCTACGGGATTAGTTTTAAACCTCAATAATTGTTATTTAGTGCCGAGTTTGAGCATGAACATTGTATCAGGATCTCGTTTAATATGAGATGGCTACTCATTTAAATCCGAGAATAATGGTTGTTCTATTTATATGAGAGATATGTTTTATGGTCATGCTCCGATGGTCAATGGTTTATTCCTAATGAATCTCGAAGCGTAATGTTACACATATTCATAGCGTGAATACCAAAAGATGTAAAGTTGATAACGATAGTCCCACATACTTGTGGCACTTGCCGCCTGGTCACATTGGTGTCAAGCGCATGAAGAAGCTCCATGCCGATGGACTTTTGGAGTCTCTCGATTATGAATCATTTGACACATGCGAACCATGCCTCATGGGCAAGATGACCAAGACTCCGCTTCTCCGGAACAATGGAGCGAGCAACCAACTTGTTGGAAATCATACATACCGATGTATGCGGTCCAATGAGTGTTGAGGCTCATGGAGGATATTGTTATGTTCTCACTCTCACTGATGACTTGAGTAGATATGGGTATGTCTACTTGATGAAACACAAGTCTGAGACCTTTGAAAGGTTCAAGGAATTTCAGAACGAAGTAGAGAATCAACGTGACCGAAAGATAAAATTCTTACGATCGGATCGTGGAGGAGAATATTTATGTCACGAATTTGGTACACACTTAAGAAAATGTGGAATCATTTCACAACTCACGCCGCTGGAACACCTCAAAGATAACGGTGTGTCCGAACGTCATGTCGCACTCTATTGGATATGGTGCGATCTATGATTTCTCTTACCGATTTACCTCTATCATTTTAGTGATACGCTCTAGAGACAGATATATTCACTTTAAATAGGGCACCGTCTAAATACGTTGAGAAGACACCGTATGAATTATTGTTTGGGAAGAAACCTAAGTCAAGCTTTCTAAAAAGTTTGGGGATGCGATGCTTATGTCAAGAAACTTCAACCTAAAAAGCTCGAACCCAAGTCGGAAAATGCGTCTTCATAGGATACCCTAAGGAAACCATTGGGTATACCTTCTACTTAAGATCCGAGGGCAAGATCTTTGTTGCCAAGAACGGATCCTTTTCGAAAAGAGTTTCTCTCGAAAGAAGTAAGTGGGAGGAAAGTAGAACTTCGATGAAGTACTACCTCTTGAACGGGATAGTAGTGCAGCTCAGAAAATGTTCCTGATGCCTACACCAACCGAAGAGGAAATTAATGATGATGATCAAGGTACTTCGGATCAAGTTGCTACCGAACCCGTGGGTCCACTAGGACACGTTCCGCACTGCAGTGGTACGGCAACCCCTGTCACGGAAATCATGTTGTTAGACAACGGTGAACCTTCAAACTATGAAGAAGCGATGGCGGGCCCGGATTCCAACAAATGGCTCGAAGCCATGCAATCCGAGATAGGATCCATGTATGAAAACAAAGTATGGACTTTGAGACTTGCCCGATGATCGGCGGCGGCGATAGAAAATAAATGGATCTTTAAGAAGAAGAAGACGGACGCAGATGGTAATGTCACCATCTATAAAGCTCGACTTGTCGCTAAGGGTTATCGGCAAGTTCAAGGGATTGACTACGATGAGACTTTCTCTCCCGTAGCGAAGCTTAAGTCCGTCCGATTCATGTTAGCAATTGCCGCATACTATGATTATGAGATATGGCAGATGGACGTCAAAACAACGTTCCTTAACGGTTATCTTAAGGAAGAGCTGTATATGATGCAGCCGGAGGGTTTTGTCAATCCTAAGAATGCTAACAAAGTATGCAAGCTCCAATGATCCATTTATGGGCTGGTGCAAGCATCTCGGAGTTGGAACATTCGCTTTGATGAGATGATCAAAGAGTTTGGGTTTGTCTTGCACTTATGGAGAAGCCTGCGTTTACAAGAAAGTGAGTGGGAGCTCAGAGCATTTCTCATATTATATGTAGATGACATACTTTTGATGGGAAATGATATAGAACTCTTGGACAGCATTAAGGCCTACTTGAATAAAAGTTTTTCAATGAAGGACCTTGGAGAAGCTGCTTATATATTAGGCATCAAGATCTATAGAGATAGATCGAGACGCCTCATAGGTCTTTCACAAAGCACATACCTTGATAAGATTTTGAAGAAGTTCAAAATGGATCAGTCCAAAAAGGGGTTCTTGCCTGTATTGCAAGGTGTGAGATTGAGCTCAGCTCAATGCCCGACCATGGTAAAAGATAAAGAAGAGATGAGTGTCATCCCCTATGCCTCGACCATAGGTTCTATTATGTATGCCATGCTGTGTACCGGACGTGATGTAAACATTGCCGTAAGTTTGGTAGGAAGGTACCAAAGTAATCCCGGCAAGGAACACTGGACAGCCGTCAAGAATATCCTGAAGTACCGAAAGGACAAAGGACATGTTTCTTGTTTATGGAGGTGACGAAGAGCTCGTCAGAAGGGTTACGTCGACGCTTAGCTTCGACACGGTCTGAATGACTCCAAGTCACAAACCGGATACGTGTATATGTTGAATGGTGGAGCGATGGTAGTGCGGTGCATGCAAGCGAAGCGTCGTGGGGGATCTACATGTGAAGCGGAGTACATGGCAGCCTCGGAGGCAGCGCATGAAGCAATTTGGGTGAAGGAGTTCATCACCGACCTAGGAGTCCTACCCAATGCGTCGGGGCTGATCAAACTCTTCTGTGACAACACTGGAGCTATTGCACTCGCCAAGGAGCCCAGGTTTCACAAGAAGACCAGGCACATCAAGCGTCGCTTCAACTCCATCCGTGAAAATGTTCAAGATGGAGACATAGAAATTTGCAAAGTGCATACGGATCTGAATGTCGCAGATCCGTTGACTAAACCTCTCTATGAGCAAAACATGATCAACACCGTAACTCTATGGGTGTTCGATTCATCACAATGTAACTAGATTATTGACTCTAGTGCAAGTGGGAGACTGTTGGAAATATGCCCTAGAGGCAATAATAAAAGAATTATTATTATATTTCCTTGTTCATGATAATTGTCTTTTATTCATGCTATAATTGTATTATCCGGAAATCGTAATACACGTGTGAATACATAGACCACAATACGTCCCTAGTGAGCCTCTAGTTGACTAGCTCGTTGGTCAACAGATAGTCATGGTTTCACGACTATGGACATCGATGTCATTGACAACGGGATCATGTCATTAGGAGAATGGCGTGATGGACAAGACCCAATCCTAAGCATAGCACAAGATCGTGTAGTTCGTTTTGCTAGAGCTTTTCCAATGTCAAGTATCTCTTCCTTAGACCATGAGATCGTGTAACTCCGGATACCATAGGAGTGCTGCGTGTACCAAAGCGTCACAACGTAATCGGGTGACTATGAAGGTGCACTACGTATCTCCGAAAGTGTCCATTGGGTTGACACGGATCGAGACAGGGATTTGTCACTCCGTATGGCGGAGAGGTATCACTGGGCCACTTTCGGTAGTGCATCATCATAATGAGCTCAAAGTGACCAAGTGTCCGGTCACGGGATCATGCATTACGGCATGCGAGTAAAGTGACTTGCGGTGGCGAGACCGAACGAGGTATTGGGATACCGACGATCGAGTCTCGGGCAAGTAACAGACCGTCTGACAAAGGGAATAGTATACGGGGTTGCTTGAATCCTCGACATCGTGGTTCATCCGATGACATCATCGAGGAGCATGTGGGAGCCAACATGGGTATCCGGATCCAGCTGTTGGTTATTGACTGAGAGCGTCTCGGTCATATGCGCATGTCTCCCGAACCCGTAGGGTCTACACACTTAAGGTTCGGTGGCGCTTAGGGTTATTAGGAAGACTAGTATGTGATTACCAAATGTTGTTGAGTCCCGGATGAGATCCGGGGACGTCACGAGGAGTTCCGGAATAGTCCGGAGGTAAAGATTTATACATGGGAAGTTGTCAAACGGACACCGGAAAGTTTCGAGGCGTGCGGTATTGTGCAGGGGCCACCGGAAGGGTTCCGAGGTCCACGGAGGGCCACCCCTCCGAGGGGCCACCAGGGCGTGGGGAAAGGAGCCAGCCTGGTGGCTGGGCACCCCCTTGGGCCTTTGCCTAGGGTTTAGGGGAACCCTAGAGGGCGCCTTGCTTGGGGCAAGTCCCTCCCTTGGCCGCCCGCCCCTCTAGATGCCATCTAGAGGCGGCCCCCTGCCCTTTCCCCTATAAATAGAGGGGTGAGGGAGGCTGAACAACACAAGCAAAGGCGCAGCCCTCCCTCCCCAACACCTCTCCTCCTCCGTCGTGCTTGGCGAAGCCACAGCCGGAGTCTTCTTTGCACCAACAACACCACGCCATCGTGCTGCCGTTGGAGCAATCTTCCTCAACCTCTCCTTCCTCCTTGCTGGATCAAGATGGAGGAGACGTCTGTCCCGTCCCGCGTGTGTTGAGCAGCGGAGGTGTTGTCCGTTCAAAGACTTGGTCATCAAGTGATTCGAATCAAAGGCGAGTACGACTCCATCATCACCATCCCCTTGAACGCTTCCGCACTCGATCTACAAGTGGTATGTAGATGCAAACTCACTCCCTTGACTTGTTGCTTAGATGAATTCATAGATGGATCTTGGTGAAACCATAGTAAAAATTTTAATTTTCTCGCAACGTTCCCCAACATTAGCTCCATACTTTCTTTGAATGATATTGCCAATTTGTTTCAAGGGATAAATTGGTGACGTTATATTGTTGTTATAGTTGGTTGGTTCTCTCTATGTTCCGAACATTGCAGGAGAATGCATGAGATAACATTTGCATCAACTAATAAGCCAAAGCTACTTAGCCAGGCAAACAAACTTACAGGACAAGGTGAGCCGCCGCCGATTCTCCCTGCCTCTAGCCCCCACTCTTCTTATTGCTCTCTCATTTTCTTCCTCTCTGACTGCCCACCCGTCTATGCAAATGACACATGATTTTGGTACACTTAGTACAATTTGTTTCATGCTCTTGCATTACTAGACTAGGTTACATTGAGAACCTAGGAAGAGTGTAGTGTTCCTTTCTGAGCATTGGATGCATGTAGGTTTCCTTTTTATTGTCAAGATAGGTCATTGTATATTTTTCCTGATTGTCAAAAATGCCTTCATCTCACAGATTAGTGGTGTGTGGATTAAGATTTCAGCCATGTGTGACTTTGCCTTCATAGCTGGGGCATATGCGACAGGTTACCTACACATGCTTTTGAAATCTTTGTCCATCGATGATTTAGCTGTGTAATCTCTTTGTCGGACAGGAAAGCATGATTGCTTGGACATCATAAGCAATTTGTGATGCCTAGGATCTTATAGAGGATTTAGGAAAGTGAATTCCAACATTATTGAAGCAAATTTGGTGAAGTTGAATGAGGATTGGAGATGGTGTGTAACCTACCTACACATAGATGGTATGCTCGTGATCTTGCATGCATTGCGAAAAAGCTCTATGTTGTATGTAGTGGTAGTATGCACGATATAAGCTTTATTCCATCTTATGAATATAGTATGGTGGCAATAATCTTTAACATCATGCTAATAGACTCAGGATGGCTGATCTACACAGGCGTGGCCACCATGTTTATTACTCTCTGTTACCAGCATGATTTCCATTTATAAATCTAGCTAGCGGTCGTGCACGTCTTGAGGTGTCCGTCAACTCCAAACACAAGCCCCATGTGTTGATTAATTTCCCCCCTGTATGACTAAATTCAGGTATTCGTGAGGTGAATAAGATATATAATGATAAAACCTATAGTTTTGTTATCAATGGTTTTGCATTGTGTCTTGCTGCAAATGAATTAATTGTTTTTGGCATGTCTAATTTTCACTATGTCTTTGAGGCCTTCATAATGTTAATTTTGAATTTAAGAACCGAGCTCTTAAGATATGACCTATAACCAATTGTTTCCTTCTAATGCAGATTTCAAGAAATAGTTCCTTTAAATGTTGGAAATGTTCTTGGTACTAAAGACAATGTTGCAGCAAAGAAGTGGGTATCACTTGTTGATTACCAGGTGATGAATATATTTGCAGGGATACAAGTAATGGACCATATTTTTCACCATTCTCATATGGCTATGGACTTGAACATCTATGGAAGAAGAAGATGAGCAGCCAAATACTTCTAGGTATTATCTGTTGGCATGATCCATAAAAATTCACATATGCAAATATTTCTGCTCAGTAGTCCTGGGCGTGTGCTTGAACTTTGGTGGTCAACTCTTGTTGATATACAGATTCTGATTGTTCTGATTGTAAAGATATGCCTTCCATACCTCATAAATACTTCACTCTCTTCTAGGAGTGTTATATATATGCATGTGATATTCACTATACTTTTTCTCATTGCCCATTACTTCACACGCAATATAACCTATGTAAGTCATCTATCTACTGATTACTATATCTGAAGCTTCCCTTCTTGCTCTACTTATTATAGTATGTACTTTTTGTCATGATTGCAGTATGTAGCAGCCAAGGTGATATGCAGGAGCCAAGGTTATACTGAGGAACTTCTTAGTTCAAACCGATGACATGAGTATAGAGGACAAGTTTGTTAAATGTTCATGTTTTGTTCGTACCGTTTAGCAAGTAGAAGTAGTCATCTTACAAATCAATCATGTTTCTTTTCTTACTATATAGCAAATACATGATCCATGTATCGTGTTTAGTTTCTCTCTAAGACTTGATATGCATGTGTTCTGATGGTCCGACAAACACTGCCTCTTTTGGTGATCACCCACCTTTTGGAGCATGTTGAACTTTGATTTCAATCCATGTCCGTGCCTTTATGATCAGTCACTAACATAGTCATTGTCATTGTAAGACTGTCACCTCTGTGTTAATATAGAGCTATTATTAGCTTACTTTGCTTTATGACTGAAGACTCTGCTGCTACTATTCTATTTCATGTATTGTTTTTATTTAACAGTTCTATTTCATGTATTCTTTTTATTTAACAACTGGCGCTCATTTGGACTGTATAAACACGTTCACAAGTGCATCAGCTGGATTAGTGCGTCCAACCATGCAGAGGAGGTGCGCCTAGGGTGCGCCCCAACCACTAGTTATGTTCCATGATTGAGCGTGCTAACCATATGTGGGTGTTTTATGCCTCCTTCACACTTTCCATAACTGCAAACTATGCAAGAGTCACGAGCTGGTTTAAATTTGCAAACTTGTGTTTTCTTTGTCGAGGACCATGAACTTGTGGATCTTTCGAAAAACTTAGGCCAATGGTGTGGAATCCCATGTTGGTCCTCACTTGCGAAGCTACGAGTGGATACTTGGGACATAGTACTAGCCACCTCGGAACTTGGTGCGATACTAGGGACCGGGTCAGAGATACGCTGACTATTGATTCGGATGTCGACCCACCGGGTGTCTCCTGGACTAGGATGTAGTAATGGAGTAAGTAAGTATCGTTCATTCGAAACTGCCTTGATCAACATGTCGTGAGTCATAGCAGTTCGTGTCGCTGAGCAAGCGTTGCTGTGCCGCTCAAAACTTTTGGTGCCAGCTCATAAAATTGGTGCCTCTAAGGGTTAGATTCCGGTTGTGAAGAGAGTATGTATGGAGCCTATAATGAATATGTTGGTGCACCCCTGCTGGTTTAAATGTTTCCAGAAAGCCGTGACCGCCTTTATGGATGACTTGGATCTTAATGTTGATTCATAGACAACCTTAATCAATTTAACTAAAATTTGCCTACGTGTGCATGCCTTGATTGTCTCTTCTTCGAGGGATAATTTCCAAAGGAGAGGACAACATAGTGTTATGAATGGGTAGGTAGGTGGATATATGATCAGCTTGCGACCTTTTTGGCATATGCTTTCTCATCTCGAATTCTAATAGAAGTAAGTATAGTATGTTTCTTAGACGCTTCTTGTAACTTCACCATTTACCCCTTATCACACCTGAAAGTATTGTTAGTTATAGTATCTTCAACAATGAGACTTGTTGAGTACCCAAAGTACTCACCCTTGCCACAACAACAACTACAGGTACAAGCTACTACGCTAATTATGACGACATGTTTGTTAGAACGTGGAGTTCTTCGACGATGATGAGTAGATTAGCGTGTTCCAGCCGGCGCCCTGGAATCTATGGAGTGTGACCATTTGCTTTATGTTTCTGCCTCTTAGGCATTACTTGATTTTATTTGTATCGGGACTATTTGAGACTTCTGCTATGATGATGGATGTTGGACCATGTGGTCTCCTTGTCTAATAAATTTGGATCTTTACACTTGTATGCCCTATTCATATATATATCGTCTCTTTGGTAGTGGAATTGTTGTGATATTTGATTTGTAAAGACCATGGCATATGACATTGTGTGTGTGATATGAAGTCATATGCTACGGTGGCTCTATATGCGCTTCTATTCTAGAAATGGACCTCTAGGGTATATATTTGGAATAACACTGCATATGGGGCCTTATAAGCTCTAATATGAGAAAATAACATCATGTGCAAAGTTTGGGAGAAAGGCTAAGGGTTTAGGACGAAAAAGGAACAATATTGCATAAACCCCAAAATAATAATAGCAATATTAATTAGGGTTTGCAATAATATAAATGTTGTTGTGACTAATATGTTCATGTCAAGTTAATGCAATGCAATATGATGGCATGATGTCCTGACAATGCCAAAAAGAACATGCAAAGTTGCTTAGGGTATTAGTCTAGGTTTTACACGTTTTTTCCAATAATTCTGGTCAGTTTTAGGGTATTTGTTCTGATTTTCAACCAGGTTTTAATACCTTTTCTGTTGTTCTTTTCTAGCTTTGTTACTTTATTTCTTCTATTTTTCCCCTTTTCCCATTTTATATTTTCTTTCTTATTTCTTATATCCCTTGTTCGAACACTTGTCACGACATGTACGATAATGTTGTGACAAGTGTTCGAACAAGTGATGCCGACACTGATGACTTCCAGATTAAGATAGGACTGCATCGAAATTGACTTTAAGCCCTTATCTTTTTGCATTGGTGATGGATGAGGTCACAAGGGATATACAAGGAGATATCCCATGGTGTATGCTCTTCTGGCAGATGATGTGGTGCTAGTTAGCGATAGTCGGACGGGGGTAAATAGGAAGTTAGAGTTATGGAGACAAACCTTGAAATCAAAAGGGTTTAGGCTTAGTAGAACTA
This sequence comes from Aegilops bicornis, assembly GCA_021605145.1. NCBI lineage: Eukaryota > Viridiplantae > Streptophyta > Magnoliopsida > Poales > Poaceae > Aegilops > Aegilops bicornis. Next base: position 535,847,976 of record CM038671.1, on the reverse strand, counting down.
AAACCGAGTACATGATGTGCGGTTTCAGTACTACTAGGTGTGAGGAGGAGAAGGTTAGCCTTGATGGCCAGGTGGTACCCCAGAAGGACACCTTTCGGTATTTGGGGTCAATGCTGCAGGAGGATGGGGGTATTGATGAATATGTGAACCACCGAATCAAAGCCGGATGGATGAAGTGGCGCCAAGCTTCTGGCATTCTCTGTGACAAGAGAGTGCCACAAAAGCTAAAAGGCAAGTTCTACATGACGGTGGTTCGACCCGCAATGTTGTATGGCGCTGAGTGTTGGCCGACTAAAAGGCGACATGTTGAACGAGCTTAGGTGTGTGGCGGAGATGCGTATGTTGAGATGGATGTGTGGCCACCACGAGGAAGGATCGAGTCCGGAATGATGATATCTGAGATAGAGTTGGGGTAGCACCAATTGAAGAGAAGCTTGTCCAACATCGTGCGAGATGGTTTGGGCATATTCAAAGCAGCCTCCAGAAGCTCCGATTGCATAGCGGACGGCTAAAAGCGCCATGAGAATGTCAAGAGAGGCGGAGTAGACCGAATTTGACATGGGAGGAGTCTATTAAGAGAGACCCGAAGGATTGGAGTATCACCAAAGAGCTAGCTATGGACATGCGCCGTGGAAGCTTGCTATCCATGTGCCGTGAGCCATGAGTTGGTTCTTGAGATTTTATGGGTTTCACCTCTAGCCTACCCCAACTTGTTTGGGACTAAAGGCTTTGTTGTTGTTGTTGTTGTTGTTGTTGTTTTCCTTTTTTCTATTGTTTTGCTTTTCTTTTCATATAAAAATTTCTTAACTATTTATCAACAAATTTTAAGGGCACGATATTTAATAAAAATCTGCATGAACAAATTGTTGCAGTTTGTTTTTTTTAAATGCTCATGAACAAATTTTTAAACATGTGAACATTTTATAATTGCCTTGAAGAGTTGATTTAATTAGTACGAACATTTGTTTACCAATTATGTGAACATTTTTTTATATTTTCACGTTGATTTTTTAAAATGGCATGACCATATTATTTTCAGCATGTGATCCTTTTGTTGAAAGTGACAAACATGTTTTTGAATTGTATGAACATTTTTCTAAGACCGCACAAACAAACTTTTACAGTAGACGAACACTTTTTAATGTGTAGTGAAATTTTTCAAAAAGTACAAAAGCTTGTGGAGGGGGCTTTTAAAAAAGGTGAAAACAAAAAAGAAAGAGGAACGGCATAAAGAACAAAAACCAATCGAACGAGAAAACGAGAGACGGCAGGTTAGTGGGCCGGCCCACGCGGAAACAACTGCAGGCGAGCGGGGCGTGCGACTCGCAAGAGAGCGTTGCCTCAAAAAAAAAAAAAAAACTCGCAAGAGAGCGAGACATGCGCCCGAGCAAGCACGCTCGTGCGCTCGGCCATGCGGACGCTCCGCCCCGCCGGCCGAGCGCCACCGATCGAGACGCGGCGCTGAATGATGCGTGGAGGGGGAGGCGGCTGGTGCACCTCCTCCGGTGGAAGACCCGCGAGCCGAGCAGCCAGAGCGGAGGAGGAGCGAGCTGTGTCTGGCTGCGCCCCTCCCTGCCGTGCTCCTCCTCTGCGCTCCAGGTGCTCGCGGAAATGCCGCGCCGCTTGACACCTCGCCCGGCCATTGTGCTTGGAGCGCTATGAGAGATAGGCGCAGACATCACACCTCCCTGGTCTCTGTCTAACCGCGTCCTCTCCATTTCCTTGAGACCGTGAGCCCCGCCCCCGAGCGTGCAAAGCATCACGCGGCTACGGCGAGCACTCGCCGTCTCGTCAAAGGTCAAGGTCAAGCACTCGTCGTCTCGTCTCTATCTAAGCCTGGTCTTCACTCTCCTACGACGAAGTTTCGCGATACGGATACTGCCTCTGCCGCTTGCGCGTTTTCTCTGCGTCTGCGCTTCTGCAGTCAGCCTCTCATGTCTAGCAGTACACGCGTTCATTGCAGTCAAGGTCAAGCAGAATCGAGAACACCATGGCCACCCATGTCCCACAGAACACTGTACTGTACTGTGTGGCTATCTGCGCTCCCCACCTCTACCGCTACTTCAGGACAGGATCGAGGCAGACAGTTTCTCGTGTGCTGCTCGCAGTTAAACAGCTGACAGGCAATCTACTCTGCTTCAATCCCAAGGTATGCTCCTATTCCCTCCGTCCCAAAATAATTGACTCAACTTTGTACTAACTTTTAGGATGGAGGGAGTACTTCCTATCTCCATCCTTTGAACTGTGTTTTGAACCTCCATGTGTTCTTACTTCTTACTCAGAACCAAATAAAGTTTTTGTTCTGAATCTGGCCCCGACCGCCAAATGAATAAGATTAATCAGTCAACTAAAAGCATCTGGCTACTGGCAACACGTTCAAAGTAATTTTTCTGGTAATAGGCAAATGGATCCTGTTCAGAAGTGAGTTTGCATTATTATCCTTACTTAGACAAAACGAGAAAAAAAATTACTTACCCGCCAACCTCGAATGGTTCGACAGTTTTGATCAATTTTTTTTTGTCTTTCAGTGATCTTTCTTGGAATTTACATGCATAATACAGTGGTTTCCTTTCCTACCGTTTCCACTCACAGAAGGAGAGAGGTGGTGCAGATATGGCGCAGTGGAACGGCATGGAGCAGGCAGCGACTATCGCGCAGCTGGTGGGGGTGGATGCGTTGGGGCTCATCTCGACGATTGTACAGGCAGCACAGACAGTTCAGCGCAACAAGGAGACCTGCCAGGAGCTTGTGCAGGATGAGCAGTTGATAAATGGCCTGCTACGGATGCTGCAAAACCCAGAAATGATGCAGCGAGAAGAGATTGTAAATGCACTCAGTGGACTGGAGGGGACGCTCCGGGAGGCGTACAGTCTCGTCAGCTCCTGCCAGGACTGCAGCACCACATATCGCATATTCATGGGATGGAAACACAGTGACCAGTTCCGACGCGTGAAGAAGAAGATTGCCAAGCACCTCCGCTTCTACCCTATGATCTTCCATGCTGACATAACTTGTCGTCTCGAAAGAATAAGCAATGCCACGCTGTCGACGTGCTCATCTCAGGTATAGTCAGTTTGTACTTCACTGGTAAACATCATCATGACTTTTCGATTGTAGCCAAGGGTCTTCACGTAATACTAGGGTCTTCACGTAATACTAGTCTCGTATGCTTGAAATTTGTTTGTTGTTTCAGGACGCAGGAGGAGTGCTGACATCATGTACCAGCCACTCAAACTCTGAAGCTCGGTCAGAATTCAGCAATTTGGTCTACATACTTACTTTGTTAGCAAGCACAAGGAAATAGAGATACTTAAGCAGGCGACCCCCCGACATCTCGAGGCTCCCGACCCCGAGCTCCCTCCTCCGCCTAGGGTTCCTCTTGCCGCCAAGCGGCGCTCCCATGTGAGCAGCTGCCTTGGCCGAGCTCGCCGTCGCCCTTGCCTCCTCTCCCCGCCCACTTCCCTCATGACCCGCGTCGCCTCCCCAGGCGAGGCCGGGCTCTTCCGCCGCTTCCTCCTGTGCTCTCTCCTCCGCATCTCCTTCCTCCGCCGCCAACAGGCGCCGGCCAGACCTCGGCAGCGATGGTCTTTGGCGGGCTCGCTCCGTCTGCGCGCCCCCCATGCCCGGTGGGGCCGGCAGTGATCCTCGGCGGCGTCGGTGTGGCCGTCGGCGCTGCACACGGTGGTGCTCGACGGCGGTGCTGCCCGTTAACGTGGGGCGGCAAGTGGCGCCAGAGTGGCGGCGCACCCAGCCAGATTCTGGGCCCTTTTGGGCCCCATCTGGGTTGGGTGGGCAGTAGGCTCGGTGTTCCAGCGTCGTTTTCTCGTGATGGCATGGTGGCGGCGGTCTCGTGGTGAGGATTTCTGCCTTATGGTCGAAGCCGCAGTTGGCATGGCTGTGATTGTGTGAGGACCCAAGGAGAATCTCACATGAATTTGAGAGAGAAGGGGACGAACAGGGAGAGATTGCAGAGAAAGGGGAGAGAAACAGAGCACAAGGAGAGAGATAGATTCAGACGTTTCTATTCATCAGAGTTGCCCGGTTCCTTACACAGTAGAGTTATATAAACTCACGCACGCCACGCACTACACACCGTGCATAACTAGGCCCACCGCTAGTCACACATTCTTGTCATCCACATCCCGATTGGACCTGTGGTCCACCATCGGTTGTCCGCGACGTCGTCGTGGATGGAGCCGTGACAGATTATCCCGTCCAGTGGACCCCGGCCGGGCCGTCGAGGCCCGGCAAGTCCTCGCCCGCGTCGTCTGCCGGCTCGGCTCAAGGGCGGTGGAGGGGTATCCCCTCACCGTCCGAGTCGTGGTTCGCTCCGTGGCCGGGTCTCCTTGCTCGAGCTAGGCCTCATGTTGGCAGCTCGAGGCGGCGGGGGTGTCCGGTAACCGTGGTGGCACAGGCTGGTGGGCGGTTGTTGTGGTGGTGCATCTCGAAGTGCCTCGGGTGATGGTGGTGGTTGTGGATCGGGAGAAATCCTTGTCAGCTTGTCCGACACCGACGCGGTGACGCTTGCGGGCGCCATTGGACCCTCCCGAGGGCGTCGGATATATCTCTTCCCACCATCCCTCGCGTCACTGGAAACCCTAGAACTTGTTCGAGGCAACAACAAGCGTCGCCGTCGCATTCCTTCTTGAAGGTGTTGCTTGGTGCGAGGCGCTTCGAGATGCTGGGAGCGCGGTGCCACTTCGTCGGAGGGTGCAGCGGTTGCCGGTCTTCCTTTCGTCGTTGATCTGCCGGTGTCGGCATTGTTTTCCCTTTCATTTTTTTTGTTTTTTTGGGCTTTTCTGTGCTGCGGCCCCAGCGTGCTAGATGTGTCGGAGATTTGCTTTATAATATAAAGCGGGGGGAAACCCTTTTTCTCAATAGAGATACTTAATCTGTTGCTGGGTTACTGCAAGAAGTGGCCACAACATTATTTCCAAAACATTTAGTTACATACATAAAATAGTTACTTTTATCTCTTAACCATGAATTTTCAGGACTGAATGTAGTTTACGGCCTGTTGAATTAGAAAGATCGCAGGCATGCAGAAGCGCTGAGTCCATTGCAGTTGAGGAACACCAGCTAACAAGTAATTCTTTCAGTTAACTGTTTATGGAGTTGGGATCTTGAATTTGATATATTGCACTGTATTGTGTACTACTAGGTTTTAGGGAGAGGTAGGGGAAGGGCTATCACCCCAAAGGCAAGATAGAAGAGTTGCTCTCCTAATTCTAGCTGGATTTATTACTCATAGGGGTTGCTCTTTAACAATCCGATATAAGTAATAAATCATAGATCTTCTGATTGACTTGAGTCCCAAGTTAATAGCTCTTCCTAATTTAAATGATAAACTACATAACTGAGAGATGGGATCTTAACCCATAAGTGGGAGCTGATTTCCTTGCCATGGGGCCATGTACTTTCATGTTCAACCTTGCCAAATGTTTACTTAACTTTCCAAAGTACAACTTCATGTCCCGTATGATTCTTCTTGAACATGGTTTAATCAAAGTATATTCCTATTACTTTTTCTGATATTGCTCATGAGTCATGTGTATAACATATTTAATTGAGTTTTAATTCAGGTTAAGGAAGCAGAAGTTCTGGTGGGGTCACTGTTTGCCCTGGAAATGGTAGAAACAGCTCCTTGTATTCATGAACTCAACGGACCAGGTAGTAGCTACAAGCACCAACTCAACATCAATGGATACTGAAGATAATAGAATCAATAAATGAATATTTAGACGTATTAGTTATAACATTCGGCAAAACCCATCAACTTTGAAAGGAAACTACAGTCTGCATCACAAACAAACAAAGCTCATGGTGCATTCCCTGCAGGGTTTTCAGGTTTCCATTTCTCCCAATTGTTGTCTGCTACAAATAATTTTGCATTCCAATGCAAAATTAGAAGTTGTGGATACGCTGATGTGTATAAGGTACATAGTATGAATGTGCTTTTGAAAGAAAAAAAAAAATCCTTTTTGGATCTAGGAGGAAAAAAATCCTTTTTGGATTTAGGAGGAAAAAAATCCTTTTTATCTTCTTGTATTGTTCTTCGCAAGTATATTCTTACTGGTCCAAGTCTTGCTGCACTTTTTAAATGCATAACACACAAGCATCATAACTAAATTTTCACAACAAAACTTCCCTGGTTTATTCGCTGGTAGTTTTAGTGTTTTTTACTGATGCTGTTACCCTTTTAAGATGACCAAATTACTAGTGCAAAAAATTGTTTGGGCATTACATCAGCAAACACGCATTTGCTCCCTTACTTTCATATATTCAAACATCATGAAGTGATCAGTTCATTAATTAAAAATTCCCTGTCCCCCTGCTTCTGATTTAGCTACCTCAAGTTTATAAAAGATCTGACAAGACATGTCTTGGCATATGTAAATCAAGTTTCATCAACCCTGGCTAATAATGGCATGCAAAAAAGGTGCATCCACAACACCTTTACCTTTGCATACGACACATTAAACTTTATTCTTTCTGAAATTTTCCTAAACAGCATAGCTCTGATATTGAGTTTTGAGAGGCGAAAGATTGCATGCTGCTTGTTAAAGATAGATATCCATTCCCCGGATGAAGGTTCTAACATGCCAATTTAGACATATTTACATTTGAGGGGACGCGTTGCGAGTAAAATTAAAATTTTTCCTACGGTTTCACCAAGATCCATCTATGAGTTCATCTAGCAACGAGTCATGGGAGAGCGATTGCATCTACATACCACTTGTAGATCGCGTGCGAAGCTGTTCAATGGAGCAGGGATGATGGAGTCGTACTGCGTGATTGAGATCGCCGATGACCTAGTGCCGAACCGGACAAGCACCTTCCATCGTTCAACACTGCGTGCGGAGGCGGATGGCGTCTCCTCCTTCTTGATCCAAAGCAAGGGGAAGGAGAGGTTGATGATGATCCAAAGAAGACGACGGCGTGGTGGTGGATGCAGTAACTCGGCGAGGCTTCACTGAGCAACTACGGAGGAGGAGGAGGTGTAGCAGAGGGAGGCGCCAAGGGCTTGTGGTGCGGCCACCCCCCCCCCCCCTCCCTTTATATAGTGGCAAGAGGGGGGGGGGGCGCAGCCTTGCCCCTTCCTCCAAGGAAGGGAGTGCGGCTAAGAGGGGAGGAGTCCATCCTCCCAAGGCACCCTGAGGTGCCTTCCCCATGAGGACTCTCCCCTTTCTTATATCTTGGCGCATGGGCCTCTTGGGGCTGGTGCCCTTGGCCCATATAGACCAAGGCGCACCCCTATAGCCCATGTGGCCCCGGGGCAGGTGGACCCCTGGTGGACCCCGGACCCCCCACTCCCCGCCACTCCGGTACAATACCGATAACGCGTCGAAACTTTTCCGCGACCAAAATAAGACTTCCCATATATAAATCTTTACCTCCGGACCATTCCGGAACTCCTCGTGACGTCCCGGGATCTCATCCCGGACTCGAACAACATTCGGTTTGCTGCATACTCATATTCATGCAACCCTAAGCGCCACCGAACCTTAAGTGTGTAGACCCTACGGGTTCGGGAGACATGCGACATGACCGAGACGGCTCTCGGGCAATAACCAACAGCGGGATCTGGATACCCATGTTGGCTCCACATGCTCCTCGATGATATCATCGGATGAACCCACGATGTCGAGGATTCAATCAACCCCATATACTATTCCCTTTGTCGACGGTATGTTACTTGCCCGAGATTCGATCGTCGTGATCCCAATACCTCGCTCAATCTCGTTACCGTGCAAGTCACTTTACTCGCATCAGAATGCATGATCCCGTGACCAAACACTTGGTCACTTTGAGCTCATTATGATGATGCACTACCGAGTGGGCCCGGTGATACCTCTCCGTCATAACGGAGTGACAAATCCGATCTCGATCCGTGTCAACCCAATGTAGACACTTTCGGAGATACCTGTAATGCACCTTTATAGTCACCCGCCATTGCCAGTTGACGCTGGTACACCCAAAGCACTCCTACGGTATCCGGGAGTTACACGATCTCATGGTCTAAGGAAGATACTTGACATTGGAAAAGCTCTAGCAAAACGAACTACATGATCTTGCGCTATACTTAGGATTGGGTCTTGTCCATCACATCATTCTCCTAATGATGTGATCCCGTTATCAACGACATCCAATGTCCATAGTCAGAAACCATGACTATCTGGCGATCAACGAGCTAGTCAACTAGAGGCTCACTAGGGACATATTGTGGTCTATGTATTCACACGTGTATTACGATTTCCGGATAATACAATTATAGCATGAATAAAAGAAAATTATCATAAACAAGAAAATATAATAATAATACTTTTATTATTGCCTCTAGGCATATTTCCAACAGCCTCCCACTCTGCACTAGAGTCAATAATCTAGTTACATTGTGATGAATCGAACACCCATAGAGTTACGGTGTTGATCATGTTTTGCTCATGGAAGAGGTTTAGTCAATCTGATCAACATGACATTCAGATCCGTATGCACTTTGCAAATTTCTATGTCCCCATCTTGAACATTTTCACGAATGGAGTTGAAGCGGCGCTTGATGTGCTTGGTCTTCTTGTGAAACCTGGGCTCCTTGGCAAGTGCAATAGCTCCAAGTGTTGTCACAAGAGTTTGATCGGCTCCGACGCATTGGGTATGACTCCTAGGTCGGTGATGAACTCCTTCACCCAAATTGCTTCATGTCTTGCCTCCGAGGCTGCCATGTACTCCGCTTCACATGTAGATCCCGCCACGACGCTTCGCTTGCAACCGCACCAGCTTCTTGCTTCCACCATTCAACATATACATGTATCCGGTTTGTGACTTTGAGTCATCCGGATTCTGTGGTCGAAGCTAAGCGCCGACGTAACCCTTCTGACGAGCTCTTTCGTCACCTCCATAAACGAGAAACATGTCCTTTGTCCTTTTCAGTACTTCAGATATTCTTGATCATTGTCCAAAGTGTTCCTTGCGGGATTACTTTGGTACCTTCTTACCAAACTTACGGCAAGGTTTACATCAGTCCGGTACACAAGATGGCATACATAATAGATCCTATGGTCGAGGCATAGGGGATGACACTCATCTCTTCTTTATCTTTTTGCCATTGAGTGGTGAGGGCATTGAGCCGAGCTCAATTTCACACCTTGCAAAACAGGCAAGAACCCTTTCTTGGATCGATCCATGTTGAACTTCTTCAAAATCTTATCAAGGTATGTGCTTTGTGAAAGACCTGTGAGGCGCCTCGATCTATCCCTATAGATTTTGATGCCTAATATGTAAGCAGCTTCTCCAAGGTCCTTCATTGAAAAACTCTTATTCAAGTAGGCCTTAATCTTTGTCCAAAAGTTCTATATCATTTCCCATCAAAAGTATGTCATCTACATATAATATGAGAAATGCTACTGAGCTCCCACTCACTTTCTTATGTAAACGCAGGCTTCTCCATAAGTCTCAAGATAAACTCAAACGCTTTGATCATCTCATCAAAGCGAATGTTCCAACTCCGAGATGCTTGCACCAGCCCATAAATGGATCGTGGAGCTTGCATACCTTGTTAGCATTCTTAGGATCGACAAAACCTTCCTAATGCATCATATACAGCTCTTCCTTAAGGTAACCGTTAAGGAATGCCGCTTTGACGCCCATCTCGCCATATCTCATAATCATAGTATGCGGCAATTGCTAACATGATTCGGACGGACTTAAGCTTCGCTACGGAGAGAAAGTCTCATCGTAGTCAATCCCTTGAACTTGTCGATAACCCTTAGCGACAAGTCGAGCTTTATAGATGGTAACATTACCATCCGCGTCCGTCTTCTTCTTAAAGATCCATTTGTTTTCTATCGCTCGCCGATCATCGGGCAAGTCTGGTGTGGAACGTGTCCTTGTGGACCTACGAAGTTCAGCAGCAACTTGATCTGAAGTACCTTGATCATCATCATTAATTTCCTCTCCAGTCGGTGTAGGCACCACAGGAACATTTTCCTGAGCTGCACTACTTTCGGTTCAAGAGGTAGTACTTCATCGAAGTTCTACTTTCCTCCCACTTACTCCTTTCGAGAGAAACTCTTTCTCCAGGAAGGATCCGTTCTTGCAACAAAGATCTTGCCTTCGATCTAAGGTAGAAGGTATACCCAATGGTTTCCTTAGGGTATCCTATGAAGACGATTTTCCGACTTGGGTTCGAAGCTTTTCGGGTTGAAGTTTCTTGACATAAGCATCGCATCCCCAAACTTTTAGAAACGACAGCACTTAGGTTTCTTCCCAAACCATAATTCATACCGCGGTCGCCTCAACGGACTTAGATGGTGCCCTATTTAAAGTGAATGTTGCTATCTCTAGAGCGTATCCCCAAAATGATAGCGGTAAATCGATGAGAGACATCATAGATCGCACCATATCCAATAGAGTGCGATTCTGACGTTCGGACACACCGCTATTTACCGAGGGTGTTCCAGCGGCGTGAGTTGTGAAACGATTCCACATTTCCTTAAGTGTGTACCAAATTGCGTGACTTAAATATTCTCCTCCACGATCCGATCAAGCAAGAATTTTATCTTTCGGTCACGTTGATTCTCTACTTCATTCTGAAATTCCTTGAACTTTTCAAAGGTCTCAGACTTGTGTTTCATCAAGTAGACATACCCATATCTACTCAAGTCATCGGTGAGAGTGAGAACATAACGATATCCTCCATGAGCCTCAACACTCATTGGACCGCACACATCGGTATGTATGATTTCCAATAAGTTGGTTGCTCGCTCCATTGTTCCCGGAGAACGGAGTCTTGGTCATCTTGCCCATGAGGCATGGTTCGCATGTGTCAAATGATTCATAATCGAGAGACTCTAAAAGTCAATCAAAGCATGGAGCTTCTTCATGCGCTTTGACACCAATGTGATCATATGCGGCAAGTGCCACAAGTATGTGGGACTATCGTTATCAACTTTACATCTTTTGATATTCACACTATGAACATGTGTAACATTACGTTTGAGATTCATTAAGAATAAACCATTGACCATCGGAGCATGACCATAAAACATTTCTCTCATATAAATAGAACAATCATTATTCTCGGATTTAAATGAGTAGCCATCTCGTATTAAACGAGATCCTGATAAAATGTTCATGCTCAAACTTGGCACTAAATAACAATTATTGAGGTTTAAAACTAATCCGTAGGTAAATGTAGAGGTAGCGTGCGGCAGCGATCACATCGACCTTGGAACCATTCCCGACGCCAAGATCGTCACCTCGCCCTTCGCCTCCGTTTATTCCGCAGCTCCTCATTGTGAGTTACATATATGAGCAACGACACGGTATCAAATACCCGGGGAGTTACTACTAGTCTTGGTAAGGTACACATCAATTACATGTATATCAAATATACCTTTAGTCTTGCCGGCCTTCTTGTTCTGCTAAGTATTTGGGGTAGTTCCGCTTCGATGACCCTTCCCTTTGCAATAAAAGCACTCGATCTCGTGCTTGGGTTCATTCTTTGACTTCTTCCCAAGAATCGGCTTATCGTAGCGGCAACATCCTTGTCATTCTTCTTGAAGTTCTTCTTTCCCTTGCCCTTCTTGAACTTAGTGGTTTTATTGATCATCAACACTTGATGCTCCTTCTTTATTTCTACCTCTGCGACTTGACATTGAAAATACTTCAGAATAGTTTTCACCATCCCTCGCATATTGTAGTTCATCACAAAGCTCTTGTAGCTTGGTGGGAGCGATCAAGGATTCTGTCGATGACCGCCTCGTCCGGAGGTTAATCTCCACTGGGACAAAGCGGTTGTGCAACCCAGACATTTTGAGTATGTGCTCACTGACAGAACTATTTTCCTCCATCTTACAACTGTAGAACTTGTCAGAGACTTCATATCTCTCGACCCGGGCATCAGCTTGAAAAACTAGTTTCAGCTCCTCGAACATCTCATATGCTCCGTGTCGCTCAAAACGCTTTTGGAGCCCCGGTTCTAAGTCATAAAGCATCCCGCATCAACAAGTGAGTAATCATCAAGACGAGACTGCCAAGCGTTCATAACGTCTTGGTTCTTCTCGATGGGTGCTTCACCTAGCGGTGCTTCTAGGACATATTGTTTCTTGGCAGCTATGAGGATAATCCTCGTTCGGACTCCAGTCCGAATAGTTGCCGCCATCATCTTTCAAATTTTGGTTTTCTCTAGGAACGCGTTGAAGTTCATGGTGACATTAGCGTTGGCCATTTGATCTACAAGACATTTTGCAAAAGATTTTAGACTATTGTTCATGATAATAAAGTTCATCTAATCAAATTATTTAATGAACTCCCACTCAGATTTGACATCCCTCTAGTCATCTAAGTGATACATGATCCGAGTCGACTAGGCCGTGTCCGATCATCACGTGAGACGGACTAGTCATCGTCGGTGAACATCTCCATGTTGATCGATCTTCCATACGACTCATGTTCGACCTTTCGGTCTCTTGTGTTCCGGGAGGCCATGTCTGTACATGCTAGGCTCGTCAAGTTAACCTAAGTGTATTGCATGTGTAAAACTGTCTTACACCACGTTGTATGTGAACGTAAGGATCTATCACACTCGATCATCACGTGGTGCTTCAAACGCATTTAACTTTAGCAACAACGTGTACGCTTAGGGAGAACACTTTCTTGAAATTGTTATGAGGGATCATCTTATTTACTACCGTCGCTCTAAGTAAACAAGATGCATAAACATAATAAACATCACATGCAATTATATATAGTAGTGACATGATATGGCCAATATCATATAGCTCCTTTGATCTCCATCTTCGGGGCTCCATGATCATCTTCGTCACCGGCATGACACCATGATCTCCATCATCATGATCTTCATCATCGTGTCTTCATGAAGTTGTCACGCCAACGACTACTTCTACTTCTATGGCTAACGCTTTTAGCAATAAAGTAAAGTAATTTACATGGCGTTCTTCAATGACACGCAGGTCATACAAAAATAAAGACAACTCCTATGGCTCTTGCGGTTGTCATACTCATCGACATGCAAGTCGTGATTCCTATTACAAGAACATGATCACATACATCACATATATCATTCATCATTCATCACAACTTTGGCCATATCATATTACAAAACACTTGCTGCAAAAACAAGTTAGACGTCCTCTAATTGTTGTTGCAAGTTTTACGTGGCTGCAATAGGGTTCTAGCAAGAACGTTTTCTTACCTACGTGAAAGCCACAACGTGATTTGTCAACTTCTATTTATCCTTCATAAGGACCCTTTTCATCGAATCCGCCCAACTAAAGTGGGAGAGACAGACACCCGCTAGCCACCTTATGCAACTAGTGCATGTCGGTCGGTGGAACCGGCCTCACGTAAGCGCACGTGTAAGGTCGGTCCGGCCGCTTCATCCCACAATACCGAAGCAAGATAAGACTAGTAGCGGCAAGAAAGTTGACAACATTCTACGCCCACAACAAGTTGTGTTCTACTCGTGCAATAGAGAACTACGCATAGACCTAGCTCATGATGCCACTTGTTGGGGAACGCTGCGTAAAATTAAATTTTTTCCTCTACTGTTTCACCAAGATCCATCTATGAGTTCATCTAGCAACGAGCCATGGGAGAGTGATTGCATCTACATACCACTTGTAGATCGCGTGCGGAAGCGTTCAATGGAACGGGGATGATGGAGTAGTACTCGCCGTGATTCAGATTGCCGATGACCTAGTGCCGAACGGACAACACCTCCACGTTCAACACACGTACGGAGCGGATGACGTCTCCTCCTTCTTGATCCGGCAAGGGGAAGGAGAGGTTGATGATGATCCAAGCTGACGACGGCCACGTGGTGGTGGATGCAGCAGAACTCCCAGAGGGCTTCTCACGAGCAACTACGGGAGTGAGGAGGAGGTGTAGCAGAGAGAGGCGCCAAGGGCTTCAGGTGCGGCCACCCTCCCTCCCCTCCTTTATATAGGTGCAAGAGAGGGGGAGGCGCAGCCTTGCCCCTTCCTCCAAGGAAGGGTGCGGCCAGAGGTGAGGAGTCCATCCTCCCCAAGGCACCCTGAGGTGCCTTCCCTTGAGGACTCTCCCTTTTCTTATATCTTGGCGCATGGGCCTCTTGGGGCTGGTGCCCTTGGCCCATATAGACCAAGGCGCACCCCCACAGCCCATGTGGCCCCGGTTAGGTGGACCCCCGGTGGACCCCCGGACCCCTTTCTAAGCACTCCGGTACAATACCGATAACGTCATAAACTTTTCACACCAAAATAAGACTTCCCATATATAAATCTTTACCTCCGGACCATTCCGGAACTCCTCGTGACGTCCGACCTCATCCGGACTCAACAACATTCGGTTTGTCTGCATACTCATATTCATGCAACCTAAGCGCCACCGAACCTTAAGTGTGTAGACCCTCACGGGTTCGGGAGACATGCGTACATGACCGAGACGCGCTTCTCGGGGCAATAACCAATAGCGGATCTGGATACCCATGTTGGCTCCCACATGCTCCTCGATGATATCATCTGGATGAACCACGATGTCGAGGATTCAATCAACCTCAGATACTATTCCCTTTGTCGACGGTATGTTACTTGCCCGAGATTCGATCGTCGGTATCCCAATACCTCGCTCAATCTGCTACCCGGCAAGTCACTTTACTCGCATCGTAATGTATGATCCGGTGACCAAACACTTGGTCACTTTGAGCTCATTATGATGATGCACTACCGAGTGGGCCCAGTGATACCTCTCCGCCATATGGAGTGACAAATCCCAGCCTCGATCCGTGTTAACCCAATGAGACACTTTCGGAGATACCGTAATGCACCTTTATAGTCACCCGATTACGTTGTGACGTTTGGTACACCCAAAGCACTCCTACGGTATCCGGGAGTTACACGATCTCATGGTCTAAGGAAGAGATACTTGACATTGGAAAAGCTCTAGCAAAAGCGAATCATACAATCTTGGCGCTATGCTTAGGATTGGGTCTTGTCCATCACATCATTCTCCTAATAATGTGATCCCGTTATCAACGACATCCAATGTCCATAGTCGAGAAACCATGACTATCTGCTGGTCAACGAGCTAGTCAACTAGAGGCTCACTAGGGACATATTGTGGTCTATGTATTCACACGTGTATTACGATTTCCGGATAATACAATTATAGCATGAATAAAAGACAATTATCATGAACAAGGAAATATAATAATAATACTTTTATTATTGCCTCTAGGGCATATTTCCAACAATTTCTACCAGAGAAATTCTTGTAATTAGTTTTAACATGGATTAAGATATGTACATATGTATGTCACCTTTTGTTTTGTTATCTGCAAAAGGAGCACAATCTTAAAGCATTTCTACATAACATGGATGTAAAATTGAATACTGTATTGAGCCGAAATGTATATGTCTAGAATCAATTGGTTATTTGGCATACATCCAACCTAGACGCTCCCCCTTTTTTTTGGAAATCTTTGCAGCAGTAATAAATCACATACCGACAAATTGTTGTAGATAAACCTAGTGTTGATGCTTGCAGGGACGATTGGACAGTGGACTTGAAGTCATGATCAAAAGATTTCATCAAAATAACTCCCATTCTTCATTCACATTTGAAAATGAAGTCCGCTTTCATGCAAAGCTTCTACACAAAAACGTTGCTAAGCTCATTGGATGTTGCAGTGAAAGAGGAGAAGCACTTTTAGTCTATGAATCTCTACCAAATGGGAGTTTGTCTGACGCGGTAACTGGTATGCCTCTTCTAAGTTGTTCTTATAGTTCATTGTGAACCTTTTCACTTAGTTTGTTCTCTCACGATTGTGACCATAAGTATCTCACTGGCACAGGAACAAGGGTGTCGCTCAACTGCTCTGAGCGCTTCAAAATAATTTTAGGGATAGCCCGCGGGGTGGCCTATCTACATGATTGCTGTGGGATACAAATTATGCATGGGGATTTAAATCCACAAAGGATTCTCTTAGATTCTTACATGACTCCTAAGATTACTGATTTTGCTTTTGCAAAAGTGTGTAGTCCGGATGGGCGTGAACGACACAAGGGTAGTTTACTCGGTACAAGGTATGAACTTATCAAATTCACAGTAAGCCTTTGCTCCATCACCTCATGTATTTTCTTCATCTTCATGTATTTTCGTATATGTTTGGTTCTAGGGGTTATATGGATCCTGGATATGTTATTGACCGTATCTACTCAGTGAAGAGTGACGTGTATAGCTTCGGTATCACTCTTCTTGAGATAATTACTGCAAAGAGGCCCGATGCACTTTTCAAGGATGCAGGTGATGTAAGTACATGTGCTAACTACTGTCCTCTGAAAACTGTGCTCTGCAAATAGAATTCCTTGGATGTACCAGCCCATTTTCTTTGTTCATATATCGGATTTGCTAAAAGGGGCACTCAAGTAATATAAAACGAATTGCCTTCTCTATTTATGATGCTGCAGCTTGTCAGATTGCCGACAATGGCAGGATCAATGGAGATGTACTACATGATAGATCCAGCATTGCATGGTGAATCAACAATTGCCGAGATAATGAGATGCATTCAGATCGCGATATGGTGCTCCAGGCCCAATGCGGGAGACCGGCCCAGCATGTGGGATGTTCTTCTGATGCTCAGCTGCGAGAGTGCAACCTTACGTGTGCCGGAGACATCCCAGAGCTAGCGCATTACACAGGAGCCGTGTGAAGGGGTTCTATCGGATTCAGAGATAACTGAACCAAGATAGTATGTGCGATTCAAGGCCACAGATTTCACCGGGCTCTACATGGCACGCATAGGATATTAAGTAGGAGTAGTAATTTATTTAGTTGAGTATTTGCGCATCAGTGGAGCGATGAAATGCATGCAGAACCATTTCTTTTTGCATTTGCGTGTCACTCGTTATGATTGCTCAATCACATTGTAGACACAGCATGAATCTCCTCAGTCTCTCACCCAGTACCCTGTAGTGTAGTGTAGGTGTGCATCATGCTGTTTATTCTGACTTTGAATTGAAGAGAAGGATATAGATGTGTGAATCATGCAATGTACACCCATGTTTCAAATGATTGTATAGTGGTGCAAAAATCAAGCCGTCCATTGCACGACGATGAACCCGTCCTACGGAGGCCGTTCCTCCTTGGCTCTCTTTCTTCTATGGGGCGACATCCGACGGCAGGCGCTCGTTCGTTAAAGCCGTACCCAAAGCAAATCAGTAACGATGGTGCACTGGTGCCGCCCCTTATCCAATGTAAGCGCCCACCCAAGCGGCAAGGAGCGCAGGCTGCGGCGACGGCGACGGCGACTTGCGTCTGAACTGAAGCAGCAGGCGCCCTACTGATGCATCAGAGCTTGGGCCTCCTTGGCGGTGTTGACGCACGCTGCCTTGCCGCCTCCCTGCGCCGAGAGTGTTTGACGAAATGACCCTGAATGTTGTTCAGCTGGAAAGCAGGTTTCACCAAACCACGCGCCATCGGACTAAGGAAGCGGCAGCACAAGAAAAACCTGCTCAAGTACCTGCAGTGAATTGAAATTTTCCCCATTTTACCTGTCCTTTTCTGATGGCCGTGCTAGAGTTTTCCCATTTGCATGGCTAGATATTTCGTATAATGTAGATGTCTCTGTCAAATATAGATATGTTTGCCTTATAGTACCAATTTATATGTTTTAATTAATGATGCTTGATTAATTTAGATATGTTTGCCGAGTAAATAGCATAAAACTACCGGTTTACAGGCTAGGGTTTCAAAAAACTACCAAAATTTTAATTTTCTCAGAAAACTACCAATGAAAGCGGGTCCGCTGCTTCAAAAAACCCAAATCGCCCAACTTCGTCCAATTGATACCGATTATGACAGGTCGGGCCCGCATCTAAACACACCGTTAGTTTGACCTTAGTTTGATCGTTAACTTACATATGGGGCCCACATGTAAGATTCATCCTCCTCTTCTCTTTCTTCTTCCTCTCCTCTCTCGTTCTTCCCTCCCCCCTGTCTCCTGGTCCCGCCCATCTCCTCCCGAGACGGCGACCTCCCTTCCCTCCAGAGCCGGCGACTTCTTCCTCCTGTGCCGGGTGACCCTCGAAGCCGCCAGTGACTCTCCCCATCCCCGAAATGGGCGACCTTTCCCCGAGCCGAGCTCGTGGTGACGAGGCCGCCTCGCCCCCGAGTCATGGCGTGGTGATGGCCGCAGCGAGACACGGAGGCGCGAGCTATGGCGTGGCGGCGACGAAAGTGAGGGACATGGCGGCTTGTCGAGGCGCGACTGCTTGTCTGACAGTGATGCCCGGCATGGCGGCGTTCTTGAGCGTAAGGCAGCAGCCGGCTCAAAGGTGGTGCACGTCGTGGATTCGGCATTGCCAGGCGCGGCTTGCTTGGACGGAGGAGGCAAGATCGCTTCGCCTGAAGGATCGAGCTCCCCGCTGCCATGGGACCCGATTGCTTTTTCAGAAAATTCACAAGGACCTGATTGCTTTTTCAGAAAACTTATAAGGACCTGATTGCTTTTTACAAAACTTACATGTGGGACCCACATGTAAGTTAACGGTGAAAATAAACGGTCAAACAAACGATTATCTTACATGTGGGCCCCAACTGTCATAATCGTGATCAACTGAAAATGACTCGATGATTTGGGTTTTCTGAAACAGCCAACCACCCATTTGGTAGTTATTCGAGAAAATTAAAAACCTGGTAGTTTTTCGGAACCCTAGCCTGTAAATCGGTAGTTTTATGCTGTTTACTCCAGCAGGTCACATGGAGCACGTGAAAAATAATGAGAATCGCTGATTCACATACAAGGAGTTGGAGAAGTTTACAAATAAGTTTGAAAGGTTCATCGGACAAGGAGGTTCTAGGCTTGTATACTATAGTCGTTTAGAAGACTACTGAGCTTGCTGTCAAGATGCGTTCTGAGTCCTCGTTACATGGACCCGATGAGTTCTTAGCTGAGGTACCAATTTCGATCACATAAAAGACATTAGAATTTTGACAGTGGGATTCCTGACAAATTAAGAGATTATCGTCATGTTCTCTCTCTCGTTACCTAGGTTCAGAGCTTGACAAAGGTGCATCACAAGAATCTAGTATCTTTGGTTGGTGTCTGCTGGGAGGAAGATCGTTTGACACAGTAAAAAATTCATAAAAATCTGGATTGTTTTCACAACACACATGAATGAACTTCCGTGCATTTTTTTTAGAGAAATAACATTCGAGAGGTCAGTGCAAAAAAAAAAAACACAATCAACACTTTGAAAAAGCTCACTTTTGAAGCATTTTGGGGTTTCTGTTTTGCTTTTTCTACCCAAAGTACACGAACGTGATTTCTTCAATAAAATTTATACGTGCGAAGAAAACTCAAGAATGTTTGTCTACATTTTCTTATATTGATTTTTTAGTTTTTTTTTTACGTGAATGCTACTTTCGCCTTAGTAGCAGCTAGCACGTACGTCCATATAGCTGATGAGCAGTGACAAATCCCAAATCAGCCAGGAGTTTCCTAAATTGGCTCACTGTTCTTGGACCTTTGCTAACACAAGCTAGCAGCCGAGATGATGCCGCAATTTCCCTCTGACCCACGAACTCGCACCTGCTCGGTCAGCAACAGGATTTGAGCGCCGGGCCGCTGATTTGGTTGAGAACTTGAGATCGAGACCAGCAGGCAGGAATTTGCACCTCAATTGACTTAGCCATCGATCTCTCTTCAACGTGACACAGGAATTTTTATATGTTTTGGTCTCAACCTTCGAGCTTCAGTTTTATTGATCCTACTTGCATTGGGGGCATTGTGCTGTATTTCAAATTTGTAGTGCTGTCATGACGCAACTTGTGGTTTAATTATGAGGTCCCGGAAGTATAATTTGCAAATGAAAAACATCAATAATTCAACTCTTTCTCATCGTATTGCAAGTTGAGGCACTAAATTTTATGTAGTGGTTCTGTCCGAGGTCGCACGACGGAGTTTGATCCTCCAAATTGCAATGTCAACTAATAAACCAGAGCCCGTCCGACCAATTCCCGTGCGAGTGTGGTCATTTTCAAATATGTCATTCATCGTTCATTTTACCCTGTCATCCAAGAACTAGTCAGTGCACACCACAATGTCGTCGTCTTCAAGCATAAAAACTATAAACATGTACATATGTCAATATGCTCTGTCAATCTGAATCTTCAACTGCTACTGCTTATCACATAGATGGGCCATCACATTTACAAAATAAAGGTTGTAAGGCATCTTCAACGCTGACCATCAAACCGCCCACATACATTCGAACGTGTTGTGTCATCCAGCACAGACCTGTATCGGTCCGCTCGACGCTCCGGGCGTGCTTTTTCCCACAAATCAGAGACAAACTAGGAGAGCTTTGCAGGTGTCTGGACACTACCACACCCGCTCGACCGCCCCTAGTGTCCGTGGTCAAAACCGGCGGATCTCGGTATGGGGTCCCGAATCAGCGGCCTAGGATCGATGGTAACAGGAGACGGGGACACGATGTTTACCTGTGTTCGGGCCCTCTCTATGGAGGTAATACCCTACTTCCTCGCTTGATTGATCTTGATGAATATGAGCATTACAAGAGTTGATCTACCATTTAGATCGTAATGGCTAAACCCTAGAAGTCTAGCCTATGTGTATATGGTAATGAATGTGTCCTATCCGCATTACTATGCCCTCCGGTTTATATAGACACCGAGAGATCTAGGGTTACATGGGGTCGGTTACATAAGAAGGAATCTTCATAGTTGATCGCCTAGCTTGCCTTCCACGCCAAGGAAAGTCCAATCCGGACACGGGTACGGTCTTCGACCTTCATGTCTTCACAGCCCATAAGTCCGCCTGTGGATAACAGTGCCGATGCGCTGTGGACCCCTTAGTCCAGACTCCCTCAAGAGTCTCCCCTAACCAGTCTTCAATAAGCGCAGGTCTTCGCACACATACTATCTTCGGCATTGCAAGGCGGGTTCCTCCTTCAATAATCTTCAAGTAATATATTCGGTCATTGATTCAATATCGCCTCCTTGGCTTCTGCGCGTTAAATAATCTTCGTCCTCCACGTGTCGAGCGAATATGGAGAGTCAGGGTATTTTTGCGAATAACAGCCTATCTACGCGAGGAAGAGCACCTATTTAAAGAGATTGGATCCCAGATCCACTCAACGCTACACATAAGAAATCCCCAGAGACTGCCTAGGAGAAACCATTCCAGCATGGCTAGTGTTCCCAGCTCCTCCGCTTGTCCCGGCCCAGAGAAAGGCGAGTGAGAGAGGTGTTCCGTGTCTCATAGCCAATTGGCAAGGTTGCAAACGCAGGGATTCCTTCCCCCTGCGGATCTAGTCCCTGTTCGAGCTGGGCTAGCTTCCTTCAATGGCGGGACTCAGGCAGAGGACTTCCCCAATCCGTCCGGGGGAGATCGAGTGTGTTTCGTCCCCTACCTTCTAAGAGGCGTTCGATTTCCAATCCATCCGTTCCTCCGAGGGCTTCTGGAGTATTACGGCCTCCAGCTGCACAACTTCACTCTGGCCTCCATCTTGCATATTGCGGGTTACGTCGCTTTATGCGAACTGCTCGGGCGCCGAGGCTCATTTTGAGTTGTGGAGGAAGTTGTTCGCCTCGCCCCGCCGCAATCACGAAGGGTCGAGTATTTGAAGTGGGCGGAGCTGGTATGGCGTGGTCGCCGATACCGGATACCCATCCGCACACCAAGGAAGACACTGACGGATGGCCTCCGAATGGTTTTATATAGAGGAAGTTGCGCCCCGACCCGGTTCGAAGGGTCTTCCAGAATTTGCGTCGTCCATCAAGAAACGCCATAATTGGCGCCCCGAGCCTTGAAGAGGACGACGCGCAGAGGTTCGCTACCGATGAGCAAGATAAAAGAGCTCACTCATCCGACTCACAAAGAATCGAGGTCATGGCGATCTCCATAGCGCTGAGGGGTTCACCCGCCCAAAGACAAGAGGGCTTCCAATGTGGCACTACAATGGGGAGGATGACGCCTGTCGCTGCGGCCGTAAAGGTACGGATACCCCCGCCGCTTTGGCTAAGATATTAGCCGAACTGTTCAAAGGGGAGGAAAAGGAATTTCTCCACATCAAATTCAGAGACGGGTACTCTATGTATAACCCTCCCAGTTGGGTAAGGTCCCACCCCTCTGTTTTTACTCCTTCCATCTCCGAATTGCCTTTGATAAATTTCTAGTTCGTTTGCTTATGGCAGCACTAGCGAAAAGTCACCGAGGGATTTTATAGTCCCGCCCCACAGCCGGAGGACCACAACCTGGAGCTTGATCCCGGGTTCGAAGAGGATCCGGATATATTTGTGGTGCTCACGGAGGGGGTGTTTACAGACGAGCTCTGATGGCAATGTAGGTGGCCATTGTTGCCGACTACCCTGGTCTTCTTCCAGCTTCACAGGTAAGTTAATCAAGAAACACCTTCTCTGAAAGTGTGCGCCCATTCTGCCTCACCCGCCACATTGTCGCGCGTTCTACAGGGGAGGCGGTCGACGATACCGAGGAAATCGGTTCCAGCACCAGGCAGGCCTTCGAAGAGGGGGGCCGCTGAAGGCACCGTCGGGCCTTCATCGAGCAGGTACGGATTAATATGTTTTTAGTGGTTGTATCCAACTGTGACCTATGCGCCTATTTGATTACGTGAAAGGTTTGCTTGATCGTGTCCGGGTCCGCCGTCTGCTGGCTCCCAACAACCAAGATGTGGACCAGTCGGGAGACGGGGCCAATGTAGGAACAAAGTTTAACTGCCCTCGCCAAGAGTTCGACAATATGTCTGCATACTAACTCGGAAGTGGAGAACGCAATGAATCATCGGTGCTGCAGAGCTGTTTTACGAGACCCGAAGTTCTCGGATGAGGCTTTTAATGCCTTTAGCTCGGGCGACGCATACATCCGAGCTGCTCGAGACGGGCTTAGAAAAGCCATGAGGCAATATCTGACAGATGTGCAGGTAAGTTTTCTTTGTCAAAAAAGGATAGCCATATACCCGTAGCCCCCAAGACTGAAAGCAGTTGGCACGACTAATTTAAGGATTGTTGAACAACCAGGTCCTCGCAGAGAAGAATGGTCTGCTAGCCCAAGAGTCGTGCAAGGTTTCGGACATAGTGAGAGTCATATCACGAATTGGGAGACTTGAAGAAGTCCAAAAAGGCGTCGCCTGGTAATTTTCCCCCTCCATCAAGAAAATATAATCATGTGCCGTTAATGCTAACAGTCCTGCCTATATCATGACATGATTGTCAGAGGAGCTCAAAAAGGCGCTGGAAGTCGCGCAAGCGAATGAACAAGAAGCCAAGAAGCTACATGCTACGGGCGACCGTAGTCAAGGTGCCATTGTTGAGAAAACCAGCTCCAGATTGCAAAACCCAGCTGGGTGAAGAGTTGAAGGATGTGCGGGCCCGGCTAGTCGATTCCGTGAAGGAGAACAAGAAGCTACGGGCAGCATATTCAGATGTGTCCGAACTATTGTTAAAGTAGTTCGAGATAAATAGAACTGATATAATTATGATTGCGGTGTATATTGACGGGCCGTCCTGAAGAGGAGGTGTCCGGATCAGCCGATGATCTACCGCAAAGACCTGCCGCAGTGCACGAGCATGCTCGGCTGGCCATGCGGCGCTGCCAAGGCCTTATGGCCATCCGCCTCCCCTCCAGAAGTATGGAGGAGCTTGTAGAGCTGTTCAAAGGAGCCGCCAGGCGGGCGATCCGATTATGGAAGATATCGGCCTGTCGAGAGGGTGCGCGAGAAGCTTGGGCCATGGTGAAAACTCGGTATACCAAGCTTGATCCTAATCACATGGCGCGGGTCGGACCGCTAGGGTCGGATGGGGAAGAAATTCCCGTTAGTTTAGTGTATGACCAAGTAGAGGTGGCACAAATATTCTCAACAGATTGTAAGTTAGACCATTGCTGGACTAAGATAGAGAAGGAAGTGTTTGAGTCCCAATGACTATGTACTTTCCTTACCCTATGTAATTCTAGCTGAATTGTATAGCATTTGTCATGGCAGACCTTTTTGCTTCAACCTCCAGACTCGATGGTGCGGAGTGTTTCCGAATACCCACGCGGCCGAATAGACCGGGGTATGCTTGGAAAGCTAGGCATAGGGGTCATAGTTGCTTGAATAGACAAGTTGTATCTGGCTAGTTATGTTATATTACATTGAAATTGTAAGAAACATCTTCCAGGGAGAATAGCTCCGTTAAGGGTTCCTTTCCCTGGGTGTGCATGCATTAGTAGACATGTCCGAGTTGTGATGTAAAAATCACAAGATGTATAGCTTCCGGGGTTCACAATAGAGTGAGTGCAAAGAGTATTTTTCATCCACCGACCAAATATTCCCTTAAAATGCTAGCTTGCTTCACCCGGTCGAGGTACACATCCGGATAACCCGCAAGAATAATCGCAGAGGTGCTCCTTTACCACCTAGCCGAACAATCGGGAACGTAGGGGTAAGCACAGAGCCAGCAACCCAGCTTGGCAAAAACTTAAGTCATATCGATGCATATAATGGTGAAGAAAAGACATATGGGAAGAACGCATATGTATGATGAGCTTGATGCTCCGAAAAATATTATGAACAAGCTTTTGTTAAAGAAGCCCCCAGGTATGATGGGCGTACATATGTAAGAATGTGTACGTCAGCAGATTTCGGTCGAGCCGAATGAGAGCTTTAGGGCGAAAAGAAGAATTGTGTAAAATGGAGAAAAAGGAATGGAAACTATAGGGGAGAAGGAGACTAACAAAGAGTCTGGCCGCGTTCCAGGGGTTCGGCTCTAGGCGATTGTCTGATGCGTCACGAAGACGGTACGCTCCTCCGGTAAGAACTTCGTCAATTATGAAGGGACCCTCCCATTTGGGCTTGAGTTTGTCATTTTTCTTTCTCTCGCAATCGAGAACGAAGTTCGCCAACATTATAAGTCTTGGCCCGCATTTCTCTACCTTTGATATCTTCGAGCTGCACGCCGATAAAATGCTCAACGGGCTTTGGTGACGCCGGCCCTCCTCCGTATGCCTAGGCTGTCCTGCCGATCCAACTCGGCCTCTTTCTCTTCGTATACATACGCACTCGAGGTGAGTCATGTATAATATCGCAGGCAATACAGCCTTCTGCGCCCGCATACCATGAAGAAAGGTGTATCCGGTAGTACGGTTGGGCGTGGTCCGCAGCCCCCAGAGTACGGAGTCTAGCTCCTCGACCCAGTGTTTGTCTGATTCTTTCAAATACCGCACTAGCCTGGGTTTGATGCCACTCATAATAAGACCGTTAGCTCGTTCGATTTGACCGTTTGTTTGCCGGTGGTAGACAGAGGCGTAATCGAGCTTAATGCCCATATTAGCACACCAGGTTTTCACCTCATCAGCTGTGAAATTGGAACCGCTATCAGTGATGATGCTGTGCGGTACACCATAACGGTGCACCACATCGGATATAAATGCGATCGCTGGTCCGGGCTCGGCCGTTTTGACTGGTCTCTATCCACTTGGTGAATTTCTCCACCATGACCAGCAGATATTTTTTCTTATGGCTTCCCCCTTTAAGGGGTCCAACCATGTCCAAGCCCCAGACCGCAAAGGGCCATGTAATGGGGATTTTTTGTAGGCCGGTTGGGGGCATATGGCTTTGGTTGGCGAAGAGTTGGCATCCAATGCAGCGATGGAAGAGGTCATGTAAGGCCCGCCTCAGGTCAGTAGGGCTAATAAAATCCCGTCAGGAAAGCCTTGTCGACAAGTGCCTGCGGCCAAGGCAGGCCCACCGAGACCGGCATGAATTTCTGCCAAGAGTTGCCGCCCCTCCTCCTCGGAGATACACCTTTGAAGGACTCCGGTGGTGCTTTTCTTGTAGAGCTCTCCCTCGTGAACTTTTATAGGCCTTCGAACGACGGACGATGCGGCGAGCCTCGTTCTGATCTTCTAGGACCTCCTTCCTATTAAGGTAGGCCAAGAATGGTTCAGTCCATGGGGCAATTACTGCATGATGAGGTGGGCCGATGGTGTTATTTCGGTGGCTGAGCCTCCGATGATATCGACGTGTTCGCTATCTGTGTTTGTGTTCGGAACGGGACTGTCGTTGCTGTCTCCCCCTTGCCACACCACGGATGGCTTAAAGAGCCTTTCGAGGAAGATGTTAGGTGGGACGGGGTCGCGCTTAGCGCTGATGCGAGCAAGTACGTCTGCCGCCTGATTACTTTCACGGGCGACGTGATGGAATTTGAGTCCGTCGAATCGAGCCGACATCTTTAAGACGGCATTGCGATAAGCTTCCATCTATGGATCTTTGGCATCAAAGTCTCCATTAATTTGGGATATTGCAAGGTTTGAGTCCCCGCGCACCTCCAGCGCCAGTATGCCCATTGATACGGCCATCCGAAAGCCATGTAGCAAGGCTTCAGATTCGGTCTGCGTTGTTGGAGTCTCAGGTATAATATTTGGAGTACGTATCGGACGATATCTCCTATGAGGGACGTTAATACAACGCCCGCCCCGAGCCCTGCCAACGTTTTGGAGCCGTCAAAATGCTTCACCCAGTTGGAATATGCGCCGTACTCTTTAGGGAGTTCGGCCTCTGTCCATTCAGCGACGAAGTCAGCCAGTACCTGGGATTTGATGGCTCGGCGTGGTTTGTAATGTGATGTCGAATGGCAGGAGCTCAATGACCCATTTGGCAATCTGGCCCGTTGCATCCCGGGATTGTTGATTGTATCATTGAGGGGCACTTGAAGTTACCGTGATCGAAAGCACTCGAAAGTAGTGTCGCAATTTTCGAGATGCCATGAAGATCGTGACATGCTATCTTTTGATAGTGAGGGTACCGGATTTGCATGGTGTGAGGATTCGGTGGATACGTAGTATACCGCTTTTGGAGCAGAAATTTGTATGCGCCCTATTCTCGCTCGACGGTTAACGGCGCGCCACCACTTGATGTGTTGCTGATATGTATAGCAACATGGGTTCGCTTCGTTTGGTGCAGCCAGATTGGATTGCTTGCTAGGAGGGTCTTTATTTCCTCCAGTCCGGCGCCGCGTCATCCATTCGGTTATCCGTATGCTCGTAAGAGGCGATAGAGCGGGAGTGCCTTTTCTCCTAGTCCGGAGATAAAGCGTTTAGTGCTGCCATGCATCCTGCCAGTTTTGGACCTGTTTGAGGTCTGTTGGTGTAGCTAATCGTGATGAGCTCAGATTTTAGCCGGATTTGCTTTGATTCCTCTATTGGAAACTATGAAGCCAACAGCTTTTCCAGCGGGACGCCAAGATGCATTTCTCCGTTGAGCTTTAATGTCATATGCCCGGAGGTTGTCAAACGTGACACGTAAGTCGTCTATTAGTGTTTCGACGTGCCTGGTCTTAATGACGACGTCATAAACGTAAGCTTCTACCGTCTTGTCGATCTGTTTCTCAAGGCATATTTGGATCATCCGCTGGTAGGTGGCGCCGGCGTTCTTGAGCTCGAAGGGAATGGTGTTGAAGCAGAATGGCCCGTATGGGGTAATAAATGCTATTGCAGCTTGATCGGATTCCTTCATTTTGATTTGATGGTATCCGGAATATGCATCGAGGAAGCACAGCGAGTCGTGTCCTGCGGTGGCGTCAATGATTTGATCAATGCGGGGAAGGGGAAAAGGATCCTTAGGGCAAGCCTTGTTAAGATCCTTGAAATCAACACACAGGCGCCATGATTTATCTTTCTTTGGTACCATCACCAGGTTTGCCAGCCAGTCCGGATGCTTGATTTCTCTAATGAATCCGCCTCGATGAGTTTGGCCAGCTCCTCCCCATGGCTTGTCGCTTGGGTTCGGAAAAGCGCAGTTGTTTGCTTGATCGTTTAAATCCTTTTAATATGTTGAGGCTATGTTCGCCAATCTTGCATGGGATCCAGCATATCTGAAGGGTGCCAGCAAATATGTCCCGCCAAGCAGAACTTCGCGGTGCGGCGCCAACTGTTGGTGCCGGGCTTGAGCTCCAGATAGAAGCTGCTCTTGGGGTCCGTTGGGTGGACTTGGAATTTGACTATTTCTTGCGCTGGTTTTACTGAGGTGGATTTGGGGCGCTTGTCGAGGATCACATCGTCCCCTGTCCACCGTGGAGCATCTTGATTAATTCTTCGCCGCGAGGGCTTTGATAGTGCTTCGAGGATGTGGATGCGGTTTTGTTTTCAGCCTTGTGATGCTATGTCCGGATCATCGGGCGAGAGTGATTATACCGCTTGTTCTCGGGCATTTTGAGCTTAATATATCCGTAGTGAGGTATAGCTTGAAGCGTGTGAAAGCATCCCGCCCCAATAAGGCGTGATATCCGCTCTTTGAAAGGGGCCACTTGGAAGGTTATTTCTTCGACCGGATAATTCTCCGGCGCGTCAATACCACGTCAAGTGTGATTTTGCTCACAAGACCGCGCTCCCCGACTAGGAATAATTCTCGAAGGTTGTGTTAGTTTGTTTGATGCGGCTCCTGTCTATTTCCATTTTATGGAGTGTGTCCTCATAAATGAGATTTAGTCCGCTGCCACCGTCCATGAGGACCTTGGTGAGTCGAAACCCATCCAAGATGGGGCTGAGGACTAATGCGGCTGGTGCTCGTATTGTTCTGTACTTTGGTTCGTCACAAGCGTTGAATGTTATAGCCGTGTCGTTCCATGGGTTTATCACAACAATTTGGCAAACTTCGTTGAGCTCACAAAGTGCCCTTTTGCGCTTCTTATTTGAAGCGAATGTCTCAAAGACTGTCAGTACTCTTGGGTTGTCATCTTCTAGGGGGTATTGTTCTGGGGCGTATAAGGATGTCCTCGTCGCTCTTGGCTACATGTCGTAGTATCCAACATGCTCTAAGGCCGTGGGTTGCCACGGTATCTGTTGTTGCATGTGTTTTGCATGGGCCATCGAGCCACCCTTTCAGAACGGTGCCATGCCGTATGGTGGTTTTGTGTTTTTTGACTGTGGGACTGGGCGTGCCATGAGGGTATGCCCTTTTCGCCTGTAGGGGGAGTTGGGTTGGGGTTGGTGGTTCCCAGCGAGTTGCCCGAGTTTCCCATGCGCTTTCCATCACACAATATTTTTGTACGATGATTGCTAAGTCAGCAAATTTCAAAGATATGCGGCGATTGATGGCGTTGAGGATTCCTTCGTCTGCCAAGCAATTTTTGCGTAACGCCCGATATTGCGTCCTTGTCGGCAATCTTTTACCTTGTCTTTGACAAGGAGGAACCTGGCCTGTAAGTGGTGGACCTTTTCCGAGATCGCTGCTTTATGCTCATGAGAGCCTCTATGTCCGGGTGGGTGGGTGGAACAAAATCCGAACCTCACCCGATTTTGGATCCGGAGTTTGAAGATCTACCGCCCCGCGATTCGGGTTCCGGATATCGATCGTTTTTTAGGCTCATCGTCCAACTCCATGTTCGGGGGACGGGGCATGCCTTTCGGCCGGAGAATGTACAGCCCTTCAATATCGGAGATCCGGACATAGTTCGTCTTCAGTATAGTAGAAGAGTTGCTCTGCTCCTCGACTACAGCTATCTGGTGGGTGATCGGCGGAGTTTTAATTTCTCTCTGGTCAGGTTTAAGCCCGGCCCGATCGTAGTCTGTAGCGACCTCCAAGGCGGCCATGCGATCCAGGAGTTTGTTTAACGACGATAACTCCGTTGGATCCATCCGGGCGGAGTATTCGGGATCAACATGGAGGCGATTTTCGATGACTTGAGAGGCCATTGTCGGCTTAGGGGCCGATCTGAAGGTCATGACGAAGCCACCCAGCCGGAGGGTTTGGCCTGGGGCCAGGGTTCCTCCGGAGATGATATTATCCTTGAGAACAAGGCGAGCCATCAACCCTCTTGGCAACGACGCAGTGGAACTCTCAATGAAAGAACCAATGTCGGTGTCAAAATCGGCGGATCTCGGGTTGGGGGTCCCGAACTATGCGTCTAGGATCGATGGTAACAGGAGATGGGGACACGATGTTTACCCAGGTCCAGGCCCTCTCTATGGAGGTAATACCCTACTTCCTGCTTGATTGATCTTGATGAATATGCGGTTTATATAGACACCGGAGAGATCTAGAGTTACATGGGGTCGGTTACATAAGAAGGAATCTTCATAGTTGATCGCCTAGCTTGCCTTCCACGCCAAGGAAAGTCCAATCCGGACACGGGTACGGTCTTCGGCCTTCATGTCTTCACAGCCCATCAGTCCGGCCCATGGATAACAGGCCGGATGCCCGAGGACCCCTTAGTCCAGGACTCCCTCACCTGGCCCAACTAACAACCCTACCCACCTCTCTCGCACTTTCCTTCTGATGCACATGCCGCTTCCCGCTCCGCAGTAATGCCGGCCTGGAGCACAGAGCGACCGACATTGATGCCACGGTGTGACTGCCGCTGGCCGATGTGACCTCTCTAGAGTCGCCGCTTCAATGCGGACGCAACTTCCGGAGAAACCAACTCCAGCTGCTACAACGCATTGAAGCCGCTGACCGTCCGTTCACATGGCATGGCCAAGGCTTTATAAGCCGTGTTGCAGCACCGTCCACATCGCGATCTCTCTGCTCTTCCTCCTCCTCCTTCCCTCCCTGCCCCTCTTCCTCCACAACCCCGGTGATGGGCAAGTCATGGGTGAGGCGGTGGTATCGAGACAGTTCGAGGATCGTGGCGACGCTGCCTCGAACTCCGGAGCCGATGTCCTCATCGGTGGTGGCTCCCCTGAGACCAAGACAGAGATCGTCATCTCCTCCTCCGATGAGGAGGAACAACCACCGCCGCAGTAGTCCATGCTGGCGGTGTAGGACCAGGTGTACGCCGCCATGGACAAGGAGTACGAGCAGCGGATGGAACAGATGCTCCGGCGCTCCATCCTCCACCTGAACGACTCGGTGGCGCCACCGGGATGCTGCATTCCCCATGAAGCCGAGCCCGCATCCCCTCCACGCTCTCCGGCACGCAACCGCGGCATCCAAATCAGACCCCACGTGAAGGAGGAGCCCCTCTCGCCCCACCCCGGCACGTGAAGGACGAGTGGATCGACGCGTGAAGGAGGAGCTGTGCTCTCCGGCACCTCAGCATGTGAAGGAGACACGCCGCTCGCCGCTACCCGTGCCCAATGTGATTGCCAGGAAGGCGCTACGTGATTCGCCACTACCTCGCCGTGGCGGCGGCAAGAGCGGCAGCTCTTCGTCGTTCGGAGCGCCATAACGACGCATGAGTACGCCGACAGGGAACGGCACCAGCAGGACAGTGTTGGGGAAAGTAGTATTTCAAAAAAATTTACCTACGATCACGCAAGATCTATCTAGGAGATGCATAGCAACGAGATGGGAGAGTGTGTCCATGTACCCTCATAGACCAAAAGCGGAAGCATTTAGTAACGCGGTTGATGTAGTCGAACGTCTTCGCGATCCAACCGTTCCAAGTACCGAACGTACGGCATCTCCGCATTCAGCGCACGTTCAGCTCGATGACGTCCCTCGAGCTCTTGATCTAGTTGAGGACGAGGGAGATTTCCGTCAGCACGACGGCCTGGCGACAGTGATGATGAAGTTACCGGCGCAGGGCTTCACCTAAGCACTACGACGATATGACTGAGGTGTGTAACTGTGGAGGGGGCACCGCACACGGCTAAGAGATTGTCTGATCTGCTATTGGGGTGCCCCCTGGCCACGTATATAAAGGAGGGAGGGAGAGAGGAGGCCGGCCAGGTAGGGCACGCCAAGGGGGGAGTCCTACTTGGACTCCTA
The DNA here is from genome assembly GCA_021605145.1 of Aegilops bicornis. Lineage (NCBI taxonomy): Eukaryota > Viridiplantae > Streptophyta > Magnoliopsida > Poales > Poaceae > Aegilops > Aegilops bicornis. Next base: position 535,816,246 of record CM038671.1, on the reverse strand, counting down.
GTCCAAGTAGGATTCGCCCCCCCTTTCCTTTCTTCCACCAGAGGGAAAAGGAAGGGAGAGAGAGAAAGAAGGAAAGAGGGGGGCCGGCCCCCTCCCCTAGTCCAATTCGGTTTGGGCAAGGGGGGGCGCTACCTCTTGAGCATGCGTTGGTTTTCCCTTGAAGAGGAAAGGGTGATGCAGCAAAGTAGCGTAAGTATTTCCCCGCCTTTTGAGAACCAAGGTATCAATCCAAAGGGGAGACTACACGCAAATCCCTCGTGACTGCACAAACAATCAAGAACCTTGCACCAACGCCGATAAAGGGGTTGTCAATCCTTCACGGCCACTTGCAAAAGTGAGATCTGATAAAGATAATAAGATAAATATTTTTGGTATTTTTGTTGTATAGATTGAAAAGTAAAGATTGCAAAATAAACGGTGATAGAAATAGCTAGTTGGCGGGAGATTAATATGATGAAAGATAGACCCGGGGGCCATAGGTTTCACTAGTGGCTTCTCTCAAGATAGCATAATCTACGGTGGGTGAACAAATTACTGTCGAGCAAATGATAGAAAAGTGCATAATTATGAGAATATCTAGGCATGATCATGTATATAGGCATCACGTCCGTGACAAGTAGACCGAAACGATTCTCAGATCTACTACTATTACTCCACACATTGACCGCTATCCAAAGATGCATCTAGAGTATTAAGTTCATAAGAACAGAGTAACGATTAGGCAAGATGACATGATGTAGAGGGATAAACTCAAGCAATATGATATAAACCCCATCTTTGTATCCTCGATGGCAACAATACAATACCGCCTTTGTCGCCCCTCATCACCGGGAAAGGACACCGCAAGATTGAACCAAAAGCTAAGCACTTCTCCCATTGCAGGAAAGATCAATCTAGTAGGCCAAACCAAACTGATAATTCGAAGATACTTGCAAAGATATTAAATCATGCATATAAGAACTCAGAGAAGAATCAAATATTGTTCATAGATAATCTTGATCATAAACCCACAATTCATCGGATCTCGACAAACACACTACAAAAATAATTACATCAAATAGATCTCCAAGAGAATCGAGGAGTGTCGGTGTCAAAACCGGCGGATATCGGGTAGGGTGTCCCGAACTATGCGTCTAAGGTCGATGGTAACAGGAGACGGGGGACATGATGTTTACCCAGGTTTGGGCCCTCTCTATGGAGGTAATGCCCTACTTCTTGCTTGATTAATCTTGATGAATATGAGTATTACAACAGTTGATCTACCACGAGATCATAATGGCTAAAACCCTAGAAGTCTAGCCTCTGATGATTATTATCACCCTTACGGACTAAGCCCTCCAGTTTATATAGACACCGGAGGTGACTAGGGTTGCACAAAGTCGGTTACAGAGAAAGGAATCTTCCTATTTGGACGGCAAGCTTGCCTTCCATGCCAAGGAGAGTCCCATCCGAACACGGGAGAGAGTCTTCGGTCTTGTATCTTCACAACCCATCAGTCCGGACTACATACCATAGTCCAGACGCCCGAGGACCCCATAATCCAGGACTCCTCAAGAGCCCCTCGAACCAAAGGCTTCAATGACGAGGTGTCCGGCGCGCAAATTGTCTTTGGCATTGCAAGGCGGGTTCCTTCTCCGAATATTCCCACACAGTCTTTGGCACAACGAACGTGTCTGGCTCTACAAAACAAATGCCACACACCACCACAGAGAGTAATATTTCACGAGTCCAATCCGTTGACAAATTTTCTGTAACATGACATCACGTCATCACCCGGTCATTATTTTGAACTGTTTTTCGGCCTGCCGCTTCGAGGTGCGGTCTCACTGGCACATCTTTTCAAAGCAGAGATCGTGTCCCCTTATTGTGGGATTCTCATCAATACGGGCGTGGGTAATCCAACCATGCCGTCTGCACAACCCTTGGGAACAGGCGAGTTTTAAGGCGAGTGGGGAGGCGCTTGATATTTACTGCCTTTGTAAGGAGATAAGGATTCCTTTCTTTCACCCACGCCTTCTCTCTCTCTGCCCTCCCGTTCTCGAGCTCCAGCGCCCAAGTCCTCATCTTTTTCGCCTAGAGAAAGCACTCGACCATGTCCGGATCTGGAGCGCAAGGCAAGTGGATGGCCTCCTCCATCAAGGAGAATGACATCACCAAGCTTTGGGAGGCCGGGTACCTGGTGAAAGAAATCGCCCACCGGCTTCGTCGGACGAGCTGACAACACTACAAATGAGAGCTCGTCAATGTGATCCAGGTGATGCTAGTTTACCGGATCCTTCCATGTCAGAGCCGGACTTGCCATTTATGGGAGTTCAATCCGGCCGAGCACCAGACCTTGCAACAGTTCTTCGGAACTACACACAAAGATATCTGGAAGGTGCTCTTTAAGGGCAACGAGGCATACTCCGGAGACAGCCAAGAGACCGTGGCACGCCAGCCATCCCGCCAGGCGGTAAGTCTTTCGCATTCCAAGGTGTATCCTTTACTTGCTCGCTCAGGAAGGTACCTAAGCCTCACCATTTATTTTTCCAGTGGCTGGAGGAGAAAGCGGAGCGGATTATGTCCGCTCACGCCCGAGGAAACCAGCCATCCCGCTTCGACGAAGATGCTGGTCCGCTACTTACTAGGCGCCAAGAAGAAGGCCAAGGGGGCTGGCGGCCTCCGCACAAGAAGGGAGCTTCGGACATGACGTCCAAGACAATGAGACTTCACTCCTCCGGGCCAAGACGACGACGCAGGAGGAGGAAGAAAGCAACTCTCCCGAGGGTGAAGGAAGAAGAGGGCGGCCTCCACAAATGGAGGCAGAGGCGCCCAAGAGGGGAAGGGCTCCTCGCGGATAACTCCGCGTGGGACGCCGACAGCAGCCTGCAGCCGCGCCCCAAAACAAGCCCCTGGCTGAATAATGAGTACTAAAAAACCCTGATGCGTCCATATATCCGACCTCTCTACTTCATAGTCTTAACATGTTGAATTATGCAATTGCAGTCCGGCCCACGAGAGCTCCCTGCGATCCTCATCAGGGGGTTTGCTGGATTCAAAGGCGATGGCCAGCGAGTCACCGCCAGTGGCTTACTCTCCCAAGGCCAAGGGTGATGTCGAGGTGCTGTCCCGAAGGACCTTCCTGTGCCGTGGAGAGGTCTGTGGAGGCCGTCAGTGGTGGCGCCAGAGGGTGACCTCGTCAAGTCGGACACTGGGAGGAAACCCCATGGAGATCGGCGATGGGGCCATATCCAATTTGGCCTCACTGATACCATCCCGGAGACCTATACGGCTCCGAGAATCAAGCAAGCGACCTCCTCGAAGGGAGGAGGTGCGCCTAATTCGCCAAAGGACCTATGTCCATTCAGAGGCACCGGATAATCTGCTGGAAGCGCTACGAGGCGCTTCCATTGTGGAGGAACACCGTATCCTTCACTACAAACAAAAGACACATCCGTGACATTTTGGGCCGAACGAATTTTTTTTCTGTCATACATATGACACTTCTATGACGATAATTGTGACAAAACCGGTATCATCATAGATGTGGTGGGCCTTACTTATGACAAAAATCATGATGTAAAATGGGCTTTTTCGGTCCCTGGGGGGACCGAGACGCAGCTGCATGACATTCTTTGGGCCGTCCATGACGGAAAAAACCGTGGTAGAAGCGAGGGCGAGGAAAATTTCGGGAGTTGCCGTTACGGTGGGAGGTCGGGGGCCGGCGATGCGCTGCTTTTCTCAGACGTGACGCTGCATGTAAAAGCGGCGCGTTGGCTCTAACAGTAACCCGGCGAGGTGTTGGGCTCTAATCAACCCGAAGCTGACAGACCGCAGCTACGCGTTATCAACTCCGAGCGATCGATCGATGGTCGTTAATCGATCCCGATGGAGCGATTCTTTTCACGCCGCCGCTAATCAAGCCGATCGATTGGATGAACAAGGAGCGTTAATGGGGGGGTTGGATGAATAAAGGGAGCGGTGGCGTTGCTCTCTGGATGAACAGGACCCGTGGTGTGGAGGGTCGGATGAACAGAGACGGTGGAGGGGTGGCCGTGAGGGGTAGTTGAACAGACCCGTGGTGTGGATGGCTGGATGAACAGAGACGGTGGAGGGGTGCCCGTGGAGGGGTGGTTGAACAAGAGCTTGGAGAAGCGCGGTGGAGGCTAGATGAACAGGAGCCCGTGGAGGTCGGAGGAGGTCGACGGTAGCCCGTGGAGGCTGTAGGAGGTCGACGGTGGAGATGAACAGATCTCGTGGAGTCCTGCTTGCGGCACGCCACACCCCTCCCGGATCAACAGACCCTCGTTTTCGACCGTGAGGAGGTCCGCTTTCCTCCATTTTGCGGCACGCCACACACCTCCCGGGATCAACAGACCCCGCTTTGACCGTAGGACGTCCGCTTTCCTCCGTTTTGCGGTACGCCACACCCTCCCGATCAACGGGACCCGCCCGAACGTATGATGTCCGTTTCCTCCATTGTGCGATACGCCAGCCTCGCTTCCATCGCCGCTCCTGGCCCAAGCCCTCCCGATGAACATGACCACGCATTCCATTCCGACCAAACCGGGTTGGCTCCCTCTATGAACACGGCATTTATCGACGCTTGTTTCTCCGTTCCGGACCCAGCCATGTACGTATGCGTGAGTAGGCGTCGAGACCCTGCCGTATGTACGACGTGGCAGATTTTTCTTGCACGCCACCTTAGATGTATATGCAGTACATGCTACGCGGCGCGCTTTCTACATCTACATCGACACGCACGCCTCTACTACGACACGTGCGCACCTCTACATCAACCAAGTATGTACGCATAACGTCACGACTGCACGACAATGCTAATGCTCGACGCTTCAACCAGTGGGTCCGACCGCCGTGCACTTCCTTGCTCAAAGATGTAGCTGGTGTGTCCCAGCCAGCCAAGGGAGAATCGTTTTTTTGCCCGGACGCACTTCCTTGCGCTGAAGATGTAGCCTGGTGGGTCCCGGCAATGAGGGAAATGTTTTTTCGCGAAATATGGTGGCCCGTCCGGTGGGTCCCTCATCGCCGTGGAGGAATCATTATTTTCCGCGTAATAAGGAGGCACTTCCTTGCCGCGGCCGTGGACTCAATTGCCGACCTCTCGACGCATACCCACGCCCAATGGAAGTTGTTCCTTGACCACGTTGACCACGCTGCGCCGAGAGCACCGTGGCGGTGGACGACGGCGAGGGCCTATGAAGGGACGACGCTGGAGCCGGTGAAGACGCGGAGCGGGATGCCCACGCGGAGAGGAGTATGAGTATTCACTCATTCGGCTGCGGGTGTGAGGCGCTGCCGTCGCCCGCAGGCTCAGCCTAAGGTGTGGAATAGTAGGCGGTGAGGCCTCCATGGCGGCAAAAGACAAAGGCCACGAGAGGCGAGGAGCAAAGACATGACCGTGCGCCGCTTTTAGGCGGCCGGAGCAAAGAAGACCGAGAGGGTTGAAGAAGCACTACGGCCGTTGGATGGACATGGTACGATCACTGGAGCTAGAATCGTTCATATTGACTAAGTTGACAAAGCCCTCCGTCCCCATCAACTTAGTAGGCCCACAAGTCAGCTTCCCACCAAGGTGAGTCCCAGCTAGCAGGGGGGGTATTCATTTTTTTGTGCGTAATAAAGAGGCACTTCAGTGGGTCCAGCCGAATGGGGAACGTTTTTAAACACGGTGGCCCGTCTAAAGGGTCCCAGCAATCGGGGAAACGTTGCGAAATAAGGTGGCCCGTCCGGTGGGTCCCCGCCGTGGAGGAATAATTATTTTATGCATAATAAGGAGGCACTTCTTGCGACGTCATTGTGGACCCAAATGTCACCTCTCCACGACAAGATTTTTTTCGATGGAAGTTGGTCGCTGACCACGTTGACCACGCCAAGGCCGAGAGCACCGTGGCGGTGGGACGCATTTACGACACCTAGAAGGGGACGACGCGGAGCCGGGAAGACGCAGAAGTGGAAGCCCGCATGGAGAGGGAGTACGAGGGGTTCACCGGTTCCATTGCAGTGAGGCTGCTGCCGCCATTGCAGTAACATGGGGTGTGGGTGAGTGGAGGGATGGCCTCGCCAGGTGGGAGTAGTATGGGGTGAGGCCTCAAGCAAAGACAGCCGCCACGGAGGCAAAGCAGCGGCACGACCGGCGCCGCTGGGCGGCCGACCAAGAAGACCATAGGTTGAAGAAGCACTACGGCCGTTGGATGGACATCGTCATTTGGTCAATGGGGTTTAGAATCGCTTATATTGACTAAGTTGACAAAGCCCTTGGTACGCTCCAACTTAGTAGGCCCATGGTGTCGACCTCCGAAATGGTGCTCCCAGATGTCGGGGAGGAATCATTTTTGGGCGGTCAAGCTAAGAATATTCGAGATTGAAGAAGAAGACGACATCCGTTGGATAGACATCCAACGGCCATCGCCGCTAGAACCGTGTGTTCACTATAATAAGTTGACAAAGCCTTGCATACGCTGGCCAACTTATTTTTTTTAGGGGACGCACACTTAGTAGGCCCACAAGTGTGTGGCGGAGAACTTATAGCCCATTTTCGCTTTTGTAAGAATATACACCCCATTTTTGAATTCTAATGGAATTTACAACAGCCCATTTACGCTTTGTTAAAAGTACAGCCCATTTTCTAGCTAGGACAACGATTAATAATTTCAACTCACCGTTGAAGACCAAATTTAATAAAATTTCCCACATTTTGATGGGATCCGAAATATTTTTATCCGAAATTTCTAGTCAGATTAAATATAAATTTGTATTATGTAAAAATCCAACGTAAACATTGCGCCACAAGAACAATGAAAATTTAAGATTTTCAAAATCCATAAATAATATTTTATAAACTAATTTCGTGTTTGGTGCATTTTTAATAGTTACTTGCCAGCTTTTTTATAATTACATCCCATTTATTATTTTTAAAGCCCATTTTCCTGCTTAAGCCTAATGCATCCCTCCTAGGAAAGATTTGCGGTAATGCGGAGAATAACAAGTTGACCTTGCCTGGTATTCCTCAAAAAGACGTATAAGCTGGGCTAGCCATTTTCATCTTGAAAAAGTAGTATCTCGGGCTGGATATCTCGCTCAGGCTAGACGAGCCACAACAGCCAGCTTGATTACCCCGCCTCCTCCTCGAACAACAACGTAAATCATCGCCAAGAAAAAACTCTGCAGTGCTCACGCCGTTAAAAACACAAATACTGCTCGAGCTGCTTGGTCCCACCTGCCGGCCGCACCTTGTGCAATTCTCTTGTTTATATTGACTACATAGGTTGACAATGGTGTGGGACCGTGACGTCAGAAACCAGAGAAAGCAAAAAAATATAGTTGTACATAATAAGGAGGCACTTTATGACGTCGTCCGCTATGGCCCTAGTGGGTCCCTAGTGTCATCCACCAAAATAAAGTCATCTCCTCGAATCCTCATGTTCGCCGACCATGTTAACAATGCTTGGCGCCACGGCGAAGCGCAACAACTCGAAGGACAACGGAGAGGGCCCGTGGGCCCTACGGAGGTCTCTGATAAATACCACGCTCATTCAGAAGCCGTGATCATCGGACACCTATGAGCACCTTCGAGAAACCGAGACGGCATGAAATGGTAAGGCAGCCGCTTTTGGGAGCTCTGGTTTATTTCAAACTCGTACTAACATACAAGTGTAATTTACTGCGTCATCGTAAGGCCCGAGGTCCGTAAGTAAAACCGGCGGTTACGCGTGTAATTTGAGAGACGATTGTATATTTTACGAAAGCATCGCTATATGGGCGACATTACCGGACGATACATGCGACGTATGTATCATGCCATCCATGGGCAAGGCTGAAAAAGAACTCAACGGCTGGATTAGCAATCGCCCGAGTGTCGTTCAGCGTTTATCGTGTGAAGTACTTCCGATATTTTACTAGTCGAAATCGACCAACCAAGCACCTTCACCGAGACCATCTCTGCTTTAATTTACAAGCGCCAGTTTTACAAGCGGTTTTGGTTGGAAAACGACGATCCAATCACGGCCTAATATCATGAGTTGGTGGGAAGGTGTGTCAGTGACTTATAAGTCGTGACAACCAAACAAGCGTGACTTATAAGTCGCGGTTTTAAGTCACCCGACTTATAAGTCGTGACTTATTGGAACCAAACAGCTCAAACATCGACGATGAACTTCTTACGCACGGAAACAACAGAAGAGGATGATCTTCTTAACAAGCAAATCACCGGCATTAGATCGACATGCAAAACAATACGACGCATTATTCTCAGGAGGCACGGTGAATAGCTCGTGATGCCGCATGCCACAACATACCAAGCTCAACTTTGCAATCAAACACAAGGCCCGGCATTACATAGGCGGTATTCGTAACAAACTCTTAACACAGTGAATAACTCAAAGCAGAGTAACTATTTACTTCTAAACTGAACACGTGAATAGGAAAAAACACTGACGCTGCTCACAAAGAAGGGCGTCCCACTCAAAAATATCAAATGCATGTCTTCCGCTAACATCAATGAGCAAATTTTGACAAGGTTTTCCAATTCCAATATATTAAACTAACGCCTTTCTTGCTAACATCAATGATTAAACTTTGACAAGCTTTTCCCATTCAAAATATGTAATGCATATGATCATGGAGTCCTGTCGCTTCTTGCTAACATCAATGATTAAACTTTGACAAGCTTTTTCCATTCAAAATATGTAATGCCTATGGTCGTGGAGTCCTTGTCAGCTTCTTGTACTTGTTTGGGCACTTTTTGCCTGTGGCACTCCACGTGTTGTTAAATTGCCAATGGTCTCTGCAGATTAGTCATGTCACCGTGTCTAATATTTATGGCACCGGCTGTAGCATAATGGAGGATTCGGTGCCAAACTAAGAAAAGGTGAAATTGGCACCTCTTTTGGCCTATAGTGGAAGGCCTAATACTCAGTAAAGCTTCAGTCATTCCTTCCGTAATGTAGCGCAAATAAAGGATCGCTTCTTTTGCAAAGTGGAGCGACCAATTAAGCTGGACCTAGTAATGCAGCAATTTGCCTTGGACACATTGGCTCCTTTTGTGCGCTTGAACTAAAATCAAGTCGGGATAAAACCGAGCTTTAATTGTGATATCCTCGTAAGCAACAAAAGGTATAAGGAAACAATTACTGAGAAATAACGGTTGATGACTTGTACTCCCGTAAGAAAAACATCTCATCGATCTACCTTATCTTAATGCGAAACAAAGCAGAGAGTAGCAATTCTCAATCAGTGTGATTCATTAATATTAATTGAGACATTATCTTAACAATGCCTTGTTTCAACATGTATAAAGAACGAAAAGCGTAAAAGTATCATTCCTAAAACAATGCGATCGATTCATTTTAATGGAGACATTATCTTAACAATACCTTGGTTAAACATGTAGAAAGAACTACAAAGCGAGGATAGTACCATTCCTAACAAGTGTTGCGGTTTTGAACTAAGATTCAGAGTCAATTAATTCGAGAGTGGCATTGCTTAATTTTACCAAAGACATTAGATTAATGAAAAGCATAAATAGTTCGAGGAGAGTGGGCGCAACAATAGTATGTGCTTCCATCTACTTATAAAGGGGGTGATGCGAGTTTGTTGTAACAAAGCAACAATCATCATGTCTCAGGTTGGTCCCATTTTTGTTCACTACTTAATGGGAAAAGACAGCAATACAATAGCTTCAATTCAACATTTATTTAAAAAAGTACCAATACAAGTAGCACAACATCTCAAAGGACACTACACAATCATGTGGATGAAGGCCTGTACTGACCTTTCATGAGAAGACCAGGATAAAATATGAATCTGCCAACACGAATAGGAAATCGAATCTCGTTTTGTGCAGGTTACCTTTGAAATCAAGCAAAGTGTTTTGCGTAGCGAAGCAAAATGTAGCAATAACAACAAGTTGAATAGATATCCCTGTTTAAACAGAGGCAAAAAAGGAATCAACTACTGGCTAATAAAGGAGGATGAAACATGCGGCCACAAAAATGGTAGTCCTGCCAATCCCTAACAAGTGTTGCAGTTTTGAAATAAGATTCAGTAGTTAATTCTAAGAGTGGCATCAATTACTGGCTTATAAAGGGGGTGATGCTGAATTTGTTGTAACAAAGCAAAAAGCATCATGTCCTGTTGGTCCCATTTTTGTTCACTACTTAATGGGAAAAGACAGCAATACAATAGCTTCAATTCAACATTTATTTAAAACAGTACCAAACAAGTAGCACAACATCTCAAAGCACACCGCACATCATGTGGATGAGACCAAGATTTTAAACTACTCGACACGAAGAGTGGAAACAAATCTCGATCTCCTTTTGTGCGCAGTTCCACAAAATTAAGCAAAGTCACCGTGTGACATTCAAGTTGAACTACACAAAACACTCTTAAAACATAAGTGTTTCGAGTAGCGAAGCAAAATGTCGCAATAGCAACAAGTTGAATCGACAATTTCGCTTTTAACAGAGGCAAAAAAGGAAACAATTACTTGCCGATAAAGGAGGATGAAACAAACGGCGACAAAAGAAGCATCTAACTTATCTTGGATGGAAAACAAAGTAGGATAGTAGCATTTCTAAAACGGTTGCATTGATTCATATTAATGAGACATTCTCTTTGAAACAACATTCTTTAAAAAATGTAATTTACTTTTACAGTGGCATTGCTTCAATTTTCCGGCGGCATTCTTAGATTAACAACAACAAAATAGCTGTATGGGACATGCCAGCACCATGTGCGTCCACACGTATAAATGGGTGATGAAGAGTATGTAGCCAAGCAACATATATGCGTTGGTCCCATATTTGTTCTCTTTGAACCTTTTTCCTAAGTGAGGGCAACAAATCTAGTCCTGCACAAACTACTCCGACTCCCCCGCTTTCTTTCCTTTTCAACAAAGAGATCGGTTGTATGTGTGTACCTGTTACTCCCCTTTTCCCTTTTCGACCTACAAAGCGGCTGGATAGCCTGTCTATACTACTTTCCGCCCTCCTTTCCTCATTGAACCACGCCCCAGATTCTTGCTCCAGCCCACCGCACCCTTCTTTCCTCTTTGAACCAAGACCTAGATTCGACTACAGATCGAAAAAGATCCACATGTGCAGCTAGAGCAACGACGGTTTCAAAGAAACTTATACCTTAGGGTCAGCTGGATGTGGCAAGGCGCATGGGCGGAGGCCGGATCTGCCCACACTCACGACAATGCGGAGGAAGAAGGGGTCAAGGTGGCCCTCCCAAGACAAAGGCGCTGGGTGAAAGAGAACAGCGCAGCCGGCAGTGGATCGCCTCCTCGCCGAAAAGGCGATAGAGTGAACGATGCACCTCCTCCTCTTCCCGGTCGCGGACGGATACGGACGCCTCCTTCACCCGGTTGTGAGGGGAGAGAGACAAGAGGCCAATGCAGTCTTGTTTAGATCTCGTGAAGAGAGGGTGAGATTGTGAATATAGCAAACCCTAGCAAATGAACGCCTGAGCCTCCAGCGTGTAACATATATGTAGTGCGGCGAAGGTGGAGAGTGCAAACCCTAGCTTAACAAGTTACTGAGGCTCTCGCTTATATATATACTATACTATAGCACGGATCGAGCTCCGGTGCCTTCATCAAGACTGCTTTTGGCTGTATGACGTGAGCCACCACATTTTGGGCCCACCTGTCATAAACCCAAAGGCAGGTGCACTAAGTCAAGCCATTCATATAGTACTCTCGTGTATACGAGTAATATATACTAGTGGAGTGGTTTTCTTATTCTCTCCATAACAATCGCTTTAAATTGTGTAAGTACAAAAGCGAAACTCTTTATCTAATGTACAAGTGAAGAAAACTAGTACTACTTCCGATGAACTAACGATCCACGCCCACGGCCCTACTCGCACTTCCTGTCCTTCACGTGTGGTACACTACCTCCCTTAAGTGAACAACCACAAATGCGCCCAAATTATCGGAAACGTGTGAGAGTGTGTACAAATAAAGAATTTTAATTTCAATTATCGGAAAGGTTTGAGACTATTATAAAGTTTGACTTCAGTCAAATCTAATATGCAAGTAGTAAATAAAAATGGAGGGCTACTACGTTCATCCGGGTTTTTAGTCCACACCATTTTTAAATCAAAGTTAATAGCTGGACAAATAAAATTACGGGAGCTGGAGACAAAGTTGTGAGAAGGCTTAGAAATCAATACAAAACTTATGCTCTTAGTACCAACGACGATCCTTCTTCGAGGAAACATTTGGTTCATAGCCAATTGTGTGATAAAATTGCACCAACATGAAAGACGACTGCGTCTCCAACGCAACCAAGGTGAACTGACGAAGGATATCATCTTTGTGCGTAACAAGCAAAGAGCACTGATGGAAGACAGCTTGTTTTTCATTGAAAATCGATCAGCTTCACCAGCCGACGCAACCACGAGGCGCAACCATGAGCATCGATAGGTCATCGTGGTGATGCATCATCCATTTGGCATCTTCATCCGCGCCGGCCTTGCTCCGAGAGGACGGTGCGCAAGATCGGCTCCTCCGTCGCCGCCAGCAAACGTCAGCATCAACTGCACCTCCTCACCTTCCGCAGCGGGATTCGGGCATTCGCCGGATCTGTGACCACCGGTGAGGAGAGAGATAGAGTGGACACTGTCATCTTGTTTTGATATGGAGAGGGTGAGAGAGCGAGACGCGAGAAACTCTATCAAATAAGAGGCTATAATGGAGTAAAAAAAATCTCTCCATAGCAATGATTTGGGTCTGTCTAGGACACATCTAAGTTGATGTCCACTCTGTTTGTGGTCTTTTTTTTGTCCTAGTTTTTTTTGTTTCTTGTTGCTACATTATATACTTGTGGGAGCTTAGGTGTGATATCCTTAAATAACATCTAGATGTGAATTAGACAAACTGATTTTCTAACGTACCAAGAAAGAAAACTCGATCAAAAACATGCCCCCGCTTCTAGGTCGCGAGAGTCGCCGCGCACACACACATAGACATAGACATGCATATCCGTGTTTACGTAAAATTCCATTTCCATCTCCATCTCCAATCATATTTGTCCAACTGGCACATTATTTACGTTGTTAATTATATACACAGCAATATTAACACACAACATCTCTTGTTTATGACGTCCGGGACCACGGCCACGGCGGTCCGACCAACCTGAACCTCCTCATCACCGCGTGCTTCCCGCCTCAAACGGGTCACAGGTCAAGATTCATGCCCGGCCAGAGCGGACGCGACCTCTCACTGGCACCGGCATTGAAGCGGCGCGCCGGCCGAGAGAGCATAGCCCGCGCCGCTTACGGGTGCACGCATGAAAGCACAAGTGCTCCCTAGGTGGTTTTGGTAATTAATGTCAACATATCTCTTGTTGGACTAACACTTTTATCTAGTATGTTTCAGATAAGTTCAACAATGGAGTGGCATGGACTAAAGGATGTGGGAACTCTTTCAAGATGCTAAGGACAAAGGATTGGCTCAAGCTTCAAGCTCAAGACTCTTCATTTTACATTTTAGTGATCCAAGATCGCATTGAGTCTATAGGAAAAGCCAATACTATCAAGGAGGGATGAGGTGTTGCTTAATGAGACTCTTGCTTCATGTGCTTAGTGATATGCTCCAAAACCCTCCACTACTTTCTCACTTCCACACGTATGACCTAAACCTAAAGTCAATCTCGGCCCCACCGATTCTTTCTATCCGGCGCCACCGAGTTCAATTGTCATAGCCACTGCCACAAACCCTAGGCAAATCGGTTTCACCGATAGGGATCTCTGTCTCACCGAGATGGGATTGCAATCTCTTTGTGTATGTCCATTACAAAATGGGGGTCTCACCGAAGTTTATGCGAATCGGTACTACCGAGATTACAATGCAAACTCTCTGGTTAACTTATTACCAAAATCGGTCTCACGGAAGCAATCCAAGACTTGTCTATTGGCAAGGTCCGTCCAACGGAGGTGAAGGAGAGTACCTCGTCCGTCCAAGTGGAAGCTTCTACTTCACGACAAGGTGAACCAATAGTTGATACGGAAGCATCCACAAGTGGAACACACGAAGATGAAGAAAACGAGGAAGAACATCACGAACGTCAACAACCTCCTTCTCCACCACGACAAGAGAACGACAACGCCAACAATGAAGAAGGCCAAGAAGAAGAACAAGATGAAGAAGATGTTCAACCAAAACCCAAGCAAAAGCTTTCACGATTTTGAGCAAGAATTGCTAAAGACCATCCCGTGGAACAAATCTACAATGATATTCAAACCGGGAGAATCACTCGCTCTAAAACTCGTTTAGCTAACTTTTGTGAAAACTATTCTTTCATCTCTAGCATTCAACCTATGAAGGTCGAAGAAGCTAACCGAAGATCCGGATTGGATAAATGCTATGCATGAAGAGCTACACAACTTTGAGAGAAACCAAGTTTGGACATTGGTTGAGAAGGCCGACAACAACCACAACATCATCGGTACCAAATGGGTGTTTCACAACAAGCAAGATGAATATGGACAAGTAGTTTGCAACAAAGCACGTCTCGTCGCCCAAGGCTACACACAAGTCGAAGGTATGGACCATGGTGAGACTTATGCTCCCGTTGCTAGACTTGAGTCCATTCAAGATCTTACTTGCCTATGCTAATCACCATGATATCACCTTGTACCAAATGGACATTAAAAGTGCTTTTCTAAATGGTGAAATAGAGGAGGAAGTTTATGTTAAACAACCTCCCGGCTTTGTCAATCCTAAGAAACCAAATCATGTTTACAAACTTCACAAAGCCCTTTATGGTCTTAAACAAGCTCCTAGAGCATGGTATAAATTCTTGACCAAGTTCCTTATTGAAAAAGGCTTTGAAATTGGGAAAATTGATTCCACTCTTTTTACTAAAAGGGTTAATGGAGAACTATTTGTATGCCAAATTTATGTTGATGATATTATATTTGGTTCAACTAACCCTCATTTTAGTGAAAAATTTGGAAAGCTAATGTCGGAGAAGTCTGAGATGTCAATGATGAGTGAACTCAAATTCTTTCTTGGGTTGCAAATCAAGCAAACTAAGGAAGGTACTTTTGTTTCTCAAATGAAGTACACTAAGGACTTATTCAAGAAGTTCAATATGCAAGAGTGCAAAGGTATGTCTACACCCATGCCTACTAGTGGACATCTTGATTTGACCAAAGATGGTAAACTAGTTGACCAAAAAGGTTTATCGCTCTATGATTGGTTCATTGTTATACCTATGTGCTTCACGTTCGATATTATGCTAAGTGTGTGCATGTGTGCAAGATAACAAGCTGCTCTAAAGAATGTCATCTTAAGGCCGTAAAAAGGATAGTGAGATACTTAATTCATACACCAAATTTTGGCATTTGGTATCCTAAGAGGCCTCTTTCGATCTTGTTGGCTACTCCGACTCCTGGGACTATGCCGGAGACAAGGTTGATAGAAAGTCCACTTCGGTACTTGTCAATTTCTTGGTAGACCTCTTGTGTCTTGGTCCTCCAAGAAACAAAACTCGATATCCTTATCTACCGCCCAGCGGAGTACATTGTCACTGGTTCATGTTGTGCTCGATTACTTTGGATGACCCAAACTCTTAAAGATTATGGGATATATGTGAAACATGTTCCATTGCTTTGTGACAATGAAAGTGCTATCAAAATTGGTCATAATCCTGTACAACATTCTCCGAACCTAAGCATATTGAAGTTCGTCATCATTTCATTCGAGATCATGTTGCTAAGGGTGACATTAATCTTAAGCATGTTCGCACCGAAAAGCAATTAGCAGATATATTCACTAAACTCCTTGATGAGAAAGTGTTTTGCAGGTTGAGAGGAGAATTGAACATCATTGATGCTTCAAACTTGGAGTAGAAACTCCATTGAATACATGCAAGACATGAGCTTATGACTAATCCATGATATCTCCCTTATGATGAAAATATTATATCCTGGATATATTTGCATCTTGCATGTTATCTAACCCATGTAGGTACTTGGTTGAGACAATTTCCATGAGATTGTAATCTACTCACATCTTGAGCAATCTCTACATCACCAAGTCTCTACACTATGGTGGTTGAAGACAAGGAAGCACGGAATCATTCAAACATATCCTTTGACAAACTCTATGTTGAGCTTCATGATTATTTTTTTGGATACACAAGTGCTACTCCTTGCAAGAACTAACCCATGTAGGTAGATGGACTCAAATTCCAAGTGGTGCTCCCAACTCTTGACGAGCTACATCAACCTTGAGCAACCCACACAAGTTCAACTACATGGTCAACACCACCAACCAAGGTATGTTATTCCATCTTAGAGAAGCTTTACTCCGAGTCATGAGCTAAAGCAACTCGACAAGATGTGAATACATCAAGATGCTTAAACGAAAAATGGTAACCCCATTTTGAGCTTAAACGATGAGTATGACCTATGATCAAGTGATCTCACTTTGACTCCTAAGTCAATATATCAGTAACATAGGTGACTTTGTCACCGACCATCCCTAAATTGAAGTTCTCTCGTGTTCTTTTTCTGAGTTTTTGCATTTGTCTCATGCATATTTGTTTCCCCTTTCAAAAAAAAACTTCATCTAGATTTCTTTTTCTTTCTTTTCTGTTGCTCTGCATTTCCTGCATCCAATTCATTGCATATCATTCAGTTAATTCCTTGCAAATCTTTGTGAGATCTTACTAGTCTAGTGAGCTGAGGTGACAAGTGTTTTCTCTGCGATGAACTCGGTTTCACCGATTTGTTGTTTTCGGTCCAACCGAATCCTTTCAGTACAACCGAAGCATACCACTCGGTGCCACCGATTTCACAACAGGAAAAACAGTTTGCCACTTATTCTGTGTTTCTTCCGATCCAGCTCCACTCAATGAATCTTTTCCTCTACAAGCATCACAATTTTATCCAAAGCTTTGTGTTGTAACTCAAGGACCAAACCCATTCACAACAAATTCAGAAAACCCTTCTTGGAAATTGATGTCAAAGGGGGAGAGAGAGATCACATCAAAGCTTATCACTTCCAAAAGGGAGAGAGTATTACTTCCACAGGGGGAGAAAGAGATCCCCAAGGGGAGAGAATACTCAAGTAGAAAGTATTTCTCAAGGATCCCAGATGCTTGATGTTCAAGAGGAGAGATACCACATGTCTTCTTGGGGGAAAGACATGTTCATATGTGCTTAGTTGCATTTGCTCAGTTCTTTATATCTTTCAGCCCTGATTTTCTGTTCCCTATCTTCTCCCAGTATCCCATGCTAGATTCATGGGGAGCAAGACATCTAAGGGAAAGGAATCATTTAAATTCATTGCATATCTTTACTCTTGGGAACATGTCTAATCCAATGTGGTACTCAGTACTCACTCTCTACATGTCATCCCAGTCTTGGTATTCTTGTGGTTTCTTCTGTTTGCTCTGGCTAGTAGATGTACCTGTGTTATCTAACCTTGTTTGTGCAGGTTCATTCCACCCTAAGCCAACTCAAGACTACAAGGTAAGTATATGCATCACACTCATGTGTATGAGGAATTCCTGCTGATGTACATACTGTTCGCAAGAAGGACTCATGAGCATGAAGGTACTTTCTTTAATAGTCTTTGCTCTGATGCATATGGCCAAGATACATGTAACACATTGCCTACTCTATCATGGTTTTGCTCTCACATGCTTCTATATTCCATATTCACATGATTGCATACATGTAGGGGGAGCCTATGCTTGTTACATGTCTTTCCGAAGCTTTACTTGCTATTCTTTATATCTTTATCTAAAGCTTTTGATGTATGTTGCCATCAATTACCAAAAAGGGGAGATTGAAAGCACAAGTGCTCCCTAGGTGGTTTTGGTAATTAATGTCAACATATCTCTTGTTGGACTAACACTTTATCTAGTATGTTTCAGATAAGTTCAACAATGGAGTGGCATGGACTAAAGGATGTGGGAACTCTTTCAAGATGCTAAGGACAAAGGATGGCTCAAGCTTCAAGCTCAAGACTCTCCATTTTACATTTTAGTGATCCAAGATCACATTGAGTCTATAGGAAAAGCCAATACTATCAAGGAGGGATGAGGTGTTGCTTAATGAGCCTCTTGCTTCATGTGCTTAGTGATATGCTCCAAAACCCTCCACTACTTTCTCACTTCCACATATGACCTAAACCCAAAGTCAAACTCGGCCCTACCGATTCTTTCTGTCCGGCGCCACCGAGTTCAATTGTCAGAGCCACTGCCACAAACCCTAGGCAAATCGGTTTCACCGATAGGAATCTCGGTCTCACCGAGATGGGATTGTAAACTCTCTGTGTATGTCCATTACCAAAATCGGTCTCACCGAGTTTGTGCAATCGGTACTACCGAGATTACAATGCAAACTCTCTGGTTAACATATTACCAAAATCGGTCTCACCGAGTTTGAGTAATTGGTCCCACCGAGTTTGCCTGACCAACTCTCTGGTTAGCTAATTACCAAAATCGGTCTCACCAAGTTTGTGTAATCGGTCTCACCGAGATTACGTTATGACCTAACCCTAACCATATCGGTCCTACCGAGTTGCATATCGGTCCCACCGAAAACCCTAACGGTCACTAGGTTTACTAAATTGGTCAGACCGAGTTTGTTGATTCGGTCCCACCGAGTTTGGTAAATTGTGTGTAATCATAGATTTGGTGTGGAGGCTATATATACCCCTCCACCTCCTCTTCATTCGTGGAGAGAGCCATCAGAACAATCCTACACTTCCAACTTACCAGTTCTGAGAGAGAACCACCTACTCATGTGTTGAGGCCAAGATATTCCATTCCTACCATATGAATCTTGATCTCTAGGCTTTCCCAAGTTGCTTTCCACTCAAATCTTCTTTCCACCAAATCCAAATCCTGTGAGAGAGTTGAGTGTTGGGGAGACTATCATTTGAAGCACAAGAGCAAGGAGTTCATCATCAACACACCATTTGTTACTTCTTGAGAGTGGTGTCTCCTAGATTGGCTAGGTGTCACTTGGGAGCCTCCACAAGATTGTGGAGTTGAACCAAGGAGTTTGTAAGGGCAAGGAGATCGCCTACTTCGTGAAGATCTACCGCTAGTGAGGCAAGTCCTTCGTGGGCGACGGCCATGGTGGGATAGACAAGGTTGCTTCTTCGTGGACCCTTCGTGGGTGGAGCCCTCCGTGGACTCGCGCAACCATTACCCTTCGTGGGTTGAAGTCTCCATCAACGTGGATGTACGATAGCACCACCTATCGGAAACGACAAAAACATCCGTGTCTCCAATTGCGCTTTGAATTCTCCAAACCCTTCCTTTACTTTCTTGCAAGTTGCATGCTTTACTTTCCGCTGCTCACATACTCTTTGCATGCTTGCTTGCTTGTTATGTATTGTGAATGTTAAACTTGTGCCTAAACTCCACTTAAACCTAAAGAAGTTAAAAACTGCAACGTTGGTACTTAGTGTCTAATCCCCCTCTAGACACCTCTTCTCAAGATCCTACAAGTGGTATCGTAGCATTGGTCTCCATTGCCTTGGTTTAATCACCATTGGAGGAAGATGGATGAGTCTACTTTGGGAGTCTTAGACATAGAGTGCCTATTCTTGATGGAGAGTATTTTCATGAGTGGAAAAATGAGATGCTTGTAATTTTCAATCAATATCACTTGAGCAAGTACATTGCTAGCCCTTGTGCACCTCATGTTGATCCTATGCATCCTACCCTTGATGAATCTATTGACATGATTAGGAACCTTAGAACTGTTAATCTTATCACTAGAGGCTTGCCTAGAAACTTAATTAGAAACTCGCCTACTCTTGAGTGTGCCTACACTATATGGAAATTTCTTGAGGAACGCTTTCCAAATTATTCCTTGAAAAATCTAGATGAGATTCTCCATAAGTCTATTGCCTTGAGTAAGATAAATACTAGTGATCCTATGTTTGGTGATCGTCTATTTGAACTTACATGCACCTTATGCGTGCCAAAGGAGATGTTGGTATTATTGGTGATATTATTTCCGAAGCTATAAGAATTCATAAGCAAGATCATTGTCAAACTCACTCTAATCGAATTACCCTCTCTAGGACTTGATCCACCACATGACGATGTTGGACATGGATACTATGATGAGGACGATGATAGTGACTTCGATCTTGATGATGCAATGAGACATTTTGGTCTTATGGCAAATCTTCAGGATATGTGTCAGAGGAAAGGAATGGGTTCTTGACAATGGATGTACCGATCACATGACCGGAGATAAAGACATGTTTCGTGAGCTTGCTGAAAATGATAGTCCTCGAAAAGTATGTCACTTTCGGTGACAACTCAAAGGGTAAGGTGGTTGGCCTTGGTAAGGTGGCCATCTCACATGATAGCTCCATTCAGAATGTCATGCTCGTTGAATCTCTTGGCTACAACTTACTTTCAGTATCTAGACTTGCTGATTTCGGTTTCAATGTCCTATTTACTGAAGTAGATTGCCAAGTGTTTCGTCGAGACAATCATAAAATGGTCTTTACCAGTATACGTAGAGGTGATCTTTACATTGTTGATTTCTCTAAAAAGGCACAACCTAAAACTTGCTTCATTGCTAAATCCTCAAAAGGTTGGTTATGGCATAGACGACTAGGTCATGTTGGCATGAGAAACCTTGACAAGCTTATTAAAGGAAATCATATCCTTGGAGTTAACGATGTCATATTTGATAACGATAGACTTTGCGGTAACTTGTCAAGCAGGTAAACAGGTTGGAGGAAGGCATCCCGTGAAGAACATCATGACCACAAGAAGGCCACTCGAGCTACTTCATATGGATCTCTTTGGTCCCAACGCTTACAAAAGCCTCGGTGGAAATTTTTTTGGTCTAGTTATAGTTGATGATTTTCAAGATTTACGTGGGTGTTCTTTTCTCGATGATAAATCGCAGGTCCAAAAGATCTTCAAAAACTTCGCTAGGAAGGCCCAAAATCAGTTTGAAGTGAAGATCAAGAAGGTTCGCAGCGATGATGGAACGGAGTTCAAGAACGCAAATGTGGACACCTTTCTTGACGAAGAAGGGATTTCACACGAGTTCTCGGCTATGTAAACACCTCAACAAAATGGAGTTGTTTAGAGGAAGAACCGGACGCTCATCGAAATGGCAAGAACGATGCTTGATGAGTACAAGACGCCAAAGCACTTTTGGGCAGAAGCGGTTGAGACAGCTTGTCATGCAACAAATCGCTTGTATCTTCAAAAGCTACTCGGCAAGACGGCATACGAGCTCCTCACGTAACAAACCCCCAAGTTGGATACTTTTGAGTATTCGCCCAAAGTGCTACATTCTTGATAAGCATCGCTGCTCAAAATTTGCTCCTAAGTCTCATGAAGGTTTCCTACTAGGTTATGGCTCAAACTCTCACACTTACCGTGGTTCTACAACAATTTCACCCGAAGGTTGAAGACGGTAGATGTGAAGTTTGATGAATCTGACGGCTCGCAAGTAGAGCAATTGCCAATTGATGTAGGAGATAAAGACCCTTCTAAGCAATCCAAGACTTGTCTATTGGCAAGGTCCGTCCAACGGAGGTGAAGGAGAGTACCTGGAAATCCGTCCAAGTGGAAGCTTCTACTTCATGACAAGGTGAACCAAGAGTTGATCGGAAGCATCCACAAGTGGAACACACCAAGATGAAGAAAACAAGGAAGAACATCACGAACGCCAACAACCTCCTTCTCCACCACGACAAAGAGAACGACAACGCCAACAATGAAGAAGGCCAAGAAGAAGAACAAGATGAAGAAGATGTTAAACCAAAACCAAGCAAAAGCTTTCACAAGTTCGAGCAAGAATTGCTAAAGACCATCCCGTGGAGCAAATCTACAATGATATTCAAACCGGAGAATCACTTTCTAAAACTCGCTTAGCTAACTTTTGTGAAAACTATTCTTTCATCTTCAGCATTGAACCTATGAAGGTCGAAGAAGCATTGGAAGATCCAGATTGGATAAATGCTATGCATGAAGAGCTACACAACTTTGAGAGAAACCAAGTTTGGACATTGGTTGAGAAGCCCGACAACAACCACAACATCATCGGTACCAAATGGGTGTTTCACAACAAGCAAGATGAAGATGGACAAGTAGTTTGCAACAAAGCGCGTCTCGTCGCCCAAGGCTACACACAAGTCGAAGGTATGGACCATGGTGAGACTTATGCCCTGCTAGACTTGGAGTCCATTTGCATCTTACTTGCCTATGCTAATCACCATGATATCACCTTGTACCAAATGGACATTAAAAGTGCTTTTTCTAAATGGTGAAATAGAGGAGGAAGTTTATGTTAAACAACCTCCGGCTTTGTCAATCCTAAGAAACCAAATCATGTTTACAAACTTCACAAAGCCCTTTATGGTCTTAAACAAGCTCCTAGAGCATGGTATAAATGCTTGACCAAGTTCCTTATTGAAAAAGGCTTTGAAATTGGGAAAATTGATTCCACACTTTTTACTAAAAGGGTTAATGGAGAACTATTTGTATGCCAAATTTATGTTGATGATATTATATTTGGTTCTAACTAACCTCATTTTAGTGAAAAATTTGGAAAGCTAATGTCGGAGAAGTCCGAGATGTCAATGATGAGTGAACTCAAATTCTTTTCTTGGGTTGCAAATCAAGCAAACTAAGGAAGGTACTTTTGTTTCTCAAACGAAGTACACTAAGGACTTATTCAAGAAGTTCAATATGCAAGAGTGCAAAGGTATGTCTACACCCATGCCTACTAGTGGACATCTTGATTTGACCAAAGATGGTAAACCAGTTGACCAAAAGGTTTATCGTTCTATGATTGGTTCATTGTTATACCTATGTGCTTCACGTCCGATATTATGCTAAGTGTGTGCATGTGCAAGATATCAAGCTGCTCCTAAAGAATGTCATCTTAAGGCCGTAAAAGGATAGTGAGATACTTAATTCATACACCAAATTTTGGCATTTGGTATCCTAAGAGGGCCTCTTTCGATCTTGTTGGCTACTCCGACTCCGGACTATGCCGAGACAAGGTTGATAGAAAGTCCACTTCGGTACTTGTCAATTTCTTGGTAGACCTCTTGTGTCTTGGTCCTCCAAGAAACAAAACTCAGTATCCTTATCTACCAACAAGCGGAGTACATTGCCGCTGGTTCATGTTGTGCTCGACATTACTTGGATGACCCAAACTCTTAAAGATTATGGGATATATGTGAAACATGTTCCATTGCTTTGTGACAATGAAAGTGCTATCAAAATTGGTCATAAGCCCGTGCTAAATTCTCGAACTAAGCATATTGAAGTTCGTCATCATTTTATTCGAGATCATGTTGCTAAGGGTGACATTAATCTTAAGCATGTTCGCACCGAAAAGCAATTAATGTGATATATTCACTAAACTCCTTGATGAGAAAAGTGTTTTGCAGGTTGAGAGGAGAATTGAACATCATTGATGCTTCAAACTTGGAGTAGAAACTCCATTGAATACATGCAAGACATGAGCTTATGACTAATCCATGATATCTCTCTTATGATGAAAATATTATATCCTCGGATATATTTGCATCTTGCATGTTATCTAACCCATGTAGGTACTTGGTTGAGACAATTTCCATGAGATTGTAATCTACTCACATCTTGAGCAATCTCTACATCACCAAGTCTCTACACTATGGTGGTTGAAGACAAGGAAGCACGAAATCATTCAAACATATCCTTTGACAAACTCTATGTTGAGCTTCATGATTTTTTTTGGATACACAAGTGCTACTCCTTGCAAGAACTAACCCATGTAGGTAGATGGACTCAAATTCCAAGTGGTGCTCCCAACTCTTGACGAGCTACATCAACCTTGAGCAACCACACAAGTTCAACTACATGGTCAACACCACCAACCAAGGTATGTTATTCCATCTTAGAGAAGCTTTACTCCGAGTCATGAGCTAAAGCAACTCGACAAGATGTGAATACATCAAGATGCTTAAACGAAAAATGGTAACCCCATTTTGAGCTTAAACGATGAGTATGACCTATGATCAAGTGATCTCACTTGACTCCTAAGTCAATATACTCTAACATAGGTGACTTTGTCACCGACCATCCCTAGGTGAAGTTCTCTCGTGTTCTTTTCTGAGTTTTTGCATTTGTCTCATGCATATTTGTTTCCCCTTTCAAAAAAAACTTCATCTAGATTTCTTTCTTTTCTTTTACATTTGCTCGCATTTCCTGCATCCAATTCATTGCATATCATTTAGTTAATTCCTTGCAAATCTTTGTGAGATCTTACTAGTCTAGTGAGCTGAGGTGACAAGTGTTTTCTCTGCGACGAACTTCGGGTTTCACCGATTTGTTGTTTTCTCGGTCCAACCGAATCCTTTCTCGATACAACCGAAGCATACCACTCGGTGCCACCGATTTCACAATGTGAAAAACAGTTTGCCACTTATTCTGTGGTTTCTTCCGATCCAGCTCCACTCAATGAATCTTGTCCCTCTACAAGCATCACAATTTTATCCAAAGGCTTTGTGTTGTAACTCAAGGACCAAACCCATTCACAACAAATTCCAAAACCCTTCTTGGAAATTGATGTCAAAGGGAGAGAGAGATCACATCAAAGCTTATCACTTCCAAAAGGGAGAGTATTACTTCCACGTGGGGAGTAAGAGATCCCCAAGGGGAGAGAATACTCAAGTAGAAAGTATTTCTCAAGGATCCCAGATGCTTGATGTTCAAGAGGAGAGATGCCACATGTCTTCTTGGGGGAAAGACATGTTCATATGTGCTTAGTTGCATTTGCTCTGTTCTTTATATCTTTCAGCCCTGATTTTCTGTTCCCTATCTTCTCCCAGTATCCCATGCTAGATTCAGGGGGAGCAAGACATCTAAGGAAAGGAATCATTTAAATTCATTGCATATCTTTACTCTTGGGAACATGTCTAATCCAATGTGGTACTCAAGACTCACTCTCTACATGTCATCCCAGTCTTGGTATTCTTGTGGTTTCTTCTATTTGCTCGGCTAGTAGATGTACCTGTGTTATCTAACCTTGTTTGTGCAGGTTCATTCCACCCTAAGCCAACTCAAGACTACAAGGTAAGTATATGCATCACACTCATATGTATGAGGAATTCTTGCTGATGTACATACTGTTTGCAAGAAGGACTCATGAGCATGAAGGTATTTTCTTTAATATTCTTTGCTCCGATGCATATGGCCAAGATACATGTAACACATTGCCTACTCTATCATGGTTTTGCTCGCACATGCTTCTATATTCCATATTCACATGATTGCATACATGTAGGGGGAGCCTATGCTTGTTACATGTCTTTCCGAAGCTTTACTTGCTATTCTTTATATCTTTATCTAAAGCTTTGATGTATGTTCGCACCGAAAAGCAATTAGGAGGGATGAGGTGTTGCTTAATGAGCCTATTGCTTCATGTGCTTAGTGATATGCTCCAAAACCCTCCACTACTTTCTCACTTCCACACGTATGACCTAAACCTAAAGTCAATCTCGGCCCCACCGATTCTTTCTATCCGGCGCCACCGAAGTTCGGGCTTGTCATAGCCAATCGCCACAAACCCTAGGCAAATCGGTTTCACTGGATAGGATCTCGGTCTCACCGAGATGGGATTGTAATCTCTCTGTGTATGTCCATTACCAAAATCGGTCTCACCGAGTTTGTGCAATCGGTACTACCGAGATTACAATGCAAACTCTCCGTTAACTTATTACTAAATCGGTCTCACCGAGTTTGAGTAATCGGTCCCACCGAGTTTGCCCCACCAACTCTTCAAGTTACTTAATTACCAAAATCGGTCTCACCAAGTTTGTGTAATCGGTCTCACCGAGATTACGTTATGCCCTAACCCTAACCATATCGGTCCTACCGAGTTGCATATCGGTCCCACCGAAACCCTAACGGTCACTAGGTTTACTAAATCGGCCGACTGAGTTTGTTGATTCGGTCCCACCGAAGTTTGGTAAATTGTGTGTAACGGTTAGATTTTGTGTGGAGGCTATATATACCCCTCCACCTCCTCTTCATTCATGGAGAGAGCCATCGTAACAAAGCCTACACTTCCAACTTACCAGCCTGGAGAGAGAACCACCTACTCATGTGTTGAGGCCAAGATATTCCATTCCTACCATATGAATCTTGATCTCTAGCCTTTCCCAAGTTGCTTTCCACTCAAATCTTCTTTCCACCAAATCCAAACTCCTGTGAGAGAGAGTTGAGTGTTGGGGAGACTATCATTTGAAGCACAAGAGCAAGGAGTTCATCATCAACACACCATTTGTTACTTCTTGAGAGTGGTGTCTCCTAGATTGGCTAGGTGTCACTTGGGAGCCTCCGACAAGATTGTGGAGTTGAACCAAGGAGTTTGTAAGGGCAAGGAGATCGCCTACTTCATTGAAGATCTACCGCTAGTGAGGCAAGTCCTTCGTGGGCGACGGCCATGGTGGGATAGACAAGGTTGCTTCTTCGTGGACCCTTCGTGGGTGGAGCCCTCCATGGACTCAAGGCAATCTGCTACCCTTCGTGGGGTTGAAGTCTCCATCAACGTGGATGTACGATAGCACCACCCTATCGGAACCACGACAAAACATCCGTGTCTCCAATTGCGCTTTGAATTATCCAAACCCTTCCCTTTACTTTCTTGCAAGTTGCATGCTTTACTTTTCGCTGCTCACATACTCTTTGCATGCTTGCTTGCTTGTTATGTATTGTGAATGTTAAACTTGTGCCTAAACTCCACTTAAACCTAAAGAAGTTAAAAACTGCAACTTTGGTACTTAGTGTCTAATCCCCCCCCCTCTAGACACTTCTTCTCAAGATCCTACAATGCGGCTGCTCCGCGTTCAAACGTCGCAATAGCCGACTACAACATGCCTGTAAAAAGTTCTTGGGAGTCCGTGCTACAGCTAGCTGTCCTCCCCCAACTTGTCAATCTCTTCCAGTAGTGCTAGTAGTACTCCATGGCGCGATCCATCGACAAGCAAAGCGGAAATTTATCGTATACTCGGTTTGCGGTGAGTGGCATGCCGAGCGACCGTGTGGGGTCGAGCCGTGGAGGAGGGTGAGACACGAACACGACAGACGTGATTTAAACGTTGGTTTTGCTCGATGGCGCGATCCAACGAAACAAAACGTTGGTTTCTCTCCGTTTCCATTTTTTCTCCGGAAAAACGGAAACTTTCCACTCCATTTTCATTCCCATTCCAAGGTTGCCCTGCTACAACATTCCATCAAATACAAAGGAAAACTAACACGCATGTCGATGCATCTCAATGATTCACGCACTATAGCCAATATTTACTTCACAACTAAAGAAAAAAGTTGTGAGAGCGCGTAACTGAAAGAAAAACTATTGATGGGGTCACTACGACTTAAACCCTAAACACTAAACATGATTTAATTCCCCAGCCGTAGAACCTGTCAAGGAAAGATGGTCGGCACCCTCGGATCATACGATGCTTTTGTGCATTTCCACTAAAATCGACCCGAGCATCCCTCGATGGCAAAGATATTGAAGAAGCGCGATTAGAATAATAGTAATCGCACTAGTTCATGAGACATAAACTCATCACAAGTAGAAGCCGGTAAGTAGAGAAAGATCGACGTGGAGATGGAGCTACGGCAGGAGCAAGCCGCTCCAAAAGGAAGATGGACTACACCGACGCCGACTGTAGCTAGAAGGGCGGTTGGGATGCGTATCGCCCATACCGCGTTGACCCCACAGATTGGGACGCACCGACCGGGTTTTCTCCCTCGCCGATGTCGATCAAGGCTTCACGCAGAACATTGTTCCTTCCCCACCGCGGGATCGTGCCCGCTGCTCTATGCTTGTGAAGAGAGCAACCTTAGCAAGCAGGCTTGTAGCTTAGGGCTCCTCGCTAGTGTATATATAGTGGTTTTCTTTTTTCTCCATATCAACCATTTTATATTGGCGACGTGTCATTCAAGAGTGAAATGATGGTTGCTTCTTCCGACTAACTTCATCAGTGTGATTTGACCGCTCCTTAGTGGCCCCTACATCGCATTCCCCACGTGTATGCAACAGCGACACGCATACATGGACGCAAAACGCCACATGACGCCTCTAATGCATGCATGTCGAGCACACGACGAACACACACGGTCACGCTTAAGTGCTCAACCTACACGCGTGCATGCACACACATACTCAGTCGTGGTGAGATAGTGACTGATAAACACCGGAAAATATATATTGAGCGCAATGAGCGTATTATGAAGTCCATCGACCGTATTATTACAAATATACAAAGGATGTACAGTGTATTTATCTCGTTTGAAATTAATCCATATTATCCGTAGAGCAGGCAGTATGGACTAGCATTACTTGCGCCATGTGGCTCGCAGGACAAGGAGAAACTTTTTGACTAATGCAAGCTCTCCCTCGCCAAAGCGGTGGACGTGCAACAAGTTAATTCGTGTTAGATTGCCGTAAGCATACACTATACTACTAGTGCTACTATTGTTCGACTTCCCGGAATAGGCTTAACAGCCAAGCATAAAGTTTACTAGTACTAGTACTACTAATATAGTCTATAAAGGTACGTAAGTATACTATACTAGTACTAGGAACCCGGATGGAGGAGCCGTCGCACTCTTATTATAATTTTAAAATGTGATAAAGCAATCTTCAACACATTTGGTTCTCTTCGAGGGTTCTCGCATGTGATAATGGAAGTTGATTGCATGGAACACTCGCCACAACTCTCGCTTAATTCTGGCTCATATCCTGCTACAAATAGTAGCGCCGGTAATATTTCCTCTTTTTTGTTATTCAGCATGTAAACAGGTCAGCAAACCTTGCGGGCGCATCTTCGTATGAACCGTGCTTGCCGTGCACTTTGAATGTGGCCGAGAGTCGGCTTGATGAAACACCTCGCTTCAGACTTCTTTTTTTGCGGGTACCTCGCTTCCTAGTGACCAAAGGTCTTGGCTGGATCGTCCTAAGAATGCTTATATATGAATAAAGCTCTCTCATTTACCCGCAAAAAAGATTAAGCCATATTAACCGTAGCGAAAGGAGGAGTATGGACTAGCACTACTTTTTGGTGTGTGTCCCGTCAACTCACAGTAATCCAGGAGAAGCTTGCGGGACAAGGTGAAGCTCGCCACGCCTTTTGACTAATGCAACCTACCCTCGGTGGACATGCATCAGTCCATTCAAGTGTCGATTGTCGAGGCATACATCAGAAAGTACCCAACATGCGGAGTACCATCATTGTTCGACTTCACGAAGAGGCGAAGAGCCAAGCGCAGTAGTACGAGTAGTAATACTACTAGAACCGCATGGTGGAGCCGTCTGCATTTTATTTTTTTATCTCCGATAAAGTACACGCTTATTCCGAGAAGGGCGGAAAACGGCAGCCCAACATGTAATGAATGATATCGATCAACCAATCATGCACGAATATATCTTGGCCTCCATGCGAACTCCGCTCGTGTGTTCTCGCCTCGCCTCTCTCAAGGAACGGCGGTTCGCTCTTTGCCGCCAATTGAGATCGGTTTGCTCACACTCCTGTCCCACATGTCGCTGATATGCCAAGAGGAGGTGCGTTGACCGATCGCCATAACGCTGCATTTCTGGTTTTGAACCTTCATACTACTCCTCCCTCCGCCACGGTTATCAAGCGCTTCATTATGATGCATTTCTCTCAATGCATTTCCACCACCGTAGAGACTTTAGACACGCTTGGTTTAATGCTCAATTAATTAGGGCGTGGTAACCGCAATCAAGTCCACAATTTTCTCTCCATGTACTCAGAGTACAAGATTACTACGGAGTGGGTAAGTGCATGCATGTGTGTACCGGGTGGAAGCACTGCATGCATGTGTGTACGCATATTCCTCTAGTAATAGACGCCGTGTTATAACTACCAATGCTATTTTTCAGGCCGATCGCTAGTCGCCTTTGGTCCCACAGATCTTTTTTCTTTTTCCCTGAAGCTACCATATAAACAAAGTGACGGATGGAGTATGAGCGGATTCAAAGAAGAGCGTATTGATGGTTGCTTCTTCAGAGCAACTTACAAGGGGAAAGGTGGGGCTTACGATTTGACTGCTCATTACTCACTATTAATGCGCGCAATGACCGGGCTGAGTCTCCCATGCGGTTGTGCACTACCCTCGGTTCTTAAATATACTCCGAGTATATTTGTCTTTCTAGAGATTTCAACGAAAGTGACTACTCAAATATTTGTCTTTTAGAGATTTCAAATGGACTGCACATACGCGGATGTATATACATATTTTAGAGTGTAGATTCTCTCATTTTGCTCCGTATGTAGTCACTTGTTGAAATCTCTAGAAAGACGAATAGAATATTTAGGAACGGAGGGAGTACACATACGAAGCAAAATGAGTGAATCTACACTCTAAAATATGCCCGTTTGAAATTTGTAAAAAGACAAATATTTAGGAACGAATGAGTATAATTTTGTGGATGGCACATGGACCCGGATGATGAAGAGGCTTCGCAATGCTATCAAGCTTCCATCATTTGTTTACATAATTGACGACTATACAAATAATTTTCCACCGAGACATGAAATTGTACAATGGTGTGAGCTTTCAGCTTCCTGCTTTGGCGTGGTTCTTGCCATCGATGCTCTTCTTTCTAAACAATAAAAACTAACTTCCTTGTTAATGCATGTCAATTATTAGCAGATTAGAGCTAATAATTACATCACAATCAAGGCAGAGTTGTGAGAAGGTGTTAAATTAAAATTGATCCATGCTTTCATTGGCATGAACGTCTCCCCCCCAAATTTCTTTCTAAATCAACAAGGCATGTTGGGAAAAAAGTAGCTGTCTGGAGCATGCAACATTCCGATCATTTTGTGCAGTTCCACTAAAATAGAGCTGAGCGTCCCTGTTCCAAAGATATTAAGTGTGATTACGATAATAGAGGACTGCTGATGAAACAATAAACACATAAATAGAAGCCGGTCACCTTTGCGCTCTCTTAAGACTAACTAGTTGGAGAAGATTAGGCTCGGAGTTGGATGAGGAGGATAGAGCAAAACCAATCTCCCTTTGTGCAACAAGACCGAAATGTAGAGACGATGCCCATGTGACATTTTATACAACCGCACAAAACACTCTTAAGAAAAAAGTGATTTGTGCAGCTCACCAAAAGGTCGCAATAGCAACGAGGTGAAATGGATAGCCCTGCTTGCAAAAAGAGGTAGAAAGGAAACAATTATCGCCAATAACAGCTTGATGACACATGCGACGACAAAAGAAGCATATTCCTTGCCCTAGGGAAGATAACAACACGGTTGTGTTTGTCTAAAACGGTGTGAGGACGAGAATGCAATATAGAAAGTACGCTGGACGAGCTACGTTTTGGGCAAAGAACTATGGAAGATCCACATGCAGCGACGTGGGAAGACGGGCAGTGGAGCAAGGCCGGAGGGGATACCTGGAGGTCGTCGGGATGTAACAAGGTGAGCGGCGGCGGGCGGAATCATGGCAGGTGGCGAGGCCTGCCGCGCCGGAGCTTGGTCGAGAGAATCAGGCGTGTACCGCAGATCGGGATGAGCTGCCTCGGCGCCGTCGAACGGAGAAACGATGCACTTCCTCCCTTTCCCCCGGCGGACAGGATGCGACCGGATCAGTGACCAACGGTGAGAGAGAGAGAGAGAGAGAGGCCACCGCACTCCCTTTCCCCCGGCGGACGGGATGCGGCCGGATAAGTGACCAACGGTGAGAGAGAGAGAGAGAGGCCACCGCAGCCTTGTCCGAGATACTCAAGAGCGACAAACCGAGCACGCAAGGCTCCATTGTATATAGTGAGCGGACTAACTTTTTCTCCATAAAAATCGTTTTATATTATGTGTACGTGCCATTGAGTGCTATAACTTTATTTAAAAATAATGCGGCAACGCGTGAAGTCGAACTTTGTTTCGTGCAGGCGTGGTACACGACCTCCCTAGGTAAACAACCGCTACACGCGTTCAAATTAGCACGTGGGCTGCCATTTCGTAAAGAAATGAGCTCCAACGTGTGCCCGCGCGGGTGTGGCTGGGCACGAAGCATGAGTACATGCACGGTGCACCTATTCTCTTCTTGTATACGTACACCACCTACGTGGGGTTGTGTGAGAGAGATACAAACCTAGAGAGATAGAGTGTGTGGGTTCTTGAGAGTTTTTTTGGGGGGTTCAATCAAAAATGTAACATATGCAATGTATGTGAAATAGAGTCCTGGATATAACATATATAGAGAGGCGATCCACGAGAAGAGAGTGGAGGTACCACCGGCTTGAGGTGTCCATAGAATCGAAAAGAGGGATGATGATGTGTGTGTGCGCGCGCGATCGATAAAGAGTGCCGTCGAATTTGTGTGTGCCCATGTCAAATATATAGAGTGGCCGGCCTACTGGAACGTGAGAGGGGACATGTGCAGTTTGTCTCTGTGGCATGGATACCTACCGCAGCTGGGCCGACTATCGGGTGTGTGGTGGGGAAGAGAGGACGCCCAATTAACTATAGAGGCACAATGGCGGTATATGTGGAGGAGGAGAGAGGCCTACCTCATGTATTAAGGAGATCGATCCGCCTCATGTATTAAGGGAGATCGACCGGCATCCATGCATATGTGCAGGAGAGGAATAAGGTTGGGAGAGAGACAGAGCTAGAGTGTTGGAGGGGTGGTAGTGGAGTTGCTTCTAACAAATGGTGGGATAGGCTTGCTAGACAAAAAGGAGGGCACGCCTGCAATATCAATAAGAGAGGAGATGGCTGCTTGTTGTCTGTGGCACGCATGCGTGTGAGAGACGGGTCGAGGCATGCACGAATGATGAGGGGGACGATGTGGCGTGGTAAGCAGACATAACTACATAGGAAGATCAATCGCCCTTTGTTAGAGAAAGGAGAGACATAACTTGTGAGGTACGGCCGATCGATGGGGGTAGTTAAAGTCGATCCAGTATATGTTGGGAGATCAATCGGTATACAGGCATGTGTGTGTTAGAAGCCAACGAGGCACGAGGAGAAGGATAGAGATAGAGGGATGCATGTAGGTGGTACGAGAGGCATACTATATCAAGCGGGGAGGAGTGTGCGAGTACGAGAACGATGAAAAGAGTGGTGGGAGTGAGGCATGGACGGTGACAAGAGAAGAGGGGAAGCTTGTGATTGGCACACTGGCTAGAGAGGCATATCGATCGATGTGTGCCATAAAGAAGGAGCCGGGGCCTACACACACCATGGGTGAACGACCTAAAGTGAAACGACGAATTTCTATGCTGATGGAGCTAGAGAATGCCGAGGGAGGGTGAGAGGGATGCGCGCGTGTGCATGCACAAGAGAAAGTTAGCACTAGCTACAAAGATAAGAGGGTTGTGTGGGTGTAAAAGACGAATGGAGATCATATATACTTCATTATAAAAAGCGAATTCGGATATTTGAAGAATTTATCATAGTGTTTTAAGCCGACGCATGTGTGAATATATATAACGGTGATACACATGGTGTGTTTATGAACATGTTATACTACATTTAATATATTTTATCTCTACTCTTATAAAAAAACGGAGTTGTTGATGATGGTGTGCCTGCCATCCTGCATTATAGGTCATCCGATTTATATCCTGGCGGATAGCAAGGAAACTATGATGGTTGAAGTTGGCAACAATCATGATTGTAGATTCTTATTGAAATAGAGAAACGAATTCAAATTTAGTTCAAATTGCAGCGGTAGTATAGACATTGGGAATGCACTAAAATGTTGGTATGAGTAGGTTACATGCATTATACAGCAAGCGAAAAAAATTAATCGGACATAACATGGATTCATACTCCCTCCATCCATCTATATAGGGCGTAATGAAATTTTTAAGGCCGCCTTTGACTATTGACAAGATTAATAGTACATGACATGCACAATGTGAAAATTATATCATTGAAAGAACCTTTCACAGACGAAGTTAACGGTGTGCTTTGTGTAAGTTGCATGTCATATAGCATTGCTCTAATATTTGGTCAAAGTTAGCATCAAAAAATGCATTAGGCCCTATATAGATGGAAGGAGGGAGTAGCTTTTGAATAGCATTTGTATAGTAAAACGGGCAAGACTCTCTCTTTGTGTGGTGTGAATAGTTTTATTCTTTTCGCTTTTATTTTTGGTTGAGGGAAGTGCGAATTGATTTGGTACGCATACAAGTACAATATTACTACACGTTAGGCTTGTCCCTAAAATTCAACCTGCGTCTTGTTATATCCCGGAAAATTCAGATATCGTGCTCCCAAAATCGGGCGCCTTCACAACCCGCGCCTTGCTATCCCGAAATTACAACACGCGAAAACTCCCTCCAGCCGCCAAATCCCGACATCGCCAAATCCCCTTCTAACCCTGAGCCGAAAGGGCCGCTAGTTCAAATCGGTGGGGGGTACTTTTGTAACACACCCTACATTTTGGACAAGCGCGTCCCTAAGTCATGCTTCACCCCTTTTTCGCCATTCGAAATCCCAGGCCGCCATAACCTCTCCGCTCCAGCCGCGAAACCCCACCCTCCTCCGTCCGCCACGTCACCGCTGCCTAGCCGGAGCCTCTTCCCCGACGACGTCGTCCACCGCAACAGCTCGACGTCCCTCGTCCACCTCCCCGGATGAGGATCCGTCGTCCATCTCGCCGTCCCGCCGGTTCAGCCGCCCCGTCCTCCACCTCCAAGGAGCTGCTCCGGCGATCGCCTCGTCTATCACGGCTGCTCCATCCCCACAGCGCCGCCTTAACCTGCTCCACCTGAACCGTAGCATCCTCATCGACTCCTCGGACGAAGCCGAGGCCTACTCGGCGCCACCAAAGAGGTTGTACACTCATCACATCGCACCTTCTCCTTAACTCGACCTCCCGACGCCGACGGTGCTCCATCCCGCACCCCCATGGAGCGGCTACCTTGAAGCCGGCTCATGGCGACATCTCCATGGCGGCTCTCCCCAGCTGAGGCCCCTTCGCCGGGCGTCCGCCACCGGCCGGATCTGCTACTCTTTGCTCGGCTCGCGCTTCCTTCAGCGCTTCTTTCTCCGGCTCTGCTTCGATCGCTGCTCGCCCGGCTCTTTCTTGCTACTCTCCCCTCGCTTCGTCTTCTTTGCTACTGCTCGATTAAGCCACACTTGATCGGTGAATCGACTTTTGGGTCAATCGATTTTCGGGGTTGGGGGGCTCATTGAGTTAAGGAAGAACCACCAGCAGGCGAGGGCGGGGCTCGCCGGTGTGGTACCCCACTATCTATCTTCGGGTTCTGGGGGGGGGCGGGGGGCCTATAGGGCTGGCTGTATGCGGCGGTGGCGACTTGTTTTGAGGCGGTGAGGCGGCGCTGGGCCGGGCGGTTCGGCCGGTGGTGGTGGCGGCTCGAGGGGTGCAGGTTGAAGATGAAATGCAGGCCCTCCCTAAACTACATGTCAAGTGCTTCTCTGCTACCATTATGCCTTCGACAAGAGTATTCAGATTCCACAAGAAATTTCAGTTTTGACAGTTAAGTTCGTAGTCAACAGTTTTACCTCATCTGTTGTTGTCAGTGGTTTTTGGTGATGTTAATTTTACATCCATTTTACATCATCTATTGAGATGCTATTAGAATCCCACTTGAGATTGATCGATGTCTGCCTTTGTGTCGCTTCAGCCTTGACGCCTTACGGCTCACCGGAGCTGCTCCAACGACGTAATGATCCATCACAACAGAAAGCGGCCCTGGACGCCCGTCTCATGCATTCCTCGATCTTCCTCCACCTCCGACAGCCACCTCTCGCCTCAATCGCTTCAAATGACCAACCCAATGATGCCGAGGTCGACACGGCTGCCAAGAAAGAGGTTGTACACTTGTTGCATCACTTATTACTATACATCACGTCGATCCATTAGGGCTATTTTGGTTCAACGGAAAAACGTCGATCCACTGGTTGTTACCATCACTCTAAATTTCTGCATGCTCTCTTACATAATCTCACCATATTTTTTTTCATATGCATGTCAGATATTGTACACGATCATGCCGAACATGTAGAGAAAAGAGAAGAGTTTTTGCGCGGCAATACAATGTTATGCGTACATCGCTCCATGGTGGGTTCAATGGCAAACCCTCCCCACCCTCTCCAGATTGTAATCCAGAGGAATATATCTGTTCTGAGGCGGATTCGGACGCCGCTGACCACTCCTATTTACCCCCCAAGGTGTTTGCTCTACCTTAGCATGATGATGTTAGTCATATCATGCATATGTTGCCTTTGCAGTGCCTACTTTTGACATCATATATGTCATCTGTTTAGTTTAGACATGTTCAGAATGCCACCGCTTAGTTTCTATATCATATATGGGAATTATGCGTCTCATGTCTTTTAGCCAGCCATAATATATGTGAAATGTGCAATGCCATCCTGTTTAACCGTGCATCATATATTTGAATGATATCTTGCCCATCCTTTTCTTCATTACATTTCCATTTGTCGACAATGTTTGTACATTAAACTACTCTTCTTGTGAATCAGCAATTTGGGTGGGAGATGGAAAAATCTGGAGGAAAACAAGGCCTTCAGAGCGCAGCAGTGCTACCTATCAAGGCAGATCTCTTGTTGGGTCCCGATAGCTCCTCGTGAGATGGATTCGCAGACAGATGACCAGTCCTATTCCCCCAATCGAGGTGTATGCTCTAATTTGGCACGCAGTTATCTTGCTCATATCATGCATACGGTGTCTTGCATTGCATAGTTTAGACATCATATACACAATATTCAACACCATGTTCTTAGTTCGTACATCATATCGAATGCCCTCTGCTTAGCATATAAATCACATATGTGAATTAAATGATGCGATCCTGATTACTTAGATAACATGTAGGTGAATTATGTCATGCGATCCTGTTTAGTTATTCATCATATCTTTGAATTATGTTATGCTATGCTATCCAGTTTAGATAGACATCATATATGTGAAATTATGTCATGCTATCCATTTTAGTTAAACAATATACATGTCAACTATTTCATGCCCTCTTTTTTCCACACTATCTATTGAATCTATCTCTCATACAATGTCTGTACATTCAACTATGTTTCCCGTTTATCAGCCATTTGAATTGGAGCGGGTGATGCCAGTATCTAGCGGAATAAAAACACGGCCTTCAAATAAAACAGTGCTACCTCTTGGTGGAGATAGCACCCCGGTTGTACATGCACAAGAACCAGCCCTACCACACATAACCCAAACTCTCGCAGATTGTACCCCTCAAGCGATGGACAGAGGACCAGCTTCACCCAATCTAACCCCAACCCCAAACCGATAGTAACCTGGTTCTGTTGACACAACACCATCTCCACCATAGAGCTCCCAAACAAGAGCAGTTAGTAAGGCAGCTCCGGTGCCCAAAGGGCGGTACTATCACGCAGCGAACCCCAACTCCACCGGTTAGTACGCCTATTCACCTGTGGAGGAAGCACAACCAGCCAATCGTAGTTTAGCATCTATCGCATTTGATGTTGTTAAATCGTATGCGTATCTTCCCATCTTGCAAATATTATCACGAAGATGAAGGAAAATGCCAGCCAGGTGTTTGTCCAGAGTTATGTGTAAGTAATATTATTCATGGCAATTACTTTGCTTCGTCCCATACATCCTACCTCTATGATGGTTATAATACAGCAAATTTTCCCATTTTTCTCTATAGAGAAGGACCGATTTGGAAACTTCGTGATGAGGTAACCTGTGCTAATACCTCTACTATCTTCAAGAATGCTTGGTGGCGATCGGAATTACACCAAGAAAAGCGTACTTCACCGGGCAAAGAAACTCATCAAATTCCCTTACATTCTCCCGAGACACATTCTTGGACGATGATTGGGAACGCCTTTGTTCTCAGATCTTGGTCCGTAACCAAGAATATGGTAAGGTCTATGAGCTCATTTTCTATTTTTAAGTATTTTATTCTTGCGTCTTCTTGTACTCTGCTCATGTAGAACAAGTGCCTAAACACGAAGAACAACTGTTCTAATTTAAGATTCCATTGTCGTCATAGTTCAAAAAAGCGCTAGGCGTTAATTGTGCATTTTGCCACCGCTTTGCGCTTTCTTGACTAAAGCGCATGGTTATCGCGATTATGCATGATTGTGCGTAGTTATGCGCAATGCATTTTGCCAACGCCTAGAGCCTAGGCGCGCTTAAGCGCTCGCTTAGGCGTGCCTTTTTTAACTACGATTGCTTTGCTCTTGTATCACTGTATTTACTCATACAAACTTATTTAATTAAATTGAAGGATCCAATCGAAACTCCAATGGCACAGCAGGTATGTTCACACATGTTTCTTTAACAGGTTTGCTCTTATCAATAGCTCTGTTGATTTCAATTTCAATTG
Source organism: Aegilops bicornis (assembly GCA_021605145.1). NCBI lineage: Eukaryota > Viridiplantae > Streptophyta > Magnoliopsida > Poales > Poaceae > Aegilops > Aegilops bicornis. Next base: position 535,777,867 of record CM038671.1, on the reverse strand, counting down.
TGTATACAGTTGACTTTCATATCATGCACATTACTAGCATCACAACAGAGCCAATAGTGTTGTTGTACATATAGACCCGTGGTACCCATCTAAAATCTTGTTGTGCCGTGTAGTTTCCCACGCTTTGTATTCTATCACTACCGCTTTGTCTTGAACCGATATGATTTGAACCGTGTCTCTATTTTGATTTGGCAAGACAATGCAAGGACCATAGGACATAGATATATGTTTGTTTGATGCTTTTATTATGTACTAGTACTTGGCAATAGAAGACTTGGTAGTTTAATCCTATCCACCTTACTAATGAACTGGTTCACCGAAATGAGTTTCATATACTAGTACATACTAAACTTGTTATGTGTCTGCTTGTTTCTTCTTTTAGAATCTTGTGAGAATATTGGGGAAGAGTGCCTTATTAAGCAATCGTAAAGGAAGTAATGCAGATAAGGTTCGGATAGTGACACATCCTTGTTGGTCTCCAACAAAGCTGATAAAACAGCTAAGGAAGACTATCTTGAAGACAAATGAGACAACCCCAAAATCCTGTCTTGGTTTAGTGTTCGAAGTTATCGCCACTACCGCATGCACAAGCTATTCAAACTCACCGTCTGAATCAGTTTGGTTTCTTGAGTCTCAACTACAAGCTGAAAGACATCGATCACCGTGGCTGCGACAAGAAGCGGAAGGATCATGGAAGTCCCTTGTCAGACCCCGATTCTATGCCACACCGATCTAGCATGTAACACCTCATATCACTTTGCGGCCTCACGCACGGTATTCTACGGTGTCGCCTTACCATGCCCGGACCGTTTGCGCCTTTTGGCACGCCAGAGTATGATAGTGTCGCTAGCATCCATATGACAAAGAACCCGGTGACATGGCTAGTCGTGAACCCAAAGTGGCACTAACTTACAGGGACAGCATACATGACCCAAAGAACAAACGTGGTTTGGTCATCAGCGAGTGAATCCGGGCTGTAGCAACTGGGCTAGCAGGACTCCGATAGACACCGCGTGACATTTCCCCGAAGGGACAGACACGGGAACGAAGAAGGACACATGCCGGTCAGCCTAAGTGTTCCGGAGCAGTAGCAAGCTACCAGGGCTCAGTGGAAGCACTAGGAGACATTTCCCGGTAAGAGAGGCTACTAAGGATAAACAACTAGATAGTCAGATCCCACACATAGCAATACACATTACACGTACGCATAACATGTAAGTATGTGCCGCATACAACATGGCATCACAAAGATAACTCAACAACTCATATAGATAAGGCTCAAAGAGCCAACATAGCATTTATTGCAAACAGGGGTCACAAGACCCATCATACAGAAAGCATACAAGCAACAAGCGGAAGCATTACATGTCTAGTACGTACATCTACAAATGAAAAAGGTCAAGAGCCCGACTATCTAGAACATCCGATCAAGATCGTGAGCCGAGGTACAAGCTACTCGTCAAGCCCACGGGAACACTAGTAAGACCGAGGTCTCATTGCAAAAACATAAATAAAGCAACGTGAGTACAAAGGTACTCAGCAAGACTTACATCAGATCCTATTATACATGCATTAGTATCAAGAAGGTAATGTGGGGTTTAGTTGCAGCAAGCCAGCTTTGACTCAGTGGCTAATCCTGTTCTACGACTACAAGAACTTCTTTGAGGTGACATGGCGCACACGAGTCCACTAATCACCACACAATACACTACTATGGAATCATCCCCGTCTCCCTACGAGAAGGCCATCCATAGCACTCACACTTATCTCGAGCATTTTAGAGTATCCACTTCAAGTTGTCTATGTACCACGTAAGCATCCAAGAAGTCCATAAATCAGCGGACCCGGCTATTCGAATAGATCATGTTAACCTCAAGGGGTGTACTTCTTCACACACGCTCTCGCCACTTACCGCCATGTACCCGCTATGTATCTCGGCAACCTTCAAGCGGAAGCTCAAGTAGGGTGTCGGCCAGACCTAACTAACCACACAAGACTCTAGTCCAGTTTATCGCCTATTCGGGTTCCATCCGCATAGGAGATCCGGCCGGATGTCGCCACGGCCCCAAATGATGTGTGCAGAGTTCCCAAGCCCACCTCACGGATGGATCTACGCTTGGTACACCGTACACTTGTGCCTAGTCTGTCCCAAGCCCACCTGGCGGGTGCCACTTGGTAGACTCTTGACACTACCTACAAACACCGTAAACTAGTTGCGACTCCTCGGACAGAGATCAAGTTGGTTAATAAGTCGAGAGGGTCGAAAGTTACGGAACCCAATGTGTGGTAGTATCGAGTCATTGGACAACATACATAGAACTCGATTAAGGATGGTTCCAAAGGAGACAACCCACCATGTACTCCTACATGGCCTCTCACCGCTACCTTTACCAAATCGTGTTCACACACTTCACTCAAAGATCGTAACATAGAACTGCACTCCAATTCATTTCCCAATGAATCAGACCTGACACAACTCTAAGCAATATCAGGCATAGCATGGTAGGAACACAACATGGCTCAATCAACTCCTACACATGCTAGTGGGTTTCAACTATTTACTGTGGCAATGACAGGTCATGCAGAGGATTGGGTTCAACTACCGCAGCACAAAGTAGCAGATGAATCGTTGTTGTCCTAATGCAATAACTGTGAGCAGGAGCCAGAGAGTAGGATTGTATCGGAATGAACAATGGGTTTTGCTTGCCTGGTAGATCAACAGAGGGGGCACTGCTTCACAGACAGGTACTCTGGAACGGTCTCCGGAGCAAGACCTATCGAGAAGGAACGGTGCCAACAATCAATACACAAGCATATGCAACAATATGATGCATGAATATGGCATGTAGATGTGATGTTTTTTGAGATAATGCAGCTAGCATTCTATTTGGAAGAGATCCATTTGAATCAAAGGTTCAAATGCAACTCTAAATTAAGTCTCTTAAAATGCCATAATGTGTTTTCTCATATACAGCATGTATAAGTTGGTTTTTCATGCATGAAACTGGTACATATGGAAAGATTGCATTTTTCTGATAATTTTTCATATATAAATTATTTCAATCTGAGCTACGGTTGAATTTATATGAATTTTTGAAGTTCTGGCTATTTTCTGGCTATTTTCTGATTTATTTTAATTCCAGAAATCATTTATTGCGTCCACTAGCGGTCAACATCGTCAAGCAGTCAACGTGGGCTGTCCCGGTCAAACCTGACGTGTGGGGTCCACACGTCAGTGACTCAGTTAGTTAACATGGGGGTTTATTTGGTCTAATCAGGATTAGTGGGCTGGGGCCCACTGTCAGTGTCAGCAGGGGTAATTAGTCCTAAGCTAATCTGGTCAGGGGCGGGGCCCACGTGTGTTGACCCCAGGGAGGTCAAACCCCGGGTCAAACAGGTCAAACCTGCCGGCGACTAGTCGCCAAGTAGATCCGCGCGCGCATTTGTGCCCCGGGTTTCCTCTGTGGTGCTCCAAATGACGCGCGGCTAGGCGCGTTGGAGAGCTGGCTCGATGGCGCGTCGGGCGGTGGCCGTGGCTGGGCCTAGGATGGCCGGAGTCGACGGCGGCGAGCTCGGTTGCGACCGCCGGAGTTTGGTCGTGCACGAGAGCGCGTTTGGAGCTCGAAGCCGAGAGAAGCAAAGCGCTAGGGATGCTCTATGTGGCCCTACGAGCTTGTTGGACTCACCGGGGTGACCAAATGGTCACCGAGCTGCGTCGACGGCGCGAGCCTCGGGCGGCGGCGAAGGTTCGGCCATGGCGGAGACGATAGCTAGAGGGCGAGCGCGACCAGGGAGAGAGGGGAGATGAAGCAGGGGCTCACGGGGAGGTGGATGGTGCAGACGGCAGGGTCGGGGAAGCGTGGGTTGTCGCGAATCGACGGCGGCGATCCACGGCGGTCGAGGCGAAGACGACGATGGTGGCGATGTAGCAGGGCCTCCGGGCGTCACAGAGTCTGCAAGGGGCAAGGCAGTCCCATGGAGCTTCTTGGCTCGATGGCAAGGGGGAGGGTGGCGGTGGCTACGGGCGAAGGCGGCTGGGCTCTCCGGTGCGCTCAGGAAAGAGAGGGAGAGGGAGCCAGAGGGGGGAGAGGCACGGGAGAGAGAGGAGAGCGTCGAGGGGCCGCGTGGCGTCTCCAGGGGGTGGACGAAGCGAGCAGGGAGGCAGGAGGAGGTGGAAGCATGAGGTGGCGAGGCGCTGTAAGGCGACATCACGGCGTCCTTCAGCGCAAGGAGGAGGCGACCGCGCTGTGGTGGGTCGGGCCAGCTCTGGCTGCACAAGGCCTTGGGCACTGTGGGTGAAGGTAGGCGCCAGTAAGTTTCTCCCTTTTGTTTCTTTTCTAATTTTCTGACATATGTTTTGATTTAATAATACTACTAAACCAATTTATTTTATTATGCCATTTTTTGTAGGAAGTAGTGGTATTATTCCAGAGCTCCTCAACAAATGGCATAATTTTTGGACATATATATAATATATAACATATATATATCCAATGCAAATAATTATGCATTAATTCCAAATGCCCAAAATAAATACTTATAAACTCCTAATAATATTGGTTTGATTTTTATCTCTGTCCAATATTTTCGTGAGAGAAACATGAGCATTTTCTTGGACCCTTTTGGAGCAATTTTTATTTGGGTCATTTCCAGAAATGATTCTGAGGGTTTCACAACTCCCCAATTCAAATTTAAATGGAATTTAAACATGCACAAATGACTAGCTAGCCTTGAGCATACCAGAACTAGGGTTGTGACAACTCGCCCCCACTTGAAAGAATCTCGTCCCGAGATTCAGGGGTCGACGAAAAGAAAGTGGGGTACTCCAGTCGAAGATGATCTTCTCGCTCCCAAGTAGCTTCTCTATCGGAATGATGAGACCACTGAACTTTGAGAAACTTGATGTTATGGCGTCGACTAACACGCCTCGCTTGATCAAGGATGCGAACAGGGTACTCTCGATATGTGAGGTTATCTTGGAGATCAAGCGTTTCGTGGTCCACTCCGCGGATAGGATCCGAGAAGCAACGCCTGAGTTGAGAGACGTGGAAGACATCATGCACTCTGGAAAGATGTGGGGGTAGTTCCAACTGGTAGGCAACCTCTCCTCGTTTAGCGAGAATGCGAAAAGGACCAATGTAACGAGGAGCCAACTTGCCCTTGATACCGAAACAATGGGCACCCTTTAGAGGAGTAACCCGAAGGTAAGCCTTATCGCCAACTTCATAAGCCACTTCCTTATGACGACGGTCATACCGGCTCTTTTGACGAGATTGGGCTGTTTTCAAATTCTCACGAATGATGCGAACTTGCTCTTCTGCCTCCTGGGAAAAAGAAAGGCCATAAAAAAGGCCCAAATAAAAAAATGAGAGAAAAAGAGAGAAGGGACAATGTTACTATCCTTTACCACACTTGTGCTTCAAAGTAGCACCATGATCTTCATGATAGAGAGTCTCTCATTTTGTCACTTTCATATACTAGTGGGAATTTTTCATTATAGAACTTGGCTTGTATATTCCAATGATGGGCTTCCTCAAAATGCCCTAGGTCTTCGTGAGCAAGCAATTTGGATGCACACCCACTTAGTTTGTTTTGTTGAGCTTTCATATACTTATAGCTCTAGTGCATCCGTTGCATGGCAATCCCTACTCACTCACATTGATATCTATTGATGGGCATCTCCATAGCCCGTTGATACGCTTAGTTGATGTGAGACTATCTTCCCCTCTTTTTGTCTTCTCCACAACCACCATTCTATTCCACATATAGTGCTATGTCCATGGCTCATGCTCATATATTGCGTGAAGATCGAAAAAGTTTTGAAAATGTTAAAGTATGAATCAATTGCTTGGCTTGTTATCGGGGTTGTGCATGATTTAAATACTTTGTGTGGTGAAGATAGAGCATAGCCAGACTATATGATTTTGTAGGGATAACTTTCTTTGGCCATGATATTTTGAGAAGACATAATTGCTTTGTTAGTATGCTTGAAGTATTATTATTTTTATGTCAACATGAACTTTTGTCTTGAATCTTTTGGATCTGAATATTCATACCATGATTAAGAAGATTTACATTGAAATTATGCCAAGTAGCACTCCACATCAAAGATTCTCTTTTTATCATTTACCTACTCGAGGACGAGCATGAATTAAGCTTGGGGATGCCTGATACGTCTCCAACGTATCTATAATTTTTGATTGCTCCATGCTATATTATCTACTGTTTTGGACTATATTGGGCTTTATTTTCCACTTTTATATTATTTTTGGGACTAACCTATTAACCGGAGGCCCAGGCCGAGAATTTGCTTTTTTGCCTATTTCAAAGGTTTCGGAGAAATGTAATATCAAAAAGGAGTCCAAACGGAATGAAACCTTCGAACGTGATTTTCTCACCGAACGTGATCCAGAGACTTGGACCCTACTCCAAGGAACAAAGAGGCGGTCACGAGGGTGGGGCGCCCTAGGCGCGCCCGCCTCGTGGGCCTCGAGCTCCACCGACGTACTCCTTCCTCCTATATACCCACGCACTCCCAAACGATCAGATATGGAGCCAAAACCTAATTCCACCGCCGCAACTTTACAGATCCACGAGATCCCATCTTGGGGCCTGTTAGAGTTCACGGAGAGGGCCATCATCACGGAGGGCTTCTACATCATCATAGCCTCTCCGATGAAGTATGAGTAGTTTACCTCAGACCTTCGGGTCCATAGTTAGTAGCTAGATGGCTTCTTCTCTCTTTTTGGATCTCAATACAATGTTCTCCCCCTCTCTTGTGGAGATCTATTCGATGTCATCTTCTTTTTGCGGTGTGTTTGTTGAGATCGATTAATTGTGGGTTTATGATCAAGTCTATCTATGAATAATGTTTGAATCTTCTTTGAATTCTTTTATGTATGATTGGTTATCTATGCAAGTCTCTTCGAATTATCAGTTTGGTTTGACCTACTAGATTGGTTTTTCTTGCAATGGGAGAAGTGCTTAGCTTCGGGTTCAATCTTGCGGTGTCCTTACCCAGTGACAAAAAGGGTAGCAAGGCACATATTGTATTGTTGCCATCGAGGATAACAAGATGGGGTTTTATCATATTGCATGAATTTATCCCTCTACATCATGTCATCTTGCTTAAGGCGTTACTCTGTTTTTAACTTAATACTCAAGATGCATCTTTGGATACCGTCGATGAGTGGAGTAATAGTAGTAGATGCAAAGCGGTGAGTCGGTCTACTTGTCTCAGACGTGATGCCTATATACATGATCATACCTAGATATTCTCATAACTATGCTCAATTCTGTCAATTGCTCAACAGTAATTTGTTAACCCACCATAGAATACTTATGCTCTTGAGAGAAGCCACTAGTGAAATCTATGGCCCCCGGGTCTATTCTCATCATATCAATCTCCATCACTTTATATTTGCTTTGCTTTTTTACTTTGCCTTTTACTTTTCACTTTGCATCTCTATACCAAAAATACCAAAAATATTATCTATCATCTCTATCAGATATCACTCTCGTAAGTGACCGTGAAGGGATTGACAACCCCTAATCGCGTTGGTTGCGAGGAGCTATTGTTTTCGTGTAGGTACGAGGGACTCGAGCGTAGCCTCCTACTGGATTGATACCTTGGTTCTCAAAAACTGAGGGAAATACTTACGCTACTTTTCTGCGTCATCCTCTCCTCTTCGGGGAAATCCAACGCAGTGCTCAAGAGGTAGTAGTGGACCTGCAGATAAACAATAATCTCTCTTCTACCCTGCCACACTTCCTTTTCCCACTACCATTACCAGGATGGTTTCCTGGTGTAATATGCCTGACCTTCTCTAATTCCACTTGCAACTCATCGGCGGTGAGCCTCTTTGGCGCATCACGGTTTTCATGCTTTGCATTGAACACATGTCTTCGGTATTTTCTAGGATGCGGCTTGTCCTTGGCAAGGAAATAGCGGTGTCCAATGTAACAGATCTTGCTAAGTATTGCGTATGACAGCGGATTCCTGTCACAGCAAACACATGCATTGTAACCATGTGTCGTTTGCCCTGACATAGTGCCCAAAGCCGGATAATCATGGATGCACCAAATTATAACAGCACGTAGAAAGAAATCAGCTGGTGGGCTGCTATATAGGTCTCGAGTGAGAACACCCCTTCATAGCTGTTGAAGTTCCTCCACAAGAGGCTCCATGAACAAATCAAAATCCTTTCTAGGACTTTTTGGATCTGGGATGAGCAAGGCCATCATGTATTTTGATTCTTTGGTGCAGACATTTGGAGGCATGTTGTAAGGGATAACAAGCACTGGCCACATGCTATATGTGGCGCTCTGGTGGCCAAATGGGTTAAATCCATCTGAAGCTAAGCCAAGTCTAATGTTTCTAGGGTCAAGACAAACCTTTTGTGTTTCTCGATTGAAGCTTTTCCACTCACTACCATGTGATGGATGGCTCATTACACTCGATCTCTCAGACTCTGGTTCCTAGAATGCCACAGTGCATCCTCTCTTGTTTCAGCATCATGAAACAACCTCTGCAATCTTGGTGTAATTGGAAAATGTCTCAGAACATTATGAGGAATCCTCTTCACAGCATCGCCATCTTTCCATCTTGATGATTTGCATTTGGGGCATTCAGTTAAGTTGGCATAATCCTTTCAGAACAGAACACAATTATTCTTACAAACATGGATCGTATCATATCCAATTCCAACTGCACGAAGGAAATTCTTCATTTTACTGTAGGTGTGTGGTAGCTCAGACGCATCTGGGAAAGCTTTGCGGAAAGCAGCCAACATCGCATCGAATGATTTGTTGGTCATCCGCTCAGATGTCTTCACCTGAAGAAAGGTGACCATAGCTGAGAATACTGACAGCTTACTTCCTGGGGTGGCAGCCACATTGCATTGTTCCAACATGCGGGGCCACCATTTTTCTTCTGCAGGTGAAAGTTCATGGAATGCACGAGCATTTCGTAGCATTGTTTCAATGTTGGTCAAACTCACTGGCTCCGCCACCACCTCCTCCTCCTATTCCACCTGAGCATCAGGCAGATCAAGATGGTGATCTGCTGCTTCCACGTAGTCAATAACATTGACATTCATAGCTTCACCATGATGAACCCACCTAGTATATGTGACCGACATCCCACACAAGTGTAGATTATTTTGCACAGTTGACTGGGGTCTTGTAACTGAATTCATACAACTGCTACACGGGCAGAGCACATCTGATTTCGGACCACTGTACTCAGCTCTCATAAAGTTCATGAAGTTTTCAACCCCCTCGACATATGCAGCGAAGAATCTTCGAGCAGAAGTTATCCAAGTCATGTCCATCTGTTAGACATACAAATTAGTTATTCTACTAGATATTATAGGAAAAACATATACGCTTTTTTATGAAGTCCAGAAAAAAAACCCTAGGTCGATGTCTAAAGCTATGGCAAGATATTTGGATGAGCAGATCTAAGTAACGAAATATATGTAAAGCTAATTCAGCAAATAGATCTGAGTGCTAAATTATGGCATCTTTGTTTCAGCCGATCAATGAGGTCGAGCACACAACCATCGAACTATCGAAGGCCATCGCAGCTACAAAGATTGAGTATAAAACGGTGTAGAGCTATTTCACCTAACAGATTGGCTACTAGACCATGGCAATCTACGTCACAATAAATAGATGGCAGGATATTTTAGCAACTAATCGGCCTTGGCATGCCATCTCAGCTAAGCAGATTGAGTGTAGAACAGGGCAAGGAAGCTTCTTAAGTTGTAACATCCCAAAATTCTAAATTTTGGAATGTTATAATAAATAGATAGTTTTGATTGTTGTTTGATTGATTGAGTGAAGTTGAGTGGAATTCGAAACTTTTTGAAAGTTAAATGAGAGGGAATAAAAGGACTTTCCCAAACTTTCATCTTGCTTTTGTTGTTTCCGTGAATTCAAATACTTTTCATCACAAAACCCTGGAGAGAAGATGACATGACTTCTTCCATTTAATTAAATGAAAGGGTATTTGAAAATATTTGAATTTCATTTGGAAATATTTTCTAATTCATAAACTTCATGCAACTCAATGATTTTCACGAGCGAGGCTAAAATGACTTCTTCAAAACATATGAAATATGAGTTGGGAGTTTCAAAGGATCAAATTCGAAGTTCCTTTGAATTTATTTTCAATTTGGAGTTATTTGAGTTTTATTCAATTTATTTTTTTCTCCAAAAATAAAATATATGGAAAATAGGGTAACCTGATTCCCTACATCAGAAAAATGGAGAGAAATAAATTTGAATTCATTTTGGTATTTTCAAAATAATTTTTTTTGGATTTTATTAGAGCAATAGCACTCTTTGCTTTATTTCATTTTGTGTGGATTTTATTTGGCATTATAATAATGTTCATGTTGTAGAAAATCTTTTTATGAAAATTTTGATATATTATATGCCTATGTTGTATTTTTATTTATTTGGTATTATTTTATTTTTAGTGTCTGTTTTTTTAAAGTCCTCCTCCGACTGGGCCCGTAGCCACCAGTCAGTGGCCCAAGGCCTCACCCTCACACCGACCCAGTGAGAGTCTCAAAGGGAGTCCGCCACTCACGGAGCTGCCTCCCACGGACTCCTCCTCCCTTGCCCCTCTCCCACGCCACCGAGGCCGCCCCCTCCATAAGTAGCCCGCCCCGGGCCCCGTTCCTCTCCTCCCCAAGCCGTCGTCGCCGCCCTCGCCGGAGCTCCCGCCCCGGCGAGATCCACCGCCGCCGCCGCTCCATTCCGTCAGCTTGGGAGCCACCCATGGCGCCGCCAACCTCCTCGCCTCGCCAGCGCCGCCCCTCCCGTGCCCCTCGTCGCCTTCCCGGCCGGAGCCACCGCTTCTTGAGCCAAGCCGCCGCCGCTCTCCAGCGTCGCGGAGTTCGCCGCCCGCCGCCCATGACGCCGCCCCTCCCGTCCGTCCGATCTGGATCTAAGGATCCAGATCCTTTTGTTTTCTTTCCTCTAAACGTTTTTTTTCTTATTCGGTGAACGTTCGTTAGTTAGGGTTTGCACCGAATGGTTTTTCCGTTCGTTAGCGAACGTTCGCTAAATAGCCTTTTCGTTTTATTTTAGTTTTCTGCCAGGGACCCGTATGTAATTAGTTTCTTCACAGATTAGTCCCTAATTTTCAAACGGCTATAACTTTTTACTCGTTAGTCCAAATTCAACGAAACCAATGCCCACTTCTTCGTTATGATCCCCTCTATCCAGTAACCCAACTCAAACATGTTTTTGAAAGTTTAAAATTTGAATTAGATCAGATTTGTATTCAAACTTCTTTTGTTCATAACTTGAGTTTCGTAACTCCGATTTAGTTGATTCTTTTTGCAAATCGAAGCTCTTGACCTAAACTTTCTGATAAGGCCAAATTCACATAATTTCGGTACTATTAGAAATTGTTTTATGTTGCAAGAGTAATTGGCTTGGTTTTGATGTTTTCCGATTGTTTTCTTCATTCTTTCCGATCTTTTGAGTGATTGCTTATGTGTGGTTACTATTGCTTGATTACGATAGATTGACCAGAGTGTGACGAGTAGAACTATCAAGAGTTTTGAGTGCGAATCATCTTTCTCAACTTTGCAGGCAAGTAACACTTTGATCATACCTTTCCTACTACCCAGTTTTACTGCATTAGATCAATCCTCAAACATTGCATTGACTAGGATCTAATTAAATTGTGGGATGGGAAGTAGTTGAGGTAGTACCTATTACCTATTTTATTTTCAAACCCTTGGGAGTTACTACTACGTTTGCTTATGCCATGCTATGCTAGTAGACGTGGATTGGGTGAGTGAACTCCATTACAGATGTGAGATTGTTAATTAATGGTTTTATCTAAGGTGGCAACTTAGACACACATCCAGGTGGATTGAGGCACCTGGTTTCTATCAGATTTACTGTATTTCTTCGAACCGCCACCCAGGCCCAAAGGGATCATGAGATTATTCGAACTAGAAACTTACGTGTGCAGCCACAAGCCATTATGGGCTCTGGCATAGTTGATTAAGTCGTGCTAACTCTTACGGGGTAGACTAGCAGATGTAGGGGAAAGTAGGTGTACCGGTCTATCCATTGTAAGGTGCTAGCACTTCTGAAAGACTATGTCTCGGTCATCCGTTTCTCAAACATCATGTAGTGCGAGAAACCAAACGGAGGCGATCGAGTCTTGTGGGGAAAAGTGCGCAAACCTCTGCAGAGTGTATAAACTAATCATGATTAGTCGTGTCCCCGGTTATGGACATCTTGAGTATCTAGTTCTTGGATTATCCTGTTGATCTCATCACGTTACTTAAAATAATTTGTTTGGGTTTAATGAGTACTTTTAATTGGGATTGAGGATGTCACAACCATTCTCAATGTTTCACAACCACCATGATAGTTAAGTAAATTTATTCCTTTGCAGTAGGGAAAAATTGGCTTTTCGCAAAAACTGTAACCATAGAGCCTTCCACCAGCCAAATATGCATGTAGTATATGCTATTCATTCCATTATTCTCTATGTGTTACTTTGCCAAGCATATTCCATGTCTTGACCCGTTTTGGCTGCAACGCGTTTCATGTTGCGAGACTTTTCGAACATTTACAGTAAGTGATACGTTAGGGTTACGGTTTCTACACTCAACTTTGCCGTTGGTGTTGATGGGAATCCACAACCTTGTTACTTCCGCTATTTTGGATTGAGGTAATTGTATTTACGTTATTTGATACATGTGATTTACCTCATATAAATCCTCGAGTACCGTGTGTCAAAGATACCGATCGAGGGATGACACTTTGCCACGTAGACTTGACCGTCTGAGGTCGGGTCGCTACAAGATGGTATCGAGCACATGTTGGTGTAGGACGTGACCCTAGAAACTGGCAAGCCCATAGGAAAGATTTTTCTCTACAACTTTCTTTTTCAAAAAAATCTTTTACCTCTCTTCTCTTCTGAGCTTATTCAAATATTCCCTTTTAGTGAGACCATACCCCTTTTCCCTCTTGACCACTCAAAGATTCGACTGATGAGACCACTCCAAGGAGACAAGATATCAGACAACTAAGACCATTTGGAATGAAGAGGATTTTACCGTGTAAATGGAAACTACAACTATTGAAGACTCCGAAGACTAGGAGATTTTGAAGTCTCTGAAGAATTTCCAGATTTGGTATGACCTAGGAAGGTTACGCTTATGGAATTTGACAGATTATGGAAGCTGTCGATACCCGGGATCAAGGTGTATCGGAGAAAGACCAGAACATGGAGAATAAGAACTCAAAGTTTTGTCAGGAAAACCCCAAGACAGGAGATATCGACTTTGGAATGATAGCTCATGGAAATGACAACAGCAGAAACAAGCTATCCATGATGTTATCGCCCACTTATGCTATTTGTCACCGTGCTGATTTAAGCATGCATATGCATGGAAGGATTGGACGGTAGAAGGCTGATGGAGCACCTATCAGCAAGAGGTGAAGTTTTAACCTTAGCTGATGTAACACCGGATCCGGAGCATTACATCAAGGATTTTAAGATGGACTTGCGAGAAGTCAGATTCGACAAAGAAGTATTTCGTGAAGAAACTCAGGACCCAGAAGCTGAAGTAGCCAAGCTGGAGAAGCAAAACCCCGAGGTACCAGAGACTCGTCATGAACTGAAGGACAGTAGGATCATGGATCATGTCAAGGATGTTGAAACCAGAAGTTTGGAATGCAACTCCAGAATATTAAAGGACGTCACGAGAGACTCTGCGTCAATAGAGATGATATTGCAAAAGAACTTGAGAAGGACAAGCTTGATCAGAAGAAGCCATCGGAGACATGAACAAGACTTGAAGAGTTTGACGGCATTGACCTTTAGAAGACCAAAACCCCGTTGTACCTACATTAGATGCGACGTTTGTGAGCTGTCATTTGTTTGTTGTTTTTCCGACAGCCACAATAAAACCTGTCTTTTCAAAACTATTGTTTGTATTGTGTGTATCTTTCTCTATCTCTCTTATCCCACCCCAAAACCCATGGACCCAATAGAGGATGAATGGAGATGAGCTTATATTTTCTGGACCGATGAATCAATTGGAGATGGACCGATGGATTCAGAACATGGAGGATCATATGGAGAACAACCCTATAGTCAGAAAGGATATGGCTCAGCATGCTCTTAAGTGTTTTGAAAGAGGTGCTGCTACTTGGTGGAGGATGTACCAAACCATCAATGGATGGCTAGGAGTAACCACTTGGAAGGAATTTAAGTTGACCTTGCCAAAGTCTCGGTTTGTGTCCCAGAGAATGAAGTCTTATGGAAAGGATATGAAGAAACCTTGTGCATACAAGCTTTGTGGAGAAATAGGACACGACCATAAAGAAAACAAGGACGAATACCCTCATAATCGGAGGATTGCCAAAGGAGTTAGCCGAGGATCTCAGGGAACTTCGGTTGGAGATTGTTCCCAAAGGTTTTGTTGCAGCAATGGAAGTTCAGTCTACATTGTTGGGAAAGATCCGTGAAGCTTAGAAGTATGACAAAGAGATTGCTGAGGTAAAAGAGAGGATGAGTAAAGGAAAGGCCAAAGATTTTCGTAAGGATGAGCACGACACCTTATGGTTCGAGGACCGTGTATATGTGCCTAATAATGCAAAGATCAGGAAGTTAATACTTCAAGAGGCTCATGACTCACCATACTCAATTCGCCCGAAACACCAAGATGTATTTGGATTTGAAGGAGGCGTTTACGGTGGACTGGTATGAAGAAGGATATTGCCGAGTATGTAGCCGTATGTGATGTATGTCGAGAGAGTGAAGCGAGAACATCGGAAGCCCGGTCGGGATTACTACAGCCTATGCCGATACCCAAATGGAAGCAGGATAAGTTTGGCATGGATTTCATTACCGGAATTCCCAGAACCTGATCGGGATATGATTCTATCTGGGTATTAGTTGATTCGCTTGACCAAAGTGGCTCACTTTATCCCAGTGAAACCACCTATACAAGTCTTGAAGTTGGCCAAGATATTTTTGACAAGGATCAGATGTCTACATGGAGTTCCGAGGACCATCGAGAGGAACACAGATTACCTCAAAGTTTTGGGATCAGCTGCACTGCACTTTGGGTACTAGGCTAGAGTTCAAGATGTGACCTTTCATCTGCAGACAGATGGATAGACCGAGAGAGTCAATCAGATTCTGGAGGACATGTTGAGCGCGTGTGCGCTAGATTATGGATCTAGTAGGGATGATAAATCTACCTTACTCGGAGTTCTCATACAACAAGAGTTACCAAGCCAGTTTGAAGACGGCCCCCTTTGAAGCTTTGTATGGGAGAAGGAGCCAGACACCATTGATGTGGGATGAAGTTGGAGACCGTCAGTTGTTTGGACTAAATATGATCAAGGAGTCAAGAGAATGTTAAGTTGATTCGAGATAGACTGAAGGTAGCTCGATCCCAGTGTAAGAGTTATGCAGACTCAAAAATGCAAGGAGGTAGTCTATGAAATTGGAGACAGAGCATGTCTTCATGTGTCCCCTCTGCAAGGAGTTAAACGATTTGGAGTTAAGGGAAAGTTAGCCCCGAGATTTGTAGGACCATATTGAGTTTTGGAGCGTATGGGAGCAGTGGCCAACAAGTTGTAGTCACTCGAAGGACTGTCAGAAGTTCATGATGTGTTTCACGTATTCCAGTTGAAGAAGTGCCATGCAGAGATGGCCAATATTCCCCTGTAAGGACGCTTGACCCTGGAAAGGATAATGACGTTCCTCGAAGTGGAGTATGGACTTCATAAGTATAAGTTTTTATCTCGGTATGTGGGACATCCCACGAGGATGAAGAGATGAATTACTATTGGATATAAAGGAGGTATGATGTTGGAAATATGGATCAATGGAAATTCCTTGATGAGTCTGAGTAATCATGTCCTAGTTTGGTGCCAATAGAAGGAAGGAAGACATTACAATTGGATGGATTTAAGAATACTAGGAAGTTGGAAGTTGGAATAATGATCAGAAGCCCGAGGATAAGTTCAAGGACTACAAGTGATGAGATGGGCCATAACCCACAGGCCCCAGGACCTGCCAAGAAGCAAGCACAATCTTGCTGAAGGAGAAACCCTGGAAGAAGTTACGACTTTATCGACAGACGATTCTATAGGAGTTTAGGCAAAACCTGAGAGTTGTTAAGGAACGATAGATGTTTGTTTGGCTTGCAGAATCAATGGATTTATCCGAACTTGGTTCATCGACAAGAGAAAATTCTGCAATGCTTGTGAGAATGACCGAGTGTTAGAATGCTAGATTCGCTAAACCATGTACAAGGTAATGATTTGGGTGCGGGATGGATTGATCACCATACCGACTTACTCTTATTATTCGCCTTGCTATATGGGATGGTAAATCTGAGTGACTTACCTATAGTAGAGAGACGACGATCAAAACCTTGTTTGAACGATCAAAACCCCTCTCCAGATTGTAATCCAGAGGAATATATCTGTTCTGAGGCGTATTCAGACGCCGATGACCACTCCTATTTACCCCCCAAGGTGTTTGCTCTACCTTGGCATGATGATGTTAGTCATATCATGCATATGTTGCCTTGCAAAGGCCTACTTTTGACATCATATATGTCATCCGCTTAGATTTAGACATGTTCTGTAATGCCACCTGTTTAGTTTCTATATCATATATGGGAATTATGCAGCCTCATGTCTTTTAGCCAGCCATAATATATGTGAAATGTGCAATGCCATCCTGCTTAACTGTGCATCATATATTTGAATGATATCTTGCCCATCCTTTTCTTCATTACATTTCCATTTGTCGACAATGTTTGTACATTAAACTACTCTTCTTGTGAATCAGCAATTTGGGTGGGAGATGGAAAAATCTGGAGTGAAAACAAGGCCTTCAGAGCAGACAGTGCTACCTATCGAAGCAGATCTCTTGTTGGGTCCCGATAGCTCCTCAGAGATGGATTCAGAGACAGATGACCAGTCCTATTCCCCCACCGAGGTGTATGCTCTAACTTGGCACGGTTATACTGCTCATATCATGCATACGGTGTCTTGCATTGCATAGTTTAGACATCATATACACAATATTCAACACCATGTTCTTAGTTCGGACATCATATCGAATGCCCTCTGCTTAGCATATAAATCACATATGTGAATTAAATGATGCGATCCTGATTACTTAGATAACATGTAGGTGAATTATGTCATGCGATCCTGTTTAGTTATTCATCATATCTTTGAATTATGTTATGCTATGCTATCCAGTTTAGATAGACATCATATATGTGAAATTATGTCATGCTATCCGTTTTAGTTAAACAATATACATGTCAACTATTTCATGCACTCTTTTTCCACACTATCTATTGAATCTGTCTCTCATACAATGTCTCATACATTCAACTATGTTTCCGTTTATCAGCCATTTGAATTGGAGCGGGTGATGCCGATATCTAGCGGAATAAAACACGGTCTTCAAATAAAAGCAGTACTACCTCTTGGTGGAGATAGCACCCGGTTGTACATGCACAAGAACCAGCCCTACCACACATAACCCAAACTCTCGCAGATTGTACCCCTCTTTGCGATGGACAGAGGACCAGCTTCACCCAATCTAACCCCAACCCCAGCCGATAGTAACCCGGGCCTCGTTGACACAACACCATCTCCACCATAGAGCTCCCAAACAAGAGCAGTTAGTAAGGCAGCTCCAGTGCCCAAAGGGCCAAGATTATCACGGCGAACCCCAACTCCACCGGTTAGTACGCCTATTCCCGTGGAGGAAGCACAACCACCAATCGTAGTTTAGCATCTATCGCATTTGATGTTATTAAATCGTATGCGTATCTTCCCATCTTGCAAATATTATATCAAGATGAAGGAAAATGCCAGTTGCGTGTGTTTGTCCAGGAGTTATGTGTAAATAATATTATTCATGGCAATTACTTTGCTTCGTCCCATACATCCTACCTCTATGATGGTTATAATACAGCAAATTTTCCCATTTTTCTCTATAGAGAAGGACCGATTTGGAAACTCAGGATGAGGTAACCTGTGCTAATACCTCTACTATCTTCAAGAATGCTTGGTGGCAGATCGAATTACTCAAGAAAACGTGATTTCACCGCAAAGAAACTCATCAAATTCCTTACATTCTCCTCGAGACACATTTATCGGACGATGATCGAACGCCTTGTTCAGATCTTGGTCCGTAACCAAGAATATGGTAAGGTCTATGAGCTCATTTTCTATTTTTAAGTATTTTATTCTTGCGTCTTATCGTACTCTGCTCATGTAGAACAAGTGCCTAAACCTCAAGAACAACTGTTCTAATTTAAGATTCCATTGCTGTCATAGTTCAAAAAAGCGCTAGGCGTTAATTGTGCATTTTGCCACCGCTTTGCGCTTTATCGACCAAAGCGCATGGTTATCTTGGCGCATTATGCATGATTGTGCGTAGTTATGCATAATGCATTTTGCCAACGCCTAGAGCCTAGGGCGCGCTTAAGCGCCGCTTAGGCGTGCCTTTTTAACTACGATTGCTTTGCTCTTGTATCACCGTATTTACTCATACAAACTTATTTAATTAAATTGAAGGATCCAATCGAAACTCCAATGGCACAGCAGTATGTTCACATGTTTCTTTAACAGGTTTGCTCTTATCAATAGCTCGTTGATTTCAATTTCAATTGTGTATACAATGACTTTCATATCATGCACATTACTAGCATCACAACAGAGCCAATAGTGTTGTTGTACATATAGACCCGTGGTACCCATCTAAAATCTTGTTGTGCCGTGTAGTTTCCCACGCTTTGTATTCTATCACTACTGCTTTGTCTTGAACCGATATGATTTGAACCGTGTCTCTATTTTGATTTGGCAAGACAATGCAGTGACCATAGGACATAGATATATGTTTGTTTGATGCTTTTATTATGTACTAGTACTTGGCAATAGAAGACTTGGTAGTTTAATCCTATCCACCTTACTAATGAACTGGTTCACGAAATGAGTTTCATATACTAGTACATGCTAAACTTGTTATGTGTCTCGCTTGTTTCTTCTTTTAGAATGTCGATGTAATATTGGGGAAGAGTGCCTTATTAAGCAATCGTAAAGGAAGTAATGCGTATAAGGTTCAGATAGTGACACATCCTTGTTGGTCTCCAACAAAGCTGATAAAACAGCTAAGGAAGACTATCTTGAAGACAAATGAGACAACCCCAAAATCCTGTCTTGGTTTAGTGTTCGAAAGCATCGCCACTACCGCATGCACAAGCTATTCAAACTCACCGTCTGAATCAGTTTGGTTTCTTGAGTCTCAACTACAATTTGAAAGACATCGATCACCGTGTCTTTGCGACAAGAAGCGGAAGGATCGCGGAAGTCCCTTGTCAGACCCGATTCTATGCCACACCGATCTAGCATGTAACACCTCATATCACTTTGCGGCCTCACGCACGGTATTCCCAATGGTGTCGCCTTACCATGCCCGGGACCGTTTGCGCCTTTTGGCACGCCAGATATGATAGTGTCGCTAGCATCCATATGACAAAGAACCCGGCTGACATGGCTAGTCGTGAACCCAAAGTGGCACTAACTTACAGGGACAGGCATACATGACCCAGCAACGAACGTGTCGGTCATCAGCGAGTGAATCCGGGCTGTAGCAACTGGGCTAGCAGGACTCCGATAGACACCGCGTGACATTTCCCCGAAGGGACAGACACGGGAACGAAGAAGGACACATGCCGGTCAGCCTAAGTGTTCCGGAGCAGTAGCAAGCTACCAGGGCTAGGTGGAACCACTAGGAGACATTTCCGTAGAGAGGCCACTAAGGATAAACAACTAGATAGTCGATCCCACACATAGCAATACACATTACACGACGCATAACATGTAAGTATGTGCATGTACAACATGGCATCACAAAGATAACTCAACAACTCATATAGATAAGGCTCAAAGAGCCAACATAGCATTTATTGCAAACAGGGTCACAAGACCCATCATACAGAAAGCATACAAGCAACAAGCGGAAGCATTACATGTCCGAGTACGTATATCTACAAATGAAAAAGGCTGAAGAGCCCGACTATCTAGAACATCCGATCAAGATCGTAGCTGAGGTACAAGCTACTCGTCAAGCCCACGGGAACACTAGTAAGACCGAGGTCTCCGCCGCAAAAACATAAATAAAGCAACGTGAGTACAAAGGTACTCAAGAAGACTTACATCGAGATCCTATTATACATGCATTAGTATCAAGAAGGTAATGTGGGGTTTAGTTGCAAGAAGCCAGCTTTGACTCGGTGGCTAATCCCACATTCTACGACTACAAGAACTTCTTTGAGGTGACATATGGCGCACGAGTCCACTAATCACCACACAATACACTACTATGGAATCATCCCCGCCTCCCTCACGAGAAGGCCATCCATAGCACTCACACTTGTCTCGAGCATTTTAGAGTATCCACTTCAAGTTGTCTATGTACCACGTAAGCATCCAAGAAGTCCATAAATCATGGACCCGCTATTCAATAGATCATGTTAACCTGCGGTGTACTTCTTCACACACGCCTCGCCACTTACCGCCATGTACCCGTCATGTATCTCGGCAACCTTCAAGCGGAAGCTTTGGCGAGGGTGTCGGCCAGACCTAACTAACCACACAAGACTCTAGTCCAGGTTTATCGCCTATTCGGGTTCCATCCGCAAGGAGATCCGCCGGATGTCGCCACGGCCCCAAATGATGTGTGCAGAGTTCCCAAGCCCACCTCACGGATGGATCTACGCTTGGTACACCGTGCCACTTGTGCCTAGTCTGTCCCAAGCCCACCGGGCCGGGTGCCACTTGGTAGACTTGACACTACCTACAAACACCAGAAACTAGTTGCGACTCACTGGACAGAGATCAAGTTGGTTAATAAGTCGAGAGGGGTCGAGTTACGGAACCCAATGTGTGGTAGTATCGAGTCATTGGACAACATACATAGAACTCAAGGCTTAAGGACGGTTCCAAAGTGAGACAACCCACCATGTACTCCTACATGGCCTCTCACCGCTACCTTTTACCAAATCGTGTTCACACACTTCACTCTCAAAGATCGTAACATAGAACTGCACTCCAATTCATTCCCAATGAATCAGACGACACAACTCTAAGCAATATCAGGCATAGCATGGTAGGAACACAACATGGCTCAATCAACTCCTACACATGCTAGTGGGTTTCAACTATTTATCGTGGCAATGACAGTCATGCAGAGGATTGGGTTCAACTACCGCAGCACAAAGTAGCAGATGAATCGTTGTTGTCCTAATGCAATAACTGTGAGCAGGAGCCAGAGAGTAGGATTGTATCGGAATGAACAATGGGTTTTGCTTGCCTGGTAGATCAACAGAGGGGGCACTGCTTCACGCATTGTGTACTGGAACGGTCTCCTGAGCAAGACCTATCGAGAAGGAACGGTGCCAACAATCAATACACAAGCATATGCAACAATATGATGCATGAATATGGCATGTAGATGTGATGTTTTTGAGATAATGCAGCTAGCATTCTATTTGGAAGAGATCCATTTGAATCAAAGGTTCAAATGCAACTCTAAATTAAGTCTCTTAAAATGCCATAATGTGTTTTCTCATATACAGCATGTATAAGTTGGTTTTTCATGCATGAAACTGGTACATATGGAAAGATTGCATTTTTCTGATAATTTTTCATATATAAATTATTTCAATCTGAGCTACGGTTGAATTTATATGAATTTTTGAAGTTCGGCTATTTTCCGCTATTTTCTCGATTTATTTTAATTCCGTAAATCATTTATTGCGTCTACCATTCAACATCGCGTCAAGATCAACGTGGGCTGTCCCGGTCAAACCCGACGTGTGGGGTCCACACGTCGCTGACTCGCTTAGTTAACACGGGGTTTATTTGGTCTAATCAGATTAGTGGGTCAGCCCACCGCTGCCGCCAGGGTAATTAGTCCTAAGCTAATCTGGTCAGGGGCGGGGCCCACGTGTGTTGACCCCAGGGAGGTCAAACCCCGGGTCAAACAGGTCAAACCTGCCGGCGACTAGTCGCCGGCGAGATCCGCGGCGTACTTGTGCCCCGGGTTTCCTCTGTGGTGCTCCAAATGACGCAGCTGGCTAGGCGCTGGAGAGCCGCTCGATGGCGCGTCGAGGCGGTGGCCGTGGCTGAGCCTAGGATGGCCGGAGTCGACGGCGGCGAAGCTCGGGTTGCGACCGCCGGAGTTTGGTCGTGCACGAGAGCGCGTTTGGAGCTCGAAGCCGAGAGAAGCAAAGCGCTAGGGATGCTCTATGTGGCCCTACGAGCTTGTTGGACTCACCGGGGTGACCAAATGGTCACCGGAGCTGCGTCGACGGCGAGCTCGGGCGGCGGCGAAGGTTCTGCCATGGCGGAGACGACAGCTAGAGGGCGAGCGCGACCAGGGGAGAGAGGAGAGATGAAGAAGGGGCTCACGGGGAGGTGGATGGTGCAGACGGTAGGGTCGGGGAAGCGTGGGTTGTCGCGAATCGACGGCGGCGATCCACGGCGGCCGAGGCGAAGACGATGATGGTGGCGACGAAGCAGGGCCTCCCAAGGCGTCACAGAGTCTGCAGGGGGCAAGGCATGGCATGAGCTTCTTGGCTCGATGGCAGGGAGGGTGGCGGTGGCTAAGGCGGCGAAGCGGCCGGGCTCTCCGTGCGCCAGGAAGAGAGAGGAGAGGGAGCGAGGGGGGAGAGGCACGGAGAGAGAGAGAGGCGTCGAGGGGCCGCGTGGCGTCTCAGGGGTGGACGAAGCGAGCAGGAGGCAGGAGGAGGTGGAAGCATGAGGTGGCAGTGCGCAAGGCAGCGACACGCCGTCCTTCCGCGCAAGGAGGAGGAGGGCGTGGCAGCGGTGGTGGGCCGGGCCAGCTCTGGGCTGCATGAGGGCCTGGTGAAGGTAGGCGCCAGTAAGTTTCTCCCTTTTGTTTCTTTTCTAATTTTCGACATATGTTTTGATTTAATAATACTACTAAACCAATTTATTTTATTATGCCATTTTTTGTAGGAAGTAGTGGTATTATTCCAGAGCTCCTCAACAAATGGCATAATTTTTGGACATATATAATATATATAACATATATATATCCAATGCAAATAATTATGCATTAATTCCAAATGCCCAAAATAAATACTTATAAACTCCTAATAATATTGGTTTGATTTTTATCTCTGTCCAATATTTTCAGAGAGAAACATGAGCATTTTCTTGGACCCTTTTGGAGAAATTTTTATTTGGGTCATTTCCAGAAATGATTCTGAGGGTTTCACAACTCCCCAATTCAAATTTAAATGGAATTTAAACATGCACAAATGACTAGCTAGCCTTGAGCATACCAGAACTAGGGTTGTGACAACTCGCCCCCACTTGAAAGAATCTCGTCCCGAGATTCGTGGGTCGCATTTAAAAGAAAGTGGGGTACTCCAGTCGAAGATGATCTTCTCGCTCCCAAGTAGCTTCTCTATCGGAATGATGAGACCACTGAACTTTGAGAAACTTGATGTTATGACGTCGACTAACACGCTCTGCTTGATCAAGGATGCGAACAGGGTACTCTCGATATGTGAGGTTATCTTGGAGATTAAGCGTTTCATGGTCCACTCCACGGATAGGATCCGAGAAGCAATGCCTGAGTTGAGAGACGTGGAAGACATCATGCACTCTGGAAAGATGTGGGGGTAGTTCCAACTGGTAGGCAACCTCTCCTCGTTTAGCGAGAATGCGAAAAGGACCAATGTAACGAGGAGCCAACTTGCCCTTGATACCGAAACAATGGGCACCCTTTAGAGGAGTAACCCGAAGGTAAGCCTTATCGCCAACTTCATAAGCCACTTCCTTATGACGACGGTCATACCGGCTCTTTTGACGAGATTGGGCTGTTTTCAAATTCTCACGAATGATGCGAACTTGCTCTTCTGCCTCCTGGATTATGTCTGGTCCAAAGAATTGTCTTTCACCGGTTTCTGACCAGTTCAAAGGTGTTCGACATCTCCGTCCATAGAGAATCTCAAAAGGAGCTTTCTTGAGACTGGATTGATAGCTATTGTTATAAGCAAATTCGGCAAAAGGAAGACATTTCTCCCAATCCATACCGAATGAGATAACGCAAGCTCTAAGCATGTCTTCAAGAATTTGGTTGACCCTTTCCACCTGACCACTCGACTGAGGGTGGAAAGCGGTACTGAAGGAAAGATGGGTTCCCATGGCAGTTTGGAAACTTTCCCAGAAATGAGAAGTGAAAAGACTCACGGTCTGAATTGATCTCTAGTGGCACACCATGAAGGGACACTATTCGAGAAATATACAAGTCAGCAAGCTGGCTAGCAGTGATACTCTCTCGAACAGGGAGAAAGTGAGCCACTTTGGAAAGACGATCAATGATTACGAAGATAGCATTATTCCCTTTCTTGGTCCCGGAAAGCCGGTGATGAAGTCCATACCAACTTTATCCCATTTCCATTCGTGAATAGCTAAAGGTCAAGAGTGCCAAAGAGGCCTTTGATGCTCGCCTTAACGCGACGACAAATGTCACAATTAGCAACGAAGTCGGCGATTTCTCTCTTCATCCTAGTCCACCAAAACCTCCGCGAGGTCCCGATACATCTTAGTACTACCGGGATGAATCGTGAGAGGAGAATCATGCGCCTCCTTAAGAATCAATTGTCGAAGATGTTGCTTCTTGGGGACCACCAGGCGGTTCCCAAAGAAAACGACACCTCGATTATCTATAGAGAAACTACCAGCAATACCCTTGGCAATGTTTCTCTTGATCCGGGTAATCCCCGTATCATGCTTCTGGGCTTCTATGATATGATCCACAAGAGTAGGTTTCACCACCAAGGTAGAAAGGAATCCGTGAGGAGCAATGTGAAGGTTAAGCTTACAGAATTCCTCATGGACAAGTGGTTGACCCTGCTGCAACATGAGATTGTTGCAATAGGATTTACGGCTTAGCGCATCAGCCATGACATTGGCTTTGCCTGGAGTGTAAGTAATCCCTAGATCATAATCCGAGATCAACTCCAACCAACGTCTTTGCCTAAGGTTCAAATCTGGTTGGGTGAAGATATACTTGAGACTCTGGTGATCGTGTAGATCTCGCAACGCTTACTAAGAAGGTAATGTTGCGAGTCCCGAGTGCATAGACTACGGCCGCAAGCTCTAGATCATGTGTAGGATAATTCTCCTCATGTGGATGCAATCACGAGATGCATAGGCAATCACATGACGATCCCGCATAAGAATGCAACCTAGTCCCTGCTGTGAGGCGTCACAAGAGATAACAAAGTCCTTCGTGAAATCCGTGGCACAAGTATGGGAGCAGAAGTCGGCGCCTTTTCGGTTCCTCAAAACTGTACTCACATCAAGGGACCACTCAAACTTTTTATCTTTCTTGAGAAGTTCCGTGAGGGGTTTGGCTACCTTGGAGAAGTTTTCAACAAAGCGACGACAATAGCTGGCTAGACCAAGGAAACTCCTAACTTGTTTAACCGCTTCGTGGAGTCCAATCAAGAACGGCCTGAACTCGCCGATTGACAAGCAATGCCCTTACTGTAGATTACGTGGCCTAGGTAGGTCACTTCTGGCAACCAAAATTCACACTTGGAGAACTTGGCATAAAGGCGGTGCTCTCTGAGTTTTTCTAGCACAAGTCTAAGATGCTCAGCATGCTCTTCCTCGTTCTTCGAGTAAATAAGAATATCATCGAGGTAAACCACTACGAACTTATCTAAGTACTCCATGAAGATTGAGTTCATCAAGCGGGAGAACGTTGCTGGAGCGTTGGTTAGACCGAAGGACATGACGGTGTACTCATACTGACCATAACGAGTGACAAAAGCCGTTTTAGGGATGTCCACATTCCTGATCTTGATTTGGTGGTAGCCTAACCTCAAATCCATCTTGGAGAAGACTGAGGATTCAGCGAGCTGATCATACAGGTCGTTGATCCAGGGGAGCGGATATTTGTTCTTTATCGTGACCAAATTAACGGGACGATAATCCACAACCATCCAGTCCGTACCATCCTTCTTCTTGACGAAGAGGACGGGACAAGCCCAAGGAGAAGAACTAGGACGGATGAAACCCTTTTGCAAGGACTCATCAAGTTGTTTCTTAAGCTCGGCTAGTTCTAAGGGTGCCATTTTGTAAGGTCTCCTAGAGATTGGAGCTGTTTCTGGATAAGATCTATGATTTAACTCTACATCTCTCGGGTGGAACACCGCGCTTCCTTCCGAAAGACATCCGAAAGTCACAGACTACCGGATATCTTCAAGGTCTGGAAGAGGGCTGGCATTAAGAGAATAGAGCTGACGCCTTGCAACTCTAGTGGAGACAGTGACTATCTTGCTAGATGGGTGTGTAAGCTGAACGGACCTGGTGTAACAATCAATCTTGGCATAATGGTCTTTCATCCAGTCCATACCCAGGATGATGTTAATATCCGAAGACTTGAGAGATATCAAGGAAGCAAGGAATACAAGTCTGTCAACATGGATTTCATTGCCATAACTTATCCTAGAGGTTTGCCATTTGGATCCGTGGAGTTTGAATAAGTAGCGGGAGGGCATATCACAAAATGACATGTCATGCAAGCGGGCATAGCTTTTAAATGAAGGAATGAGATGCTCGATTATCGAATAGAACCGAAGCTGGATGACAATTGACAAGGAGTGTACCAAGAACGACATCTGGATCATCATGAGCGTCTTTAGCGGAGATGTGATGCACACGTCCATGTTCAGTGGGAGCTGACTTGGCACTGATCATCTTGCGTGATGGCTTACTACCACGGCCAACAGACTTCTCGGGCTGGGGTGGAGCAACATTGGTCTGAGTGCAGATACGGGCAATGTGGCCTGCCTCTCCGCACTTGTAACAAATCTTGGAGGTAGAACATGGACCCGCATTGGCAGATGGTCCACCAATAGGCCTGGGTGGTGCATATAAGTGAACCGGGTGAGGCGCCACATAAGATGGCGTTGCAGTGTAACCAGGTGGAAGAGCAGAGTTCGGAACCCAAATCCGGCGCTTCTGAGAAGTAGAACCGGAGGAAGAAACCAAATCACGGTTGTGCTTACGAGACTCCTCGTAGGTGAGCTGAGCTGTCTCCGCATTAATGGCCTTGTTCACAAGAGCCTGGAATGTATTGCAATGGTGCAGGTGGAGATCACGACGCAACTTGGGGTTGAGACCCTTCCGGAACCTAGCCTGCTTCTTGGCGTCCGTGGACACCTCTTACGAAGCATAGCGGGCAAGGTTCTCAAACTCTCTCAACAGAAGCATCAACAGCCATCTTACCTCGGGTGAAACTACATAACTCTTCTCTCTTGCGATCGATGAGGGCTTCAGAATGTGATGCTCGCGAAAAGCCTCAGTGAAATCCCTCCGTAGGAATCGCCAGCTAGAAGCATAGCCTCATAGTTACGCCACCAAAGACTAGCAGGACCTTCCGGTGATATGCAGCATAGGTGACCTTGTCACTTTCAAAGAACGTTCGCAGAACGAAGCTTGTGTGTGACGCTACGAAGCCAGTCATCTGCATCGAGTGGCTCGATGGAATGATGAAAGGTAGGTGGGTGCAAGCGAATGAAGTCATGAATGGTTACCGACCCTTTGAACTGCTGTGCGGTGTTCTCCTCGATACGTGCCAACAAGCGGTTAGACTCACGCTTGTTCCTCTCCATCTCCAACATGAACTCTGTCAATGAAGGCTGGTCGGGAGGATCCTCATCCCTACCATCTCCGTGATTCTGGCTAGGAGCAACAGAACTTCGCTTAACTGATGACATCCTGAGAAATGAAACCAAGGACGGATCAGCATCAACTATAGACTATAGAATGTAGGACAAGGAAATTAGTAACTCTCGAACTCCTAGGGCAATTCCGGCAGCATAACGGCAGTAAAATGCTCAGAATGAGACATCCTGCTAAAATAGGGTAGTAACATACTCAACATCACCACTCAAGGTTCTGGGATAGTACTAAACAGGCTACACCGGAAGTACTCAAAAACTGGGGTATGACTTTGATCAAGCAGTCCTAGGGGACTACGAAGTAGTAACACGTGATCCTGATAGAAGGAAGAGAAAGCCTAGTTCCTTAACCCCGTAGAAAAGATAGGATGACTCAGATCAGAGGGCCATGAGGTATAAGGAGTAAAAAGAGCCTTACGTTCCTTCCCACAATCAATTCCCTTACATAACTAAAGAATTTCTAGACTCAACTTCGACCAGTTTGGCTTGGTAATCCTCACAGCAACAAAGCTCGATACCAAAGCTGTCAGACCCCGATTCTATGCCACACCGATCTAGCATGTAACACCTCATATCACTTTGCGGCCTCACGCACGGTATTCCCACGGTGTCGCCTTACCATGCCCGGACCGTTTATGCCCTTTTGGCACGCGTATATGATAGTGTCGCTAGCATCCATATGCCAAAGAACCCGGACTGACATGGCTAGTCGTGAACCCAAAGTGGCACTAACTTACGAGGACAGCATACATGACCCAAAGAATGAACGTGTCGGTCATCGGCCGAGTGAATCCGGCTGTAGCAATTGGGCTAGCGGGACACCGGTAGACACCGCGTGACATTTCCCGAAGGGCGGAACCACGGAAGCGAAGAAGGACACATGCCGGTCAGCCTAAGTGTTCGAGCAAGAGTAAGCTACCGGGGCTCGGTGGAAGCACTAGGAGACATTTCCCGGTAAGAGAGGCTACTAAGGATAAACAACTAGATAGTCAGATCCCACACATAGCAATACACATTACACGTACGCATAACATGCAAGTATGTGCTGTACAACATGGCATCACAGCATAACTCAACAACTCATATAGATAAGGCTCAAAGAGCCAACATAGCATTTATTGCAAACAGGGGTCACAAGACCCATCATACAGAGCATACAAGCAACAAGCGGAAGCATTACATGTCTGAGTACAGACATCTACAAATGAAAAAGGCTGAAGAGCCTGACTATCTACAACATCCGATCAAGATCGTAGCTGAGGTACAAGCTACTCGTCGAAGTCCACGGGAACACTAGTAAGACCGAGGTCTCCGCTGCAAAACATAAATAAAGCAACGTGAGTACAAAGGTACTCAGCAAGACTTACATCAGATCCTATTATACATGCATTAGTATCAAGAAGGTAATGTGGGGTTTAGTTGCAGCAAGCCAGCTTTGACTCAGTGGCTAATCCTGTTCTACGACTACAAGAACTTCTTTGAGGTGACATGGCGCACACGAGTCCACTAATCACCACACAATACACTACTATGGAATCATCCCCGTCTCCCTACGAGAAGGCCATCCATAGCACTCACACTTGTCTCGAGCATTTTAGAGTATCCACTTCAAGTTGTCTATGTACCACGTAAGCATCCAAGAAGTCCATAATCATGGACCCGGCTATTCAATAGATCATGTTAACCCTGCAGGGTGTACTTCTTCACACACGCTCTCGCCACTTCACCGCCATGTACCGTCATGTATCTACGGCAACCTTCAAGCGGAAGTCTGGCGAGGGTGTCGGCCACGACCTAACTAACCACACAAGACTCTAGTCCAGGTTTATCGCCTATTCGGGTTCCATCCGCAAGGAGATCCGGCCGGGGTGTCGCTCACGGCCCCAAATGATGTGTGCAGGGTTCCCAAGCCCACCTCGCCGGATGGATCTACGCTTGGTAGACCGTGCCACTTGTGCCTAGTCTGTCCCAAGCCCACCTGGCCGGGTGCCACTTGGTAGACTACTAACACTACCTACAAATACCAGAAACTAGTTGCGACTCCTGGACAGAGATCAAGTTGGTTAATAAGTCGAGAGGGTCGAGAGCTAGGAACCCAATGTGTGGTAGTATCGAGTCATTGGACAACATACATAGAACTCAAGGTGCTTGGGGCCGGTTCCAGTGAGACAACCCACCATGTACTCCTACATGGCCTCTCACCGCTACCTTTACCAAATCGTGTTCACACACTTCACTCTCAAAGATCGTAACATAGAACTGCACTCCAATTCATTCCCAATGAATCAGACACGACACAACTCTAAGCAATAGCAGGCATAGCATGGTAGGAACACAACATGGCTCAATCAACTCCTACACATGCTAGTGGGTTTCAACTATTTACTGTGGCAATGACAGGTCATGCAGAGGATTGGGTTCAACTACCGCAGCACAAAGTAGCAGATGAATCGTCGTTGTCCTAATGCAATAACTGAGAGCAGGAGCCAGAGAGTAGGATTGTATCGGAATGAACAATGGGTTTTGCTTGCCTGGTAGATCAACAGAGGGGGCACTGCTTCACAGACAGGTACTCTGGAACGGTCTCCGGAGCAAGACCTATCGAGAAGGAACGGTGCCAACAATCAATACACAAGCATATGCAACAATATGATGCATGAATATGGCATGTAGATGTGATGTTGTTTGAGATAATGCAGCTAGCATTCTATTTGGAAGAGATCCATTTGAATCAAAGGTTCAAATGCAACTCTAAATTAAGTCTCTTAAAATGCCATAATGTGTTTTCTCATATACAGCATGTATAAGTTGGTTTGTCTGCATGAAACTGGTACAGATGGAAAGATTGCATTTTTCTGATAATTTTTCATATATAAATTATTTCAATCTGAGCTACGGTTGAATTTATATGAATTTTTGAAGTTCTGGCTATTTTACGGAATTTTTCTGATTTATTTTAATTCGAGAAATCATTTATTGCGTCGACTTCTTGCGGTCAACATGCGTCGGCGATCAACGTGAAACTGTCCGGTCAAACCTGACGTGTGGGGTCCACACATCGATTGATTCGATTAGTTAACAGGGGGTTTATTTGGTCTAATCAGATTAGTGGTCAGCCCACCTTGTCGATGTCGGCGGGGTAATTAGTCCTAAGCTAATCTGGTCAGGGGCGGGGCCCACGTGTGTTGACCCCAGGGAGGTCAAACCCCGGGTCAAACAGGTCAAACCTGCCGGCGACTAGTCGCCGGCGAGATCCGCGGCGTAATTGTGCTCGGGGTTTCCTCTGTGGTGCTCCAAATGACGCGCGGCTAGGCGTGTTGGAAAGCTAGCTCGATGGCGCGTCGGGCGGTGGCCTTGGTACAGGCCTGGGATGGTCCGTAGTCGATGGCGGCGAAGCTTCCGGTTGCGGCCGCCGGAGTTGATCGATGCGAGAGCGCGTTTGGAGCTCGAAGACGAGAGAAGCAAAGCGCTAGGAATGCTCTACGTGGCCCTACGAGCTTGTTGGACTCACCGGGGTGACCAAATGGTCACCGGAGCTGCGTCGACGGTGAGCTCGGGCGGCGGCGAAGGTTCGGCCAAGGCGGAGACGACAGCTAGAAGGCGAGCGCGACCGGGGGAGAGAGTAGAGATGAAGAAGGGCTCACGGGAGGTGGATGGTGCAGACGGCGGTCGGGAAGCGTGGGTTGTCGCGAATCGGCAATGGCGATCCACGGCGGCCGAGGTGAAGACGATGATGGTGGCGACGAAGCAGGGCCTCCGGGCATCGCGTAGCTTCGTGCAGGGGGCAAGGCAGTCGCGGCGGAGCTTCTTGGCTCAGTGGCAGGGGGAGGGGTGGCCGGTGGCTAAGGCGGCGAGCGGCTGGGCTCTCCGGTGCGCTCAGGAAAGAGAGGGAGAGGGAGCCAGAGGGGGGAGAGGCACGGGAGAGAGAGGAGAGCGTCGAGGGGCCGCGTGGCGTCTCGAAGTCGGCGGCGGGGAGGAAGGAGGAGGTGGAAGCATGAGGTGGCGAGTGCGCCTGAGCGACACGCCGGCGTCGTCATTCTGGCGCAAGGAGGAGGCGGCCAGCAGGTGGTGGGCTGGGCCAGCTCACAGGCTGCCTGATCTTTGGGCACCGTGGGCTGAAGGTAGGCGCGAGTAAGTTTCTCCCCTTTTTGTTTCTTTTCTAATTTCTTTGACATATGTTTTGATTTAATAATACTACTAAACCAATTTATTTTCTTATGCCATTTTTGTAGGAACTAGTGGTATTATTCCAGCTCCTCAACAAATGGCATAATTTTGGACATATATAATATATATAACATATATATATCCAATGCAAATAATTATGCATTAATTCCAAATGTCCAAAATAAATACTTATAAACTCCTAATAATATTGGTTTGATTTTTATCTCTGTCCAATATTTTCAGAGAGAAACATGAGCATTTTCTTGGACCCTTTTGGAGCAATTTTTATTTGGGTCATTTCCAGAAATGATTCCGAGGGTTTCACAGCTCCCCAATTCAAATTTAAATGGAATTTAAACATGATGCACAAATGACTAGCTAGCCGTGAGCATACCAGAACTAGGGTTGTGACATCCCTGGAGCATTCAGATGCATACTTTCTGGTGCAACAGCAAGTGTTGGAGGATTTTAGCGCCAAACAGGACAAAGCTAATCAGCTTGCTAAGCTTATTGTCAGCATGGTGGATACCCAGGATAACGTTTCTTGAGCTCTTCTGAAGTTGTTTCAGTTATGCTCTTGTTTTGCTGCCACGTTTATTTGCACTAGTGGCCAATTTTGACGGCCAGTGTATGTAATATGCTGCTTTGTTCCCTATATTTGCACTGGTGGCGAACTTTGATGCCCAGTGGATGTAATATGTGTAATAGCGGTAATAGGCTAGCGTTAATTGCTTGCTTATTTATTTCCTTATTGTCTTGTTTAGTTGTTTGCTTGTAGTCACCGTAGTTCTTTTTACGTGTTTTCTAGTGGCCACAATAGCCTATTTTTTGGTAACTAGGCCAAAATAATCATGGCAACACACGGACTGTTGTAACCATGGGCCTCCTGCAGGCCGTATGATCCATGGGCCTTCGTTCGGCCGTAGGACCATTGGCCTTCTATACGGGCCGTAGGATCCATCGGCCTTCTATACGGGCCTTAGGGATCAATGGGCCTTCTACGGGCCATAGGGTCCATGGGCCTTCTACGGGCCGTACGATCCATGGGCCTTCTACGGGTCAGTACTATCCATGGGCCTCATACGGGCCGTAGGATCCATGGGCCTTCTACGGGCGATCATCATTTCGCCAATCATGGGTCGTACTATTAAGTGGACCATAACGGCCGTTAATAGGCCGTGTTGATAACTCTATGAAAACAGCCCAACGGGTTTTTGACATGAAAACGGCCCAACGTATTAACGGTCATAAGCGGCCGACCGTAACGACAGGCTGAATTTGGCCCTGCTAAGCAGAAAATGACAGCAATGGGCCGTATGTAACCGAATGCTACAAATGAGCCCAAGAATCAATGGGCCCTGAGAAGGCCGAAAGATAACTTGGGCTAGAAACGGCCCAATGGAATAACGGGCCGTTAATGGGTATAAATGATACACTGTTCATTACGGGCCAGTTTCACCACGGGCGGTTAATGGGCCAAGAGTTACAAAGGTCCTCATATGGGCCGAAGGAAGTCATGGGCCACACATGGGCCGGAAGTTAAAATGGGCTAAATCATATTGGACGGCCCAGATGATGCTACTGGGCCTAATTCGGATAGGGCATAACGGGCCCTGGGTTAGTGGCCTGTAAATGGGCTATATGCGAACAGGCCATTAACAGGCTTTCCATGGGCCGGCCCGCCACCTTTTGACCAAGTCAAACGGGTCGGCCTTTTCACAGGAATGGGCCTCTGTTGGGCCGTGCCATGCGTCGCCGTATCATAGGCGCCTTCGATCCAATGAGCGGATGACATCCATCCCAACGGTGAGCCGACACGTGTTTCCTCCGACCAATGATGATTTTACACGTGGAAAATCCCCATTGGTCGGGTACATTAACGGGTTATCGGATCCAAAACCCGACCCGGTAAGCTTAACGGCGTTCGTTACGGTGGATGCCACGTGTCGGTCACCCTTGACGTAAAGCACTTCGTGACGCGCGATTTATCGTCATGTAAACACTTCCGTGATGATAATTTTGGTAATGTCATTGAACACTTCTCTGACGGCCACGGTATAACTATCTTGATTCTGTCATAAATTTGTCATGGATGTACATGCATGACAAAAAACGCGACCTACCGTGACAAACACGTATCATCACGGAAGTGTGTTTTTTTTGTAGTGCTTATGGGTACGGTGGTTGAGAGGGTTCAGTCCGTTAAGAGTGGATTGACCGAAGCCTGCACTAGCCTGCTGACAGGCTTTGAGGTAAGTGACGCAAAAAAGAAAGTCATAGTATAGACAGTAGCCCCTGAGACACTGTCCGGTGTTCGGAAAGAAAAGCCGGACAGAGAATCAAGTAATTTTCGCAGGAAACTAACTAAATTTGTCTTATGTGTGAATAAGCAGGTGATACGTCCATTTTGCATCATGCTTTTATATCGATATTTATTGCATTATGGGCTGTTATTACACATTATGTCACAATACTTATGTCTATTCTCTCTTATTTTACAAGATTTACATGAAGAGGGAGAATGCCGGCAGCTGGAATTCTGGGCTGGAAAAGGAGCAAATATAAGAGACTGCACAACTCGAAAAGTCCTGAAACTCCACGGAAGTTATTTTTGAAAATAATAAAAAATATTGAGCGAAGAAAATACCAGAGGGGGCCCACACCCTGGGCACGAGGGTGTGGGGCGCGCCCAACCCCCCGGCGCGCCCTGCCTCATGGGCCCCCCTGTTGGCCCTCCGGTGCCCATCTTCTGCTATATGAAGTCTTTCGTCCGAAGAAAAATCATAAGCAAGCTTCCGGGACGAGACTCCGCCGCCACGAGGCAGAACCTTGGCGGAACCAATCTAGGGCTCCCGAGAGCTGTTCTGCCGGGGACACTTCCCTCCGGGAGGGGGAAATTATCGCCATCGTCATCACCAATGCTCCTCTCATTCGGAGGGGGCCAATCTCCATCAACATCTTCACCAGCACCATCTCCTCTCAAACCCTAGTTCATCTCTTGTATCCAATTCTTGTCTCTATGTAGTGTTGATTACTCCTTGTAGTTGTTGCTAGTTGGTTTATTTGGTGGAAGATCATATGTTCATATCCTTTATGCATATTAATACTCCTCGATTAAGAACATGAATATGCTTTGTGAGTAGTTACGTTTGTTCCACGAGGACATGGGAGAAGTCTTGCTATTAGTAGTCATGTGAATTTGGTATTCGCTCGATATTTTGATGAGATGTATGTTGTCTCTCCTCTAGTGGTGTTATGTGAACGTCGACTACATGACACTTCACCATTATTTGGGCCTAGAGGAAGGCATTGGGAAGTAATAAGTAGATGATGGGTTGCTAGAGTGACAGTAAGCTTAAACCCTAGTTTATGCGTTGCTTCGTATAGGGGCTGATTTGGATCCATATGTTTCATGCTATGGTTAGGTTTACCTTAATACTTCTTTTGTAGTTGCGGATGCTTGCAATAGGGGTTAACCATAAGTGGGATGCTTGTTCAAGTAAGGGCAGCATCCAAGCACCGGTCCACCCACATATCAAATTATCAAAGTACCGAGCGCGAATCATATGAACGTGATGAAAACTAGCTTGACGATAATTCCCATGTGTCCTCGGGAGCGCTTTTCTCTATATAAGAGTTTGTCCAGGCTTGTCCTTTGCTACAAAAAGGATTGGGCCACCTTGCTGCACTTTATTTACTTTTGTTACTTGTTGCTCGTTACAAATTATCTTATCACAAAACTATCTGTTACCTATAATTTCAGTGCTTACAGAGAATACCTTGCTGAAAACCGCTTATCATTTCCTTCTGCTCCTCGTTGGGTTCGACACTCTTACTTATCGAAAGGACTACGATAGATCCCCTACACTTGTGGGTCATCAAGACTCTTTTTCTCGCTGTTGCTGCCGGGAGTGAAGCGCCTTTGGTAGGTGGAATTTGGTAAGGAAAAATTTATATAGTGTGCTGAAATTTCTTGTCACTTGTTACTATGGAAAGTAATCCTCTGAGGGCTTGTTAGGGTGTCTTCACCCCGACCAGTGAGAACAAAGTTGCTCCTCAACCCTCACGAACCTACTGAAAATGAAAATGTCTGCTTTGAAATTCCTTCAGGTATGATAGAAAAACTTCTAGCTAATCCTTTTGCAGGAGACGGAAAATTACATCCTGATGAGCACCTAATCTATGTGGATGAAGTTTGTGGATTATTTAAGCTTGCAGGTATGCCCGATGATGTTATTAAGAACAAGTTCTTCCCTTTATCTTTGAAGTGAGATGCATCGACATTGTATAGGCTATGTGATGATACGGGGTCATGGAACTACAAACGATTGAAATTGGAATTTCATCAGAAATTTTATCCTATGCATCTTGTTCATCGTGATCGTTATTATATATATAATTTTTGGCCTCGCGAAGGAGAAAGCATCGCTCAAGCTTGGGGGAGGCTTAAGTCAATGTTATATTCATGCCCCAATCATGAGCTCTCAAGAGAAATGATTATTCAAAACTTTATGCTCGGCTTTTCGACAACAATCGCATCATGCTCGATACTTCTTGTCTTTGGTTCTTTTATGATGAAGACTATTGAATTTAAATGGGATTTAGTGGAAAGAATTAAGCATAACTCTGAAGATTGGGACCTCGGCGAAGGTAAGGAGTCAGGTATAACACCTAAGTTTGATTGTGTTAAATCTTTTATGGATACCGATGTTTTCCGTAAATTTACCACTAAATATGGACTTGACTCTCGAGATAGTAGCTTCTTTACAGAATCTTTCCTGCTCACGTTGATCTCCCCTAAGGAGAAGTGGTTTAAATATCATCCTCCCATAGAAGTAAAAGTAGTTGCACCTATTAAAGTTGAAGAAAAGACTATCACTTATAATGATCCTATTGTTCCCTCTTGCTTATGTTGAGAAACCACCTGTCCCTGTTAGAATAAAGGATCATGCTAAAGCTTCAACTGTGGTTAGTAAAAGCAATATTAGAAATTATACACCTCCTGAGCAAGTTAAAGTTGAACCTAATATTGCTATTGTTGAAGATCTCTTGGTGATAATATTGATGGGCATGTTATTTATTTACGTGATGAGACTGCTAGAATTGCTAAACCTAGTGCTAAAGATAAACATAGAACTGTGGTAGGCATGCCTGTTATTTACATTAAAATAGGAGATCATTGTTATCATGGCTTATGTGACATGGGTGCTAGTGCTAGTGCAATACCTATTGACTTATACAAAGAAATTATGCATGATATTGCACCCTCTTGAGTTAGAAGAAATTGATGTTACCATTAAGCTTGCCAATAGAGACACTATATCACCAATTGGAATTGTTAGAGATGTTGAAGTCTTGTGTGCGAAAACTAAATATCCTGCTGATTTTCTTGTTCTTGGTTCCCCACAAGATAGCTTTTGTCCCATTATATTTGGTAGACCCTTCTTAAACACTGTTAATGCTAAGATAGACTGCGAAAAGGATGTTGTTACTATTGGTCTAGGTGATATGTCTCATGAGTTTAATTTGTCTAAATTTCGTAGACAACACCGCGAAGAGGAATTGCCTAGTAAAGATGAAATTATTGGTCTTGCTTCTATTGCAGTACCTCCTAGTGATCCTTTAGAACAATATTTGCTAGACCATGGAAATGATATGTTTATGAATGAAAGAAGGAAATAGATGAAGTGTTCTTTAAACAGGACCTGATACGAAACACAACTTGCCTGTTGAAATCCTAGGGGATCCTCCTCCACCCAAGGGTGATCCCGTGTTTGAGCTGAAACCATTGCCCGATACTCCTAAATATGCTTATCTTGATGAAAAGAAGATATATCCTGTTATTATTAGTGCTAACATTTCAGAGAAGGAGGAAGACAATTTATTGAAAACTCTGAAGAAGCACCGTCTTTGCTATTGGATATACTCTTGATGATCTTAAGGGCATTAGTCCCACTCTATGTCAACACAAAATAAATTTGGAGAAAGATGCCAAACCAGTTATTGATCACCAATGATGGCTGAATCCTAAGATGAAAGAAGTGGTAAGAAAGGAAATACTAAAGCTCCTTGAGGCAGGTATAATTTATCCCGTTTCTGAAAGAGGTATTGAAGTTGATAAAGCTAAAGTTGATGCTATTGAAAAGATGCCATGTCCCAAGGACATTAAAGGTATAAGAAGTTCCCTTGGTCATGCTGGTTTTTATAGGAGGTTCATTAAGGACTTCTCAAAAATTTCTCGGCCTCTGACTAATCTATTACAAAAAGACATTCCTTTTGTCTTTGATGATGATTGTGTAGAGGCATTTGAAATACTTAAGAAAGCATTAATCTCTGCACCTATTGTTCAGCCACCCGATTGGAATTTACCCTTTGAAATTATATGTGATGCTAGTGATTATGATGTAGGTGTTGTTCTAGGGCAAAGAGTTGATAAGAAATTAAATGTTATTCAATATGCTAGTAAAACTCTAGACAACGCTCAGAGAAATTATGCTACTACTGAAAAAGAATTCTTAGCAGTTGTATTTGCTTGTGATAAGTTCAGACGTTATATTGTTGACTCTAAAGTAACTATTCACACAGATCATGCTGCTATTAAATATCTTATGGAAAAGAAAGTTGCTAAACCTAGACTTATTAGATGGGTTCTCTTGCTACAAGAATTTGATTTGCATATTATTGATAGAAAGGGAGCTGAGAACCCCGCTGCAGACAACTTGTCTAGGTTAGAAAATGTTCTTGATGACCCACTACCTATTGATGATAGCTTTCCTGATGAACAATTAAATGTCATAAATGCTTCTCGTCTTTGCTCCATGGTATGCTGATTATGCTAATTACATTGTTGCTAAATTTATACCACCTAGTTTCACATACCAGCAAAAGAAAAAGTTTTTCTATGATTTGAGACATTACTTTTGGGATGACCCACATCTTTATAAAGAAGGAGTAGATGGTGTTATTAGACGTTGTGTACCTAAGCATGAACAGGAACAGATCCTACGCAAGTGTCACTCACGAGGCTTATGGAGGACACCACGCTGGAGATAGAAGCGCACATAAGGTATTGCAATCCGGTTTTTATTGGCCTACTCTCTTCAAGGATGCTCGTAAGTTTGTCTTATCTTGCGATGAGTGTCAAAGAATTGGTAATATTAGCGGCGTCGCCAAGAAATGCCTATGAATTATTCACTCGTTATTGAACCATTTGACGTTTGGGGATTTGATTATATGGGACCGTTTCCTGCCTCTAATGGGTATACTCATATT
Source organism: Aegilops bicornis (assembly GCA_021605145.1). NCBI lineage: Eukaryota > Viridiplantae > Streptophyta > Magnoliopsida > Poales > Poaceae > Aegilops > Aegilops bicornis. The sequence goes on along the minus strand of CM038671.1, from coordinate 535,738,604 downwards.
TTAGTTGTTGTTGATTACGTTACTAAGTGGGTAGAAGCTATTCCAACTTGTAGTGCTGATCATAACACCTCTATTAAGATGCTTAAAGAAGTTATTTTTCCGAGGTTTGGAGTCCCTAGATACTTAATGACTGATGGTGGTTCACATTTTATTCATGGTGCTTTTCGTAAAATGCTTGCTAAGTATGATGTTAATCATAGAATTGCATCTCCTTATCACCCACAGTCTAGTGGTCAAGTAGAATTGAGTAATAGAGAACTCAAATTAATTTTGCAAAAGACTGTTAATAGATCTATAAATAATTGGTCCAAGAAACTTGATGATGCATTATGGGCCTATAGAACTGCATATAAAAATCCTATGGGTATGTCTCCGTATAAAATGGTTTATGAAAAAGCATGTCACTTACCTCTCGAACTAGAACATAAGGCTTATTGGGCTATTAAAGAGCTCAATTACGATTTCAAACTTGCCGGTGAGAAGAGGTTATTTGACATTAGCTCACTTGATGAATGGAGAACCCAAGCCTATGAGAATGCCAAGTTGTTTAAAGAAAAAGTTAAAAGATGGCATGACAAAAGAATACAAAAGCATGAGTTTAATGTAGGTGATTATGTATTGCTATACAACTCTCGTTTAATATCTTTTGCAGGGAAACTTCTCTCTAAATGGGAAGGTCCTTATGTTATCAAGGAGGTCTATCGTTCCGGTGCCATAAAAATCAACAACTTCGAAGGCAAAAATCCGAAGGTGGTGAACGGCCAAAGAATCAAACATTATATCTCAGGTAATCCTATAAATGTTGAAACTAATGTTATTGAAACCGTAACCGGGAGGAATACATAAGGGACACTTTCCGAGCGTTTCGGACTCAAAAGGAATAGGTATGTGGTACGGTAAGTAAACCGACTCCAAAACAAATCTAATGGCAATTTTTCTCCGTTTTGGAATATTTAGAAAAATAGAAAAATAAGAAGCAGTCCGGGAAGGACACGAGGCCTCCACGAGAGTGGAGGGCGCGCCCTACCCCCTGGGCGCGCCCCTACCTCGTGGGCACCTCGTGCGCTCTCCGGGCTCCGTTTTCTTGCACAATACTTCTTTTGGTCGGTAAAAATTCATTATATCATCTCCCGAAGGTTTTGACCACTTTGTATCACGCAATTGTCCTCTGTTCTTGTTTCGAGCTGTTTTTCCGGCGAGATCTAGATCATCATGACGCGTGCAAGTGCCCCCAAGGACAAGTTCTTCGAGAAGGTCATCAACCTACCTACAGGTAGTCTTTGCAACACCCTCAAACCATTGAGATGCATGAGGGGGTGCTGCACATCCGCGATGTTGAGACCATGGAGGACCGGAAGCGTGGAGACAAGGCTCAAGGCAATGGAGCAACAAGTTTTCAAGTGCCAGGAGATGGTGGAGCGTGGACTTGACTCCAATCACATAATGATCATGGAGTTCACCAACAACCACAAGATGGATGCCAAGGACATTGCGGAGGCCATCTTCAAGCTCCAGAAGAAAATCGAGCACCTCCAAGCCCAAATCTATGACCTGCAAAACCAAAACTGTGAGTATGAATATAGATTCAAGAGGATGAGTTTGACTGCAGATTTAAGGATCCCGGAGACTCAATCATCCTTCTAGAATGGTGAGCCTTTGCCTTGGAAGATGGACGACAAGCCATCATCATCAACAACCCCTTCACCAGCAAAGGAGACATAATCACATGGGTATGGGCACTCCCCTTGGCAACTGCCAAGCTTGGGGGAGGTGCCCCGGTATCGTAACACCCTCACATCTCTATGTTTATCGTTTTTCTTAGTTTGATCATTTTAGTATATCTTGATCTAGTAGAATAAAGTTTTAGTATGATCTAGTTTTGAGCTTTGCTTTATGATCCTTCTATGTAATCGAGTCCGTGAGCTATATACGATTAGTTGTGAGTCAAGGGCTTGATTATCTCGCTATGATCTTGAGAGAATGAAAATAAAAGATAAAAGAAAGAATAAAAATAATTAAAGAGATCATATTGATCTTATGGAGAGTAATGACTTCACATATAAAAGAGTATGATGAATAAAAGATGTTGAGAGTTGACAAACATAGTTTTGGTCATCGTTGCAATTAATAGGAAGTAATAAAGAAAGAGAGGTCTTCACATATAAATATACTATGTTGGAAATCTTTTACGATTGTGAGTGCTACCTCTTGAGCACTGCGTTGGTTTTCCCTTGAAGAGGAAAGGGTGATGCGATAAAGCGTGTAAGTATTTCCCTCGGTTTTGAGAACCAAGGTATCAATCCAAGAGGAGACCATGCACGAGTCCCTCACACCTAAACAAACAAATAAATCCTCGCAACCAACGCGATAAGGGGTTGTCAATCCCTACAGGGTCACTTACGAGAGTGAGATCTGATAGATATGATAAGATAATATATTTGGTATTTTTATGATAAAGATGCAAAGTAAAATAAAAGGCAATAAAATAACTAAGTGTTGGAAGATTAATATGATGGAAAATAGACCCGGGGCCATAGGTTTCACTAGTGGCTTCTCTCAAGAGCATAAGTATTACGGTGGGTGAACAAATTACCGTTGAGCAATTGACAGAATCGAGCATAGTTATGAGAATATCTAGGTATGATCATGTATATAGGCATCACGTCCGAGACAAGTAGACCGACTCCTGCCTGCATCTACTACTATTACTCCACACATCGACCGCTATCCAGCATGCATCTAGAGTATTAAGTTCATAAGAACAAGAGTAACGCTTTAAGCAAGATGACATGATGTAGAGGGATAAATTCATGCAATATGATATAAACCCCATCTTGTTATCCTCGATGGCAACAATACAATGCGTGCCTTGCTTTGCCCCTCATCACTTTGGGAAAGGACACCGCAAGATTGAGCCCAAAGCTAAGCACTTCTCCTATTGCAAGAAAGATCAATCTAGTAGGCCAAACCAAACTGATAATTTGAAGAGACTTGCAAAGATAACCAGTCATACATAAAAGAATTCAGAGGAGATTCAAATATTGTTCATAGATAAACTTGATCATAAACCCACAATTCATCGGTCTCAAGAAACACACCGCAAAAGAAGATTACATCGAATAGATCTCCACGAGAGAGGGACAACATTGTATTGAGATCCAAAAGAGAGAAGAAGCCATCTAGCTAATAACTATGGACCCGAAGGTCTAAGGTAAACTACTCACACATCATCGGAGAGGCTATGGTGTTGATGTAGAAGCCCTTTGTGATCGATGCCCCCTCTGGCGGAGCTCCGGAAAAGGCCCCAAGATGAGATCTCACAGGTACAGAAGGTTGCGGCGGTGGAATTAGGTTTTTGGCTCCGTATCTGGTAGTTTGGGGGTACGTAGGTATATATAGGAGGAAGGAGTACGTCGGTGGAGCAACATGGGGCCCACGAGGGTGGCGGGCGCACCTGGGGGGGAGGGTAGGCGCCCCCCCCTACCTCGTGCCCTCCTGGTTGATGTCTTGACGTAGGGTCCAAGTCCTATGGATCACGTTCGTTCCGAAAATCATGTTCCCGAAGGTTTCATTCCGTTTGGACTTCGTTTGATATTCTTTTTCTGCGAAACTCAAATAGGCAAAAAAAACAGTGCAATTAGGCTGGGCCTCCGGTTAATAGGTTAGTCCCAGAAATAATATAAAAGTGTATAATAAAGCCCATTAATGTCTAAAACAGAATATAATATAGCATGGAACAATCAAAAATTATAGATACGTTGGAGACGTATCAGTGAGCACTCACTAAAATATGACATGCTAAAGAGTTGACGTTGGACAAGGAAGACAACGTAATGGGTTATGTTTTCTTATATCTGAAATAAAGTATATTGTCATGGATCATCCAACATGTTGAGCTTGCCTGTCCCCTCATGCTAGCCAAATTCTTTGCACCAAGTAGAGATACTACTTGTGCTTCCAAATATCCTTAAACCTAGTTTTGCCATAAGAGTCCACCATATCTACCTATGGATTGAGTAAGATCCTTCAAGTAAGTTGTCATCGGTGCAAGCAATAAAAATTGCTCTCTAAATATGTATGATTGATTATTGTGGAGGAAATAAGCTTTATACGATCTTGTGATGTGGAAGAAATAAAAGCGACGGACTGCATAATAAAGGTCCATATCACAAGTGGCAATATAAAGTGACGTTCTTTCGCATTAAGATTTTCTGCATCCAACCCCGAAAGCACATGACAACCTCTGCTTCCCTCTACGAAGGGCATATCTTTTACTTTTATCTTCTACCTTATGCAAGAGTCATGGTGATCTTCACCCTTCCTCTTTTTGTATTTTATCCTTTGGCAAGCACAGTGTGTTGGAAAGATCCTGATATATATATCTAATTGGATGAAAGTTAGCATGAACCATTATTGTTGACATTACCCTTGAGCTAAAAGGTTGGGAGGCGAAACTATAAGCCCCTATCTTTCTCTGTTCCGATTAAACTCCGTAACCACAAGTATTGCGTGAGTGTTAGCAATTGTGAAAGACTAAATGATAGTTGAGTATGTGGGCTTGCTGAAAAGCTCTGACATAGACTCTTTCGATGTTATAATAAATTGCAATTGCTTCAATGATTGAGATTATATTTTGTTAGTTCTCAATAAAGTTTCTGATTCATACTTGACGTTGTGAATAGATTATTACTTGAGCATAAGAAATCATATGACAATATCCATACATGTTGCTGTTATAAGAATTATCATGATGCTCTCATGTCCGTATTTTATTTTATCGACGCCTCTATCTCTAAACATGTGGACATATTTATCGTTATCGGCTTTCGCTTGAGGACAAGCGAGGTCTAAGCTTGGGGGAGTTGATACGTCCATTTTGCATCATGCTTTTATATCGATATTTATTGCATTATGGGCTGTTATTACACATTATGTTACAATACTTATGCCTATTCTCTCTTATTTTACAAGGTTTACATGAAGAGGTAGAATCTTTGGCAGTTGGAATTCTGGGTGGAAAAGGAGCAAATATTAGAGACCTATTCGCACAACTCAAAGTTCGAACTCCAAGGAAGTTATTTTTGGAAATAATAAAAATATTGAGCGAAAAAAATACCATAGGGGCCCACACCACAGGCACGAGGGTGGGGCGCCCTACAGGCGCGCCCGCACCGTGGGCCCCTGTTGGCCCTCCGGTGCCCATCTTCGATATATGAAATCTTTCGTCCGAATAAAAATCATAAGCAAGCTTTGGGGCCAGACTCCGCCGCCACGAGGCGGAACCTTGGCGGAACCAATCTAGGTCTCCGGCAGAGCTGTTCTGCCGGGGACACTTCCCTCCGGGAGGGGGAAATCATCGCCATCGTCATCACCAATGCTCCTCTCATCGGGAGGGGGCCAATCTTCATCAACATCTTCACCAGCACCATCTCCTCTCAAACCCTAGTTCATCTCTTGTATCCAATTCTTGTCTCTAAGTCTGGGATTGGTACCTATAGGTTGCTAGTAGTGTTGATTACTCCTTGTAGTTGATGCTAGTTGATTTATTTGGTGGAAGATCATATGTTCAGATCCTTTATGCATATTAATACTCCTCTGATTATGAACATGAATATGCTTTGTGAGTAGTTATGTTTGTTCCTGGGGACATGGGAGAAGTCTTGCTATTAGTAGTCATGCGAATTTGGTATTCGTTCGACATTTTGATGAGATGTATGTTGTCTCTCCTCTAGTGGTGTTATGTGAACGTCGACTACATGACACTTCACCATTATTTGGGCCTAGAGGAAGGCATTGGGAAGTAATAAGTAGATGATGGGTTGCTAGAGCGACAGAATCTTAAACCCTAGTTTATGTGTTTCTTCGTAAGTGGGTGATTTGGATCCATATGTTTCATGCTATGGTTAGGTTTACCTTAATACTTCTTTTGTAGTTGCGGATGCTTGCAATAGGAGTTAATCATAAGTGGGATGCTTGTCCAAGTAAGGACAGCACCCAAGCACCGTCCACCCACATATCAAATTATCAAAAGTACGAGCGAATCATATGAACGTGATGAAAACTAGCTTGACGATAATTCCCATGTGTCCTCGGGAGCGTTTTTCACTATATAAGAGTTTGTCCAGGCTTGTCCTTAGCTACAAAAAGGATTGGGCCACCTTGCTGCACTTTATTTACTTTTGCTACTTGTTGCTCGTTACAAATTATCTTATCACAAAACTATCTGTTACCTATAATTTCAGTGCTTGCAGACAATACCTTGCTGAAAACCACTTATCATTTCCTTCTGCTCCTCGTTGGGTTCGACACTCTTACTTATCGATAAGTAAGAGTGTCGAACCCAACGAGGAGCTAAAGGTAGAACAAATATTCCCTCAAGTTCTATCGACCACCGATACAACTCTACGCACGCTTAACGTTTACTTTACCTGGAACAAGTATGAAACTAGAAGTACTTTGTAGGTGTTTTCGGATAGGCTTGCAAGAAAATAAAGAGCAAGAGAATAAAAACTAGAGGCTGTTGAAGTAAAGACACAACTAAAGTAAATATAGCGAGTGTGGACAAGTGGTGGTAGGAGTTGTGAAATTGTCCCTTAAGCAATTGACTACTTTACTAGACCGATAGCAAGTATTATGTGGGAGAGGCCACTGCTAGCATGTCATCCCTTACTTGGAATTCTAGGCACTTATGATTGGAACTATTAGCAAGCATCGGCAACTACTAACATTCATTAAGGTAAAACCCAACCATAGCATTAAGATATATTGGTCGCCCTTCAATCCCGTATCAATTTCTATGCTAGGTTGAAGCTTCTGTCACTCTTGCCCTCCAATACATAGTCCTATCAACATACAACTAACCCTATGGTGTGATCCACACGCACGCTCATATGATGGGTACCAAAGGTCAGCAACATAACCACAAGAAAATTAAATCAATCATAGCAATTCATCAACCACCGATAGGACAACGAAAATCTACTCAGACATCATAGGATGGCAACACATCATTGGATAATAATATCAAGCATAAAGCACCATGTTCAAGTAGAGGGTACATCGGGTTGCGGGAGAGTGGACCACTGTAGATAGAGGGGGGAAGGTGATGGAGATGTTGGTGAAGATGGCGGAGGTGTTGGTGAAGATCGCGGTGATGATGATGGCCCCAGGCGGCGTTCCGGCGCAACCGGAAGCGAGGGGGAGAGAGCCCCCCTCCTTCTTCTTCTTCCTTGACCTTCTCCCTAGATGGGAGAAGGGTTTCCCCACTGGTCAATGGTCTCCACAGCGTGGGAGGCGAGCCCTCCGAGATTGGATCCGTCTCTCTGTCTCTCTCTGTTTGCGTTCCCTCCGGCTCTGCTTTCACCGCTTAGTGTATATATGGAGATCCGTAACTCCGATTGGCCTGAAACCTTCGCCGTGATTTTTTTCCGAATATTAGCTTTCTTGCGGCAAAAGAAGAGCATCAACCGCCTTACGTTGGGCTCACGAGGGTAGGGGGCGCACCCTAGGGGGGGCGCCCCCCTACCTCGTGCCCACCTCGGACACCGGTTTGCGTTGATTTTCCTTCCAGATTTTCCATATTTTCCAGAAATAAGCTCCGTCCGTTTTTACTCCGTTTGGACTCCGTTTGATATGGATATTCTGAAACCAAAAACATGCAATGAGCAGAACTGGCAGCACCTTTGTATCAATATGTTAGTCCCAAAATAATATAAAAGTTGCCAAAAAGTATATGAAAGTTGAATAATATTGGCATGGAACAATCAAAATTATAGATACGACGGAGACGTATCAACATCCCCAAGCTTAATTCCTGCTCGTCCTCGAGTAGGTAAATGATAAAAAGATAATTTTGATGTGGAATGCTACCTAACATAATCTTGATCATATGTCTAATCATGGCATGAATATTAAGACACGAGTGATTCAAAGCAATAGTCTATCCTTTGACATAAAAACAATAATACTTCAAGCATACCAACCAAGCAATTATGTCTTATTGAAATAACATAGCCAAAGAAAGCTCATCCCTACAAAATCATATAGTCTGGCTATGCTCCATCTTCACCACACAAAATATTTACATCATGCACAACCCCGATGACAAGCCAAGCAGTTGTTTCATACTTTTGACGTTCTCAAACCTTTTCAACTTTCACGCAATACATGAGCGTGAGCCATGGACATAGCACTATAGGTGGAGTAGAATATGATGATGGGGGTTATGTGGAGAAGACAAAAAAGGAGGAAGTCTCACATCAACTAGGCGTATCAACAGGCTATGGAGATGCCCATCAATAGATATCAATGTGAGGAGTAGGGATTGCCATGCAACGGATGCACTAAGAGCTATAAGTGTATGAAAGCTCAAACTGGAAACTAAGTGGGTGTGCATCCAACTTGCTTGCTCATGAAGACCTAGGGCATTTGAGGAAGCCCATCGTTGGAATATACAAGCCAAGTTCTATAATGAAAATTCCCACTAGTATATGAAAGTGATAACTCAAGAGACTCTCTATATGAAGAACATGGTGCTACTTTGAAGCACAAGTGTGGTAAAAAGGATAGTAACATTGCCCTTCTCTCTTTTTCTCTCATTTTATTTTTTTTTTTTGGGCCTTCTCTTTTTTGGCCTTTCTTTTTTTTATTTTTTTATTTTTTGTCCGAGTCTCATCCCGACTTGTGGGGAATCATAGTCTCCATCATCCTTTCATCACTGGGCAATGCTCTAATAATGATGATCATCACACTTTTATTTACTTACAACTCAATATTACAACTCGATATTTAGAACAAAGATATGACTCTATATGAATGCCTCCGCGATGTCTTAGGGATGTGCAATGATCTAGCGTAGCAATGACATAAAAAAACGGACAAGCCATGAAAACAATATATATGATGATGGTGGAAGTTGCATGGCAATATATCTCGGAATGGCTATGGAAATGCCATAATAGGTAGGTATGGTGGCTGTTTTGAGGAAGATATAATGAGGCTTATGTGTGACAGAGCGTATCGTATCACGGGGTTTGGATGCACCGTGAAGTTTGCACCAACTCTCGAGGTGAGAAAGGGCAATGCACGTGCAGAAGAGGCTAGCAATGATGGAAGGGTGAGAGTGCGTATAATCCATGGACTCAACATTAGTCATAAAGAACTCACATACTTATTGCAAAAATCTATTAGTCATCGAAACAAAGTACTACGCGCATGCTCCTAGGGGATAGATTGGTAGGAAAAGACCATCGCCGTCCCCCGACCGCCACTCATAAGGAAGACAATCAATAAACATCTCATGCTCGACTTCGTTACATAACGGTTCACCATACGTGCATGCTACGGGACTTGCAAACCTTAACACAAGTATTTCTCAATTTCACAATTACTCCAACTAGCACGACTCTAATATCACCACCATTATATCGCAAAAACTATTGCAAGGAATCAAACATATCATATTCAGCGATCTACAAGTTTGTGTAGGATTTTATGACTAACCATGTGAATGACCAGTTCCTGTCATCTCTCTAAATAGATATAAGTGAAGCAAGAGAGTTTAATTCTTTCTACAAAAGATATACCCACACTCTAACAAATATAAGTGAAGCAAAATAGCATTCTACAAATGGCGGTTGTCTAAGTGAAGAGAAACAGGCAATCCAAACTTCAAATGATATAAGTGAAGCACATGAAGCATTCTATAAAGCCGTACTCAAAAGATATAAGTGAAGTGCAAAGAGCATTCTATAAATCAACCAAACTATCTCATACCAGCATGGTGCATAAAAGGAAAAGTGAAAACTAAATGCAAAAGACGCTCCAAGATTTGCACATATCACATGAATGAAATGAATCCGAAAACATACCGATACTTGTTGAAGAAAGAGGGGATGCCTTCCCAGCATCCCCAAGCTTAGACGCTTGAGTCTCCTTGAATATTTACTTGGGGTGCCTCGGGCATCCCCAAGCTTGAGCTCTTGCCTCTCTTCCTTCTTCTCACATCGAAACCTTCTCGATCATCGAACACTTCATCCACACAAAACTTCAAATGTAAAAACTCGGTAAGATCCGTTAGTATAATAAAGCAAATCACCACTCTAAGTACTGTTACAAACCAATTCATATTTTGTTTTTGCATTGTTTCTACTGTAATATAATTTTTTCATGGCTTAATCCACTGATATAAATCGATAGTTTCATCAAAACAAGCAAACTATGCATCAAAAACAGAATCTGTCTAAAACAGAACAGTCTGTAATAATCTGAACATTCACCACAATTCTGATACTTGAAAAATTATGCCAAAATTAGGAAACATAAACAATTTGTACGGCAAGACAGTGCAAAAAGAATCAGAACCATTTGACGTTCCAGTGAAAAATTAAAAATCGCGCACTACAGACAAAGTTTCTGTCCTGCACCGTACAAACCAACAAGCATTGTAAACATCCTAAAGGCAAACCTTGGCACATTATTTTTATAATACAATGGAATTGTACAAGGGGATAATTATTTTTTTTGAAAAGTTTCTGTAATCAAGATTCACAAAGTTGCCGTGAGCATGAACAAAGTTCAAGGAGCTCTCTCACTTCAACAATGCTTGTCTTTCTCACTTTCGCTTTTCTTTTCGAAAAAATTTGGGTTACCCTCTTTATTTTTGTTGTTTTTAAACTATATGAAAGAACTCAACAGAAATAAATGACTCTCTAAAACTTCAGGTTGTCTCCTGGCAGCGCTTTCTTTAAAGCCATTAAGCTAGGCATATAGTGCTCAAGTAATGAATCCACCGGATCCCAAGGTATATCAAAGCCAATTTTAATTAGCAATGATTTGTAATTTAGTAGTGAGCACAAAGTAACATATATCATGTAATGATGAAGTCTAACTCTCTTCCTATGCATCGGCATGTCATAAAAGAACAATTCATGCACACATAGTAAAGGCCAATGCATAGTACAAACAGTTTCTTGCAATTTTATTGTGTTGGAAACATAGAGAGGTGGAGATAGAGTTCCTCTCTCATAATAATTGCAAGTAGGAGCAACAAGCACATGCATATTATATTCATCAAAATCATCATGTGCAATGGTAAAAGGCAACCCATCAATGCAATCCTTAATAAGTGCAAACTTCTCCGATAAAGTGTGGTAGGGAGAATTCAAAAAGATAATAGGACTATCATACGTGGGTGCAATAGCAACAATCTCATGTTTAACATAAGGAACTATAGCAAGTTCATATCCATAAGCATAATTCATATTAGCATCTTGGCCACAAGCATAGCAAGCATCATCAAAAAGGGATATTTCAAACAAATTCAAGGGATCATAATAGTCATCATAACAATCATCCTTCGGTAAGCACGAAGGGAAATTAAATAATGTATGAGTTGAAGAGTTACTCTCATTAGAAGGTGAGCACGGGTAGCTAATCCGCTCTTCCTCCTTTTGTTCTTCGCTCTCCTCATCATCTTTTTCATCCAATGAGCTCACAGTTTCATCAATTTCTTCTTCCATAGACTCCTACAAAATATTAGTCTCTTCTTGGACAAAGGAGTAGACCTCGATATAAGGTTTAACATAGGCATTAGAAGCATAATTATCATAGCAATATTTAAGTATGGCAAAATTTTCAGACTTGTAAAGAGTAGCATCATACTTTTCAATCAAAGAAGCAATTTCATAAGCACCCTTAAAAGCAACAAATTCTTCAATTTGTTGAACATCATAGTAATTATAAACACCCTTAGCATACGAAGATACGATTCCATTATCACTAAACTCACATTGGTAGGGAAGATGTTTCTTAGGGTTTTCAGAACAACAAGTAAAATCATATAGGTAACATAAATTCCAAGCATAGCATTGCAAACGATGAATTTGACCCAGCAAAAGTTTCCCTTTTTCAGATATACGGTGTCGCACATAACAGGCGTGCTCATATAAAGATTTGCCCTCAACTAAGCTAGTTGGGGTTTCAGCACGAGCACAAAGGGATCGAAGATGATCCAAGTAATAAGCTTCAGCGGTGTGATAGAATTTGAGTGGTTCTTCAACCATTGGTTCAGTAGGTACAAGAATTGTTTTTGGTATTTTGCGTTTCCTACCCATAACCAAAGATAGAAAACAACTAAGAACAGCAAATAAAAATTACTTAGTGATAAAGCAAACAAGCACACACGAGAATATTCACCCCATCGCTATAACTCTAAGACAGCGCGCGGAAAAAAGGTCTTGATAACCCACAAGTATAGGGGATCGCAACAGTTTTCGATAAGTAAGAGTGTTGAACCCAACGAGGAGGTAAAGGTAGAACAAATATTCCCTCAAGTTCTATCAACCACCGATGCAACTCTACGCACGCTTAACGTTTACTTTACCTAGAACAAGTATGAAACTAGAAGTACTTTGTAGGTGTTTTCGGATAGGCTTGCAAGAAAATAAAGAGCACGAGAATAAAAACTAGGGGTTGTTGAAGTAAAGACACAAGTAAATATAGCGAGTGTGGAAAAGTGGTGGTAGGAGTTGTGAAATTGTCCCTTAAGCAATTGACTACTTTACTAGACCGATAGCAAGTATTATGTGGGAGAGGCCACTGCTAGCATGTCATCCCTTACTTGAAATTCTATGCACTTATGATTGGAACTATTAGCAAGCATCCGCAACTACTAACGTTCATTAAGGTAAAACCAACCATAGCCTTAAGATATATTGGTCCCCCTTCAATCCCGTATGCATCAATTTCTATGCTAGGTTGAAGCTTCTGTCACTCTTGCCTCCAATACATAGTCCTATCAACATACAACTAACCATATGGTGTGATCCACGCGCGCGCTCATATGATGGGAACCAAAGGACAGCAACATAACCACAAGTAAATTAAATCAATCATAGCAATTCATCAACCACCGATAGGACAACGAAAATCTACTCAGACATCATAGGATGGCAACACATCATTGGATAATAATATGAAGCATAAAGCACCATGTTCAAGTAGAGGGTACAGCGGGTTCTTGGGGAGAGTGGACCGCTGTACATAGAGGGGGGGAAGGTGATGGAGATGTTGGTGAAGATGGCGGAGGTGTTGGTGAAGATCATGGTGATGATGATGGCCCCGGTGGCGTTCCGGGCGCCACCGAAGCGAGGAGAGAGCCCTCCTTCTTCTTCTTCCTTGACCTTCTCCCTAGATGGGAGAAGGGTTTGCCCTCTGGTCCATGGTCTCCATGGCGTGGGAGGCGAGAGCCCCTCCGAGATTGAATCTGCCTCTGTCTCTCTCTTTTTCTACGTTCCCTCCATTTCTGCTTTCAACTTTTTACGTGTATATATGGAGATCCGTAACTCCGATTGGCACTGTAACCTTCGCCGTGATTTTTTTCCGAATATTAGCTTTCTTGTGGAAAAAGAAGAGCGTCAACCGCCTTACGGTGGGCTCACGAGGGTAGGGGGCGCGCCCCCCTACCTCGTGCCCACCTCGGACACCGGTTTGCGTTGATTTTCCTTCCAGATGTTCCATATTTTCCAAAAATAAGCTCCCTCCGTTTTTATCCCGTTTGGACTCCGTTTGATATGGATATTCTGTGAAACCAAAAACATGCAACAGATAGGAACTGGCACTGGGCACTGGGTCAATATGTTAGTCCCAAAAATAATATAAAAAGTTGCCAAAAAGTATATGAAAGTTGAATAATATTGGCATGGAACAATAAAAAATTATAGATACGACGGAGACGTATCAGTGGGTCATCAGCAGGCATCGTTGCTGGCCGCAACCTCTCATGCTGCTGAGGTCTCCGGACTAAAGCAGAGTCTGGAGCGGGTCGAAGAAGAACTCGGCCGTGTAAAAAAGCAATTGGAGGACAATCAAGGTATGTGATGACCTTGTGTATATCCATAAAACGATGAATGACTTTTGCTAACCATAGTGCCATGATATTTGTAGGAGCGGATACTGAGGTGGAAACCCTCAAGAAAGCGCTGGCTGAGGACAAAAGGAAAGCGGCAAAGGAGCGAGCCTCCCGTGAAAAACACGAGGCCAGGGTTTGTGAGGTCCAGCAGGAGCTCCAGGACACCGTCAAGAAGTGCGAGTCCTTGGAGCGCGATATTGCGGATCAAGAGACCGAACTCGCCAAGGCTCGCCAGAGCGCACAAGAGGCCGGGTTTGAAGCCCAGGGCGCCCTCCAGGAAATCCAGGAGGCCAGTAAAATCGCGGCGGGTAAGGCTTTTATTTTGCAAAGCAAGTATGTGAAGAAGAGGTACTGACCCGGGTTTGGAGTTCTCCAGGGGCGTTTGCGGATCTGCCGCGCAGCGTTTCTGATGCTGCTGAATTCTTCCGAGCCGAAGAGGGGAGCTCAACAGGGAAGTTGTTCTGGTCGCAATACCTTGCGCCAGAACATCCGGTGCCCTTTAGCGATCAGCTAAACAGTTGGTCGAACTTCATAGGGTGGCCGAACTGGCCATGAAGGACTTAATAATCTGGCTGTGGCCTGCCGAAGCCATACCCAGCAGATATTTCGGTCTCGTGAAGTGGTTGTTCAATGCTCGCACTCGCTTGACGCCATCAAGCGGTCGGTCTGTATCGAAGGTGCGCGGATGGCCTTCGCCCGTGTCAAGCTTCGCGACCAAGGGACCGTCAGGGGCAAGGAGCACCGCACGCCCGAGCGGTATTTTAGTGATGTCCTGGAGGGATCCCGCATTGTAGCGGAGCAATGTGCGAAAGATGTAATCTTTGAATGAATACATTCATGCTATCTCGCCCTGTATTATGAAACAAGTTCGATTATGTAATATAATGCTTGTTAATATGTTACCTCCTATGCAGCCGTGTTTATGAAATTTGAGAGTTGGCCAGTCGTCGGCTTCAGCCCCCACGTAGGTAGTACGGGGGTGTTCGGGATGGAATCTAAACACTCTTGATCCAATTGTTTGGTCCTTGAAGGAGGTGTTTAGCGCAACGAACCAGGAAATCGGATAGTGTGGCTTTATCACCCTCACTTAGCCATAGGAGTTCGACAGTAAAAATGTAGGCGCAGCCCCTAGTTAGCATTTAATCCGGACTAGGGTGTTGTAAACACCTGATCGGGTAAGAACCGATTCATCGCATAATGCGGAAAAAATCGCTAAAGGTTTGAAACCTCCGAAGAGCTGACCGGCTCACGCCGCATCATGGCAATCAGTTTTCGGCTTTCTCTACTGAGGTGCTCATCCGAATGAACCAAGACACAGTCGCAGTAGTTCTCCCTTTACTACCCTAGCCGATATAGCGGAACGTAAGGTAGTAAGCACAGGAGCCGGGCAACCCAACTATTTACCAAAGACATGATTCAGAGCCAATGCATATAATGCTAAATTCGGGGTGCCGAACTATACTGTAAAAGGCGTTTGGACTTTGTTGCTGTATTATGGGGCGCAAAGAAGCCCCTGGCTGATTAACGCGTACCAAAGTGTACGGGTGCGACTTGATAAGATTATCAAAAAAGAGAGAAGGGGGTAGTAAGCTAGTGCCGCAGAAGTTGGGCCGCAAAATGTTTCCATTATAGTTTGATTAATACATCAAAGCGTATTTGACCAAGTAGTGCAATAAGCAACAGGGCTATTTAACATGCCACAGCCAAGGGAGAGCTGCGTGCGGGTCCTGAAAACAGGTAGGGTGATCGTTAAAGAGACCACCTAGAAATTCCCTTATACATCAGTGCTTCTTGCCATCTTGGTGTATCTATCCTGTCGAGAGGACTGATGATCATGTCGTCAGAAGAAGCCTGTGGAAAAGAAACACGAAAGGATAAAAAGAAAAAGTGAAAGTATGTGTGTCCAGGGAGGGGTCGAACCGTATTATGGATCACAATCTGGTTAAGCCTCCGTCTATGTCCATGGTATTTTGAGTGTGTAGTTATGTACGCGCGGTACGAACACCGCCACTTGTTTGGGACTGGGATGGAGGTCGAATTGCTAGTCGAGCTCTTGACGAGCTGGGCTGTCCTACTATAGAGTAGTCCGGACTCGTTTGACAGTGTCCGGGAGCTCGGCCGCCGGATTAAGGTTCTGTTTGAGAAGGCCGCTCTGTACTTCTTCTGCTAAAGCAGCGGTGTGCTCCTCGGTACGGAGGGAGCGTTCCGTGTTTCCATTGACTGTTATGACGCCGCGTGGTCCGGGCATCTTGAGCTTGAGATGTTGAATCGAGCAAATGCGGTTCGTCCAAGCAGTGCGTGATAGCCGCTGCGAAAGGGGACGATATCGAAGATTAACTCTTCGCTTCGGAAGTTGTCCGGAGATCCGAAGACAACCTCTAGTGTGATTGAGCCCGTACAGTGAGCCTCTACACCTGGTATGACTCCTTTAAAGGTAGTCTTTGTGGGCTTAATTTTTGAGGGATTAATGCCCATTTTGCGCGCTGTATCCTGATAGAGCAGGTTCAGGCTGCTACCACCGTCCATTAGGCTTTTCTTGGCCGAGGTGTCGGGCGAGCCATTCGTCCCGGATGCTGTGTTTAAAGGCCGCCAGGGCTTCGGCATCCGGACAATCGACGATCTGGTTCTTTTTGGTTAAGAACCTAGTCCAGAGTTTCCTGGCTGACTCTCCGGTCCGTTGAATTATGTGACTTAAGTCGTCGGCATCCGGAGGTCGAACATATGTGCCTTGGAAGTTGTCAAGGAAGGCCTCTTCCAAGTCCTCCCAGCTGCCGATGGAGTTTTGAGCGCTGTTCAACCAAGATCTTGAGCTGGTCCTTTGAGTTTTAGTGGGAGGTATTTGATGGCATGGAGATCATCGCCGCGGGCCATATGAATGTGAAGAAGAAAATCCTCGATCCATACCGCGGGGTCTGTTGTCCCATCATATGATTCGATGTTTACGGGTTTAAACCCTTCTAGGAATTCGTGCTCCATTACCTTGTCAGTGAAGCAAAGGGGGTGTGCGGCGCCTCTATATCGGGCCACATCGCGACGTAGCTCGGATGGAGTCCGTCTGCGGTTCTCGGCCCGGGCGTGAGTATGATTTTTGCGTCCGGCTAGGTAGCCGTTGTCGCGTGTCCGGCACGTCCGTGATCCATAGATCGATATGTTACGACCTGCTCTCTTGTCCAAGTCTTGCTGCTGGTCGTATGTATGTCCCCGAGCTGTTTTATCTCTGCCTTTACGGTGAGGTGGGGCGGGCTGCTTTGTTAAAGCTTGAGTTGCCGCTTTGTCTCGACCATGTGGTGGTCGGTCAGCATTATTCTTGCGAAGATGGTACGGGCTCAGCGCCTCATCATCGAACCGAGGTAGCAATTTGCGCTTGGTAACTTTTGGTCAGGCGCTTGAGGCCGTATTCCTCGGCTGCCAGGACATCAGTCCATCTATCGTTGAGCAGATCTTGATCAGTTTGAAGCTGTTGCTGCTTCTTTTTCAGGCTCCTTGCAGTGGCTATTAGCCGGCACTTAAAGCGCTCCTACTCGAGAGGTTCCTCAGGCATGATAAAATCCTCGTTGCCAAGGCTCACCTCATCCTCGGAGAGCGGAAAATAATTATTGTCCTCCGAGTCTTCGTGTATGGCCTGTTCATCAGGGCTAACTTGCCCGTCTTCCCGTTCATCCTGTTCGGAAGTTGCCTGAGCGGGGTCTTCATTGTCTTTGGCGTCGTCCGGAGTATTGTTTTCTCTTGTGCCGGTATCGCTGTCTTTTCCACGGCGTGACTTAGAGCGGCGCCGCTGACATCGGTGTTTTGGCTGTATCTCAAGAGGTTTATCCTTGTCAGGATCCTTCTCGTTGTCGCCATTGTTCTCTTTAGGTGTGTCCACCATGTATAAGTCATACAAGGAAGTGGCCATCCAACATCCGGTAAACGGCGGGTTTTGGGCCTCCTCTTCTCCGGTATCGTCGTCCATACCGTCGATGTCTTCAGAGCCATAATCGAGCATGTCGGTTAGGTCCTCAACAGTGGCTATGAAGTGGGTGGTGGGTGGGAAGCAAAATTCTCCGTCATCAGCCTCCAATTCGAACCGGATATAATTCGGCTGTGAGTCCCCCGCTAAGGAGAGTGTTTTTAATGAGTTTAGCACGTCGCCTAAAAAGGCGAGTGTCGGAAGATGTCCTGAAGCTAAATTCGACGATCGATGCTGATCAAGCTCGGCGTGTGCGGGCGCACATGGTTCGTAACTATGGCGGAAAGCGAGTTTGAGGTTCCGGTGACATAGATCCCACTCGAGGTTGGGTCTGTGTGCGGCTCCGACGCCGCTGAGTCTGCGGCTTCCGTGGCGGGGTTGAGCCTCCCATCCTCGGGTGGCGTGATCTCTCGGATCTAGGGCGCAGCGATTCTGAGCGCTATCTCACGGTATGGTCCGATGATAGATTTAAGTCATGTTCATCGCGATGACAGAGAGCGGCTGCCGTGGTCTCGAACCCGTCAAAGATTAAGTCTCCGCGGATATCCGCGACGTAGTTCAAGCTTCCAAATCTGACCTGATGGCCAGGGGCGTAGCTGTCGATCTGCTCTAGATGGCCAAGTGAGTTGGCCCGCAGTGCGAAGCCGCCGAATACGAAGATCTGTCCGGGGAGGAAGAGTTCTCCCTGAACAACATTGTTGTAGATGATTGACGGGGCCATCGAACCTCTTGACGACGACGCAGCGGAACTCTCAATGAAAGCACCAATGTCGGTGTGAAAACCGGCGGATCTCGGGTAGGGGGTCCCGAACTGTGCGTCTAAGGTCGATGGTAACAGGAGACAGGGGACACGATGTTTACCAAGGTTCGGGCCCTCTCTATGGAGGTAATACCCTAGTTCCTGCTTGATTGATCTTGATCAATATGAGTATTACAACAGTTGATCTACCTCGAGATCGTAATGGCTAAAACCCTAGAAGTCTAGCCTGTATGATTATGATCACCCTTACGGACTAAGCCCTCTGGTTTATATAGACACCGGAGGGGACTAGGGTTGCACAAAGTCGATTCTGAGAGAAAGGAATCTTCCTATTTGGACGCCAAGCTTGCCTTCCACGCCAAGAAGAGTCCCATTCGGACACGGGAGAGAGTCTTCGGTCTTGTATCTTCACAGCCCATCAGTCCGACGTACGTACCATAGTCCGGACGCCCGAGGACACCTTAATCCAGGACTCCCTCAAGGAGAACTTTGTATTGAGATCCAAAGAGAGAGAGAGAGAGAGAGAGAGAGAGAGAGAGAGAGAGAGGAAGCCATCTAGCTAATAACTATGGACCCGAAGGTCTGTGGTAAACTACTCACACATCATCGGAGGCTATGGTGTTGATGTAGAAGCCCTCCGTGATCGATTCCCCCTCCGTGGAAGGCCTTGAAAAAAGGCCCCAAGATGGGACCTCACGGGTACAGAAGGTTGTGGCGGTGGAAATAGGGTTTCGTGGTGCTCCCCGATATTTTCAGGGTATATGAGTATATATAGGCGAAAGAAGTAGGTCGGTGGAGCCACGAGGGGCCCACAAGGGTGGGGGGCGCGCCTACCCCCTGGGAGCGCCCTCCTACCTCGTGGCCACCTCGTTGCTTCCTTGATGTCCACCCCAAGTCTCGTGGATTGTGTTTGTTCCAAAAACGATCCTCGCGAAGGTTTCATTCCGTTTGGATTCCGTTTGATATTCCTTTTCTGCGAAACACTGAAATAGGCAAAAACAGCAATTTGCACTGGGCCTTCGGTTAATAGGTTAGTCCCAGAAATAATATAAAAGTGCATAATAAAGCCCATTAAATATCCAAAATAGACAATATAATAGCATGGAACAATAAAAAATTATAGATACGTTGTAGACGTATCAAGCATCCCCAAGCTTAATTCCTGCTCGTCCTCGGGTAATGATAAAAACAGAATTTTTGATGTGGAATTATACCTAACATAATTTTCAAAGTAATTCTCTTTATTGTGGCATGAATGTTCAGATCCGAAAGTTTCAAGACAAAAGTTTAATATTGACATAAAAATAATAATACTTCAAGCATACTAACTAAGCAATTATGTCTTCTCAAAATAACCTGGCCAAAGAAAGCTTATTCCTACAAAATCATATAGTTTGGCTATGCTTCATTTTCGTCACACAAAAATGCTCTCATCATGCACAACCCCGATGACAAGCCAAGCAATTGTTTCATACTTTAGTAATATCAAACTTTTTTCAACTTTCACGCAATACATGAGCATGAGCCATGGACATAGCACTATGAGTGGAATAGAATATAATGATGGGGGTCGTGTGGAGAAGACAAAAAAAGGAGAAAGTCTCACATTGACGCGGCTAATCAACGGGCTAGGGAGATGTGCATCAATTGATGTCAATGCAAGGAGTAGGGATTGCCATGCAACGGATGCACTAGAGATATAAATGTATGAAAGCTCACCTAAATAAACTAAGTGGGTGTGCATCCAACTTGCTTGCTCACGAAGACCTAGGGCATTTGAGGAAGCCCATTGTTGGAATATACAAGCCAAGTTCTATAATGAAAAATTCCACTAGTATATGAAAGTGACAAAATAAGAGACTCTCTATCATAAAGATCATGGTGCTACTTTGAAGCACAAGTGTGGAAAAAGGGATAGTAGCATTGTCCCTTTTATTTCCCTTTTTTTGGGTCTTCCCTTTTTTGGCCTTTCTCCCTTTTTCCCATTTTTTTATTTGGGACAATGCTCTATTAATGATGATCATCAAACTTCTATTTATTTACAACTCAATGATTACAACTCGATACTAGAACAAAATATGACTCTATTATGAGTGCCTCCGGCGGTGTACCGGGACGGGCAATGAATCAAGAGTGACATGTATGATAAATTATGCATGGTGCCTTTGCCACAAATACGATGTCAACTACATGATCATGCAAGGCAATATGACAATGATGAAGCGTGTCATAATAAATGAAACGGTGGAAAGTTGCATGGCAATATATCTCGGAATGGCTATGGAAATGCCATAATAGGTAGGTATGGTGGCTGTTTTGAGGAAGATATAAGGAGGTTTATGTGTGATAGAGTATATCATATCACGGGGGTTGGATGCACCGTGAAGTTTGCACCAACTCTCAAGGTGAGAAAGGGCAATGCACGGCAGAAGAGGCTAGCAATGATGGAAAGGTGAGAGTGCGTATAATCCATGGACTCAACATTAGTCATAAAGAACTCACATACTTATTGCAAAAATCTACAAGTCAACAAAAACCAAGCATTACGCGCATGCTCCTAGGGGGATAGATTGGTAGAAAAAGACCATCGCTCGTCCCCGACCGCCACTCATAAGGATGACAATCAAAGAACACCTCATGTTTCAAATTTGTCACTAGCAGTTACCATACGTGCATGCTACGGGACTTGCAAACTTCAACACAAGTATTTCTCAAATTCACAACTACTCAACCTCGCACGACTCTAATATTACCATCTTCATATCTCAAAACAATCATCAAGTATCAAACTTCTCATAGTATTCAATGCACTTTTTATGAAAGTTTTTATTATACCCATCTTGGATGCCTAACATATTAGGACTAATTTTATAGACAAAGCAAATTACCATGCTGTTCTAAAGGACTCTCAAAATAATATAAGTGAAGCATGAGAGATCAATAATTTCTATAAAATAAAACCACCACCGTGCTCTAAAAGATATAAGTGAAGCACTAGAGCGAAATTATCTAGCTCAAAAGATATAAGTGAAGCACATAGAGTATTCTAATAAATTCCGATTCATGTGTGTCTCTCCAAAAGGTGTGTACAGCAAGGATGATTGTGGTAAACTAAAAAGCAAAGTCTCAAATCATACAAGACGCTCCACGCAAAACACATATCATGTGGTGAATAAAAATATAGCCTCAAGTAAAGTTACCGATGAGCGAAGGCGAAAGAGGGATGCCTTCGGGCATCCCCAAGCTTAGGCTTGTGGTTGTCCTTGAATTTACCTTGGGGTGCCTTGGGAATCCCCAAGTTTTCCTCTTGCCACTCCTTATTCCAAAATCCATCAAATCTTTACCCAAAACTTGAAAACTTCACAACACAAAACTCAACAGAAAATCTCATGAGCTCCGTTAGTATAACAAAACAAACCACCACCTTAATTTACTGTAATGAAATCATTCTTTATTTATATGGGTGTTAAACCTACTGTATTCCAACTTCTCTATGGTTCATACCCCCCGATACTAGCCATAGATTCATCAAAATAAGCAAACAACACACGAAAAACAGAATCTGTCAAAAACAGAACAGTCTGTAGAAATCAGATTTGTTCGAATACTTATGGAACTCCAAAACTTCTGAAAAACTAGGAAAACCTGGATAATTTGTATATTGATCTACTGCAAAAAGAATTAGCAATTTATCACGTTCTGGTGAATTCTAACAATTATTTTCGTGAGCGCAAAGTTTATGTCTTTTTCAGCAAGATCAAACAACTATCACCCAAGAAGATCCTATTGGTTCTACTTGGCACAAACACTAATTAAAACATAAAACACATACAAACAGAGGCTAGATGAATTATTTATTACTAAACAGGAACAAAAAGTAAGAAACAAAAATAAAATAGGGCTGCCTCCCAACAAGTGCTATCGTTTAACGCCCCTAGCTAGGCATAAAAGCAAGAATAGATCTAGGTATTATCATCTTTGGTTGGCAATTCTTCAATAGAACACTTATAACCCTTAGGATTTTCCTTCTTTTTATTAATGATCAAACTCCTAGGCAAGAAATCAAGAAATTCATTTGTAGCAAAAGGTTTCTTAATGATAGCAAAAAAGTTGGGGTGAACACTTATTGATTTGAGATCCGCATTTTCCTTACTAGAAGATTCACCTTTATTTTTAGGCACATACAAAAACTTGGCAACTTTAGTAGTAGGAGGATTTGGGGTATTTTTCATGGAAGAAAAGGCAGACCCTAAGTTGGTAATAATATCCTCAAGTTTATCAATTCTTGTGGAATCTTGATCTATCTTTTAGATTAACTATGGGTTCCTTTTCTTTAAAAAATTTAAGAGCAACTCCTACCTTAGATCCGTATTGGGTAATTTGGTTGTGGATCGTTTTATCCAAATTTTCAATCAACTCTATAGTGGCAAATTTATTTTCAATAATTTCAAGCCTTTGCATCACATGTTCCAAAGTTAAAATAGTTCCATTAACCAAAAGAGGTGGCGGGCCAAACAGATCTAACATAGCATTATAAGAATCAAAAGTATGGCTACCCAAGAAATTCCCTCCGGTAATAGTATCAAGATTATATCTGTTCCAAGGAGTGATGCCTACATAAAAATTGTGAAGAAGAACGGAAGTAGAATGCTTCCTAGTAGATCTATTTTGAGAATTGCAAATTCTATGCCAAGCATCTTTTAGATTTTCTCCCTCCCTTTGTTTAAAATTAAGAACTTCATGATCGGGAGTACTAACAATGATAGAAGGACTAGCCATGACGACGAAACAAACGATCTAACACACGGACACACAAGAAGCAAGCGAAAAGAGATGAAAGGAAAAAGAGGGCGAATAAAATGGCAAGGGTGAAGTGGGGGAGAGGAAAACGAGAGGCAAATGACAAATAATTGAATGTGAGGAGAAGAGTTTGTGATGGGTACTTGGTATGTCTTGAATTGTGCGTAGATCTCCCCGGCAACGGCGCCAGAAATCCTTCTTGCTACCTCTTGAGCATGCGTTGGTTTTCCCTTGAAGAGGAAATGGTGATGCAGCAAAGTGGGCGTAAGTATTTCCCTCAGTTTTTGAGAACCAAGGTATCAATCCATTCAGGAGACTACACGCAAATCCCTCATACCTGCACAAACAATCAAGAACCTTACAGCGAGCAGCGATAAAGGGGTTGTCAATCCCTTCACGTCCACTTGCAAAAGTGAGATCTGATAAAGATAATAAGATAAATATTTTTGGTATTTTTGTTGTGTAGATTGAAAAGTAAAGATTGCAAAATAAACGGTGACAAAAATAGCTAGTTGGCGGGAGATTAATATGATGGAAGATAGACCCGGGGGCCATAGGTTTCACTAGTGGCTTCTCTCAAGATAGCATAATCTACGGTGGGTGAACAAATTACTGTCGAGCAATTGATAGAAAAGTGCATAATTATGAGAATATCTAGGCATGATCATGTATATAGGAATCACGTCCATGACAAGTAGACCGAAATGATTCTGCATCTACTACTCTTACTCCACACATCGACCGCTATCCAGCATGCATCTAGAGTATTAAGTTCATAAGAACAGAGTAACGCATTAGGCAAGATGACAACATGCACAGGTATAAACTCAAGCAATATGAAATAAACCCCATCTATTTATCCTCGATGGCAACAATACAATACGTGCCTTGCTGCCCTAACATCCTTTGGGAAAGGACGCATAAGATTGAACCCAAAGCTAAGCACTTCTCCCATTGCAAGAAAGATCAATCTAGTAGGCCAAACCAAACTGATAATCCGAAGAGACTTGCCAAGATATTAAATCATGCATATAAGAATTCAGAGAAGAATCAAATATTGTTCATAGATAATCTTGATCATAAACCCACAATTCATCGTATCTCGACAAACACACCGCAAAAAGAATTACATCGAATAGATCTCCAAGAGAATCGAGGAGAACTTTGTATTGAGATCCAAAGAGAGAGAGGAAGCCATCTAGCTAATAACTATGGACCTGAAGGTCTATGGTAAACTACTCACACATCATCGGAGGCTATGGTGTTGATGTAGAAGCCCTCGTGATCGATTCCCCCTCCGTGGGCCTTGGAAAAGGCCCCAAGATGGGATCTCACGGGTACAGAAGGTTGCGGCGGTGTAAATAGTGTTTCGTGGTGCTCCCCGATGTTTTCAGGGTATATGAGTATATATAGGCGAAAGAAGTAGGTCGGTGGAGCCACAAGGGGCCCACGAAGGTGGGGGAGCGCCTACCCCCCTGGGCGCGCCCTCCTACCTCGTGGCCGCCTCGTTGCTTCCTTGGCGTCCACTCCAAGTCTCCTGGATTGCGTTTATTCCAAAAACGATCCTCACGAAGGTTTCATTCCATTTGGATTCCGTCTGATATTCCTTTTCTACGAAACACTGAAATAGGCAAAAAACAGCAATTTGCACTGGGCCTTTGGTTAATAGGTTAGTCCCAAAAATAATATAAAAATGCATAATAAAGCCCATTAAACATCCAAAACAAATAATATAATTGCATGGAACAATAAAAAACTATAGATACGTTGGAGACGTATCAGGTGGCACATCCCTCTCACGTGGCCCTCTCTCCTCTCCTCTAATAAGGCCCAATAGGCCCAATACTTCTCCCGGGGGGTTCCCGGTAACCTCCATTACTCGGGAAAAATGCGAACCACTCGGAACCATTCCGATGTCCAAATGCAACCTTCCAATATATGAATCTTTACCTCTCGACCATTTCGAGACTCCTCGTAATGTCCGTGATCACATCCGGGACTCCGAACAAACTTCGGTCATCAAATCACATAACTCATAATACAAATCGTCCTCAAACGTTAAGAGTGCGGACCCTACGGGTTCGAGAACTATGTAGACATGACCGAGACACATCTCCGGTCAATAACCAATAGCGGAACCTGGATGCTCATATTGGCTCCTACATATTCTACGAAGATCTTTATCGGTCAAACCGCATAACAACATACGTGGTTCCCTTTGTCATCGGTATGTTACTTGCCCGAGATTCGATCGCCGGTATCATCATACCTTGTTCAATCTCGTTACCGGCAAGTCTCTTTACTCGTTCCATAATGCATCATCCCGCAACTAACTCATTAGTCACATTGCTTGCAAGGCTTATAGTGATGTGCATTACCGAGAGGGCCCGAAGATACCTCTCCAATACACAGTGACAAATCCTAATCTCGATCTATGCCAACCCAACAAATACCTTCAAAGACACACAGAGAGCGTCTTTGTAATCACCTAGTTACGTTGTGGACGTTTGATGACACACAAGGTGTTCCTCCGTTATTCGGGAGTTGCATAATCTCATAGTCAGAGGAACATGTATAAGTCATGAAGAAAGCAATAGCAATAAAACTCAACGATCATAATGCTAAGCTAACGGATGGGTCTTGTCCATCACATCATTCTCCTAATTATGTGATCCGGTTCATCAAATGACAACACATGTCTAGGCCAGGAAACTTAACCATCTTTGATTAACGAGCTAGTCAAGTAGAGGCATACTAGGGACATTCTGTTTTGTCTATGTATTCACACATGTACTAAGTTTCCAGTTAATACCATTCTAGCATGAATAATAAACATTTATAAGGAAATATAAATAACAACTTTATTATTGCCTCTAGGGCATATTTCCTTCAGACAGGTGCAATGCTGCGTGCCGGTTGGAGTTCGCGGACTCCGACGTCCTGCCGCCACACATCACAGTAGACCCGGAGCTGGCGTACGCCTGGGCCATGGACCGCTCCGTGACGATGGTGGAGACGAGCAAGGACCGTCTCCGCCGCCTCGATGGGGAGATGGACAACTACGGCAAGCGTGGTCTCTCAGTGAGATCGCCGCCCCAACGCCGCCTCCTCCAAGGCCCGCCGCCCTCTCCCCCCGCCCACGTCGTCGGTGGCTGCAGCTACACTGCGCACGACATAGGGGGAAGCGGAGAGATTATCTGCGAGCATTAGGCGGTTGGCGGGAAGTCCTTCCGCAACGCCGCCCTTTCATCGCACGAAGGCTGACTCCGACGCCGGATCTGGCGACGATGACGGACCGCCGGCCAGCCCAGCATGTCCTATGAGGTCACCTTCAAGTATAGGGTAGTTTAGGGTTTCCTTTTAAGATTTTTTCGTTCATTGGGCCGAAATATAAATGCAGTCTTAATGTAAAATTATCCTAGCTTAAATGGATATTGTCCGATTTGTTTCAGTTTGAATCAAATTTACTCATTTTTGTTAAAATTCATTTAAAATGTAACTGGACATATGCAGCTTGCTTTGGATGATGGCCTACGACATCAGTGTCCGGGGACTCCGCTCCCCCGCGGGCCCTATCTGTAGACAAATGCCAGAGCAAATTTGAGGGTCAACATTGAAGATGCTCTCACTATCCCTTCAGCATTGCATTGCATTATCTTCTACTTTTTTCTGTAAATCAGCCCCATAAAACTCATTGCATAAAAAAAGTTTGAAGAGAGTTGTCTGTTAATATCTGAAAAACCGAGCGAAAACAGTTGCAACACACTCCCAAGACAAGGTACCGGCCGACACGACAGCTACTATGTCAATCTGAATATTCAACTGCCATCGCTTATATCATATAGATGTATAATCACAATTAAATTTTTAAAGGTTTTCATTAACCCCCTGAGCCCGGTTTCTCTATTCTCTTCTACTTGAAATGAATGGGAGAGCTAGTTCTTGACTCCCGCTCACGTGACGCGCCCCGCGCGCGTCTCAGGGGATCTAGATCCGTCGGCGGCGGCGTGCAGCTCCTCCCGTCCTCCTCCTCCTTCGCCGCGCTGCGAAGGCGTCCGTCAGCGAAGCTTTGCGGCCGCCGGCAGCGGCGGCCTCTCACCTCCCTCTCCTGCTCGGGAACCCGTGGCGCGAGTCACCGGCCGTGGGGAGGTGGATCCGCGAAGCTCACCGCCGCGAGGGGCCTTGGATTCTGCAGCTGTCTTTGGGAGGCGATGGTGCGGCTCTGCAGAGGTGGGGGGGCTAGGTCCGGCGAGGTCAATCTGGTCCCCCCGGGGCTGCGGGAGTCGCTGGTGGCAGCGGCCACGATCGGAGAGGGCGCTGCTCCCATGTCTGGGGGTGGCGCTGTGATCTTGGTCTTAGCCATCTTTGAGGCTGTGAGGCGGTGGCGGCCATGGATCTCGATCTGAAGTTGGAGGCTTTCACCGGCGTCTTGTCCTCCTCGACCGGCCGAGATGTGGGCGTCCTCCTGGCGTCTTGTTCGGTGGCGAGGCGCTGGGTGTGGGCTCTGGGTCGAGGGAAACCCTTGACCGGCGTTGCCGGACACGATGTTGGCGACGCCCGTGGCGCAGTTGTCCCTCTGGTGGGCAACATCGAGACTTACCCCATGCTCTCCGCCTCACGGTCTCGGCGAAGCATACAATCTCTGGATTAGGCGGCGATGGCGGCGTTAGCGTCATGTACTTCTTGAAGCGCGCCGTCTTGGGTGATCAACGATGCAGGATTTGGCGTGGTGTTGATGCCTTCTTTAGTAGGGTTCATGCTCGACAGCTGCGGTGGGCTTCTGGGTCTTGGCCGGAGACGGTGGCGATGTATGGGTTTCTTTCAGAGGTGAGTCGCCAGGGCGGTCACTCTCTCCTCGGCAACTGGTTCGCCGGTCCAAGCGTGCTTGGGGGTGAGCTGCTTTGCCTGTTGATGGGTCGACGTCCTTCGACCCAGGACGAGAGGGCGGGGGTGCTCTCTTCAGCGGCAGATTCGGATGGTGAACCAGGTGGCCCTGGGAGGCGACGGAGCATGGCTCTCGTCCGGCGTCGATTAGCTCCCTTGTCGCGGGCGTGTCCATCTCATGATCTGTAACCGTCATGGGCTCCGAAGTCCTTTTTGTTTCTTGAAGCTCGTTAGCTGTTCCGGAGTGCTTTGTATTACGTGTCGATTGTTTTTGTTTCTTGTTGTCCTGTTGGTTGTAAGGTGTGGTTATTGCTTTATATATAAAGCGGGCGAAAACCTTTTTGGTATTGAAAAATAATAATATAGTTAACGGATATGCTGTCTCACTCAGTTTGCATGATTACTCACCGCTGGCTACGGCGTTGTTTTTGTATGAAGTGTTAGATACAACATGCATGTGAAAAACCCTCCAACACAAAAGAAAAAAAACCATGGAGGCCAGCTAACAAATCTTCGCTATATCAGGGAAGGTTACAAACTCCGTGGATTTACAACTGATCAATTTATCCCGCGCGGCGGCTTATAAAGGATTTTTTTTAGCCCTGACCATAGAACAATAGTTCTATTGTATTTTCATTAATTTAGAAAGTATTTACAAGTACATAGTATAAAAGGAAACGAATGTCAACTCAACCAATGCCAATTCTAGGAATCATGGGGATTGCATTAGTTAAGCTGTTATATCCAAAATCTGATCTATATAACACATGTGACCTAGGTCGCTACGCTCCGCTTCGGCCCAAGCCTACCAGTGACAGTCCTCACTCCGCTCGCTCGTCAAAAGTTAGCCATTATCTTTATACTTGAATTTAGATCACAACATAATAGGAAGGCTACATCGGTTTATTTTTGCCTCGCAACAGTGTGTTGGGGTTGAATTGGGAGTTTGCTAAGTTATTTTAATCCCTGTCCAAATGGAAAAAGACAAACTGAAACCTAAACATATTTAAAAATGACATCTGAAACTACCTTCCATGTAACTAGTGGGGCCAATTAAAAATATGTAAACTTGTAAAGTTTGGTTGAAATATGAAATGTTCCAACCAGCAAAAAAATAACCAAATTTGTTTTATTCGCACAAATTGCCATTTTCTTCAAACCGAACGTATTTGTATACTCGTCCAACAAAACGTAGGTTTTTGGATATTTTTAGGTGAACCTGTCACGAGTTAAATGCTCCATATATGATAGTTTGAGGAGGGAGGGGTTACGTGAGCCAAAAAATAGTAGGACATACTTCTTTACATATTGCTAAATCTCAATCGACCGAGACTAAGTCTCAATCGATGCTATATTTGTGAGATCTGTACAAAATTTTCTTGTTAACCTTTTTCTTTTTCCTTTTATATATTATGTCATTTGATTGAGACTTGGTTAAGTCTCAGTCGATTATGATCTAACCACACCCTACTTCTTTTAGCAATCCAATTGGGCACAACTAACTACTCCCTTCGTTCCTAAATAATTGTCTTTCTAGCCATCTCAAATGGACTACAACATACGGATATATGTAGACATGTTTTAGAGTGTAGATTCACTCATTTTGCTCCGTATGTAGTCACTTGTTGAAATCTTTAGAAAGACAATTATTTAGAAACGGAGGGAATATTCTGACCCTGCAAGAAAAACTAATTATTGCTAAAGGCAAACTAAAAGGAATTCCGGGCAGGCGAAGAGTGCATGACAAACATGAATTCGATCCAAAATAAAAAAACTTGTTGTAAATTTACCAAACTATGTAGGATTGAAATTTTTCAATCTGAAAATCGTATTAGAATTTTTCAGTGGTGCCTGCATATTTCTGAAACCAACATCAACCCATTTTGGTAGGAGGACTGTGGCGAGGCACAATGGAATGGCACTATGAGATGTAGGGCTCTGGAGAAGTCAACTAACCTTTCCTCATAATGCCAGCCATTATTAGATTCTTTGAGAATGATTTTTGTGACGGTTATCATATTTGCAACGAAAGATTCACAAGTAACTTGCAAATGTTACTTTAGCAACATATAACAATAGCAGACGAATGAGTGTGTTGCATAGACTAAACTTGAAACCATTGATGGGTTTGAATATTCTACTTTGTGTTATCCATGGCAACTTGCAACGCGTTTGGTATTTGGCAATGTTGAGGAAGCATACAACTCTCATCTCAAGTTGGCGCGCAACATATACGTATATATACGCGTGAGGCATAGCCCAGTTCTCCAATGCCATTGTCTCGTCCCCATGGAGCCGTTGTGGGTTTTCGTTGGTGCATTATTGGCAGCCACAGCAGTTCATGTCGCCGGTCAGCAAGAAGGTTGTTTTCTCACCTCAAGTGCATGGATCGTATCAATATATACATACAACACAAAAATGCTTTTGATGGATATATTCTAACTCTTTTCGTCTTGGTTGACTAAATATGTTCCATGCATCAATCAGGTTTCCTGAGCATCGACTGCGCCCTGGATGCCAAATTCAACGGACGCAGAGACACCTACACAAACATCGCCTACGTCTCCGACGATCCGTACGTTGACGGCGGGAAGAACCACAGGGTAGCCGCCGAGTTTGATGACAGTTCTACAACCGAGAACCTCCGCACACTCAGGAGCTTCCCGTCTGGCTTACGGAACTGTTATACCCTCCCAACCGAGAGCGGTGGTAAGTACCTGGTCCGGATGGAGTTCTTCCACGGGGAATACGACGGGAAGACCAGTCCGTCGTTCGAGGTACACTTGGGCAGCAACTACTGGGACACGTTCCGGAACAATGACTACTGGTGGTCCGAAGCGGTCTTCGTCGCGTGGGCGAGCTGGGTGCCGTTGTGCCTGGTGAACACCGGCGGCGGCACGCCATTTGTGAACACGGTGGAGCTGAGGCCGCTCTTGCCCTCGCTTTATCCCCAGGTCACTGTCAACGAGTCGATCTCCGCCTTTGCAAGGAGAAATCTGGGGGCAAACACTAGTTACCGGTACGTTTGAAGTCTTCCGATGTTGAGTTTTTTTGTTTATTCTTGCATTTTGCGTGGTACTATACCGTGGTTTTGGAATACATCGCCGTCCAAGAAATGCAATATAAGCCGACCATAAGCCACAATATCCCCACAAGGCGGCTCCTCAATCCTTCATGTCTTCTTTTTAACACAGTATAGACCGCAGACGCTCATATATATACGCGCATACACTCATTCTTATGAACATGCACGCACATCATATCCCTATAAGCACCTCTGAGAGACCGAGAGGACGCATCATCTTAAGATTAGACGAAATCAAAGAAGCGCATCATAGTCGTGACGAAACGTCTCCTCTTACTGAGCGTGTATCGCCAGAAATGCTGAAATAAATTTAGAAATAAATGCGAGCATCAGAACTTGAACCCTGGTGGACTGGGGATACCACTGTCCACCTAACCATCAAATCACAGGTTGGTTTACAATCCTTGTCTCTCCCAAGCCAAGATTGCATACACACATCTATCTACTTATTTTACCCAGATGATAAGTGTCTCACGTGTGGCACGATGCACTCCGGCCCTGACGTTTTTTAAAACTGAAGTTGCCACCCCAAAAGGAAAAAAAGAAAAAATAAACTGAAACTTGTCATCCGAAAAGAAAGCTATCATGCTTGATAACTAAATTGTCATCCTTGCGTCAGTAAACTTGCCATAAAAAAGGCTCGGATTTGCCACGTGTTTGTGTCACACGCGTAGCACTTATGAGGGTCCTTATTTTATTTATTATATACTAAAAGCATAACAAACAAAAGTATATAGAGATAAGCCTAAAAAAATGTAAAATATACGGCTATTGATTTTGTGGATCTTTCATACCTAATAGACCACGACAATGAGATCTTCATAATTGCACCTAAATAGTTGAAGACCGTTAGATATTCATAATTATACCAAACTAGATCACACCTGTTAGATTTCATAATTGTACATCTAAAAAGTAGCTGTAACTAAATAGATCACCTTTGCTGAATCTTCGTAGTTGTACCTAAATAGATCTTTTTTTTGTGAGGTACCTAAATAGATCACAACCATTAGATCTTTATAATTGTGCCTAAATACCATTAGATCTTCATAATTATGGCTAAACATATCACAATCATTAGATCTTCATGGTTGTACCTAAGTGGATCAGGGAAGTTAGATCTCACAATAGTAGCTAAATAGATCATGGTCACTGGATCTTCACAATTGTACTTAAACTTCACAACCATTACATCTTCATAATTGTGCCTAAATACCATTAGATCTTCATAATTATGGCCAAACAGATCGCAATTATTAGATCTTCATGGTTGTACCTGAGCAGATCACATAAGTTAAAATTTTCACAATAGTAGCTAAATAGATCATTGTCATTGGATCTTCACAATTGTATTTAAACTTCACAACCATTACATCTTCATAATTGTACCTAAATATTTCACAGTCATTAGATCTTCATAATTATGCCTAAATAGACCACGGTCATTAGTTCTTTATAGTTGTATCCCTTTTTGACCGAAAAAATAGACACATCTCTAAAGATTGTAGTTGTATCTAAATATATCGTAATAATTAGATCTTAATATAATTGTACCTAAACAGATCATGGTCATTAGATCTTTATAATAGTACCTAAACTTAACAACCATTATAGCTTGATATTTGTACCTAATATCTCGTGTCATTAGATCTTCATAATTATGCCTAAATACATCACAATCATCGTATCTGCATACTTGTACCTATACAGATCACAACCATTAGATCTTCATAATTGTACCTAAATATCTCACGGCTATTAGATCTTCATAATTACGCCTAAATAGACCACTATCATTAGATATATATAACACAACCATTAGATATTCACAATTATATGAACCTTATATTCCCATAAATGTAGCTAAACAGGCCGTGACCACTAGATCTTAATTATATATCTAAACACATCACAAAAACTAGATCGTCATAATTGTATCTTCCAGTGTATGATCTTACCAACATAGTGTGTGTTCCCTCTAGTGCGGATATTTTGGACATGGTTCTACAGCGCACCCACAACAATTCTAATATTTTGTTATAGCAAACATGGTCTAGTGTTCTACTCAAGTATGAAAGTTTAACGAAGAAATGACTTCCGTGTTCTTCTGGAAAAAAAAATCGTAACTTCAAAAACCTTGAATAGTAACTTTATATACATCCATTTTTTTATTTTTATTTTTGCACAGAAGACCATGGGAGTCATTCCTTTGCAAAACTTTACACGCGAGTATAACACTAGACCATGTTTGTTACAAATTTTTTTCAGAATTGTTTGACTTCTTTGCTATCTTTCAAATATAATATTTCAATGTGGGTGCGCCTAGACCCACGTTTCAGTGGATATTTTCGACGGTCCCTCAAAGTAAAATGAAAAAGCTATTTAAACTTATTGTGTCTGAGCGCAATAGAATCACATGCAAAGGATGAAATTTTGGATTGTGTTGTCCGGGTAATTTAGAACTTTTTCTTAAATTTGATGCATTTTGCATTAAGGTTTCCTGAAATGGTCTCAAGAAGAAAAGCAGTTCACTTACATTTATTTTTAAGGGAAAGTTGTGGATGAACCCAGGCAAACTGCACCCCCTTATCTAGCTTCCCATTTTATGCATCGCGGTCTATATGTAGACACATTTCTCTTTTTTGTTTCTCCCAAATAAAACAACATATGAACTTCAAACTTTGCAGGACAACACAACATTATAAGTGCAATGTGAGGAAAAAGGGATTTTTCATGCAACATAAATACTTAAAATATTATTATTTTACTAAAAAATCACATTTTATATATTTATGCTAGACCAAAAAAATCCGATTTTTTTTTCACACATTGTAGTTCTGAAGTTCTACTGAGATCTGCAAATTTTGAAGTCCATATATTGTTTCATTTGAAAGAAAATAAAAAAGAATTTTATTTTCATGTAGTAAGCTAGTTAGCTATCATAGATCACAAAGCAATGTTGGATGATAAGCATAGGGCAATAGTGCGCTGGGCTTAGAAAAACCTTTACTTTTTTTAATGATGGATTGTCATTTTGCATGAAGGTTTCCCGACGATCCATATGACCGCTTCTGGGGATGGAAAGTCAGCTCGTTGTGGGCAAACCTTTCCACCAAAGAGACCATCCAGCAGGAAGACAACTACGCTGTGCCCATCCCTGTTCTTCGGACAGCCGTCGCTCCTGTCAACAATGTCACGGTGCTAAACCTCGGTACATGGGAAACGTACAAAAGTTCATTCGAGTTTAAATTTTTTCTACACTTCTCCGACATCCAAAACACCCAGCTCCGACAGTTCGACATCTACTTGAACGACTATGAGTGGTACAAGAAATACAGCCCCCCGTACCTGATCGCTCATTCTCTGTATTCTATTGGCTGGTACAAGGCTACAGAAGGCACGTACAATATTACTCTTGCAGCCACCAATGCATCTGTGCTGCCTCCGATGATCAACGCATACGAGATCTTCAACCTCATCCCCCACGACGCTCCGAGGACGTCCCCCAAAGACTGTGAGATGCTTCCCCCCGTCCCTATATATATTTCCCTACCGCTCATTTATGTCGCTGCAGGTTATGATTTCGTTTTTTTTTTTGAGAAATATGATTTTGAATTTCAGTTTCAGAAATATTTCATTCATTGCTCAAATCACTGAATTTTAGTGATTTTTTTTTTCATTTCGGCCAAAGGTCCATAATTTTCTGATACTGAATTTGACTGAGATCCAATCAAATATTTTGAAAATTCAATAAACATTTACAAATAATTTGAGTTTCTGTGTACTACCGAAATTGATGAAACATTTTGACTGAATGGCAATTATTTTAGAATTTACCAAAATTAATGAAATTTCTGAAATTTCACTGAAAGTGAGAACCATGCTGTAGAAAGAGTTGGTTTACTCCTTGCAAATGCACTTGCTTCGTTCATAAAAAAGATGCTCTCCTCAAAACAGCAACTTACAATTCATCATGGTCAGGACAGTGTATGATCAGTTGAAACAAGAAGACATTCCAACTTCAATGTATATCTAAGCATGGGGAGATTAACAAAAGTTAAATGCAAATGACTTTGCAACCAGTTACACTTAGACTAACTGTTATTGAGAAAAATTGCATTCATGCAAGTGAAGCACCAAAGTTAATTGTTTGCTCAGCTAGCCACTCTGTGGTAATAGTTATTTGCACGTCAATACTTAATCTTGCAAAAAAAGAAAAATGATTAACTCAAGAAGTATGTCTCTTACATCATTTTCTAGTGATTAAAACCACAACGAGCATGAATGGGTTCTACTCACTCCGTCCCATAATATAAGAACATTTTTGACACTAGTATATTATGAGACGGAGAGAGTAACAGTTTAATTTTTGAACATCACTCGTTGCGGTTTTAACTGTTTAAAACTTTTCAAAAAAATCAAATGAATACTGGGACAACGTGCCTATAATATAAGATGATCCCTTTTCAAAAAATCAAACAAATACTGGAACAACGTACCTATAATATAAGATGATCCAATTGAGCGGTAGGGAAAATATGACTTTGCGTGCCCTCGGCAAAAATAACAATCATTTTTCTCTCATTACGACACACACACACACACACACACACACACACACACACACACGCACGCACGCACGCACGCACTCACACACACACACACACACACACACACACACACACACACATATATATATATGGACTCGACTATTTGTTTTTTCGTCCAGCACACATAAAGTCGTATTTTCCCATGTAGAATCAATACACTGAAAATTGGACCCAAGATAATGGCTTCAAATAAGTATTGCTTTTATGTAAGAACTTTTCCTGATGTATCTGGCCTAGTACCTTTCCCTCTGTACCATGGAGACTCGGAGCAAGGGACTATTCTTTTCTTTCTTTTTTTCTTTCTTTGTACCATGATGTATCCGGTCTAATTTGAATCTGAACTTTTATGACATGATAGATGTTTTATGTGCACACACTAAATTATTTTCAGTTCTTTTTAACAATTAGAGTGTATTTGGGCAGCCTGTGCACCGATCGTACCACAAGGGTGGACACACAAGATATTACATACATGAAGTATATATAAGATGGAGATTTAATTCTCATAGTCCACTAAATAAATAAATTCTTGCTACAAAATACTCAGAAATTGCATGGTATATACCACACAAAAAATAAAAAATATATCAAGCACATTATCCCTAGAAGGTGTCTCTTTTAAGCACATCTTATTGAATTTTTAGTTTCCAATAACATGAATACCCAGTGTTGCATCACAAAGATAAATGGATTTTTGAAGTACAGTCATACTCTACAAGGCAAACAAAAGAATATCAAAGTAAAATTGAATTATTGTTCTATAAGAAAAAAAAACTTAAGAGGGTTTAAGTGAAAGAGCAAGTCTAGAGCAAAGTAGAAGTATGTTTTGTAGTGTGTGTGTGTGCGCGCGTAATATATATTGGGCTTAAGCTCAACCATAGATTCTCCGAGATACTACATTTGACAAAATCCGATGCAGTAAAGAGAAAATTCAATGGCCCACGGCGCTCAATTTGCCACATCTCTTTCATTGGATTGGCTTCATCCAATCCAATGAACTATGCTACAAAAACTACAACATTTATCTATCTATATATACCGATATAAAAAGGCCGAAAGGAAACAAATCCAATTAATCTTGACCATCAATTCATGTCAAACCAAGGACTTAGATTACTCCAATGATGAATGCTCAACATGTTTACTGCAATTAATGCCATACCAAATATTAATGTATGTGATAATTGCATAATTAACACGTAATTGATATTCTACCGAATATCCATATGTAACTAATTTCCTCCTTAATATCATAGTGCATTGCACGTACACATTTATTAGTTCAATGAAAGAATTTAAAATCAGATTTTTTTTTCTTCAAAACACTACAATATTTGTAGAAAACTCAAACATACTTTGCATCCAAAAGGCCTTCGGACAACTCCAACGCAGTTTATCAAATGGACATCATCAAATATCCATGGACACATTTGGACGTGTACATGGACAGCGGGTGGGGCGCCGGTCATCCAACCATAGGCATCAAATGTTCGCCCGTGCAGTTTTTTCTATGCCTGGAGCATTGAAAATAATCTAAAATAAATAGCACAATTATTCGATACTTGAAAGATAATATCCCAATGTAGCAATAACTCAATAATGAATATTACAATCCAAACAGAAAGTTTTGAAATAAACAAGCTTACGTTTTAATTCAACTCGTCCATACACATGTTGTAGTTGTCCATATGAAACGACCACATATACTCAATTGGATCATTCTGAAGTTGCTCATGAGTTCCTCGATTACGAATCCTATGCTACATTTGAAGAAATCCTCAAATGTCGCCAGATTCTGGTCTGAAAACTGGATAGTATCACCCATCTCTTGAAATTCCAGATCTTGCCAACACCTCTCACATTGTTTCTGCATCCCAGAGTTTAGTAGGTTCACGAACAACTACAAAACGGGATTGGAGCACTCCATATGCCCTCTCCACATCCTTTCTGCTTCCTTCTTGTTTTAGGGGAAAGTGATATTTTTTGTTACCCCTTGGCTCAGATATGGTCTTGACAAAGGTCGCTCACGGGGGATAGATACCATCACAAAGATAGGCCCACATGTTTTAATCATGACCATTGATGGTATAGTTGCGTGTAGGAATTCGCCCGCACACAATCTTGCAAACAATGAAGACCATTGTATCCCATCGATGCCATTGTGAGACTTAGGCATGCCAAAGTAAGAGTGTCAAAACAAGAGGTCTTGTGATGCAACTGTTCCAAAAATGATGGTGAGCTTCTTAAGATGGCTCTGATATTTTCCTTATTGAGCATATGTGTAGTTCTTTTATTTTCGGTGCATGCAATCTAGGCATCCGACCATAGCTGGAAACATCTTGATTCTCCAAGTGTCATGAGCTTTGCGGTGTCTGCGACATTTAGTTCTCTCAAGTACTCTGATCGAAACATCTTGACCGCTGAAGTAGCAAATCTGACCATGACTTCAAGGGATGTGATTTAAGACATCCTGAAGATACTCATCCTTCGAATCTATGACCGTGCCATATGCAAACATCCTCATACCATTTTGCACTTCTGATAAGAAAAGAGCCCAATGTGGCCAATGGCATCCTTCTTCAGCATGAAGTAATCATTGTAGACCCGGACACCTCGGGAGATGCGTTCTAACACATGTCGCCACATTCAAAAGCGACAACCGAAATAGGGTCGAATAACGCATCGGGGCAAAGTAGTTGTCATACAACATCATACGCCCCCGTGCCCTTTGCTGATTCAACACTTGATGTCCCTTTGTTGAACCCTTGAAGTTCAGACCCACTCATCCACACACTTTGCGTATTCAAGAATCACCCTTATCATCGTTGTTTCATCTTCATCCTCATCCGACTAAGACGAATCCATGAACTCGGTATAGAAGTGCTTCGTCTGCAGATCTACCATGTTTGCTTCAAAGTAAACAATGAGAACATCAAAAAATTGGCTATGATATTGGACGAAACACTTGCCGGGCGTGGTATCCGTCATGGACGTGTTGGTAGGGTAGAGGGTATCTGGACGGCGGATGTATCAAGAGTGGAACGGTGGTGTAGGCAAAACTGGGTGGGCGTCTGGGTGGAGTGGCGGAGGTCCGACAAGGCCTGCATGGCATCTGAGATGGTACAACGGCACCGTCGGAGTCCAAAGTGGATACATAGAACATGATGATTAACGAAGTGGAAAATACGAGGGCTCTGGGTGGTCCAGGGCTCAGAGTCCGACGTGATGGATTTTTGGACTTCCCTATATATACCCCTCTGTTTGGTGTCGGTTTAAACTTTCCCTAACTTCCCTCTGTTTGGTGCTGGTTTAAACTTCCCCTAACCTCCCTCAGTTTGGTGCTGGTTTACAAGATTTTGGACGTCCGGATCAGTTCAAACATTTTTAGTGTTCATTGTTGGATGGCTAAAATGTCTGAACGTTTGCGATAGGTTTGATGAACCAACCGTTGGAGTTTCCCTTAAAGCATCTACAACCGCAGACATCAAATCCAGGCTTTCCAACGTCCGCGCCGACGCGACTGGACGAGTACGCGGACAGTGATCGGTCACACCTCATATTTTCTGCTATGCATCCGAGTACCTCATATTGCATCCCCTAAATCCATACAAAGCATGCAAAAAAGAAAACTTATGTATTGCACAAATCACACTAGTCTATACTACGCATCGTCCTCGTTAGAGATGTCCACTATCTCCGTGGCAGGCGCTGGGTAGACATGCACATAGGAGTGTTTCTCCTCCTCATCCATGTTGGCAACCATTTTGTCGATGTCCACTTGCTGCTCCGCCTGGAGGATACGACGATTCTCCTCTGCCTCCGCCTCTGACTGGAGAGAATCGAGGATTACTGCTTGCTCTTCATGAGATCCGTGTCCCCGCCTCCTCCTCCTCCGCTCCTTCTCCTCGAATTCTTCTTAGGATCCATCATGTCCGGCTGGTAGCAGCGATCCGCCTGCACGCCTTGCCGGATCTGCTCAAGGGCTGCAACCGACGCCTGAATTAGATAGCTCACCCGTTGTTGTGGTGGCATGGCTACTTGATTGTGGTGGCGGGCGGACAGGTGACCGACTTTTG
The DNA here is from genome assembly GCA_021605145.1 of Aegilops bicornis. Lineage (NCBI taxonomy): Eukaryota > Viridiplantae > Streptophyta > Magnoliopsida > Poales > Poaceae > Aegilops > Aegilops bicornis. Next base: position 535,698,531 of record CM038671.1, on the reverse strand, counting down.
AAGAGTGAGGTGGAGAGGGAGATAGAGGTGGATGGGCTCGGGCTGGCAGCGCTGAGAGGGTGGAAGTGGATGTGGCCAGGGCTGGGGGACGCTGTCTGGCTTAATAGCCCGACTTTGGCCTTCGAGAAGCGAGCCGGAGCGGCTCCACGCGGCGTTCACACCCCATCGGAGGAGACCGCCATCAGACCGTCGGGTTTTGGCGATTTCATGTGGGGCTGTCGTCGATCCGACGTCGAGCAGCTACTGTCATGCCTGGGCCTCTCTATATCCACCTCATATTTGGGCTGGATATGAAGGATGTCGGTCAGTCCAGGCGTTTGAGGCCCGTTTGAGATGGATTTTTTTTTGACCAGGCCCGCATGAGCATGTGAGGCGGATTTAGGATGCGTGCTCTTAAACTTGAAAGAGAGAGCTTTGCCGAAAGGGGTTCCCCACTTTACATTATAATAAAGCGACTAACACCGATTATATAGCATCTGCGGGGGCGAGCATCACATCAAGCCTAAAAGAAACAAGAAAGAATGAAGAAAAAGAAAATAACTGTAGCTCGATAAAGCGCGAATGACCCGCCACCGCTGCTTCCTCTGGATCCACCACCGTCCAAGGCTTCACACCGCCTCTTACCAACTAAGACCACCAAGAAAAAGCGACGCCGACGAGCTTTTGCTTGCATGTGCGGATGTGTACACCACCAGGTTCTGTGGTCTTTAGGTAGTGCCATCACGACGAGCCCAGTCCGGCCAGAGCGAAGTTACAACCCGCCATCTGAAGGCGGTGCCTCCCCCCTCCGTGCTGGCAATCTTCGCGCCCACCACACGGGCGAGGGTACCACCCGGATGGCGGCGGCCTACCCACGCACACACAAACGTGTTTGATTAAATGCCGCAAGGATTTTCTCACTGGAAAGTCGATCCTACCTTGTCAGTTCAGGAGGCGGGATGTGTGTGTGTGGTGGGGGGTGGGAAGGGGGGGATTAAACTTTTGTTAAGTATCTGCGGTGAGCTTAAATTTCTCAAACCTGCACTTTTCTGATGCATGTAAGTTCGAGTTTTGTTAATATGTTTTCTGGATATAATTGACTGGCGCATCATGAAACTGCATCTATGCATTCAGTGATCAAAAAGTGTTATTTATGAGGATGATCATTCTTTTTTTCCTGACCACTCCTTTTCTTTCACGATGGTAGTCGACACAATGATGGCTATCAAACTCGAGTACGGAGTAAAGAAAAACTGGATGGGTGATCCATGCTTTCCTGCCAACTATCGTTGGAGTGGCGTGAACTGTAGCGGCATAACTGCTAACACAACGCGGATAATATCTCTGTGAGTATTATTTGGATGGTATTTCATCTTGCGTGTGCAAATATGTAGCCTTTGCGTTATGTTCTAATATTGATTGTCATGCAGGGATCTATCAGACAGTAACTTGACTGGAGTGATATCTGATAACTTCACACTGCTCACAGAACTCCGATATCTGTAAGTATTGGATAATGAGGATAACTGTGATATATACAAATTTGTCACAAATAGATATGATTAGTGGATGGCGGGGAAGTGTATGAAGTGCGTAATACTTACAGATACTTGTTTTTTTTTTGTAGCTATGTTCTACTCCCTCCGTCCCAAAATAAGTGTCGCTGATTTAGTAGTAAATCAGCTACACTTATTTTGGGACGGAGGGAGTACTATCCATAATATCTGACATCTCCATTTGACATGGAACAGGGAGCCCCTTGTATCTGTTTTCTGTAGTTGAGGGAAGAACACCAACAGGATCCACTTGAGAGGACTTCTATTTGGATAGCTTTTGTTGCCATTGTTACGATGCTAAGAACATCGTTCAATGTCTAAACTACATGTCATTTTCTACAGGGATTTATCTGGCAACAGTCTGAATGGACCAGTTCAAAGTCCCTCTGTAAAAGGAGTGCAGGATCACTCATTTTCAGGTTTGCTTCCTTTTCTCTGAATATGCGCTCGGCTGAATATTTAAGGTTGCTTTTTTCCATGAAAGTAACTCTGAACTGATTGTGATAAGAAAAAAACTCTGAATTGATTGTCTGATGCAATTTCACTATTTCAGGTATCAATCTGATGAAGATATGTGCAACAAAACAACAATAAGTCCGCGTCCATCAAAAAATAGAACAGCCATAATATCTATTTCAATAGTGGTTCCCATGTTGGTAGTGGCTATACTTGTTCTGGCATGTTTGATCTGGAGGGGAAGGAGAAAGCCCAAAAGTGTGTATGCTCTACTCATTTAACAACATATAGTTAAATTGATTGATTATTAACTAATAAGGTTTACTACATTTAGTGTTTCTGTAATATAACCGACATTTGTGCAACCAGTTTCTACACATGATCCTCCCAGGGAACCAGAACTTCAGAGTGCTCCTGAAAGTAGAAAAAGTAATGGGGATCAGCTGCAAAATACTGAAAACCGCCGATTCACATACAAGGAGCTAGAGAAGTTTACTGATAAATACCAACGGTGCATTGGTAAAGGAGGTTTTGGACTCGTGTACTACGGCCGTTTAGAAGACAATGCTGAGGTTGCTGTCAAGATGCGTTCTGAATCATCATCGCATGGACTTGATGAGTTTCTAGCCGAGGTACTTTATTTCCCCCCTGGTTCAGAAAGTTTTCAGTTTGAAATGTAAGTTTTGTTGAGTAATCACAGTGAGTTTACATGCAAATTAAGATATTTTCCCTCTGCGCTATGTCTCTTTACATAGGTCAATAGCTTGACAAAGGTGCATCACAGGAACCTAGTTTCTTTGGTTGGTTACTGCTGGGAGAAGGACCATTTAGCACTGGTTTATGAGTACATGTCCCAGGGCAATCTTTGTGATCATCTGAGAGGTTTGTCCATTCGCAAACCTAATGAAGTGATAACAAATTTTGCAGTTGTCTTAAAATTTCATAAAAAGTTAGAACTTCAATGGCTATATATCTTGAATGCTTTTAAATTATTTATCTAAAATAGTTCGGGGGTGTCTACATCTCTTCCTTGTGAGTACCTGCAACCATTAGTAACAGCTAGTAATGTTTGCTTATATTGCTTCTTGTTAAAAAAACATTTTGTTTACCATTGGCTGACGAAGTAACAATCTTTATGCATCTAATTTATTCAATATCGGACACAGAAGAGTAGGAAGACTGTGAGAGACCATAACAGAATTGCAAATGGAGAAATATTGCATAAATATATGAACATTGGCATGTAAAGCTGTTGATACAATTCTGCTCTCTAACTGTGACCATGCTTGTATATGAAGGGAAAAATGGTGCTGGTGAAACCTTAAGTTGGGCGACACGTGTACAAATCGTACTCGAAGCTGCACAAGGTATGGTTTAGTGGAAAGATATAGTTTCTTAAGCGTATTTGTTATAGATGGTCCGCTCTTCTTTTCAGTCAAGTTTTGAAGGACTCGCTATGATATGTGTAGGCCTGGATTATCTGCACAAGGGATGTAGCTTGCCAATAATTCACGGGATGTAAAAACCAACAACATTCTCCTAGGTCATAATCTAAAGGCGAAAATAGCTGATTTTGGACTTTGCAAGACCTATCTTAGCGACATGCAGACCCACATATCAACCAATGCGGCTGGGACAGCAGGTTACATGGACCCCGAGTATGTCTCTTTCTATACTATAAAACTTTTGTACCTCTTTCTCATATATGGCATTGTTGCTTAATCCAAATTAGGTTTCTAATAGGTGGTTTACCTGCTATTTCTTAGGTACTATCACACTGGCTGGCTCACTGAAAGCAGCGATGTCTATAGTTTCGGTGTTGTTCTACTTGAGGTAGCAACCGGTGAGCCACCGGTACTGCCGGGCCATGGCCACATCGTTCAACGTGTGAAGCAGAAGATTGCCACTGGCAACATCACCATGGTGGCAGATGCCCACCTTGGAGGTGAATATGATGTCAACTCCATGTGGAAACTGGTCGACACCGCGATGGCGTGCACAGCGGATGCTGCTGTCGGAAGGCCAACAATGGCTGCCGTCGTGGCTCAGCTGAAAGAGAGCCTTGCGTTGGAGGAAGGTCGTGAGGACAGTAGCGTCAGGGGAAGCATAGCGAGTACTACTGCTGCCCCGATGTCCGCGTTTGGTCCATCAGCAAGATGAATCTGCGACTTTACCCAGACGTGTTTCATCGCATCATTGATGGGTCTCTCTAGTACTATATTTTTTATGGGATTGCAAGGTCTTCATTACAAACTGTTTATTGTGAATTGTTTGTCATGCTAGGGCAAGCTAATATTTATATTATGTTGTGCTCTCTGGAATTCGACCATATGTTTGCACGCAATAAGGTCTGCGTGAGCTGTGGGCAGGTATGGAGCTAATTCCGTACATGATTGTAATATAAGAACCTACGGCTTGGTAAGTAGTCTAATCAGTTGGAAATGTGGTGCAGTGTGGTGATGCATTAATTTGCTTCAGTGTTGCTACCTTTGAATTTCACATTGCTTTTGCTTTGATCCGCTGCTTTCACTAGTAGTATTTTGTCCATTTTGAGTTTTGTGACTACAAGTTGTTGCATTTGTATTGGTTGAATTATTGTAGGTTGTCATTCTGTTGACAGCACTTGTACAATAACTATCAATATTACTGGCAATATTTTTTCAGTATATATTGTTTAAACATGTACAACGCTTACGCACCCACCTAGGAAACAACCTGTTTTCTTTGGTTCAGATCACTACGAATGAACCTGCACCTAAAATAGTGGAGCCATGGATCTTCACCTTCAACATGAAACGGAGAATCTATTTCTAGTGGCAACCTTCGAACTAAGTTTTCATTAAATTTGTAGAACGATGAAGACACACAACTTGTTTATTATGATGAGGTCCCGGGAGTATAATGAGGGAATGAAAATGGCAAGAGTTCATCGCTTGCTCACTGTACTGCAAGTTGAGGCACTAACAAAGTAGTGGTCTGTACTACTAGCGGGGCCGGAGGAAAGAACCTGGGCACCCCGTGGTGGTCTGCTGCCGCGCATCCAGTTTAGGCGCCCACCCAGGCGACGAGGCCAATGCCCTGCTAGCAAGAGGCGTCTTGAGCAGCAGACGCCCACGCACCGGATGCATCATCAGAGCTTGGCCCTTTCACGACGCACGTTGTCTTGCCGCCTACCCCTGCGTTCAAGGTGTTTGACGAAACGACGCTGAGCTCACCTAGCTGGCCGCGGTGTCCAGACCAGACCCCGTCCTCGTCAACCGCTTGTGGCCACGCAACATTCCTGTCCACGCTCTTCGCCATCACCAACCCTAACCCGCCTCCTCATCGGCATGTGGGAGTTTTCGAGAAAGGCTTTCGCCCCGCTCTATCAACCACTACAAGCACTAAAGCGGGCCGCCGCCGTCGTCACCCATCACTCACCGGAGCTGGCCAAAACTTGTTTTAATAGTGCTACTCCATCAGACCAGCGCACCTGAACAACAGCCATCATTGCTGAAGAGAATCTCAAATCGAAAGGATCCAACCCGTGTACACACAAACAAAGATTGGATCGACGGAGATCCATCAAAGATCAAAAACTAACTGAATCCCATGAGATTCATTGGAGACACACCTATCGCCCTACGCTCAAGACTATTAACATAAACATACAAAGAAGATATCAAATCCTATTGGTGCTCAACACCTAAACATAATAGTGTTCCTCCATATCCCCGAGAACTAGGGAGTCTACTCGGACAATTGTACCATAAGCAAATGGTAACTAATGAGGAGGAAATGGTTCATATGAGATGTCAACATGACAGCAACAAGCGAAGACGACACACAGGGGCATGCAACTAATTGCTTCATTGTTTAGTGGCGCAAGAACAATTCATGAAATTTGAGTGGCAGCCTTTAGATATTCGAGTTCGGTAGTGACATGAACCAAACCTTTTCTAACATGGTGTCATCAATTAGACTAATCAGACGATCATCCCTAAAATAGCCTATTGACATTATAAACTTCGCCCTCCAATGGCCTAGATCAATAATTGTTGTGTACCCCTTCGATATGTCTAGCATGGGAAACATTTCGGAAAAGAAACAAGGCTACGAAACTTCGCTCAAGTTGTCGTCACACGCTCCAGAATGCTGCTGGGCGTTCATATCGGTGTCCTCGGACGACCAACCAGGTGCTGCATCAGCCCCATCTATACATATAAGCACTAAACTAAAACCATTAAGAAAGAAAGAAAGGGCTAGCGCTGAGCTATGCCAAGTGGCGACCGCTGGTTGGCTCGATGGAACGTTTCTTTTCTTTCTTTCTTTCTTTCTTTTTTCCATTTTTTAAGATGGAGGTGAGGTTTTTTCCTAATTTTTTTTACATGAAGGTGAGGATCCACGTATTTTTTTAGATCAAAACAAACCCATAATTTTCCATGTGGCACTTGCTGGTTGGCTGAGTGAGGAAGGTTTTTTTTTCAAAGATGATGACAAGTTTTTTTGGTTTTAGATGAAGGTGAGAACCCATGTTTTTAAGAAGGAAATGGGCCCATAATTTTCTCGCAGGCGGCGTCAACCGCTAGTCCAGCTTTAAATGTGTTGTTTCATGCATGCATCCATCCACGTGTGAAGGCTCATGAGCTCGAACGAAAGACTTGGCTTGATGGTGCGCACGGGGATGAATTGCAGGCGTGCAAAGACCTCTGCCGCTGACAACGATCGAAAGCAAGGGACGAATAGGTCAGAGTATGAAAGTTTGACCATGGCTGGGCATGCCGGCTGGAATCAATAGCCTCGTGCGTCTTCTTGCCTTATGCACACACCAAACACTAGATATAAGATTGATCGTTCTCCCTTAGAAGAAAAAGCCATCAGTAGACGTCGGACCATCAGGTTGGATTCTATCAGACTAGTCCTAAACCGTTGGATTGAAAGCTAGATGTACCTCCGATTTGGTAGTTAGGCCATGCCCGAAATTATTTAGAGTTAAATACATTGCAAGTGCCCTAACTTGTTCGACATGATTAGTTTGATGCCTAAACTTGAAAAATACATAAAAGTGGTGCCATAACTTGCCTGGACATTTAAATATGGTGCCTCTGGGCGTATTACCGAGTGCTTGCGTGGCATGCCAGCGTGTTGTTGCGCCACATGTGAGTGGTTGCGGGTGCTGTACGCGCTCTATGAGCTGTTTGCGCTGTTTTTTTTATCGAAACACTCCTGGGCTTTATTTAATTCTCACAAACAAATACCCCCTGTACTTTAATTAATTGTCACAAAAAATACCCATGATGACAGGGTGAAGGGAATTCAAACCAATGATCTCGTAGCCCGACCGGACCATGCGCCCAACCTTTGATTTGCGTTTAACTACCAGCAAGCAATTTATATAGACTAGTCCACATAGCGCCTGCACATGTTCCTACTAATTTTTTTTAAAAACATTCAAGTTACCATCTTGTTTTTTAGTGAAGTTTCTGTTTAGCTTTCATGATACAATAAGTTTTTCCATATGAAAAAATAAAATGATCATCACTATGCGATTATTGTTTATTTTATATCTCTACTCTATTTTCATTATGGTGTACTTTGAAGAGATAAACATGAACTTTTCTAAAATTTATGTGGATTTAAAATTTTGAGCATTATATTAAAAACACAGTGAGCATTTTTTGAAATACGCGTTCAAGTTTATTTTCATATTATTTTAGAAAATGCTCACCGTTTACTTAGAAAATGTTGAACATGTATTAAAAAATTATTGTGTTAAATTATTCTTACATTTCTACAAACATGTTTAACATGTCAGTACATTTCTAGAATTTACTGTTGTTACACAATAATTTTTAATACACGCTGAACAATTTTTTAAATACAAATGTCAATTTTTAACAATCGTGTATTTTAAAAACACAATGAAGATACACAATAATTGTGCGTGCTTGTGGTCTTGAGTGAAGATACATAAAGTCATGCAATAATTTTTAAATACGTTCAACTTTTGAATCCACATAAATTTTAGAAAAAGTTCATGTTTATCTCATCAAGGTAAACACTAATGAAAATAGAATAAAGATATAAAATAAACAATATGCATATTGATAATCATTTTATATTTTCATATGCGAAAATTTATGTATTATGAAAATTAAACAGAAACTTCACTAGGAAAACAAAGCGATACTTGAAAAAAAAAACTGGTCGAAAACATGTGTAGAGCCATACGTGGAATCGTCCATATAAGAGGCCTCTCCATATAAATTGCTAGACAGCAATAAACTCACCAAAGTGGGGCCTGTTGGTCCGCTCTTTTGTTAGGCAACCAGGACGTCCGTAGTTCAAATTCCCCCTCTACCGACTTGTTAGTTTTTTTTGCGAGAACTACTTAAAGTCTAGGGGCGTTCCTGTAAAAAAACAGCGCCCAATATGCCACCGGGCACTCGATACTGTGCCATACGTCGAGATGCACCGTATTTGAACGCCCGACAGGTTACAGATGTCATTTTGTGTATTTTTCAAGTTTGTGACTAAACTAACTATGCCGGACAAGTTAAAGCACCTCCAGTGTACTTAACTCGACTATTTACATGCCGTGTAATTAGTCTTACATGGAGCCTGGGATAACCCAACATCCGGTACTTAATTTATTAGGATTTGCGCTAATTAGTATCCTCTTGGTTCACAAATATAAGATGTTTTAACTTTTTCTTTACAGATGGGTATTTAATTTTTACTGGTTAGCAGCCATAAACCATGGAAAATCTGATTACTAGTAGTATGTTGCCCTTTGCCCTTTTTTTCTGTGAAAACTCTACCCAACCTATCCAAAACATATAAGATCATTGGTAGTGGGAGTGTTAAGTAATTTTAGTGTAATTAAATGGAGAAAGAGGGTTGAGTATATTAAAATAATATTATTTATCACGCATGATAATAAATAAGATCATCTAAAATACTTGTATGCTCCTCACTACATTACGGAGGCGATATAATGCAGTAGTGTCATATAGTACTCCTCACCGCAAGTGGCCTAAACAATTTTTTTTTAATACAAGTAGCCTAAACAACTACGACAGCATATAATAAGAGGAGCAGATGAATGAGTGTGTCACATGTAGCCTAAGCTTGTAGTCGCCGGTGGTTTTGAACTTGCAATGCTGATGGAAGCGTAGGCATACCACTCACATCCTAAGTTGGTGCGTAATATATATACGTGAGGCATGGCCTAGTTCTCCATGGCCATTGATGAACTGAGTACTTACCTCTCTCTCAATGAGGTCGTTGTGGGTTTTGTTTGGGGCGTTCGTATTGGCAGTCACAGCAGTTCATGTCGCCGGTCAGCAAGAAGGTTCATTTTTCACCTCAATTACATGGATCGTATCCATATATCCACAACACAAACGTTTTGTAGATGTGTATTTCATTATTATGATCCAAATAGCAGGCTTTTGATCGTAATTCTCAGTCTTTTCGTCTTGGTTGTGTACATATGTGCCATCAATAATCAGGTTTCCTGAGCATCGACTGCGGCCTGGATGCCAAATTCAGCGGGCGCAAGGACACCCACACAGATATCGCCTACGTCTCCGATGGTCCGTACGTCGACGACGGGGAGAACCGCAGGGTGGTCGCCGAGTTCGATACTCCTAGCGCGTCACTCGAGGACCTCCGCACGCTCAGGAGTTTCCCGTCCGGCCTACGGAACTGCTACACGCTCCCCACCAAGAGCGGCGCCAAGTACCTTGTCCGGATGGTATTCTTCCACGGGAACTACGACGGCAAGCCAGCGGTGTTCGACCTGCACCTTGGCACCAACTACTGGGATACGATGACGATCCGAAACATGACTGACACCCAGTACTGGTGGTCCGAGGCGATCCTCATCGCGTGGGCGAGCTGGGTGCCGGTCTGCCTGGTGAACACCGGCGGCGGTACGCCGTTCGTCAACACGGTGGAGCTGAGGCCTCTCGGTGCCTCGCTTTACCCGGACCTCACCATCGACGGCTCCATGTCCACGTATGGAAGGATAAATACAGGGGGGAACTTTACCAGGTATGTATGAAACTCTGGTTTTCTGATCCTACGTAGGGGTACTATATGTTTCCCTTTTTTTCAACAGTTTCGTATATTTGACCAAGTTTATAAGAATCAACATCTACAACATTAAATTAGTTTATTAGATTCAACATTGTGATAAAGTATGTTTTCATATTGTACATTTGATTATTTGGATATTAGTAGTTTTTTCAACAAATTTGGCCAAACTTAAGGAAGCTTGACTTATGAAAAACCTAAATTTCAATTGTTTTGGAATGGGGCGACTATATTCGGAAATTGTTGACCTCCGCGCCTGCATGCCATGCATCAGTAAACACACGCATGCATTGGATTTTCTTTTCAGCGGACGATATGATTTTATTATATTAAACTAAAACCACGACAAGTATTTCGGAACGGAGGGAGTACATCAAAACAAATAGATTGAGATAATAATTATGAGGTTCATGATCGGATTGAAAGTTATATCATGATTTTTCGGAGTTGTTATTGTACGTAGCTAGTTCCACATTTTGCATCTCAAGTTTTAACCACGTCTCATGATGCGAAAAGACTGTAGAACTCTAAAATTCCATAAGCCACACTAACTTCAAAGTCTGAGGTAGTTAATTGAGTGCCCGCTTTGATATGTGATACTCTGAGATTGTTAAATTCTCTACGAGGACTCGCTCCTCCCCTCCGCTGATGCTCCTGCGAGCCTTAGGGAAGGGGGGACCTAACCGCCGTCCCTCGTCCCCACCTCTCCCCCTCCTCCCTCGACGTCGCCGGCTGGCGCTGACGGGCAAAGCCCGGTTGACGCAGCGGCGGCGGGGCCCTTCTTCTCGTCTGCCGGAGTGGCCGGCGCAGGCGGCGGCTCAGTGGCGGCCCGCGGCTGCTGCGGCCTGGCCTTGGCGGGCGCGTGGTGTGGCGGTCGGGCGGCACGTGCACGGTGAAGCGCAGTGGCTGCGGTGCTCGGATCGGGGAGGCGGCGCGGCGAGCTCTGCCCGGATCCGCTCGATCGCACAGGGGCTTGGTGGCGCCAGCGGAGGTTAACGGTGATGGTGGCGTGCCGTCCTTGTTGGCGGCGGATGCAGCGGCAGCCAGATCTGGCAGCGGCGCGGACTGGGTCTCTGTGGGCAGTTTGGGCCGCGGTTGGCCATCTCTGCGGTGGTCGGTGGAGTGGCGGCGCGGTGGTGGTGGTGGTGGTGGTTCGTCTTTGGTGGTGTTCTTTGGCGGTGTGAAGCTTCGCCGACCTAAGCGTCTGCGGCGGTTGTTGGCGACGAGGGTGGTGGCGATGGTTCGGGGCTGCCCCTCGGGGTCCCGACATGGATGTGGGCTGCCACGGCATGGTGGTGGCCCATGGCGGTGGTTTGGGTCGTTTCACGTCGGCGGCTGGACTTCTCCGGCTTACGCACATCGGTGAGCGCCCTTAGCGACCTTCGATTCCTCTCCCCATCGTTCGGGCGCTACCTTCATCGGAGGGTTGGCCCTCTCCCAGCGGCGCCCATCGCCAGTCTCGCGCCCGGCAGCAGGACCAGACTCATCTCGCGCCCGACAGTAGGACCTGACTCGTCTCGCGCCCGGCAGCAGGACCGAGCTCGTCTCACGCCCGCCGGCGGGGCAGGTCGATGCATGGTGGCGATTTGGCGGACTATCGTCTCGGCCGGGATCGCTTTCAGAGTGCGAAAAGGCGGTTCCTTTCCATTCGTCTCTTTGGTTGGGGTAGCGGTGGGTGGCGGGTGAGGTGGCGTCAAGGTCCTGGATGCTGGGGTGGCGGCCCTGGTGGTGGTGTCGCGGTGCTTCGGGACAAAGCCCGTGACTTGGTGCTGCCTGGTGGCCATGGCCGTGTGGGCGGCGTGGTAGCCAGGGTGTGGCGTTCGGTGGCGGTGAATATTGGTCGGGTTCAAAACTTGTTCTATCTTCTGATTGACCGGCGACGGCGAAGCCCGTTCCCTTCTTGAAGGCGTCGCCGCGACTCTCGCTGCCCGTCATGTTGCTTTGGGGGAAACTCTGATCCTTGGGTCGGGCGGTGGCGGCGCTTCGGTGTCATAACCTTCCTGTAGGCACCGCCTTGGAGCCCACGGTGCGTCGTATGTAGCCTCTTCTCTTCGCGGTGGCATGTTCACGGTTGAGACCCCCAGTGGCTTTTGTAGTGTTAGGGGTGGTGTTGCTGCGCTCAGCGCCTATGTATCCTGCCTTGGGTGTGTGCGTGTGTTTTTGTGACATGTGTTGTCTGGCTTGTTGGTGATCTTTCCTTTATATATAAAACGGGGCAAAAGCTTTTTTTATAAATTCTCGACCGAGGATCTTACAATTTTCTATGGAGCTCCGCATATTTTAGCTAGGAACCTGTCCATGTGGGGACAACCACTATTAGTCGTTTCCAAACATTTACCCATTGTGTGTAAAATCCAGTTCCTGCCATTTAGTTGTGACATTTCATCCCTTGGATGTGACACCATGATAGTTTTGTTCTTGGAATAGCCTTTCGTGCCTTTTTTTTACGTAAAGCACACATTAAGATACACGACATAGTGAGTATAAGATAGTGAGCTCTTACAAAGTAGATCCATGGATAATCGGACAACATAAACGCATTGCATCTACGTTACCTAAAAAGTAACATAGGTAGGCCTCAACATAACTCCATGACATGTAATAAGATATCGAAACTCCACGACAACGCCCTTAAGAGTGGGAACGGCGCTAAGCATCGCCGCGCTAAACGACATCATCAAAAGGATAGCGGCACCTACCAGTGTCATCGCCGTCGGCACCAAAGCATGAAGCTTTCGCTCCGCAGCTCACCCATGCCTCCACGAAGCACCCAAGACAACCGCGACGAGCACAAGCCTCCAGATCCAGATCTAGGCGTCTCCACTTTCAACAACAGAGAGTGAGCCCGAGCAACCTGTCGCTACACCCCTCGATGTTTCAGACAACCTAGAGGTATAGCCACTACCGCCGTCATGGTGCCCGCCAAACAGCCAACCATGTGGACACTGCCATCCGGGGGCGCTGAGCCGACAACCATGTCGCGAGACACCACCAACCGTCCACAACACAACGCACTAACCACGTAAGGAAGAGCGAAAGGCATCTTCTTCCACTCCTAGCCTCAGCCACCGAAGTGCGAGTCAATGCCTCCATAGTAGGAAGCGTCCACACCTGCTCCCCAGCCACTCTCGTTGGATCAGGAGACACAATCCGGTGGCTGCCAACGGCCAACGCCGAGCAAGCCTAAGAGAGCTCGCACACCGCCACGCCCGTGGCCATCGCCGATTCGACCAATGGCACAACAACGTTAGGGGAATCCGACACGGACCGAAGCCAGAAATGAGCGGCAGTAAGGAGAGAGCACAATGGGAGGCTTGCACCAGTGTGGGCCAAGTCGTCCCCCTATACTTGCATGCCGCCGGAGGTTGTCCATCACCATGGACCAGATATGTGTCGCCCGCCAAAGCCAGCCCACAACGGGCCACGCTCGCGCGCCGTTGACACGGATCGCACCACCGCCAAACCACCCGAATGAACCCGGCCGCCACAGCCGGGATGGGTCACGAGGCAGGGTGTAGATCCACCGGGGATCCATTCCAACGTCGACCAAGTCGGCTACCAGAGCACCCCATCTCCTATCCGACAGTAAACGCCACAAGAGGAGCCCCACTGGCGTCGCAAGGAACCGCCACAACAGCACCACACCGGAGGCGCCGAAGCCCCGCGAGCCAGACCTGCCCATTGTTGTCCATCTCCAAACACCGCCCAGGAAGGGAGCAGTGTGCACCACCATGGCCACGGGCAGCAACCGCAGCCAGATCTGGCACCAGCCGAGCATCCCCGCACGAGCCGCTCCACTCATGCCTCTGCGATGCAACTGCAATGCTATCACGTCCACACACCTGCACCAACCTGCCATGCCATTTGGAAACAGGGCGTCAGCTTCACGCGCATGAAAGCCCTACGACCCCGAGAGACACGCGAGCGGGAGGAGACGCCTCGCCGTCGCCGTAGTCACACAAATTTTGCCCGGAGGCGCTCGCCGGCGGCGGCAGGATGGAGGAAGGAGATGGATGGAAAGGGGTGGCAGCGTTAGGGTTGTCTGGGTTGCTCGTGGGAGTGACACGGGACCGAACAGGTATTCTATTCTGAGATGTGGTCATCAATTCGGTGGCGCAGGAGAAAGCTCACTCAGACCATAGAGACTCAATTTTATTTTATTTTGAGCAAGGAGAGATTCCATTTTATGGGATGACGTTGTGTTTTTTAGGGGTGGATGACGTTGTGTTAGAAGCATGATTGGAGTTGGTTTTTATCCTCACGCTGGGCTATGCTACGATCGTGGGCCTCATATATCTAGTTGGGCCATGGGTCTGCTTTGTAGTAGTACTAGAGAGACCAGTGGGGCGCGACTATGTCTCGCCTTCAGCTAGAGGGGCAGGAATCCTCGCTGAAACCGAGTGGGCCAGCCCAGGAGCGCGGGATCCAACAGTCTTCTTTTTCTGTTTTTAATCTTTTACTTTTCATTTTTTGCTTTATTTTTTATTTTTATATACTTAAAATATTTGAATATATATATTACAAAAAACACTCTATAAAAATATTTGAAAAATGCTGACCAAACATTTGAAAAATGTTGAATGTGTATAGAGGAATCCACAACCCATCCCGACCGACAGTCAGAATTTTTTTCAATATGTCCTTGAGTTTATTCGAGACTTGAGCAAAACTCAAATTGGACAAGAATATGATCCCTGGGTTCTCTTTATTGGAACTATGTTCTTTTTTATTTTTGTTTTGAATTGGTCGATGATCTTTTACTTGGAAAATTATAGAGTTACCCCATGGGAATTAGAAGTGCCCACGAATGATATAAATACTACTCTTGCTTTAGCTTTAATCACATCAGAGACATATTTTTATGCTGTCTTAGCAAAAGAGGGATTGAGCTATTTCGAGAAATGTATTAAATCAAGTATAATTGGGTCTATCTCAAAAAAATTAGAACCTTTGAAAAGACGTTCAAGGGGTTCTCAAATATAAAATAAAAGTAAAAACGTTTATTTCATTAAGGTTTTATTTTATGTAATCATTTATGTGTTATAATGTAAGCGAATCATAACTATGCAAGCCTATTCCTAATAGATTTATACCAAAATACCAAATCCAAATTATAAGAAATCATATTTATCACGTATAAGAAAAAATATACAAAATGTGTATAAAATTTTCATCATGTACTTAAAAAATGTTAATCAATAATTTGAATTTTCTTTAACAAGTATTTGGAAAGTGCTGATCAAGAATTTGAAATATGTTAAATATGTATAGAAAAATTTTTGATCATGTATTACAAAAATGACGAACTTTTTATCATATATATAAAAATGTTAATCAATTAGTTGAAAACAATAATTATCAAGTACTTGAAAAATGTTAAATGTCTACAGAAATTTTTGTTATCATGTATGTAAATATGTTAATAAAGCATTTGAAAAAAATGTTGAACAAGTATTTGAAAGATGTTAAATGTCTATAAAAATGTTGACCATGTATTAAAAAATGATACATTTTTTTGATCATGTATTCAAAAATGTTCATGAAAAATTTGAAAAATAAATAAATAAGTATTTAAAAAATGTTGATCAAGCATTTGAACAATGTTAAATGTGAATAGAGAAAATGTTGATCATGTATTAAAAATGTGATGAAATTTTTTGATCATGTTTATAAAAAAATGTGAATCAAGCTTTCGAAAGAACGTTGACAAGTATTTAAAAAATGTCAATTAAGCATTTGAAAAGTGTTATGTGTATAATTTTTTTGATCATGCATTAGAAAAATGTATAATTCGTATTGGAAAAGTGTTAGACGTGAATTAGAAAAATATTGTTGACATATAAAAAAATGTAGAATAATAACCAAAAGAATAAAGAAAACCGAAAATAGAAAAAAAATAAAAAAATGAGAAATGAAACAAAATTCTAAAATGAATTAAAATTTGGAGAAGAAAGAAGAAAAATAATCAAAATAAAAGAAAGAAAAGGGAGAATAAATAAAAACAACAAAAACAGAAAGAAAATAAAAAAATCTGTGAAATCTCAGAAAAGAAAAGAAGAAAAATAAGAACAACCTACTCAAATGGCCTATAGGGGTAGCGCCCCTTGTACTTACCACCAATGGAACGTGGTCGCAGTGGCTAGCGGCGCGCCTGATATCCCTTTGCGTCCAGGGATTGATCCCTGGTTCTCCCTTTCATGTAGGGGACTAATAGGCACCGGCGCACCGGCCTAATTTCGGCCGATCACCGGGTAGCCGTTCGATTGGAGCCCCCCGTGTCGCTGGATCTCCCCCCTACTCCTTCTTCCTCCTCTCACAGCTCACCCAGCACTCCACCCGCCCCCCCTCCCCTTCCCTCCATCTCGCACACGAGGCCCGCCTGCTGCTAGCCCCGTGGGATCCTGTGTGCTCGTCGTCGCCGTCCCCCATGGTCGGCCTGCTCGCCGCTCGTCGCAGAGGCTGCCGCTTGCTGCTAGCCCCACGAGCTCCTGCATGCTCGCCGTCGTCGGCATGCTCGCCGCTTGTCCCAGAGGCCGCCGCTCGCCGCTCTCGTTTGGGTGGCCTTACGGCCTTTGCAACATTGGTCCGGAAGCGCTTCTGAAGCCAGATGGGGTTCCAGCAGCGCTCTATCATATCGCGCCATTGTTCAGCTCACTCTTCTCTCCTTGAAGCTTTTCGGAAGCTGGTTGAAGCTTTCTCGTCGTCGGTTGCAGCTTTTCTCTGAATTGCTACAACGACGACGGTATTTCTTGATCTCGGCAGAACGCACCTTGCTACAACCGGTGTCGCGTGTTGCTACCACTGTGTCGCACTTTGCTACAACCGCCATCGTGTTTTGCTAAAACGCAAAAATTGGTGCCGATCTCTTCTTTGCTACAACCAGCGCCGCCGTACTACAACCAGCTTCAATTTTTGCTACAATCGATGCCGCGTTTTGCTACAACGAGCATCATGTTTTGCTAGAAGGCAGAAACTGGCATCCTATTTCTTGGTACAATTTGTTGCCGCTCTGCTGCAACCGACTTCTTGTTTTGCTACAACCTGTGCCGTGGTTTGGTACAATCGGCTCCTCGATTTGCTACAACCGGCGTCATGTTTGCAAATCGACAGCGTGTTTTGCTACAACATCTTCTCCAGCCAGCTACAACTACTTTGCCGAGTTATGCTACAACCGACTAAATCGGCGGCGTGGTTTGCTACAACCCGGTGCTACAATGGACACAGCTAGGGGCTGTGGCGGCGACAAGAACCAAGCGATGCCAAAGGCGGGGTGCCTCCGTTACGCAAGAGATGTGGCCAGATCTGCCACGAGAACAACCTCGGTCAAAGCGGCACGCTGGCACGTATGTAAAATCGAGGTTGGGGACACTGGTGGCCGGCGAGCGCGTGTGGCGCGGCCGAGGAGGCCAGCGGCGGTGAGCGCGTGTGGCGCGGCCATGCGGGAGGCCGACAAAGCAGCGGCAGCGTGGCGTCCTTTCTTTTGCTCTGTTTTTCCTGCGAGGTGGACGAAGAAACCACGTCTCTCTGGTCGCTTCGATCCAGTTGGATCGCGTGGCCCATGCGAGTCCGGCGGAATGACTCGGCCAGTGTGCCGGGTGTAACATTACCCTTTCATGTAACCTTTTTATTTTAGCGTGTGCGAACGGGCCGGCCTAGTTCCCTCAGAGCCTTCAGCGAGACTTGTCTGGCGACTCGCTTAAGGCGGTAGTGCGACATTGGTCTTTATAACATGCATCGGGCTACGGGTGAATCCTATTTGGCGCCCATTTCAGTATTATCTGCAACCCGGCGCACACTCATCATTCCCGCTGGGCTGGCCCATTTTAGACTTTTTCCTGCTAAAACCACAAAAAAAGGTGCGACTGAAGTTTTGATCACGCAACCTCGAGGTTAAGTAGCACTCGAACTAACCAAACGTAGTCATCCTTTCTTTCTTTTATATATACTTTTGTCAGGAGTTTTTTTCTTTTTCTTTTTTTCTTTTTCCATTCTGGTTTTTCCCTGCAGCAGTATTTGTTTATTTTTATTTTTTATATTTTATATTATTTAATATTTTTCCTTTTCCTTTATTATTTTCTATTTTTCCCTCAAGTGCGTGAAATTTTTAAAATTTGATGAACTTTTTTAAAAATTTGTTGAACTTTTCTAAAAATCTGTGAACTATTTTAGAAATTCATAAACTTTTTAAAATTTTGACGACGTTTTTTAAATTAGAATGATTTATTCAAAATCAATGGACCAATTTAAAATTCGATGAACTTTTTTTGAAATTCAATGAACTTTTATTAAAGTTGATGAACTTTTTTTCAAATCCGATGAACTTCTTTTCAAATATGCGAACTTTTTTTTCGAAATTTATGAACTTTTGCGAAACCAATGAACTATTTTTCAGTTTTGTGAACTTTTTGTAACTTGATGAAAGTTTTTTTAAATTTGCAAACTTGTTTAAATTCATGAAATTATCTAGTTTTTCCAATTTGTAAACTTTTTTGATATTTTTTTCATTTTTTTATAGACTATGAGAGAGCAGGGAGCAGGAATAAAACCATTGAAGGAAAAGCTGTAGCGAACGACACAAACCGGGTATGTGTGAACGAGCGAGGGAGGAGTAGTGGGCCGAGGCCCATTTAGGTCGCTAGTGTGCGCCAAATCAGATTCCTGGCGCTGAAGGCGCCGAATAGGACCCCCCCGGGCTGCGTGCCAAACCATCACATTCAGGCCTTGTTTGATTACAAGGGCAATAGAACCCTGGGCAGCAAGCCCCTAGGGGGGAGTTTTCCTGGGTATGTGAGATCCCTCCCACCACGGGGGAGAAGTCCCCACTATACCTGGTGCCAAATGGCATCAACGGCAGGGAAGAAATCCCTCACAATGCAACAAAACCCATTACACAAATAATTCTGAAAAAACACCACAAAACGCATTATAACTAATTTTTTTTCTGAAATAGTACACAAAACCAATCCATCACACAAATTAAATCAAATTCAAACAAAAAACAAAAAACTCTCTGTCTCTACTCCGGCAGCTGCCGTGGAATCCGTCCCATTCCTTGTTCAAACTCTAGTTCTTGGCTTGATTCCTCTCGTGTGACACAAGGGAACATCAATTCTCTGCAAAATTTTGATCAACAATATGTTTGAACCCTCGTCTTCCTTCTTAAGATATCTTCAAAAACCAGACTTGCGTTAAAACTAGTGTGACTTTTGTTCATAATTCGGATGAAACTCTCTCATATTTGTTTACAGAAGTAGACAAAACTTCTTTTTAAACCTTTCCTGATACATAAGTTTGACTCCTCATATCATCTTGCGAAGCTCTTCTTAAGTTCCGTTGAAGTTGGGATAATTAATGATGTAGAACTATTTTAAGTTTCAGACTCCCTCCGTTCCTAAATATAAATCCTTCTAGAGATTTTAATACAAACTACATACAAAGTAAAATGAATGAATCTACATTCTAAAATATGTCTATATACATCTGTATGTAGTCTTTATTGAAATCTCTAAAAATGCTTATATTTAGAAACGAAGGGAGTACATTGTAATGAAAAAAAAATCACTTTATCGCCTCAATGATGGATTATCATTTTTTTCATGAAGGTTTCCTGATGATCCATACGACCGCTACTGGGGTTTGAGAACCATGTCGCCATGGGCAAAACTTTCCACCAAAGAGACCATCAAGCAGGATGACGTGTTCGTGGTACCCATCCCCGTTCTTCAGACAGTCGTCGCTCCTATCAACAATGGCACGGTGCTACACGTCAATACATGGGTATCATACAAAACATCATCCGAGTTTAAGTTCATCCTACACTTCTCCGACATTCAAAACGCCCAGCTCCGGCTGTTCGACATCTACATGAACAACGACGAGTGGTATCCGAACTACAGTCCCCCGTACCTGGCCGCTGGTCATGTGCGTAATACTGAATGGTATAAGACTACGGACGGCCAGTACAATATCACTCTTTCAGCCACCAATACATCCATGCTGCCTCCGATGCTCAATGCATACGAGGGCTACCTGCGCATCCCCCATGATACTCCGAGGACGTTCTCGGAAGACTGTGAGATGACACTCTCTCTCTCTATCTATTTCCCTACTCAACTCATTTACCGTCATTGTAGACATTATTGATAATTAATTCCTTGGTTCAAAACACATTTACTCTGTTTTTTTTGCGGTGGAACATTTACTCCGTTTTGTGAACATATACAGCTCTATTTTTTCACCTTTTAAACTTTATCATTGTTAATTTTCTTCACAATAATATGTGTTTTATAGTCTTTTATTAACATGTAGATATAAACAGTTAAGAAGAGAAGTTTTATCTTAAATTGTGCCAGCGTATAGAACATTATATTTAGGGCAGTTTATGATTAGTTGATTCGACCCGCAATGATGTATGGTGTTGAGTGTTGGCTGACTAAAAGACGACATGTTCAACAGTTAGGTGTAGCAGAGATGCGCATGTTGAGATGGATGTGTGGCCACAAAAGGAAGGGTCGGGTCCGGAATGATGATATACGTGATAGAGTTGGGGTAGCACCGATTGAAGAGAACTTTGTCAAACATCGTCTAGGATGGTTTGGGCATATCCAACGCTTGCCTTCAGAAGTTCCAGTGCATAACAGACGACGAAAGCATGCTGAAAATGTCAAGACAGGTCGAAGTAGACCGAACTTAACATGGGAGGAGTCCGTAAAGAGAGATCTGACGGACCGGAGTATCACCAAAGAATTGCCATGGATCAGGGGTGCGTGGAAGCTGCTATCCATGTGCTAGAATCATGAGTTGGTTGCGAGATCTTATGAGTTTCAGCTCTAGCCTAGCCCAACTTGTTTAGGACTAAAGGCTTTGTTGTTGTTGTTGTTGTTGTTGTTGCTGTCCGGAAAACAAAATCTCGATGCAGTTGGCCTAACGAACCATTGTCAAATTGCTCATTTGTATTCAGTGATCAAACAAGTTCTTCACGAGGATGATCAAACTTTTACTCCTTTTTTACGTTGGATGTAGTTGACGCAATGATGGCTATCAAACTTGAGTACGGAGTAAGGAAAAATTGGATGGGTGATCCATGTTTTCCGGACAAATACCGATGGAATGGCGTGAAGTGTAGGGACGTAACTGATAACACTACGAGGATAATATCTCTGTAAGTATTATTTTGGTGGCCTTTCATGTTGTGTGTGCTAATATGTAGCCTTGCCCTCATATATTGGAATGTTAATTTTCATGCAGTGATCTGTCCAACAACAACATGAGTGGATTGGTATCTGATAACTTCACATTGCTCACAGAACTCCGGTTTCTGTAAGTATTAGATAATGAGTATAACTATGTATATACAAATTTGTTACAAACGGTTATCGACTTCTTCCTAACCAACATGTTCCCATTACAAAGCACTCCATCTAGACATATAATTAGTGGATGGTGGGGAAGTGTATAAAATTGCACAATACTTACCTTTTGTAGTTCTTCTGACAATCCATAATACTCTGACATTTCCATTTGACATGAATGGGAAGCCCCTTCTATCTGTAGTGATGAGTGTAGTAAACCAATAGGATCCACTTGAGAGGACTTCTATTTGGCATTTTGGATAGATTCCATTGCAATTGTTACAAAGATAAGAACGGCATTGAGTGTCTAAACTAGTACATGTCACTTTCTACAGAGATTTGTCTGGCAACAATCTGAACGGACCAATTCCATATTCCCTTTGTAAAAGGAATGCAGGATCACTCGTTTTCAGGTTTGGGTTTCCTTCTCGAGGTTCCATTTTATGTGAATATGCATTCTAATTGTGCTTGAATGCATATCTTCTGTGATCTTTAGGCAACTAACTATTCAAGATTGCTTGTTGTACTAAAGTAACACTGAATTGGTTGTCTAATGTACTTTCACTGTTTCAGATACGAGTCCGGTGAAGATATGTGCAACAAAACAATAAGTTCGACTCCATCAACAAATAGAACAGCTATAATTTCTATTTCGGTAGTGGTTCCCTTGGTGGTAGTGGTTGTACTTGTTCTTTCGTATTTGATCTGGAGAGGGAAGAAAAAGCCTAAATGTGTGTTGCTCTTTTCTTTTAATAACACGTGATTAATACATGCATGATTGTTAATGTTTACTATATTCAATTTTTCTGTAATGTAACTGACATTTGTGCATTCAGTTTCTGTACAGGATTCTCCTAGAGAGCAAGAACTTGAGAGTGCCCTCAGAAGTGCAAAAAGTCAGGGTGGTCACCTACAAAATACCGAGAATCGACGATTCACATACAAGGATCTGGAGAAGTTTACAAATAAATTCCAACGGTCCATTGGGAAAGGAGGTTTTGGGCTCGTGTACTACGGCCGTTTAGAAGACAATACTGAGGTTGCTGTCAAGATGCGTTCTGAATCATCGTCGCATGGGCTTGACGAGTTCTTAGCGGAGGTACTTTCTCCCCTAGTTCATAAAATTTTCAACTTGAAATGTAAGTTCGGCAAGTCACTACTTACTATCAGAGTGAGCTTACATGCAAATTAAGATATTTTCCCTCTGTGCTATGTCTCTTTACATAGGACAATAGCTTGACAAAGGTGCATCACAGGAATCTAGTTTCTTTGGTTGGTTACTGCTGGGAGAAGGAGCATTTAGCACTAGTTTATGAGTACATGTCCCAGGGAAATCTTTGTGACCATCTAAGAGGTTTATCCGTTCGCAAACCTAACTAAGTGATAACAAATTTGCGGTTGTCTTAAAATTCCATAAAAAATATATGTGCACTGTTTGAACTTGAAAGCCTGCAATCGTCAGTAAAAAAATTATGTGATCTTGAGTGCCTTTAATGTATTTATCTAAAATAGTTTGAGGGTGTGCACATCTGTTCCTTTAAAGTGCCTGCAATCGTCAGTAACAGCTACTAATGTTTGCTTATATTGCTTCTCGTGAGGATTTTTTTTGCTAACCGTTGGCTGACGAAGTGACAACCTTAATGCATCTAATTTAATCAATTTTCCGATGCATAAGACGGTGACTCTGTGAGATATGGAATTGCAAACAAAGAAATAATGCGTAAATATATGAGCATTGACATGTAAAGTTGTTCATACAATTCTGCTCTAACTCTTACATGCTCATATATGAAGGGAAAAATGGTGCCGATGAACCCTTGAGTTGGGCGACACGTGTACGAGTTGTGCTCGAAGCAGCACAAGGTACGGTTTAGTGGAAAGATATATATAGTTCTCTTAAGCGAATGTGTTATGGATGGTCTGCTCTTCTTTTGAATCAAGTATTGAAGGACTTGCTGTGATATGTCTAGGCTTGGATTATCTGCACAAGGGATGTAGCTTGCCAATAATTCACCGGGATGTGAAAACCAACAACATCCTCATAGGTCAAAACCTACAGGCGAAAATAGCTGATTTTGGACTTTGCAAGACCTATCTTAGCGAGATGCAGACCCACATATCAACCAATGCAGCTGGGACAGCAGGTTACATGGACCCCGAGTATGCCTCTTTCTATACTATAATATACTTCTGTGCCTGTTTCTCACATATGCATGGCATTGTCGCTTACTCGGAATTAGGTTAATTAAGATGTGGTTTACCTACTATATTTTTAGGTACTATCACACTGGCTGGCTCAGTGAGAGCAGTGATGTGTATAGCTTCGGTGTAGTTCTCCTTGAGGTGGCCACCGGTGAGCCTCCAGTACTGCCGGGCCATGGCCACATTGTTCAGCGTGTGAAGCAGAAGATTGCCACCGGTAACGTTACCACGGTGGCTGATGCCCATCTTAGAGGTGATTATGATGTCAACTCCATGTGGAAACTTGTCGACACCGCCATGGCGTGCACGGCAGATGCTGCAGTTCGCAGGCCGACAATGGCCGCTGTGGTAGCGCAGTTGAAAGAGAGCCTTGCGTTGGAGGAAGCTCGTGAGGACAGTAGCGTCATAGGGAGCATCGCGAGTACTACTGGTGCCCCGATGTCTGAGTTTGGACCATCGGCAAGATGAGGCTGCGATTACGCAGATGTGTTTCATTGCATCATGGATGGGTCTCTATTCTTTAGTATCTTTTTGTGGGATTGCAAGGTTTTCATTGCAACAGTTTATTCTCAATTATTTGTCATGCTAGGGCACGTTAATATTTATGGCGTGTTGTGCTGTGTGAAATTCAACCATATGTTTGAGCGCAATAAGGTGTGGGTGAGCTGTGACCAGGTATGGAGCTAATTCGCATACGTGTTTGTGATATAAGAACTTATCATTTAGTTAGTAGTCTAATCAGTTGGAAATGTGGTGCAGTGTGGTGATGCATTAACTTTGTTGAATATATTGTGTGCGTGTATATTGTGTCTTGGCCCCACCTCCTAGTTCATATGTATAGTTGAGGTTGTGGCCCCTTCCTGTACTCATATATACATGTCTGGTGCACCGATCAATGCATTGTGTTTGCACAACCTATACTTCTCGTTCTACATGGTATCTATCACAACACGGTCCTAGCCCTAGCCCTTGCCCGCCCATACGTCTTGCCGTTGCTTCACCTACCCTTCTCGCCTTCTTTGCTTGCTGCCGCTAAATCGTCGCCGCCCGCCCACCAACACCCGTCACGCCACCCCGCCGCCGCTGTTCCTTCTTCAAACGCCGCCGCCGTCTGCGCTTCCCCGATTCGCATCTCCTCCCACCCGAAGGCCGCCCGCCCGCCGCCCGACACCACTTGCCATGGCATCAAACCCTAAAACCTACCACCCGTGTCGCGCCTTCCCCCTCCTCCCAGCCGCGCCATGAGCTCCTCCTCCTCCATCGTCTCCAACCCCTTCGCCAGTCCCAATGTCACCCTCGTCCGCGACCTCAACATCCATGTGTGTGTCCTTGTGGTTCTTGATCAATCCACCGCCTCCTACTCCGCTTGGAAGCGGTACTTTTCCTTGGTGTTTCGTGAGTACCTACTCCACGGCCACGTTGACGGCACCGTGGACTCGAGCCTCATGATTCATGGCGAGGAGTGGATGATCCTCGACGCCACCATCATCCGCTGGTTCTACCTCACCATCTCCAGCGACCTCTTCCACACCGTGGTGGATGATGATGATGACGCCTACGCCGTCTGGACCAAGCTCAACGGCCTCTTCACCGACAATAAACTGCAGCGCAAGGTCCTTCTCCATGGCGAGTTTTACAGGTGCCAGCATTTTGACTCGTCCATCCACGATTTTTGCACGCGCCTCAAAAAGCTTGCCGACGAGATCCGCGATCTCGAGTAGACGGTTGGTGACGAGCTCCTCATTAGCACCTCACCGTCGGCCTCAACGAGGATTTTGGGAACGCCTCCTCCAACCTCACCCTCATCTCGGAGCCTACCTTCGCTAAGGTGGTGGCGTACCTCAAGCTGGAGGAGCAACAGATGAAGATGGCCCAGACTCGGACGACCCACACCGCGCTTGTCGCCGGCACCCATGAGGCCAGCACCACCGCCGCGCGCCCTTCGCCGGTCCACCGGCCGCGCCCGCCTTCTCACGAGGGCCGGCCGCCCCTTCCGCCCCGCCCGGCCCGTCGCTAATGGGGAGCCACCGCTGGGGTCATTGCGAGCCGCAATAGCAGCAGCAGGGCGCGGGCGCTTAGGGAGGAGCAGCTCACCCTCAACAGCAATAGTACCAGTCGGCCCCGTGGTACGCCGGCCAGAACCCCCGGACTGGCGTCTTGCACACCTACTCCATGCCGGTTCCTCGCGCCCCTGCTCCGGGTATCCTCGGCGCCCGGCCTCCGTCTCACCAGCGTTTATGCCGCCACAGAGTCTTATGCGGCGCCCTCACGGTCCCTCTCTCTCCTACGGCCAAGCAGCCACACAGGTGTGGGCTGCCGATGTCGCTTCTAACGGCCCCGCCCCAAAGAAGAAGCCTGGCACGGGCGCCAGGGGACTCAGCTCTCCGGCGGCTCAGATCGCCTCATCGTCGTCCACCTACACCGGCGGCGGCGACTGGTATATGGACGCTGGAGCTACCGCGCACATGACGGCTCATCCCGATAACCTCCACACCTCCTATCCCGTCCACACTTCCACTCGCATCACCGCCGGTGACGGTTCCTCCCTTCCCATTACTCACATAGGACATGCATCTTTGCCATCTAATTCTACTCCATTGTCATTATCTAACATCTTAGTTTCTCCTGATCTTATTAAAAATCTTGTCTCTGTTCGTTCTTTTACACCTGAAAATCCGGTTACCTTTGAGTTTGACGAGTGTGGTTCTTCTGTAAAGGACGCTCGTACCCAAATGGTACTCCACCGATGTGACAGCCCCGATGAGCTCTACCTGGTTCACTCCACCGCCCCCAACACCTCCGCCGCCCCTATCGCTCTCGCCACCGGAGTGGACCTTTGGCACGCTCGCTTGGGTCATCCCAACCCCGCCACCCTTCGTCATATACTTCGGAGTTTTTCTTTCACGTGTAGTAAGAACGAGGATCACTCGTGTCATGCATGTCGCCTCAGCAAACATGCGCGTCTTCCGTTTAGGGCGTCTTCTCATGTTGCTTTGTACCCGTTTGAGTTAATTCATATTGATGTTTGGACCTCTCCTATTGCAAGTAATACGGGCTATCTTTATTATCTTGTTATACTTGATGCTTTTTCGCACTATGTGTGGACCTTCCCGTTGCGTCATAAGTCGGATGTCATATCCACTCTCGCCGCCTTCTACTCCTATGTTTTCACGCAGTTTGGTCGTCCCATTTCGCGTTTCAGGCTGATAATGGGAGAATGGGACGACCAAACTCGTCCCAGATTGATGTAATTCCTCTTGCATCGCTTGAATCCACTCAGGCTCCAGAAATCCCTCATCTACTGATAACCCACAAGTATAGGGGATAAATTGTAGCCTCTTTCGATAAGTAAGAGTGTCGAACCCAGTGAGGATCTAAAGGTAGAACAAATATTCCCTCAAGTTCTATCGACCACCGATACAACTATACGCACGCTTAACGTTCGCTTTACCTAGAACAAGTATGAAACTAGAAGTACTTTGTAGGTGTGATAGGATAGGTTTGCAAGATAATAAAGAGCTTGTAAATAAGATCTAGGGTCTGTTTAGATAAATACACAACTAAGTTAGTTTTAGTAGAGAGTTTTTTGTCAGCAAGAAAGTTATTTGTCCCTAGGCAATCGATAACAAGTACCGGTAATCATTATTGTAATTTTATATGAGGGAGAGGCATGAGCTAACATACTTTCTCTACTTGGATCATATACACTTATGATTGGTTCCCTAGCAAGCATCCGCAACTACTAAAGATCATTAAGGTTGTGAAACCCAACCATACATTAAGTATCAGGTCCTCTTTACTCCCATACGTCATACCCCACTTACTCGGGTTTAAGCTTCTGTCACTCTCGCAAACCACCATAAGCGAACCATGAACATATTGCAACACCCTACAGTGGAGGCCCCTCATGTTTGCGCGAGAATGGAGGGCACCGTAGGACAGCACCATAAATAAAATATACAATCATACCAACCAAGATCATGATTAACCCATAGGACAAAACAGATCTACTCAAACATCATAGGATAACCATAGATCATTGGAAAATAATATATGGAGTTGAGCACCATGTTTAATTAGAGATTACAGCGGGAGAAGAGGTGTTACACCGCTGCATAGAGGGGGAGAAAGTTGGTGTTGACGGTAGCAAGATTGTTGATGTAGATCGCCGTCCCGATCGTTGCCCCGGTGGCACTCCGACGCCACCGGAAGCGAGGGGGAGAGATCCCCCCTCCTTCTTCTTCTTCCTTGGCCTCCCCCTAGATGGGAGGAGAGTTCCCCCTCTGGTCCTTGATCTCCATGGCGGCGGAGGGCGGGAGCCCCTCCGAGATTGGATCTCCCTCTCTGTTCTCTTCTGTTCGCGTTCCCTTGATCTGGCCGGAAACCGTTTCTTATATTCCGGGAGATCCGTAACTCCGGTTGTGCTGAGTTTTTAACACGATTTTTTTCCGGATATAAGCTTCTGCGCCCGAAGTAGTGCTCCAACCGACGTTCGAGGAGGGCACAACCCACCACCACGCGCCAGGGGCCTTTAGCGCGCCCTGGTGTCTTGTGGGCTATGTGGGCCTCCGTTTGCAGTGATTCCAACTCCCCAAAATCACATATATTCCAAAATAATTCTCCATGAAATTTTATTGCATTTGGACTTCGTTTCATATGGATTTTCTGCGATACAAAAAACATGCAAAAAAAGCGAGGCGGCATCGGGCCTTTGGATCAATAGGTTAGTCCAATAAATCATATAAAAAGTTGCCAAAAATATGTGAAAGTTGTATAATATTGGCATGAAACAATAAAATATTATAGATACGACGAGACGTATCGGCATCCCCAGCTTAATTCTCCTGCTCGTCCTCGGCGGTAAATGATAAAAAAGATACTTTTTGATGTGGAATGCTACCTAGCATAAACTTGATCATATATCTAATCATGGCATGAATATTAAGACATAAGTGATTCAAAGCAATAGTGTATAATTTGACATAAAGACATCAATACTCAGGCATCCCAACAAACAATCATGTCTTTCAAAATATCAACGCTAAAGAAAGTTATCCCTACAAAATCATATAGTCTTGTCATGCTTTGTCTTCTTAACAGAAAGTATTTATCATGAACAACCCCGATGACAAGCCGAGCAATTGGTTCTTACTTTTTAACGCACTACAGCCTTTTGAACCCTCATCCAATACATGAGCGCAAGCCATGGATATAGCACTACAGGTGGAATAAAGTATGATGATAGGGTAAATATAAAGAAGACAAAAATGTAAGAAAGTCTCACACCAACGTGGCTAACCAACGGGCTATGGAGATGCCCATCAATTGTTATCAATGTGAGGAGGGATTGCCATGCAACGAATGCACTAAGAGCTATAAGTGTATGAAAGCTCAATATGAAAACTAAGTGGGTGTGCATCTAATCCTATAATGAAAAATTCCCACTAGTTTATGAAAGTGACAACATAGGAGACTCTCCATATGAAAAACAAGGCGCTACTTTGAAGCACAAGTGTGGTAAAGGATACTAACAATGCCCATTCTCTTTGTTTATTATTATTTTTCTTTTTCTTTTCTTTTTTTCTTTTTTTCTTTTTTTCCTTTTTTTTCCTTTTTTCACTCATTGTGCGGAGTCTCATCCCGACTTGTGGGGGAATCATAGTCTCCATCATCCTTTCCTCACTGGGGCAGTGCTCTAAAAATGAATAATGATGATCATCACACTTCTATTTACTTATAACTCAAAAGAAATAAAAATTACAACTCGATACCTATGAAAAAATATGACTCTATATGAATGCCTCTGGCAATGTACCAGGATGTGCAATGATCTAGCGTAACATGTACGAAAAATAATGAATGGTGGCTGAGCCACAACTACTACGTCAGCTATATGATCATGCAAAGCAATATGACAATGAATGCTCAAGTCATCAAATGGAAGCGGTGGAAGTTGCATGGCAATATATCTCAGAATGGCCATGGAAAAGCCATAATAGGTAGGTATGGTGGCTGTTTTGAGGAAGATACAATAAGGTTTATGTGTGATAGAGCATATCATATCACGGGGTTTGGATGCACCTACGAAGTTTGCACCACGTCTCGAGGTGAGAAAGGGCAATGCACGGTACTGTAGTGGTCAGCAAATTGCGGAAAGGTAAGAGTGCTTATAATCCATGGACTCACATTAGTCATAAAGAACTCATACTTATTGCAAAAGTTTATTAGCCCTCGAAGCAAAGTACTACTATGCATGCCCCTAGGGGGATAGATTGGTAGGAAAAGACCATCGCTCATCCCCGACCGCCACTCATAAGGAAGATAATCAATAATAAATCATGCTCCAACTTCATAGCATAACGAGAGACTATACGTGCATGCTTCAGGAATCACAACCTTAACACCAATATTCTTACTAACCACAACCATTTACTAGTACCTCCCACATATTATCATCTCTATATCGCAAAACTATTTCAAGGAATCAAACATATCATATTCAGTGATCCATAAGTTTTATGTAGGATTTGATGACTAACCATGCAATTGACCAATTCCTTTTGACTCTCTAAATATATATAAGTGAAGCATGAGAGTTTAATTCTTTCTACAAAAGGTCATGCTCTAACAAATATAAGTGAAGCAAAAGAGAATTCTTCAAATAACGGTTTTCTATGTGAAGAGAAAC
Source organism: Aegilops bicornis (assembly GCA_021605145.1). Classification (NCBI taxonomy): domain Eukaryota; kingdom Viridiplantae; phylum Streptophyta; class Magnoliopsida; order Poales; family Poaceae; genus Aegilops; species Aegilops bicornis. The sequence goes on along the minus strand of CM038671.1, from coordinate 535,668,220 downwards.
AAGCAATCCAAACTTCAAATGATATAAGTGAAGCACATGAAGCATTCTATAAAGCCATACTCAAAAGATATAAGTGACGTGCAATGAGCATTCTATAAATCAACCATGGACTATCTCATACCAGCATGGTGCATAAAATAAAAGTGAAAAATAAACGCCAAAGACGCTCCAAGATTTGCACATATCACATGAACGAAACGATCCGAAAACATACCGATACTTGTTGAAGAAAGATGGGATGCCTTCCGGGGCATCCCCAAGCTTAGACGCTTGAGTCTCCTTGAATATTTACTTGGGGTGCCTTGGGCATCCCCAAGCTTGAGCTCTTGCCTCTCCTCCTTCTCCTCACATCGAGACCTCCTCGATCTTCGAACACTTCATCCACACAAAACTTAACTGAACCTTTAGTGGCGGGGTTAGTGAATATGGCAATGAAATCCCATCATGTACTGCTTTAACATTATTGTATAATTATAAACAAACATTACCCACTGTATGCTATCACAATTCGATGGCCCCAAGTCAAGGAGGCTTCAACAAGAATTCAAACATACGCAAATAATGAAGCTATAACAACAATCTTTCAAAATAGGACAGTCCGTAAAGATTAGAACATCCACCATACTTCTCTAATACTAAAAATTCTGAAAAAATTAGGAAAAATAAAAAATTTGTATATAAAGACAGTGCAAAAAGTTTCAAAAATGTTCGACGTTCCAGTAAAAAAGGTAAAATCACGCACTAAAGCCAAAGTTTCTGTTTTGCACCGCACAAACCAACAAGCAATCTAAACATCTTAAAGGCAAATCTTGGCACATTATTTTTATAATACAATGGAATTGTACAAGGGGATAATTATTTTTGTTGAAAAGTTTCTGCAATTAAGATTCACAAAGTTTCCATGAGCATGAACAAAGTTCAAGGACGTACCCCACTTTCACAATGCTCGTCTCTCTCACTTTCGCTTTTCTTTTTGTGAAGTTTTAAGGTTCCCCCCTTATATTTTTTGGTTTTTAAACTATATAAAAGCACTCAGTAGAAATAAATGACTCTAGAACTTCCGGGTTGTCTCCATGGCAGCGCTTTCTTTAAAGCCATTAAGCTAGGCATAAAGTGCTCAAGTAATGGATCCACCCGGATCCCAAGGTATATCAAAGCCAATTTGAATCAATAATGATTTAGCATTTAGTAGTGAGCACAAAGCAACATATATCAAGCAATGACGATGTCTAACTCTCTTCCTATGCATCGGCATATCATACAAGAACAATTCATGAACATCAAGTAAAGGCCAATACATCGCATAAGCAATTTCTCGCAATTTTTTCGTGTTGGAAACATAAAGAGGCGGAGATGTAGTTCCTCTCTCATAATAATTGCAAGTAGGAGCAGCAAGCACATGCATATTATATTCATCAAAATCATCATGTGCAACGGTAAAAGGCAACCCATCAATATAATCCTTAACAAGAGCAAACTTCTCCGATATAGTGTAGTTGCGATAATTCAAAAAGATAATAGGACTATCATGTGTGGGTGCAATAGCAACAATGTCATTCTTAACATAAGGAACTATAGCAAGTTCATCTCCATAGTCATCATTCATATTGGCATCTTGGCCACAAGCATAGCAAGCATCATCAAAAGGGATATTCAAATGAATCAACGGTATCATAGCAATTATCATGGCATTCATCCTTCGGTAAGAACGAAGGGACATTAAACAATGTATGAGTTGGAGGGTTACTCTCATTAGAAGGTGGGCACGGGTAGCTAATCCACTCTTCCTCCTTTTGTTCTTCGCTCTCCTCATCATTTTTTTCATCCAATGAGCTCGCAGCTTCATCAATTTCTTCTTCCATAGACTCCTGCAAAATATTAGTCTCTTCTTGGACAGCGAAGACTTTCTCAATAAATTCATCAATATCGGAATTGTATTTATAATTATCATAGCAATATTTAAGGATGGCAAAATTTTCAGGTCTATAAACATCATCATCAAATGCTTCATACTTTTCAAACAAAGATTCAATTTCATAAGTACCCTTAAAAGCAACAAATTCTTCTATTTTGTCCACATCATAGTAATCATATATACCATCAGCATAAGAAGCCAAGGTTTCATTATCATTAAATTTGCATGAAAACGGAAGGTGTGGAGCATTTATCCTAGAGCAACAAGTAAAATCATATCTCAAGCATAAATCCCGAGCATACCAATGCAACATATAAAATGTTTCCCTTTCTATGTCAACCGATAATCCCTAAAGTATTCACGTTGATCCAACATTACTCCCATTATCATGTTGAAAGGGGTTTTCTCAGGATTATCAAAGTAGTGCATAATATTTTTCACATAACAAGCATCGAGGGTTTTAGGAGGTTCCCCATCTCCATGAGTAGCAAGTACCACTAATTTTTATGGTGTTTCGTGTTCCATATCCATAACTAAAGATAGAGAACAACTTAGAACAGGAAATAAAACTACTTAGTGATAAAGAAAACAAGCACACACAAGAATATTCACCCCACGCTATTGCTCCCGGCAACGGTGCCAGAAAAAGGTCTTGATAACCCACAAGTATAGGGGACCAATTGTAGCCTCTTCCGATAAGTAAGAGTGTCGAACCCAACGAGGAGCTAAATGTAGAACAAATATTCCCTCAAGTTCTATCGACCACCGATACAACTCTGCGCATGCTTGACGTTCCGTTTACCTAGAACAAGTATGAAACTAGAAGTACTTTGTAGGTGTGATAGGATAGGTTTGCAAGATAATAAAGAGCACGTAAATAAAATCTAGGGGTTGTTTAGATAAAGACACAATTAAGTTAGTTTTAGTAGAGAGCTTTTGTCAACAAGAAAGTTATTTGTCCCTAGGCAATCGATAACAAGTACCGGTAATCATTCTTGTAATTTTATATGAGGGAGAGGCATGAGCTAACATATTTTCTCTACTTGGATCATATGCACTTATGATTAGACCCCTAGCAAGCATCCGCAGCTACTAAAGATCATTAAGGTTGTGAAACCCAACCATAGCATTAAGTATCAAGTCCTCTTTACTCCCATCACTACAAAAAAAGACACATCCGTGACATTTTGGGCCGAACGAATTTTTTTTCTGTCATACTTATGACACTTCTATGACGATAATTGTGACAAAACCCGGTATCATCATAGATGTGGTGGGCTCCTACTTCTATGACGAAAAATCATGACAGGAAATGGGCTTTTCGTCACAGGCGAGCGAGCCTTGACGGTACATGACATTCTTTGGGCCGTCCATGACGGAAAAAACCGTGGTAGAAGCGAGGGCGAGGAAAATATCGTGGTGTTCCTTGTTACGGTGGGTGGTCGGGGCCGAAGCGATGCGCGTTTCTCTGATACACGCTGCAGCGTGCGAGTGCGAAGCGTTGGGCTCTAATCAACCGGAAGCGAAGGCGTTGGGCTCTAATCAACCTCAACGATTGCACGCTGCAGGCTGCGTTCTTGAACCCGAGCGATCGATCGATGGTGATTAAGCGAACCCGATCGGCGATTCGCTTCGCTACTTTGCGCTAATCAAGCCGGCCGATCTTGCCTCTGGATGAGCGAGTGGCGTTCTTTGGGGTGTTGGATGAACAGGACCCCGTGGTGTTGCCTCTGGATGAAGAGGACCCCGATCGATCGAGCCGGTTGGCACTGGATGAACAGGACCCCCGTGGAGGGCTGGATGAACAGGACCACCCCATGGAGGGCTGGATGAGCGATGAGACGGTGGAGGGCTGGATGAAGCGTTAGCCCGTGGAGGGGTGGTTGAACAGAGCCCGTGAGAGAGGTTGAGCGATGGCGGTGGAGTAGCGCCAGCGGTGGAGGTTGGATGAGCGAGGAGCCCATGGATGAGCGATCCGCCAGGTGGAGGCCGGAGGAGGTCGACGGTGGATAAACAAGATGGCAAGTGGAGGCCGGAGGGGTCGACGGTGGAGATGAACAGTATCTGTGGAGTCCCATTTGCGATGCAGCTACACCCCTTCTCGATGAACAAGACCCCGTTTCGGCCGTGGCGCTCCAACACAAGTCCGTTTCCTCCGCTTTTGCGGTACCCCACACCCTCCCAATCAATCGACCCCCGTTTGATCGTGGAGGTCCGTTTCCTCTCCATTTTGTGGTACGCCACACCTCCCGATGAACAGGATCCCATTTTGAGCGTGGCGGTCGAACATAAGGCCGCTTCCTCCATTCGCGATACGCCGGGGCCTCGTTTCCATCGGTTGTTCCGTCCAAGCCCTCCCGATGAACACGACGGCGCATTCCGTTCCGACCCGGCCGGTTGGCTCCCCATGAACACGGCGATGACGCGGTTTCTCTGTTCCGACCCAGCCATGTACACGAGCCACCGCCATACGTGCCGCAGTAGGCGTTCGAGACCCCGCCCGTATGTACGTACGTGGCCGTATTTACTTTCTTGCACACGTACGTGTACATGCTACGTGTGCGCCTCTACTACGACACATGCGTGCCTCTACATCGACCAGTATGTACATACACGTTCGCGACCAGAATGACAACGCTACGTACGCTTCGACCAGGTGGGTCCCGACTGTGAGGCACTTCCTTGCGTGCGAAGATGTAGCTGGTGGGTCCCAGCCGTCGGCGAATCGTTTTTGCCGGACGCACTTCCTTGCGTGCAAAGATGTAGCTGGTAGGTCCCAACAGTCATGGGGGAATTTTTTTTTCGCGAAATACAGTTGCCCGTCCGGTGGGTCCCTACTGTCAGGTGGAGGAATAATTATTTTGCGCGGAATAAGGAGGCACTTCCTTGCGGCCGCGTGGACCCAGCCGTCGACCTCTCCATGTACAGTACTCTTAGATGGAAGTCGTTCCTTGACCATGTTGACCATGCCGTCTTGGGAGCACCGTGGCGGTGGACAACGGCGAGGCCTAGGAAGGGGACGACACGCGAGCCGGGAAGACGCGACAGTGGAAGCCCGCGGAGGAGAGTCTGAGGTTCACTGGTTCACCACAGGTGTGAGGGTGCCGTCGTCGCAGGGCCCCGGCCGCAGTGGGAATAGTAGGGGCGGTGAGGCCTCACAGCAGCACAACCGCCACGGGAGGTAGGAGCATCTTGACACGACCGGCGCTACTTTGGGCGGTACGGAGCAAGAAGACCAAAGGTTGAAGAAGCACTACGGTAGTTGGATGGACATCGACGGTCCACCGGAGCTAGAATCATTCATATTGACTAAGTTGACAAAGCACTCCGTCCCGTCAACTTAGTAGGCCCTAAGTCAGCCTCCCACCAAGGTGGGTCCCAACTAGCGGGGAGTATTCCTTTTTTTGTGTGCGTAATAAGGAGGCACTTCCGGTGGGTCCGAAATGACAGCTGGGGAACGTTTTTTTCGCGAAATCGGTGGCCCGTCTGGTGGGTCCCAAGCCGGTCGGGAAACATTTTTTGCCAAATACGGTGGCCCGTCCGGTGGGTCCGCTATCGTGTGGAGGAATAATTATTTTCCGTGTAGTAAGGAGGCACTTCCTTGCTTGGTACCGTGGACCCAAATTGTCGACCTCTCCACGCATAGTACTCTTTCGATGGAAGTCGTTCCTTGACCATGTTGACCATGCCGCGCCGAGAGCACCAGGGCGGTGGACGACGGTGAGGCCTAGGAAGGGGACAAAGCGGAGCCGGGGAAGACGCGGCAGTGGATGCCCACGCGAGAGGAGTACTGAGGGTTCACCGGTTCGGTCATGCGGTGTGAGGTCGCTATCGCCGCAATAACGAGGGGTGTGAGTGAGTAGAGGGATGCCACGCCAGCGGTGGGAGTAGTAGGGCGTTGAGGCCTGCACGGGAGGCGAGGAAGCGGTCCACTTGGCGTTGGATTTGGCGGCTGGAGCAAGAAGATCGTAGATTGAAGAAATGACGATGGTCGTTGGATTGACATCCAACGGTTACGTCTGCTAGAATCGCTTTGTTGGCGATATAATAACTAAAAAATCTTGCATACATCGCCAACTTAATAGGCCCACAAGTCGCACCATTCTTCTTTTTAATAATTTATATATAGCTCATTGCGACTTCTTATGCAATTTATTGCGATCCATTTTAGTTGGCGGGGCCAATTTCGCATATTTCGTGGGTTCCAAACTATTTTTAATACCGAAATGTCGAGCCAGATTTAAAGTACTTTGAAGATATATTTAAATTAGGTTAATGCCTAGTGAAATAGGAATCTGAAAATGTGAAAAAATTCAGAAATTATAAAGTAATTGCCAATTTGTCATCTGTTTTTATATTTACAACCCATTTCATATTACTTTCATGATTTGTAGGCGTCTTGAAAGAGTTGCAGCCAATTAGGGCGTAGAAAAATAAGTACGCCTGGATTGGGTATTCTTCAGAAAAAATAAATTGGGCTCATTTTCACAAAGAAAAAATAGCTGGGCTGGTCACATGGTGAACATAAAATATAATCCTGGGCTAGGCGGGCCTGACCAGTTCAAACCCCCGCCCGCCTCAAGAATAACAAAAAAATCTGCCGAGCAGCTACATCCAGTGTGTCACCGATCTTGTGCTTTGTTCTCTTGTCTATTGACTATATCGCTCACAATGTCGTGGGTCCCAAATGTCGGGAAAACACTAGGAGGAAGCATTTTATTTTTCCATACGCCGACATGGTGGGCCCCTATTGTCATCCTCTCCACGATTTCCTCGCCGATTCTCGTTGTTTGTTGACCATGTTGACAACGCGCGAGAGGGCGGCGCCGCTAACGCACTCAAACCGAAGCGGAGGGCGACGGCGAGGCCTCGAACGTCGGCGTTAACGATTTAGGAGACGATGGGGCGGCGATGCATCTTGTTGGCGCAGCCGACCGTGGGAGGCGGAAGGTGTGGCCCCGGCTGGTTTGGTTTTGGCGGTACGGAGGAAGACATGATCAAGAAACACAACAGACTGTAAAAGCAGCAGGAGTACTTAACAACCTTAACTGAAACCAGCAGGGGCACTTAACAACCATAGCTGAAAGCAGTATGAGTACTTATACAGGTTCAACCGTACAAAGCACGGCTCGAACAGTGCTATTTTTCCTATAGTTAACCAAGGTGAGGCCGCCAAGCCCCAGGACAAGGCCCAGGTGCCACCCCGCGCATCCACAACCTTCTGAAAGCGGCTTCATCTTGCAATGTGGTCAATAAACAGGATATTCGCTTTAGAGCCATGGAAAAGCAGGAACATAATCTTCTGTCCTATTCTCCAAGATGGACGGGCCTTCATTATTTGAGACCACCCATGAATAAGTATCTTTTCACCTCCAAGGGAATGGAGTAGGTCGACATAAACATCATGTTGTGACCAAGCGCAAAGTCTGACCGACCATGGTCGGGCATCTGTATAGGAACAATAGAACTGGTCATTACATTTCAAGAAGATCACAGTTGTAAAACTGTGTATAAGCAATAGTTTATGAACAACATATATAACAGAAAACAGCTCGTACCATAAGTTTCTCGACACAGTTGGACCTGTTCAACGAGTGCAGCAGTGAAACATATCCCACATGGCCTTCCACCATTGAAACGCCCCACAAGGACCTCAAGACGATCAATAAAGTGTAGGAACTTGTGGATGTCGTCCCGATCGACTTCATTGCCATCGATGCTAACGGTTAGAGTTGTTCTGAGAATCAACAAACGAGCAGCACAGCTTAACTCGAAAAAACCTACACGTGCCACCAATTATAGGAAAATATTAGTTAGAAGTAGCATCTTTGTGAGAGATTCGTTGCTACTTCTAAAGTTAAATTGTGATTAGTTAGACATAATAGGTGGATTAAGAAGTAATCGAGGCAACAAGCAAGAACCAGATACAAAACTAACATGGATGAACAATTGGAACGACGTCGCGGTGGAAGACCACGGTGAAGATGAGACCAGGTTCTGCTATTTCCATCAACATTCGTGCGCCAACTTTCAGACTGTAACAGTTGAGAAAGTTTATCCAAGTTCGGCCATAAAAAGCAGCAATCTTCTTGGTTCATGAACCCAACTCGGAACTTATATCCATGGCTTTTCTTCACTGTGACCATTAAACTGGTGTATTCAGTTATGGCAAGGCCAAGCATCTTGAGTACATGTGTTCTGGCAGAGCAAATAATGCACTGCAGGAAAATAATATGAGAACACAATGTACTCCCTATCCAAATCTACAAATAACTTCCTCCTTCACGTCAGTGTTGACCATCGTCTTGGTAGTACCTTTTATCCAAATATAGCAATCCAAATTTCCAAATTAGTCGACAGATGTTCAAAAAAAATAACCACCCTCCCAGGATAGAAAAGAGGGTTCTAGGAACATCTTTGTGCTGCGTTTAAAATCCTGTGTTAGGATGAGAAGGAACAAGTGTGGCGTCTCACGAGGGCGCAAAACCTCAGTAGGGACCTCGCACTTTGGGCACGCAAATGAAACACACTAGATTCAAGAGGGAAGAAAAATGCATCAACTATGGCGGCCGCCATCCTAGGATTACCTGCGACCAAGGGACTTGGATTTATCGGGGATGGATGAAGAATTCGTACCTGGTTCTCCATGAGAAAACCATATGCAATCGCCAAGTGGGGGTTTTCTCTGAACAAGCAGACGAGGGAGAAGGGGATTCAGGCCCAGTGAAATATTGTCGCTTCGTCTGGTCCGTACCATCGCTAAAAATTTGGAAAGGGGTTGTGATTTGATGGCTCATTGGGCATTATCTTTGGCGCTTCTGACCGGGTGTGTCTACCGTGCGGTTGTGCACTCTAATTTGTGCATATGGCACGTGGACCCCGTTGGGATGCCCCACATATCAGCGAAAAGGAAGTAGAAAGACAAGAGTAACTAGTTACACAAAAATATATTTTGACAAGAGAGATACTCCCTCTGTAAAGAAATATACAAATCTTTTATATCACAACTTTATACATAAGAAAAATCAAGGGGAATATATATAACATATATAATTATAAAAAAACAGAGTTGTTTTTAACACAGTATAGACGAGTTGGTGATGATGGTGTGCCTGCCATCCTGCAATATAGGTCATCCGATTTATATCGGCGGATAGGAAGGAAACTATGGCAATTTTGCAAAAGATACCCACACACCTCTCCACATTTGCAAATAAGGCCTTCCCTCGTTCATCCTTTTCTCTCACAAGATAAAATACTCATACAAATGCTTCTTGATGTTATGTGCAGCGACGGGCATTATGGGGTTCAAACGAGAATATAATACTCGAGGCAGGCTCACGGTTACGCACTTTGGGCGCGAATTCACCACATGTTTGGGGGCCCATGTGTTCTACCTCGGCGCTTTCATGTTGCAAGCGATCGATGCAGTATTTGGTTTTAGATGTTTCATAAGCGAATACACAAAATTGAATAAAGCATGGCATTTGTTGGAATGAAATCGAACGACAGGTTCCTAACCAGCAATGAGAGTTGCAATTCTATCAACGATATACCATGTGATAAATAATACTGTCAGACATTTATACACAGGACACTTGTTTCACCATGCCAGATTATTACATCAAAATCTCTCATAGGATAGACCAGTTCGGCAGTTGCTGCTGCTACTGAAGAATTTCAAAGTTGATTTGGACTAGCTCTCCTTGCCGAGAAAGTTCGATTTTGAGATCATCCCCTACCACAAGATATGATTTAGATTTTAACCTTGACCATCCTTTAGCATCAACCATCATGCGACCATCCTTTGTACTTATGGTATATTGAGCAGGTTCATTCATACCAACGTTGCGCATGGTAAGAAAACTTGGCCGCTGTCGCCCGGATTGTTGAACGACTCCCTTGTTGCTCTAGGAATTCTCTGTTTGCAAACAAGAAGACATACCCAAACAGTTAGATCAACACAGTGAATCATGTGAAACAACATGAAAAAAAAAACGAAACACTTGGGCAGCCAATGCTTACCAAGAAGGTGGACATGTCGGTTTTTGTAAGGACTTTGGTATATGAAGTGCGAATCGCTTGATCTTGCGTGCAACTGCATTGGGATTGCGCTGCACGGCCGGAGCAGATGCAAGTGCAAGTGTTGGTGCAGTCTTTGGCCGCCATCGCCGCCGGAGATGGTGCTCCTTGTAGAGCTGGTGCCGTGTCGGAGCAGGTGCGTGTCGATGCCCGATCCTCCCGGTAGGTCACCGATCCATCGACACGGTCGGTGCCCAATCCTCACTGGATCAGATCGAGCCGGGCCATTGTCGCTATAGAGCAACCGCCGGCGCTTGATCCATTCTTTGAAAGTGGTACCGATGTGCGTAGACAACGGCGATCATGTCCGGTCTGCTATGATCAGCTTTCTAACTTGACTAGGCTTTCGTGACCCTGATCCAGTTTTTTCTTCATTTCTTTTAAACGCGAGAAGGACTAATTGTATGCGTTTTTGTTAAACCAAACTGCAGTTCATCATAGGGATTCAAATTGTACTTTCGACAATGCATCGATCCAATTTTTCCCGATAATATAAGTGATGGGCAGTGCCTTCACGTTCTTGACACGACATAAGAAGTGAAACCTGCAAAATAGCCATCGTGAGAGCAAACCAAAGCGGTTTATTACGTGATGAATGTCACATGGCAAAACCTGCATCGTAAAATTGCAGGAAAAGAAAGAAAACATGACATTAAATCAATAAAATTTTGACAGTAAATCAATAAGATTTACTTGATGTGACACGAGTGAATCCTTACCAGGAAATCACTATGTTGAAGTACTAAACAGAAGATTGATCGTCCAACTACGGGTGGCATGTAGGGGCCCCGCCTACTCCCACAAGCAGGACAGTCCAAAGGTCGTCAGAAATCGTATGGACCGAACATCCATGGGACTGGAAATCCTGGTGGGTGCGATAAACCCTGCAATGCATACAAATATTGGAGTGTAACCATAACTGATAAACCGTCCTCACAAAAAAGATGATCTGGATACTTCAAAATATACATACTGAATTGAGTGGGAAGACATTAACATAGACCGTTTTCAGGACTCACCACACACTAAAAGCGGCAGTACTAATAAACAATACAGGGTTCACAAACACAAATCAAGTACTGAACAATAGTACTTACTACCGACAAGCAAAGTTGCACTATTTAAACTCTGCAGACTATTTCTTGCCACCGACCCTACAGGATGAACCCCGCATAATCGGCTAGGCCATGGACTTCGTGAGAGATGTCTACATGCACCATCACCATCTCGTCAACCTTGGAGAACCTAACAGAGTGGTCTTTCCACTCATAAACATGATTATGAAGACAGGCCGCATCAGATTTTTTGGGAAGCTTTACAAGAACCACATCCTTCGTAATCAAAGGCACAGCCAAGCAATTGTTGTGGTCAAGTACAGCCTCGAGAACACGCCTGACAACAATGCTACAGGAAAACACTAGTTCAGGACATGTGGCGACAAGGACACATCAGCTAGATAGTTTAGCAGTAGAAATCATCCTCAGGTCTTCCAGTTCAGACGGCATGACTTTGAGAACTTTATCTCCACCGCGGACCTGGTTCTAATTCAAACAGAAACCATATTTTATTACTACCTCCGTTCAGAAATATAAGATGATTTTCAATATTGCTCCATATATGACTACATATACACACAGAAATGAGTGAACAAAGACACTAGAACATGTCTTCAAAGGCATGAGAGCAGAGGGATTACTTGCAATATCCATAACACAAGTTACTGAGGCAAATATACCCTCTTCAAAGGTAGCATTGATGTTCATAAAGTACTCCCTCAAGTCCCAAAATTCTTGTCTTAGATTTGTCTAGATACAGATGTATCAAGTCACATTTTAGTATTAGATACATCCGTATCTAGACAAACCTAAGACAAGAAATTTGGGACGAGAGGAATAGTTGAAAGTAATCTATAAGAAATCGGTGTCAACCTCTACGCATGTTTTGGTCAAAGAGGAATTTAGAACCGTCATTTGGCACACAAAATCACATGCAAGATCACCCGAGAAAGTTGTACTACTAGTACTAGTAATGCTGCGTGTTAGATGAAAAAACACGATCAAGATCGAGAAAAAGATCGTCAAGAGGAGATATTACCTGGACTTGCTTAATGAGGGATCTCGGAGAGGGGGGCTTGGACAGGGCGATGGCTTTGAGCTTGTCTGCGGTAGTCTCGGCGGGGTGCTTGCGCTTCTTCGTACCATGAGCCTCGACAGTTTTGGCCAGAGCCATAGACATCACTTCTTCTGGTGCTCCAGCGTCCATCAAGAAACTGTCAAATAGAAATAAAAGAAAAGAAACCATAATCACAAACCCAAAAGAAGAACAGAGAGGGAGTTATAAGATCAGTATTGGGGTTGCAAGACCGGGACTTGGCCAGAATCAACACCATTGATGTGCTCAACTTTCCTTCTTTGGGAGAGAAGAACAATGGCATAAGCAGGTCGGGGTTTTCTTGAAGAAATGAGGAACAAGATGAGGGAGAAGCGAGTTGGGTAGGGTGGAAGCTGAGAGAGAAGAGTGAAATGATGGTTGCTTCGATCCGTCCAACTTATCTTTGGAAAGGAGGGGGTTTTGTGATTTGACGGCTCATTGGGCATTACTGCGGCGCTTCGATCGGGGTAGTCTACCATCACTCTACTACAGAGTAATTTAGTGCATGGCTGGTGGACCCCGATGCTGGCTGTCCCACACGTCGGCGGAAGTGAGTAATTTAGTGCATGGCTGGAGGAGGATCCACACGGTAGAGCGTGTCCATTGTCTTTTGAAGAAAAAAATGATTACAACAAGCGTTTCCACTCTTACGACGGAGTGCGAAACACGACAGCCACTTGAACATACACAGTGCTCCTACTACTAAGCATGTGCAGTGGTTCATACGGTCATCGATGCTACATAATCTTGTTGCTAGTGTAGTAAGATATGACGACAACAAATGATGTTGTGTGCATGTCAACTATATGAACAGTAATGTAGTAACATAGTACCGCTTTTTTACATTTGTCCGAGTCGAGAATAAACGGTGAGATCAATGTTAACGAGAACTAGGTCTACAAGCACGGAGAGTACGGTGCTACAGTACTACCTAAACATGAACCATATGAAGCACGAATAGTGTTAGGGCAGGGTGTATGAAGGGTGCACGCAGGATGGGAGCAAAAGTTCCTTCTCGGCCCACTTTTGGGTGTTTGGCAGAGTGCATGAAGGGTGCATGAGTCCACACTAGTAGGTTAACACAAATACACGAAGAGGAAACAACTATATTGAGATGAGAATGCAACCAAACACACCCACACGCTTTGCGCCATAAAGGACCGATCTGCACCGTCTGAAGTTTGATCCAACGGTCATGTTACGCCGAGACATGGACATGCCCATGCAGAGGGCGCCTAAACACCACCGAAGTCCCTATGCTTCTCGAGGCGCCTGACGTTGGTGATGCAGAAGCGAAAATGGCTGAAGGCAATGCAATCTACGGAAGGCGGAGGAGGCAGCCGAGGAAGCGGGTAATCTTTGGTTTTCACCATGGTAAAACACCGGTCGACGACTTCTCACATCGGGGAGCAAGGTGTTACAGCGGAGTCATCGTGACTAATTGCTGCTGCGCCTGTTCCCGTCAATAAAAAAATTAAAAATCCTGCCGTGCCTGCTCCCGTCAATAAAAAAAATAAAAATCCTGCCGCACTCAAACACCAGAGCAACGCCACGGTGGATATAAATTTACCTGCCGGCAAGTAGATAAAAAAGGGGTGAAAAAACAAATGTGGGGGCGGCCTAGCTAATCGGTCGAACTAGCCCAACTAGCTAGCCACCATGCTTCACTGATGTACTCGATGGGAAAGGTGGTCTTTCGTGATTTGACGACTCATTTACTTGCTTCGGCGAAAACGCGCGGTAGGGTGCACCACCCGGGAGGACCTCGAAACCACATGTAGGGTGTGCCATGTCTCGCACGGAGGAAAAATATGTGTGTAAAATTTCTTGTATCAGACGTAGTACCTATGGTTCGACCTCGGGACCCAGCCAGTCGGTCGAAAACACCCTACTAGCCACACAGCTTCATCATGATAACATGGCACGGAGGATAGGTGTGGTTAGCTCCATCTCAAACAGCCACAACGTCTCTTGTTCTAGGCGATTCTTCTATTTTCCAAGCTTTTTTTAGTTGTAATAACACCACGGCAAGCTAGCACCGCTCTTCGTGTGTGCCCGTGCAAAGGTTAGGCGATGGAGAGATGAGAGATCACGGACACTGGGACCCACCAATGAAAGTGAGTCAACGGTCATGCACGTGTTGAAGAGGCTCTCCCTCAACTCTACTCAATGTAATACTGTATAAAATCAAGTTATGGGACAAAGCCAACAACCGTTGTTGTTTCAGGCTATCGACTTACGCTTTGTAGTCCAGGTTGCCAGTTCGAATCTCGTCTTTCAGATTTGTTAGTTTTAGGTCCAAATTTGATTAATGACAAGTGGGACCCCCGTGTGTTGTTCCGATATTTCAGTAGGATGGTTTTTTGAACAAACACTTTGCGGTTAGACAAGTAACGGCACGAGTTACACGTATTTTGCAAGTTTATGAACAAAAATGATAGTGGCATAGAATATCACAAACACCCCGCAGCATAGGTGCTATGGTGATACGAGTTTTTACACAGTTGGAAGTGAGATCCAATGGCTTGGGAGTAGTCTTTGTAATTATGCACAATTTCCAAACTCTCCAAAGGTTTTTTTGCAAATAAAACATTCGGGGCCTGGAAATGCGTGCCCGCATCTTGGATCAACGGCTCCCAGATTGCTCATATTAGGTGCTCCCCGTAGCTTATTTACCCGCTACGGTGATGTGAGCATCTAGGTCGTATGATCTGTGATCAGATGGCACATGCGCAGTACTTGTACTTTCTGCGCAATTCCCAAACTCTCTCAACCGTATATTGCAAAAACATTCAAACCTCCTACGGTGGGCCATTAGATCTCCGTGAACTCGTATCACCATAGAATCTACGGTGCGGGAGCACCTCATATTTTCCCGTGCGAGAAAACATAAGGTGCTCTTGTAGCTTGGATGCTACGGTGGTACGAGCTTCGAGGTCGTTTGATCTGAGATCCAATGGCATCTGAAAGCTGATCCTTGTGCTTATGGTGATGGCCAAACTCTTTGGGGGCTTTTTCTCAAAACCATTCGAACCACCGAGGAGGTGTTGGGTCACAAATCCAATGGCTCCGAAGAGCTTGTATCACCAAAGCATCTAAGGTGTGGTAGCACATGATATTATTACATATAGGAGAATATGATGTCCTCCTTCATCTTAGATGCTACGGTGATCTGAGCTTCGAGGTCGTTGGATATGGGATCCAAGGGCATCTGAGTAGTTTTTCGTACAAATTGTGTGCAATTCTCAAACTCATCAAGGTTTCTGTAAAAATATTAAGACATCATGTGAGCTGCTATATCTCGGATCTACAAGCTCCAAGCAACTTCGTGTCGGCATATAGCATCTAAGGTATGGGGGCACATGATATTCTCCCGGGGAGGAGGGGTGCGGAGTGCACAACCAATCGGTGGTTGGGAGGGTGGGGACAAATATAATCTAAACAACCCTAAACAGAGCTTCACAATTTTATCTAAGGTTGAGGGGTTGACCCCCGACAATCATAGCTCCGCCTAATTAAACACAACATTTGCATGTACTGTAGTACTAGACTTAATATTCATGTTTTAGTTTCATGTTCGTTTTAAATATTGAATTGAGGACCATGCATGTCTTACATTTTACTCCCTTCATTCCTAAATATTAGTCTTTTTAGAGATTTCAAATGGACTGGCACATACGGAAGTATATAGACATATTTTAGAGTGTAGATTCACTCATTTTGCTCCGTATGTAGTAAACTTGTTGAAATCTCTAAAAGACTAATATTTAGGAACAGAAGGAGTATTTTGAATTCGTGTCATACATGCATGGTTTGGAAAAATAGATGCACTATACTTATTGGATTGTTGTTGTGTTCGTGTGTGGGTGTCTCTGTGTGTGTGTGGTCATATGCTTGATACATACAAAGTTTTCTCACCTCCATATTGTTCATCTTTTAAATTTGAATTTGCATTGAAAAACTTACTAGAGATACCATGAAATGTGAAATCCACGTTGAGATCACTATATCACAAACTCACTCTAATTCAAAAACTCGTCATAAATTAATTACCACATTGAGAATAGTATTTGCAAGGAAAATATGAGCATTGTAATACACATAGATTCGTTCGGCAATTTAAAAGGTTCCTTTCGTATTCTCGAATGGTAGGACCCAACGGCATACCAGCCGGACCTTGGCGGGCTGTGTTGATCCTAAAAAATAAAAAATAAAAAGCGGGCTCGTGTCCTTCCGTGGCGTCGTGGTATGCACATTAGGCAACCCCAACCGGTCGAGCCTCGCATTTCGAAGTCGAAATATCTGGCGGCCAGAATTCCAGCCCTAGGAAATTCCCTCATGTCCCCGGGTCCATAATGACTACCGATGAACAACGGGGGGATGCTTTAGTAACTAGACAACGTTACCTACCATGCCGAGCATGGTTCAATTCCCTCGGTCGCCGCTCGCCAAGGTCACCCGTCAACTGCATTGCCTAGTACTACTACTACTACTACTACTCCAGGATGAGCACATAATCGAGCCCATTTGTTCGTGCTGGTACGGAGGGGTTATCCTTTTGCTCTGCATATATAACTTGTCTGAAGTCTAACTAGGCAAAATGTTTGACCAAATCCTTTCTTAGGAAATACAACAGGACAGATGTATGGCTTGAAAATTTATTGCATGATGCAAGTTATGATATTGTTTCGAATCCTGGATCTTAAATTTCAGAAAATCCAAAAGTGACCATAAATTCTTGAAATCGAGCATGGTCACGTGATATGGCACAAATATTACTGTAATTTTTTTCTTCAATTTGAGACAAGCTGCTTATGAAAAGTTGCACAAATGAAGAGCCAAGGTATTTTGGAACAAAGACTTGTCACGTACGAACGCTTTCACTATTGAAACCGTGGGCGTTTACGTGCCGCCACGAGTGCCGCTTCTCATCGGCAGGTGTCGTCTGAGCAAGCGTGTGAGTCGACGGGAGGCGTGCGGCGAACCGCTTGGCCCGGTGGTGAGCGAGGCGTCTTGGCGGAAGCAGCTGTGCGAGGCTCAGCGAGGCGAGCCTTGACCAGGCTCCACCGCCCACCTTCGGTCCCAACTGCTCCCACTTTTAATGTCGCCCGGCGCCGTAGCTTTAAAATCAACCCGCACTACGGGTATCGCTACAATCTTCTCTCTTCCTCTCCGATTCTCCCCGTTGCCTACCTCCAACCAAAGGCTGACCAAAACATACGCCATGCCGCATCACGATGGTCTGCCCTTAGTCTTCCAGCTTCACGAGGAAGACACCCAAACCGAGTCTCAAGAACATATAAGGCGCTTTGGGGACGAAGCTTGAAGCGGCCTTGCGGAAGACGCCGCTACCGTCCCGCTCCCATTCCGGATCCTGCCGTCGCTTCGATCAAGGCGCCCATCCCCATGGCATTGATGGGCTGGGAGCCACACATTGTTGCCGAGCTTGATGCCATGGGGTTCCACGAGGTCCCCGCCGACTTTCATGCGCGCCGTAATCACAACAAGATGCGCTTCGCACGTAGCGACGCAGACGTCATGTGCCCGTGCACTGCCAGACTTATCTTGCCGCTGGCGATGTAGCGAACCGACCTCAGACGGTCAAGTCTCGTGTTTCCGTGTCATCCACGGATCGATGTCTTTGACACACACGGTACTCGAAGGATTTATAACAGAGTAGCAATCACACACTTATTACATCGAATGTCTCAAAAGAGAACTTTATACAATAATATGGCTTAAGGCCATCTAATACGATAACACGTGAAGGCTTGGAAGATAAAGTGAGTCCATCAACTCCAACGGCATAGCTGAGCTGCACGGCAACGACTCTATCGAACCTTACTCCTCGTCGAAAAGTCTGCAACATAATACGTTGCAGCCCGAGAACGGGTCAAGACATGGAATATCTTTGGCAATGTAACACATAGAGAGAAATGAAAGAATAAGCTATACTACATGCATATATGGCTGGTGGAAAGCTCTATGGTTACAGTTTTGCATAAAGCCAATTTTCCCTATGTCAAAGGAATAAATTTTATTTTAACTATCATGGTGGTTGAAACATCATTGAGAAGGTATAACCCCAACTCAATCCCAATTAAAGTGATTAACAACCCAACAATATTTAATTTAGAGTGATGAGATACATGTGAATACTCAAGTAATAGATACTCAGAATTGTCCATAACCGGGGACACGGCTAACCATGATTAGATTGTACACTCTGCAGTGGTTTGCGCACTTTTCCTCACAAGACTCGATCGCCTCCGATGATTTCTCGCGCTACATGGTATTTGAGAAATGGATGACCGAGACACAGTCTTTCAGAAACATTAACTCTCTACTCCGGATAGATCATACCAAACCTATAAAACCCACTACCTGCCGATCTACCTCTTCGAGAGCTTCACGTAACTTAGTCAACTATGCTAGAGCCCATAATAGCTTGTGGCTGCACACGGAAGTTTCTAGCATGAATAATCTCAGTTCCCTTTGAGCCTGGGTGGCGGTCCATAGGAAGATCACCACGGGTTCCCGGGATTTCAAAACAAAATGCAGACAACACTTTGGGTTCCCAGGTGCCTCAATCCACCCGGATGTGTGTTAAAGTTGCCACCTTAAGTTTACCATTAATTAACAATCTCACATCTGTCATGGAATAACTCTCAAACCCAATCCACGTCTCTGAGCATAGCATGGCAATATAAGCAACACGTAGAAGTAACTCCCAAGGGTTTGATAGTAACGAACAATAGGTTCTACCTCATCAACTACTTCCCAACCCACAAATTAATGATATCCTAATCATGTAATGGTTGAGGGTTGAATCTAATGCATAAAAACTGGGTATGAAAAGGGTATGATCAAAAGTGTTACTTGCCTTTGCGATTTATCCGGAATCCTAGAGACTAGAGTAGTAACACGCTTACGCACTCCGGAATTCTATCGCAAGCAAACAATACATACATAAGTAAACAAGCAAGATGCACAAACGGAACTTCAAGCGAAAGAGATTGACCGGAGAGTTCAACTTAAGAACTCCAGTTCACAAAAAGAATCAAATCAAACGGAACAACAAACGGCGAAAGAAACAAGGTCCATTTACTAATCTGAACTAGGGTCAAATTTTATAGAGTCAAAAACTTGTTTGAGTTGGCTATTCGGATAGAGGGTTTCGAGATGAAACTCCAGGCGCTTGAATCTCCTGAGTCCGATAATCGAGCGAATAGTTATACTAATTTGAACATTTGTTCAGAAATCTAATTCGGAATAACCGCGGAATAAATCCGATAAAAGAAAACGACGAACGGCTAAACGAACGAACGTTCGTTAGCAGAAACTAAACGACGAACATGTTCGTAAAAACGAACGAACGGGTGAACGTTCTCAAAATAAATAAACCAGGAAAATAAACCGATCTAATAAAAAAACGGCTAGGGTTTTCCAAAAAACCGAATGGTTATTTTTTAAAAAAAAAAACAGCGACGGGCTACTCTCCAGCCGATCGTCTGCTGGGCGGGCAGCTGTTCCCGGGTCCGCGAGGGGGGCGGCAAGAAGGCGGCTCGGTGAGGGGGGGGGGCGACGCGGGAGGCGGCGCGGCAAGGCGCGGCGGGCGGGCGGTTCGGCCTGGCCTCCCGGGTCCGGCGGTGGGTGGTGGTGATGGCTAAGGGAGGGGGTATATAAAGAGGGAGGGAGGTGGCTTGGAGGAGGGGCAAGACGGCGGGAGGAGTCCGGCTCGGACTCGAGTCCGGCCAAGAAGGCGGCTTGGGCGGCACCTTGCTGGGTCCGTTGGCCCGATCGCGTGGTTCCTTTAAAAAAAAACATTCCACTAAAATTGTAAAAATCCTAGAAAATAAATAAAAATCTAAAATGTCACAACAAGTTTTCTTTGCCTAAATAAAATATTTAGAACAAGATGAACTTTTCTTGGCCCCTAAAATGAAATTTTAAATATATGCAAATTTTTCTAGGGCGAATAAAATTCCAAATAAAATCAAATAAAAACCAAATAATGATTTTAACATTTTTCCTCCAATATTTCAATTATTTTGGAGAAGTCATATTATCTCCCCTCATTTTATTTTTAAACATGAAATATTTTTCCGGAGAGAAAAATTATAAAATCCACAATCCTCGTCTTTCATTATTTGATGAAATTCAAATATGAAAATCGGAAAATCCCCAACTCTCTCCGAGGGTCCTTGAGTTGCTTAGGATTTCGAGGATAGCAAATGAAAATGCAATATAGTATGATATGCATGGATGACCTGTAGTATAACATGCCAAATTGAAAAATTTGGGATGTTACAAACCTACCCCTTAAGATGAATCTCACCGAGATTCGGGTTGGCTAGAAAATAGGTGCGGATGGTCCTTGCGGATATCCTCTTCACTCGCTCCCTGTGTGGCTTCCTCCTCGGTATGGTGGCTCCAATCGAACTTTACAAAACTTGATAACTTTCTTTGCGAGTGACTCATTTGTCGAAATCCAAAATCTTTCTTGGCTTCTCCTCATAAGTCAGATTACTATCCAATTGTATCGCCTCCGAGAACCTTGTATCCTTTAACGATGCATTGCCATCTCGGCATGGCACTTCTTCAGCTGCGATACGTGAAACACATCATGAACTCCTGACAATCCTTCAGGTAACTCTAGCTTGTAGGCAACTTCCCCCATTCGTTCCAAAACACGATACGGTCCTACAATTCTTGGGGCTAACTTTGCCTTTACTCCAAAACGTTTCACTCCCCTCAAGGGTGATACTCGCAGATAGGCTCTGTCTCCAACTTCATAGGTTACTTCCTTGCGTTTTGAATCCAGAACTCTTCTCGTCTGGATTGAGCAATCTTTAGTCCGCATCTCGATCGCTTTAACCTTCTCCTCTGATTCCTTGATCAAATCTGGTCCAAACAATCGGCGGTCTCCAACCTCATCCCACATTAATGGTGTTCTACATCTGCGTCCATACAGAGCTTCAAACGGTGCCATCTTCAAACTGGCCTAGTAGCTGTTGTTGTATGAGAACTCAGCGTACGGCAAATTATCATCCCAACTAGATCCATAATCTAGCGCACATGCTCTCAACATGTCCTCAAAAATCTGATTGACTCTCTCTGTCTGGCCCATCCGCTCATGCGGGTGAAAGGCGATCTTGAACTCCAACTGGTACCCAAGGTCTGGTGTAGCCGATGCCAAAATTTTGAAGTAAACCGCGTCCTCTATCTGATACGATGCTCCTCGGAACTCCATGCAAACATACGATTCTGGTCATATATATCTTGGCCAACTTTGCACTTGTATAAGTTGTTTTCACAGGAATAAAATGGGCTACTTTGGTCAAACGATCCACAACTACCCATATTGAATCATATCCTGACTTGGTTCGGGTAATCCTCGTAATAAAGTCCATGCCAAGTTTGTCCCACTTCCATTCGGTATTGGCATAGGTCAGTAATAATCTGGCCGCTTCGATGCTCGCTTTTACTCTACGACACACATCACATACGGCTACATACTCTCAAGAATATCCTTCTTCATACCCGACCACCGTAAACGTTCCTTCAAGTCCAAATACATTTTGGTGTTTCCGGGTGAATTGAGTATGGTGAGTCATGGGCCTCTGAAGTATTAACTTCCCCATCTCCGAATCGTTGGGCACATAAATCCGGTCCTCAAACCACAAGGTATCGTGCTCATCCTCATGAAAACCTTTTGGCTTTTCCTTCGCCCATCTTCTCTCTTATCTCAGCAATCTCTTTATCCTCCTTCTAAGCTTCTCGAATTTTGTTCAACAACGTGGTAGAACCTCCATTGTTGCAAGAAAACCTCTTGGAACAATCTCCAATCAAGTTCCATGATTTCTGCAGCTAACTCCGTTGGCAATCCTTTGCTTTCAAGGATATTAGCATAACTCTTTCGGCTCAAAGCGTCTCGCTTATAACGTTGGCATTTCCGGATGATAATGTAGCTTTATGTCGTAATCTTTTATAAGTTCCACCATCTCCTCCTTTGAGGTTTAACTCCTTCTGTGTGAAAATGTACTTCAAACTTTTATGATCCGTGTACACATCACAACGGTTTCCAATAAGGTAATGCCTCCAGGTCTTCAACGCATGTACTACGGCTGCTAACTCCAAATCATGCGTGGCATAGTTCAACTCATGTGGCTTCAGTTGTCGTGAGGCATACGAAACCACTTTTCCGTCCTGCATAAGAACACATCCAAGTCCCAAGCGAGGCGCCACTATACACTTGAAACTCCTTATGTATGTCCGGCAAGGTTAGCACCGGGCTGTAGTCAACCGCTTCTTTAACTCATGAAAGCTTGCCTCGCAATCCTCATCCATTTGAACTTAGTATCCTTCTTTAGTAATTCGGTCATTGGCATTTGCAATCTTGGAGAAATTCTCAATGAATCTCCGATAATATCCTCGCCAAATTCGAGGAAATTATGGATCTCGCCAATCAAGTGGGTGCCAATCATTCAAAGGATCGATCGAACCTTCATTGGGATCTCTTGCTATACCCTCTCCGATATAACATGCCCAAGAAATCCAACTTCCTTCAACCAAAACTCGCACTTGCTGAATTTGGCATATAACTAGTGTTCCCTAAGTTTCTCGAGAACCAAATGCAAGTGTTCCGCGTGCTCCTCTTCGTTCTTCGAGTATACCATAATATCATCAATAAACACCACAACAAACTTGTCCAAATACTCCATGAACACCTTGTTCATCATACTCATGAAATAGGCGAGGCGTTAGTCAGTCCAAACGACATGACCGTATACTCATACAACCCATATCGTGTGGTAAATGCTGTCTTTGGTATATCCTTCTCGGATCTTCAATCGATGGTATCCCGATCGTAGATCAATCTTCAAAACACCTTAGCTCCTTGCAAATCGATCAAACAGATCATTAATCATCGGTAGGGATACTTGTTCTTTACCATTACTTCATTGAGCTTGATAATCAACAACCATCCTCGAGGATTTATCCTTTTCTCCACTAAAAGTACTGGGCTCCCCAAGGTGATGAACTTCTCACGATGTAACCTTTCTCCAATAGCTCCTTAATCTGCTTCTTAATTTCCTCCAGATCATTTGCGGGCATCCGATAGGGTCTCTTGGATATTGGCCCTGTACCTGGCAATAGCTCTATCAGAAACTCGATGTCTCGATCTGGTGGCATGCCTGGTAATTCCTCTGGAAAAACATCCGGATAATCCTTTACTATAGGTACTTCCTCCTGTACAACTCCCGTGAGGGCATTCACTTGGCTCCTCCTAGGCACATGCACGGATACATACTTAATCCTTTTTCCCTCCGAGTGGTAAGATAAATTGACTTGCTAGCACAGTCAATACTTCCTCCATACTTTGACATCCAGTCCATACCTAATATCACATCCAATCCTTGCGACTCCAAGATAATTAGGTCAGACGGAAAAACATGCGTGCCAATGATTAGGGGTATCTGGGTGCACCATCTGCTAGCCATGTACTCTGCTCCAGGCAAGCTCACTAAAAGAGGGGTCTTAAGGGTTTGGGTTGGTAACTTAAACTTTTCCACAAATCCCCTTGATATGTATGAATGCGATGCACCAGTATCAAAAGGAACAAGAGCGGTAAATGACCCAACCATAAACTTACCTATTACCGCGTCCGGCTGCTCTTCAACTTCCTCCACGTTAACGTGGTTCACTTGTCCTTTGTTGAATGGATTGGGCTTCTTCCCAGCGCTCCATTTCCGTTTCCATTCCTTCCTTCAGGGCAGTCATTGGCATAATGCCTGTTTTCCCGCACTTAAAGCAAATAACTTGGCTTAAGTCCCTCTTGGCGGGTGTAGCTGGATTAGAGCGATTCTGATTATTGTTGACTCCATTCCCATTCCCGTTCTTCGCACCACTGTGATTATGCGATCCTCCTCCAAAGATGGTTATGGCCTCCATGGTTATGAACAAGTCCTCCCGAAGTTCGGGTTAAGCGAGGCTTCGATGAGCTCCCGAGTTATACTTCCTTGTCCATACTTCCTCTTACGGTTCTCGATTTCTTTGTTGCTTACTTTCAAGCATTAGGGCCTTATCCACCAACTCCTGGTAGTTGTTGAAAGTTGCCACCATCAACCGTGCATACTCATCTCATCATTCAGCCCTTCCATAAACTTCTCCCGCTTGTGACATCCGTGGCCACATCATCAGGCATAACGTGATAACTTGCTAAACTCATCCACGCATCGGGCCATAGTGCACGGTTCCCCTGGCGTAGGGTTACGTAAACTCACGCTTCTTCATCTGCATGGCTCCCATTGAGACATGGGCCGTGCGAAAAGCTTGTTGGAACTGGTCCTAAGTTACATTGGCTATAGGGAAGGTAGCCGTGTAATTCTTCCACCATGCGGCTGCTGATCCATCCAATTGATGTGCGGCAAAGCGCACCTTTCGACATCCGTGCATCCTCGCGGCGGTGGTTAACTCCTTCCAATATGACGTAGCCAATCATCCGCAACTATTGGCTCGGTGCTCTTGGAAAACACCGCGGTTGTAACCTTAGGAAGCGGGCTAAGTTGTCCTTTGGCGGTGGGTTGTTGTTGTTGTTGTTGCCCTGGTTCGAACTAGCAATTGCATCAAGGTATTTTCTTTCTTTGGATCAACTTGGTGAGCTCCGTGGAAAGCAAAACCGTGTCACGTCTCGGAGGCATCCGAGGGTTTAGATGGAAGAGATTAGAATAGAAAAAGGTCTAATGAGAAAACACTACCCATATGCATATGAGACAAACACAATCATTTCACTCAATCAATCAAGCAAGGGCATACAAAACGGTCTAAGACTATCGTAGAAGTGCTCATCTACTACTAGTTACATGGGGGAAAATACTACTAATGTTTGGTGGTCATCTAGAAAGTTTGATCGGTGGAAGACTCCATGATGTCCGCTCCAACTTCGTCTTCATAGTCATCATCACTTGGGTCAGAATCGGTGTCGTCGATGATGATGTAGTTGTCTGGACAAGCGGGTTCTTCTTCCTCTTCTTGCTCCTTTTCTTTGGGTGCTGGTCCTCTCATGAATACTCCGATCTTCTTAACTAGGTCGTCATTCTTCTCCTGTAGTGTCTTGATTTCTTCCTCATATCCGTCGCGTGTAAACTTGAGTTCTTCCTCCAGCTCGATGATCCTAGTTTTCGCCTTCTTCAACTCCATCATGTCCGGCAAGACATCCGGGTTCTCTGGCGTCGAATGTGCTGGTTTAGCTCCTGGATGTAAGCTGCAATGGATCTATCCTTCTTGGTGCTGATTACTTCCCATTGCTCGTCTCGGCACCCACATATTTGATATATGGTGTCTTTAAGCTCTCTGTTGTAGACTTCTCCAATGCGTCCTATGGTAATGTGAGCTGCCATACTCTTGCCAAGGCTCCAGGTGGGTGCTTCAAAAGAAAACTCTATGGGCTTGGAAGTTGGCAAGAGCGTCCTTCCTGGAACTTGTACTTGAATCATCCAGCGCTCTTCTTCTGGTAAAGTAGCGTTGTACGTCCCGATGAAGCTTGGTATTCCAATATTCAGGTACCTAGTGACTTCCTTCAAGTGGCGTCCAAAAGGTGTGTCTTCATCCGGTTGTGCAAACTTGTTCTTCATCTCCGTCATCCTAAGGAGTGGAAAAATGGAGAGGAGTCATAAATGAGTAGAGGAGAGTGACCTATGGTTTATCTCAGTGGTCGTGTCCTACACTCAACGTGTGCTCTGATACCATCTTGTAGCGACCCGACCTCAGACGGTCAAGTCTCTGTGTTTCCGCGGTCATCCCCTGGATCAAGAATGCCGACACACACGTACGATCAAGGATTTATAACAGAGTAGCAATCACACACTTATTACATCGAATGTCTCAAAAGAGAACTTAATACAATAATATGGCTTAAGGCCATCTAATACGATAACAATGAAGGCTTGGAAGATAAAGTGAGTCCATCAACTCCAGCGGCATAGCCGAGTACGCACGGCAACGACCTATCGAACCTTACTCCTCGTCTGAAAAGTCTGCAACATAATGCGTTGCAGCCCGAGAACGGGTCAAGACATGGAATATGCGGCAATGTAACACATAGAGAGAAATGAAAGAATAAGCTATACTACATGCATATATGGCTGGTGGAAAGCTCTATGGTTACAGTTTTGCATAAAGCCAATTTTTCCCTATGTCAAAGGAATAAATTTTATTTTAACTATCATGGTGGTTGAAACATCATTGAGAAGGTATAACCCCAACTCAATCCCAATTAAAGTGATTATTAACCCAACAATATTTAATTTAGAGTGATGAGATACATGTGAATACTCAAGTACTAGATACTCGAAATTGTCCATAACCGGGACACGACTAACCATGATTAGATTGTACACTCTGCAGAGGTTTATGACTTTTCCCCACAAGACTCGATCGCCTCCGATGATTTCTCGCACTACATGGTGTTTGAGAAATGGATGACCGAGACACAGTCTTTCAGAAACATTAACTCTCTACTCTGGATAGATCATACCAAACCTATAAAACCCACTACCTGCTGATCTACATCTTCGAGAGCTTCATGTAACTTACTCAACTATGCTAGAGCCCATAATAGCTTGTGGCTGCACACGGAAGTTTCTAGCATGAATAATCTCAGTTCCCTTTGAGCCTGGGTGGCGGTCCATAGGAAGATCACACGGGTTCCCCGGGATTTCCAAAACAAAACAGACAACACTGGGTTCCCCAGGTGCCTCGATCCACCCAGATGTGTGTTAAAGTTGCCACCTTAAGTTTTCCATTAATTAACAATCTCACATCTGTCATGGAATAACTCTCAAACCCAATCCACGTCTACGAGCATAGCATGGCAATATAAGCAACACGTAGAAGTAACTCCCAAGGGTTTGATAGTAACAGGGCAATAGGTTCTACCTCATCAACTACTTCCCAACCCACAAATTAATGATATCCTAATCATGTAACGGTTGAGGGTTGAATCTAATGCATAAAAACTGGGTATGAAAAGGGTATGATCAAAGTGTTACTTGCCTTGTCGACGATCCGAATCCTAGAGACTCAGAGTAACACGCTTCGTGACTCCAGGAATTCTATCGCAAGCAAACAATACATACATAAGTAAACAAGCAAGATGCACAAACGAAACTTCAATCGAAAGAGATTGACCGGAGAGTTCAACTTAAGAACTCCGGTTCACAAAAGAATCAAATCAAACGGAACAACAAAACTCAAGCGGCGAAAAGAAACAAGGTCCGTTTACTAATCTGAACTAGGGTCAAATTTTATAGAGTCAAAAACTTGTTTGAGTTGGCTATTCGGATAGAGGGTTTCGAGATGAAACTCTAGGCGCTTGAATCGCCTGATTCCGATAAATGAGCGAAAAGTTATAGTAACTTGAACATTGGTTCAGAAATCGAATTCCGAATAACCACGGAATAAATCCGATAAAAGAAAACGACGAACGGCTAAACGAACGAACGTTCCTTAGCAGAAACTAAACGACGAACATGTTCGTAAAAACGAATGAACGGGTGAACATTCTCAAAATAAATAAACCGGGAAAATAAACCGATCTAATAATAAAAAAACCGCTAGGGTTTTCCAAAAAACCGAAGGGTTATTTTTAAAAAAAAAACCGGCGACGGGGCTACCTCCGGCGATCGTCCGTGACTCAAGGGGTCCGCGAGGGAGTGGGGGGGCGGGCGGCGGCGGCTCGGGGAGGGGGGGAGGCGTGGAGGCGCGGGCGGTGGCGGCGGCTGGCGGGCGTGAGGCGGCGGCTCGGGCTTGGCTCCTCCGGGTCCGAAAGCGGTGGTGGTGGTGATGGCTAAGGGAGTGGGGGTATATAAAGAGGGAGGGAGGTGGCTTGAAGGAGGGGGGCAAGGCGGCGGGAGGAGTCCGGCTCGGACTCCGAGTCAGCAGCGGCGGCCTTGCTGAGTGAAGCGGCATGCTTGGGGCCTTTGCTGGGCCCGTTAGCCCGGATCAGCCAGTTCCTTTTAAAAAAAACATTCCATGAAAATTGTAAAATCCTAGAAAATAAATAAAAATCTAAAATGTCACAACAAGTTTTCTTTGCCTAAATAAAATATTTAGAACAAGATGAACTTTTCTTGGCCCCTAAAATGAAATTTTAAATATATGCAAATTTTTCTAGGGCGAATAAAAATCCAAATAAAATCAAATAAAAACCAAATAATGATTTTAACATTTTTCCTGCGATATTTCAATTATTTTGGAGAAGTCATATTATCTCCCCTCATTTTATTTTTAAACATGAAATATTTTTCCGGAGAGAAAAATTATAAAATCCACAATCCTCGTCTTTCATTATTTGATGAAATTCAAATATGAAAAATCGGAAAATCCCCAACTCTCTCCGAGGGTCCTTGAGTTGCTTAGGATTTCGAGGATAGCAAATGAAAATGCAATAAAATATGATATGCATGGATGACCTGTGTATAACATGCCAAATTGAAAATTTGGGATGTTACTGACGTCTGTGATAATACGCCTTGCCCGTGCAGATCCGTTTACACGAATGTCTCCTTGGCATACGTTGGCTGACCCTTTGTCCCCATACGCAGTTGCCGTTACTGCCCTCAGCGGCATGGATGGCCTCCGTCATTGCTTCCTTGCACCAACGCCCATCGCCTCCTCCCGCCAGCTTGACTCGCTCCAAAGTCCGAACATTTTGGCCTTCCTCGAAGCTAGGCCAACGCCCGTCGAGTCACGCCTAACAATGATGCAAGGCGCCCGCTGCCGCCACGGTCGATGTGGCCGACTGAAGGAAATATGCAGAGAGGCAATAATAAAGTTATTATTTATTTCCTTATTTCATGATAAATGTTTATTATTCATGCTAGAATTGTATTAACCGGAAACATGATACATGTGTGAATACATAGACAAACAGAGTGTCACTAGTATGCCTCTACTTGACTAGCTCGTTGAATCAAAGATGGTTAAGTTTCCTAGCTATAGACATGAGTTGTCATTTTATTAACGGGATCACATCATTAGGAGAATGATGTGATTGACTTCACCCATTCCGTTAGCTTAGCACTTGATCGTTTAGTATGTTGCTATTGCTTTCTGCATGACTTATACATGTTCCCATGACTATGAGATTATGCAACTCCCGTTTACCGGAGGAACACTTTGTGTGCTACCAAACGTCACAACGTAACTGGGTGATTATAAAGGTGATTTACAGGTGTCTCCGAAGGTACTTGTTGAGTTGGCATATTTCGAGATTAGGATTTGTCACTCCGATTGTCGGAGAGGTATCTCTAGGCCCACTCGGTAATACACATCACTATAAGCCTTGCAAGCATTGTAACTAATGAGTTAGTTGCGAGATGATGTATTACGAAACGAGTAAAGAGACTTGCCGATAACGAGATTGAACTAGGTATTGAGATACCGGCGACCGAACCTCGGGCAAGCAACATACCGATGACAAAGGGAACAACGTATGTTGTTATGCGGTTTAACCGATAAAGATCTTCAGAGAATATGTAGGAGCCAATATGAGCATCCGTGTTTCGCTATTGGTTATTGACGGAGGCGTGTCTCGGTTATGTCTACATAGTTCTCGAACCCATAGGGTCCACACGCTTAACGCTCGTGACGATTTGTATTATGAGTTATGTGATTTGATGTACGAAGGTAGTTCGAGTCCAGATGAGATCGGGGACATGACAAGGAGTCTCGAAATGGCCGAGATGTAAAGATCTATATATTGGACGACTATATTCGGACATCGGAAAGGTTCCGAGTGATTCGGGTATTTTTCGGAGTACCGGAGAGTTACGGGAATTCGTATTGGGCCTTAGTGGGCCATACGGGAAAGGAGAGAAAGGCCTCAAAGGGTGGCCGCACCCCTTCCCATGGAGTGGTCCGAATTGGACTAGGAGGGGGCGCCTCTTCCTTCCTTCTCCTTTTCCCTTCCCTTTCCTATTCCATGTGGGAGGTGGAATCCTACTAGGACTAGGGAGTCCTAGTAGGACTCCACACTTGGGCGCACCCTATGAGGGCCGGCCTCCTCCTCCCTCCATGAAAGTGCAACTATCCCTAGGTGGTTTTGGTAATTCATAACAACATATAGCTCATTGAGCTAATGCTATTCCAAGACAAATATTTCAGGAAAGCTCAATGAATGGCATGGCATGGATGATGAAAGTGGATCCCTCAAAATATTAAGGACAAAGGTTTGGATCAAGCTCAAAAGCTCAAGACTCTACATTTTACATTTTAGTGATCCAAGATCACATTGAGTCTATAGGAAAAGCCAATACTATCAAGGAGGGATGAGGTGTTGCTTAATGAGCCTCTTGCTTCATGTGCTTAGTGATATGCTCCAAAACCCTCAACTACTTTCTCACATCCACATATGACCTAAACCTAAAGTCAAACTCGGCCTCACCGATTCTTTCTATCCGGCGCCACCGAGTTCAGATGTCATAGCCAATCGCCACAAACCCTAGGCAAATCGGTTTCACCGATAGGGATCTCGGTCTCACCGAGATAGGATTGTAATCTCTCTGTTTCCCTTCAGAACGTTTCGGTCTAACTGAAGTGAGCGATCGGTCCCACCGAGATTGCAATGTAAACTCTCTGCTTCCCTTCGTAACTTTTCGGTCTCACTTTGAAAAGAGCGAATCGGTCCCATCGAAGTTTACTCGACCAACTCTCAGTTAGCTAATTACCAAAATCGGGTCTCACCGAAGTTTGTGTAATCAGTCTCACCGAGATTAAGTTATGCCCTAACCCTAACCATATCGGTCCTACCGAGTTGCATGTCGATCCCAATCAAAACCCTAACACTCACTAGGTTTCTTGAATCGGTCCAACCGAAGTTTGTTGATCCGGTCCCACCGAGTTTGGTAAATTGTGTGTAACGGTTAGATTTTGTGTGGAGGCTATATATACCCCTCCACCTCCTCTTCATTCGTGGGGAGAGCCATCAGAACAAACCTACACTTCCAACTTACCACTTCTGAGAGAGAACCACCTACTCATGTGTTGAGGCCAAGATATTCCATTCCAACCACATGAATCTTGATCTCTAGCCTTCCCCAAGTTGCTTTCCACTCAAATCTTCTTTCCACCAAATCCAAATCCTGTGAGAGAGAGGTATGTGTTGGGGAGACTATCATTTGAAGCACAAGAGCAAGGAGTTCATCATCAACACACCATTTGTTACTTCTTGGAGAGTGGTGTCTCCTAGATTGGCTAGGTGTCACTTGGGAGCCTCCGACAAGATTGTGGAGTTGAACCAAGGAGTTTGCAAGGGCAAGGATATCGCGTACTTCGTGAAGATCTACCGCTAGTGAGGCAAGTCCTTCGTGGGCGATGGCCATGGTGGGATAGACAAGGTTGCTTCTTTGTGGACCCTTCGTGGGTGGAGCCTCCATTGACTCAGCAAGGCAACTGCTACTCCTTCGTGGGTTGAAGTCTCCATCAACGTGGATGTACGATAGCACCACCTATCGGAACCACGACAAAAACATCCGTGTCTCCAATTGCGTTTGAATCCTCCAAACCCTTCCCTTACATTCTTGCAAGTTGCATGCTTTAATTTCCTATTCCTATATACTCTTTGCATGCTTGCTTGAATTGTGTGAAGATTGCTTGACTTGTTTGAAGATAGCTAAAATCTGCCAAAGTCTAAAATTGGGAAAAGGTTAGGTTTTTAATCGGTCAAGTAGTCTAATCACCCCCCTCTAGACATACTTCAAGGTCCTACAAGTGGTATCAGAGATTTGGTCTCCATTTGCTTTGATTTCCATAGCTTTTGGTGGTCAAAGCCTTGGTTTCACAACCTATGAGAGTATGGCGTCTAGCGAAGGAAATTATCACCGTAGAGGTCCTTACTTTGATGGCACTAATTTTGCTAGTTGGAAGCATAAGATGAAAATGCATATTCTCGGACATAACCCCACCGTTTGGGCTATTGTGTGTATTGGCTTGCAAGGTGAATTCTTTGATGGGAGAGAACCGAACCATGAAGCTAGCGCGGAAGAGTTGAAGATGCTGTGATATCCTCTTCAATGGCTTGTGCCTCGAAGAATTCAACAAAATCAGCCGTCTTGAGAATGCAAAGGAAATTTGGGATACTTTGATTGATATGCAAGAAGGTACCAACTCCGTCAAGGAATCCAAGTTGGATGTGCTCCAAAGTCAGCTTGACAAGTTGAAAATGAAGGATGGTGAAGGTGTCATTGAAATGTACTCTAGGCTTGCTCTTATCACAAATGAGATTGCCGGCTTAGGAACCAAGAGATGACCGACAGATTCATCATCAAGAGGATCCTGAGAGCATTGGATGGAAAATATGATACCGTGTGCACATTGATCCAAATGATGCCAAATTACAAACATCTCAAGCCAACGGAAGTCATTGGAAGAATTGTTGCTCATGAGATGTCATTCAAGGATAAGGAGGAACTTCACAACAAGTCAAGTGGTGCTTACAAAGCCTCATGTGAAGCCCCCACATCATCAAGTGAGAAACAAACCTTCAATGAAGAATTGAGCTTAATGGTGAAGAACTTCAACAAATTCTACAAGAGTAGAAGCAAAGAAAGAAGCTCTAAGTCAAGGTCCTACAATGACAAAAGATCTTCTTCTGTCGAGAGCAAAATTGCTACAATTGTGGGAGACCGGACACTATTCCAATGAGTGTACTGCACCCCTACAAAAAGAAGAGAAAATTCTCCCAAGAGAAGAAGTAGAAGAGAAGAATCACCACCAAGAGAGAGAAGGAGTAGAGATGATCGTTATGAGCGAAGACCCTCAATGGAGAAGCAAGGATTTGGAAAGGAAGGACAAGTAATCAAAGAGCTACACAAAACAAAGACATCAAGCTCATGTTGGTGAATGGGTATCCGGTTCCGACTACGACAATCACTCCGAGAGAAGCTATCACTCCGACTCCGAATACACTCAAGATGAAGGTGTTGCCGGCCTAGCACTTGTGTCAACCAACTCCTACGAAATATTTGATTCACCAAATGAAGGAATTGGAAGATGTTTCATGGCCAAAGGTCCTAAGGTAACACACCCTGAGTATGTTGATTTTAATAGTGATGAAGATGACTTGCTAGGTGATGATGATTTACTTGTTGACAACTCTAGTGATTAATACTATGATGAAACGTCAATTAATCATGCTAATCAAGATGAAACGAATGACAATGATAAGGAGAAGATTGAGCTTCTAACTAAATAACTAAACACTCTTAAGTTAGCTCATGAAACTATCTTCGAAGATCATCGAGAACTTTTAAGGGCTCATGAGAAGTTACGCTTTGAAAAACTCAATCTTGAGCAAGAGCATGAGTTCCTAAAAGCAATCAATGATGATCTCCGTAAGAAAAGTTCTTCTTACATTGCCAAGCGTTTACTCTTATCTACTTACATGCCTCAAGTCAAGTCTAGTAACAAGAACAAGAAAGATTCTTCCTCTAGTAGTAACAATAACAATGCTAAATCCAACATTGTTGCTTCTAGTAGTTGTCTTGATTCCACTAATGATTCTCTTAGCCAAGTTACTCTTGAGCAAGAAAATAGCTTATTGAAGGGAATTATAGAGAAAGGTGTTTACAAGAGCCTTGCGGGAGTAAGGTTCGAGGAAATTATACATAAGCAAGGAAGGCAGGAAGAATCAAGGTGTTGGTTTTGAACGAAAGTTCAATGCCAATGGAGTTGAGTGGGAAGAAGATCAATACCCCAAGACGAAGTTTGTTACTCAACAAGAGAATTATGATCCTACTTCCTTCAAGGGAACACAAGCACAAGATGATCTTCCACGAAGACCACAAGAACAAAAGGCAAGGACAAGCTTCAAGAGGAGATTGATGCATTTGAAGAAGCACCTAAGGCCTTGGTCAAGTGGGTTCCCAAGACTACGTCAAGTTCTACTTCATCAAGTACAACTACTACACCAAGGATTCCCATCAAGATGATGTGGATCCCAAAGAAAAAGAACTAGAGTGTTCTTGAGGGTGACTCCGCCAACATTCTTCACTCATATCATTATGGCAAGGACAAGTGCAATCATCTTCCATATCTTGCACTAGTTCAAGGAGTCACAAACCCTCATGTTGGTAAGGCAAGGGACAAGGTAACCTAATGTTTTCATGGACATCATTTTGTGAATGCATCACTCTATGTCTATGGATATTCTTGTTTGTTCCTTGTGGGACTAACCCATGTAGGTATTGAAAGTGCAACTCACTCCAAAGGTTTGCTCCAAAAGATCTACATCAACATTGAGCATCCACATCTTTAACACCTACATGAAGTCATCATCGACAAAACCCAAGGTTAGTTCATCCCTCTAAGGGGGGATCTCACATCTAGGGGGAGCTTAACTCTAAGAATTGAGTCAAAGCAACTCTAATGATTTTTTTTTCGAGGGTACGCCAATGGCGTACCTTAGCTTTATAGAAGGAAGAAAAATATGTACAAGAGATTACACATTGCTAGCTAGGAGTCACAAACCGACCCTAACCAAGCCTCCACACCACTCCCTAGCTCTACTCGACTACTATATGATCGGTTGTCCTCCGAAAGCTCCTGCTTTGGCCCAAGTCCTCAATTCATCAAAGATAGAGTCTACAGTATCCCACTCGTTCTTGATTATGCCCGTGCCGAAGACCCTCGCATTGCTTTGCTTCCATATCGTCCAACAGATTAGCATCACGAGGGTGTCAAAGCCTTTCCGAGACTGCTTATCTATTCGCTTTCTCGTATCCGTCCACCACTGCACCAATCTTGAGTCATTTGTTGGGCAAAGGTCGGCCGTCAAACCCACCCTAGTAGTGCAGCCCCCTTGCGCTTCACATCCTTGGCCTTGGGTTTCTTCTCTTCTGGGTCTGCGGCAGGCAGCTCGAGGAGGGAAAGACGCCCTTCCTCAGCCCTGGCGCACTTGGTCGCCAAGTTGAACAGCTCCAAGGAAGTGCACAGGTCTTCATGCATCGCCAGCTCCTCCATCTTGACGTCGCGCACACCGTCGGAGAAGGCTGAGATGATGGCCTCCTCGGTCACCTTGGGAATCTTGACGCGTGCGTTGTTGAAGCGTTGGATGTACTTCTGCAGGGTCTCCCAGCTGCTTTGCCGCTGATGCGGCGCGATGTCGCTCACCCAAGGCCGGGTCACGAGTACCTTGGAAGTTGGCGATGAAGCGGGTGCGCATCTCGTCCCAGGAGGAGATTGTGCCAGGGGCCAGGTTCAGGAGCCAGGTGCGGGCCCCTTCTTTGAGTGCCATGGGAAACCAGTTCGCCATGACCTTCTCGTCCCCGTTGGCGGCTTCGATGCAGCCTAGGAGGAACTCTGCAGGGTCGGTCGTACCGTCATAGCGAGGAGGCAGGTCTGGCTTGAACTTGCCGGGCCACGCGACGCTGCGCAGCTCGGTGGTGAAGGCGCGGCAGCCTGCCGTGGCCACGGGAGGCCTTTGGTGACGAAGAGCTCGGTCTTGTGGGTCCTCATGCGCGCCATACCGGGAGCAGCGCGAGGTCTTAGCGTGCCGGAGCAGGAACGTGGTCGCGGCAGCCGGAAGCGAGAGCACTCGGGCAACTTCTTGTGGGCGAGGGACTTCTTGGCTTCGCTCTTGCAGCTACCTGGCGCCCGGACAGAGTGGGTTCCGCCAGGGCCGCAGCGCCTTGGGGCCAGGCGCCTTCTTGAGGAGGAGGCGGCCGAGGCGCCGGAGTTTCATCGCCCACAAGGCGGGCGCGGATGGGACAGACGGCGGGGAGCCCCTGCGGCGCCAGACGAGCTTCAGCGACGCAGTCGAGCCACTCTTCGTAGACGATGCCGACTGGCGGTAGCGCAGGAGCTTCGTTTGCCGCGATGAGCGCAGCTCGAGCCTCGAGTGCGCGGAATGCGTGGGGCGAGGAACCAGTGGGGCGAGTGAGGGAGAAGCGGTGCGGCCGTCTTGCCTCACGGACGGATCTTTGGGGCGATGCTTGTTGCTCGTTCCCAGCCGGGCCGATGGCGGCGTTGATGAGCGGCGGATGGAACGACGAAGGGCGTCGGCGAAGCCGTCTGGCGACGCGGAAGCGAGAGCGGCGGCGCTTCAGCTGGCCCGACGAAGCGTCGAACATGGATGCGATGGTCGGCGGAGAACAGTGGCGGAAGACAAATTCAGCGCACCCCTACCTGGCGCGCCAAATATCGGATTTCGGGTTCCGGCAGACCCTCTAGGTTCGAACACTGGGGTGCGCGCGGAGATTTCGCCCCCTACCTACCTGCATCTCGCCGCCTTGCTAGGATCTAAGCTATGAAAAGAACAACACAAGAGACAGGGTTTATACTAGTTCGGGCCACCATTGTGGTGTAATACCCTACTCTAGTTTGGTGTGGTGGATTGCCTCTTGGGCTGATGGTGATGAACAATACAAGGAAGAACAGCCTCATGAGGGTCATTCTTGGCTGGTCACGATGAACTGCTAGGGGGAGTTCAGTCGCTTCTCTCTCTCTCTCTCTCTCTCTCTCTCAGATCAGATCACCCGTCCCCTTATCTGTGGGTGGCTAGTCCTATTTATAGGCAAAGGCCCTCGGCCTCTTCCCAAATATTGAGCGGGAAGGGCACCAACAATTGGCCATTTTGAAGGGGAACATCTGGTACACTTATCCTGACTAAAGTTGGTCCTCGCCTGTCAAAGGCTCTAGTGGTGACGCCTGCTTGGGCTCCACAATGACTTCCTTCCTGCCGTTGCGACGGTCTTGGTCTTGTTGCACCGAAATGGATGCCTTTGCTTGATGCTCTCGCCTGCGCTTAGCTCCTTTGCACCAAAGAGGAAAGGAGGACCATCGCTGGCTGGCGCCCACTTTGGCGCCCTTGGTCGTCATGGCTTGCGTCATGGGCACCTCGTGAGGTACCCGCCTTGATCTCTCCGCCTCCTCGCGAGCCAGCCCGACGAGGCCGTGCACGAGGAAGCTTCACTGTCAGTCCGCCTGCGAGGCTTGGCCCCTCGCGAGGGTCTTGAGCTTGTGTTGATGAAGATGGGCCGTCTTTGGGCCTCCTCTTGAGCCAACTGCAGAGCCCGCGAGGCAAGTCCGGACCCCCTCCCCTCCCAGGCATGACAGTAGCCCCCAGGCCCAAAGCGCGCCCAGACTTGGCTGACGGAGAAGCGAAGGGGCAAGTCTGCGAGCGCCATGGGCCCTAACAGCCTGCGGCCCTGGGCGCCGCGTGGCGGTTGATTGGACGTGGGTGCCTCCGCTTCCCCACGACGCCTTGGCAACTGCGTGAATTGACAAGTCCCTGCATGCAAAGCGGGTCATGATTACCTGTGATCGTGGAGGTCGACGGTTGGCCTCCTCTGGTTATAAGTACGGAACGACGCGTGCCCTTCCAGTCTATCCCCTCTTGCTGCTCCTTCTTCTCCATCCTTGCCCTTGCTCCACCTTGCTGCAATGGCTCCGATTCGCTGGTTCTCCGCGGAAGAGAAGGGGAAGGCTCCCCGAGAGGGTCCCGATCCGCTTCCGCCGAAGAAACGGCTAGCCCTCTGCCACCGAGATGAGGGGTGCCCAGCAGAGGTGTCGAGGCCCTGCACGAGCGGCCACCGCCTGTGGTACCCGCTTCCCTGTGCGCCCGCATTGAGGGCCACTCAAGGAGTTGTCGCCGAGCGCCAAGGCAGCTGCCGTCGGTGCCGGCGTAGTCCACGAAGGTGTCGTTGTTCCCCACAGGTCCAAGCCGAGGGCTCCTCCGAGAGTTTGTGCTCACGCCGCCATGCCTCCCAGTCTTGGATTCGCCTTCTGTTGGAGAAGCGTTGCGAGAAAATTAAAATTTTCCTACGGTTTCACCAAGATCCATCTATGAGTTCATCTAGCAACGAGTCAAGGGAGAGTGATTGCATCTACATACCACTTGTAGATCGCGTGCGAAGCGTTCAATGGAGCAGGGTTGATGGAGTCGTACTTCGCCGTGATTCAGATCACCGATGACCTAGTGCCGAATGGACAGCACCTCCGCATTCAACACACGTGCAGGCGGATGACATCTCCTCCTTCTTGATCCAGCAAGGGGGAAGGAGAGAGGTTGATGATGATCCAAAGATGCACGACGGCGTGGTGGTGGATGCAGTGAGAACTCCAAGCAGGCTTCGCTAAGCAACTATGGGAGGAGGAGGAAGTGTTGCGGAGGGAGGAGGAGGCGCCGGGAGCTTATGGGTGCGCCACCCCTCCCTCCCTCCCTTTATATAGGTGCAAAAGAGGGGAGGGCAGCCTTGCCCTTCCTCCAAGGAAGGGGTGCGGCCAAGAGGGAGGAGTCCATCCTCCCAAGGCACCTCGGAGGTGCCTTCCCTTTAGGACTCTTCCTCCCAAGTCTCCTTGGCGCATGGGCCCTTTGGGGCTGGTGCCCTTGGCCCATATAGGCCAAGGCGCACCCCCTACAGCCCATGTGGCTCCCCTAGGGCCGGTGGACCCCGGTGGACCCCGGACCCCTTTCGGCACTCCGGTACAATACCGATAATGCAAAACTTTTCCGGTGACCAAAATAAGACTTCCTATATATAAATCTTTACCTCCGGACCATTCCGAACTCCTTGTGACATTCGGGATCTCATCCGGACTCGAACAACATTCGGTTTGCTGCATACTCATATTCATACAACCCTAAGCGTCCACCGTACCTTAAGTGTGTAGACCCTACGGGTTGGAGACACGCAGACATGACCGAGACGGCTCTCGGGCAATAACCAACAGCGGGATCTGGATACCCATGTTGGCTCCCACATGCTCCTCGATGATCTCATCGGATGAACCACGATGTCGAGGATTCAAACAACCCCGTATACAATTCCCTTTGTCAGACGGTATGTTACTTGCCCGAGATTCGATCGTCGGTATCCCAATACCTCGTTCAATCCCGTTACCGCAAGTCACTTTACTCGTACCGTAATGCATGATCCCGTGACCAAACACTTTGTCACTTTGAGCTCATTATGATGATGCACTACCGAGTGGGCCCAGTGATACCTCTCCGTCATACGGAGTGACAAATCCCAGTCTCGATCCGTGTCAACCCTACAGACACTTTCGGAGATACCTGTAATGCACCTTTATAGTCACCCGATTCGTTGTGATGTTTGGTACAACCAAGGCACTCCTACGGTATCCGTGAGTTACGATCTCATGGTCTAAGGAAGAGATACTTGACATTGGAAAAGCTCTAGCAAAACGAACTACACGATCTTGTGCTATGCTTAGGATTGGGTCTTGTCCATCACATCATTCTCCTAATGATGTGATCCCATTATTAACGACATCCAATGTCCATAGTCAGGAAACCATGACTATCAGTTGATCAACGAGCTAGTCAACTAGAGGCTCACTAGGGACATATTGTGGTCTACGTATTCACACGTGTATTACGATTTTCGGATAATACAATTATAGCATGAATAAAAGACAATTATCATGAACAAGGAAATATAATAATAATACTTTTATTATTGCCTCTAGGGCATATTTCCAACACTTCCTCCCTTCTTCGCCTTCGCGATTCCGCAGAGAGGACCTCTGGAGCTCTGGCTGCAGCACCCTTGCGACCGGGGCAAAGGTCGAGGTCGTCGCCCCGGGCGAGGTCTTCATGACTCGAGGCTGGGGCGAGATCGCCCGAATGCAGAGGGGCCGAGGCGCCCTCGCGATCCACAGGTAATGCGATGGGCGCCGTGATGTCCTTCAAGGTCTTCGATGCAGAAGGACGCCGGCTGGATGCTGCCCTGGGAGAGGTGGTCGGGGCCCTGTCGTGGCGAGGACTAGGCTCGCCGACTGCTCCCCTGGCAGCTCCTCAGGCGGCGGAGGCGTCGGAGGATCGAGCGACTCCGCCCGAGCTCTTCGCGCCCCGGAGACGAAGCGGCAGCAGTCTGAGCCCCGAGCCTCAAGCGCCGTTCTCGGGCAGTGGCGGGCTCGTCGCCGCCGCCGCCTCGATCTGGATGGGGTTGGCGCTGGTGCGAGCGACCCTTGTTGATGATGGCATCTCTTGTGGAGGCATGTGCAGTTAGCGTTTCCTAGGATCTGTTCCCTGCGAGGAATCAAAAGCGCGCCCCGTGGGGGCTTGTAAGGTGCCTGTGGTCCTGTTTTGTTAATATAATCCTTGCCATGGAGTAGTACGAGATGCTCATTCCGTCTTAGCTTAGTTCTCCCTTTCGAACCTCGCGAGGGCTTTCGTATTTGTCGTCGGCAGGTCCCGATCCCAAAGGCAGGCTTCAGGTATCATTTGGTATGCCAGTCGCGATATGCGTGGTCAAGGCGAGGAGGTGAGCGGCCCGATGTACAGTAAGAGCCCCTGAGTCGCGATGCTCAGAGGTCCCCTTTAGCGCTCAAGCAGCCATCGCTCGGTGATAAAGGAGAGTGGCGTCGCTAACACGGGATTACCTTTGAGTCTTGAGGGGCGGTGCCGCGGTAGCTAGTGCTTCCGAGGGTGACTTATCTCGAGAATGAGGAACAGCTTCACAGTGCGACGCTAGGTACGCAGCGCATCGGCCCGAGGGTTGCCTGGCGAGGTCCCTGCGTGCCTCTCCCCTCTCGCCTTTGCTCCCCTTTCTGCTCTACGTTCTCGGGTCCCGGCCCTCGAGCGGGTCTCAGCCGTCACTGGTATGCCAGGTCGCGATGCGCGTGGTCAAGGCCGTGAGGGTGAGGGCTGGACAGCCAGAGGAGCCATGAGTCGCGATGCTCGTGTACCCCCCTTTAACGTGCAAGCGGTTCGCGGACGAGAGTGAAGAAAGGCGCCGCGAGGCCTCGCCTGGCGATGCTCCTTGGAGGGATCCTGCAGGCTCATCATAAAAAGAACAAGAGTCCGCTATGACAAGCGACGGTCAGCCGTTGGTTGCCTTGGAGAGGTGACAAGGCACTGAAGGCCTGACGAGGTGGCGCTGCAGGCGGCTGCGCCGAGCTCAGCCATTCAGGTTTGTCGGTTGCGGGGCGGACCCATGCAAGCGTTGTGCCGTTGATGAGTAGCTCCGTCAGTTGGTGTCAGTTGAGCGGGCAACTAGGTCAAGCATGTTAATCACGAAGAAGCTAGTTCATTTAGATAGATGCAGGTAGGCAGACATCAAGTAACAAGCATGATGGTCGAACGCATGACCCTGAAATAAACACAAGAGGGATACATGCCGCTGGGTCTGGCCCGAGCGACTTGGGGATGGTGCAGCCCGTGGGGCGCCCCCAACAAAGTAAGCTAGGAACATGAAGTAAAAGGGATACACGCCGCAGGGACGGACCCACACGGCCTGGGAATAATGCAGCCCTGGGGGGGGGGGCGCTCCCAGCTGGAAATGAAAACTCGAAGGATGTCACCTGATAACGTTGAAGACGAAGGGGTGTTGGAGTAGCAGACTTTGTGGGCTGTGGAAGCCGATCCTCACGAGCCCCCAGGCCCAGGAGCCTCGGGAGGCTCCGGAGGCGCTGGTGGCTCCTCGCGGACCATCTCCATCTCCGCCAGGGCAGCGGAACGCCTGGCCTCTTGAGCCTCCAGGATGCTCCCCATGAGGCGCTGGTACGTGGCGGCCGCGTTCGGCAAGCCGTAGGGCATGCGAACGTAGCTGTGGGGTGGGCCTTCGCAGCGCCCCACGCGTGAGGGCCAGAAGCGCTCCTGAGAGGCGGCTCGGTTGAGCCCTGGGATGTCGATGCAGACGCGCAGCCCACCATCCTCGCCTGGATGGGGAGCCACAGCGGGTAAGCGGCGGCTGCCACTCATGACTCTTGACTCTTGCAACTCCTGCGTGATCTGACTGACGAACTCCTGAGGGTTTGGACCTCCTTGCCTTGCTCCTTCCCGAGGGAAGCGTGCTTTGAAACACGCCTCCACGTGGTGCCCAAGCGCCTCCCTTGTGACCTTAGCAAGGTCGGTGGCCCTCCAGGGGGGAGCCCCCGAGCCCTGCCTGAGGAGGACGCCGGGCGCGCCTTCCTATGCGACAGAAGGAGGCGCCTCCTGAGCAGGCGCGGACCCTGAGGGGCCTGCCTCACGAGGTCGGGCTGGCGATGTCTTCTTCTTCTTGGGGCGGTCTCGGGAGCCTCCTGCTCCCGCGATCCGGGTCTTCAGGTGATGCGGCCTAAAAGCCCGCTCCGGGGAACTGCTGCGTCTCTCTCTTCACAGAACCTTTGTGATGACTCCGCCGCTTCCTGGCATCTTGAGGACGCCAGCCGTGGTGGGTCACGGCCATGAACTTGGCCAGCGCTGGGTACCCGAGGATGGCGTTGTATGGCAAGCGAATGTGGGCGACGTCGAAGTCGATGAGTTCGGTGTGGTAGTTGTCGCGCGCCCCGAAGGTGACAGGGAGGCGGACCTGCCCGATCGGAACCGTGGAGCCATCGGTGACCCCGGAGAAAGGCTTGGTTGGCTGAAGCTGATTGTAAGGCACTTGGAGGTTGTTGAACGTCTCTACAGACAGGACGTTGAGCCCTGCTCTGCCATCGATGAGGGTCCTGGTGACTAGCACGTTGCTGATGATTGGGAAACAAAGCATCGGGAGGACTCCAGCTGTGGCCGCGCACTTGAGCTGATCCGCCGAGCTGAACGCGATGGCGCACGCCGACCACCTGAGAGGGCGTGTGGCTTCGAGCTTGGGGAGGACTGCGTTCACTTCGCGAGCGAACTGCTTGAAGATGCGTTGAGAGGCTGGGGCTTGAGCTCCGCCCAGGATGCAGGCGATCGCGCGCGGCTCTTGGAAGCCCCCAGCCCCCTCGTCCTGATGATGGTCCTCGTTTCTCCTTGGCTGCGGCGGCAGAGGAGGTAGGCCTGCGTTCCCTTGCGGGCGATCCTCGCGAGGCTGATCCCTCCAGTCTCCCTCGCGAGGCTGATCCTGCCAACGATCCTTGCGAGGTCGGTCGCGCCACCCCTAGCGAGGGCCGCGGTCTTCCCAGCGTCCTGCGTTCCTTCCTCCTCCTCGGCCGTAGCCCCGGTCGTTGCGGTCAGGGCATCGGCCGATCCTTCGTTCTCGCACAGCTCGGAGCTCTTGACACTCGTTGGTGTTGTGGGTGTGGAGGTCGTGGTACACAGCATCGGCGCCCTTGGAAGACTCGGGCTGATCTACGCCCGCTTGGTGTGCAGTTACGCAGCGAGCATGGCAGCCCCTTGCGCTTCACATCCTTGGCCTTGGGTTTCTTCTCTTACGGGTCAGCGGGCAGGTCGAGGAGGAAGACGCCTTCCTCAGCTACTGGCGCACTTGGTCGCCAAGTTGAACAGCTCCAAGGAAGTGCATAGGTCTTCATGCATCGCCAGCTCCTCCTTCATCTTGACGTCGCGCTGCCGTCGGAGAAAGGCTGAGATGATGGCCTCCTCGATCACCTTGGGAATCTTGAGGCGTGCATTGTTGAAGCGCTGGATGTACTTCGCAGGTCTCCCCGGTCTTTGCTTGATGCGCGCATGTCGCTCCTGCAGCGGTGACGGTCGCGAGTACCTTGGAAGTTGGCGATGAAGCGGGTGCGCATCTCGTCCCCAGGAGGAGATCGTGCGAGGCTGTGTTCAGAGCCAGTGTGGGCCCGTCTTTTAGTGCCATGGGAAACCAGTTCGCCATGACCTTCTCGTCCCGTTGGTGGCCGAT
The DNA here is from genome assembly GCA_021605145.1 of Aegilops bicornis. Taxonomy (NCBI): domain Eukaryota; kingdom Viridiplantae; phylum Streptophyta; class Magnoliopsida; order Poales; family Poaceae; genus Aegilops; species Aegilops bicornis. Next base: position 535,624,498 of record CM038671.1, on the reverse strand, counting down.
GCCCAGCTCGTGAGAGCTGGAGGAACTCGCAGTCGGCCGTGCCGTCATAGCGAGGAGGCAGGTCCGGCTTGAACTTGCCGGCCACGCGACAAGCTAGCTTCGGTGGTGAAGGCTCGGCAGCCCACCGTGGCCACGGAGGCCTTTGGTGACGAAGAGCTCGGTCTTGTGGGTCCCCATGCGCTGCAGCTGGGAGCAGCAGGGGTCTTGGCGTCTGCGGAGCAGGAACGATGGTTGCGGCGAGCCGGAGCAGGAGCACTCGGGCGGCTTCTTGTGGGCGAGGGACTTCTTGGCAGCTACTGCTCTTGCAGCCGGGCGCCGGACGGAGTGGGTTCCGCCCAGGGGCCACGCGCCTTGGGGCCAGGGCGCCTTCTTGAGGAGGAGGCGACTGAGGCGCCCTAGGAGCTTCATCGCCCGCGCGGGGCGGGGCGCGGTGCAGCGGGACGGACGACACGGGGAAGCCCCCTGCGGCACGGACGAGCTCGACGACGCGGTCGAGCCACTCTTCGTAGACGTCGTCGGCCAGGCGTGTAGCGCAGGAGCTCGTTTGCGCGATGGCGCAGCTCGAGCCTCCATGGTGTCTTGGAATGCGCGGGACGAGGAACCAGGTAGGCGAGTGAGGGAGTAGCGGTGCGTCTGTCTTGCCTCACGGACGGATCTTTGGGGCGATGCTTGCTGCTCGTTCCCATCGAGCAGTGGCGGCGTTGACGGCGGCGACGGGAACGACGTAGGGCGGCCGCCGACGGGGCTGCCGTCGGGCGACGCTGAAGCGAGAGCGGCCGGCGCCGGGCGCGGGCCCGACGAGCGTCAGACATGGATGCGATGGTCGGCGGAGAACAAGGCGGCGGAAGACAAATTCCGGCGCACCCCTACCTGGCGCGCCAAATGTCGGATTTCAGGTTCCAGCAGACCCTCTAGGTTCGAACACCTGAGTGCGCATGGAGATTTCGCCCCCTACCTACACACCTCGCCGCCTCGCTAGGATCTAAGCTATGAAAAGAGACATTAGTGGTTTATACTAGTTCGGGCCACCATTGTGGTGTAATACCCTACTCTAGTTTGTGGTGTGGTGGATTGCCTCTTGGGCTGATGGTGATGAACAATACAAGGAAGAACAGCCTCGCGAGGGTCTGTTCTTGGCTGGTGCGATGAACTGCTAGGGGGAGTTCAGTCGCTTCTCTCTCTCTCTCTCTCTCTCTCTCTCTCAGATCAGATCACCCGTCCCCTTATCTGTGGGTGGCTAGTCCTATTTATAGGCAAAGGCCCTGGGCCTCTTCCCAAATATTGAGCGGGAAGGGCGCCAACAATTGGCCATTTTGAAGGGGAACATCTGGTACACTTATCCTGACTAAAGTTGGTCCTCGCTGTCAAAGGCTACGGTGGTGGCCGCTTTGCTTGGGCTCCACAATGACTTCCTTCCTGCCGTTACGGTCTTGGTCTTGTTGCACCGAAATGGATGCCTTTGCTTGATGCTCTCGCCTGCGCTTGATCCCTTTGCACCAAAGAGGAAAGGAGGACACTGCGCGGACTGGCGCCCGCTTGGCTCCCTTGGTCATCATGGCTTGCGTCATGGGCACCTCGTGAGGTACCCGCCTTGATCTCTCCGCCTCCTCATGAGCCAGCCTCGACGAGGCCGTGCTCGAGGAAGCTTCCTGTCGTCGCCCCGCCTCATGAGGCTTGCCCCTCGCGAGGGTCTTGAGCTTGTGTTGATGAAGATGGGCCGTGATGGGCCTCCCCTTGAGCCACGCCGCAGGCCGCAGGCAGGCAAGTCTGGGGACCCCCGTTCCCAGAACGCCGACAACCGCCTCGGTTCCGGCCCAGAAAAATGCCCGACACCCCTTTTCCACTCTCTCCAGAGCCCATTTAGGTGCCTCCGCTATCATGAGATGATGTGTAGCGCGCGCCCTCATTACTTGATTGACAAGAATGAGCCTCCCCGGCCTCGTCACGAGACCCCTCTACCATCCAGGCAGGATGTGGAGAGCCGTGTCAACAATTGGCTGCCACTCTGACCTTTTGAGTTGCCTGATGCTAAGCTGGAGCCCAAGGTATTTGCATGGAAAGGTGTCGATTCTCCATGGCAGTGCAGACTTAACAAGCTTTCATCCTCATTTTCTGCTCTGATCAAGATTGCCGCAGATTTGGAATAGTTGACTTTGAGCCCAGATGCCACTCCGAATATAGCAAGGATTTCTTTAACGCACATGAGGTCTGGCCATGTTGGTTTTATGAAGAGCACCACATCATCAGCATACAGGGACAAGCGCTGCATTGGACTACATCCATTGATGGTACTAAGCACTCGTGCCTCATGCGCCTTGGAAATGATGGCCGTAAGCACGTCCATGGCAATAACAAACAGCAAGGGAGATATCGAGTCCCCTTGTCCCAGTCCTTTAGCGTGCATGAACTTGTCACCAGCACATCCATTCACAAGCACCCTCGAGCTAGCGGTGGTGAGGAAGATCGCAATCCAAGAGATCCAGCGCTCCGAGAAGCCCTTGGCTCTTAACACCTCAAACAGAAATGGCCATGCCAGCGAATCAAAAGTTTTGGTTATGTCAAGCTTGAGCATCACTCCCTTGGCTTTCCTCCTATGCATCGTGCGCACCATTTGCCGAACCAAGAGAAAGTTATCATGCAAGCATCTGCCCTTAATGAATGCGGACTGGTTCGTCTGTACAAGCTCTCCCATCTGCAGTCTTAGCCTGGCAGTCAACAGCTTGGAAGCTATCTTGGGCATACTGTGCACAAGGCAAATAGGTCGAAAGTCGAACACCGCGCATGCATCCGGTGTCTTCGGTATCAGGGTGATCAGAGCTTGGTTGAGCCTTCCAAATCCCCTTCCATTCCCAAGGAAAAACTTGTGAATCGCAGTAACTAGATCCACCTTGATAATCTCCCACGCTTTTTGAAAGAAAATGCCAATGAACCCGTCCGGCCCAGGTGCTTTATCCGAAGGCATATCCTTGATAACAGCCCAAATCTCATCCTCAGTGAACACGCGATCTTGGTCCGAAAGATCAATGGCCGTGACACCAAGCCCCTCCAAATCAAGTGTGAAATCTGGCTCCATCCTTGCCTAGCGAGGTCCTTATAAGCTTTGTAGAAGGCTTCCTCTTTGCCTTTTGATCCGTGATGATGCACCCATCCATGGTCAAGGAAGGGATGTAGTTTTTCATCGTCTCCCATTCGCTACTGTGTGGAATACTGCGTGTTAGCATCCCTTCTTGAAGCCATGTAATTCTTGACCTCTCGTCGCAATAGTCCTCTCTAGGGACGCCTTGACCCAAGTACAAGCTGTTTTAGGGTTAAATCTAAGCCATCTCTCCTCCTCAGTCAGACTACGACTCTCCTGAGCGCAATCAAACCACATGATGACTATGTTCACAATAGTAATTTGCAGCTTTATGTTCCCGATCTCCTTCTGCCCCCATCTAGCAAGTGCTCAGGCTGTGTTTCGTAGCATGATGTCTAAGCGCAAGAACGGGTCTGTGATATCCGGATCACAGACCCAGGCCTCCTTGACTACATCCAAAAATCCATCCATTTTGACCCAGAACTTTTCAAAACGGAACCTCCTTCTGGCATGCATGTGCTCCTCAAGAGCAAGATGGAGTGGGCAATGATCGGAGTGCTCGGTAGATATTGCTTGCAGGAAGCACTCCGGGTGGTCTAGCTCCCAATCTACGGAAGCAAAAGCACGGTCGATCTTTGTGAGCGTGGGCGTCTCCCTTTCGTTGCTCCACGTGAATTTGCATCCATGCAAAAAGAGCTCCTTGAGCGCATTATCATCCACAAAGCGCTTGAACTTCCCCATCATTCTCCTGTCCAAATTAGAGTTGTTTTTGTCTGCCGCAAAAAGGATGAGGTTGAAATCTCCCAAGTCGAGCCATGGCCCTGGACATAGGGATCTCCGCTCCGAAAGCTCATTGAGGAAGTTAATTTTGCGCTCATCTTCCTGAGGCCCATATACTACTGTGAGCCACCATGGCTCTCCCTCCTTGGGCAAGACGTACGCCGAAATGCTATGGGAGTCATTGACATAATTTGACAAGAGGACCCGTGTGATGTCCCATGCCACAAAGATACCGCCTCTCATGTCCGAAGCCGGTAAGTAAGTGAAACCATCATAGTTCGGCCCCATGCATTGCAAGATTACAAAAGTGTCCACCACCTCAAGTTTAGTTTCTAGGATATCAAACCCAAGATTCCAGACCACAATGATGCTCATCCTGTGGCTGAAAACATGAAGATCAGGAGAGACTTAGGGTTGAGGCTATGGAGAGAGTCACATCCATATGCCACCGGGGAGAAGGACTGTCAGAGATTACATGTTCCACACAAAGGAGCAGCAGGACTTCTATGAGACAATCTTGTTGGACAAAAAGCCCATAGTGTGTGATATGAGGTGGGTCGATCGACCTACATACAGGAAAATGAAGAACACTATCCTGAGTGTATGACAGCCTTCAAAGTGCATGTGGAGTTGCAGATTTTGTTGGGCGTAAGCTCACAAAGCTGGAATGACGAGCTCATTATGCAATTCTACTCCACAAAGCACATTTCTATCCAGATGGCGAGGATAGTTTGGATGTCTGAAGGACCGAGATACCAATCAACCATTGAGGAATGGGCAAGTCTGATCAATGCCCCAAAGCAGAGTGAAGATGACTTGGACGTTTATGCCAAGAAGAAGATGGATCATAACTCTATGTCACAGATGTACAAGGAGATCCCAGATGAAGCACTTGAGACTTTCAAGTTTGGATCAGTTCATTTTCTTCTCAGCTGTGGCTGCCAACGATCAATCGGATCCTAAGGAACACTCTGCTGCCCAAATCAAATTAACCACAACATGACCAGAGGGCATGCAATTAATTTGCTACACATTTTTGATGTGCCCCAGAAATTCAAGGTCATGAGCCTCATAGTTGAGACTATCAAGAGGACAGCAGCAGACCAAAAGAGAAGCTATGGATATGCCCCACAAATCCAGGAGTTGATTAACTCAAAATTGGGCACAGGGAAGTATCTGCTGGATAAGGAACACTTAGTTCTCTATCCTGACTTTGAGGACAATCAAGTTGTCATGACTGAGAATGAACCATCATCAGTACAAGCTCAAGAGAAGAAGGACAAAGCAAGGAAAGAGAAGGCTGCCAAGATGCCAACTCTAGCAGAGGCATCTGAGTACTTTTTGAAGAGCAAGCAGGACCAGCTTGGTTACTTGATAGCATCAACTCTGAGGATTGAGAAGGGGTTGGCCACCTAACTCAAAACCAGGAGAGCCTGGAAAGAATCATGGAACAAAAATTCTATGATCTTGATGTCAAAATGGCTGAGATTCAACAGGTTGTGGAGCAGCTACAGGATGACATGCGGAGAGGAAGGGCGAGGACAACAACTGATGCATTTGCCGGAGTGCCTCGAGCTCGGAGATCACCGGCAGAGAGCCGTGCAGAGACACGGAGTCACTTCATCTGCTCCAGCTACAGCTCCAAGACAACCAGCTCCAAAGCATCAACTCCATCACCGCTTCCACATCAAGCTCAAGTCTTCGTCCAAGGAGCCATCTCTACGCCACCAAATAGTAAGACCAAGCACTGAGAGACGATATAGTCCTATGCATTTTCTAGGAACTTTCTGGTAACTTGTTGCCAAAGGGGAGAAAATGTATAGATCATAGGGCTTCGAGAGAGAGTTTGCTTTTGTTCTCTCTTGTCTTCTTGGTTGAACTTTGTTTGCTTTTGATTGCTTGAGATACTATGCTATTATCTGTGAGACATTGATGATCATGTGTTTGATCATAAGCTACACTTATGCTTGTTATGATATTATCTTACTTACCCTTATATGATCATTCACTTTGCTTGGTGATGAGTGCATGTATTCAATCCTTATTATTTTGAGCGCTCCACCAAGATGTATGTGACATGGAAGAGTAACCCATGAGCCTAATTCCTTGTGCATTTGCAGTCCAAAGCAAATCTTAAAATATGCACAAATTTAGGGGAGCTCTTGCTTATCACATACTTCTCAAAGCGACGATGTTTTTCAATCTTATTATCATTTGTCGAAGCTTTGATCTATATGTTGTCATCAATTACCAAAAAGGGGGAGATTGAAAGTGCAACTATCCCTACGTGGTTTTGGTAATCCATAACAACATATAGCTCATTGAGCTAATGCTATTCCAAGACAAATATTTCAGGAAAGCTCAATGAATGGCATGGCATGGATGATGAAAGTGGATCCTCAAAATATTAAGGACAAAGGATTGGCTCAAGCTCAAAAGCTCAAGACTCTACATTTTACATTTTAGTGATCCAAGATCACATTGAGTCTATAGGAAAAGCCAATACTATCAAGGAGGGATGAGGTGTTGTTTAATGAGCCTCTTGCTTCATGTGCTTAGTGATATGCTCCAAAACCCTCAACTACTTTCTCACATCCACATATGACCTAAACCTAAAGTCAAACTCGGCCCCACCGATTCTTTCTATCCGGCGCCACCGAGTTCAAATGTCATAGCCACTGCCACAAACCCTAGGCAAAACGGTTTCACCGATAGGGATCTCGGTCTCACCAAGATAGGATTGTAATCTCTCTGTTTCCCTTCGTAACGTTTCGGTCTAACCAAAGTGAGCGATCGGTCCCACCGAGATTGCAATGTAAAATCTCTGTTTCCCTTTCGTAACTTTTCGGTCTCACCGAAAGAGCGAATCGGTCCCACCGAAGTTTACTGACCAACTCTACGGTTAGCTAATTACCAAAATCGGTCTCACCGAGTTTGTGTAATCGGTCTCACCGAGATTACGTTATGCCCTAACCCTAACCATATCGGTCCCTCTTGAGTTGCATGTCGGCCCCACCGAAAACCCTAACGGTCACTAGGTTTTCTTGAATCGGTCCGACCGAAGTTTCTTGATTCGGTCCCACCGAGTTTGGTAAATTGTGTGTAATGGTTAGATTTTGTGTGGAGGCTATATATACCCCTCCACCTCCTCTTCATTCGTGGAGAGAGCCATCGTAACAAACCTACACTTCCAACTTACCAGCCTGAGAGAGAACCACCTACTCATGTGTTGAGGCCAAGATATTCCATTCCTACCATATGAATCTTGATCTCTAGCCTTCCCCAAGTTGCTTTCCACTCAAATCTTTTTTCCACCAAATCCAAACCCTGTGAGAGAGAGTTGAGTGTTGGAGAGACTATCATTTGAAGCACAAGAGCAAGGAGTTCATCATCAACACACCATTTGTTACTTCTTGGAGAGTGGTGTCTCCTAGATTGGCTAGAGTGTCACTTGGGAGCCTCCGACAAGATTGTGGAGTTGAACCAAGGAGTTTGTAAGGGCAAGGAGATCGCCTACTTAGTGAAGATCTACCACTAGTGAGGCAAGTCCTTCGTGGGCTGCGACCATGGTGGGATAGACAAGGTTGCTTCTTCATGGACCCTTCGTGGGTGGAGCCCTCCTTGGACTCACAAGGCAACTGCTACCCCTTCGTGGGTTGAAGTCTCCGTCCCAACGTGGATGTGCGATAGCACCACCTATCGGAACCCACGACAAAAACATCCGTGTCTCCAATTGCGCTTGAATCCTCCAAACCCTTCCCCTTACATTCTTGCAAGTTGCATGCTTTAATTTCCATGCCTATATACTCTTTGCATGCTTGCTTGAATTGTGTGAAGATTGCTTGACTTGTTCGAAGATAGCTAAAATCTGCCAAAGTCTAAAATTGGTAAAAGGTTAGGTTTTTAATCGGTCAAGTAGTCTAATCACCCCCCCTCTAGACATACTTCAAGGTCCTACACTCCATCCTTTATATACGTGGCCAGGGGGCACCCCATAGACACAACAATTGATTATTGATCTTTTAGCCGTGTGCGGTGCCCCCCTCCACCATAATCCACCTCGGTCATATCGTAGCGGTGCTTAGGCGAAGCCCTGCGTCGGTAGCATCATCATCATCATCGTCATCATGCCATCATGCTGACGGAACTCTCCCGCAAAGCTCTGCTAGATCGGAGTTTGTGGGACGCCATCGAGCTGAACGTGTGCATAACTTGGAGGTGCCGTGCGTTCGGTACTTGGATCGGTCGGATCGTGAAGACGTACGACTAAATCAACCGCATTGTCATAACGCTTCCTCTTTCGGTCTATGAGGGTACGTGGACAACACTATCCCCTCTCGTTTCTATGGATCACCATGATCTTGCGTGTGCGTAGGAATTTTTTTGAAATTACTACGTTCCCCAACAGTGGCATCCGAGCCAGGTTTATGCGTAGATGTTATATGCACGAGTAGAACACAAGTGAGTTGTGGGCGATACAAGTCATCTTGCTTACCAGCATGTCATACTTTGGTTCGGCCGTATTGTTGGATGAAGCGGCCGGACCGACATTACCGCGTGCGCTTACGCCGAGGCGGTTCTCTACCGGCGTGCTTTGCACACATTGGCTGGCGGGTGTCGGTTTACGCAACTTTAGTTGAACCGAGTGTGACTATGCCGGTCCTTGAGAAGGTTAAAACAAGACTAACCTTGGACGAACTATCGTTGTGGTTTTGATGCGTGAGGTAAGAACGGTTCTTGCTCAGCCCGTAGCGACCCGTAAAACTTGCAACAACAAAATAGAAGACATCTAACTTGTTTTTGCAGGGCATGTTGTGATGTGATATGGTCAAGACGTGATGAGATATAAGTTGTTGTATGAGATGATCATGTTTTTTTGAAGTTATCGGCAATCGCGAAGCCTTATGGTTGTCTCTTTATTGCATAAGATGCAAGCGCCAAATAATTGCTTTACTTTATCGCTATGCGATAGCAATAGTTGCAAGAGCAATAGTTGGCGAGACGACCATGTGACGACACATTGATATAGATCAAGATGATGGAGATCATGGTGTCATGCCGGTGACGATGGAGATCATGAAAATGTTTTTAGAAGATGATGATGGCCATATCATGTCACATATTTTGATTTCATGTGATGTTTATCTTTTATACATCTTATTTTGCTTAGTTCGGCGGTAGCTTTATAAGATGATCTCTCACTAAATTTCAAGGTATAAGTGTTCTCCACGAGTATGCACCGTTCTGCGAAAGTTCTTCGTCTTTGAGATACCACGTGATGATCGGGTGTGATAATCTCTACGTTCAAATACAACGGGTGCAAGACATTTTTGCACATGCGGAATACTCATGTTAAACTTGACGAGCCTATCATATGCAGATATGGCCTCGGAACACCGGAGACCGAAAGGTCGAGCATGAATCATATAGTAGATAGATCAACATAGTGATGTTCACCATTGAAAACTACTCCATCTCACGTGATGATCGGACATGCTTTAGTTGATTTGGACCACGTGATCACTTAGATGATTAGAGGGATGTCTATCTAAGTGGGAGTTCTTAAGTAATATGATTAATTGAACTTTAATTTATCATGAACTTAGTCCTGATAGTATTTTGCAAATAATGTTATAGATCAATAGCTCGCGTTGTTGCTTCCCTATGTTTTATATATGTTCCTAGAGAAAACTAAGTTGAAAGATGATAGTAGCAATGATGCGGACTGGGTGCATGATCTGAGGTTTATCCTCATTGCTGCATAGAAGAATTATGTCCTTGATGCACCGCTAGGTGATGACCTAATGCGAGGGGAAGCGGATGTAGGCGTTATGAGCGTTTGGCTAGCTCAATATGATGACTACTTGATAGTTTAGTGCACCATGCTTAACGGCTTAGAATCGGGACTTCAAAGACGTTTTGAACTTCATGGATCATATGATATGTTCCAGGAGTTGAAGTTAATATTTCAAGCAAATACCCGAGTTAAGAGATATGAAGTCTCCAACAAGTTCTATAGCTAAAAGATGGAGGAGAATAGCTCAACCGGTGAGCATGTGCTCGGTTGTGCAGGTACTACAATTGCTTGAATCAAGGGGGAGTTAATCTTCCAGATAAGATAGTAATTGACAAAGTTCTCTAGTCACTATCACTAAGTTAATAGAACTTCGTGATGAACTATAATATGCAAGGGATGACAAAAACAATTCCCAAGCTCTTCGCGATGCTAAAATCGGCGAAGGTAGAATTCAAGAAAAACATCAAGTGTTGATGGTTGACAAGACCACTAGTTTCAAGAAAAGGGGCAAATAGAAGAAGGGGAACTTCAAGAAGAACGGCAAGCAAGTTGCTGCTCAAGTGAAGAAGCCCAAGTCTGGACCTAAGCCCGAGACTAAGTGCTTCTACTGCAAAGGAACTGTTCACTGGAAGTGGAACTACCCCAAGTAATTGGCGGATAAGAAGGATGGCAAAGTGAACAAAGGTATATTTGATATACATGTTATTGATGTATACTTTACTAGTGTGTATAGCAACCCCTCGGTATTTGATACTGGTTCAGTTGCTAAAAGAAGTAACGCGAAACGGGAGTTGCAGAATGAACAAAAACTAGTTAAGGGTGAAGTGACGATGTGTGTTGGAAGTTGTTCCAAGATTGATTGATCATCATCGCACACTCCCTACACTTTCGGGATTAGTGTTGAACCTAAATAAATGTTATTTGGTGTTTGCGTTGAGCATGAATATGATTTGATCATGTTTATTGCAATACGGTTATTCATTTAAGTTAGAGAATAATTGTTGTTCTGTTTACATGAATAAAACCTTCTATGGTCATACACCCAATGAAAATGGTTTGTTGGATCTCAATTGCAGTGATACACATATTCATAATATTGAAGCCAACAGATGCAAAGTTAACAATGATAGTGTAACTTATTTGTGGCACTGCCGTTTAGGTCATATTGGTGTAAAGCGCATGAAGAAAATCCATGCTGATGGGCTTTTGGAATCACTTGATTATGAATTAGTTGATGCTTGCGAACCATGCCTCATGGGAAAGATGACTAAGACTCTGTTCCCCGGAACAGTGGAGCGAGCAACAGACTTGTTGGAAATAATACATACTGATGTATGCAGTCGATGAGTGTTGAGGCCAAGGGCGAATATCGTTATTTTCTGACCTTCACACATGATTAGAGAAGATATGGGTATATCTACTTGATAAAACATAAATCTGAAACATTTAAAAAGTTCAAATAATTTCAGAGTGAAGTGGAAAATCATCGTAACAAGAAAATAAAGTTTCTACGATCTGATCATGGAGGAGAATATTTGAGTTCTGAAGTTTGGTCTTCATTTGAAACAATGCGGAATAGTTTACGCAACTCACGCCGCCATCTGGAACACCACAGCATAATTGTTGGGGAACATTGCGAAAATAATAAAATTTTCCTCACGGTTTCACCAACATCTATCTATGAGTTCATCTAGCAACGAGTGATAGGAGTGCATCTACATACCTTTTAGATTGCGGCGGAAGGCGTTCAAGAGAAACGGGGTTGAGGGAGTCGTATGCCGTCGTGATCCAAATCACCGATGACCGAGTGCCGAATGGGCGGCACCTCCGCGTTCAACACACGTCTGGTTGGGAAAGGCGTCTCCTCCTTCTTGATCCAGCAAGGGGAAGGAGAGGTTGATGGAGATCCAACCGCAGCCACGGCGTGGTGGTGGATGCAGCGAGGATCCCGGCGGGAGCTGCCAAGCTCTCTGGAAGAGAGGTGTAGCAAGGGGAAGGGAGGCGCCAAGTGCAGCAGTGCGGCTGCCCTCCTCCCCCTCTATATATAGTGTCCCCAGGGGGGCGGCCCTAGGAGATTGAATCTCCAAGGGGCGGCGGCGGCCAAGGGGGTGCCTTGCCCCCCAAGGCAAGTGGAGGCGCCCCCTCCCCTAGGGTTCCCAACCCTAGGCGCAGGGGGGCCCAAAGTGAGGCGCACCAGCCCACCGGGGCTGGTTCCCCTCCACTTCAGCCCATAGGGGCCCTCCGGGATAGGTGGACCCACCCCGATGGACCCCCGGGACCCTTTCGGTGGTCCCAGTACAATACTGGTGACCCCCGAAACTTTCCCGATGGCCGAAACTTGACTGCCCATATATAATTCTTTACCTCCGGACCATTCCGGAACTCCTCGTGACGTCCGGGATCTCATCCAAGGGACTCAACAACTTTCGGTTTGCTGCATACTCATATCTCTACAACCCTAAGCGTCACCGAACCTTAAGTGTGTAGACCCTACGGATTCGGGAGACACGTGGACATGACGAAGACGACTCTCCGGTCAATAACGAACAGCGGGATCTGGATACCCATGTTGGATCCCACATGCTCCTCGATGATCTCAGCGGATGAACCACGATGTCGAGGATTGAAACAACCCGTATACAATTCCCTTTGTCAATCGGTACATTACTTGCCGAGATTCAATAAATCGGTATCCCAATACCTCGTTCAATCTCGTTACCGGCAAGTCACTTTACTCATCTTAGTAATACATGATCCCGTGACCAAACACTTGGTCACTTTGAGCTCATTATGATGATGCATTACCGAGTGGGCCTAGAGATACCTCTCCGTCATGCGGAGTGACAAATCCGATCTCGATCCGTGTCAACCCAGCAGACACTTTCGGAGATACCCGTAGTATACCTTTATAGTCACCCAGTTACGTTGTGACGTTTGGTACACCCAAAGCACTCCTACGGTGTCCGGGAGTTACACGATCTCATGGTCTAAGGAAAAGATACTTGACATTGAAAAGCTCTAGCAAACGAACTACACGATCTTGTGCTATGCTTAGGATTGGGTCTTGTCCATCACATCATTCTCCTAATGATGTGATCTCGATTATCAATGACATCCAATGTCCATAGTCGGGAAACCATGACTATCTGTTGATCAACGAGCTAGTCAACTAGAGGCTCACTAAAGGGGACATGTTGTAGTCTATATATTCACACGTGTATTACGATTTCGGATAATACAATTATAGCATGAATAAAATACAATTATCATGAACAAGGAAATATAATAATAATCATTTTTATTATTGCCTCTAGGGCATATTTCCAACAGTCTCCCACTTGCACTAGAGTCAATAATCTAGTTACATTGTGATGAATCGAACACCCATAGAGTTACGGTGTTGATCATGTTTTGGTCGTGGAAGAGGTTTAGTCAGCGGATCTGCGACATTCAGATCTGTATGCACTTTGCAAATTTCTATGTCTCCATCTTGAACATTTACGAATGGAGTTGAAGCGGCGCTTGATGTGCACTGGTCTTCTTGTGAAACACAGGCTCCTTGGCAAGTGTAATAGCTCCGGTGTTGTCCGCGAGAAGAGTTTGATCGGCCCCGACACATTGGGTATGATTCCTAGGTCGGTGATGAACTCCTGCACCCAAATTGCTTCATCGCGCGCCTCCGAGGCTGCCATGTACTCCGCTTCACATGTAGATCCCACCACGGCCTTTCTTTGCGGTTGCACCAGCTCTTGCTCCACCATTCAACATATACACGTATCCGGTTTGTGACTTTGAGTCATCCGGATCTGTGTCGAAGCTAAGCGTCGGCGTAACCCTTCTGACGAGCTCTTACGTTACCTCCATAAACGCGAAAATATGTCCTTAGTCCTTTTCGTGTGCCAGGATATTCTTGACCCATTGTCCGGTGTTCCTTGCAGGATTACTTTGGTACCTTCCTACCAAACTTACGGCAAGGTTTACATCAGTCTGGTACACAGCATGGCATACATAATAGACCCTATGGGTGAGGCATGAGGATGACACTCATCTCTTCTATATCTTACGCCGTGGTGGGACATTGAGTGAGCTCAATTTCACACCTTGCAACACAGGCAAGAACCCCTTCTTAGGCCTGATCCATATTGAACTTCTTCAATATCTTATCAAGGTATGTGCTTTGTGAAAGACCTATGAGGCGTCTCGATCTATCTCTATAGATCTTGATGCCTAATATATAAGCAGCTTCTCCAAGGTCCTTCATTGAAAAACTCTTATTCAAGTAGGCCTTAATCTTTGTCCAAAAGTTCTATATCATTTCCCATCAAAAGTATGTCATCTACATATAATATGTGAAATGCTCTGAGCTCCCACTCACTTTCTTGTAAATGAGGCTTCTCCATAAGTCTGCATAAACTAAACACTTTGATCATCTCCTCAAAGCAAATGTTCCAACTCCGAGATGCTTGCACCAGCCCATAAATGGATCATTTGGAGCTTGCATACCTTGTTAGCATTCTTAGGGTCGACAAAACCTTCCGGCTGCATCATATACAGTTCTTCCTTAAGATAACCATTAAGGAATGCCGTTTTGATGTCCATTTGCCATATCTCATAATCATAGTATCACGGCAATTGCTAACATGATTGAGACGGACTTCAGACTTCGCTACGGAGAGAAAGTCTCATCGTAGTCAACCCCTTGAACTTGCCGATAACCCTTAGCGACAAGTCGAGCTTTATAGATGGTAACATTACCATCCGCGTCCGTCTTCTTCTTATAGATCCATTTGTTTCCTATCGCTCGCCAATCATCGGGCAAGTCTGTCAAAGTCCATACTTTGTTTCCATACATGGATCCTATCTCGGATTGCATGGCTTCAAGCCATTTGTTGAAATCTGGGCCCGCCATCGCTTCTTCATAGTTCGAAGGTTCACCGTTGTCTAACAACATGATTTCCGGAGACAGGGTTGCCATACCACTGCGGTGTGGAGCGTGTCCTTGTGGACCTCTGAAGTTCGTGAGCAACTTGATCCGAAGTACCTTGATCATCATCATTAATTTCCTCTCCGATCGGTGTAGGCACCACAGAACATTTTCTTGAGCTGCACTACTTTCCGGTTCAAGAGGTAGTACTTCATCAAGTTCTACTTTCCTCCCACTTACTCCTTTCGAGAGAAACTCTTTTCGAGAAAGGATCCGTTCTTGGCAACAAAGATCTTGCCTTCGGATCTAAGGTAGAAGGTATACCCAATGGTTTCCTTAGGGTATCACTGTGAAGACGCATTTTCCGACTTGGGTTCGAGCTTTTCGGGTTGAAGTTTCTTGACATAAGCATCGCATCCCCAAACTTTTAGAAAGCGACAGCTTAGGTTTCTTCCCAAACCATAATTCATACGGCGTCGTCTCAACGCAGTTTAGGCGGTGCCCTATTTAAAGTGAATGTAGCTGTCTCTAGAGCGTATCCCCAAAATGATAGCTGTAAATCAGTAGAGACATCATAGATCGCACCATATCCAATAGAGTGCGATTACGGCGTTCGGACACACCGTTCTGTTTGAGGTGTTCGGTAGCGTGAGTTGTGAAACGATTCCACATTTCCTTAAGTGTGCCAAATTCGTGACTTAAATATTCTCCTCCACGATCGATCGTAAGAACTTTATTTTTTCGGTCCACGTTGATTCTCTACCTCATTCTGAAATTCCTTGAACTTTTCAAAGGTCTCAGACTTGTGTTTCATCAAGTAGACATACCCATATCTACTTAAGTCATCAGTGAGAGTCAGTACATAACGATATCCTCCGCGAGCCTCAACGCTCATTGGAATGCACACATCAGTATGTATGATTTCCAATAAGTTGGTTGCTCGCTCCATTGTTCCGGAGAACGGAGTCTTGGTCATTTTGCCCATAAGGCATGGTTCGCATGTGTCAAATGATTCATAATCGAGAGACTCTAAAAAGTCCATCGGCATGGAGCTTCTTCATGCGCTTGACACCAATGTGACCAAAGGCGGCGGTGCCACAAGTATGTGGGACTATCGTTATCAACTTTACATCTTTTGGTATTCACACTATGAATATGTGTAACATCACGTTCGAGATTCATTAAGAATAAACCATTGACCATCGGAGCATGACCATAAAACATATCTCTCATATAAATAGAACAACCATTATTCTCGGATTTAAATGAGTAGCCATCTCGTATTAAACGAGATCCACGATACAATGTTCATGCTCAAACTTGGCACTAAATAACAATTATTGAGGTTTAAAACTAATCCCGTAGGTAAATGTCGAGGTAGCGTGCCGACGGCGATCACATCGACCTTGGAACCATTCGGCAGCGCGCCGTCACCTCGTCCTTCGCCGGTCTCCGCTTATTCGCAGCTCACTGCTTTGAGTTACAAATATGAGCAACGGCACGGTATCAAATACCCGGGAGCTACTACGAGCATTGGTAAGGTACACATCAATTATATGTATATCACATATACCTTTAGTGTTGCCGGCCTTCTTATGCGCTAAGTATTTGGGGTAGTTCGCTTCGATGACCCTTCCCTTTGCAATAAAAGCACTCGGTCTCGGGCTTGGGTCCATTCTTTGACTTCTTCGGCAAGCTTCTTACGGTAGCGGCAACATCCTTGCCGTCCTTCTTGAAGTTCTTCTTACCCTTTCCTTCTTGAACTTAGTGGTTTTATTGACCATCAACACTTGATGTTCCTTCTTGATTTCTACCTCTGCTGACTTGACATTGAAAATACTTGAGAATAGTTTTCACCATCCCACGCATATTGTAGTTCATCACAAAGCTCTTGCAGCTCGGTGGAAGCGTGAAGGATTCTATCATTGACCGCCTCGTCAGGGAGGTTAATGTCCGGTGAGACGGCGGTTGTGCAACGAGACATTTTGAGTATGTGCTCCTTGTGAACTATTTTCCTCCATCTTACAACTATAGAACTTGTCGGAGACTTCATATCTCGACCGGGCGTGAGCTTGGAAAACCATTTTCAGCTCCTCGAACATCTCATATGCTCCGTGTCGCTCAAAATGCTTTTGGAGCCCGGTTCTAAGCTGTAAAGCATGCCGCACTTTGAACGAGGGAGTAATCATCGGCCGCGTGACTGCCAAGCGTTCATAACGTCTTGGTTCTCCTGATGGGTGCTTCACCTAAGCGGTCCTTCTAGGACATATGCTTTCTTGGCAGCTATGAGGATGATCCTTAGGTTCCGTACCCAGTCCATATAGTTGCTGCCATCATCTTTCAGCTTAGTTTTCTCTAGGAACGCGTTGAATTTCATGTTGACATGAGCGTTGGCCATTTGATCTACAAGACATTTCTGCAAAGGTTTTTAGACTAAGTTCATGATAATTAAGTTCATCTAATCAAATTATTTAATGAACTCCCACTCAGATTAGACATCCCTCTAGTCATCTAAGTGATACATGATCCGAGTTGACTAGGCCGTGTCCGACCATCACGTGAGACGGACTAGTCATCTTCGGTGAACATCTCCATGTTGATCGTATCTTTCATACGACTCATGTTCGACCTTTCGGTCTCTTGTGTTCCGAGGCCATGTGCATACATGCTAGGCTCATCAAGTTAACCTAAGTGTTTTGCATGTGTAAATCTGTCTTACACCCGTTGTATGTGAGCGTTAGAATCTATCACACCCGATCATCACGTGGTGCTTGAAACAACGAACTGTCATAGCAGTATACAGTTAGAGGAACACTTTCTTGAAATTATTATGAGGGATCATCTTATTTACTACCATCGTTCTAAGTAAACAAGATGCATAAACATGATAAACATCACATGCAATCAAATAATAGTGACATGATATGGCCAATATCATATAGCTCCTTTGATCTCCATCTTGGGGCTCCATGATCATCTTGTCACCGGCATGACACCATGATCTCCATCATCATGATCTCCATCATCGTGTCTCCATGAAGTTGCTCGCCAACTATTACTTCTACTACTATAGCTAACGGTTTAGCAATAAAGTAAAGTAATTACATGGCGTTAAATCATTGACACGCGGGTCATACAATAATTAAGACAACTCCCATGGCTCCTGCCGGTTGTCATACTCATCGACATGCAAGTCGTGATTCCTATTACAAGAACATGATCTCATACATCACAATATATCATTCATCATTCATCACAACTTTTGGCCATATCACATCACAAGGCAATTGCTTTGCAAAAACAAGTTAGGCGTCCTCTAATTGTTGTTGCATCTTTTACGATAATGCAAAAGGGTTCTAGCAAGAGCGTTTTCTTACCTCTGAAAAAATCCACAACGTGATTTGTCAACTTCTATTTACCCTTCATAAGGACCCTTCTCATCGAATCCGCTCCAACTAAAGTGGGAGGCAGACACCCGCTAGCCACCTTATGCAACTAGCGCGCATGTCGGTCGGTGGGACCTGTCTCACGTAAGCGTCGTGTAAGGTCGGTCCGGGCCGCTTCATCCCACAATACCGCTGAAGCAAAATAAGACTAGTAGCGGCAAGAAAGTTGACAACATCTACGCCCACAACAAATTGTGTTCTACTCGTGCAAAGAGAACTACGCATAGACCTAGCTCTGATACCACTGTTGGAGAACATTGCAGAAAATAAAAAAATTCCTACGGTTTCACCAAGATCTATCTATGAGTTCGTCTAGCAACGAGTGATAGGAGTGCATCTACATACCTTTATAGATCGCGAGCGGAAGCGTTCAAGAGAACGGGGTTGAGGGAGTCGTACTGCCGTGATCCAAATCACCGATGACCGAGTGCCGAGCAGACGGCACCTCCGCGTTCAACACACGTGCGGTTGGGAAGGCGTCTCCTCCTTCTTGATCCAGCAAGGGGAAGGAGAGGTTGATGGAGATCCAGGCCTGACAACGGCGTGGTGGTGGATCTGGCGAGGATCCCGGCGGGGCTTCGCCAAGCTCTCTAAGAGAGAGGTGTAGCAAGGGGGAAGGAGGCGCCAAGTCCAGCAGTGCGGCTGCCCTCCCTCCCCCTCTATATATAGGGTCCCCTGTGGGCCGCCGCCCTAGGAGATTGAATCTACAAGGGGCGGCGGCCAGAAGTGCCTTGCCCCCAAGGCAAGTGGGCGCCCCCTCCTAGGGTTCCCAACCCTAGGCGCAGGAGGGGCCCAAAGGCGCACCAGCCCACCAGGGGCTGGTTCCTCCCACTTCAGCCCATGGGGCCCTCAGGATAGGTGGCCCCACCGGTGGACCCCGGGACCCTTCCGGTGGTCGGTACAATACTGGTGACCCCGAAACTTTCCCGATGGCGAAACTTCGACTTCCCATATATAATTCTTTACCTCTGGACCATTCCGGAACTCCTCGTGACGTCCAGGGATCTCATCCAGGACTCGAACAACTTTCGGTTTGCTGCATACTCATATCTCTACAACCCTAAGCGTCACAGAACCTTAAGTGTGTAGACCCTACGGGTTTGGGAGACACGTAGACATGGCCAGAGACGACTCTCCGGTCAATAACCAACAGCGGGATCTGGATACCCATGTTGGCTCCCACATGCTCCTCGATGATCTCATCGGATGAACCACGATGTCGAGGATTGAAACAACCCCGTATACAATTCCCTTTGTCAATCGGTACATTACTTGCCCGAGATTCAATCGTCAGTATCCCAATACCTCGTTCAATCTCGTTACCGGCAAGTCACTTTACTTGTACCGTAATGCATGATCCCGTGACCAAACACTTGGTCACTTTGAGCTCATTATGATGATGCATTACCGAGTGGGCCCGGAGATACCTCTCCGTCATGCGGAGTGACAAATCGATCTCGATCCGTGTCAACCAGCAGACAGTTTCGGAGATACCCGTAGTATACCTTTATAGTCACCCGATTCACGTTGTGGCGTTTGGTACACCCAAAGCACTCCTACGGTGTCCAGGAGTTACGATCTCATGGTCTAAGGAAAAGATACTTGACATTGAAAAGCTCTAGCAAACGAACTACACGATCTTGTGCTATGCTTAGGATTGGGTCTTGTCCATCACATCATTCTCCTAATGATGTGATCTCGTTATCAATGACATTCAATGTCCATAGTCAGGAAACCATGACTATCTGTTGATCAACGAGCTAGTCAACTAGAGGCTCACTAGGGACATGTTGTGGTCTATGTACTCACACGTGTATTACGATTTCCGGATAATACAATTATAGCATGAATAAAAGACAATTATCATGAACAAGGAAATATAATAATAATCCTTTTT
Organism: Aegilops bicornis; assembly: GCA_021605145.1. Lineage (NCBI taxonomy): Eukaryota > Viridiplantae > Streptophyta > Magnoliopsida > Poales > Poaceae > Aegilops > Aegilops bicornis. The sequence continues at coordinate 535,604,578 of CM038671.1, read as the reverse complement.
ATTATTGCCTCTAGGGCATATTTCCAACAATAATGGTGTGTCCAGACATCGTAACCGTACTTTATTAGATATGGTGCAATCTATGATTTCTCTTACCGATTTACCACTATCGTTTCGGGGTTATGCATTAGAGACTGCTGCATTCACGTTAAATAGGGCACCATCTAAATCCGTTGAGACGACACTATATGTACTGTAGTTTGGTAAGTGAGGGAGTCCCGGACTAGGGGGTGTCCGGATAGCCGGACTATCGTCACGGCCGGACTCCAAGACTATGAAGATACAAGATTGAAGACTTCGTCCCGTGTCCGGATGGGACTTTCCTTGGCGTGGAAGGCAAGCTTGGCGATACGGATATGTAGATCTCCTACCATTGTAACCGACTACGTGTAACCCTAACCTATCCGGTGTCTATATAAGCCGGAGGGTTTTAGTCCGTGGGGACGAAGAACAATCATACCATAGGCTAGCTTCTAGGGTTTAGCCTCCTTGATCTCGTGGTAGATCTACTCTTGTACTACCCATATCATCAATATTAATCAAGCGGAGTAAGGGTATTACCTCCATCGAGAGGGCCGAACCTGGGTAAAAACATCGTGTCCCTTGTCTCCTGTTACCATCCGCCTAGACGCATACGATTCGGGACCCCCTACCGAGATCCGCGGTTTGACACCGACATTGGTGCTTTCATTGAGAGTTCCTCGGTGTCGTCACCGATAGGCCCGATGGCTCCTTCGATCATCAACAATGATGCGGTCCAGATGAGACTTTTCTCCCGGACAGATCTTCGTGTTCGGCGGCTTTACCTTGCTTGAGGCCAATTAAGCAGCCATCCTGGAAGCGGTCGAAAGCTATGCCCCGGTATCGGGTCAGATTTGGAAGTTTGAACTATACGGCCGATATCCGCGGAGATTTGATCTTCGACGGATTCGAGCCACAGCCAAGCGTGCCGCACTGTCTCGATGGGCATGATCTAGCTCTGCAGCCGAGCGAAGGTGCTGGAGGCCGCACCAAGATCCGCTCGACCCTTAATCCGGGCGGATTCCCGATCGAGGGCGAGTGGTTGGACAACGCCTCGGGGCTACAATCTCTCGGCGATCGAGCCAAACTCCATCCCTGTCGCTGCGAAGACCTCGACTCCGGTGCGGACTCCTCTCCGGACTCGAACCCTCAGCGCCCCGCCAATCGAATCCGATTGGGCGCCGGTCATGGAGTTCCTGCCGCGGACATCTTTCGGCACTAGCCCTTTGGCGACATCCTGAATTCACTAAAGTCTCTCTCTTTATCCGTAGAGCCCTGGCGGACTACGGACAGGAAGGTTGGGATGCGGACGGCGAAGAAATTCAACGCCCACCCACCACCCACTTTGTAGCCAGCATCGATGATTTAACCGACATGCTAGACTACGACTCCGAAGACATCGACGGTATGGGCGGCGCGCAGGAGACGACCAAGACCCAACGCCTGGCAGTGGCAATCGGAAGGCCACCTCGTCATATGACATATACATGGTGGACATCCCAAAAGATGGGAGCAGCGATGGAACAACGGAGGATGACCCTCCAAGAAACAACAAAGCGCCGGCGTCGGGCGCCACTCTAAATCCCACCACAATAAAAGCGGTGATTCCGCACGGGAGATAATAACACCGGACAGGTCTGCGAAGAGAACCCTCCAAAGCGGGACTTCGGAGAAGGAGGGAGAAGCAAGTCCGCCTGACGGTCTTGCGCAGAGAAGAGAGGTCGAGGGCGATAATTATGCGCCTCCCTCCGAAGATGAGGCAAGTTTCCTCGACGACCAACGAATTTGTCGTGCACGAGAATCCCGCCGAACAGAGGCGTTTTCAAGCGCAGGCTTATAGCCACGACAAGCAGCCTCAAGAAAAAGCAGCAACAGTTTAGAGCTGATCAAGACCTGCTAGTGACGAGATGGATCAAGTCCTTGCAGCCGAAGAGTATGAACTCGAACGCCCCTCCAAAAGCTACCCCAAACGCAGGCCGTTGCCTCGGCTAGAGGAGGAAGCACCCAAGTCGCCAGCGCACAACATGGCAGACCGGCCACCCCGTGGCCGCGACAGAGAAGCCTCTCGGCCCTCCGCTCAAGCCACACCCCGACGCCGCTCAAAAAGTACCAAGGCAAGGGAAAACGTGCCGGACTTGCGAGATATATTGGAGGATAAGGCAAAACATACAAGATCGATCTCTGAGATCGCGTGGGCGCCAACAGCAGGATGATTACCGTCGCGCGGATCAAAGCAAACCGGCGGGCCGAACACGATGAGACAAAGCTCATATGAGCTACGTCATGATATAGCCCAATCTGAGGCGCCGCACCCACTATGCTTCACAGATGAAGTAATGGATCATCAAATCCCGAGGGCTTCAAGCCCGTAAACATCGAATCATACGATGGTACCCACAGATCCTGCGATGCGGATCGAGGATTATCACCTCCATATCCACATGGCCCGCGGTGATGATCTACACGCCATCAAATACCTCCCACTCAAGCTTAAAGGACCGGCTCGACATTGGCTCAATAGCTTGCCGTGAGAATCAATTGGTTGTTGGGAGGACACGGAAGCTGCATTCCTTGATAACTTCCGGGGCACATATGTGCGACCACCGACGCCCGATGACCTTAGCCACATAATTCAGCAGCGGAAGAATCGGCGGACAATTACGGACTCGGTTCCTAACAAAGGAAAATCAAATCGTTGTTGTCCGGGATGCGAGGCCCTTGCAGCCTTCAAACATAACTTTATCCGTGACGAGTGGCTTGCCGGCACCTAGGGCGGAAAAGCTGAAATCTATGGCAGCACTCACAACCCTCATGACTCGCTTTTGTGCGGGAGAGGACAAGCAGCTAGCTTCGAAGCAACAACTTGGCCAAACATCCTGATAGTCCGGATACCAAGGACAGCAATGGCGAATCGCGTCGCAACAAGAACAAGCGCCGCATTAATGGCGATATCTTGAAGATACGGCCGTCAATGCCGGATTCAGAGGCTCTAAACCGGTCGGTGGAAGAAGCCATTCAAAAGAAATTCCCAGGGCCGTCCAACTTGGACCGAATACTCGATCGCTTGTGCGGATACATGGCACCCAGAAAAAACCAGCCAATCACACCAACAGGGACTGTTGGGTGTTCAACAAGCGAGCAAGTTAAGTGCCGAACTCAATGACAAGGGGCTGCATAGCGATGACGAGGAAGAGCCCGGCCGCCCGAACAATAAAGGACGAAGTGTTTTCCTACACAAGTGCGGACGGTGAACATGATATCGCAACCCACATACCCAAAAGGGAGCGGAAGCATGCACTAAGGGGCGTATATGCGATGGAGCCGATCGCCCAAGTTCAACCCATGGTCTTCCTGCCCGATCACCTTCGATCGGAAGGGACCACCCCACTAGCATCCGTCCACGGTGGCTTCGCCGCATTGGTTACGGACCCAATTATCGACGGATTTCACCTCACGAGTCACGATGGGCCGGCGGCGGCAACTGAACACCTTTGCTCGAGGATACTGATGGGCAAAATGGGCATTGACCCTCAAGGATTAAACCTACAAAGGCGACCTTTAAAGGCGTCATACCGGTGTAGAGGCCAGTTATGCGGGCTCGGTTACACTCAGTGGTCTTCGGATCCCGGATAACTTCCAAAGCGAAGTGTTAATCTTCGACATCGTCCCATTCCATGGCGGCTATCATGCCTTTGCTCGGACGAACCGCATTTGCAAAGTTCAATGCGGTGCCGCACTACGCATACCTCAAGCTCAAGATGCCAGGCCCTCAAGGAGTAATCACGGTCAATGGAAACACCGAACGCTCTCTCCGAACGGAGGAGCATACGGCGGCCCTCGCGGCGGAGGTGCAAAGCAGCCTCTCACGGCAATTCTCGAGTCCGGCCACTAAGCGTCCGGACACCGCCAAGCGCGCCCGGAGTAACCTGCAACAAGACCACCTGGCACGATTCAAGCACGCGTAGCAATCCGGCCCCAACCCCAGCCCTCGCGAAATTGCGAAGCTAGTATTACGCATACATAATTACGCTCTGGAGATACCATGGGCATATGGGGAGGGGCACGACCACGACACGCCAAGAATGCGGCTCGACCGCACCAGGGGCTCCCGATTGTGTCATTCTTTTTTCTTTTTTTCTTTTCTTTTTTTCTTACTCTCAGGACTCCGTCTTACAGAAGTCATGTCCGGCACTAGAATCGCCGAACTCACGATGCAACAGCCAGGGAAGCAGAAAGCCACGTCAAGGGTTCAGGTGGTCTCTATTACGAGCATTATACCTGCTTTACATATCATCCCGCAGCTTACCCCGGGAGGGGGACATGTTAGATAGTCCCATTCCTTGCTTATCGCACTATTTGTATCGTTCTGCTTCCGTTGCAGTACCTTTTTGAATAAACAATACATAGCTTTTGCTTATTATTGCTCTACTACCTTTATATATACATATGTTCATTTCACGACATGTTGCAACCGTACACTTGGGTACGGCCAATACACCAGGGGCTTAAGTATCCCAAAATTATGGTGTGATAAGTCCGAACACTTTCACAAGTCGGCACCCGAACTTATAGCATTATATGAATTGGCTCGAATCATGTCTTGGGTCAATAGTTGGGTTTGACGGCTCCCGTGTTTTGGTACCTTACGTTCCGCTATATCGGCTAAGGTAGCACCGGGAGAACCATCGCGATTGTGCCCCGCTTATGCTTTGGGTCGAGCACCTCGAGAGAAAGCTAAAACTGACCGTCATGATAAGGCGAGAGCTGGTCACTGTTCGAGAGGTTTTTCGGGTCCCTAAAGACTTATGCCGCTTAGAGCGAGGAACCGAATTGTCCGCCAAGGCATGGATAAGCGCCCGAACTCGGTTTTCCGAATATTAGGGGCTTCGCCGAAATTTAAAATTATAGAATTCTATGGCTAAGTGAGAGTGTTCAAGCATTATAAGTCCGGTTGCCTTGTTCGTTGTGTTGGGCGCCTCCCTAGATGGACCCAAGAATGGGAACAAGAGTGCTCAAGTTTATCCCGAACACCCCACTTTCGTGGCATGGGGGCTGAAGCCAAGACTTGTCATCTCTCAAATTTGATAAGCGGCCGCACGAAGGTAATATTTTAAATTAATAAAGCGTTGCTTAGCGCATATGAACAAGTTTTCAGCGTCTGAGGATAACAAACGCGAGCCTATTCAAAAATTACATCCTTGGAGCAATCATCCGCTATTCGGCGGGCACCCTTCAGGAGGCCCTCATAGTACATTTCGGGCGTGCGATGCTCATGGCCCTTCGGTGGCCCGTCCGTCACGAGCTTCTCCGCATCCAGCTTGCCCCAATGCACTTTAGCACAGGCAAGGGCCCGACGGACCCCTTTAATGCAGACGGAGTGCTTGATGACTTCAAGCCGCGGACAGGCGTCCACCAGCTGCTGCACCAAGCTGAAGTAGCTCCCAGGCATGGCCTCCGATGGCCACAACCGCGCTATAAGGCCCTTCATGGCCTATTCGGCGACCTTGTGGAGCTCGACCAGCTGCTTCAGCTGGTCTCTTAGGGGCACCGGATGTCCGGCCTCAGCATATTGAGACCAGAACACCTTCTCCGTGGAGCTCCCCTCCTGGGCGCGGTAGAATGCGGCAGCATCAGACGCCTTTTCTGGGCAAATCTGCGAATGCTCTGGAGAACTCCGAATCCGGGTAAGTAATAGGTAATTGTCTTTTACATTCTTGCTTTGCATAAAGAATGCCTTACCCGCCGCTATCTTCTTTAAAGACTCAATTTCTTGGAGGGCTTTTTGGGCCTCGGCCTTAGCAGCTTTGGCACTCTCAAGAGCCGAGGTGAGCTCGGACTCTCGAGTCCTCGAGTCATGCTCCAAACCCTCGTGTTTTTCCACGAGAGCTTGGAGCTCTTGCCGTACCGTGGCCAGCTGCGCCTCTCCCTTCTCTCGCTCAGTGCGTTCCGTAGCCGCTTTGTTTTCGGCCACGGACACCGCTTCCTTCAGGGTCTCCACCTCGTTCGTGGCCCCTGCAGTACCCATGTTATTCCTATTATTTTTTGCAACCAAAACCTTTTCTATAAGGTATTTCTTTAATAAGGTATTACTTACCTTCCTTGTCCTCGAGCTGCTTCTTGGCTTGTCCGAGCTCGTTCTCGGACCGCTCGAGGTTCTGCTTCAATGCATTGACCTCCATGATCGGTCATGACAGAGGTCAAGCGCAGCCTGCATTCCCATATTGACATACTTATGTTAGACTCCTGCGTATATCTTTTAGATCCTTAGTCCGGCTTTTCTTTTGAACACCGAACTAAGCATCGAGAACTCTTGTCTATGCGGTAATATTTTTATATGTTTTAAACTTACCTCAAAGCCTGTTAGAAGGCTGGTATGCAGGCTTGGTCAGATCCGCTCTTGGCGGACTGAACTGTCCGGATCACCGCACTCATAACGATGCGGTGCTCCTTCGATGGAGGCGCCGTTGGCGCCTCGATGCTATCCGGTGCCTCCGGTTGGGCCGGAGGACACTGGCGTCTTATCCTTCTTGTGAAGGATCCGCTGTCCGGACTTGAACCGCTGATGGTTCCGCATGGAGTCCAGACGAGGGTCGGGCTTAGAGCCTGGGGTCTTGCCCTGCCGCGCTGAGTCCGGGAGGTCGCCTTGTGGCACCTCCTCCGCTACCTCCTCTTGACCAAGCCCCTTGGGGCCCCACCGCGTCGTCCGCAGCGTGAAAGCGAGGAGGCGGTCGGGCGAAGTACTCTCCATCTCCGGCGAGCCCAGGGACCCACTCGATGAATCGGCGAACTTGCCCTTGGGCGGGCTGCATGATTGTTCGGCATTAGAGAACACTATGCAATTATGAAAAAGCCGTGGGTATCCGGACACTTACGATCTCGCCAGGGGCTTGGCCCTTGTTGGCCAATCCTCCTCGTCGTCGTCGACGTTGGTGGAGAAGTCCGGAGGAAGGGTTCTTCCCTTCTTGGACCCTCCGGCCTCCCCCGTTGGGGCGGTCTCCCTTTTCTTCTCCTCCCCACTGGGAGGAGCTTCTTCTTCTTCCTCCTGCGTCCTCGGGGAGAAGATTACGCTTCATAATCTGACGGCACTGGCGTCGGGAGCTCCTTCGAGTTCCGTGGCCTCCTTCTTAGCCTTCTTCTCCGGCACCACATGGGGTGCCGAAGCCCAAGAGCCCGTTAATCAGGCGTCCTCCGGGTCTTCCGGCAAAGGAGCCGGACGGTTAATCTCCCGGACGTCTTCACCGATCTGTCAAAGATTAGGGAGTTTTAGATCCCGCGTAGAGTCCATCTATGAAAAAAGTGTCTCGTAAAGGGTAAAATAACTTACCTCGCCGGCTGGACGCCGCGAGCTGTATCCGCGATCTTTGGTAGCGGATGCTGGGGCTTTAGCGCCCTTGAACAGCACCTTCCAGGCATCTTCGTACGTAGTGTCGAAGAGCCGGCTCAAACTTCAGTCTTTGTGCGGATCGAACTCCCACAAATTGAAGGCCCGTTGTTGGCATGGGAGAATTCGGCGGATGAGCATCACTGGATTACGTCGACAAGCCTGAGATTCTTGTCCACCAGGTTTGGACGCATGTCAGGTCCGGATAGCTCTTCCGAATTCCCCACGTCGGGCCCATCTCTTTCCATGACGAGAGCCGTGTGGGGAAGCCAGATCTGAATTGGGGCCGCCACCCATTAAAGTCAGCGTGGCTCGGTGATGTAGAACCACCCGATTGCCACCCCTTTATTGTCTCCACAAAGGCCCTCGAGCCATAGGACCTTGGCCATCTTGCCAACCATGGCGCCTCAAGACTCTGCTTGTGGCCGCCCACTACCTTGTAGGACGTTGAAGATCTTCAGCCATAAGCGAAGTGGGGCTGGATGCAAAGGAAGGCCTCACACACGACGATAAACGCCGAGATGTTGAGGATGAAATTCGGGGCCAGGTCGAGGAAGTCCAGGCCATAGTAGAACATGAGCCCCCGGACAAATGAGTGAAGTGGAAAACCTAGTCCGTGGAGGAAGTGGGGTAGAAACACTACCCTCTCATGGGGCCCGGGGGTTGGAATAAGCTGCCCCGCATCGGGCAGCTTTGTCTGTGATGTTGCTTGGGACAAGTACCCGGCCTCCCGCAGTCTTGTGATGTGCCCCTCCGTGGCCGGAGGAGACCATCCACCTGCCTCCTGCTCCTTACATGGTTGGAGAAGGGTCGAGGTGGGATGTCTTGGACTTGGGCGCCTGGAGCTCGAGTCTTGTGAAATGGATAAGCAAAGGAGGAAGAAGGCGAGGTGAAAAGGTGGATCCTTATCCCTTATATGGACGGACGAAGCTATGCGTCCCCCACCAGCCTGGTAAAACTCGCTTATTTCCCAAGCGCCGTAATCGATGGCGCGGATGGGTTACCCACGTCCGTATTGATGAGAATCCCGGAATAACGGGGCACGATCTATGCTTTGATAAGACGTGCCAAGGAAACCGCCTCGCTAAACACACTGAGGTGAAACAGTAAAATCGATTCATATAAAGGCCTAGTCGTGGTGTGATGTCACGCCGCTGAATACGTCAGCAGATCTGTGCAAAAATTATTCTCTCTACGGTGTTATGTGGAACTTTTTTGCGAGCGGACACTATCCTTGTGTTCAAAACCTTCAATGAAGTATTCGGAGGAGGAACCCGCCTTGCAATGCCGAAGACAATATCTTGCGCACCGGACTCGTCATCATTGAAGCCTGGTTCAGGGGCTACTAAGGAGTCCGGACTAGGGGTGTCCGGATAGCCGGACTATCATCACGGCCGGACTCCAAGACTATGAAGATACAAGATTGAAGACTTCGTCCCGTGTCCGGATGGGACTTTCCTTGGCGTGGAAGGCAAGCTAGGCGATACGGATATGTAGATCTCCTACCATTGTAAACGACTGCATGTAACCCTAACCTATCCGGTGTCTATATAAACCGGAGGGTTATAGTCCGTGGGGCGAAGAACAATCATACCATAGGCTAGCTTCTAGGGTTTAGCCTCCTTGATCTCGTGGTAGATCTACTCTTGTACTACCCATATCATCAATATTAATCAAGGTGAGTAGGGTATTACCTCCATCGAGAGGGCGAACACAGGTAAAAACATCGTGTCCCTTGTCTCCTTTTACCATCCGCCTAGACGCACAGTTCGGGACCCCCTACCCGAGATCCGCCGGTTTTGACACCGACAGTAAGAAACAAAAGTTGTTGTTTCTTAAAGTTTGGAGTTGCAATGCTTATGTGAAAAGGTTTCAACCTGATAAGCTCGAACCCATATCGGAGAAATGCATGTTCATAGGATACCCAAAGGAGACTGTTGGGTACACCTTCTAATCACAGATCCAAAGGCAAAATATTCTTTGCTAAGAATGGATCCTTTCTAGAGAAGGAGTTTCTCTCGAAAGAAGTGAGTGGGAGGAAAGTAGAACTTGCCGAGGTAATTGTACCTTCTCCCAAATTGGAAAATAGTTCATCACAGAAATCAGTTCCAGTGATGCCTACACCAATTAGTGAGGAAGATTAATGATCATGATCATGAAACTTCAGATCAAGTTACTACCGAACCTCGTAGGTCAACCAGAGTACGGTCCGCACCAGAGTGTTTTTTTTTTTGCATGATTTCAAGATTTTGACCTGATTTATGAGAAAAGAACTTAGTCCGAAGAAGACAGTGGATGTTGATCCAGTAGCAAAATTGTGCTTCCTGTTGATTCCGGAAATAAAGAGAACCAACCAGATTGCCCCAGTGGATAAATAAGGAATACAGAAACAAAAACAGCATTGGACCGATGGATAATAGAACTAAGCTGGCCAAACGGTAATCCTATTCTGGAGGTCATGTTACTTGATCATGACGAACCTATGAACTATGAGGAAGCGATGATGAGCCCATATTCCAAAAAATTGTTTAAGGCCATGAAATCTGAGAAGGGATCCATGTGTGAGAACAAAGTATGGACTTTGGTTGACTTGCCCGATGATCGGCAAGCCATTGGGAATAAATGGATCTACAAGAGGAAGACGGACGCTGATAGTAGTGTCACTATCTACAAAGCTCGAATTGTTGCAAAATGTTTTCGACAATTTCAAGGTGTTGACTACGATGAGATTTTTCTCACTTCGTGCCGATGCTTAAAAGTGCAATGCGAATCATGTTAGTAGTTGCCGCATTTTATGTAATCTGGCAAATGGATGTCAAAACTGCATTCCTTAATGGATTTCTTAAAGAAGAGTTGTATATGATACAACCAAAAGGTTTTGTCGATCCTAGAGGTGCTAACAAAATGTGCAAACTCCAGCGATCCATCTATGGACTGGTGCAAGCATCTCAGAGTTGGAATATACGCTTTGATGAGTTGATCAAAGCATATAGTTTTATCTGAGACTTGCGGTGAAGCTTTGTATTTACAAGAAAGTGAGTGGGAGCACTACAACATTTACGATAAGTATATGTGAATGACATATTGTTGATCGGAAATAATGTAGAATTTTCTGGAAAGCATAAAGGAGTATTTGAAAGGAGTTTTTCAAAGAAAGACCTCGGTGAAGCTACTTACATATCGAGCATCAAGATCTATAGAGATAGATCAAGACGCTTGATAAGTTTTTTTTCAATGAGTACATACCTTGACAAGATTTTAAAGTAGTTCAAAATGGAGCAGTCCAAAGAAAGAGTTCTTGCCGTGTTACAAGGTGTGAAATTGAGTAAGACTCAAAACCCGACCCACGGCGAAGATACAAAGAAAATGAAAATGCGTTCCCTATGCCTCAGCCATAGGTTCTATAAAGTATGCCATGCGTGTACCGGATCTATTGTATACCCTAATCGAGTTTAGCAAGGAAGTACAATAGTGATCTAGGAGTAGATCCTTTGAACGATGGTCAAAATTATCCTTAGTGGAGTAAAGATATGTTTCTCGATTATGGAGGTGACAAAAGGTTCGTAAGTAAAGGGTTACGTCGATGAAAGTTTTGACAGCGATCCGAGATGACTCTAAGTCTCAATCTGGATACATATTGAAAGTGGGAGCAATTAGCTAGAGTAGCTCCGTGCGAGCATTGTTGACATAGAAATTTGCAAAATACATACGGATCTGAATGTTGCAGACCCGTTGACTAAACTTCTCTCACAAGCAAAACATGATCACACCTTAGTACTCTTTGGGTGTTAATCACATAGCGATGTGAACTCGATTATTGACTCTAGTAAACCCTTTGGGTGTTGGTCACATGATGATGTGAACTATGGGTGTTAATCACATGGTGATGTGAACTATTGGTGTTAAATCACATGGCGATGTGAACTAGATTATTGACTCTAGTGCAAATAGGAGACTGAAGGAAATATGCCCTAGAGGCAATAGTAAAGTTATTATTTATTTCCTTATTTCATGATAAATTTTTATTATTCATGCTAGAATTGCTTTAACCGGAAACATGATACATGTGTGAATACATAGACAAATAGAGTGTCACTAGTATGCCTCTACTTGACTAGCTCGTTGAATCAAAGATGGTTAAGTTTCCTAGCCATAGACATGAGTTGTCATTTGATTAATGGGATCACATAATTAGGAGAATGATGTGATTGACTTGAACCATTCCGTTAGCTTAGAACTTGATCGTTTAGTATGTTGCTATTGCTTTCTTCATGACTTACACATGTTCCTATGCCTATGAGATTATGCAACTCCCGTTTACCGGAGGAACACTTTGTGTGCTACCAAACGTCACAACGTAATCGGGTGATTATAAAAGGTGCTCTATGTGTGTCTCGAAGGTACTTGTTGAGGTGGCATATTTCAAGATTAGGATTTGTCACTCCGATTGTCCGAGAGGTAACTTTGGGCCCACTCGGTAATACACGTCACTATAAGCCTTGCAAGCATTGTAACTAATGAGTTAGTTGCGGGATGATGTATTACTGAGCGAGTAAAGAGACTTGCGATGCTTGAGATTGAACTAGGTATTGAGATACCGACGATCGAATCTTAGGCAAGTAACATACAAATGACAAAGGGAACAACGTATGTTGTTATGCGGTTTGACCGATAAAGATCTTTGTACAATATGTAGGAGCCAATATGAGCATCCAGTTTTCGCTATTGGTTATTTACCGGAGATGTGTCTCAGTCATGCTACATAGTTCTCGAACCCGTAGGGTCCGCACGCTTAACGTTCTGTGACGATTTGTATTATGAGTTATGTGATTTGATGTACTGAAGGTAGTTCGGAGTACCGGATGAGATCGGGTACATGGCGAGGAGTCTCGAAATGGTCGAGACGTAAAGATCGATATATTGGACGACTATATTCGGACATCGGAAAGGTTCCGAGTGATTCTGGTATTTTTGAGTACCTGGGAGAGTTACGGGAATTCGTATTGGGCCTTAATGGGCCATACGGAAAGGAGAGAAAGGCCTCAAGGGTGGTCGCACCTCCCCATGGACTGGTCCGAATTGGACTAGGGGAGGCGCCCCTTCCTTCCTTCTCCTTTTTCCTTCCCTTTCCTATTCCATGTGGGAGGTGGAATCCTACTAGGACTAGGGAGTCCCAGTAGGACTCCACACTTGGGCGCGCCCTATGAGGGCCGGCCTCCTCCTCCCTCCATCCATTATATACGTGGCCAGGGGGCACCCCATAGCCACAACAATTGATCATTGATCTTTTAGTCGTGTGCGGTGCCCCCTCCACCATAATCCACCTCGGTCATATCATAGCGGTGCTTAGGCGAAGCCCTGCGTCGGTAGCATCATCATCGTCGTCATCACGCCGTCGTCTTGGCCGGAACTCTCCCGCAAAGCTACGCTAGATCGGAGTTCGTGGGGCGCCATCGAGCTGAGCGTGTGCGAGAACTTCGGAGGTGCCGTGCGTTCGGTACTTGGATCGGTCGGATCGTGAAGACGCATGCGACTACATCAACAGCGTTGTCATAACGCTTCCGCTTTCGGTCTCACGATGGTGCGTGGACAACACTCTCCCTCTCGTTGCTATGGATCACCATGATCTTGCGTGTGCGTAGGAATTGTTTTTAAATTACCTACGTTCCCCCAACACCGACGACACCACGAGCACGCAGCGGAAGAGCCGCTTCCCACCGCATAGGCGCCCCGCCACCGCGCGTAATCTAAATTTGCCATGAAAAACATTCGGATTGCCATGCTTAAAAGCCGAATGTTTATCGCTTCGCTTATTTTAGATCGATCGTCAGATAATTTGAAGTCGGAGTCGACTGAAGCGAAATCTATGGTTTGATCAATTGAATGTTACGCTGAAGCCGTATCAAATTAAATATAAAACATCATCAAGCCACATGTATTCCTTGTCATCCAACGACCTGAACTGCTTCAATGTCGGCGCTCAACACGTTTAGCGTGCGATTAATTTCATGCCAAAAATAGTGCTAATCACATAATAACACGCAAATAATATCCTACTTAATATTCGCATGCACTTAATATACTTCCAAATTAACGCACGCATTACACACACAAGCTAGTGCTGCTAGCACGCGGAAATCGGTGCCGTAACTTGTGAGCGCGTCCAGATATGGTCAATCGGCAACATCGCCCATGAAGTTCTTCGTGTTTGCCCGTGCGTCTAAACTCAGAAGGTGAGGAGAGAGATAGCACAAATTGAACCCAACATTTTGTTAAGGCGAGTAGTACTAAAAATAATATTACATGTTATCCATTAAATAGGCCGTGGTAATATAAAAACATTATGTGAACAAAGGGAGGTACAACAAACATTGATGTTCTACATATGTTGCCTATTGACGTGCGGCTTGAAGGCCCTGGTCGCATGTTCGATCATCGTCCTTTATTTTTTAATTTGTATATGGGTCCAAATTTGTTTCATGACATGTGGGCCCCTTGGTGTGTAGTTTGTAGCACTTTAATTTATGGGTCGAAATTTATTCCATTCCAAGTGGACTATGGGTGTGTAGTTTTGTAGCTTATTTATAATAATTAAAGAGAACAACAGAGTTTTTTGCAATAATACCATGGTGCGACGTTGAAGGCGAGAAAGGACGTAAGTAGAGAGCGATGACCGAGCCAGAGGAAAATCAACTAGGGAGTTATGGGTTGCAACAGTGTTTGGAGTAGTTGTGGGCGAATGCTACAAAAATATAATCTAAACCGACCGGAATAAATGCCTACACAAATTAATCCAAGGTTGGAGTGCCCCTTGAAATGTAAATAGCTCCGGATTTGTGAGGGATGGAGAGGTTCAATGTGTGGAAGACACGGCGTGAAAAAGCGAGGTCAATCGAGAGACATATAGATAGAGAGACAAAGTGAGTATGGTCCGACATTCATTGAATAGATATATATATGCTCTGGAGAGATATTATCCGATTGAGCTTTTGGCAAGGGTGAGGGCTGTAAAATAGAGCTTGAGAGATGATCCAATCACAGACGTGTAGATACATTTTGTGCGTGGGAGGAAGCAAGGTCAATTGATCACATAGGGTCGTCGTGCGATCGAAAGAGTGAGACGGGTTGGAGAGAGTGACCTAGATAGACAATGTGCGTGAAAGAGTATACAATGTGAATAAGTTGAATTGGGCTCAAACATGGTGATATATCATTTTTTTTCCGAGAAAGAGTGAGGTCAATCGAGACATACAAATAAAGAGACAGAGAGAGGGAGATAGAGAGGGGGAGAGAGAGCGAGAGAGAGAGAGAGAGAGAGCATGGCCCGCCATGAGGTCAAAAGACTGGGGGCGACTTCGATGGACTGACCTAGATAGACAATAACCGTGAGAGAGTATAGAGTGTGTCGATCGAGGCCCGAACAGGGAGATATATCATTTGTGTGTGAAAGAAAACGAGGTTAAACGAGACTCAGATAAAGAGAGCGAGATTGAGCGAAGTGTGGCCACCGTCTTGGAAGAAAAGAGTGAGACAGTCTCGAGGGAGTGACCTAGATAGACAACGTGATGCGTGCGCCACGAGAGGTTGGGGGGCTAGATAGGCAATGCATGTATTTAGCGCGAGAGGGTGAAAGGGAGAGGGAGAGAGAGAGAGCTCGGCATGGGGTGCAATGGCGGGCGTGTGAGGTAAATACATTTGGTAACAACTAGTCTGACTACACGTCCTCATATAACATATCAAAGACGCACCATCTTACCAGATTAACCATTCGACTTACCAATGCAGTGTGGGAAGAAAGAAGTATTGGGACTGCGTATCCAAGCAATTGATGCCATGGACTCCTTCATACAACCTTGTGAAAAAAAGAAGTTGCGGTGTGCTGTACAAAGAACTAGCATAAGTTCGCTTACACCTTCTCGGAATTTTAGTTAGCCACTTATTGCAAAATTGTTCAATTATGTTGCTTGGCTTAATTTAGTTTGTTATCGATTACATAATGCCACACCGTTAATCCTATTATAGATTTGTGCCTATCTATGTGTTTGATACTTACCGTTAAGAATTACATGTTTGCTTGAACTTAAATAGCTACTTGTTTGTTTAATCGCTTTCTTCACGCAACAACGGGTTACAATGATGTTAATAACTACTTTTCAAAGATCGAATTGAAACTCTTTAATTCCTTGTTTGTTTAAGCGGTTTGTTGTTATAACTCCCATTGAGATGTTTTGCTAAATTCAACTTTTCTCAATCCAATCTAACTTTAATGGCAAAACAAAGTTAGCCCAAGATCAAAGAGCAAGGTCCCCATCGACGTTGTATCATCCCACAAAGTGGCACCGCCCAATCGTGCATTATGAATAGCCAACTTCTTTGCTGCTCTAGAGGCTAAACTAGTGGTAGAAAGAGATTACGCTTCTACACTTAGAGATGAAGTTGACATGTTGAGGAAGCAAACAGCACAATCGAATAAAGACTCAAGACAACCATTAAATATTTGGTGGATTTCAAAACAAAGCAAGCTGAGACTGACCACATTGTTAAGGTCCTGAAGGAAAAAAGTTAATTAAATTCCCACTTGGTAAATCATAGGTGAAATGTTCTTTCCATCGTTGAATAACATTTGTGTTGTTTGTTCATGTAATCAATCAAACATTTGTTTTAGAGATCATGTAATAATTGTTTTTGTTTTGTTTTTTTTTTGGTTTGTAATTTTATTTGAGCACAAGTCTGTATTAATTGATAAGACTCGGAGACATTTCATTTTGATTGCTGTGCTGCATCTACAAATATGCCAATCGGGCTGAATGTGCATTCAACAATAATAGTAGTATAGATGGACCATAAGTGGCACGCATCGGAAAGGGCCAAGATGCTGTAGTAGCTTGGCTAAAAAAAGGATGCTGTTGTAGCAAAAGAAAAGTACAGCAGCCTGGCTTATGTATGTTAGTTGATATTATTGATCCATATACTCTATAAGTGTTTACATGTCTGTTACTTCTGTACATTCTTGGTTGATTGACTCGGTATTTGAATCTTGATACATCGCTTGGGTACATATCTAAATGGGAGTACACATTATGCTGCGTGTGACATTTGAGTTGGACATGAAGTGTTCCAAATATTCAATTCACCTTAAACTGGATTCTAGCTTCTCGAATTTGAGTATCGGCATTTGTAAACCATATTCATATATGACAAAGGAATACATCTTTGTCGTCCTTTTGAAGATATATAAAAACACATAGAATGATTTATAAAGATTCATATAGGAATACAAAATGGATCCGAATTTAGTTGCCAGGGTAAACGTGGATGCTTATTGTCCCAAAATATGAAAGAAGCGGCACAATGTCCACTCCCACATCGGCTGCCGAAGCCAAGTGTTTAGGAGATGGAAATTACTGCTCACCCATTACACGGACAATCCATCGCCCGATTTCCACCGCTCTAAATAGGGTAGGATAGTAACTTCAATTAGACGTGACACGACGCCTCGAGCCCATTCCGACACGGTGGGCTCCAAACATGGGTGGCAAAACACATTTGATTCAAGCTTGTCCGAAGACCTCTGCTTTCTCCCTCCATTTCCCCATTCATACACGGTGGGCGGCAAAACAAACTCGACTCGGCCAAATCGATGTAGGCAAATATTTTCAATAGGGCAGGTTTGTAACTTCACTCAGACATGACACAACCGCCCTACCGCCAGCCCCTGCTCATACACCGTGGGGGCCAACCATGGGCGCCAACCACCCTCTCCTCGCCTCAAATCGCCCGGGAAAATATTGGCGAGATGCGAGATTATCGTCGTATCCCCAACCGACAAGACATCCAAATTTTAAACGGGGGCTAAGTTCATAACCTTCCCATATTTCAGACAGGCGCGTCCCAAAAACGTGGTTCCCCGTACCTCTCCTCCCCATTCATACACCGTCCGTGCTAGAACACCATCCCCACACCAGCCTTCGTCCGCCACCCCATCCATCGCCGCCGTCCTCCACCCCATCCATCGCCGCCGTCCTCCACCACATCCATCGCCACCGTCCTCCACCATGCCGGAGCGCCTACCAAGACCGCGTCATCCACTGCTAGAGATGGACGTTTCTCATCCACGGCGACGGACCAAGAGCCTTGCATCACGTCCTCTCGCTTCATTGGCGCCTTCATCCTCTTTGTCGGGGCCGCTCACACAACCTTCTCTTCCACCGCAACGGGACTTATCCCCCGATGCACCCGTCTACAGTCGTAGATCTGCTTCAACGCCACTGATAGCCATCGCACCACCGATGCCTACACGGCGCCGTAAGAGACGTGGTACTTCATATCTCCTCAACTTTTTGATCTCAACCAGAAAATGGATCTTAACTTGGTTACTCTACTTTCTTTTCAGCTCTTAGAATTTAGTTCTTAGTTTGAAGCAAACAATGGCTGCTAAATATCATTTCTCCGGTTTCCCCCTTTTATGATCACTATACGATCGTAATACGTGCTTCGTGTCATAATAGCATCAAGCTCGCCAATCAAGCTAAACAAGCTTAGTTGTCCAAATACGAATCTGATATCATTAAAATAGAGTCGTTTAATTGGTTAGCTAAATGTTACTAAATTAGTTTCAAAAAATGCATGTTCGCCGCTCAGTTGGGTATATCTACAGGGTGCCCACGGTGGGCCGGCCCAACCAGAGATTTTGGGTCGTACCAGGCCCGATTCCCCTACTCTGCTTCGCTTCCGATCTCTACTGCCTGTACCGCTTTGCCTCATGGCGACTTGTCTGGCCCCGGACGGCATGACTCTAGGAGGAGACGCTGGACTAACTGTGTCAGGAGCCGCCGCCTAATAGCGCCACCGCTACCCGGTGCGCCGCCATGCCTACCTTCCCAGTTGCTCAGGCTCAAAGCGTCAAAGCACCCACTAAGCCAACCCGATTTATCCTGAGATACGTCCTCAACACTCAACAACCACTCCTCATCACCCATTTTCTAATTGATTCATTACTCATTAGGCATGACTGTCATTAGGGTTTGTTGTGTGCTCAGTGCTACCTACACTTAATGGTTCAGTATGTATTTCAAGAATCTTTAGTACCTGTGAAAGTTCATGGTTTTCAAAATTCCGGCCCTAGGAACAGACACTAGTCATTTTGGATTGTTGGTCATAGTGACATTGATCCAGATTACTACTGCAAGCCAAGTTTGTTGACAATTTACTGGTCTTTCTTACTCATTCGATATAATATCCAATTATTCACGTCGATTAGTTGCAAACAATAGTGCTAGACAAACTTCTTGATTCAGATTTTGGACGGTCTCTTCATCATAGCTACAATTCTGCATACTTGTCCTAGTAAGCTCACAAGTAAATGATTGATTCACTACATCTATGCTTGCCTTGTCATATTTGTTGTCAATATTCTTTAGGGTGGACCACCCTGCTTTCTAAATACCGCAACTTTGTAGACATGAGTGAATAGTATTTCTCTATGTGATCTCTTCCATCATGTGTGGGCAACTAACACCGCATTGTATAGAAAGAAAGTGTCATTTCCAAATTTTTACATAGGCTTCGATCTTTTACATGGAATACAATCTCCCTACTTGCTTTGTGTCGCACTACCAACACT
Source organism: Aegilops bicornis (assembly GCA_021605145.1). NCBI lineage: Eukaryota > Viridiplantae > Streptophyta > Magnoliopsida > Poales > Poaceae > Aegilops > Aegilops bicornis. Next base: position 535,585,553 of record CM038671.1, on the reverse strand, counting down.
CCACCCTCGAAGCTAAACATTATGCCACTCATAATTCCTTAGTTTATTTGTTCAAATACGAATTTCATATGATTCTAATGTTCCTACTTCTGTTTTCAAATGTGTCTCACTGTTATAGAGACATAAGGGTTTGTATTTACGTGTGGTCCGTCAAGACGGTTGGGGGTGAACTTTGCATATGCAGGGTTTATTGGGAGACACTCTTCGAGTTGAATCCGCAATGCATTCCATAGATAATCGACTACTTTTTATGTTTTCATGAATCTCAGATTACGAACATCATCATAATGATTATGAGCTTGCGCGCATGAAAAGAATAAAGTAGAACAATGCCATGGCTATCAAACTTGGCATTAAGGGACTGAAATCAAGTCTGGATGCAATGCAATGCAAACGCTCTCCACCTACAGATTCATGCTCAGAATATGATCCTAATAAAGGATCCCGAGCTAGAGGGAGACCTAAGTCAATGTAGCTCCCTAGTGGAGGAGTCGAGGATGATGCCCTATCTTATTCACCCATCAAGGTGCTTGCTCTAACTTTCCAAGGTTATATTGGTCGCACATATCTTGCAACTGATGCTTTGCATTGCTTCTACTTTGTTGAACTACCATTAGCTTAGTTTACACATCGTGTATGTGAATACGCCCTGCCTATCCATTTTTAGTACATATTCCATCTGTCATCATACCATATTTATCCATTCAAATGTTGTTCTTGTGCATCAGACGCGTTCAAAAAGGAAGAGGGCGATTGCTGATCGTGGAGGAGCACAAGCAAAGTATTTGGAGAAGGTAGTAGCACCTGATAAATCAATTAGCCCATTAGGTGTAGTTGCAATATCACATGACCCACAAAACACCCCAACTCTAGCAGACTCTAGCCCTACTACACTGGTCATTTCTGATGCCCCAACTCAGCAGACCCCAAGTACAGCAAACATTATGATTATGCCAGTTGACTAGCACTAGTTCTACGATGCAAAACCCCCAGTCCATCAAAGAGTACACCAAATCCAGTTGCCAAATCCCTTTTCAAACCAGAGAGATCCCCAATTGCAGAAAATAGGACCCCTGTTCCATTTCTTCCCAATTTAGAAGACAAAGCTTATATTGTTGTCGGGAACTTTGTGCATCTTTCCTTCATGGAAAGATTATACCGCATATAGAACAATTTCCGATCTTCCTCCGCAACTTACGCCGTAAGTAATGTACTAATGTTATTCATGGTCATTACTGCATATGTTTCTGCCGACAGAAGACACAAGATTTCATTCTTTTAAATAGGCGAGGACCAAACTGGATAGTGAAGACGATCAAGGGTTGGTTGCACTTTTCAAGCACTCGTTGATGAAGTATCGTTCCTACCTAAGGCAAGCGCACTTCGATGGCAAGCCTCTAAATGAAATTTATGTAAAGTCTCCGGTGCTACATTTATCTGACGGTGACTGGAATAATCTTGTTACACATTGATCTCGGCTGCAGCGTAAGGTACTGTCTATGATATCACATAACAATTTGAACTACATTTCTGCATTTTCCTTAACGTCTCACTTGTATAGAAACTGTTAGCAGAGGAACATTCATTCTCAAGGGACCATAGAATCTACAAGAATCTGCACCTTTGCATTGCTCTTGTGAGTACCTCTTGCCCTATATGACCATACTTACTTTCATAGTTGTTTGATTATGTAGCATCACTGCACATGTTAGCCTCATTATCGTCCATTTGGTGGACATTATAAGATCCGTATGGAGTCTTACATGAATTTAGAATCAACCCAATGCTTTTGAAGAGGTTTAGCTTTGCAATCCTCTTGTAAGGACTGAACGTCGTCTATCACTGTACTTACATTAACAGCTACTCCCTCCGTCCCATAATATAAGAACGTTTTGTACAAAGACACCAAAGGTTCAAAACAGTCTTGTTTTATGGGAAGAGGATTGGTTCATTGTGTAGCGTTACGCATCTTATCTCCCTCGCCCACCATTTACTAAAAATATCGGATCTATATTTAATCTTACCAAATAGTAGAATACATGCATAATGCCGGTCTGAGAAGTGTAGCCCATTGCTCTTGTCAAGACATTTTGTCTGTAACGCTTTGTACTTCCGAGGATTGGTAGTTGATTATGTAGCATCAATCTGCATCTTATCTTCATTTTCCTCTATCCCTTCCGGTATTATCATATCTATAATTACTCTCTACAAAATGTAGAGTATGCAATGCTTATGAAGAAGATTACGTGTTGAAATTCTTGAGTTATCCTTCCCTTGACATGGAGAAGGGCATTATAAAGCCGGTGTTAACTGTTAATGTAAGTCAGTCCTTCTAAAGCCTTTATCCTCAACTGCTGTTTAATTTGCTCATACTCCCTATCGTTTCTTTATCGTTGTTTAGTTTGCTGTTTCTACCAAAATGCATGTTCACAAGAACCATAAGTTCTAAGTTTTACTTGTAAAACCAAATTCCTTATTCATACCATGCACATTACTCAAAACTCCCTATATGTATGCTTGTTTTTGTGGATCTATAATCCAGTGTGTGGTGAAGCGTTTCACGCTTGCACCTTGTCATCTCCTGTTTTATCTTACTGATGTGGCTGATGATATGAACAACATGCCATGCACATTAACCAAAATAGATACAATGATTTTCTTTGCCCTTCATCTATGCTTGTTATGTTGACATGGTAATCTAGTAGTGTGGTGAAGCTCCCCGCATTATGAACAATGCCAAATTATGCTATTGATATTTTGAACTTACTCTTTATTTTCTAATTTGAAATTGGATGGAATTGACGACAGCTTATCATCTTTCTGTTATACACGTGCAAAAACCTGTCATCTCTCTACTTTGTTTCAGGTGATATGCCCGATGGCATGCACAAGTCTCATTGATGGTCGTGAGACAAACCCAACATATATTGCAGCAAAGAAGGCAAAACATCTTGAAGATAGCGAGACAACCCCAAAGTCTTGTCTTGATGTAGTGTTCAAGTTACTTGAGACTAGTAGTCACAAGCTCACAGAACTCGTTGTTCTAATCGCCTCGACTTCTTCAGTCCCAAGTTCTAGCGTAAAGGCATTCTCGCAACTCAACTTCGACTTGAAGTCCTATCTCTAAGAAAGATTGCGGAGAACACCAATGAGAACCTCGTCGCTAAACAGCTACACCTGGAAGCTATGACCGACATGCTAGGCCGGTCTCACAGCCTTGCTCATCGGCTTCATGTAGCAGTTCAGCCAAGAATGCTAACCTTTCTTGAACTGTCTTGGAAGTGGTCTCGATTCAAGATTATTTTGTTATGCCGCAATGGTGCCCGATTTTGTAATCTGCTTCTTCGCTAGCGCTTTATGATCGGTGGTGGCGAACTTGATGCCAGTGGATGTAATATACCATAAATCCTTTATTGTATAGTGTAGGTTTATTCTTAATTACTATGTCATTATTTCTTTATTGTATAGAGTAGGTTTGTTCTTAATTCCTACTAGTTACTGCCATCATTCGCTATCTAAAAAAATCGATGTAGTCGTAGGGCGAAACATTCGCCTCCAACGGGTTCGGTGTTTAGCGGGCCACAATTGGGCTGGCCTGCATCTTTCTTGGGACCGAATGATTGGGGCCTTCACACTTTGCACGAGGCCCACAACTTACACCGGCCTATATTTTAGTTGGGCCTTTTGTGGACCCAGCGCTTAGTTTGGCCCAGGTAGCGTTGGGCCATTAACAGGCTGAATATTTTACTGGCCTGTTATGGCCCAGATGAAACCTTGGGCCTTTAGCAGGCCGAAATGCATGTTGGGCCTCAATTTTCACTAGTCGTCGACGGGCCTTCAAAGAAAGTTAAAATGTAGACTGGCCTTTTTGGGCCCGAGTTATATCACGGGCGATTACCGGTGAAACATATCTCAAGCCTTAGTTGCCCATCGATGTCATGGGCCTTTAAGAGGCCGTAAAGCTTAGTACGTATATCAACGGGCGAATTATGCGACAGCCTTTAACATGCCCAAAGTCACGTTGGGCTTAACTGTTGCCACCTTTATCACGGGCCGTTAGTGGGACCGATGTCCCGTCGGACCATATATGGCCCATGGGTAGCACGGGCCATTCCCAGGCCGATAGTCACATCGGGTTGAAATGGGCCCATGTCTACATCGGGCCTCTAACAGGCCTAAAGTCACTGGGCTGTAATTGGGCCCAAATATTCGGCGAACAATTAACGGGCCAGATATGGCTTCGCCGTAAATGGGCCCAAATATTTGGCGAACAATTAACGGGCCAGACCGCCGGCCGTAAATGGGCCTTTATTAAGCAGGTCGTTATTGGGCCGGCCCACTAGTACCTGAGTAAGTACTACGGGCCTTTGACTGGGCCGGCCTTTTTAACTTATATGGGCCTCTGTTGGGCCCAGCCATGTGTCGACGTATCTTAGGCATGTTTCCTCCAATGCACGGGCGACATCTGGCCCACTGACGAGCTGACAGGTGTTCCCTCCAGCCAATCAGAATTTTACATGTGGAAATTTCCCATTGGTCCCGACTGTTAACGGTTTATCCGATCCAAAATCGGTCCAGATAGCTTAACGGCGTTCCGTTACAGTGGATGCCACGTGTCGGTTACCCTTGACGAAAGCACTTCTGTGACGCACGATTTATCGTCATGGAAGTGGAGACTTCCGTGATGATAATTTTGGTAATGTCATGGAACACTTCTACGGCAAAGACAATTATGACTATCTTGATTACGTCATAAAATCGTCATGGATGTACATGCATGACAGAAAATGTGACCTACTGTGACAAACACGTATCATCACGGAAGTGTATTTTTTTGTAGTGCATACGTCATACCCCACTTACTCGGGTTTAAGCTTCTGTCACTCTCGCAACCCACCATAAGCGAACCATGAACATATTGCAACAACTTACAGCGGGGGCCCCTCATGTTTGCGGGAGAACGAAGGGCACCGTAGGATAGCAACATAAATAAAATATACAATCATACCAACCAAGATCACGATTAACCCACAAGACAAAACGGATTTACTCAAACATCATAGGATAACCATAGATCATTCGGAAATAATATATGGAGTTGAGCACCATGTTTAAGTAGAGATTACAGCGGGGGAAGAGGTGTTACACCGCTGCATAGAGGGGGAGAAAGTTGGTGTTGACTGTAGCAAGATTGTTGATGTAGATCGCCGTCCCGATCGTTGCCCCGCTGGCACTCTGGCGCCACCGGAAGCGAGGGGGAGAGAGCCCCCCTCCTTCTTCTTCTTCCTTGGCCTCCCCCTAGATGGGAGGAGATTTCCCCCTCTGGTCCTTGGTCTCCATGGTGGCGGAGGGGCGGGAGACCCTCCGAGATTGGATCTCCCTCTCTGTTCTCTTCTGTTTTTGCATTCCCCTGATCTGGCCGAAAACCATTTCTTATATTCCGGGAGATCCTTAAATCCGATTGCGCCGAGATTTTAACACGATTTTTTTCCGGATATAAGCTTCCTTTCGCTCGAAGTAGAGCTCCAACCGACGTTCGAGGAGGGCACAACCCACCACCACACGCTAGGGGCCTCTGGCGCCTACAGTGTCTTGTGGGCTATGTGGGCCTCTCGCTGTCATGTGATTCCAACTCCCAAAAATCACATACATTCCAAAATAATTCTCCGTGAAATTTTATTGCATTTGGACTTCGTTTGATATGGATTTTCTGCGATACAACCAACATGCAAAAAACAGGAACTGGCACTGGGCGCTGGATCAATAGGTTAGTCCAATAAATCATATAAAAAGTTGCCAAAAATATGTGAAAGTTGTATAATATTGGCATGAAACAATCAAAAATTATAGATATGACGGAGACGTATCATCTACTTTAGTGGGATCTGTGATAGAGACAAAAGCAAAGTGCCCACAAAATTTAGAGAAATGAGAAGCCCTTGAGCATGTGAGAGGACCTGGTGCGTTGATGTCATCGATGATTTTCTCAATCTGCACTTCATTTGCAACGCGAGGATGAGCAGGTTGACGACGTTGATTGGGCTCAACATTTTCTTCAGAGCCATTTTCCTCAGGTGCACGAGCATGATGTTCTTCACGATCTCGAACAACTTCTTCAGCAGATTCTTCGGTAGGAATGACATCCTCAGTAGCCTTGAGCTTAATGGATTCCTCAGGTGACATTTCATCTAGCACAGGAGGTAGGTGGTCTCTTTGCGAGCCGTTAGTTTCATCAAACCGCACATCTACAGTCTCAACAACCTTGTGGCGAAAGGTGTTGAAGACTCTGTAGGTGTGCAAGTCCTTACCGTCACCAAGCATAAAACCTTCATGTGCTTTTGGTGCAAATTTAGAACTGTGATGAGGATCTCTAATTCGACATTTAGCACCGAAGACTTTGTAATAACTCACATTGGGTTTCTTGTCAGTGAGGAGTTCATATGAGGTCTTTTTGAAGAATTTGTGAAGATATACCCTGTTGATGATGTGGCACGCAGTATCAATTGCCTCAGGCCAAAAGCGAGGAGGTGTCTTGTATTCAGCAAGCATAGTGTGAGCCATCTCAACAAGAGTCTTGTTCTTGCGCTCCACGACACCATTCTACCGAGGAGTATAAGGAGTAGATTACTCGTGAGTAATACCAAGTTCATCAAGATAGTCATCAAGACCAGTATTCTTGAACTCGGTCCCATTGTCACTTCAAATGTGCTTGATCTTTATACCAAAGTTTGTTGAAGCCCTCGAGGAAAATCGTTTGAAGACTTCCTGCACTTCAGTTTTGTAAGTGATGATATGCACCCATGTGTAATGAGAATAGTCATCAACAATAACAAAGCCATATAAAGATGCTGCATTGGTGAATGTGGCATAGTGATTAGGGCCAATGAGATCCATGTGAAGCAATTCAAATGGACGTGTGGTAGTCATGATAGTTGATGTCTACTACGCAACCTTCTTCTTGTAGACGTTGTTGGGCCTCCAAGTGCAGAGGTTTGTAGGACAGTAGCAAGTTTCCCTCAAGTGGATGACCTAAGGTTTATCATTCCGTGGGAGGCGTAGGATGAAGATGGTCTCTCAAACAACCCTGCAACCAAATAACAAAGAGTCTCTTGTGTCCCCAACACACCCAATACAATGGTAAATTGTATAGGCGCACTAGTTCGGCGAAGAGATGGTAATACAAGTGCAATATGGATGGTAGATATAGGTATTTGTAATCTGAATTTATAAAAACAGCAAGGTAACAAGCGATAAAAGTGAGCGTAAATGGTATTGCAATGCTAGGAAACAAGGCCTAGGGTTCATACTTTCGCTAGTGCAAGTTCTCTCAACAATAATAACATAATTGGATCATATAAATATCCCTCAACATGCAACAAAGAGTCACTCCAAAGTCACTAATAGCGGAGAACAAACGAAGAGATTATTGTAGGGGTTAAACCACCTCAAAGTTATTCTTTCGGATCGATCTATCATAGAGTTCGTACTAGAATAACACCTTAAGACACAAATCAACCAAAACCCTAATGTCACCTAGATACTCCAATGTCACCTCAAGTATCTGTGGGTATGATTATGCGATATGCATCAAACAATCTCAGATTCATCTTATTCAACCAACACATAGAACTTCAAAGAGTGCCCCAAAGTTTCTACCGGAGAGCCAAGACGAAAACGTGTGCCAACCGCTATGCATAAGTTCACAATGTTATGGAACCCGCAAGTTGATCACCAAAACATACATCAAGTGGATCATGTGATATCCCATTTTCACCACAGATAAGCACATGCAAGACATACATCACGTGTTCTCAAATCCTTAAAGACTCAATCCGATAAGATAACTTCAAAGGAAAACTCAATCCATTACAAGAGAGTAGAGGGGAGAAACATCATAAGATCCAACTATAATAGCAAAGCTCGCGATCATGTTAAGATCGTACCACCTCAAGAACACGAGAGAGAGAGAGAGAGAGATCAAACACATAGCTACTGGTATATACCCTCAGCCCCGAGGGTGAACTACTCCCTCCCTCGTCATGGAGAGCGCCGGATGATGAAGATGGCCACCGGTGAGGGATCCCCCTTCGGCAGGTGCCTAACAGGTCCCGATTGGTTTTGGTGGCTACAGAGGCTTGCGGCGGAACTCCCGATCTATTCTGTTCTCGATGTTTTTAGGGTATATGGATATATATAGGCGAAAGAAGTCGGCTGTGGGAGCCACGAGGAGCCCACGAGGGTGGGCGCGCCCAATGGGGTAGGGCGACCTCCTGCCTCGTGGCTTCCTCAAGCTTCCCACGACGTCTACCCAAGTCTCCGGATTGCTTCCATTCCCAAAATAACTCTCCCGAAGGTTTCATTCCGTTTGGACTCCGTTTGATATTCCTTTTCTTCCAAACACTGAAATAGGCAAGAAAACAACAATTTGGGCTGGGCCTCCGGTTAATAGGTTAGTCCCAAAAATAATATAAAAGTGTTTTGTAAAGCCCATAAACATCCAAAACAGATAATATAATAGCGTGAATACTTCATAAATTATAGATACGTTGGAGACGTATCAGCATCCCCAAGCTTAATTCCTGATCGTCCTCGAGTAGGTAAATGATAAAAGAAAGAATTTATGAAGTGTGAATGCTACCAAGTGCACAAGTTTGATCAATGATAATTTCAATCACCTTTTCTAGCATCATTATATATCATAACAGTAGCTCAACTCATAGGACTTCTCATGATCAAGTAACAAGCTATTCACATGTTAAAGTATAGATCACAAACTTTCTTGAAAACTAACAAACCGTGTTATTAGTCGTCAAACAATTAAAATTCATCTTATTTTCAGGAAGGGTCTATGTCAGAGCTTTGATTCAGCAAAATTCACATACTTAACTATCATTTAGTCTTTCACAATTGCTAACACTCATGCGATATTTATGGGTTCAAAGTTTTAATCAGACACCGAGAAAGATAGGGTGTAACATCCCAAATTTCCAATTTGGAATGTTATACATAGAGCATCATTGCATATCATATTTTTCGTTGCATTTTTGCTCGATCCTAGAAATTCTACACAACTCAAGAACCCTCGGAGAGAGTTGGGGATTTTCGTTATTTTCATATTTGAGTTTTCTCAAATTTTGAAAATAGGATCATTGATTTTATTTATTGTATCTACAATTATTTCTACTACAAAAATATGAGAGAGGGAATAAAATGACTTTCCCAAAATAAAGAAATAATGAAGATTTAATAATAAAATCAAATAAGATTTTATTTTGGAGTTTTTCGCTTTTATTTGAATTTAGGAAAAATGTGTATTTTCAAAATTGCATTTAGGCCCCAAATAAATGTTAATTAAATCCGCTTGATTTTAGAAGCGGGGAAAATTTATTTCGGGATTTTTTGGAGTCCGCTTAGTACTTCTTTTGATTTTTTCATGAGTTATTAAAAAAAAACGAACCGCTTCTTTACGGGCGTGCAGCGGGACTCTCGCCGGGCGCTTTTTAAATAGCTGGAGCCTCACCGACCCGAGCCACTCGCCCGCCCACCCCAGCCCTGCCAATACAGGCCCACTTGTGCCGCCAAGAGTCAGCACAGGCCTGAGGTTCGGCCACGCCTCGCTTTCCGCATTTGTTTTAAAAAAAACGATCGGTTTTCTTCGGTTTTTCTCGGTTTTTTTATTTTATTTATTTATTTTTTTATTATTTTTTTACTTCGATTCTGTTCGTCGTTTCTTTTCTTTTTCTCGGATTTAATCCGCGATTTTTCTGATCGTGATTCCGGATCCGATTTTCGTTTTAGTATAACTTTTAGCTCGTTTATCTAATCGAGCGATTCAATCGCCTAGAGTTTCGCCTCAAAACCCTCTTCCGAATAATCAACTTAAACAAGTTTTTGCTTCTATAAAATTTGAATTAGATCCAGATTAGTAAAACGAAGTCGTTCTCTTTCGCCGTTTGACTTTCGTTGTTTCGCTTGATTTGATTCTTTTTGCAAACCGGAGTTCTTAAGTTGAACAATCTGGTTAGATCTATTTGAGTTTTACCGTGCATTAGATGAGTACTTATTGTATGCTTGTTTGTTGTCTGCGATAGAAAACCCGGAGTGCGCCGCCTGTTACTTCGAGTCTCTAGGTTTCGCGGATCATCAGCAAGGCAAGTAACACTTTGATCATACTCTTTTCATACCCAGTTTTTATGCATTAGTTTCAACCCTCACACATTGTATGATTAGGATGTCATTAACTTGTGGGTATTGGGAAGTAGTTCATGAGGTAGGAACCTATTGCCCTGTTATTATCAAACCCTTGGGAGTTACTTCTGCGTGTTGCTTATATTGCTATGCTATGCTCGTAGACGTGGTTGGGTTTGAGAGTTATCCATGATGATGTGAGATTGTTAATTAATGGTTAACTTAAGGTGGCAACTTTAATACACATCCGGATGGATTGAGGCACTGGGGAACCCAAAGTGTTGTCTATTTTGTTTTGGAAATCCTTGGTACCCGTGGTGATCTTCCTATGGACCGCCACCCGTGCTCAAAGGGAACTGAGATTATTCATGCTAGAAACTTCCGTGTGCAGCCACAAGCTATTATGGGCTCTAGCATAGTTGAGTAAGTTACGTGAAGCTCTTGAAGAGGTAGATCAGCGGTAGTGGGTTTTGTAGGTTTGGTATGGTCTACCCGGAGTAAAGAGTTAATGTTTCGAAAAGATCGTGTCTCTGGCCATCCGCTTCTCAAACACCATGCGGGCGAGAAATCAGCGGAGGCGATCGAGTCTTGTGGGGAAAAGTGCGCAAACCTCTGCAGAGTGTACAATCTAATCATGGTTAGCCGTGTCCCCTGTTATGGACAATTCTAAGTATCTAGTACTTGAGTATTCACATGTATCTCATCACTCTTAATTAATACTGCTGGGTTGTTAACTACTTTAATTGGTATTGAGTTGGGGTTATACCTTCTCAATGATGTTTCAACCACCATGATAGTTAAATTAAAATTTATTCCTTTGTTGTAGGGAAAAATTGGCTTTTCGCAAAAATCGTAAACCATAGAGCTTTCCACCAGCCATATATGCATGTAGTATAGCTTATTCTTTCATTACTCTCTATGTGTTACATTGCGGCAAAGATATTCCATGTGCTGCCCGTTTCGAACTGCAACTTTTCATGTTCTTGACTTTTTCGCATTTACTTCCAGTAAGTGATACGTTAGGGTTATTTATTCCTACACTCAACTTTGCCGTTGGTGTTGATGGGAATCTACAACCTTGTTACTTCCGCTATTTGGATTAAGGTAATAGTATTTACGCAACTTTATACATGTGATTTACCTCTGTTATAAATCCTCGAAATCTTTGTGTGTGTCGACTATACCGATCGAGGATGACACTTAAGCACGTAGACTTGATCCATTCGGTCGGACCCTATAGCCTGGAAAGGATATAACCCAGCATGCTCTTGAGTGCTTTGAAAGAGGTGCCACTACCTGGTAGAGGATGTACCAAACCATCAACTGATTTCAAGGAGTAACCACTTGAGAAGAATTTAAGTTGACTTTGCCAAAGTCTCGGTTTGTGTCCCAGAAGTTGAGGCCTTATGGAAAGGATATGAAGAAACCTTGTGCATACAAGCTTTGTGGAGAAATAGGACACAACCATAAAGAAAAAATGATGAATACCCTCATAAGTGGAGGATTACCAAAGGAGTTAGCCGAGGATCTCAGGGAACTTCGGTTGGAGATTGTTCCTAAAGGTTTTGTTGCAGCAATGGAAGTTCAGTCTACATTGTTGAGAAAGATCCATGAAGCTCAGAAGGATGACAAAGAGAGTGCTGAGTTAAAAGAAAGGATGAGCAAAGGAAAGGCCAAAGGTTTTCGTAAGGATGAGCACGACACCTTATGGTTTGAGGATAGTGTACATGTACCCAATAATGCAGAGATTAGGAAGTTAATACTTCAGGAGGCTCATGACTCACCATACTCGATTCGCCCTGGAAACACCAAGATGTATTTGGATTTGAAGGAGTGTTTACGGTGGATTTGGTATGAAGAAGGATATTGCGGAGTATGTAATCATTAGGTGATGTATGCCGTAGAGTAAAGGCGAACATCGAAGCCAGCGAGGATTTTACAACCATTGCCGATACCGAATGGAAGTGGGATAAACTAGGCATGGATTTCATCACAGGATTGCCCAGACTCGTTCGTGCTATGACTCGATTTGGGTTGTAGTCGATCGTTTGACGAAGGTAGCTCATTTCATTCCGGTAAAGACTACCTACAGCGATGCCAAATTGGCTAAGATATACATGACCAGGATTTTATGTTTGCATGGAGTTCCGAGGAGTATCGTGTCGTATAGAGGAACTCAATCACCTCAAAGTTCGAAGCAGGTAACGTAAAGTTTAGGAACCAGGCTGGAGTTTAGCATAGCTTTTCATCCATAGACAGATGGACAAACCGAAAGAGTCAACCAGATTTTGGAGGATATGCTTAGAGCTTGTGCCTTGGATTATGGATCCAGCTGGGACGATAATTTGCCATATGCGGAGTTTTCTTACAACAATGCTTATCAAGCCGGTTTGAAGATGGCCCTTTCAAGCCTCATGCGGAAGGAGGTGCGAGAACCTCGTTGTTGTGGGATGAAGTTGGAGACCGCCAGCTTGTTTGGACCAGATTTGATTAAGGAGTCTCGAACGAAAGTAAAGTTGATTCGCGACAGGGCTCAAGGTAGCCAGTCAAGACAAGTAAAAGTTATGCGGATGCAAAACGCAAGGGGCCGAATACGGAAGTCGGAGATGTAGTTTATCTTCGAGTATCGCCACTTGAGGAATAAAAGCGCTTTGGTGTTAAAGGAAAGTTAAGCGCCCGATTTGTAGGACCTTATCGTGTTTTGGAACGCATGGGAGAAGTTACGTATAAGTTGGAACTACCAAGGATTGTCAAGTGTTCATGATGTGTTTCATGTTTCTCGATTGAAGAAGTGCCATGCGTAGATGGCTGATATACCATTGAGAGATACCGTGCCACTCAGAAGCGGTTCGGGTTGAATGATGATTTGACCTACGAGGAGAAACCAGTTAAGATTCGAGTTTGCCCGGTCGAGTTACTTTCATGAGCAAGGTTATCAAGTTTTTCAAAGTTCAAAGGAGCCACCACACTGAGGATGAAGCCACCGGGAACGAGAGGAAGATTTGCTTAAGGACCACCCTCACCTATTTTCTACAAACCCAATCTCGAGGGCTTAGATTCATCTTAAGGGGTAGGTTTGTAACATCCCAAATTTCCAATTTGGAATGTTATACATAGAGCATCATTGCATATCATATTTTTCATTGCATTTTTGCTCGATCCTAGAAATTCTACACAACTCAAGGACCCTCGAGGAGAGAGTTGGGGATTTTCGATTATTTTCATATTTGAGTTTTCTCAAATTTTGAAAATAGGATCATTGATTTTATTTATTTTATCTTCAATTATTTCTACTACAAAAATATGAGAGAGGGAATAAAATGACTTTCCCAAAATAAAGAAATAATGAATATTTAATAATAAAATCAAATAAGATTTTATTTTGGAGTTTTTCGCCTTTTATTTGAATTTAGGAAAACGTCGCTTTTCAAAATTGCATTTAGGCCCCAAATAAATGTTCACTAAATCCGCTTGATTTTAGAAGCCGGGAAAATTTATTTCGGGATTTTTGGAGTCCGCTTAGTACTTCTTTTTGATTTTTTTTTCCATGAAGTTATTAAAAAAACGAACACTTTACGACGGTCAGACCCGAAGCGAGACTCCGCTGGGCGCTTTTAAATAGCTTTTGAGCCCTCGCCCACCCCACCCGAGCCGCCACAAATTTCAATTCCCACCCGCCCACGCCCACACACACACGCCACCGAGTCCACACGCCTGAGAGGTTCGGCCACTGCTTTTCCATGTTTTAAAAAAACGATCGGTTTTCTTTGGTTTTTTTCGGTTTTTTTATTTTATTTACTTATTTTTATTATTATTATATTTTATTTCGATTCTGTTCGTCGTTTTTTTCTTTTTCTCGGATTTAATCCATGATTTTTCCGATCGTGATTCCTGGATCCGATTTTCGCTTTAGTATAACTTTTCGCTCGTTTATCTAATCGAGGCGATTCAAGCGCCTAGAGTTTCGTGTCGAATCCTCTTTCCGAATAATCAACTTAAACAAGTTTTGCTTCTGTAAAATTTGACTTAGTTCCAGATTAGTAAAACGAAGCTGTTTTCTTTCGCCGCTTGACTTTCGCTGCTTCGTTTGATTTGATTCTTTTTGCAAACCGGAGTTCTTAAGTTGAACAATCTGGTTAGATCTATTTGAGTTTTACCCGTGCATTAGATGAGTACTTATTGTATGCTTGTTTATTGTCTGCGATAGAATACCCGGAGTGCGCCGCCTGTTACTTCGAGTCTCTAGGTTCACGGATCATCAGCAAGGCAAGTAACACTTTGATCATACTCTTTCCATACCTAGTTTTTATGCATTAGTTTCAACCCTCACACATTGCATGATTAGGATGTCATTAACTTGTGGGTATTGGGAAGTAGTTCATGAGGTAGGAACCTATTGCCCTGTTATTATCAAACCCTTGGGAGTTACTTTTACGTGTTGCTTATATTGCTATGCTATGCTCGTAGACGTGGTTGGGTTTGAGAGTTATCCATGACAGATGTGAGATTGTTAATTAATGGTTAACTTAAGGTGGCAACTTTAATACACATCTGGGTGGATTGAGGCACACGGGGAACCCAGGTGTTGTCTGCATTTTGTTTTGGAAATCCGGTACCCGTGTGATCTTCCTATGGACCGCCACCCAGGCTCAAAGGGAACTGAGATTATTCATGCTAGAAACTTCCGTGTGCAGCCTCAAGCTATTATGGGCTCTAGCATAGTTGAGTAAGTTACGTGAAGCTCTTAAAGAGGTAGATCAGCAGGTAGTGGGTTTTGTAGGTTTGGTATGGTCTACCCGGAGTAAAGAGTTAATGTTTCTGAAAAGATCAGTGTCTCGGTCATCCGCTTCTCAAACACCATGCAAGGCGAGAAATCAACGGAGGCGATCGATTCTTGTGGGGAAAAGTGCACAAACCTCTGCAGAGTGTACAATCTAATCATGGTTAGCCGTGTCCCTGCTATGGACAATTCTCGAGTATCTAGTACTTGAGTATTCACATGTATCTCATCACTCTTAATTAATATTGCTAGGTTTAACTACTTTAATTGGGATTGAGTTGGGGTTATACCTTCTCAATGATGTTTCAACCACCATGATAGTTAAATTAAAATTTATTCCTTTGTTGTAGGGAAAAATTGGCTTTTCGCAAAAACTGTAACTATAGAGCTTTCCACCAGCCATATATGCATGTAGTATAGCTTATTCTTTCATTACTCTCTATGTGTTACATTGCCAGCATATTCCATGTGTGACTAAGCTTTCGGCTGCAACTTTTCATGTTGCGGACTTTTTGAGACGCACAGTAAGTGATACGTTAGGGTTACGATTCCTACACTCCAACTTTGCCGTTGGTGTTGATGGGAATCCACAACCTTGTTACTTCCGCTATTTGGATTGAGGTAATAGTATTTACGCTACTTTATACATGTGATTTACCTCCGTTATAAATCCTCGAGTACTGTGTGTGTCAGCATACCGATCCAGGGATGACACTTAAGCACAGAGACTTGATCCATTCGGGTCGGACCCTATAGCCGGAAAGGATATAACCCAGCATGCTCTTGAGTGCTTTGAAAGAGGTGCCACTACCTGGTAGAGGATGTACCAAACCATCAACTGATTTCAAGGAGTAACCACTTGAGAAGAATTTAAGTTGACTTTGCCAAAGTCTCGGTTTGTGTCCCAGAAGTTGAGGCCTTATGGAAAGGATATGAAGAAACCTTGTGCATACAAGCTTTGTGGAGAAATAGGACACAACCATAAAGAAAACAATGATGAATACCCTCATAAGTGGAGGATTACCAAAGGAGTTAGCCGAGGATCTCGTGGAACTTCTTGCTGAGATTGTTCCCAAAGGTTTTGTTGCAGCAATGGAAGTTCAGTCTACATTGTTGAGAAAGATCCGTGAAGCTCAGAAGGATGACAAAGAGAGTGCTGAGTTAAAAGAAAGGATGAGCAAAGGAAAGGCCAAAGGTTTTCGTAAGGATGAGCACGACACCTTATGGTTTGAGGATAGTGTACATGTACCCAATAATGCGTAGATTAGGAAGTTAATACTTCAGAGGCTCATGACTCACCATACTCGATTAGCCTCGGAAACACCAAGATGTATTTGGATTTGAAGGAGTGTTTGGTGGACTGGTATGAAGAAGGATATTGCGGAGTATGTAATCGTAGGTGATGTATGCCAGAGAGTAAAGGCAGAACATCAGAAGCCAGCAGGATTTTACAACCATTGCCGATACCCGAATGGAAGTGGGATAAACTAGGCATGGATTTCATCACGGGATTGCCCAGGACTCGTTCAGGCTATGACTCGATTTGGGTTGTAGTCGATCGTTTGACGAAGGTAGCTCATTTCATTCCAAAGAAAGACTACCTACAAGCAAGCTGCCAAATTGGCTAAGATATACATGACCGAGATTTTATGTTTGCATGGAGTTCCGAGGAGTATCGTGTCGTATAGAGGAACTCAATTCACCTCAAAGTTCGGGAAGCAGCTTGCCGCGAAACTTTGGGAACCGGGCTGGAGTTTAGCATGACTTTTCATCCACGTACGATGGAGAAACCGAAAGAGTCAACCAGATTTTGGAGGATATGCTTAGAGCTTGTGCCTTGGATTATGGATCCACCGGGACGATAATTTGCCATATGCGGAGTTTTCTTACAACAACAGCTTATCAAGCCAGTTTGAAGATGGCCCCTTTCAAGCCCTCAGACGGAAGGAGGTGCAGAACCTCGTTGTTGTGAGATGAAGTTGAGACCGCCATTGTTTGGACCAGATTTGATTAAGGAGTCCGAACGAAAGTAAAGTTGATTCGCGACAGGCTCAAGGTAGCCTGGGCCAAGATGTAAAAGTTATGCGGATGCAAAACGCAGGGATGTAATACGAAGTCGAGATGTAGTTTATCTTCGAGTATCGCCACTTCGAGGAATAAAGTGCTTTGTTGTTAAATGAAAGTTAGCGCCCCGATTTGTAGGACCTTATCGTGTTTTGGAACGCATGGGAGAAGTTGCGTATAATTTGGAACTACTCAAGGATTGTCAAGTGTTCATGATGTGTTTCATGTTTCTCGATTGAAGAAGTGCCATGCGTAGATGGCTGATATACCATTGAGAGATACCGGTGCCACTAGAAGCGGTTCAGCTTGAATGATGATTTGACCTACGAGGAGAAACCGCTTAAGATTCTCGAGTTTGCCAATGAGTTACTCGCATGACAAGGTTATCAAGTTTTTCAAAGTTCAGTGGAGCCACCACACCGAGGATGAAGCCACCCGGGAACGAGAGGAAGATTTGCTTAAGGACCACCTCACCTATTTTCTAGTTAACCCTAATCTCGAGGGCGTAGATTCATCTTAAGAGGTAGGTTTGTAACATCCCAAATTTCCAATTTGGAATGTTATACATAGAGCATCATTGCATATCATATTTTTCATTGCATTTTGCTCGATCCTAGAAATTCTACACAACTCAAGGACCCTCGAGAGAGAGTTGGGGATTTTCGTTATTTTCATATTTGAGTTTTCTCAAATTTTGAAAAATAGGATCATTGATTTTATTTATTTTATCTTCAATTATTTCTACTACAAAAAATATGAGAGAGAGGGAATAAAATGACTTTCCCAAAATAAAGAAATAATGAATATTTAATAATAAAATCAAATAAGATTTTATTTTGGAGTTTTTCGCTTTTTATTTGAATTTAGGAAAAACGTATGCTTTTTCAAAATTAGATTTAGGCCCCAAATAAATGTTCACTAAATCCGCTTGATTTTAGAAGTCGGGAAAATTTATTTCGGGATTTTTGAGTCCATGGTACTTCTTTTTGATTTTTTTTTTCCGCTTAGTTATTAAAAAAACGAACCGCTTTACGGGCCGTGCACTCGAAGCGAGACTCCGCCGGGCGCTTTTAAATAGCGGGAGCCCCGGCGCCTCAGCCCACCCGAAAGCCTCGGCCAGCCTCACTCACCCGGGCCACCATCATTGGCACACATGCCACCGACAATACTGAGGTTCGGGCCGTCACTGCTTTTCCGCTACGGTTTTAAAAAAAACGATCGGTTTTCTTTGGTTTTTTTCGGTTTTTTTATTTTATTTACTTAGTTTTATTATTATTATATTTTATTTCGATTCTGTTCGTCGTTTTTTTTCTTTTTCTCGGATTTAATCATGATTTTTCCTCGATCGTGATTCCGGATCCGATTTTCGCTTTTAGTATAACTTTTCGCTCGCTTATCTAATCAAAGGCGATTCAAGCGCCTAGAGTTTCAGATCGAATCCCTCTTTCCTAATAATCAACTTAAACAAGTTTTTGCTTCTGTAAAATTTGACTTAGTTCCAGATTAGTAAAACGGTTGTTTTCTTCTTCGCCGTTTGACTTTCGTTGCTTCGCTTGATTTGATTCTTTTTGCAAACCGGAGTTCTTAAGTTGAACAATCTGGTTAGATCTATTTGAGTTTTACCGTGCATTAGATGAGTACTTATTGTATGCTTGTTTATTGTCTGCGATAGAATACCCTTGAGTGCGCTACCTGTTACTTCGAGTCTCTAGGTTCACTTGATCATCAAGAAGGCAAGTAACACTTTGATCATACTCTTCCATACCTAGTTTTTATGCATTAGTTTCAACCCTCACACATTGCATGATTAGGATGTCATTAACTTGTGGGTATTGGGAAGTAGTTCATGAGGTAGGAACCTATTGCCTCGTTATTATCAAACCCTTGGGAGTTACTTTTACGTGTTGCTTATATTGCTATGCTATGCTCAGAGACGTGGTTGGGTTTGAGAGTTATCCATGATGTATGTGAGATTGTTAATTAATGGTTAACTTAAGGTGGCAACTTTAATACACATCCGGGTGGATTGAGGCACCTGGGAACCCAAGGTTGTCTGCTTTGTTTTGGAAATCCGGGGTACCCGTGTGATCTTCCCTATGGACCGCCACCTGTGCTCAAAGGAACCGAGATTATTCATGCTAGAAACTTCCGTGTGCAGCCTCAAGCTATTATGGGCTCTAGCATAGTTGAGTAAGTTACGTGAAGCTCTTAAAGAGGTAGATCCAGGTAGTGGGTTTTGTAGGTTTGTTATGGTCTACCCGAGTAAAGAGTTAATGTTTCGAAAGATCAGTGTCTCGGTCATCCGCTTTCTCAAACACCATGCAAAGGCGAGAAATCAACTGAGGCGATCGATTCTTGTGGGGAAAAGTGCACAAACCTCCGCAGAGTGTACAATCTAATCATGGTTAGCCGTGGTCCCCTGTTATGGACAATTCGAGTATCTAGTACTTGAGTATTCACATGTATCTCATCACTCTTAATTAATATTGCTAGGTTTAACTACTTTTAATTGGGATTGAGTTGGGGTTATACCTTCTCAATGATGTTTCAACCACCATGATAGTTAAATTAAAATTTATTCCTTTGTTGTAGGGAAAAATTGGCTTTCCACAAAAAACTGTAACTGTAGAGCTTTCCACCAGCCAAATATGCATGTAGTGATAGCATTATTCTTTCATTACTCTCTATGTGTTACATTGCCAAAGATATTCCATGTGCTGACCCAATTTTAGGCTGCAACTTTTCATGTTGCGTAACTTTTCGCATTTACTAGTAAGTGATACGTTAGGGTTACGATTCCTACACTCAACTTTGCCGTTGGTGTTGATGGGAATCCACAACCTTGTTACTTCCGCTATTTGGATTGAGGTAATAGTATTTACGCTACTTTATACATGTGATTTACCTCCGTTATAAATCCTCGAGTCTAGTACCGTGTGTGTCAAGATACCGATCCAGGATGACACTTAAGCCACGTAGACTTGATCCATTCGGTCGGACCCTATAATAGCCTGGAAAGGATATAACCCAAAGATGCTCTTGAGTGCTTTGAAAGAGGTGCCACTACCGGTAGAGGATGTACCAAACCATCAACCTGATTTCAAGGAGTAACCACTTGAGAAGAATTTAAGTTGACTTTGCCAAAGTCTCGGTTTGTGTCCCGTGGTTGAGGCCTTATGGAAAGGATATGAAGAAACCTTTGTGCATACAAGCTTTGTGGAGAGAAATAGGACACAACCATAAAGAAAACAATGATGAATACCCTCATAAGTGGAGGATTACCAAAGGAGTTAGCCGAGGATCTCGTGGAACTTCGTTGGAGATTGTTCCCAAAGGTTTTTGTTGCAAGAATGGAAGTTCACCTACATTGTTGAGAAAGATCCGTGAAGCTCAGAAGGATGACAAAGAGATTGCTGAGTTAAAAGAAAGGATGAGCAAAGGAAAGGCCAAAGGTTTTCGTAAGGATGAGCACGACACCTTATGGTTTGAGGATAGTGTACATGTACCCAATAATGCGGAGATTAGGAAGTTAATACTTCAGAGGCTCATGACTCACCATACTCGATTCGCCTGGAAACACCAAGATGTATTTGGATTTGAAGGAGTGTTTCTGGTGGACTGGTATGAAGAAGGATATTGCGGAGTATGTAATCGTAGGTGATGTATGCCAGAGAGTAAAGGCAGAACATCAGAAGCCAGCAGGATTTTACAACCATTGCCGATACCCGAATGGAAGTGGGATAAACTAGGCATGGATTTCATCACGGGATTGCCTGTGACCTCGTTCAAAGCTATGACTCGATTTGGGTTGTAGTCGATCGTTTGACGGTTAAGGTAGCTCATTTCATTCCAAAGTAAAGACTACCTACAAAGAAGGCCAAATTGGCTAAGATATACATGACCAGGATTTTATGTTTGCATGGGAGTTCCGAGGAGTATCGACGAGTAGAGGAACTCAATTCACCTCAAAGTTCGGGAAGCAGCTTGCATCGAAACTTTGGGAACCAGCTGGAGTTTAGCACAATTTTTCATCCCACGTATGCATGGAGAAACCGAAAGAGTCAACCAGATTTTGGAGGATATGCTTAGAGCTTGTGCCTTGGATTATGGATCCAAATTGGGACGATAATTTGCCATATCTGAGTTTTCTTACAACAACAAGTTATCAAGCCGGTTTGAAGATGGCCCCTTTCAAGCCCTCAGACGGAAGGAGGTGCAGAACCTCGTTGTTGTGAGATGAAGTTGAGACCTGCCAGCTTGTTTGGACCAGATTTGATTAAGGAGTCCGAACGGAAAGTAAAGTTGATTCGCGACAGCTCAAGGTAGCCTACCAAGATGTAAAAGTTATGCGGATGCAAAACGCAAGGGGATGTAATACGAAGTCGAGATGAGTTTATCTTCGAAAGTATCGCCACTTCGAGGAATAAAGCGCTTTGGTGTTAAAGGAAAGTTAGCGCCGATTTGTAGGACCTTATCGTGTTTTGGAACGCATGGGAGAAGTTGCGTATAAGTTGGAACTACCCCAAGGATTGTCAAGTGTTCATGATGTGTTTCATGTTTCTCGCTTGAAGAAGTGCCATGCGTAGATGGCTGATATACCAATGAGAGATACTGTGCCAATAGAAGCGGTTCACTTGAATGATGATTTGACCCACGAGGAGAAACCAGTTAAGATTCTTGAGTTAGCAATACGAGATACTCGCAGCAAGGTTATCAAGTTTTTCAAAGTTCAAGGAGCCACCACACCGAGGATGAAGCCACCGGGAAATCTAGAGGAAGATTTGCTTAAGGACCACCCTCACCTATTTTCTAGTTAACCCGAATCTCGAGGGCGAGATTCATCTTAAGGGTAGAGTTTGTAACATCCCAAATTTCCAATTTGGAATGTTATACATAGAGCATCATTGCATATCATATTTTTCATTGCATTTTTGCTCGATCCTAGAAATTCTACACAACTCAAGGACCCTCGTAGAGAGAGTTGGGGATTTTCGTTATTTTCATATTTGAGTTTTCTCAAATTTTGAAAAATAGGATCATTGATTTTATTTATTTTATCTTCAATTATTTCTACTAAAAAACAAGAGAGAGGGAATAAAATGACTTTCCCAAAATAAAGAAATATTGAAGATTTAATAATAAAATCAAATAAGATTTTATTTTGGAGTTTTTCGCCTTTTTATTTGAATTTAGGAAAAATGTGCGTTTTTAAAAATTGCATTTAGGCCCCAAATAAATGTTCATTAAATCCGGCTTGATTTTAGGAGCCGGGGAAAATTTATTTCGGTATTTTTGGAGTCCGTTTAGTACTTCTTTCGATTTTTTTTTCCGCGAGTTATTAAAAAAAAACGCCTTCAGACGTGCAGCCGAGACTCGCTCGGGGCGCCTTCTAAATCATGAGCCCCTGGCGCCCCAGCCCACCGAGCCGCCCTTGGTGCCACCCCGCCAGCTCTTGCAGCCCGATCCACTGCCGCCGCCGCTTTCGGGCTGGAGCTCGCGCCTCCAGGAGGTTCGCCACACGCCTCGTTTTTTTAATGGCGGTTTTAAAAAAAACGATCGGTTTTCTTTGGTTAATTAATGGTTAACTTAAGGTGGCAACTTTAATACACATCTGGGTGGATTGAGGCACTGGGAACCCAAAGGTTGTCTCTGCTTTGTTTTGGAAATCTCGGGTACCCGTGTGATCTTCCTATGGACCGCCACCAGTGCTCAAAGGGAACTGAGATTATTCATGCTAGAAACTTCCGTGTGCAGCCTCAAGCTATTATGGGCTCTAGCATAGTTGAGTAAGTTACGTGAAGCTCTTAAAGAGGTAGATCAAGGTAGTGGGTTTTGTAGGTTTGG
The DNA here is from genome assembly GCA_021605145.1 of Aegilops bicornis. Lineage (NCBI taxonomy): Eukaryota > Viridiplantae > Streptophyta > Magnoliopsida > Poales > Poaceae > Aegilops > Aegilops bicornis. The sequence continues at coordinate 535,562,677 of CM038671.1, read as the reverse complement.
TATGGTCTACCCGAGTAAAGAGTTAATGTTTCAAAGATCGTGTCTCGGCCATCCGCTTTCTCAAACACCATGCAAAGGCGAGAAATCAACGGAGGCGATCGAGTCTTGTGGGGAAAAGGGCACAAACCTCTACAGAGTGTAGAATCTAATCATGGTTAGCCGTGTCCCCGGTTATGGACAATTCTGAGTATCTAGTACTTGAGTATTCACATGTATCTCATCACTCTTAATTAATATTGCTGGGTTGTTAACTACTTTAATTGGGATTGAGTTGAGGTTATACCTTCTCAATGATGTTTCAACCACCATGATAGTTAAATTAAAATTTATTCCTTTGTTGTAGGGAAAATTGGCTTTTCGCAAGAAAACTCAGAACCATAGAGCTTTCCACCAGCCATATATGCATGTAGTATAGCTTATTCTTTCATTACTCTCTATGTGTTACATTGCCAACATATTCCATGTGTCGACGTTTCGGGCTGCAACTTTTCATGTTGCAGACTTTTCAGACGACGAGTAAGTGATACGTTAGGGTTACGATTCCTACACTCAACTTTGTCGTTGGTGTTGATGGGAATCCACAACCTTGTTACTTCCGCTATTTGGATTGAGGTAATAGTATTTACGCTACTTTATACATGTGATTTACCTCTGTTATAAATCCTCGAGTACTGTGTGTGTCAGCATACCGATCCAGGGATGACACTTAAGCACAGAGACTTGATCCATTCGGGTCGGGTCGCTACATAGGGGCTTATAGATTCGCCTCCCAACCTTTTACTTCAAGGGTAATGTCAACAATAATAGTTCATGATGCCTTACATCCAATTGGATATATATATATATATATATATATATATATATATATATATATATATATATATCGTGATCTTTCCAACACAATGTGCTTGCGAAAGGATAAAATGTAAAAAGGAAAGGTGAAGATCACCATGACTCTTGCATAATGTATAAGACAAGAATAAAAGATAGGCCCTTCGCAGAGGGAAGCAGAGGTTGTCATGCGCTTTTATAGTTGGATGCACAAAATCTTAATGCGAAAGAACGTCACTTTATATTGCCACTTGTGATAGGGACCTTTATTATGCAGTCCATCGCTTTTATTTCTTCCACGTCACAATATCGTATAAAGCTTATTTTCTCTAGACTAATAGATCATACATATTTAGAGAGCAATTTTTATTGTTTGCACCGATGACAACTTACTTGAAGGATCTTACCCAATCCATAGGTAGGTATGGTGGACTCTCATGGCAATACTGGTTTAGGGGATGTTTGGAAGCACAAGTAGTATCTCTATTTGGTGCAAAGAATTTGGCTAGCATGAGGGGAAAGGCAAGCTCAAAGCATGTTGAATGATCCATGACAATATACTTTATTTCGGATATAAGAAAACATAACCCATTGCGTTGTCTACCTTGTCCAACATCAACCTTTTAGCATGTCATATTTTAATGAGTGCTCGCAATCATAAAAGATGTCCAAGATAGTATATTTATATGTGAAATCTCTCTTCTCTCAATATTCTTTCATGAATTGTTCAAGTGACCAATACAATGTCTGCTAACCTTCAATAAATTTACCACCTCTACTTCTCATATGTGAAGTCATTACTCTCCATGGGATAAGCATATGAAACATATATAATTTCAGATTTATGATATTCGCTCATTTAACTATTTACTCATAGGATATAAGTGAAGCACACGAGTAGATGGCAAACTACTCCAAAAAGATATAAGTGAAGATCAATGAGTAGTTAAATAATTATTTAGCTATGTGAAGACTCTCCCATTTAATAATTTCAGATCTTGATACTTTATTCAAACAGCAGGAAAAACAAAATAAAATGACATCTAAGAATATCAAACATCATGTGAAGAAGCAAAAACTTAGGATCAACCGATACTAACCGATAGTTGTCGAAGAAGAAAGGTGGGATGCCAACGGGGGCATCCCCAAGCTTAGACGCTTGAGACTTCTTGAAATATTATCTTGGGATGCCTTGGGCATCCCCAAGCTTGAACTTTTGTGTCTCCTTAATTCCTCTCATATCACGGTCTCCCTAAATCTCAAAAGCTTCATCCACACAAAACTCAACGAGGACTCGTGAGATAAGTTAATATAAACCAATGGAAAAACCTTATCATACTCTACTGTAGAAAATCACTAATATTATTATTCAACATTGCATACTAAATGCCTCTTCATATTTAATAGTCCTATCCCCAAATAGAATCATTAAACAAGCAAACATATGCAAACAATGCAAACATAACAGCAATCTGCCTAAACAGGACAATCTGTAAAGAATGCAGCAAGATCCATACTTCCCTAGCTCCAAAAATTATGAAAGAAAATTACCACTGTATTAAATTTATCAGAGCTTATTATGCAAAAAGTTTCAACATTTTATCACATTCTGACTTTTCTAGGGAATTTTTGCAACAGCGGTAAACTTTCTGTTTTCAAATAGCAACATGAAGACTTGTAAAATAGGCATAGTAAAGGCTATCAATGCCACTTTTATTGAAATAAAAGATGCAAAACATTGTTCTAAATAACAGAAGGCAAATACTAACAAAATAAATTGACGCTCCAAGGAAAACACATATCATGTGGTGAATAAAAATATAGCTCCAAGTAAAGTTACCGATGAACGAAGACGAAAGAGGGGATGCCTTCTGAGGCATCCCCAAGCTTAGGCTCTTGGTTATCCTTCAATATTACCTTGGGGTGCCTTGAGCATACCCAAGATTTGGATCTTGCCACTCCTTATTCCATAGTCCATCGAATCTTTACCCAAAACTTGAAAACTTCACAACACAAAACTCAACAGAAAACTCGTAAGCTCCGTTAGCGAAAGAAAGCAAAACACCACTTCAAGGTACTGCATTGAACTCATTCTTTTTTTATATTGGTGTTAAACCTACTGTATTCCAACTTCTCTATGGTTTATAAATAATTTAACTAGCCATAGAGTCATCAAAATAAGCAAACAACACACAGAAAACAGAATCTGTCAAAAAATGTAATGTCTGTAATAATCTGTAACTAACGCAAACTTACGGAACTCCAAAAATTCTACCAAAATAGGACGACCTAGATAATTTGTTTATTGATCTTCTGAAAAACGAATCAACTTAAAATCACTCTTTTGTAAAAAATGACAGGTAAACTCGTGACCACAAAGTTTCTGTTTTTTACAGCAAGATCACATTAACTTCCACCCAAGTCTTCCCAAAGGTTTCTACTTGGCACTTTATTGAAACGAAAGCTATAAAACATGATTACTACAGTATCTTAATCATGTGTACACACAAAAATAGTAGGTTAAATATTGGGTTGTCTCCCAACAAGCGCTTTTCTTTAATGCCTTTCTAGCTAGGCATGATGATTTCAATGATGCTCACCTAAAAGATAAGAATTGAAACATAAAGAGAGCATCATGAAGAATATAACTATCACATTTAAGTCTAACCCACTTCCTATGCATAGGGATTTTGTGAGCAAACAACTTATGGGAACAATAATCAACTAGCATAGGAAGGCAAAACAAGCGTAACTTCAAAACTTTAAACACAAAGAGAGGAAACTTGATATTATTGCAATTCCTACAAGCATATGTTCCTCCCTCATAATAATTTTCAGTAGCATCATGAAATGAATTCAACAATATAACTATCACATAAATCATTCTTTTCATGATCTACAAGCATAGAATTTTTATTACTCTCCTCATAAGCAAAATTCTTCTCATTCGGAATAGTGGGAGTATCATAAGAAACTCGAATACTATAAATTGTTTCCACATTAAAAGAGTAAAGTTTAGAAAAAGGGTAATCATAATCATGACAATTTTTATAAGTATAATCATCACTACTTTTTATAGCGTAAGTGTCATCACAATAATCATCATAAGTAGCAACTTTGTTCTCATCATAATCGATTGAAACCTCTTCCAAGATAGTGGAATCATTACTAAATAAAGGCATGACCTCTCCAAATCCACTTTAATAATTGTCACAATAAGATTCAACACCCTCCAAAATAGTGGGATCATTACTTCCTAAAGTTGACACTCTTCCAAACCCACTTTCATAAATGTAACCATCATAACTAGGAGGCATGCTATCATCATAATAAATTCGCTCATCAAAACTTGGAAGGCTAAAAATACAATCTTCATAAAACATAGCATCCCCAAGATTGGGACAAACATTAAATGGAGCAAATATATTCTCAAACTTGTCATTCTCATCAAACATCACATCCCCAAGCTTGGGCCTTTTCATATCATAAGCATAATCACTCTCATCATTAATAGTATGGATAGCACCAATAGTATAGCAATTATCATCATCACAATGAGTAGCAGGAGCAACATCATTTGGGAGGGATACCTTTCTACCTTTGTTTCTCCGTCTTTTCTTTTTCTTCTTCACATCATGTGCGGGTTTATCCCTCTCTTTTGAGCTCCTTATTAATGAGATTGGTTGAATAGAAAGCTCCTCCTCGTTACCTGATTCATCATAAGAAATAATAGGATGATATTGGGAAGTCTCTTCCCTTTCATTAGTATTCTCTTCATCTCCTATTTGTTTTCTTGTCTTTATGTAATTGGCAATATAAGGATTTTCAATGCAATTCACCGCACAATACATAAAAATTTCTTCTAGATCAAAATCAAGAAATCTATCAAGATTAAATGTTGGAATACCCTCTGTTATACGTTTCATTTCTTCATACCCCAAAAGAAGACTAAGCTCTTTATGATGCTCAAGCGTAATCAAGTTATCACAATTTTTGGACACGATTTGATCATGAAACAAATAGCATTGGAGTTTTAAATGACCATGTTCATTGCAAAGTTCACAAGGATGGCGATAAATATTGAATCTTCAAAGACAATCATCTAGCCTTTCTTGCAACCATTTAGTTTCCAAATACTTATGCCTCTTGTAGAATCTATCTTCCCTATTTGGTGTGTACTTGCAAGCTCTATGTATTCCACAAAAGTTAACATGCTTGTAAGAAACATTTTCATCATGGCTAGTGCAATCATCATTAGTACTATTGGATATTCAAAGAATTCATAGTAACAACATTGCAATCATGCTCATCATTCAAATATTTAGTGCCAAACATCCTAATGCATTCTTCCTCTAGCAATTGAGCACAATTATCTAATCCTTATTTTCATGAAAGATATTAAAAAGATGAAGCATATGAGGCACCCTCAATTCCATTTTTTTGTAGTTTTATTTTATAAACTAAACTAGTGATAAAACGAGGAACTAAAATATTCGATTGCAAGATCTAAAGATATACCTTCAAGCACTCACCTCCCCTAAGACAGCGCCGTAAATCTGCTTGATGTCTACTACGCAACCTTCTTCTTGTAGACGTTGTTGGGCCTCCAAATGCAGAGGTTTGTACGACAGTAGCAAGTTTCCCTCAAGTGGATGACCTAAGGTTTATCAATCCGTGAGAGGCGTAGGATGAAGATGGTCTCTCTCAAACAACCCTGCAACCAAATAACAAAGAGCCTCTTGTGTCCCCAACACACCCAATACAATGGTAAATTGTATAGGCGCCTAGTTCGGCGAAGAGATGGTGATACAAGTGCAATATGGATGGTAGATATAGGTATTTGTAATCTTAATTTATAAAAACAGCAAGGTAACAAGCGATAAAAGTGAGCGTAAACAGTATTGCAATGCTAGGAAACAAGGCCTAGGGTTCATACTTTCACTAGTGCAAGTTCTCTCAACAATAATAACATAATTGGATCATATAACTATCCCTCAACATGCAAAAAAGAGTCACTCCAAAGTCACTAATAGCGGAGAACAAACGAAGAGATTATTGTAGGGTGCGAAACCACCTCAAAGTTATTCTTTCTGATCGATCTATCATAGAGTTCGTACTAGAATAACACCTTAAGACACAAATCAACCAAAACCCTAATGTCACCTAGATACTCCAATGTCACCTCAAGTATCCGTGGGTATGATTATACGATATGCATCAAACAATCTCAGGTTCATCTTATTCAACCAACACATAGAACTTCAAAGAGTTCCCCAAAGTTTCTACCGGAGAGTCAAGACGAAAATGTGTGCCAACCCCTATGCATAAGTTCACGATGTTATGGAACCCGCAAGTTGATCACCAAAACATACATCAAGTGGATCACGTGATATCCCATTGTCACCACAGATAAGCACATGCAAGACATACATCAATTGTTCTCAAATCCTTAAAGACTCAATCCGATAAGATAACCCGAGAAGGGAAAACTCAATCCATTACAAGAGAGTAGAGGGGGAGAAACATCATAAAATCCAACTATAATAGCAAAGCTCGTGATACATCAAGATTGTACCACCTCAAGAACACAAGAGAGAGAGAGATCAAACACATAGCTACTGGTACATACCCTTAGCCCCGAGGGTGAACTACTCCCTCCTTGTCATGGAGAGTGCCGGGATGATGAAGATGGCCACCGGTGAGGGATCCCTCTCGACAGGTGCCTTTAACAGGGGTCCCGATTAGTTTTTTTGGCTAAAGAAGCTTGGGGTGGTGGAACTCCCGATCTATTCTGTTCCCCGATGTTTTTAGGGTATATGGATATATATAGGCGAAAGAAGTCGGTCAGGGGAGCCACGAGGAGCCCACGAGGGTGGGCGCCTGCAGGGGAGGGCGCGCCTCACGCCTCGTGGCTTCTCAAGCTTACTGACGCCTACTCCAAGTCTCTGGACTGCCTTAGTTCCAAAAATAACTCTCCCGAAGGTTTCATTCCATTTGGACTCCGTTTGATATTCCTTTTCTTCGAAACACTGAAATAGGCAAGAAAACAACAATTTGGGCCGGGTCTCCGGTTAATAGGTTAGTCCCAAAAATAATATAAAAGTGTTTTGTAAAGCCCATAAACATCCTAAACAGATAATATAATAGCATGAATACTTCATAAATTATGGATACATTGGAGACGTATCAATAGTCTTCGAGGGATGCTTGGACTTGGTCATGTTTCCAGCCTTGCAAGCTCCACACAGATGGTTCTTGAGGGATTTGACACCCTTGAGGCCAATGACGTGCTTCTTCTTCGCGAGCGTGTGCAAGTTCCTCATGCCAGCATGACGCAGTGGTCGATGCCATAACCAGCCCTCTGAAGCTTTTGCAGGTAGACATGTGGAAAGTTGTGGTCCTGTAGAGAAATCAACAATATACAAGCCTCTCTCCTAAAGCCTTCGAAGACTTGATTTTGCCTTTGTCAGCATAGGTGATATGCTTCAGATGTGATGGAGATAAAGAAGTGTCCATTAGTAAGTTCTTGTCACCGGTCATGTGATTTGTACATCCTTTATCGAGGACCCAGCCAAGAGCTTTGGGTTGATCATCCTGCAGATGAATTAGTGCATCTTACGAACTCATATAGTTCATCAGTGAAGAATATGTCATCAAATTCATCAGATCAATTTCATCAAGAAATTCAACAGATATAGCAGTATCAGGACGTGCGAAATGAAATTTCGTTTCTTCATGATTAGCTTTCATCCTTTCAAGCATATTAAGGTCTCCATCTAATTCTTCAGACGTTTAAGTTCGTCTGGAGACCTAACCCTGCATAAGAGATTAGTTCTTTTTCATCACCACCCTCATCTGAAGGGGTGGCAAAGAGTTCATCATTCTGCGAGCTCCATAAGAGAAAGGTGGCATAGAAGCCAGCCCACTTCGTTTCATAGATGAGGGGTTAGAGTAAGCATATGAATAAACAGAGAAATTCCAGTAGGTCCCATCAGCATTTAGTTTCCTCTCAAAGGCAATACCCTCTTTCCTAGGGTCCCTGTTGAGGATCTACTTTTTAGGCACATCACAGAGAGCCTGATGCCTTTTAAGGCTTTTGTACATGCATGTAACATACAATTGCTTCAATCCTGCATTGTTAGTGATACTTGTGGTATCCTCAGATGAGGAATTTGTGACCGTAGAGACAGCTGAAGAATTTGCAGCAATAGAGGCATTTGAACTTTCAGGTGTAGAATTAGCAAATTCAGCATTTCAAACATAGTGGAATGAATTCATCCTGAGCGGCACTGATCTGTTGAGCAAGCAATGAATCACGCTCCTTCTGAAGATCTTCATAACTCGCCCTTAGCTTCTCAAGATCTTGCTTTCTTTGAAGAAATTCATAAGAAAGTTTCTCAGGATTGGTTAAGAGAGTGTTATGATGACTCTGAAGGTTATCAAACTTAGACTGAAGTCTCTGAAGATTATCAGTCAGAGTTTGAGTTCGATCCATTTCTTTTCCCAACAGGTCATCGCTTTTGTCTAGCATATTTTGAACCTTTTCAAAAGACTTTTGTTATTTCACAACATTTTTAGCAAGTTTAGAATAGCTAGGCTTGATATTTTCATCAGATTTGTCCTCACTTGATTCAGAGGAGGGATATTTCAGTACCTTGGCACCTTCTGCCATGAAGCAATAGGTGGGAGCATAGTCATCATCGCAGTCGTTAGCAGTGTTGGGGAAGTCATTTTCCTCGAGTTGAAGATGGACTTGTCGACGAAAGCGATGAGTAGGGCTAGGCTCGCCACACCAGAGTCTGACCCCTCAGATGCCTCCTCTTCCTCATTTTCCTCAGATTCAGCTTCAGATTCCATTTCCTTGCCAATGAATGCCCGAGCCTTTTTGGAGCTGCTCTTCTTGTGAGATGAAGACTTCAAAGATTTTGCTGATGAGGACTTTGAAGATTTCTTCTTCTTCTTTGAGTCATCAGAACTGTAATCCTTGTATTTCTTCTTCTTTGATTCCTTTTCCCACTGAGGACAATCAGTAATGTAGTGACCAGGTTTCTTGCATTTGTGGAAAGTTCTCTTCTTGTAGTCACGGGATGAGGAATCTGATCTCATGTCATCACCTCTTGAGGATTTACCAAAGCGACCACGCCTTGAGAATATCTGGAATTTCCTCATGAGCACTGCTAGCTCCTAACTCAGTTCTTCAAGATCACCAAGGATGCTACCAGAATCCTCTCCTTCAGATTCAGAGACTGCCTTGGCCTTCAGTGCGCTGATCTGCCATAGCTCGGTCCATAGAGATCTCTCTTCTCAGCAAGTTGAAACTCATGAGTATTTAGCCTCTCGAGGATATCATCAGGATCAAGTGACTTGTAGTCTCCACGTTCTTGAATCATCAGTGCAAGAGTGTCAAATGAGGAATCAAGCGATCTCAGCAATTTCTTCACCACCTCATGGTCGGTGATGTCAGTGGCACCAAGTGCTTGAAGCTCATTTGAGATGTCAGTGAGGCAATCGAAGGTTTGCTGAACATTTTCATTGTCGAGTCTTTTGAAGCAGTTGAAGAGATTGCGAAGAACATCAACTCGAGAGTCACGTTGTGTTGAGACTCCTTCGTTGACCTTGGACAGCCTATCCCAGATGAGCTTAGCTGTCTCCAAAGCACTCACTCTGCCATACTGCCCTTTTCTCAGATTGCCACATATGATATTCTTCGCTTGAGAGTCGAGTTGCTTGAATCTCTTCACATCAGCAACGTTAATTGTAGGAGTGACGAAGGGAACGCCATTTTCCACAACATACCAGAGATCGTCATCAATTGCCTCAAGATGCATTTGCATCTTATTCTTCCAGTAGGGGTAGTCCGTCCCATCGAAGGTAGGGCACCCAGTCGTGACCTTGATCATGCCTGCAGTCGACATAACTAAAACTCCAAACAGTTAAATAAGTCACACACAACAAGGGAGTACCTTGCTCTGATACCAATTGAAAGTGCGTTATATCGACTAGAGTGGAGTGAATAGGCGATTTTTACAAATTCGTCAGTGAGGAATTTCAAGGTGAGGAAATTACTAAGCAACAACCTACTTAGCAGTGGAATAAGTACTCAGATGCAAGCGTGCACAGTCATCATGATGAAATGAAAACAAGCACAGAGTACAAGTAGCGTGAACACAGGATAAGCAGGTTGAAGACAAACTTATTGAAGAAATAGGATTGAAGGAATTGAGAAAGTCTTCAGTCAAAGTCTTCAAACAGTAATGATCAAGTACTTGAGCACATGAATGAGGAAATGAAAGGGTTGAGGAAATAGAACCAGTAGCTTGGTGAAGACGATGATTTGGTAGACCAGTTCCAACTGTTGTGACAGTTGTATGTTGGTTGGAGCGGCTAGGTATTTAAACCTGAGGACACACGGTCCTCACCGTATTCTCCTTGAGCTAATTAAGATCACATAGACCTCGCCCAATCACTCGTGATAATTCTTCAGGTGACTTTCAAACCTTCACAGACTCGGTCACTTGGCGATCCATAATTTCCTCTTGGATGCTCTAGACCATGACACCTAACCGTCTAGAGGATGCACAGTCCTCAAAGGTAAGAAGCGTCGGTTCCACACAGGAATAATCTCTTCAGTGATGCTCAATCACTTTGGGTTTGGGTTTTCCTCACTTGATGATTTTCGCTCAAAGTCCTCGGAGGATGGGATGCTCTCAATGACAAGTGTCAGTTTGTCTCGGAGCAGCCAACTAACTAGTTGTTGTAGGGGGCGTCTATTTATAGCCGAGGGAGCAGCCTGACATGATAAGATATAAATGCCCTTCAATGATATGACCGTTAGGTGGGTAGATATTTTGGGACAGCTAGCGCATAGTACAGCAACGGTAGGATATTTGAGCTATCAAATTCCTCGGGGCTATCGTGTTCCTTACTTATAGGAAATCCGCACTAGCGAATTCCTAACTCCTCAGTCAAAACAAATTCCTCAGAGACCAGAAGATATTCGTCTCTGTCACTAAAGAAATTGGCTTCACTCGAAAGGATTGGATAATTGTAGGATTTTGAGATGAGCGTCACTTGGAAACTTTTCCTTAGTTTTACCTCGACCCCCTTTAACAGTACGGTGTTTCGTATGACTCAAGAGAGAGAAAATGAAACTACGAAAAGAAAAGTCTTCACGCTTCATAATCCTCGCATGAATATCAAGTCTTCACGGTCACACCAATTTCTTCACTTTCAAAGTCTTCAAAAAAAAACAAAGTCTTCAGCTGAAGACATTCATTTTTAGGGGTCGACTTTCATCGTAAAAAGCAAACTCTTCATAGACTTATAGACCTGTGTACACTCATAAACTCATTAGTCCCTTAACCTATAAGTCTTCAATACACCAAAATCACTAAGTGGCACTAGATGCACTTACAGGCGGCCCTTCGGCACCCCGTCAGGTGGACGGCGTCGCTCAGCTCTCAGACCGCCTCCGGGCTTTGGCGATCATCGCACCATGGGACGAGCTACGTCTCGCGCCCCCACGCCATCGTCACCATCCACGCCGGCTTCATCATCGGCGCCCTCTCTGGTTGGCTCGGTCGGCCCCTCCTCCCCCTCCTCGCCTATCACCCCCGCATCGGGCGCGGGCACTTCGGCTGCCTTGGGCACCCACCCCGCCTAGCCCTCCACCGCTGAGTTTGGTGCGGGCACTTTGGCCACCTCGGGCGCCACCCCCGCCTCGTCCGCCCCTTCTGCCTCGGGCGCTTCGGCCGCCTCGGGCGCGGGCACTTTGGTGGCCTCGGTGTGACGCCCCCGATTCAATCGTACACTAATCATACACACAAATGCGTATGATCAAGATCAGGGGCTGACGGGAAGATATCACAACACAACTCCACACACAAATTAAAATAATACAAGCTTTATATTACAAGCCAGGGGCCTCGAGGGCTCGAATACATAAGCTCGAAAACACAAGAGTCAGCGGAAGCAAAAATATCTCGAGTACAAACATTAGTTAGACAAGTTTGCCTTAAGAAGGCCAATAAAAAGAATCTACGATCGAAAAGGCAAGGCCTCCTGCACTGAGCCTCCTAACTACTCCCCGGTCGCCGGCGGTCTCCACGTAGTAGTAGGCATCGGCGGTGGCATCTGGCTCACAGGCTCCGACATCCTGGTTGCATCAACCGGAAAGAAGAAGAAAGGGGAAAAGGGGAGCAAAGCAACCGTGAGTACTCATCCAAAGTACTCGCAAGCAAGGATCTACACTACATATCCATCGGAATCAATGAAATGGGTTGTATCTGTGGACTGGACTGCAGAATGCCAGAAGAGAAGGGGAAAGCCTAGCCTATCGAAGACTAGCACCTTCAAGCAGCCCTAGCATCTTAAAAGATTCGTAAGAGTACAAAATAGCATAAAGTAAAGTAGTAGTAAGTAAGACAACCTCGGCCAGAGATCCTTTCTCGACTCCCTGCGAGAAAGCAATCCCAGAGCCATACTATCCAGTTATCACCTCAAGTATCCAGTTCTAGTTGTATCGATCGGGATACAACTCTAGGTGTCCGCTATCATAGGACAGGCTATCGGTAGATGTTTTCTTCCCTGCAGGGGTGCACCAACTTACCCACCATGCTCCATTAACTCCGGCCGGACACACTTTCCTGGGTCATGCCTGGCCTCGGCCAAATAATACGCCGCAACCCGACCTAGGCTTAATAGAGAGGTCAGCAAGTCGGACTAAACCTATGTCCCCAGGGGTCTTGGGCCATCACCCCGGGAACTCGTGCACATTGCGAGGGCGGCCGATGAGAAGACCTAGCTACATCCTTAAAAAGGCAGGTGCTTACCAGTCCAACCCGGCACGCGCCGCTCAGTAGCTGACGTCTATTAAGCTTCGACTGATGCATACGACGCAGAATGCCCATGCTATGCCCATGTGATGGTTAGTGCTATCAGGCCAGAGGCGCCTCGGATAAAATATCCAAATCGTAGTGGTTTAGGAACGCGCGGTAACAAGCAGAGGCTCACGAAAGATGTGACCCCGTCGCCCCGTCTCGAGGACTTCGCGGCACGCAGACTAAGAATGCCGCCACGCCTCGTAAGTATCTCATGACCACCTTCCGGGTCAACCCGTCTCCACATCACTCGCGGGTACCCCTCAGGGTCGACCCGCCTTTCCAAGTAACAGCTGTAAAGTCCAAGTATCCGTGTGTCCAAACATCTTCCACTCGATGTAATCATCAAGGTGAACGTAAGAGGAACCACCCTCGAGGTTCACACTTCAGGGGTTGCACGATAGAGTCGTATCAGAAGTGGTTAAGGAGGAAATCACCCTCGATGACCACGACTGAATAGCTACACTATAGAGATCTCATCAGGAGTGATGTATGAGGTCCCACCCTTGGCACTCGATGGTAACTCTGCAGAGTCGAGCAACAAATGGGGTGTGATGTGATGTTAGGTGTCGGGCTCTGGTTGTGGATCATGTTGATCGAGTCGTTGATGATGAAGCAGGGGCAACAAGGACAAGGTGGGGGTCACTGATGGATCACTAACCAACCTATACTAAGCAGTTTAGGATAAGCAGGTTACAAAAGCAGGCAATGCATCAAAATAGGAGCAAACAATAACAGTAGCAAAATCTAATGCAAGGATGAGAGAATGATATGGGCGATATCGGGATGATCAAAGGGGGGGCTTGCCTGGAAGCTCTGCTGCAACGGAAGAAGGGTCGTCGTCGACCTAGTCGATCATAGGGGCAACATTGGTCTCAGGGTCTACCGGAGAGAAGAGGGGGAAGAAACAATAAATATAAAGCAAACAAAGCATCATAAAGCATAACATGGCAATATGCTGTGCCGTGTGTGACCTAACGTATGGCTACACGATATAGCTGAAGGGGGGAATTCAACCAGGAATGTTTTCCCGGTTCGGACTATGTCGGACAGAGATGACCGGAGAGGAATGTTCCATGTTCAGATAGTTAGAGGCATCTGACAGGTAAACGGACCGCGTATTCGGATTCGTTGGATTTTTCTGAGCAACTTCCATATATAAAACATTTTCATCCGACTTACGGTTTATTTTCTATTAATTTTCAAAGGTTAAGCTTTTTTTTGAAATTATTCTATTTACTTAAAACGATAGAAAAGGGACAAAGAAGTTAGCATGGCGTCATCCATGCATCAAGATCGGTGACTAGTCAACGAGGCCCGCTTGGGACCCTAACGGGCGATCATTGGGAACTGCTCATTGATCAGCCGACTGGCGGTCGATAGGGCCCGTGGGGGCCCGATGGCAACGACTTTCTGAGGGGAGGGCAGCGTGGTAGACAGGTCAGCCGGCTGACGCCGAATTACGGCTGCGGCGACCTCTCACGGAAAGTTGGCCGAAAAATCACTACGGTGACCTGTTCTTCACGCGCAAGGCGGCGTTGTGAAGCTGGCGACGGTGCGCATCCATTGTGGCGGTCGCAGGGGTCAGGGGTGGCCAGCCAGGGCGCCGACGGCGAGGTCTTGCGGCGGCTGTGCGTTGGCTGCGACGCAGGCGTACAGGCGCAGGTGGTGCGGGTGCTTGGCTAGGTCGGGGTAAGGGCGCGCAGGCGGGAGCCAGTCGCGACAGCGGTGATGGCTGGAGGCGAGAGCTGCAGCGGCTGTGGCTAGTGGCGGCAAGCAGCAGCAGGGGGCGGAGCAGCAAGCAGAGAGCAGCACGGCTGCGGTCGAGATCTACGTCGGGACAGCGAGGGCATGGCCAGGGAGCTGCGAGTGCATGCGTTGAGCAGCAATAGCAGCGGTGCACGGTAGCAGTAGCAGTACAAGGGCAGTGACGGCGGCTACAGGCGGCGGCGCTCTCGGTCGATCTTTAGAATCGGTGAAATGGCGTGCGCGAGCGATCAAAGAGGCCCGGCCGCACCACAGAAGTGCCCTGAGCACGGCGGTGGGCTTGGGTGACCACGAAAGCTACCACAGCGCCGGCGACTAGTTCAACAGAGGAGCAAAGCTCCGGCAATGGCATGGCGGTGGTGACCGCAAGCTATGGCAAAAAGCAGGCGGCCAGAGGGAGAGGAAGAGAGGGGAATGCTCACCAAGCGGCTAAGAAAAGCCCTCGACAGGTTAGGAGCAGCAGAGCGGAGTGGATCGGCGGGGGTGGTGTGTCGGGATCCGAGGAGGAAGAAGGCGGCTTGCCGGCGATGCAGGGCTCCTCGTCCTTCGTACGTGGTCGAGGAAGAAGTGGCCGACGTCGGCGAGCCCAGAGGACGAGACGGAGAGACGAATGGGGCACGGTGGTCGCGTGGACGACGGAGAACGGCGGCGATGGCGCTCGGGCGTTGATGGGGAACGAGGGGGAGAGGAAGTGAGCGCCTGATGGATCTGGGAGGAGGGCAGGCGAGTGGGAGAGTGGGAGTGGCGGTAGGTGAGGGGGAGGACTCGACGCGTCAGGGCCTTATCCTCTCGCGGGGGGCGTCGCCGGCGAGGTGGCTGGGCGGCGACGGGCGCGCGCTGTCCCGCCCGGTCGGAGGAACATGAAGCAACCATGTCGGATGTGGGGTTCCGGCAAACCCTTAAGGTTTGAACACTGGGGTGCATGCAAAGTCTTTCCTGCCTACCGATCTATGCTCTAGCTCGCTAAGATCTTGCGGACGAACTCGACGAACTCACAACATACGTAAAGAAACACGAGGGTTTATATCGTTCGGGCCACCGTTGTGGTGTAATACCCTACTCCAGTGTGGTGGTGGTGGCTTGCCTCTTGGGCTGATGATGAACAGTACAAGGGAAGAACAGCCTCCTGAGGTTGAGATGTTCTTGTGGCTAAGCTCTCGGTCAGTTGGATCAAGCTTAGATCTGATCCCCCTCTCTGTGGTGGCTAGCTCTACTTATATAGGCCCTGGTCCTCTTCCCAAATGTTGAGCGGGAAGGGAGACAACAACGGCGGGCAAATTTGAAGGGGGACAACTAGTACAAGATATCCTGACAAAAGCGGTCTTCGCCTGTGAAAAGCCCTGGGGTGACACCATCTTGGGCTCCACGATGACCTCCGCCTTGCCGTCCTCCTGGTCTTGGTCTTGTTGCACTAATAAGGCAACCTTTGCCTGATGCCTCGGTACTCTTCGGCGTCAGGCTTGCCTCCTTAGCACCAAAGAGGAAATGGGGCTGTGCATGCAGGCGCCCGCACTTTGGCACCCGCTTTGGCGCCATTAAATCATGGCTCACGTCACGGTGCCTCGTGAGGTTTGCCCCGCTTGATATCTCCGCTCCTCGTGAGCCCGCACAGCTAGGCTACTCCAGAAGAAGTCTTGCGTCGTCCGCCTCGCGAGGCCTGGACCCTCGCGAGGATCTTGGATGCCTTGTTGATGAAGATGGGCCGTACAGCCCGCTGCCTATACTTATTTGTGGCCGCAGTGTGCAAGTCTGGGGACCCCCGTTCCTAGAACGCCGAAAGTAGCCCCCGGGCCCAAGGTGCGCTCGGGCTTGGCTTCGCGGCGAAGCCAAGGGTCAAGTTCGGAGCGCCGCGGGCCCCAAAAGCTTGTGGACTCGGTCGACGCGTGGCGCTTGATTGGACGTGGGCGTCTTCGCTTCCCCATGCTGCCTCGGCAACTACACGATTTGACGAGTCCCTGCGACATGCAAGGAAAGCCATCATTACTTGTGATCATGGGAGACACCGGTTGGCCTTCTCTCGCTATAAATGGGGAGGGGCTGAGCCCCCGTTGCCCATTTCTTCCTTGTTTGCTTGCTTCGTCCTCCTTGCTCCGCTTCTTTGTCGGTCTTGGCCGATGGCGCCCACGAAAGAAGTTCTCATCTGCCGAGAAGGGGAAGGCCCTCGCGAGGGCCCCCTGCTCCCCGGGCGCCTAAGCGGCCGTGGCCAACCACACGCAGCACGCCGCGACCCCGCCAGTGACCCACCGTCGAGGTGGCGCCTCGACACGTTAGCCGGGATCGTCCCATCCATGATGGTCTCGCCGATGAGGGGAGGTGCGTGATGGTGGCGGCCTCCCGCCCGCTTCCATTCTGGCCGAGGTGTTGCCGGAGTTCGTTGTGCAGTCGGAGAGCCCAGCCAAGAATCGCTCCGGCTTCCACGCTTCTTCGCCGTGAACTGCCGGCCTCGCCCAAAGCGGGCTCTAGCTGCAGGCCGACGGCCTGCTGCAGCAGGAGACTCTTGGGTGCGTGGTCGAGACATCCGCCATGAGCAACATAGCCACCGCCCGTGGGTCGGGGCGACGTCATTCACGCTGCGGCACAGGCGGCGATGTACCCTCCATTTCAGGTACGATGGTGAGTCGACCCTCTACGTGAGGGTGTTTGGGGAAGATGGCCGCCGCGCCAGGTGCTGCCCCCGAGGCGAACGACGGCGAGGAGGTGCTTGGCCTTGGTGATGGTCGTGATGAGGACGAAGGCGAGCTCGCCTTGGCGGCGACGATCGTCTCCTCCAGCCTACGGGCGGCTCTTCCTCTCGGTGACGGCTCCAGCAGCGGTGGCTTACGATCACCGCCACATCGCGCGCCCGCTTCAAGGAGGCAGCAGGTCATCTCGTTGTCGCGCCTCCGTGAAGCGCGAGGAGGGGTCCGACTAGGCTTGGGGCGTCGCCAAGGGCCTACCTCCGCGGACTGCTGCAAAGTTGCTTTGCTTAGCTTTTTTTTTCTTTCCTGCATCAGAAAAAGAAACCGATTATGGGCCCAGGGGCGTGTATCGAATCGGGTGGATTTTGGTTAATGCATTGTGCAAGTCGTTCCCACGTTGTGCTGCTTATTTTGTGCAGAGATAACTTAACCTGGCACGTTTAGGAAACCTTTTCCCCTGCGTGGTGTCCGCGTTGCTCGGAAACTGCAAAAAATTCGTTAGGGGGTGTACCAAAAACTTGCCGTCCACCCGAGCTTTGACTGGGCGCTTTGCATCGCGGTACCCGTGGGGCACGGATTTAGGAGGGGTGTGCCAGCTTGCAGCCTCGAACGAGGGTGGCTCGCGAAAAGGCAACGAGAAGAGAAATGCTCGCGAGGGCACCTGCCTAGCCCCCTCGCGAGACATGCGAGAGAGAGGATAAGAGCAAACCGGAGCCAAAACGAAAAGAAGCGGTAAAAGGCTGGGGAACCAAATCAGCAACAAACGCCAAGAGCAACTTTGAATAAGGTAAAGCGAGCCAACTTCGGAAAGCAAATGAAAAGCCGCGTCCGGCACCTAATCTAGTCTTCAAGTCTCCTCACCAGCACGGAGCTAAGTGATGTCCACTAGGCATGGGAGGGAGCCCTGGGGCTGAGGCCGCCGCCTCCCGAGACTCCTGTATGTACATCCCCAACTCATTATTACATGAGAGTGTCACGGGCGGCGATTCTTCACAGTGCACGGGCCTTCTTCACAGGCTCTGGGCCTTTCTTCTCATGCTCTGGGCCCTGCTTCTTAGGCTCTGGGCCTTGCTTCATGGAAAAAACTTCCGGAGGTGTTGGATGTTCCAGGCATTCTGGATGGGTGTCCCATCCTGCGTCTCCAGGCGCGCTGCACCCGGCCTGGAGACATGAACGACCCTGAACGGGCCCTCCCACATGGGTGAAAGCTTGTGCAGCCCCCACGAGAGGACCCGCCTTAGGGCGAGGTCGCCTACCTCGGCGTCTGGAAGCGGATGTTCTTGCAGCAATGGTACCGCCCAGAGCTTGTCGGTACCTTGCCGCCCTTAGCGCGGCTTCACGATGGTGCTCCTCCCCGGCCGCAGGTCCATCCCACTCGTGGCGCCCCGGTGCACTTCGTCGAACGACAGGACCCATGCGGAGCGATGTTTGACCTCATGAGGGAGAACCGCCGCAGCTCCATAGACGAGGAAGAACGGTGTCTCGCCCGTTGGCTTGGTGGCGATGGTACGAATGGACCCACAACCGCAATTTGGCGTTCGTCGTGCCAACCCCAGCCGCGAGCTTCCGAAACTTCTTCTTGAAGGTCCTGGTCTTGAGGCCTCTCGGGACCTCGGCGTTGGCGCTGCTCAGCTGACCGTTGCTCACTGGGGTGGGCTACCGGGCGTAGCAGATCTGCGTTCCAAGGTTAGCACAATAGGTTTTTAAGAGGTTACTAGTAAACTGCGAGCCGTTAGCTGTGATGATGCGGTTGGGGACCCCAAAGCGGCTCACGAGGCCCTTGATGAACTTGACAGCAGAGCCGGCCGGAATGATACAGACGGCTTCCACCTCCGCCCACTTGGTGAACTTGTCGATGGCGACGTAGAGATAGTGGTAGCCCCCTGGCGCTCGTGGGGACGGGCCCAAGATATCCATCCCCCAGACCGCGAACGGCCATGTGAGCGGAATGGTTTGGAGACCCTGTGTAGGCTGATGGATCTGCTTGGCGTGGAATTGACAAGCTTCACAACACTTCACCAGCTCGGCTGCATCGTTGAGTGCTGTAGGCCAATAGAACCCACTGCGGAACACCTTACCAACGAGAGTCCGCAATGACGAGTGGTGTCCGCAGTCGCCGCCGTGTATGTCAGCCAGCAAGTCCTTTCCTTGATTGCCGGAGATGTAGCGCAACGTAACATCGTTCGGCCGTTTCCTGTATAACTCGCCATCTTGAATGCGATTATCTTTGTGGCCTGTCCGGGCCACAGCGCTATCATCTTCTTCCTTTTTCCGCAACGTCCGTGCATCGGATACTCCTTGAATTCCTTGGTCGGCCTCCTGGGGCTCGAGCACCAAAAGCATCCGAGCTCCTGAGGTTGGGCCGCAAGCTGGGGCTCCCGTGGTCGGGGGCTGTGGGAGCTCCTCCCGAGGCTGAGCCGTGCTTGACAGAGGTGGCGCAGCCGATGGCTTGAAGAGCCGCTCTTCGAAGACGCCGGGCTCTTGCGGTTGCCGCTTGGATGCCCTCTTAGCGATGTCGTCGACTTCCTTGTTGGTGCCCACGGTGCGTGTTGCAGCCTCTAGGCCCGATAACTGCTTTTCCATCTTGCGCACCTCCGCGAGGTAGGCCTCCATGTGCTCGCCCTTTGGCTCATATACTTTTTTGGAGAAGTTGATGAGGAGTTATGAAGTCGCCCTTGACAAAGGAGGCGCTTCACTCCTAGAGCCTTCGCATCCTTCAGCCTGCTATGAGGCCTTCAGATTTCTCGATATTGTTGGAGACCTTCTCGCCGTCTTTGGAAGCAGAGTTGCACGGCGTAGTAGAGCTTGTCCTGAGTGGGCGAGATGAGCACTGCTCCAGCCCCCACGCCCTGGTGCGCAAAGGCGCCATCAAAATGCATGACCCAGCCATCTTGTGCCTCACTCCCTGGGGAGGTAAACCGGTCTTCTCCTTCCTCAAGAGCCGGGGCATCAGCCCATCCTGCCACAAAATCAGCGAGTGCAGCTCCCTTGATGACCCTGGTGGTGCTGAACTCCAGCTGGAACGCTTGCAGCTCAATGTTCCATTCAGCGACCCTTCCGGCCGAGTTTGGGCTCCTGAGTACCCTCTCCAATGGGTAAGATGAGACGACCTTGATGGGGTGCCCTTGGAAATAATGTCGCAGCTTGCGCGAGGCCACCAGGAGTGCGAGCAGGAGCTTCTGCGGCATGGGGTAGCGTGCCCTTGCGTCCCGCAGTACGGTGCTGGCGAAGTACACCGGGTGTTCGACGAGGGCTGGCGCACTATTAAGGCTCGGGTCCTGCGGAGATTGTTCATATCCTGAGGTGGGGGGTTTCTCGAGATCTGACCGTCCTCGTGAGCTTCTGTGGCGTTGCCCTGCTGAGCTTGGCGCTCCGCTACTGACGGCCCCGTCGTGCCTTCCTAACCCTGAGCCGCATCGGCTCGGGCTTGACGCGGCACTCCCTTGTCTTGGCACTCCTCCCGAACCGCCACCAGTGCCTCGCTGGCGGAGTATGGGGTGGCGGTGAGGTAGAGTACCAGAGGCTCGAGAGGCCTTTGCGCCACCATCACCGGGGGGCTGGTGAGGTATTTCTTGAGTTCTTGGAAGGCCCGGTCGGCCTCCGGGGTCCACTCGAAGGGGCCCTTCTTCTTCATGAGCTTAAAAGAAGGGTAAGGCGCTTCCGCCTAGCTTGGAGATGAAACGCCCCTAATGCGGCCACCTGGCCCCGCTAGTTTCTCGCATCTCCTTTAGGAGTGCTGTGGTGGGCTCATGTCTTCGATGGCCTTAATCTTCTCCGGGTTCGCCTCGATCCCTCTCATGGGATCTGAGGAACCCTAGTAACTTGTCGGAGGACACCGAACACGCACTTCTCCGGGTTAAGCCTCGGTTTCACCCGGCGCCAAGCTTTCAAAGGTCTCCTCCAAGTCTTGAATCAACGTCCTCGCCTCGCGAGATTTGACTACTATGTCATCGACATAGGCCTCTGTGTTCCTCCCGAGCTGCCACCCCAAGGCGATGTGCATCAGCCGCTGAAAGGTTGCGCCCGCGTTGCGGAGGCCAAAAGGCATGCAGGTGTAGCAATACACCCCACATGGTGTTAAGAAGGCCGTCTTCTCCACGTCCTCCACCGCCATCTTGATCTGATGGTATCCAGAGAACGCATCCAGGAAATAGCAAATCACACTCGGCGGTGGAGTCAACGATTTGATCGATGCACGAAAGGGGGAACGGATCTTGGGGGCAGGCTTTGTTGAGGTTGGTGAAGTTGGCCTTTGTCCGTTCCTTCCACCTTTCTTGGCACCACAACGGGGTTCGCCCAGCCAATCAGGTGTATCGAACTTCTCGAATGGTGCCAGCCGCCTCTAGCTTATGCGTATCTCTTGGGACGATGAAGGCTCGCTTCTCCGTGGACTGCCCGTCTTGCCCATCGCTTGCTTCCGGGCGCATGTTGGGGCACACCCTTAGATGATGCCGGATCACCTCTCTAGGGACCCCTTCCAGCTGATTGGGCTCCCACGAATATCTCCTTGTTCGCTGGCAAGAACCTCACCAAGGCTTCTTCTTGTCCCGTGTCAAGATTGGTTCCTATAGTAAAGGTGGCTCCTGAAGACCAAATCACAAATCCTTGACACACCTGCTTGGTCTCCGCCTTGTCTTGAGTGAACAACTGCTTCTTCTTGGCGGCCGCGGTCTCTTTGGCCTCGGGCGTACTGGCGCCGGCTGGCCGTGCTGCTGCCGCGGCCTTGAAGGCGAGCCTGAGCGCCGTCACTGCTTCCTTAGTGTCCCCCTTGATGGTGAGGACGCCCTTGCTCCCTGGCATCTTCATGAGGTTGTAGGCCGGGTGAGTCGCCGCCATGAATCTGAGCAAGGGCAGGTGCACCAGTATGGCATTGTCTGGGAGGCCGATGCGGGCGATGTCGAAGTCCACCCGGCTCAGTCTTGATAGTTGTCGCGGCGTGCGTGCGAAGGTGACGGGAGGTGGATCTGTCGCAGAGAGTTGGCAGCTCGCCGCCTACTCGAAAAAAGGCTTCTTGAGGCTGAGCCTCTTGGGCGGCACGTGGAGGAGACTGAAGGCCTCCACGAAGAGCAAGTTGAGGCCGGCACCGCCATCAATGAGGGTCTTGGTGACGGCCACGTTGCAGATGGTAGGTGTATAGAGCATTGGGAGTATGCCGTAGCCGGCGGTAGAGCCAGGGTGGTCTTCCGAGTCGAAGGTGAGGTCGGCCTCCGGTGAAGCCCAACCCGGCGGAGCCCCTAGGCGCTTGGATGGTGCTCCGATCTGACGGAGGAAAGGCTTGATGTGGCGATTTGAAGGCGGCGCTTGGGAGCCGCCTAGCAGCGCGGCGACTGCGTGGTGCGCCGGCGCCGCGTAGCGTGTGGCGAAGAGGTTGCGGAGTTCTTCCCAGGACGCCACAGTGGATCCTGGGAGGTTGAGCAGCCAGACGCGTGGCTCGCTGGCGAGGGCCATGGGAACCAGCTGGCCATGATCTTGTCGTCGCCTCCGGCTTCAAGGACGGCCTCCTCGTATGCCAGCAAGAACAGCGTCGGATCTGCCGCGCCATCATAACCCGCGGCATCTCCGGGCTTGAACTTGGTCGCCCTTTATCGCACTGCGGCCGGGGTCCGACTCGAGGCTCGGACTCTCTGCTGCCGGTGTCGGTCGCAGAGGCGGATGGCGGCGCCCCTGCCATGGAAGCAAAACGCGGCGGCATAGGGCGCAGATTGGTGGAGAGGAGCTCCGGCGCCCCCCTACCTGGTGCGCCAAATGTCGGATGTGGGGTTCCGGCAAACCCTTAAGGTTCGAACACTGGGGTGCGCGCAAAGTCTTTCCCTCTTACCGATCTATGCTCTAGCTCGCTAAGATATTGCGGACGAACTCGACGAACTCACAACATAGAAAGAGACACGGGGTTTATACTGGTTCAGGCCACCATTGTGGTGTAATACCCTACTCCAGTGTGGTGGTGGTGGATTGCCTCTTGGGCTCATGATGAACAGTACAAGGGAAGAACAGCCTCCTGAGGTTGAGGTGTTCTTGTGGCTAAGCTCTCGGTCAATTGGATCATGCTTGGATCCGATCCCCCTCTCTGTGGTGGCTAGCTCTACTTATATAGGCCCTGGTCCTCTTCCCAAATGTTGAGCAGGAAGGGAGCCAACAACGGCGGGCAAATTTGAAGGGGGACAACTAGTACAAGATATCCTGACAAAGCGGTCTTCGCTGCGAAAAGCCACAGGGTGACGCCATCTTGGGCTCCCACGATGACCTCCGCCTTGTCAGTCCTCCTGGTCTTGGTCTTGTTGCACCAATAAGGCAACATTTGCTCGATGCCCTCGGTACTCTTAAATGCTGCGCTTGCCTCCTTAGCACCAAAGAGGAAATGGGGACGCCAGGCGGGCCGGGCGCCTACTTTGGCGCCGTTAAGTCATATGGCTCACGTCACGAGTGCCTCGTGAGGTTTGCCCCGCCTTGATATCTCCGCTCTTCGTGAGCCCGCCTAGCTAGGCTACTCCAGAAGAAGTCTTGCATCGTCCGCCTCGCGAGGCCTGGACCCTCGCGAGGGTCTTGGATGCCTTGTTGATGAAGATGGGCCGTATGGCCCGCTGCCTAACCATCTTTGTGGGCAGCGAGGCGAGCAAGTCTGGGGACCCCACGTTCCTAGAACGCCGGCAGTAGCCCCCGGGCCCAAGGTGCGCTCGGGCTTGGCTTCGCGGCGAAGCCAAGGATCAAGTTCGGAGCACCGCGGGCTCTTTGTATGTGAGATCACCTTGAACTTCAATCAATTCCGGATCCACTTCACGTTCTGGATCCTTGAAGCAACGACGAAGTTGCGACACATGGAAGACGTCATGGGCGTGAGAGAACTGAGGTGGCAACTCCAGTTGATAAGCCACTAGTCCACGACGGGCGAGGATGTGGAAGGGACCAATGTAGCGTGGAGCTAGCTTGCCCTTGACTCCGAACCGATGAGTGCCTCTCAAAGGAGTGACACGCAGATAAGCTTGTTCACCAGGTTGATAAGTTGAACCCGGTGTTTCCGGTCATAGTTGCTCTTCCGCGGGATTGGGCCGCCTTGAGATTATCCGGACAATGCAAACCTGCTCTTCAACTTGTTGAATAATGTCTGGACCAATGAGCATCCGTTCCCGATTCGACCAATTCAGAGGGTTCGCACTTACGTCCATAAAGCACTTCGAAGGGTGCCATCTTCAAGCTGGCTTGATAGTTGTTGTTATAAGAGAACTCCGCATAAGGGAGAGATTCTTCCCACTTCTTTCTGAAAGAAATAACACAAGCTCGAAACATGTCCTCAAGAATTTGATTGACTCGCTTGACTTGGCCTTGGGCTTGGGGATGATAAGCAGTGCTCCAGGTAATATGAGTTCCCATTGCCTCTTGGAAACTATCCTGCAACTTGAAGTGAATATACTTGTGGTCTGAGCTAATCTCCTTCGGAATGCCGTGGAGTGACACAATTCTGGAGATATACAAGTTTGCTAATTGACTAGCAGTGATAGTCTCCTTGACTGGCAGAAAGTGAGCAACCTTCGAGAGTTGGTCGATGACGACAAAGATAGCGTCGTTACCTTTCTGAGACTTGGGAAGGCCAGTCATGAAGTCCATTTTGATCTTATCCCACTTCCATTCAGGAATCAGAAGCGGTTGTAGAAGTCCAGCCGGTTTCTGATGTTGTGCTTTGACACGACGACAAACGTCACATTCTTCGATATATTGAGCAATGTCTTGCTTCATTTTAGACCACCGGTACTTCTGACGGATGTCTAGATACATCTTGGTACTTCCCGGATGAATAGAGAGAGGGGTGTCATGCGCTTCTTTCATCACCTTCTCATCATAAGCTCGAACCGGGTACTACAATGTCGATCTCTCAAGTATAAGGTTCCATCTTCACCAAGTGAGAAATCTCTTGATTTCTCTAAGGCAAGATCCTTTTTCATCAAATCAACATGAGCATCTTTGGCTTGAGCAGACTTAATTGCTTTCAGAAGAGTTGGTTCCAGGACAAGGTTATTCAGAGAACCCTGTGGAACTAGTTGCAGGTTCAGCTTGCAAAGTTCTTCATAAAGGCGGGGTTGAGCTTTATGAACCATGTGGTTATTGCAATAAGACTTGCAGCTCAAGGCATCGGCCATTACATTAGCCTTGCCAGGGGTATAGGATATACCGCATGATTGTAGTCAGCAATAAGCTTCCATCCATCGGCTGTCAGCGACGGAGGTTCAGATCTGGCTGAGTAAACAGGTACTTCAGACTTTGATGATCGGTGAAGATCTCACAATGATTACCGAGAAGGTACTGTCGCCATAGCTTCAGTGCAAACATAACCGCAGCAAGCTCGAGGTCATGAACTGGGTAGTTCTCTTCATGAGGACGCACTTGACGGGAGGCATAAGCAATCACCCTGCGCTCTTGCATTAGGACACAGCCTAATCCTTGACGTGAAGCGTCGCAATAGATGACAAAGTCCTTGCGAGAATCAAGGGGAGCAAGCACTGGGGAAGATGTCAGCTTGTCCTTGAGTGTCTGGAAACTTTCCTGACACTTTTCAGTCCAATCAAACTTAACGCCTTTGTGTAGCAGATTGGTCCGTGGCTTAGAGATCTTGGAGAAGTTCTCGACAAAGCGGCGACAATAGCTGGCTAGTCCAAGAAAGCTTCTGACTTGCTTGACAGTCTTCGGAGGGGTCCAGTCAAGAATAGCCTGAACTCGCTCTGGGTTGACGACAATACCATCCTTGGAGATGACATGCCCAAGGTAGGTTAGTTCGGAAGCCAATTCGTGACTTGGAATACTTGGCATAAAGTTGATGCTCTCGAAGCTTTTCCAGAACAAGGCGAAGATGTTCAGCATGTTCTTCTTTATTCTTCAAATATACCAGAATATCATCTAGATAGACTACAACGAACTTGTCGAGGTAATCCATGAATATGTAGTTCATCAGACGAGAGAATGTAGCTGGAGCATTGGTTAAACCGAATGACATGACAGTGTACTCGTAAGAACCATAACGAGTGAGGAATGCGGTCTTTGGAATATCCTCTTCATGAACAAGGATCTGGTGGTAACCCAACCTCAAGTCGAGTTTAGAGAATATCGATGAACCAGCCAGTTGATCAAACAGATCATTGATCCGAGGAAGGGGATATTTGTTCTGAATTGTAGCTTGGTTGATAGGACGGTAGTCTTGGACCAAACGGTTTGTTCCATCCTTCTTCTTGAAGAAGAAAGAAGGTGCTCCCCAAGCAGAGGAACTTGGACGAATGAAACCCTTGCGAAGAGATTTGTCGATTTCCTCCTTAAGTTCAAGGAGTTCATGAGGTGGCATCTTGTAGGGTCGTTTGGCAATAGGAACGGTGCCTGGTTACAAGTCGATGACGAACTCAATAGCCCGGGCAGGGGGTATTCCTGGAAGTTCTTCCGGAAAGACATCTAGGAAGTCACGAACAACCACTACAAAAAAAATACACTTCCGTGATGATACGTGTTTGTCACAGTAGGTCGCGTTTTTTTTCATGCATGTACATCCATGACGATTTTATGACAGAATCAAGATAGTCGCATATGTCTTTGTCGTAGAAGTGTTCCATGACATTACCAAAATTATCATCATAGAAGTGTCCACTTCCATGACGATAAATCGCGCGTCCTGAAGTGCTTTCGTCAAGGGTGACCGACATGTGGCATCCACCGTAACGGCGCTGTTAAGCTATCGGGTCGGGTTATGGATCCGATAACCCGTTAACGACCCGACCAATGGGAAATTTCCACGTGTAAAATTCTTATTGGTAGGACAAAACACGTGTCGACTCGTCGATGGGTCGAGAGGGCGCCTATGATTTGTCAACACGTGCCACGGCCCACCACTGGCCCATTTAGCTTACAAAGCCGGCCCGTTTGACTTGGTCAAAAGTTAACGGGCTGGCCCATGAAAAGCCTGTTAACGGTCTCTTCGCAAATAGCCCATTTTACGGCCCGTTAACTCATGGCCCGTTAGGCCCTAAAGGAAATCGGCCCAACAACGTCATGTGGGCCGTCGATTATATCACCTTTCATTTCACTTTCGCCCATGTATGGCCCACGGCGTCTTCGACCCATATGAGGCCTTCGTATCTTTCGGCCCTTCTGAGCCCACGGTGACTCTAGCCCATAATGAACAGTAATTTTCTTTGTACCCGTTAACAGCCCGTGATTTACATGGGCCGTTTCCAGCCCTTGGTAGCTTTCAGCCTATTGACGGCCCATACGTTCTTGGGCTCCTTTTCGGCCCTCGATTACTTCCGGCCCGTTCTTGGCTGTTCCCTAATGGGCCAAATTGACCCATGGCAAGAGTCGGCCGTTCTTGGCATGTTTCCCAAATGGGCCAAATTCGCCCATGGCAAGAGTCGGCCCGTTCTTGGCTGTTACCCTAATGGGCCAAATTCGCCCATGGCAAGAGTCGGCCCGTTTACGGCTGTTAACCCATTGCGCCGTTCCGGCCCATCCTATATTCTCGCCCATTAACGACCCGTTATGCCCGTGATGCAATTAAGCCTTTTGATCCCTACGGCACGTTAACGTTATCGTCTTTGGGCCGATACCATTTATGCCTGATTACGGCCCATGTAGACCCATTTATCCGACGGCCCGAGGCCCACCGATTACAGGCCCATTTATCGACGGCCCGAGGCCCACCGATTATAGGCCCATTTATCGACAGCCCGTAGGAGACCCATGGATCCTACGGCCCGTATATAGCCCATGGTAGTTGCTACCACTAGCAAACCAGGGAAAAGAAGACTAGGAAATAAATAAAGGCGAAACTAACGCTAGGCTATTAAAGGCGATTGCAGATTACATCCACTCGGCATCAAAAGATGCCACCAAAGTGCAAATATAGGGAACACCCTACACTATACAAAAATGGCTTGTTGTTTTCTTGATGGGTGGCTGCGTTAAGAATAAATTTTGTATCGCACCAAAACAAATTACAGCTATATAACAAAAGGAAAGTTGGCATAAAACTTAACAGTCTAGCATATAAATGCACCACCAGAAGTTCAGAAGCTCAGTTCATTTGACCTGACTGTTACGTTTTCATGCTGTATTGTCCGATGGAGCACCATAACCCTCGCCTTCATTTCCCTAGGCTCTGAACAACATAGCAAATGTCCGATAGTCTTGTTTCAAAACCATGCATATCTTGGCGACATTGAGCAATGTTTCTCCTTGTTTCTAAAGGGCCTCTGTTAGGGAATCGACTTGTATGCAGGCCTTGAGATACAACATTGCTTTGAGCTTGCATATCTTGATCATGAGGCAGTTTGGATGATATTGCCTTAACAACCAACCCGGTATTACGCAGAGCGTGCTTTTAGCACGCTGTTAGTGGACGATCTTGACCCGCTGCTGACAGAGGCGACATTGCGGTTATAGTTGCCTCGCCACCTTGAAGGTGGCGGTTCCACCATTTTTCCATAGCTCGCTGAAAAGTTGAGGTTTTACATTAGTAGTACGAGCAGAAGATATTAAGGAGGCAAAACCAAACAAAATAGCTTTGGTCTATATACAGAACTTATTCTGGTGAACCCATGTAAAATATTAGTTGTATTTTATTGCAAAGTATATAATAAAACCAGGTTCCAAACATATGACCATGTACCATCGCTAATGTATTGTCTATTTCTTCACATTGTATTGAGGGCTAAGGATAAAGAGACGAAGTTTATAATACGGTAAGCATAGTATGACATCATTCATATCACAAAACAACTGAAACGGACATAAGCGAGGCAATTGTAACATTGTGTGGGTAAGTCCAGCACGGAACTAGATTACGGGTCAAGATCAAAGGAACATCACTCCTCTCTTTTAAACCTTGTAAGGTGCAATGATACGCTAAGACAATTGTGTATAAAATTGAAAAGAGTAATAGACATTGGCTGCAAACCATGCAGTTCAAAGGCACAAGTCGAGGAAGTAAGTAGTAGTTAAAAGGCATGAGGATTAAGGACTTACAATAGTGGCTTTGACTGGTGTAGTCATGCCCTTCTTCTTGTTGGTGTGACAGTCCTTGAAGATTTCCACCGCATTTGGTTTAGGTACTTTTTGGTCCTTGCGGGCTTTCCTCTGCATTTCGAACAAGTCAATATAGATCTGATAATATGGTACAGCGAAAAGAGTGAACCAACAGCTAATTACAAGAGCCTCGTCTGTTGGAATTTCACTTCCATACGGTTGGCCTTGTTCTTTGAACTGTTCACCTACAAGAAGATAGATTTGTGTGACACATGCGTAAATAGGACTTCAACATTGATCACATATATATAATGTACCTGATACTTCGGATCAGACCAGTGTTTAACAAGGCCCCTCCAGTCTTCATCTGATATATTTTCCACTGAGATGTTTGGGAAAGTTCAATGTTAGCCTTGCCTTCAAAGTGATTTTTCCTCAAGTTATACGATACTGTCGCAGAGCAGACTTGAAAACATGGGTGCAAGCTTTTCTGGTTGCATCATCTTGGCTATCCAACTTGAACCTCATCTGTTGAAAATTATGGGAGTCTCATTATCAGCAACCTAGAAAGTATGGGATGAGCAAGGCGATATTACTAGTTTCCATACATAACCATACTTACAGATAAATGGTCGAGGAAGGTGTTGAGAACTGGGTTTACGTCTTTGTCATTCTGTCTTGAATCCATGTTGGGAGGATACGTTACATGACACCTAACGGCAACCGTTGCCTCGATACTAACTTGGCTGACTCAGCAGCATCCACGTGGCCTTTTAAACCTGCCTCAAAGCGGATCTCCATTCTTCCTCCTCTAGATTTAGTTAATCTATCGAGCATTATCCCTAATGTTTGTTTCCTCTTGCGCCTAGGTGCTAGTCCAACAACGAACATAGGAAGTGTTAGTGTACATCAAACTATGAGACTACATATAAAGAAGCATGGAACTATAACTTGACTCCAGCAACTACCTTCTTGCTGTTGAAGCTCACAAGGGTCATCTGATATTGCCAACTCGTCTTGTGTCAAGAGTGCTTGGGAAGTAGCGTCATGTGGCAAGGGAGCTTGGGAGCGTCTTTGCTAGCTCAGTTGGCCTTGCAGTATGTAAATGCGATGCGGTGGTAATCTTGTGGTATGTGTTGCAAGAACTAGGGCTGTCTCACCTTGTTTGGTGGCAACTATTTGTTTTTGTTTGGCTTTTTGCAGCTCGTGTAGCATGGGATGCCGTGTTTGTAGAATTTTCATTTGGACTTTGACCTTCTATTGCACCATCGATACCAGTGAGAATCTGCAGGATTCATCCGCTTCTCATTCTCTGCCATTCATGTTTCTTCCTCTTTCTACATTCCATGTTAAGTCAAGCCGACAAGAAAAAGCGAATAACAATTTAGTTCTTCGAACAAATTGATGCGTGATCTGAGCAGGAACTGAACTTTGATGTTAGACAACCACATGATAGGAGGATGTAATATGTATGAAAAATAGGACGGAAGAGATAACCTTGAACTACGATGTGTAAACTAAGAAGAAGACATTTCACCAAATTAGAAGCAATGCAATGGAAGGTAGACACCATATGAAAGATGCTACAAATATCGCTCTCCCAAGTTAACAGTGTCTCATCATAAATGGCGTTTAAACAAATGTGAAGCAGTACAAGAAATAAATCATATGCGAGATGAAAACAACATCACACTACCATGTTAGAGGTCTCTAAGTCATTAGTGCCATTGCATATTCACCATTGCATATTCACGACTTATGATGTGTAAACTAAGGAGAAAGGCATTTCAACAAATTAGAAGCAATGAAAGCTAGACACCATATGAAAGATGCAACGAATATCACTCTACCAAGTTAAAACTGTCTGCGTCATAAGTGCCATTTCAACAAATTAGTAGTACAAGCTAGAAAAGAATGTGAGATGTAACCTATATCACACTCACGAAGTCAAATGTGTCTTATGATAAGTGATTGTTGCGATTACACAAGTAGTAATTTGATGTAAGAACATGGTGTGATAGATGAGCCAGGATATTGTATGTTCTAGAAATAGGAACACGTGTCTTATTCAAGTATAATGTGTAAAGTAAGCGGATGGAATTCAACAAAATTAGAAGCAATACAAGCTAGACATCACACATAACATGCAACCACATATAACAAAGTGCCAAGTTAGAGGAGCACCGGTGATCTTTGCACTAGGGGAGACGTGCTCATCATAAACCCAGCTTTGTTGAGTGTCTATGCATGTGTTGTCTTGGAAATCATCTTGGGGGTGTGGAGGAGTAGAAACTGTAGAGGCCCTCCGTTCAGAAGGACCACCTTTATCCGCTGCCTTGCTGACTTCTTTCCGCTTTATTGATTTTGAATTGTCAAGTAAAACCGACAAGAAAAAGCAATAAAATTCTCTCTTCATAACTCATTCATGCATGATACTGACAATCACTACTTTGATGTAAGGCAAACACATGATACCAGGATGGAATATGTATACGAAAACAGAATGACATGGCATGTTCACAACTGTTTGTGTAAACTAGGCAGAAACCATTCCAGCAAATAAGAAGCAATGCAAGCTAGACACCACATGAAAGATGCAACCAATATGACTCTGCCAAGTTAAAAGTGTCTCATCATAAATAGAATTTCAACAAATTAGAAGCAGCGCATGCTATAAATCATATGAAAGATGCAACTAATATCGCACTACATATACTAAAGGTGTCTCGTCATATTGATTGATGTGGGATACAAAAAAAACAATAGTTTTATGTAAGGACATGCTTAATAGACAGATGTACTATGTACTAAATACAGGAAGGCATGTCACATCAACAGGTATAATGTACTATAAGCTAAGCAGCCTAGCACATGCAGTTTAACCAAATTGGAAGAATTACAATCTAGATACCATATGCAACATGCAACCACATATCACGCTGCCAAGTTAGAGCAAGCACCTGCGATGCTAGTGTATGGGAAATGATGTAATCAACTACAGAGCTACGTTCACTATCTTCATCTAGCATTTCTGTTTCTTGAGAATCATGTCGGGAGGCTGACGCTGCATTCTTTAAATGAGTAGTCCCCTTGCATGCCTGCCTCGTCATAAGTGATTGATGAGGGATACACAAGAACATTAGTTTGATGTAAGAACATGGTTAATACGAGATGTACTAGTATGTACCAAAAACAGAAAGGCATGTCATATTCAAAGGTATAATGTGTAAGCTAAGCAGATGCAATTTAACCAAATTGGAAGCAATACAAGCTGGATGTGATGCCCCCGATTCAATCGTACACTAATCATGCACGCAAATGTGTACGATCAAGATCAGGGATTCACGGGAAGATATCACAACACAACTGTAAAACATAAATAAGTCATACAAGCATCATAATACAAGCCGGGGCCTCGAGGGCTCGAATACAAGTGCTCGATCATAGGCAGTCAGCGGAAGCCACAATATCTGAAATCTGAGACATAAGTTAAACAAGTTTGCCTTAAGAAGGCTAGCACAAACTGAGATACTGAGATCGAAGAAGCGCAGGCCTCCCCACTGGGATCCTCCTAGACTACTCTGGTAAATGCGTCGTCGGTAATTTGAGGCGTAGTAGTAGGCACCTCGATGTAGTAGTCATCATCGGCGGTGGCGTCGGCTCTGGACTCCGACATCTCGGTTGCAGCAATCGGGTAAAGAAAGGGGAAAAAGGGGAACAAGGCAACCGTGAGTACTCATCCAAAGTACTTTCGCAAGCAAGGAGCTACACTACATATGCATGGATATATGTGTAAAGGCCATATCGATTGGGTGAAGCTGCAGAATGCCCGAGGAATAAGAGGGATAGCTAATCCTGTCGAAGACTACAACCTCGGCAGCCTCCGTCTTGCGGCATGTAGAAGAGAGTAGATCAAGTCCTCCAAGTAGCATCGCATAGCATAATTCTACCCGCGATCCTCTCCTCGTAGCCCTGTTAGAGAGCGACCACCGGGTTGTATTTGGCACTTGGAAGGGTGTGTTTTAAAGTATCCAGTTCTAGTTGTCATAAGGTCAAGGTACAACTCCAAGTCGTCATGTTACCGAAGATCACAGCTATTCGAATAGATTAACTTCCTGCGGTGCACCACATTACCCGACACGCTCGATCCCATTTGGCGGACACACTTTTACGGGTCATGCCGGCCGTGGAAGATCAACACGTCGCAGCCCCACCTAGGCATAACAGAGAGTCAAACCGCACGCCGGGTTCTAAACCTAAGCGCCGCGAGGGTCAGGCCCATCGCCCCTTAGCACACTGCATGTTGCGAGGGCGGCAGCGAACCTAGCCTAGCAAAGGCGTTCCAGTCCAATCGGCGCCCGCTCGTCGGCCGACGTCACGAAATGCTTGGTGATACCACGGCGCCGGTTGCCCATATCTTGTCCCACGTGGCGGTTAGTGCGTATAAGGTCAACGACCTTTCGAGATCAAATACCAAGATCTCGTTAAGCGTGTTAAGTATCCATAAGCGCCCGAACAGAGGCCAGGCCCACCTCTCACCCAGGTAATCTCAACCTGCCCTGACGCTCGCCACAAAGATCCACCACGGAGGGGCCGTTGGGACAAAGGTCCTTTCAGCCCCAATCCGTGAATCACTCGCGGGTGCTCCACAAGCCAACCCGACTTTAGTCACCACATGTATCATGTATAAAGTATGTAGTATATACCGTGATCACCTCCCGGTGATCACGGCCCGATAGTATAGCACGCCAGACGGACAAGAATGTAGGGCCATCGATGGAAAACTAGCATCCTATACTAAGCATGTAGGATTGCGTAAAAGGTAATAACGATAGTAACAAGGACAGACTATGCATCAGGATAGGATAACGGAAAGCAGTAACATGCTACACTACTCTAATGCAAGCAGTATAGAAGAGAATTGGCAATATCTGGTGATCAAGGGGGGCGGGCTTGCCTGGTTGCTCTGGCAAGAGAGAGAATTAAATCAACACCGTAGTCGTCTTGGGTAGCAATGACGTCGGTCTCTACGTGTCTAAGCGGAAGAAGAGGAAGAAACAATGAATACAATGCAAGCAGATGCAAGGCGATGCATGACAAAGCAAAGCGTGATGCTAGGTGTGCCCCTAACGCGGTATGAGGTGATGCTTAGCAAAGGGGCAAACATCAGGAAAGTATTCCGGTGTTCGCGTTTTGAGACAAAGCGAACCGGAGGTGGATTGTTGCATGTTAAGCTATGCTAGGGATGGGTGATGGATGAGCGAGTGCTGCGTATCCGGATTAAATCTTGTCGCTTACGAGCAAGTTTCATGTAGAAAGTATTTTCATCCGAGATACGATTGATTTTATATTAATTTTTAAAGTTTTAACTGATTTACTAATTTCTGGATTTAATTTAATTCGAAAATAAATTAATGTTTAATTACTATGGTTACACAAAAGTGTACCCAGCAAATGCAATAGAGAGGCTGACTGGTGGGTCCAATCAGCTGAGTCAGCCGCTGACAAGTTAGCCTTATCCACTAAAACAGTGGTGTGGTCCCACCTGTCATTGTCTCAACCATTTATTCAGTGGTTAAATTTAACCCAGGGCTAATTAGAGGGGAGGCCCCACATGTTCGTGGGGAGTAATTAGATTAGTTATTAGCCGTTTAATTACTTTGTAGTTAATTAGAGGTGGGTCCCCAATGATCGATGGCTGGGCGTCATTAGCGGCCGAGTTAAGTGGACACTTCAAGCGCAGCCGACGTTTGCTTGTGGCAGCAAAAAACACTGGCGATGACACATGGGATGTCGTCGAAAATAGGCTATAGGCCACCAAAAGCAGGCGTCGCTAGTCGCGTTGAGCAGGCGTGAAGTCCCGGCCAAGCAGCGCCCGAAGACGGACTAATCGAGCAAGGGAGGGAAAATGGACGGCGGCTCACGGTGGAGCTGCTGAAGTCTCGGCGAGGCGGAGTTCGTTGGGAGGGCGGATCGAGTGTCGACGGTAGCATATGCATCCCGGGAAGAGGTCGAGGCGGCCTTTGAGGTCCCCAGCCCGGTCCAGTCACGATGATGAGGCGCCGGGATGGGCGACGGCACGACGAGCGCCATGAACTCGCCCCCGACGCAGCCAAAGGCCAAGCAAGGAAGGCAAGAAGCGTCTGAGCAATGGCAAGCCGCGAGATGGCGGCTGGTCTCCGGCAAGCGGCCGGGCGTGAGGTCTGGCAGAGGAGGTTGGCGAGGTCGCCGACAAGAGGTAGGAGGCGCCTGGCGCGGTGGCAGCGGGCAAAGTCGTGCCCCGATCCGGATCGGGTTGGGGGAAGGAGAGCGAGAAGCGAGAGGTGTTGTGGGGGCGCGAGTGGGAGGTCTTGCGCGCTAGGGTTTGGTGGTGGTGCGGTTAGTAGCCAGGGGGTTTCAAGCTGGGTGGGCGGGCCTGATGGCCTCGCTGGGCCACGGCCCAACGGGGGGCGGGGGTTCTTTGTCTTTTTTTTGGTTGTTTTGTCTTTTCTTTTCTGTTTTATTTCTAGTTTCTCTTTTATTTTAGTTTTATAGATTATAAAAGTAGTCCCTAATTTGGTCAAAATAAATATATTACTGCCACATAAGTTTGGGCAACTAAATAAGATAGTTTAATATTTTACAAATTTTAAAAGGCATTTCATTATTGATTTTAGCTAATGTTTTAAATACCTTAGTGTATTTAATTATTTTATAAAAATGTACCTTCTCCACCATAATTACCTATGCATTATTGGTCACAACCCGAACATTATTTGATATTTGAAAACTTTTATTGTTTATCAAAAATTCAAATTTGACTTTGAAGCGTTTTGATCTAACGCGAGGTTAACACCAGTAATCGAGGTGACGTGGCATCATTAGCAGAGGTTTACAATAGCTTGATTATTCGGGCGTCACAATTCTCCTCCACTACAAGAAATCTCGTCCCGAGATTTAAGAGGTAATGAAAGGGGGAAAGGTTTGGTAACGAATCTAGCGGGTCTTCTTATCCTGGCTTGCTCTTTTTTTTGATATTAAGACTGTAAGGGAGCCCCCTACAGTATAATTGGTCCAACAACCCCAAATTGCAAGTACCATGCCTTGAACCTGGGTGGGTGGGAAGGCATCAGCCCCTTCCCACCACTAGGCTATGCCTTAGTCTGCATCCTGGCTTGCTCTTCTCGAAGAGGCCGGTCCAATACATTGATGCCTTCATACTTATGCTTCAAGTCAAAATGATGAAGTCATCATCCTTCCCTCGGGATCTTCATCGCACGTACGAAAAGGATAAGGGGTAACTTTAGAAGAACGGACCTCTACAAGGTTGCTATCTGGTAGATGACGTCAATGAAGACGGCAGAAAGTAACTCTCGAAATGAAACTTAGAAAATTTCGAGAGGAAAGTAATAAGGTACAATAAGGAGTTTCATGCGACCAGGCAATCGTTCGATGCCTATTCAGAAGGTGAAAGGGTTTCAGGGCAACGAGAATAAGTTTTTCAGAATTGATGATCTCTCGGAAAGTGGCTCATGAATTTCATACGAGGCCACATGCGAGGAACAACCTCGAGAACAGGGGGTGTACAGGAGAGTCAGGTTTCGATCTTGTGGAACTATGGGTTATGGGCCCACTATGTGGATTAAAAGTAGGAAGGGTGGTGACATCTTGCACGATCATGTAAGCGAGGCATGTCGGAGGATAGTCTGTCGGTTATGTAAAGCAACAACATCGGTACCAAGAGGCGAGGGACGAAGAGAACCATTTTCCTGCTTTCGTTGAGCGAAGCGGGCCATTAGGCAAAGTTCTCGCCCATCGGCGATTACGGGATGTCATCAAAGATGAAAGCGGTCTCCAGCAGCGAGTTGTACACCGAGGTTTTTACATAAGCGGTGAGTTATTACTGCTTAGATTATATAGATCACAAGAAAGGTCAAACAAACAAATGGAAAGGAAAATGTGATCATCAAGTTATACGAGAACAATGGAAAGGGAAAAATGTGATTAAACACATATTTGAGGTATATCCTTCCCAAGGACAAGCAGAGCGTGATATCCATGACAGGATATAATGTAGAAAACTCTTTAGGTACGGGAGAGAATTTTCATGACATTATCCATACAGCGGTGTTTGGGATAATTGAGCAAGAAACATTTAGCATTGGGCTTCAAATGTTCTTGTTGAAAATCGGAGTACCACAGACATGCTTCGAGATAGCATTGACGTGGTCTTCAAGCAAAGGTCGGACTTTGGATACTCCATGGATTCATCAGGAACCACTTATAGATTAAGTCTTTCAATTTCCTCATGGAAGAATGGTTAACATTGCTAAAAGGAAGAACCATAACAATAGGTCCTCCGCCCAGGTGTGCTAGGCATGACATCACCTTACCGGGTCTTATATAGGCCAATGCTATGACTCTTGGAAAATGTTCCAACCATCATATCTGACCGGGTTTCAGATCTGATTGGTGTTAGATAACTCAGACTCAGGATCCTGAGATAAAAAGGTGCGACACGAATTGACGAGAAGTCGTCATAAGATTCATGAGTTCACCATTTAACCAAGGAGAGGATGAAGGGGTGGTTGATGAACTCAGCTACAATTCATGGAG
Source organism: Aegilops bicornis (assembly GCA_021605145.1). NCBI lineage: Eukaryota > Viridiplantae > Streptophyta > Magnoliopsida > Poales > Poaceae > Aegilops > Aegilops bicornis. The sequence goes on along the minus strand of CM038671.1, from coordinate 535,524,933 downwards.
ATTTCGAAAAGATGGATCTCCACGATTAGGTGAACAAGGAGATAACAATTGTCAGAGCAAATGATACAATGAGGTATGCTCGAGGAAACATACCCAATTAAACATTGGTTGAAAGGTGCACCCGAAATATGGGCCTAGGTAGCACGATCAATGTTAGAATGGTGATTCGATAACCAATGGTCTAAGAATGAAATATCGACCAGTAACTTCAAAGCAATAGGGTTGCTAGAATTTTGAAGTTGTACAACATAGTTTAATTGTCGGTTTTCCGGTTAGAAACAACACGGGAACCAAGGAAGGATCGAGATGGCAGGAAGTATCACTTGTACCAAGAATGCATAAGAGGTGGTGAAATTCTCACGACATTATTGACATAAAAGAAGGTAATACTCCAAGGTAAAGAAGAACAATTGCTGGATAGCATGGAGCTCAAGGTATAACACGAAACACGAACAAGTTTGTGTTGAATGGGAGGCAATAAAGTGGTCGATGATAATATAAATCATCGAGGGCAAGGATTGTATTTCTCTTCATGAATTCAATTGATATCCTGGAAGAGCTCAAAATGTTGACGATGATCACGACACAATTGTCGAGAGATTTCACGAAGAAGCAATCGAACAACGTCGGCATCAAGAAAAAGCAATGGTGAAGCAAAGGGTCATTGGAACCACGGATACGACACAAACTCGAAATCAAGCTTGTTCTTCAAGGCGAAATGGTATGATGAGGAAGATCGACGTAAGATTAGCTTACCATCTAAAGTTGTGCTCCGGGATTAAGGACCAGGTAGCACAGTTAAGGTTTAGCATGATAATGATATAATGGTCGGGCTAGGAATGACATGATCGGGTACAAACTTCGTAAGTAAAGAATATTAGTAAGAGTTGTTGAACCGTAATCTGGGACTCGGTTCGATTATCGGTGTCTTCGAGTGTTTAATAACTCGGAGCCCGTGAAAAAAATTTGGAATCAGTGAGGATGTAGTACTTGAGGAAGAACTCATAAGAGGTTATGCAGTTCTGTGATAATCTCAAGATACCAGGGGGTAATACTCGACGACAGATCAGAAATAGAGGTTGGATTGGGTATTGCTCTAAAGAAGACAAGTGCTTAAACTTGCACGAGAAATGGTATTTAAAGGAGAACATGGTCGGAACCACGATTGCAAAAGGCGGATCCAGATATAAGATGAACTTATACCAAGGGAATACTTAATTTAAGAGAAGCTTTCATGATAAGTTCTACATCGTGTCCATGGGCATGAACACAAAGTTTAAGGTCGAGTCCCAGTTCTCCAATGCATAACCTTCCATTCACTTCACATTTTCGAAGAAGTTGTAGTGTTGAAATTTTATCTAGCGAAGCACCAGAAGAGTACGACTCGTGAAAACTTTCGGGTTCACACAGTTTTAGAGACGGTATAGGTTCAACCCATTGGGGCATCTTAGAAACATATACCACAAGCTTCAAGAGTAAATATCACCAGCTCGAAAGCAGAGCAAGGTTGAGAAAGTAGAGGACACAATTTACCAAAGGCATTATGTATCCGAGGGAAGGCTCACAAGGTTATTGGATATGAAGGACAACCGGATAAAATCCATTAAAAGATCTGCTGGTCCATACTTGGTAGCTGATGTGAGCATCGACACACAACCGGAGGAAGTAACAATGCAAAGACATTGGATTATAGAAACAATGACTAATCCAAAGCTCAAATGCAAAGGAATTGTGATTTTCAAATCGAGGATCGAGAAGCAATGTTACGATTAGGGATGGATAAGTTGAATAGCCTTAGGGTACAATCGGCGACAACTTGATTGGTCGAGGAACAATTCCAGTTAAAAGAATGGCAGCTCAGCCAGAAAGGTAATTTATAAGGATCAATGATGATTGCGTGTATTAGCAAACATATTGAGTCAACAGACTCAAAATGATAATGACAGGAATGTCAATAAGTCTACGAGACTTATGGGATTATCCATAATGCAAGCAAGCAAGAATTTCAAGAGCAAAAAGGCTCCAGAGGATTTTAGGAAGATCGAATAGTATTTTGAAGACTTTTGTGAAACACATGAACAAGCTGGGATGGGCGGATACTCGACAAGTGCGAGGATTTATTTGAAGGGGTATTCATGTGGCAAAGAAGCGCTGGCGATGAGGCACAAAGTACTCTCGGAACAATAGAGAAAACTTGAGGTATCTTTGTAATAACAAGATCAATGGGGGATGATCGTATGAATGGCAAGTGTAAGTAGTTATCTATAAGGATTTATCGGTGGTCGGAATAGCAAAAGTGATGGGCACAAAGTCTCGAGAGAATATCAAAGAGTATCTTGAATCTTACGGTGAAAGCGAGGCCATCATCGGGAATGAAGGGGCTCTCCGGGAGAAAGTATTTACGAGAACCTAGAGTTAGGGTTAGCAAAACCATTTTAACCCGAATAGAAGAGAGATCGTGGTCCCATAGTAAAGGCGAGGAATAAAAGATCCTAATACCACCCAAATGGCGGCGTGGGCCCGTAAGCCACCTGACCATGTTAGTAGAGGTTTTTCAATGACTAGACTAAACTTGACCCAAGGAGTTGGAAGAGGGGATTCCTACAGGTGATCGGCTCGATACCAACTTGTGGCGCTTCGATTCAATCGTACACTAATCATGCACGCAAATGTGTACGATCAAGATCGAGGACTCAATGGAAGATATCACAACAGAACTGTAAAAACATAAATAAGTCATACAAGCATCATAATACAAGCCAGGGGCCTCGAGGGCTCGAATACAAGTGCTCGATCATAGGCGAAGTCATTGGAAGCCACAATATCTGAAATGGAGACATAAGTCAAACAAGTTTGCCTTAAGAAGGCTAGCACAAACCGAGATACAGATCGAAAGAGGCGCAGGCCTCCCGCTCGATCCTCCTAGACTACTCCCGTAAATGCCGTCGGCCGGGCTGGGCGTAGTAGTAAACACCTCCATGTAGTAGTAGTCGCCATCGGCCAGTGGCGTCGCTCTGGACTCCAAGATCTGGTTGCAGAATCGGGTAAAGAAAGGGGAAAAGGGGGAACAAGGCAACCGTGAGTACTCATCCAAAGTACTACTTAAGCAAGGAGCTACACTACATATGCATGGATATATGTGTAAAGGGCCATATCGGTGGGTGAGCTGCAGAATGCCGTAATAAGAGGGGATAGCTAATCACATAGAAGACTACGCTTGGCAGCCTCCCGTCTTGGTGCATGTAGAAGAGAGTAGGCTGAAGTCCTCCAAGTAGCATCGCATAGCATAATCCTACCCGCGATCCTCTCCTCGTAGCCCTGTTAGAGAGCGACCACCGGGTTGTATCCGCACTTGGAAGGGTGTGTTTTTATTAAGTATCCAGTTCTAGTTGTCATAAGGTCAAGGTACAACTCCAAGTCGTCACCATTACCGAAGATCACGGCTATTCGAATAGATTAACTTCCCTGCGGTGCACCACATTACCCGACACGCCGATCCCATTTGGCGGACACACTTTTACGGGTCATGCCCGCCGTGGAAGATCAACACGTCGCAGCCCCACCTAGGCATAACGAGAGGTCAAGACGCCGGTCTAAACCTAAAGCCACGAAGTGCAGGCCCATCGCCCTTAGCACACCTGCATGTTGCGAGGGCCAGGCCACGTGGCGGTTAGTGCGTATAAGGTCAACAACCCAACTCAGATCAAATACCAAGATCTCGTTAAGCGTGTTAAGTATCCGCGAACGCCAAACAGGGCCAGGCCCACCTCTCACCCAGGTAATCTCAACCTGCCCTGACGCTCCACGATAAAGATCCACACAGAGGGCCGTTGGGACAAAGGTCCTTTCAGCCCCAATCCGTGAATCACTCGCGGGTGCTCCTAAGCCGACCCGACTTTAGTCACCACATGTATCATGTATAAAGTATATAGTATATACCGTGATCACCTCCCGAGTGATCACGGCCCGATAGTATAGCAATGATGAGCATGCAAAAATGTAGGGCCACTGATGGAAAACTAGCATCCTATACTAAGCATGTAGGATTGCAGGTAAATGTAATAACAGTAGTAACAAGGACAGGCTATGCATCAGGATAGGATAACGGAAAAGCATTAACATGCTACACTACTCTAATGCAAGCAGTATAGAAGAGAATTGGCGATATCTCGTGATCAAGGGTGGGGGCTTGCACTGGTTGCTCGCAAGAGAGAATTCGTCGACACCCGTGAGTCGTCTTTGGAGTAGCGGCCAGGCGTCGGTCTCGGTGTCTAGCGGAAGAAGAGGGGAAGAAACAATGAATACAACGCATAAGCAGATGCAAGACGATGCATGACAAAGCAAAGCGTGATGCTAGGTGTGCCCTAACGCAGTATGAGGTGATGCCGGCAAAGGGGGCAAACATCCGGGAAAGTATTCCCGGTGTTCCGCGTTTTCAGACAAACGAACCGGAGGTGGATTGTTGCATGTTCGCTATGCTAGGGATGGGTGATGGACGAACAGGCTGCGTATCCGGATTCGTCTTGTCGTTCTGAGCAAGTTTCATGTAGAAAGTATTTTCATCCGAGATACGATTGATTTTATATTAATTTTAAAGTTTTAACTGATTTACTAATTTCTGGATTTAATTTAATTCGAAAATAAATTAATGTTTAATTACTATGGTTACACAAAAGTGTACCCAGCAAATGCAATAGAGAGGCCGGCCGGGTGGGTCGATCAACAGTGAGTGAGCTTTCAATGACAAGTCAGCCTTATCCACTAAAAGCAAATGGTGTGGTCCCACCTGTTATTGTCTCAACCATTTATTCAGTGGTTAAATTTAACCCAGGGCTAATTAGAGGGGAGGCCCCACATGTTCAGGGAGTAATTAGATTAGTTAATTAGCCAGTTTAATTACTTTGTGGTTAATTAGGAGGCGGGTCCCAGCGATCGTGCACCTTTGGGCGTCATTAGCGGGTACGGGTTAAGTGGACACTTCGGCGGCGCTTGACGTTTAGCCGCCGCGACAAAACAGCGATGACACATGGGATGTCGTCGAAAATAGAATATAGGCCACCAAAACGGGCGTCGCTGGTCGCGTTCGAACGGGCGTGAAGTCCCGCGGCAAACGGCGCCAGAGACGGACTAATCGAGCAAGGGGAGGGGGAAAATGGACGGCGGCTCACAGTGGAGCTTGCTGAAGTCTCGACGAGGCCGGAGTTCGTTAGGGAGAAGCGGATCGGCGTCGGACGACCGCATATGCATCCCGGGAAGAGGTCGAGGGCGACGGTTTTGAGGGCCCCCAGCCCGTCCAGGCGATGATGAGGCGCCGGATGGGCGACGGCCGACGGCGCCAGTCACAACCTGGCCTCAACGCCGCCAAAGCGCAAGGCAAGGAGGCAAGGGCGGCGAGAGGTAATGGCAAGTCATGAGATGGCGGCTGGTCTCCGGCAAGGGCGGCCGGCGCGAGGTGCAGCAGAGGAGGTTGGCGAGGTCGCCGACAAGAGGTAGGAGGCACACGAGGCGGTGACGGCGACGGGGTCGTGCCCCGATCCAGATCGGGTTGGGGGAAGGAGACGAGGGAAGCGAGAGGTGTTGTGGAAGCGAGTGGGAGGTGCGGCCTTAGGGTTTGGTGGTGGTGCGGTTAGTAGCTCGGGGTTTTGGTGGGTGGGCTGGCACGATGGCCTAGGTGGGCCAAAGGCCCCATGAGGGAGGGGTTCTTTGTCTTTTTTGGTTGTTTTGTCTTTTCTTTTTCTGTTTTATTTCTAGTTTCTCTTTTATTTTAGTTTTATAGATTATAAAAGTAGTCCCTAATTTGGTCAAAATAAATATATTCCTGCCACATAAGTTTGGGCAACTAAATAAGATAGTTTAATATTTTACAAATTTTAAAAGGCATTTCATTATTGATTTTAGCTAATGTTTTAAATACCTTAGTGTATTTAATTATTTTATAAAAATGTAGCTTCTCCACCATAATTACCTATGCATTATTGGTCACAACCCGAACATTATTTGATATTTCAAAACTTTTATTGTTTATCAAAAATTCAAATTTGACTTTGAAGCGTTTTGATCTAACGCGAGGTTAACACCGATGTCGAGGTGACGTGGCATCATTAGCGAGAGGTTTACTATAGCTTGATTATTCAAGGCCACACTAGACATCCGGTTGGAGTGGTGAGCATGATCATCTAGGACACGAGCACGGTGGGGAGGCGGGCTGCTTCACCACCATCGTAGCTTTTTAGTTGGCTTCCGGTGATGCCTATCTTTCTTGGGCTTGTCCTTTGGCTCGGCCGATTACCACGACTAACTATTTGTCTTCTGGTGCTCCGGGATGGTGGTTCATTTAAAAAATATCTTTCCTTATTTTGATAAAGACTGACTTCGGCCTTTCGAATACAAGCTAGACACCATATGCAACATGCAACCACATATGACATCGTGAAGTTAAAGGAAGCACCTGGGATGGTAGTTCACGGCGAGCGAGATCATCAACTCCAGAGCTATGTTCCCCGTCTCCATCTGCTGACACTACACCCTTTAAAGTCTTGAAACGTGTCTGGCCTAGTCGCGTACCACGTTGGAGCAACTTCTCTCTTTTCTTTTCTGCTTCTGTCAAGGCAGGGTCTGAAATACCCTTGCATAAAAACACAATAGTGAGAGTATGGGTGAAGTGTGTGCAGAAGTAGTGCACTGTAAAAGTAGCAGATAGAATGTGGCTGAAAAATAAATGACATGAGACATATGATAGCTTTACAATATTGCATGGCAAACAAAATTAGATTCTACTCCGTATGATTTTGTAATATATGAGCACAGGAAATGTAGGTACTCCTCCAGCACACCACCACATGTGGTCCTACAAACATAACAGTCGACTAAAATTAAATAGGTCAGTCGATTTTTTTATGAACCGTCCGATATATAAGGAACGGGCAGATGGCCTCTAAATCTACCTCCCGCTTGATCACTTGTGGCGATCTTTCTTGAACCGCCAGTGACCACCGGCCCAGACCCCTGCCTCTGCCGCCCCGCCCTCCCCTCGACCTCACACCGCCGCCGTGCTTGGCAGCGCCCCTAGGCTATCCCTTTAATCCCGTCCGACCTCTAGATTAGGCGCCTAATAGCTCCTAGGCCGCACTGCGCTAAGATAAACACCAAGTAGCTGCTTCCCGGCGTAATAGTCGTACTAGCGCTGTTACGCCGGGAATGCTTCCGTTAATTGGGAATCAACTGGCGTAAATTGAAATTGTGAGAGGCGACGGACCTCTAGCTAAGGTGAAATAGTATATGAGGAGAAACCTTGTGCATCGCGAGTTACTAGGAACATCTAGTATCAAGAAGAAGCGGTCAACTAGTGTCTTCTGTGGAATGAATACCGTGCAAGCAGAGACGTAAGATTTGCACAAATAAGGGACGAGGAGTACCTTCTTCGGTTGCGGTGTGGTCACCTCCACATGTCGCTACCGATCTTCTTCTTTTCTTGGGAAATCGATGTTACGGAGGGTGCGGGCTTGGGCGAACCCATGGCCAAATTGTTGATCAGGTTGCCGTGGCCGTATGTCGGCGGAGGGAAGCGATCCGAGGCGGCGAAGGACGGCGTGGCAGGAACAGCTCCGATTCGGTGGAGGGTGGCGAGATTGGGCGGCAGCGGTGAGGCGCAGGACGGCGTGGTTGAACTGGCTCGAATGCAGACGGCTCGGCCTCGGCTTCAACTACTAGTCATGGAGGGCGTTGCAGTTGAGGTTGCGGTGGGCGACCGCCGTGAGGGTATCGGCTCGGCGTGATGGAGGAGGCGGCGGTTAATGGGTGGGATGGGGTGGCCAGACCCGGAGGGCGCCTTGGGGTTTCCTTGTGGTGGAGAGGTAGTTTTGGCACCCACGAGTCTGAATGGGGAATCGGACGGGTGGGGGAACCATGTTTGATGCAGGGCGGCGCTTGATTTTGGCTTTTTGAACAAAAGATGGGACACACTTGTTTGAAATTTGGGAAAGTACAAACTTTGCCCCCCCTCTTAAATTTCGGACCTCTGCTGGTCGAGGTAGGATGGTAATCCCAGTGTCCCAAATAGTGGGCGGAAGCGATTTGACCCGCGCATGTGTGCTTAAGCGGCCATTGTGTATGAATATTTTTCGAGGCGGTTGCGTGGCATCTAGATGAAGCTACAGACCTACCCGGTTTAGACCTTTGGACGTCAGGCTGGTAGGTTTCACGGGTCGGAGTTATTAGAAAAGTAATTTCCTTGTACTACCAAACATTGGTCTCACGCAGTTCCGGGCGAGTAGAGGCTTTTTTGGCGCTTCGTTCGAAATTTTGAAACACAAGCATTCACGTTTAAAGTACTCTTGAACTATGAGGATTGACCTAAATAGACAATGTTATATTTGACCTTGTATGTTTGAAAACCTCATTAAATTATCCGCTTCTTTTTGAAATTTTGACACTTGAAAATCCTATAACTACGATTATTTTGGAATGGAGGAGCTAAATTTGAATCTATTTTGTACACGACTACATATGCTATTATGTACAAAATCGAGCAAAGATTGGTGCCCCCATAATTTAGGTATGGTTTACAAATGCCATGATATCAAATTCAAATAATTGAATGGACTTCATGTTGAATTCAATTTTTTTAGACCACCTTAAGTTGAATTCAAATGTATGCTAGTTCATATGTTGCTATTTATAATGTCCATTGTGTAACTTTCGTATGTATAATGTGCTTTACACACAACATGAACTGTACTCACGTTTATATTCGATTGCTAAAGCGATGCATTATGCAGAGTTTAAAATACTAACTATGTGGATCAATTGTGTCAAATAATGACATAGACATGCTCAAATTCGATAGAATCTAGATGTCGATGGATCAATGACCGCTCCTTACAGCTGAATTGCGAATATCATGATCCCATCCTAATATTTTGATACAATTTATATCTTTAATCAATGTGTAGAGCAGTCTTTTTCGTGTAGTTTCACTCTCCATCGGTGGTCTCTCACACATGCTCACACACTCTCTCTCTCGAGGTGTCTTTCTACGCACATGCTCTAGATATAACCCTCCCTCCCTCTCGTAACCATTTACAACTGTTTTCACTAACCTTTATCACAAGCACTCTTCCTCTACAAACATACACACGCACAATCCTCATTGCCCCTTTCTATATACATGGACCTGCCTCGTGTGCGATGTCGCACATTATCTTCTTACGCATGTCTCTCACGCATTGTCTCACACCTCTCTTCCTAATCGTGAGTATGATTCTAGCGAGCATTCAGAGATGCCCCTTAAAGTTAGGTTGGATGAATAGTAATACTCGGAGATAAAGGGGTTACCTTAGTCCGAGAACCTAGGGTTACAAATCCTAGGCGGCTTTGTCGATGGACACGTAGTCCTTTACAATTCTGCTATCTTTGTCTTGTAACGACTAGTCATCCATGGGTCTTCCTAAATGTGTCATGGGCCGACCAATGTGGCGCAGACGGAACGAACGAAGGGCCTCACCTCGACCCACCCAGGACCTCACGGCGGTGACACACCCTCTGCCCCCACGTCTTATTATCTTCTCACAACCACACATACCAACACAAACACCACACACACAGAAAATTTCTCCTGGTGCCTCTATTCCCTCCCCCCTTGAATATACACACTCAAGGGAGGGAATCTCTTGTCTTGACGTCATATTCGTCTCTCTCTCTCTCTCTCTAGACCACTCTCATTTCTCGTGTTATCTCTCCCACGCCCCGCCGGCCCCTCTATCCATGCCTCTCGAATACATAATACACACACATACCTCTCTAGGCCCCGCCAAATACATCAACTACACATTCACACATGTTACATCACGTACCCCATTGATCTAAAAAGCCCTCTCTTCACGTTTATTTCGCATACAACATTCCTTTTGAATAAAGTGTGTCCAAAAAATTATTTTAGAGTTTCTACATATATACAACATTACATAGTTATATGGAGGAGTACGGACGCTAATTTGCATTGCATGGTGCCCACAATGATATTTATTCCATACTGTGAATTTGTATATTTTTATATTATATACAAAGTTAGTCATAATAAAAGAGAAACAAAGAGCATCTCTCTCTCTCCATCGCATACACACCCCCTATCGCCCCTTTCACGTATGCACACAAAACTATCTCCAGTCCTCTAAATGTAAGCCCCGTAAAATTCGCAGCGTGTTTATCTTTCTCTCGCGGTATATGCAATGTGATCATTGTATTTGAAGCAAAAGCACGATACATACATTGGACTTCATAATCCACTCATTACGGTCACCGTTTACGTTTAGTGGTTATTATACGATCCGCGGGCTCACCGTACAACTCTGTATTTGCTCATGACATGACTAGTTGACCCGATTAAAGCGCTCCACATGGCACCTCTAGTGTTGCATCACATTATCTCACTACCATCGTGCCCACAATGGACTTGTATCTACTCTACATCTACATTCTTATAAAATACATAAAATACACTCTTATAAAAACAGAGTTGGTGATGATGGTGTGCCTGCCATCTACGCAATATAGGCCGTCCGATTTATATCGTGGATAGGAAAGAAACTATGGCAATTTTGCAAAAAGGTACCCACACACCTCTCCACATTTGCAAATAAGGCCTTCCCTCGTTCATCCTTTTCTCTCACAAGATAAACAAGTCATACAAATGCATCTTGATGTTACGTGCAGCAGCGCACGAGCATCTTGCTAGTAAGAATGAAAACAAACGACAAAAAAATATTTTGACGGTGGTTCGAAGTCATGACCGCGGGCACAGCGGACAAGGTGGCCTTGTATTGGTAGTTGAGCCGTTTGTTTTAACACACATGAGCTGGTGTGGTGATTATAACACACGCACGCATGCACACGAACTGCATCCACGCAACACTCACACAAACACATGGACCCACACACGCACGCAACACTCCACGCGTACACGCATCCACGCACGCACGCAACACTCTCACACGCACACACGCACGCCGCACTCCTCCACACGCACACATGCACGCATGCATGCACACACACCGATACACCACCGACCAACACACACTCTCACGCTCAAGTGCTCAACCTACACGTGCATGCGCACACATCGGCCGCCACAGCAGAACACATACACAACCAGGTGATTCCAGCATGCGGGTTGGAGCCTTGTCGGCGCTGCGTAAATTTGTGTTTATCGACCTTTTCCCTATGCGAACTAACAGGTGGGACCCACAAGGAACATGGTCAATTTAACTAGTCAACATGGCGCCACGCATGAACTATTTGGCGGTCAATGAGTGCAATCCGATGTTGAGCTGTGAGCAAGTGACGGATAATCACCGCAAAACGTATATAGTGACCGTAATCAGCTTATTCTGAAGTTACGGTGGCCGTATTACGCTTTTCTCTCTGTAGGCCCTCAAAACTACATCTCTACATGTTCTCGCATGTTACATCTAACAACTATGCAATAAATCACTACTACTACACTCTAACACAATAAATCATATGTGTTTTTAGTTTTACTAGATATCATATTGTTACTTATAATTATTCAGTTTGCATACATTAAAATTTCCTTTGAAATGTATGGCGATATCATCTACCAGCAGGAAAAATCCCGCCCTTTCTGTTTAATCGGGTTTGTATCGATGGATCGTCTTGGCAACAAAACTATAGTACTATACAAAGTACAAGTGACGATTCAACTTTGGGCGTCGTGTCGTCTACTCCTCCGTCGTAAGAGTGGGCGCTCGCTTTCATAAATCTTCTAGTCCCTTTCACCGACATGTGGGACATCAAGCTACCGGGTCCACGTGCCATACCGAATACGATGCGAAAGCGGTAGGGGTGAAGCACCCAGATCATGGCGCCCGGCGTAGTAATGAGCAATGAGGCGTCAAATCACAAAGCTGCACCTTTCCCTTGATTAAGTTGGAGGGGCGCAGTAATAATGCTAAAAAAAGAAGTTGGAGGGACGAAGCAACCATCATTTCACTCGTTGTTGAATCTGCTTCTCCCTCATCTTCTTCAACTTAACCATGTGTTGCTTCTGTCATTGTTCTGCCTCATGTGGGGCCGGATCGGCTTGGTAAAGCAACGACACATGGGACCACATGTTAGCAAACCGCCATCCATGGCGGCAAAATGACCTCCTTTTACTAATCTTGATTCTATAATTTTTAGATCAATATAATTGAGATTTGTATAGATAGCACACGGGAGCAAAAACCAAGTGAATGCAGTTAAGGCGTCGACAATGTGTAGCCAAATGTGAAAGTAGCTTTTGGCATCGTGGGAACCATTGTGGGACGGTGTTGCCAAAGCCAAAAAGATGGAACCCGAAGCTCCACGATTGATTGATTGAAGGAATAGAAAAATGAAACGTCTCTCCTCTTTCTCCATGCTTGGACGCATGTAGTACAGTATAGAGCACAGAGTCTACTCCCCTGTCCCTTCTATCACAAAGCACAAAGTAGTGAGGCGTCAAATCACAAAGCACGGATGAAGCAACCATCATTTCACTCTTGACGACTCCGCTTCTCCATCGTCTTCTTGAGAAACCATCTCACCGCACTAGTACTCCTAGTAGTAGTACTAGTAAAGGACTTCTGGATGCAAATAAAGGCGGTTGTCTCGGCTTGCGGTGCGGCACTTCGATCGACTTACCGTGGTTTCCCTCAATGGTGTTCTCCGTCGACGCACTTGCGCCAAACCACAAAAAAAATCGTCGGCGTCACCGCAATGGGGAAGGAAGTCAAATATAGTTACTACCTCCATTTTTTGTACCACGAGGCGGTATTATCAAAATTACAATTTGCAAAGGGCCACTAACACTAATCGAGGCAAAATTGATGGGGTTAGCAACCAAGGACATTAATATCCCCTGCATGCATGCAGAAGTGAGAAGGTTGGTTTGCATGGCGCTGCATTAATCAAGTGATGAGGAATGAGATGGTTAGCTCTTTGGTCTTTCGAGAAAAAAATATGCATTAATTGACACGTGAAACGAGGATTTGTATCGATTAAATCCATGAAGAAAAACCACTGCCTTTCTTTTTAACACTAGTACTCCTAGTAAATGCATTACTTATCCTGTTTGGGTCTAGGCCTTGCATTGCCAAACTACACCACACATTTTGCCAAGCTTGCCTAAAGTTTTCAAAATGAGAAGGAGGTACACTTGCGCCTTGCTTGCAGTCAAGACCCTTTCCCTCACATGAGTCGCTCCTGCGCTTACTTGATCATACCGCACCCTCACCAGATCGCTCACCGCACGCCCGCCAAAACCCAACCAAGGCAGCACCCTCAACGACACGTCTTTGTCGCATGTGAACAAACCAAACTCAGCCATCCTATCGTGACACATAATTTTCGTTCATAGAGTATGTTTATCCAACCGCATGTTGGTGAGTATCCGTCACGACCCGTGCGGTGGTCTGTAAGGGAAGAAGAGGAGGTGAGGAAGAAGGAAAGAAGGGTTAGGAGGCGTGGGATATTCATCCAACCACCTGAAATGGTAGGCGGCCCAAGTCGAGGCGACTTGCATAACAAATGTAGTATGTGTTTTACACAGCAAAAGATCCATAAAAACAACAACATAAAGAAAAACTATCCTTTGCTTTCATGCGGAAAGAGACAGCCTCGTCGTCTTTGGCTGCGGCCTTGAACCCGGCCCGTCGCTGCCGGCGTGTGTCTCCGCACCGTGGTTGTCCTCGGCCTCCGACTACTTTCGTTCAAGCGGAGGCGTCTGGGCGCTTCTGCAGACGAGAGCACAACCCGATTCAAGTCAAGGATGTCCGGTTCCGCTGCGGGAGGGCCTCGATGGCCAGCGGCATCCGCGCTTCTGCGTCGAAATCGAGCCTCCGCCGCCCGGTTCAAGTCCGGGGCGTCCGGTTCCGCCTGCGGGGAGGCGTCGATGAGCGGCATCCGCCGCGCTCTGCGTCGGTCGAGCCTCTACCGCCCGGTTCATGTCGGGGCGTCTGGTTCCGTCTGCAGGAGGGCCTCGATGGCAGCGGCATCCGCGCGCTCCGCCTCAAGTTGAGCCTCCGCCGCCCGGTTCACCTCCACGACATCCGGTTCCGCCTGCAGGAGAGCCTCGATGGCAGCGGCATGCGCGCGCTCCGCGTCGAGTTGAGCCTCTGCCTCCCGGTCCTCCTTTAGTATCACCATGTTGAACGCAGGTCCGCTTTGCACCATGGGGGACTTCGGACGCCGGCCGCGAAGTCGGCGTCCATCGTCTCATACCCATCGGGGGCCTTCGTACCACGACCTCCGCAGTGAACATTGGATCGGCTTCCTCCTCCCTCGTGGCTTGGCTCTAGAGAACTTCGAGGATTGGCCCGCCGCATAAGCGAGCTTGGAATGGAGTGCAATGGCGCCCGACCGCCGCCCAGCGATTCTGCTTGTGGCGCTCGGCGTCGACATCTTGTAGTAAAGTGATCTTGCGGCGCACCATGGCTTTCCGGCGAACTAGGGGATGCTTGATGCGGGCTAGGGGATCGAAAAGGTGGGGGAATGGGCTGGAGATTTGGTGTGGTTTTAGGGTAGTGGCTGGCGTGGGCCGGCGGCGAAAGGTTACAGTGTGAATAGTGGTTACGGTGACGACCGGTCAATCGGTTTTGACTGTACATCGCTCTTGTCGCGTTCGCATTGCAGCCCGACACGCTGGACCCTCCACGTCGCTCACCCGAATGGAGCAGCGCGTCTTGCGTTTTTTCGCTTGTTGGACCGCAGTTGGGAGCAAACCGGCGTCCCTCCCTCCCCGCTCGCGTCATTTATTATACCACCACTCCCTCCGTTTTATGCGGAGTAAATAAAAACAGAGGGAGTATACTACGGATGAGGATCCCCTGATGTGGCCGAACCCATTGAGTAACTAACATACGGGGCCTAGCAAGCATGGGGTCCGCCAGTAAGTGACTGAAAGGGAGGGTAAGGCGAGGATACCTACGTCGGAGGATCCACTTCCACTATACTACTTTGACCAAATGTTAGAGTAATAATATATGACATGCAACTTACACAAATGTTGGAGTAATAATATATGACATGCACCTTACACAAAGCACTATACAGGGTCTAATCGTTTTCGAGGCTAACTTTGACCAAATGTTAGAGTAATAATATATGACATGCAACTTACACAAAGCATACGGTCAATTTCAGTATGTGAAAGGAGTTTCAATGATATAATTTTCACATTATACATCTCATGTACTATTAATCTTGTCAATAGTCAAATTGGAAACCATCTAGAGAACAAATCTAGGAATGCGTCTGAATCTAACAATATTGATTGGGCGTTGTTGAATGTTCATACCTTTTTGATCATAGTAGAGATACTTTGACTACACATAAAACTTATATGTAAAGTAGAAAGGATAGGAGGGAGTATATTGTATGTTCAAAAATGAAACGAACATTCAATACCCTTTATATATGATTTGCGGATGCTATGATCACCGGTTCAAAATTTTGAATCCGCCTTAGGTATCACGTGCCCCCACTCGTTCCCTCTCGATTTCATCTCAGGGTCCGGAGATCTATTGAAAGAGGATTAGGGTGGGTACATGCGAATGATACTCGGCGGAATGTTGAAATGAGGCATGCGGGAGGATGGACTCGACTGGAGGGTGACATGATCGATGGAGAAGAGGGTTGGAGAGGAATGAGAAATAAGCAAATGCCACATGATTACACTTGAACGGCTCAAATAAATAATAAGTTGTCTCGCTTGGCCTACATAGTGAAAGGCCTAATCGCAACGCTTGAGCAACGATGCTCGAATATGGCCGGAAAACAGCAGGAAACCGACATGTGGGGGCACAACCATTAGGGACGATGTAAGCGCAGACTAGTCCAATGGAGGAGCCCATTACGACCTCCTCGCCACCGACAACCGTTCATGTGGGTCGTTGGGGCCAACAATGGGCGCAGCTCCGGCACCGCCCTCTGGACACGGCGGACCCAGCGGTGATACACGCTCATATCATCGCTAGACACAATCGGTTTAAAGTGTGCCGAGGGTGGCGGTAGTGCTGTGGCACGACCAACGGTATGTTTGGTTTGTGCCCAAGGTTGCCCCATCAAAGCATTGGGTAGCCAAAATTTTGGTTGAGGTATTGATTGCCAATGATTTGGCCGACATTGGCAAGAAAAATGAACTAGAGTTGGCTAGAGTTCATTGGCATGCCAAAGAAATGGCAACCATCCAAAGAAAGACCAATCTTTGGGTCATGACCAAAATTTTGGTTGAGGTATTGGTTGCCCATGATTTGGCCGACATTGGCAAGAAAAATGAACTAGAGTTGGCTAGAGTTCATTGGAATGCCAAAGAAATGGCAACCATCCAAACAAAGACCAATCTTTGGGTCATGACCAAAATTTTGGTTGAGTTATTGGTTGCCCATGATTTGGCCGACATTGGCAAGAAAAATGAACTAGAGTTGGCTAGAGTTCATTGGCATGCCAAAGAAATGGCAACCATCCAAACAAAGACCAATCTTTGGGTCATGACCAAAATTTTGGTAAGGTGCACTTTGGCCACAATCCAAACACACCCCAACACCGGCTCGTCGAGGATGCGCTGGGCGCCGTGGCCAGCGTCGGCGAGTGGTGTAAGCGTGACCAATGCATCCTCTGGACCTAAGACCATGCCGGGTCGTCTTGCTTTTTCAATGACATGCGAGGGATCGCATTTGAGCAAAAGGCATCTCCAATGTTGCCACGACCATGGTGACTACCACAGCACACCAAAGCCCTCGTCCCTCGCGCCGTCCAGCGGTGCGTTCCCAGCGCCGGCCTTGTTGCCGCATTCATCTGCATCTGTTACGTATGTAAATGCGTTAAGAGGCTCGATGCCCGAGGAACCAACTCCGGCAACTTAATGACGCACCCGGATGCTTCGCCTCACCGGAATGCGCTACTTAAAGCGGCAACGCCCATCTAACCTCCACACCATAGCGCATCCTCCTCCTACAGCACCACATCCGCCATGACCATAAGTCACGAGCAGCTCTGCGGGAGAGCTTGTCTTGGGATGAAGCTTCGAGGTCGCCGCCCTACGCTCAAGTCGCCTCTCGTGGCGCAAATAAGCGAGCGTGGCGAGACCTTGAACCAGCGACCGCTGGCGGTAGCCACGCGATGCGACAAGCAGAGCACCGCCCGACCATCGTCCTACTTACCTTGCCAGCGTCCGGCACCGCCCGAGTCGAGACTCCTCCAGGATGAGTAGGGCATAGGGCGGCGAGGGCATGGTGTGCCAACTGGCGGTCCGTTTCCGTGTTCTACTCTTCCTACGGAGACCGCACCTTCACTTCACGGGTCTTGAACCCCGCCCCGTACATAGAGATCGCGAGATGGAGGGCGTCGGTTGCCGCCCGTAGAATAGGTTTAGGGTCGGGTTTCTTTTATTTTTACATCCTATAAAAGTTGAAATGTAATGAAAATCTGTCGTGTTTGCATTAATCTCGGCGGTGTATATGAAGTTTCACAATAATATACATATTGTGGGAGTACTAGCAAGATGCCCGTCGTTGACGGAAAGATCAAAATCTTGTGGGAGAAAAGGATGAGCGAGGAAAGCCTTATACGCAAATGTGGAGAGGAGTGCGGGTAAATTGTCATAGTTTCCTTCCTATCCATTAGATATAGATCGAGCGGCCTATATTGCAGGATGACAGCACACCGTCATCCACGAACTACACTTTTTATTGAGCCGAGACAAATCTAAAAACCCAACTAAGCCAACCTCCTAGCATATCGCGGGAAAAAGACCGGCCAGCGCCCGTTTTAGTCGGGATTGCGGATTACTAGTAGTAGTATCGATGGATCGCGAAGCAACAATTTTTTTGAGGCGAAGCACCTACTAGTTTAAAAGGAAAAAAGCGGTACACTCACAGCACTCTGTCGCTGATCGCATTGCACCCCACACACGTTCGTCACCTTTTGCGGCACACGGCTCACATAAGCGAAATGCGCTTGACTTGCCTCTTCAGCGACACGTGGGACTGCACTTGGACAAACCGACCATCGCCAAACTCCCCGCCCATACGAAAATCCTCCCCCCCACACACACACAAAAATTCCCCCCAAAACCGATTCAACCGCCCTTCGGCCAAATATTGCCCAAACCCCCCTCCCCCCGTGCCCCCTCCACTCCATTTGCTCCATAAAGCCGCCCTCCCCTTGAGCGATCGTCGGCGCGCGTTCGTCGAGGGGCCTTGCAGCGATCCTCTCGCTCCCACGATGCGCTCTCGTGGCGCGTCCTCTAGCAGCGCCGCCACCTCGCTACGTTCTTGTGGAGGTGCGGTGGTCGGCGCCGCCACCATTGGCGGCGTTAGGTAATGAGCATACGGCGGTCGACTTCTCCCGCAATGCACATTCTGGTCTCGAGGCCCCGTTCATGTCGGTGTGGCGCTGAATGTTAGCTGATAGCAGCTGTTAATCTCACTGTTTGCGAAGTAGTTTACTATCAATATGCTCTGCTTAGAAGCTTCCCTGCCTGTACGCACTCAATTTGCTTAGCTGAGATGGCATGCCAAGGCCCATTAGTTGCTAAAATATCCTGCCATATATTTATTGTGTCGTAGATTGCCATGGTCTAGTAGCCAATCTGTTAGGTGAAATAGCTCTACACCGTTTTATACTCGATCTTTGTTGCTGCGATGGCCTTCGATAGTTCGATGGCTGTGTGCTCGACCTCATTGACTGCTGAAACAGCCTGCCATAATTTAGCACTCAAATCTGTTTGCTGAATTAGCATTACATATATTTCGTTACTTAGATCTGCTCGTCCAAATATCTTGCCATAGCTTTAGACGTCGACCTCGGTATTTTTTTTCTGGACATCATAAAAAGCATATATGTTTTCCTATAATATCTAGTAGAAGAACTAATTCATATGTCTAACGGATGGACGGGACTTGGATAACTACGCTCGAAGATTCTCCATTTGCATATGTCGAGGGGTTGAAAACTTCATGAACTTTATCGGAGCTGAGTACGGTGGTCCGATATCAGATGTGCTTTCTGCCCGTGTAGCAGTTGTATGAATTCAGTTACAAGACCCCAGTCAAGCTGTGCAAAATAATCTACACTTGTATGGGATGTCGGTCACATATACTAGGTGGGTTCATCATGGTGAAAAGGCTGTGAGCGTCAATGTTATTGACTTCGTGGAAGCAGCGGATCACCATCTTGATCTACGATGCTTTCGAGGTGGAAGAGGAGGAGGAGGTGGTGGTGGCGGAGCCGATGAGTTTGACCAACATTGTAACAATGCTTACGAAATACCGTGCATTAGTGAACTTTCACTGCGGAAGAAAAAGGTGGGCCCGCATGTTGGAACAATGCAACGTTCTTTGTCACCCAGGAAATAAGCTGTCGGTATTCTCAGCTATGGTCACCTTTCTTGGTGAAGACATACGGCGGATGACCAACAAATCATTCGATGCGATGTTGGCTGCTTTCGCAAATCTTTCCGGAATCGTCTGAGCTGCCACACACCCTCTGATAAAATGAAGAATTTCCTTAAATCAGTTGGAATTTGATATGATATGATCCATGTTTGTAAGAATAATTGTGTTACATTAGGAAGGATTATGCCAACAAGTGAATGCCAATGCAAATCATCATAATGTTTGAGACATTTTCCAATTAAACCAAGATTGCGAGAGGTTGTTTCATGATCTTTGAAACAAGAGAGGATGTCTTGTGGCATTCTAGGAACAAAGTACGAGAGATCGAGAATGTAATGAGCCATCCATCTCATGGTAGTGAGTGGAAAAGCTTCAATGATAAACAAAAAGAGTTTGCTTCTTGACCGAGAGATACATTAGACTTGGCTTAGCTTGGATGGATTTAACCCATTTGGCCACAGGCGCCACATATAGCATGTGGCCGGTGCTTGTTATCCCTTACAACATGCCTCCAAATATACGCACCAAAGAATCAAACTACATGATGGCCTTGCTCATCCCAGTCCAAAAGTCACGGAAAGGATTTTGATTTGTTCATGGAGCCTCTTATGGAGGAACTTCAGCAGCTATGGAAGGTGTTCTCACTCGAGACCTATATAGCAGCCCACCGGCTGATTTCTTTTCTGCGTCTTTGTTGTAATTTGGTGCATCCATGATTATCCGACTTTGGGCACTATGTCGAGGCGAGCGACACATGGTTACAATGCATGTGTTATTTGTGGCGGAATCATTGTCATCATAATACTTAGCAAGATCTGCACATTACCTGCTGGACACGCCGTTTCCTTCCCAAGGACAAGCCGCATCCTAGAAAATACCAAAGACATGTGTTCCTTTGCAAAGCATGAAAACCGTGATCGCCAAAGAGGCTCACCGTAATGAGTTGCAAGTGGAATTAGATAAGGTCAGGCATATTACACGGGAAACCATCCACAGTAATGATAAGCGGGAAAAGGAAGCGTGTACGGTAGAAGAGATTATTGTTTACCCTTGAGGTCCACTTTGTGGAACTTGGAGTATTGGAAAGATTTGGATCTGCGACATAATCTTGATGTGATGCACATCGAGAAAAATATATGTGACAGCATTATGACACACTTCTTAACATTGAAGGCAAGGCGAAAGATACCTTAAAATCTAGGATTGATTTGACACACACAGGTATCGAGAAAGGATTTGCGGGTGCAAGATGAAAGGTAAACCACGGAATATGGCACCGGCTGTGTACGTCTTGGACAAGGTAAAAAAGAAAAGAATTACGCAAGGTCTTGTCACGTGTGAGATTCCCACATGGATTTGCTTCCAACCACAGAAAGGAGAGTCGGTCGCGGATGGAAACAAGGTACAAGGGTTGAAAACTCATGAGCGCCATGTCCTACTTCAAAGGTTTTACACATTATCATTAGAGGATTAGGCAGATACGACTTACTCTGGAAGCGATTCGCGAGTTGGGACAATTCTTGAGGAACTTCTGCGGTAGAAATATCAGGATAGATGCTTTGGAGGCGTCTGGAGACAAGATACCAACTATCCTATGCGACCTTGAGAAGATATATCCTCCGACCTTCTTTGATGTGATGGTGCATTTGGCTGTTCATCTACGATGAGGCACTACTTAGAGGTCCGATGCGGTATGGTTTGGATGTACCCTATTGAAAGGCGGCTAGGCACTTTCAAGGGCTATGTTAGGAAACGAGCTAGACCGAGGGTTCCATTGCGAGAGAGGCCTACATTGCTATAGAAGCGTTGACATTACGCTCAAAATACATTGAAACAGTGACCGACTTAGCAAAGAGGTGGGTGAAGACAATCCCGGGCTCAATGTTTTCGATTATTACATTCGAGTTATAGGGAAGAGTCGACAAGAGGACAAACCTAAAGATTTGGACAAAATGGTTTGGTATGTGTTGAATAACTATCACGAGATACTACCTTATATCAAGTAAGTGCGATCTTGCAGCTTATACATCGTAATCTACTAAACTTGCAGACACATTCTTATATATTTAGATGTTTGTGCGATCACTATGTTGTGCAGCATCTACAAAGAGGAATTCTTTGCCGCAAAATCCAAGAAACATTGACAAAGCTGGTTATGGCAGGATTTGCGAAATGGTTCAAGAACCATGTAAGCTTTTGAAGTGCCTTTGTCGGTTTTTTAATATATTGAGTACATAAGATGATCGACTTGTCTATTTTCTAACCATAGGTTAAGAAGATGCGGGAGGATGGGCGAGGCAGTTGATGATGCCCTTTACTCACTAACAATGGGTCCCTAATACTCGGGTAAGACATTATGAATCTTGCGTTGTTGGAGATGTGCGCTACAACACCCTTACCTGCGAAGACGAAGGCGGGAAGACACAAAAGCGGTGCCATTATGAGCACGGATCGTATGACAAAGAGACAATGAAATGTATGCTAACATAACAGACATTGTTCGATTCACGGTATATCTCTCGATTTTAGGATCATCGGTTTGTGGTTACATTGTGTTGTCGTTGGTATAACCTATTTTCGAGTGCATAAAACCCGAGGCTGATGATTATTTCAAATCCATCAATGTCAAGGCGGCGTACCCGGACCAACGAGCCTTTTATTTTGGCAAATCAAACAACCGCAGATATTTTCCTTGGAAGACACATTTTGCACGTGGCGATGGTGGAGAGTATTGCGAAGGTTTGAAGCGAAGGAATTCGTTTAATAAAGTTGCACAACAAGATGATGCTTACTTTGCTCACGATGTACAAGATAACCACAGATGTTCCTAATATCTTTGAGAACCATCACGTCAATATGGCCTTGGCGAAAAAAGATTGCACTGTCGTCTTTGTGGACATACAAAGTTGATCGAGAAGAAGCCAGCGTTCGAGGGGCGAGGCGAAGAAAGAAAGATGACACCGTGGGGAATTCACGATTCAGATGATACACATGGCGAAGATGTTGGCCTATTCTTTGCGGATGATGTTTACATTGCTTTTTGTCGTATTTGCCTGTCAGAAGACGTTTTTTTATCTACTATGTGAAATTGTGTTTGCTATGACAAATGAAACATGATGAAGATGTTGTTTAGTATTTTGCTGTGAGAACGTCACTTGTTATGTATGCTAATTTGTGTTTGGTGATTGTATGACAACTAAAATATGATGACATTGTTGTTTACTTGTACTCATATTTGGCTGTGAAACTTGAATTTGATGACATAGTTCTTTGTTGGACTGCAATTTGCTCGACATCTTGAATGAGAACAAAAGCTGACAGCCAGGGGCCTCTACTATTTCTTTATTTATATGAGCAAAGGGATACCCCTGATTTCCGTTAATAGAAAACATTAGATGTTCTAGCAGTCGCCAGCCTACTACATAGGTTTCATTCATTACTAGTTTGACAAAGTGCTCATGTTGTAGCCCTTGAATACATCACAGTGCTACATACACTACAAATAAAGAGACAATCATCCCTCTGAGCACATTGATTTTGCCCATTATCTTCACAAGCTCTTTCATCTCCTCACTTCTTTGTCAAAGGCCGTTCGGCATTTGTTAGCAGCCATGATCGGAGGAAGCGCATCTTTAACCTTACGCTCTGCATCTTCCTCTTCTGCGGTTCCTTGATTACTTGTCCAACACCCCAACCTGCTGGTATTGGGATTCCTCGGCTAACCAAATAATCAAGCGTAGTTGCATTCCCCCACATCGACAACTTCGAGGAAATACAAAACACACGAATCTTCCCTTTTACGCACGAATCAAATTGGAAGATCATCAACCAAAATATTAAAAAATCAGCAACTAAAAGCAGCGAACAACACTTAAACATATTATTACCCCATGATTCGGGCATTTGTAGAAGACTTCGGCCCGAGGTTGCGGATTGTGGTTGAGGCCTTGACGGATGACTCTGCGTGATTTGCGGCGGTGGCACCACTGCAACAGCGGGTTGCGATGAGCAATCGGCTGCTGCGGTCTCTTGTGGCGTCTTGATGGGGGTGTGATGAGACCCACGAGCGATGGTAAAGGGTGGCGACTTGGCGCATATCTGAATTTGTTGCTTCTTTGAAGAAGCGAGTTGACGAGCAACCGGCGGACATAGTTCTTTGACGGCGAGCTTGATGCTAGGCGGAGTAAGTAGAGAAGAGGAGAAGCGAACATTGGAAATGTCGGTTCATTACTTGCGAGTAGCATAGCACATTATATAGTCATAGTCTAGGTTTGGATTGAACCGACTCACAATGACACGTCTTTCTTTTTTCAAAAAACTTCGACAGCGTCTCTTTACTAGTACACTAGCTTGTTACATGCGCCTTCCCAAGTCTTTGATTTTATTTCCCTTTTTATTGCGCGGAAGTAAGGAGGACAAAATTGAGAGTTCCTACGACTCGAACACAAGACCTCTCGGTTGAAAACTAAGGGTGCTAGTCACTTATGTAGTGAGCGTTCCCACAGGAGGAGGATGGCGAGGGTGACGCATTTTCCTCGCATGATTTTCTTCCTATATATGAAAAAGTATGCTACTTGGTGTCCGATTAGTCAAAAAGCGATTGTGCCAACCTTGAGCGTTGGATTGACATTTCCAACGTCTGTCGCGTTCTTGATCTCTTCTTCCTCGAGCATAAAGCCAAACCCGGTGCCAGCCGGGACCGCCTCCTCTCGCCTCCCACTTCTTGGCTGTGATCTTCCCGGCTCCTGTTAGATTTCCGTTCGAGGCCTCACCATCGTCCTCCGCCTTGTGGTTCGCTTGTGGCCTCCTTCCCTCGGTGTTGTCAACATAGTCGACAACCCAAGGAAGGAATAAGGAGATGAATGTACATGGTGAGGATGGCGGTAGGGACCAATGACGTCTTGTGATAATTTTGTTTTTGGAGACGGAGAAGGGTATCAACTTGGTTGTGCAGGACCCGTGGCCCGTCTAGCCAGACTTTTATTTCATATGTTTAGCACATGACCAGCCAGTTTGTTTTTTCCTTTACGAAAAATGGCTAGCCCGCTATTTTGTTTTTGCAGAATAACCAACATAGGCCTACTTACTTTTCTCGCCTGGTGGTAGGAAATCTTTCAAGGCGAGGAGGGATGCATTTTGCCCAGAAAATGGGCTATAAGTAATAAGAAATGGGCTATAAGTAATCATAAATGGGCTGTAAAATGAAAAAAATCTGACAAGCAGAGGCAATTAGTTCCAAAATACTGTTTTCTTTCAGATTTTGATATTTTAAATTTCATTGTTTTTGTCTTGGGTAAAATTTCATTGAATTTAAATTAAAGTATATTTAGATTTAAAATTAATTTGAATATGGCTAGAAATTTGGGCTGTATCTTTGTTTGGGACAGATTTGGAGGCTGACTTGTGGGTCTACTAGGTTGGCGTGTCTTTGTGGCTTTGTCAACTTAGTCCTACAAGCGATTCTACTTGTGATGACCGTTGGATGTTAATCCAGCGGCGTCTTCTTCTTCAACTATCGATCTTCTTTCTCGACCCGCCCAAACCAGCTCACGGGTGGGACTGCCTGCTCCCGCCTCCGTGGCCCGGCTGTCTTGCCGCCTGGGAGCCGCGCCCACCCTACTTCATTCTTTGGCAGGCCAATCCTCTACTCACCCACCTCACATTATTTTCCGGCGGCCGGTAGGACGATAAACTCTCGTACTCCCCATTGCGTGGGCAACCATTACCGAGTCTTCTCGGCTCCGTGTCGTTCCTTCCTAGGCCTCGCTGTCGTCCACCGCCATGGTCTTTGTCGGTATGACACGGTCAACGTGGTCAGCGAGCGACATCCATCGGCCGTGGACTGTCTGTGAAAAATAATGATTCCTCCCACGGCAATTTGGGACCCACGGGAAGGGCCCTACGTATTCGTGAAAAAGCGTTCCCCGGCCCGACATGCCGGACCCACCAGCTATATCTTCGCACGCATGAGAAGTGCCTCCTTATGCAGCACAAAAGAATGAATACCCACCACGCTAGGCTGGGACCCACCATAGTGGGAGGATGACTTAATGGGCCAACTAAGTTGGCGGGGCGGAGGGCTTTCTCAACTTAGTCAATATGAGCGATTATAGCTCCAGTGACCGTCTGATGTCCATCCAACGGCCGTAGTGCTTCTTCAACCTACGGTCTTCTTGCTCCGGCCGCCCAAAGCAGCCGGTCATGCCGCATGCTCCACGCCTCCCGTGGCCGTATGTGCTCTTGCGAGGCCTCACGCCCCCTTACTATTCCCACCGCTGGCCAAGCCTGGCCGGCAGCTGACCCTCCTGCTGCGGCCGAACGGTGAACCCTCGTACTCCCTCTCGGGCTTCCTTTGCCGCGTCTTTCCGGCTCCAGCGTCGTCCCCTTCCTAGGCCTGCGCCGCCGTCCACCGCCGTGGTGCTCTCGGCCAGCGGCTTTGGTCAGCGTGGTCGAGGCGACTTCCATCGGCCGTGGACTTTCGATGGAGAGGGCGGCAATTTGGGTCCACCGCGCCCAGCAAAGGAAGTGCCTCTTTATTACCACGGAAAATAATAGTTCCTCCACCTCATAGCTGGGACCCACCGGACAGACCCACTTTGTATTTCCACGAAAAAGCGTTTCCCCCATTTGTGCTGGGACCCACTGACTTCATCCTCTACGCATGAGGAAGTGCGTCCGGGCAAAAAAAGCGATTAGCCCCACATTGCTGGGACCCACTAGCTACACCTTCGCCACGCAAGGAAGTGCGTCCGGCGAAAAAACAAAGCGATTAAGCCCCCACATTGCTTTGGGACCCACCAGCTACATCTTCCGAGCAAGGAAGTGCGACGGTCGGGACCCACCTGGGTGAAGCGTGCGTGGCGTTGTCATCACGGTGGCGAATGTATGCGTACATATTAGTCGATGTAGAAGCGCGCCGCGATGTCGTGGTAGAAGCGCGCCGTAGCATGTACGCGTCGTCTGGCGGCAGGGTGCAAGAAAGAAAAAAATCTGACCCGCGTATGTGTACATACTGGTAGGTCTCGAAACGCCTACTCGGCGCGTCACGTGCGGCCAGGGCTCATGTACATGTACATGGCTGGGTCGGAGCGAGAAAGCGGCGTCGTCATATGTAATGCGGCGGGGCTCATGTACATGGCAGGAGAGCGGAATGCGTCGTGTTCATGGGAGGAAGCAGCGGAATGCGTCGTGTTCATCGGGAAGCAGCAGGCAGCGTGGGAGCCAACCGTCTTGGGCGGAACGAAGCGATGGAAGCGAGGCTGGCGTCTGCATGAAGCGGAGAAAGCGGCCTTGTGTTCGACCGGCCGCGTTGAGAGCAGGGTCTGATGATCGGAAGGGGTGTGGCGTCTGACAAAGCGGATGAAACGGACCTCCCTACGGTTGAAGCGGGGTTCCTGTTGATCGGGAGGGGTGTGGCGTATCGCCAAAATGGGCCGAAAAACGGACCTCCTCACGGTCGAAATAGGGGTCTGTTGATCGGGAGGTGTGGCGTACCGCCAAAAGCAGACGAAAGCGGACTTGTGTTGGGCGCTTCACGGTCAAAGCAGGGGGTCCTGTTCATGCCGGGGAGGGTGTGGCGTACCACAAAGCAGGACTCCACAGGATCTTGTTCATCTCCACCGTCGACCTCCTCCGGCCTCCATGAGCTACAGTCGACCTCCTCCGGCCTCCACGGGCTCCTGTTCATCCGGCCTCCACGCGCTTCTCCATCGGCTGTTGTTCAACCACCCATCCACCATCTCCTGTTCATCCAGCCCTCCACACCACCGGGTCATGTTCAACCACCCCACCACGGGCACCCCTCCACCGTCTCTGTTCATCGACCCTCCACCACACCATGGGTCCTGTTCATCCGGAGAGCAGCATAGCTCCTTTATTCATCAACCCCCCCGCAATACTCCTTGTTCATCCCAGGCGGCATCGATCGGCTTTGAGTTAGCGGCGATAGCGAAGAATCGCTCGGTGGGTTCGATTAACAACCATCGATAGATCGCTCGGATTCGATAACTGCGTAACTTTGCCGTCTGTCCTTCGAGTTCGATTAGAGCCCAACGCCTACGCTTCGGGTTCGATTAGAGCCAGCGCCTCGCACACGCATGTCACGTGTCTGAGAGAAAGCAGCATCGCTTTCGGCCCCGACCTCCCATGGCAGGAACTCCCGAAATTTTCCTCCCCTACGCTTCTACCACGGTTTTTTAAGTCATGGGCGGCCCAAAAGAATGTCATGCAGCTGCGTCTACAGCCCGCCGGGGCGAAAAGCCCATTTTACATCATGATTTTTCATAGAAGTAGGAGCCCACCACATCTATGATGATACCGGGTTTTGTCACAATTATCGTCATAGAAGTGTCATATGTATGACAGAAAAAAAAAATCGTTCGGCCCAAAATGTCACGGATGTGTCTTTTTTTTGTAGTGAACTGGAATCTTTTCAATTCCCTCAAGAGGTGCTGCGTTCAACGCATTCAAGACATAAAGTTGTGCTTGACGTTTTGAACCGGACAAGCATTGTAACTTACTATCTCATCCCGAAGGAGTGCGAAGGTGGGCCGGTTTTAGTGGGCATAAGCGATAGAAGCCATATGTGCTTTCAACCAATCCATTCCTAGAATGAGGTCAATATTGGAAGACTTCAGAATAATGGGAGAGGCATGGAACTCTAATCCTTCAACCTCAATGACGATGTTGTGGCTAACCATGGTGGTTCGACATGGGCCCGCGGGGGTGTTTACCACTAATGGAATGTGCATCTCTTCGTATTTAATGCCATGCATGAATGGAAAATCTTCTGATATGAAAGAATGCGATGCTCCTATATCGAATAAAACAGCAAATTGGGCTGATGCTTGAATTAACGAGAAGAGTACCCATCACAGTGGCAGGCTGGTCTTGAGCTTCATTCATATCAACATGATTAGCCTGACCATGACCATAAGGTCTGGCATTGTTGTTATGGGGCTGATTGTTAGGGCCAGTTGAAGGCAGAGCCAGCTGGCTCTTTTTTTGATTTCACTCTTTGGCAAGGTGACCTCGACGGCCACATCTGAAGCACACACCATCATTGGGATTGGGAGGCGGGGCTTGGGGTGGTACAACTTCGAAGAAGGCTGCCTCTGGAGGGGTGGAGTCAGGCGGTCAATCTTGACATAAGACTATCTTGGTGTAGGTGCGAGTTAGGCGATACATGCTATGGGAATCCATATCCAATCTTTCTGTGTTGTGCCAGGCCCCAAGATGAGCAGCGTCACGGCTGCTTTGAGGATCCACTGGTGTTCCTGCGAGACCCATTTAAACATGAATGGCCTTGTTCACCAAGGTGGCGAAATCAGCAAAGTCATGCACTAGGTGCACTAGCTTGATATCAGGTTGAAGTCCATCACGAAACTTTTCCTTCTTACGAGCATCAGTAGCAATGTCTTCTTCAGCATAACGGGACAAGTCCAAGAATTCCCGCTGATAAGCATCTACAGACTTGTTGCCTTGGGTGAGGTTGCGGAACTCGCGCTTCTTCTTGTCCATGATCCCTTGAGGAATGAAGCGGGCACGGAAAGCGGCTTGGAAATCCGGCCAAGTGATGACCGTTCCAGCGGGTAGGGTACGCCTGTGGTTGTCTCAGCATTGAGTAGCGGGACCCTTCAGAAAAAATGATGCAAAGGTGACATAGCTAGCAAGGGCCACACTAGCAGACTCCATTTCATACGTGATGTCGTGGAGCCAGTCATCGGCATCAAGGGGCTGAGTTGAGCTGCGGTAAATAGTTGGGTTGGCGCATGAAGTCCTGCTGAGTTCTGGGGTTGGGTGTTGATCATGTTGAGACGAGGAAGCGAGCCATCATTCCTTCCATGAGCTGGCGGTTCGGCTCAAATTGTTGCATCATTCCGGCCAAGAATTGAGGCGGTGGTGGATCGTTGGCACCACGGCCACGACCAATGGTCTAACCATCCACGCTAACATGTAACATGAGGTAGTTGACATTGAGCATTTGCATAGACAAAGGATCATTCATGATGAAACATGCATAATGAAAGAGAATGCGATGGATACCACCATAGTAGTCGACCACGACGGTGTGTACTATTCGAATACTATTCTAAGGAATAACTATGGCTTATCCAACTTTGGGGTGAATGTGGTCACGGGATCCTAATGTTAGAGTTAGTAAATTCGTTTAACCCGAATGGAAGAGAAATCAGAGTCCCAGAGTATAGACAAAGAGTAAAAGATCCTAATACCACCCAATGGCAATGTGGGCCCGTAAGACACACAACCATTTTAGTAAAAGTTTTTGTAGTGACTAGACTCGACTTCGGCCAAGGAGTTGGAAAGGGGGCTACCTACAAGTAGTCGGCTCTGATATCAACTTGTGACGCCGCTGATTCAATCGTATGCTAATCATACACGCAAATGTGGACGATCAAGATCAGGGACTCACGGGAAGATATCCTGGCCCATCGGCATTACAGGAGCAGGGGTACCAGAACTTGCACTGCTGCGGCCTCTTGGCGTGGCTCAAGGGGTGGCAGCACGGCCATCTTCATCAACACAAGCTCAAGACCCTCGCGAGGCCAGAAGCCTCATGAAGAGTAGAGACGGCAGGAAGCCTCCTGAGGCATGGCCTCGTTAAGGCTGGCTCGCGAGGCCGGAGAGATCAAGCGGGTGCACCTCGCCGAGGTGCCCATGATGCAACCATGGCGACCAAGGGGCCAGCCAGGCGCCCGACCAGCAGATGTCCTCTTTTCCTCTTTGGTTGCAAAGGAGGCAAGGGCAGGCGAGAGCATCAAGCAAAGGCAACCATTTAGGGTGCAACAAGACCAAGACCATCGAGCAATTTGGAAGGAGGTCATCGTGGAGCCCAAGCCCAGCGTCACCGTCGAGCCTTTGTGACGAGGACCAACTTTAGTCGAGGATAAGTGTACTAGATGTTCCCCTTCAAAATGGCCAATTGTTGGGCGCCCTTCTGCTCAATATTTGGGAAGAGGCCCGGGGCCTCACTGCCTATAAATAAGGAGTAGCCTCCCACAGGTGAGAGATCAGGAATCCGAGCGAGCTAGAGGTCAAGCAATCTAGAGAGAGAGGCGGTCGAACTCCCCCTAGTAGTTAGTCCAGCACCCGGCCAGAAACAGTGAGACCCTCCACAGGCTGTTCTTCCTTGTGTATTCATCATCAGCCCCTGAGGCAATCCACCACACCACACCTTTGGAGTAGGGTATTACACCACAATGGTGGCCAGAACCGATATAAACCTTGTGTCCCTTGTGTTGCTCTTTGTGTAGTTTAGATCCTTGCGGTGACGAGGCACATGTAGGTAGGGGTGAGATCTCGCGTGCACCCAAAGTTGAACCTAGAAGTCTGCAGGAACACGAAATCCGACATTTAGCGCGCCCGGTGAGAATGCGCCCGAATCCATGCTCTGCCGCTTAGCGCCCCGTCGCATCGTCATCATCATGTCCGGCGACCCGTGAGCAACCACGATCCCACAGGCGGCTGGCCCGCCCACATGGCCAGCTTCGCCCGACCCCATACCCAGGCAGCTCGCGGTCCCACAGTGCTGCAGGCCATGAAGCGTCTTGATCGACGCAGCGACAGCTCTCACGCCCTGTGGCCGGCGCTGATCGGTGGCGAGGCCTCGAACCACGCCCAGCAACAGCGGCGCCCGTACACCCGGCAAGGAAGCGAGGCGAACTCAAGGGCCGCTCACGGTGGCCGAGCTACTACAATGCGAGGCTCTTGGAGGCGGCGCGGCGTCTTCTTGGAGTGGGTGGCGGAGGCTCACAGGCTTCTCCGCATTAGGGCTCACCCCTTCTCCACCTGACTACCACCTCAGGTCCAGGCGGGCCGCGTGAGGCCCCCTGGCCCGCCTGCAGCTCAAGCGGACTCAAAGGCCACTCCAACGCCAACCAGGCCGTCGGCCACGGGCTAGCAGGCGCTGCCTCCGCCCAGAGCAGCCGAGGAGGACTCACCTGACCCACAGCCCAGTGGGCCACCTTCCCCCAGTGGGGCGCCTCAGAAAGAGCTGCATGGCACCACGGGGCACTACGGTGAAGCATTTGGGATGGCGGCCCCGGAAGAAATCGTGCCCCACATGATGGATCAAGGGCATGCAGCGGAAGACGGCCGAACATGGCTCGCTCCTCGGCCCCAAAATTTGAGAGGCCAGAGGCACCCGGCTGAGCTCTTCCGGGAGCCAGGAAAGCCGTCGACGCCATGTGGGAAGAGGCGTTTATCGAGTGCCGCTAATTCCTCGAGAGCAGGCATCGCTAACCATGGATCCACAGGGAAGTACAGTCGTCACGGACGGCTGCCCCAATCTGCAGATTTCCTACCCCTCGGGAGGAGGGCACGGGGCTGTAGGAAAGGCGTGACCAGCATCACCACCGCGGCGTTGACAAGGCGTCCTCGAGAGGTAGGCCCCTACTGCCGGGGAGGTGCCTCGAGGCCTACCCGGCGGAAGGACCCCCGTGGTCGTCAGAGAACGGCGACCGCTCTACCCGTCGGTGGCGTCCACGGTCTCCGGCTGCGTCGTCGATAACGCGAAGTGTGGCGCCAAAGCGGGGGCCCTCATCTGGCGATATGAAGCAAGGCCGATACCTGTGAAGGAGGCCGGTGCACTGTGAAGCTTCGCCGCCCGTGACACTCTCAGCGTAATAATGAGTGGGGTTGTACAACCGAGGGCGGCATAGCTCACTTAATAGTGAGAAACGTCCAAGACTAGACTAGGTCACGGACGCGGCTTTTTCTACCTTTCTTGCTTTTCCCCTTGGTACATCGCTTTTTCCCCGATTTGGATTTAAGTTGGATTCGAGCTTGCGATTTCGTGTGTTCGGGGAAGGGTGTTTAGTCTCATTGAGCAATCTCTCAGCGTTACACGTTTACCACTCTGCCTCATTTTGCCTCCCCTCGTGAGCCCCTCATGGCCGGGCCGAGCCTAGCATGCGTCCTGAGCCAGGACCGCCATCACCGCCTCCCTCTCGGGAGGTTCTCATCCACGAGTTAAATGGGCTCGTCGGGAGCACACGGGCGCCACCCTGACCCTCCAGCGAGCTATCTCGGGGCCGCAGGTCGAAGGTAAACAAGCCAACGGCCAGCTGGTCGCCATAAGGCCGGCCACTTGGCCGCAGGCGTCTGGCCCGATATCGCGCATCTACTAATCTCGCTAAGCGCAAGTTTTTTTACGAGGTCTCCCCCCTCCCAAAATGCTCTTACAACCTTGAGGGCCAAGCCCGAACTGCATGCAGATAAGAAAGCAAGAGCAGCCTGCGGTCAATCGAGATAAATCCCCCAATGCATCCTCGAGGTCACCTCCACGAGAATCGTTCTTTGGCGTCAGCCTTCGCCATCGCCCTTAGATGTCCGCAGTCGGTGGCGTCGAGGGCCGTTCACCGCCTTACGCCTTCATCGGCGGCCACGACCATGCCGATGCGTCGTTAGTAGCGAAAGGCCACGATGAGGCATCCACGTTGTCATCCACCCAATGCGCCCGAATTGGGTCCGGGGCGGCTTTGAAGGGTCTTCAGGCGATAAGCGACATCAAAAATCGAAGTTGAGGTCCATGTCCGAAGATGGCTGAAAGCGAGAAAAACACGCCCGGCGAAGCGCGACTCCTCTCCACCAACTTTGTTGGCTACGCCCGACCGCACCTCCGACTGCGTCACCACATCGATGAAAGAACTGGAGGTTACCGGCGCAGATTAAGCGCATGAGGCTGCGCGGCCCTCCTCGCGAGATGTTGCCCAAGGCCGTGTTAGCTCTTTCCGGGCGTCGCGAACTAGGGCCATGCTTTCGTGCTCCGGGACACTGCAGCTAGGCGTATCTCGTCCTCGTTCCGCGCGCAGCGCGGCCTCGGCCGCGTCCACCTGGCGGCGTAGAAGAAGCATCTCGGCGGCGGGAGGAAGTCAGCTCCTCCGGTGCCACGCCAAGAAGGCGGCCCGGGAAGCGTCGGCCCGCCCGCGTCTCTTCATCCAGCTTGGCCCTCGAGGCGGCGGTCCTGCCTTCCCGTACGATCAGCCCAGCCTCTCCACAAACTTCGCGCTCGAGGTTCAAGCGGGCGCTGCCACCGGCGATCAACCTCTTCGGGACTCGGGCCTCCAGCGCGGGGACATCGTCCTCCGCTGCGTCACCAAGCGCTCCCTGCGTCTCCGACTGCTCCAAGATCGGCAGGCGCTCGGCGGCTTCCAGCGTCGGCGCCTCCTCATGTCTCTGGAGCTCGCACTTTGGTCGGCCAAAGCCCCTTCGCCGGCGCAAAAGGCGCGTCTCACGCAGCTCCACCTGCTGCTCGAGGTGCTCCGAACACTGGAGCTTCGCGCCCGCTCCTCCGCCGCCCACGCTTGTGCGGTCAGCCTCCGGGCCTCCTCGGCGGCAGGAGCAGGAACCTCCCAGGTGAAGCCGCCCGGCGACACCTCGGCTTTCTCATTGTCGAGTCCAGCGCTGGTGGCCAGCCTCAAAAGCAGCAGCCACCTTCAGCTTGCGCCCCTCTTGACTAAGCGCGGGCCCTCGGCTTCAAAGCGCAGCGTCTTCGTCGGCAAAGCTCTACACCAGCTGGCTCAACTGCGTCGGCCGCCCTCTGGAAAACCCTTGGCGAAAGGCACGGCGCTCCGGAGGCGCTTCGAGCACGTCTTCGCATCGTCATCCGCCCTAGGTGTCTTGTGAAGCGCGAATCGGCCTCCCCCTCAGGCGGCTGGGCTGAGAGTGGCGCCCCGCGATGGCCGACACGCCTCGCCGGAAGCCTGGCCTAGGCCGGCTCGTCCCGAATGAGGAGCGAAGGGCCGACCTCGTGTCGCCGTCCACGCGACCGATTCGAGGAGCCCAAAGGCTGGCTGGCTATGCCAGGAAGGCTCGCGAAGGAGGGTCGCGGAGTCTGTGAGAACCATGATGCGCACGCCAGGATGGCTCACCTCTCAGACTAGCCTCACCACAAAGAGGTAGTGCTTGAGCTCGGAGCGTTTGGAGGCAGTGGAGAGGCGAGGGGCACGGGGATGGCTCCTCAGCCATCTCCGTGAGCTCGGCGGGGAAGAGCCACTGCAGGCGAGGATCAGCCGAGCAACGGGAAAATGAGGAACTAGGAAAGGGGAAGGCTTACTCATCAATGGCGAAATACTTCCTGGCGCTTGAGCAAGCGGCAAGGGTAATCATCACCCAAGGCCTCCCTTCTCTTAGGGAGAGCCTCAAAGTCCATGTGCCAGGCGGCCCGGATTTCAGCCTTGAGGGGTCAGCTGCGGCGAGGCGAGCACCAAGGTGATTGACTAAGCGTCGGGCGTCGTCTGGCGCCTTGCCCGCCCAGCCTTGGTCGCCTCACCAGAAAGTAGGCCAGGGCCTCGGGGGCCTCGGCCACACGGGGCAGCGGGCTGTGGGCAGCTCAACGCCTCGGCCGCGGTCACCGGGCCTTAGGAGTGCACGCTGGCGTCGTCATCCCGGCGTGAGGCCCCCTCGGCCTCAGGTGGCCCTTGCCTCCCTGCTCCACCACTCGAGGAAGGACCGTCGTCATTGGGTAGCTGGAAGAGGGCGGTCACCTGGCCCAGGTTCTCGCGAGGTCCCATGAGGGGCCTTGCGAGGCGCCCGCGAGCCCCCATTCGTTAGTGGGCATCGCTGCAGAAGTCACCCTGTTCGAGCAAAGATGTCTGACCAAAGCACCCCTTGTCGGATGCTTCCGAAGGGTCCCCGTCCGAGATCGCATGAGAACCTTCCTCGGCACTTGACGTCGGGTCCTCCTCCACTGGAGCCTCATGCAGTCCTCACGCCCTTGAAGGCCCACATCCGACAGATATGGCGCTGGAGAGAGACATCACGGCATAGGAGGAACTCATTCACCACCTTGGGCGTCGTCACGCTGGCGCCCTCAAATGCAGCGAGCGATGCGGGAGCGAAGAGCGAGCCGGGGGCTCGTGGCGTCTCCTAGCCCCAGCCGAATTGGGGATAGCCCGGGCAAGACGTGTTGGCTCCAAAAGATGGGGCTGGGCACCCCGACATCCACATACAGCCACCGCTCATGAGAACGGAGACCAGGCCAAGAACATGGAAGAGCTGAAATCAATCCACACGAAGCGCTGTTTGCAGTGCGGCAATGAAACTCCACGCACCTTGAGCATTGGGTGGGGTCGATGAAGGCGCAAAGAGAAGAAGTGGCGCGGCAACAAGACAAGCTGAAGGAGGTATGCCCATCATGTCGCCTCGCGGACAAAAGGCAGCGGCAAGAAGAGTAATGGATTGAGGACCCAAATGCATCATATGGATGCGGTAATGGGAAAGCCTGGCGTTGAAGAAATTGGAAAAGGGGAACGGTCCATACGAGCGTCGGCGATAATCTGGGACCTTGGCGACTATTCTTCAATGGAGAAGTGAGGCAGCGGGGCGGTCGTCGTCCTCCCGCACTCGTTGAAGATAGTGGCGAGGGCAACTGACCTTGTCCAAAGCCTTCTCGGTTGAGTATGATCGGCCGATCGACGGCCAGAGAGCCGTCGGTGACGGCCGAAAGCGGAAAACAGGCTTTTTCCTTTCCCTTCTTACGTGGAGCCATGGCGGCCAAGGAAGGGAGAGGATTGAGGATTGGATTAGGCGGAGGCTGGGCTCGAGAGGAGGAAGAAGAGCAGGAGGCGGTCGAGCAGCAAGAAGAGGATGGCTGTGTATGCGAACCACGGGTCCGCCTTTGGCTGGGCACAAAATAAGGGCGTGGGGGAGCAGGGGCGCCCACGTCCAATCAACCGCCACTTGGCGCCCAGAGGCCGCCAGGCTGTTAGGGCCCCGAATGCTTACTTGCCTCCTTCTCTTCTCAGCCAAGTCCGAGCGCGCCTTGGGCCGAGGAGCTCTTGTCGGCGTTACAGGAGCAGGTACCCTAGACTTGCACGCCTCTGGCGTGGCTCAAGGGGTGGCCAACACGGCCCATCTTCATCGGCCACAAGCTCAAGACCCTACATGAGGCCAAGCCTCATGGCCGGAGGCCAGCGGAAGCCTCCTCAGCCTGAGCCTCGTCAGTGGCGCTTTCCTTGAGGCCCGGAGAGATCAAGGCGGGGTACCTCACGAGGTGCCCATGGCCTGCCAAACCATGACAACCAAGGAGGCGCCCGAGCGCGGTGACGCCGGCCACGCCATATGATGTCCTCATTTCCTCTTTGGTGCAAAGGAGGCAAGCCTTGACGAAACATCAAAGCAAAGTCAGCCATTTAGTTGCAACAAGACCAAGACCATCCTAGCGGCAGGAAGGAGGTCATCGTGGAGCCCAAGCCGGCGTCACCGTCGAGCCTTTGAGCGGCCGAGGACCAACTTTAGTCAGGATTAGTGTACTAGATGTTCCCCTTCAAAATGGCCAATTGTTGGCGCCTTCTCGCTCAATATTTGGGAAGAGCCCGGGGCCTACTGCCTATAAATAGGACTAGCCTCACGAGAGGTTGAGAGATCAAGAATTGAGAATAGAGCTAGAGGTCAAGTAATCTAGAGAGAGAGGCGATCAAAGTCCCCCTAGTAGTTAAATCGCACCCGGCCAGAAACAGGACCCTCATGAGGCTGTTCTTCCTTGTATTGTTCATCATCAGCCACGAGGCAATCCACCACACCACACCTTTGGGTAAGGGTATTACACCACAATGGTGGTCAGAACGATATAAACCTTGTGTCCCTTGTGTTTGCTCTTTGTGTAGTTTAGATCCTTGCTGAGGCCGGCAGTAGCGAGTGTAGGTAGGGGGTGAGATCTCCGCGTGCACCCAGGAGTTCGAACCTAGAAGATGCACTTGCTGGAACCCGAAATCCGACGACAACACAACTCTAGACACAAATTAAAATAATACAAACTTTATATTATTACAAGCTAGGGGCCTCGAGAACTCGAATACATAAGCTTCGGAAACACAAGTCGTGGAAGGAACAATATCTGAAATACGGACATAAGTTAGACAGAAGTTTGCCTTAAGAAGGCGGTGCACAAAAGCATCTCTGATCGAAAAGGCAAGGCCTCCTGCACAGGAGCCTCTAACTACTCCTAGTCATGGCCGGTCTCCACGTAGTAGTAGGCATCGACGGTGGCATCAGCTCCCCAGGCTCCAACATGGTTGCATCAACTAGAAAGAAGAAGAAAGGGAAAGGGAAGCAAAAGCAGTGAAGTACTCATCCAAAAGTACTGCAAGCAAGGATCTACACTACATATGCATCGGTATCAATGAAATGGGATGTATACGTGGGCTGGAATTGCAGAATGCCGGAAGAGAAGGGAAAGCCCTAGCCTATCGAAGACTAGCATCTTCAAGCAGCTCTAGCATCTTACTGACAGCATTAGAAGAAGTACAAAAATAGCATAAAGTAAAGTAGTAGTAGTGTTATCAACCTCGGCCACGGCGATCCTTTCTCAACTCCTGCGAAAGCAATCCCGAGCCATACTATCCGATTATCACCTCAAGTATCCAGTTCTAGTTGTATCGATCGGGATACAACTCCAAAGTGTCGCTATCGTGGGGCCGGCTATCGATAGATGTTTTCTTCCCTGAGGGTGCACCAACTTACCCATCATGCTCAATTAACTCGGCGGACACACTTTCACAGGTCATGCCGGCCTCAGCCAAACAATACGCCTTGTAACCCGACCTAGGCTTAATAGAGGCGATCAACTTACGCTTGAACTAAACCCTATGTCCCCGAGGTCTTGAGGCCATACTTGAGAACTCCTGCACACCTTGTGAGGCGGACGGTGTGGCGGAGACCTAGCTACCTCCCTTAAAAAGGCAGGTGAGGGAGTCTCTGGATTAAGAGGGTCTCCTCGGGCCCAGGCCGGCGGACTATATGCTTTTAGTGGGGCCTGTTGGACTATGAAGATACAAGATTGAAGACTTAGATCCACGTGTTGGGATGGGACTCTCCTTGGCGTGGAAGGCAAGCTTGGCGATCTGGATGTGTAGATCTCCTCCTTGTAACAGACTCTGTGTAACTCTAGCCCCCCTCGGTGTCTATATAAACGGAGGGTTTGGTCCGTGGGGACAACAACAATCATACCATGGAAGCTAGGTTCTAGGGTTTAGCCTCTACCATCTCGTGGTAGATCAACTCTTGTAATACTCATATTGAGGTAGTCCTGGATTAGGGGGTGTCCGGATGACCGGACTATAACCTTTGGCCGGACTCCTGGACTATGAAGATACAAGGTTGAAGACTTCGTCCCGTGTCCGGATGGGACTTTCCTTGGCGTGGAAGGCAAGCTTGGCGATACGGATATGTAGATCTCCTCCCATTGTAACCGACTCTGTGTAACCCTAGCCCTCTCCAGTGTCTATATAAACCGGAGGGTTTTAGTCCGTAGGGCGAACAACAATCATACCATAGGCTAGCTTCTAGGGTTTAGCCTCTCTGATCTCATTGGTAGATCTACTCTTGTACTACCCATATCATCAATATTAATCAAGCAGGAGTAGGGTTTTACCTCCATCGAGAGGGCGAACACAGGTAAAAACATCGTGTCCCTTGTCTCCCTGCTACCACCATCCGCCTCGACACACAGTTCGGGACCCCCTACCCGAGATCCGCCGGTTTTTGACAATCGACATTGGTCCTTTCATCGAGAGTTCCTTCCAATGCAGCTTCCATCGTGAAGGATGCCTCATCCCGCCTTTAAAGGCGGCAATTGCTTTCATCGCCAAACTCTCCGGTTAGGTGGTTTTCTTATGACCGCCTGTTATTTGCCAAGGCCCAAGCGATGACTTCTCAGTCATCGAAAGCAATCTTCACGTCAACTCGAACTCGCCGAGCAGTTGGATCCAATGGAGCTCTCTTCCTTAAACGAGCTCTTGGATCGCCGCTTCGCCGCATACATGGGAGTCACTACAGACTACGATCAGATTGGGCCTAAACCCGATCCGAGAGAGATTAACTCTCCCCAGGTCACCCATCACGTTGCAGTGGTGGAGGAACAATGCGGCAATCCTTCATCTATATTAAGCACTAGTTATGTCCGGATTCCCGATCCCTCCAAGCCGGATACCCGCGGAGGGGAGGACGTCACTCAAGCCCTGAACCTAAAGTCAGGCAAAGAAGCTAAATTCATTGGACAACATCCAAGAACCCAAGCTTCGAGTTTGGAAACCCCTTGGCCTCGAAGTCTCAGACAGCGAGGTTCCGGATTTAATTCCACCCGCCCATCCAAACACATAAGCCATCTATCCCAAATTCGGCAAGAGCCCGCAGAAACAGTACACCATTATCGGGCTGATTCCTCCACGGTCATGAACAGGACAAAGGATCGCCACGAGGAGGATGCGATTTCATTCTTCCGCAATAATTGCACGGACAACGGAATCCTCAACGCCATAAGTCACCGCGGAAATTACACGCTGCTGACTTGGCGTCCATAGTACGAAAGTATCGTGCGATGGAAAGCGCCTGGAAAACCGAAATAAAATTTTGGGACAATCCGACCCTGAATACAACCCCAGTCCGAAATAAAAGGGTGCATTATCGCCAAGCACCTGGGTTAAACACCAAAAAGAAAATCCCCTCTATAGGGCATGGAACCATACTGGAGGGATGGCTCAATGGACCCTGCAAAATTCATAGTACGGAGGGCGCCACACCAACTCATAGCCTTGGAGCATGTTGGATACTCCGGCAGGTGGCCAGAAGTGGCGAAGAGCTTCTAACTCCAGAATCCACATAGCACCGTGGATACCAAAGACGGTATTAATAAAGTCTTGAGACTTTCGCATCAAATAATATGCGAAACAAACACTCCAGCCTTACCAAGTCTACTAAGTAGCAATAATAAACCCATGGAGTGACACGGCTATTACCTTTAATGCCGGTGATGAACCTAAATTCGAACAGCCCAAGCACCGGCCTCATTGGTCCTCAAATCCAATAGTGGACGGCTTTTGCCTTACCAAGGTACTCATGGACTGGCAGCGGATTGAACCTCATTTACGAGGAAACCCTTGAAAAATGGAAATAGATCGAGCCGCATTAAGCGAAGCAGCACAACCTTTAGAGGAATAATCCCCGATCGGGAAGCGTGTTGTACAGGGAAAAATCAAACCGATGTGGTGTTCGCACGCCGGATAATTACAGGTCCGAGGAGGTCACGTTCCAAGTGGCCCCGCTCAGCAATGACGATATAACGCCTATTAGGCAAGAGGCATTCACAATTTTTCACGCTATACCCCATTACGGGTACATGAAGCTCAAAATGCCGGGCCCAACGGTATCATCACTCTTGCTAGTGACCCGGACATAGCACTGCCGCCGAAAAATAAGACAGCCGCACCGCCCTTGAGGCACTATCCGAAGCC
Organism: Aegilops bicornis; assembly: GCA_021605145.1. Taxonomy (NCBI): domain Eukaryota; kingdom Viridiplantae; phylum Streptophyta; class Magnoliopsida; order Poales; family Poaceae; genus Aegilops; species Aegilops bicornis. The sequence goes on along the minus strand of CM038671.1, from coordinate 535,484,252 downwards.
CTAGCGGCCGAGGAACTGATCACACAAGACTCCACGGTGAACGAGGGACAACGTGATACTCGATAAAGATCCAAGTCCACCTCTTTTAAACCGGCGAGAAATAATCAAATTCCAAGTCCATCCAATGGACCCTACAAAACGGCCTCCATCGGGTGCAATTAAACCCCGATGTAGACGCCGCCCTACGAGAATTCCTACGTGAAAATTGGGACATTTTGCCTAGCACCTTCGGACATGCCAGAATCCCATGTTGGTTGGCCGAGCACAGCCTAAACATCCTAAAAGGATTCAAGCAGTCAAGCAGGCCCTTGGCGTTTCTCCGAACCTAAGAGACAAGCCATGGGAGAGGAGCTAGCCAAACCATCGGAGGCCGGATTCATTAGAGATATAAAACATCCGGACCGCTAGCAAACCTGGTTATGGTACCAAAGAAGGACAAATCCACAGGCGCCTATGCGTCGATTTCAAGGACCTCAACAAGGCTTGCCCAAAGGATCCCTTCCCCTCCCGCATCGATCAAATTATCGACGCCATCGCAGGACACGATTCATTATGTTTCCTCGGCGCATCTCGGCTACCATCAAATTAAGATGGCAGAGCTGCATCAAGCCGCAACGACATTCATCACCCCATACGGCCCATTCTCGCTTCAACACAATGCCCTTCGCTCAAAAACGCCGCGCAACATATCGGCGCATGATTCGGACATGTCCGCAAACCAGATCGGCAAAACAAAGGAGGCATACGTAGATGACGTGGTCACAAAACCAAGCATGTCGAAACCCTAGTAGACGACTTGAGGCTCACATTCGACAACCTCCGAACATATGACATCAAGCTTAACCCGAAAAATGTGTTTTCGGCATACCAGCCGGAAAGCTCTTGGGATTCATAGTATCCTAGAGGAATAGAAGCAAACCCAGCCAAGATCCGAGCCTCTGTCACAATTGGATATCCCAAAGGACCTCAAGAAAATACAAAATTGATCGGATGCATCGCGGCTCTAAGCCGCTTTATCTCCCGGCTGGGGAAAAAAAAGGCATTACCTCTTTATCGCCCTCCTCCGCACTTCAACACTTCGAGTGGGCCGGATGCCGCCACGGCCGGACTCAAGAAATAAAAGCCATATTGGCAACAAACCCGGTCTGGCCGCGCTAACATGGGCGAATCCAATGCTATTATACATCGCGTAACTCATCAAGTTGTAAGCGCGATTGCTCGTCGTCGAACGAGAAACGGATTTGACACAAATTCCCCTTCAAAAGCCAGTTTACTACGTGTCCACCGTCCTCACTCCATGCAAGTCGCGGTACCGCATTATCAAAAGATAGCATACGCAGTAACTATGGCATCTCGGAAGCTGCGACACTACTTTCAAGAGTGTTCGATAACAAAGAGCTCTCAAGTACATCTTAACGATATTATAAACAACCGCGACGCGACGGGCCGGATTGCCAAATGGGCCATTGAGCTCCTCCGTTCGACATAACCTATAAGCCACGGTGAGCTATTAAGTCGCAGTTTTTACTTCGTCGCAGAATGGACTGAAGCCGAACTCCCTAAAGAGTACGGCACATATTCCAACTGGATCATGCACTTCGACGGCTCCAAAATGTTAGCTGGTCTGGGGGCTAGCGTCGTTCTGACGTCCCCAACAGGAGATACAGTTCAATACATACTCGTGATAATGTATACGGACTCCAACAACGCAGCCGAATACGTAGGCCCTTCTACATGGTCTCCTGGATGGCGGTCTCCATGGGCATTCAACGCCTAGAGGTGCGCGAGGATTCGAACCTCGCGATATCCCAAATAAATGGAGACTTTGATGCCAAGGATCCGAAAATGGCAGCTTATCGCAACGCCGTCCTAAAAATGTCAGCTCGGTTCAAGGGCTCAATTTCACCATATAGCTCTCGAAAACAATCAGCGTGAGACGTCTTGCTTGGCACGCATTGGCGCGAAAGCGTGATGCCGCCCCCCCTCCCCCAATATCTTCTTGGAGAGGCTGTTCAAGCCATCTCAGATATGGGAAGGAGTCCGGAAATAACAGCCCGGACCCAACCGCCTCGACACCGAACATTCGACACAACGGAGGCTCGCCAACTAAGTAACATCTTCAAATTTCACGTAATAATGGCAGTCATTGCCCCGATGTAATCCATTCCTAGCCTACCTAACCAGCAGGAACTTCCCGAGGACCAAAACGAGGCACGCTGGATAGTAGTGTGGCGATCTAAAGCCTATAAAGTCCATGAGGGAGAGCTTTATAAGAAAAGCACCACCGAGTCCTTCAAAGGTGTATCTCAAGAGGAAGGCGGAATCTTCCGGCTGAAATTCATGCGGACTCGGTGGGCACCACATCACAAAGACGGCCCTTGTAAGCAAGGCCTTCCTGACAGGATTTTATTGGCCGACCCGGCAGATGCTCAGACTTGGTCCAACGATGCGTCGGTTGCCGCCTCTTTGCTAACCAAAGCCATATGCCACCCACCGCCCTCAGACTATACCCATCACCTAGCCCTTCGCGGTGCAGGGGCTTGACATGGTTGGACCCCTTAAAGGAGGAACCCACAAGCAAAAATACCTCGGGTCATGGTGGATAAATTCACCAAATGGATAGAGGCCAAGTTTATTAAGACGGCCGAATCCGGACCCGGTGATAGACTTCATATCGAGGGTCATACACCGCTATCAAGGCGTCCCCATAGCATCATCACCGATAACGCACGAACTTTATGGCCGGCGAGGTCAAACTACGGTGCAAAAACATGGGCATCAAGCTCGACTATGCTTCAATCTATCACCCACATACTAACGGTCGTCGAGCGAGCAAATGGTCTAATCATGAGCGGCATCAAACCCAGATTAGTGCGGTCCCTCAAGGAATCCAACACGCACCGGGTAGAGGAGCTCGACTCCAGACTGGGGGCTGCGGGCCACGCCCGAATCGCACCACCGGATACACACCATTCTTTATGGTATACGGCGCAGAGGCGGTTCGCCTGCGACATAATTCATGACTCACCTTATGCGCGCATGTACGAAGAAAGAGAAGCCGAACTCGATCGGCAGGACAGTTTGACGCCTTGGAGGAGGAGCGTGGCGTGGCAAAAGCCTCACGTTATGCATTCTATCAACAATGAGGCTCAAGATATCAAAGGCATAAGCACGCCAAAACTTACAATGTTGGCGAAGTTAGTTCTATGCATGCCGGACAAGAAAAAGGACAAACTCAAGCCCAAATGGGAAGGTCCTTTATTATTGACCAAGTCCTCGACCGGTGGAGCGTACCTTCCGCGAGATGCATCGGATAACCGACTCGAGTCGAACCCATGGAACGCAGCCCGTCTCCGAAGATTCTACGCCTAGCGCCGACTCTGTGTTCGCCTCCTTCCTCTGCTTATATTTTACACATTAGCTGTCTTATATTTCTCTCCTTCTCCCTCCCTTACCCTTACAGCCTTTAAGGGCTCGTTCGCTTTGTTCAAGACATTAACCGACGCCGCTATCCGCTCATTATACCTGGGGGCTTCTTTATGTAGCATATTTATACGGGCTTCATGCCCAACACATGTGTCACACTTCCGCATGTACCTTTTATTCACCATTATATGCATCGATATGACTTAAGTTTTGGCCAAGCTGGGTTGCTGGCTCACTGTGCTTACCCCTACGTTCTCGATTGTTCGGCTAGGCGGTAAAGGGAGCACCTCTGCGATTGTTATCGCCGTCATCCAGATGTGTACCTCGGACTGGGTGAAGCCGAAAGCTAAGCGTTCTTAAGGGAATATTGATCGGTGAACTAAAGATGATTTCTCACTTGTTTATTTATCTGCCCCTCATGCTTTTTTCTCGCTTTTTTCAATCCGACATGCACTTTAGGGCATGCCTCCTGTGGAAAGGAACCCCTAACGGAACTATTCTCTCCTGAAGATGTTTCTTACTAACCATGTAATATAACATAACTAGTTGGGCACTTGTCTGTTCAAGAACTAATGACCCCTACGCCTGGTCTCCATGCATGCCCCGGTTCTTACATAACTGAGAGGGTATTCGGACACACTCCGGACTATCGGGTCCCAAGGTCGAAGTGAAAAGTTCCGCCATGACAAACGATCTACAATCCGGCTAGAAGGCATTTTACATGTCATCTTAAATTACATAGTCAATTTGACTGAGCATATTCCTCTTCATTACCATCCAACAGTCGCCTAGTTTACGCACTGTTGGGAATATTTGGCGGCCAACTCTACTTGGCCGTACACTAAGCTCACAGGGATCTCCTTCCCATCGGCCCCCACAGGTCTGACCCCGGCCATGTGGTTTGGGTCAGCCTTCGTGTACCGCGTCTTCACCATGGCCCAGGCCTCCCTGGCGCCTTGACGGCAGACCGATATCTTCCATAATCAGAAGTGCCGCCGCGCTCCCTTAAGCCTCTCTGCAAGCTCTCCAAGGCCTTCGGGCATGGAGACAGAGGGCCACAAGGCCTGGGCGACGCCTTTCATCACCTGCCGAACTCATTCGTGCAGTTGTAAGAGCTCGAAGAAGGTCACCCGTAGAACCGGCATTTCCTCTGCAGGACGACCTATGAGCACACCTACGCATATAACTCGTTAGTCGACTTCCTCGCCGAACTCTTTTTCAAAGTTCGCTCAAGCACTTACTAAACATGCCGCGCCGAAGCTGCCGATTCTCCTTCACGGAGTCCGGCTACCGGGCACGAACATCCTTTAGTTCCTCGCCCCTGGGTGTTGGCATCTTGAGATTATTCTTCTCCCGCCTCACCTTCGTAAGCACGCCTCGCCGACCTTTAACCGCGCAAGAGTTGTTGCTTGTCCGATCTACTCCGCGCCATCTGCAATGTTATTGTCGATTTGCACACACGCCGCACTTCACAACATACTTATCTTTCAAGCATATATTACCGTGAGGGGTCTCTTGGCCTCCCTCGTCATGCTAGTGCAGCCTCAAGTTGGGCTTTGCACTCTTCCAGCCTCTGGGACAGTTGGTTATTCTTTTTGTAAGATCCTCAAGATAACAAATGATCCTTAAATCAGTTATTCTAACTGCTTTCAAGTCTCGGCTACCGACATATATAACCATCAAATTTTCTTACCTGTATGTCTTTCACATACTGCTCCATGGCTCTGGCTAGACCATTTTGAGAGGCACGGAGGTACGCATCTCCCGAATTGAAGGCGTCCAATGCCTCTTGCGAGAAACAAGTGTTGCGAAGAACTGTCTCGGCGCTACTGTGATTCATGGCACTATCCACCTCGGAATTGGTGGCGGATAGTCTGTCCGCATCCTCTGTCAGAGGAGCGCCCGACGACGCCTCGTGTTCGTGATTCGCCTCGACCCGGCTTTGGAGCACGGCTGGTGGAGGCGCTGATTGGCAATCTCTCCTGATATAGTCCGCGAGCCCTCTTTTTTCTAAAAAAGGAGAGCACGGCATTAGTATGCATCGTAAGAATAATACCTTGAATAAGGCAGCGGCGCTTTATCTTCTTGCGCCGTGCCTCGACCCCGACTGTGTCTCTTTAGCCTACCCGCTCGCGGTCCCTTGTTGGCTAGTCGCCGCAGGCTCGGCATTCCGCCTCGAGATCCTCCCTGCGAAACACCATTGGTATATGGTGATAAAAAATAAGCATGGATGGATCATCTTCGAAGTATTAGGACTTCGGTCTCAATTACTTGTGAGGCGGGGAGCAGTCCAGGATAATCGGCTGTAATAGCCACCAAGGCATTGTCGATGCTCAGTTGGTAAAATACCCCATCGATCAGCTCCACGGATATGTCCGGATCCGATTGGGAGGCCGGATCGAGGGACCGTTCCGGATCCTCGGGTTGTGGAGGAGGGTTGTTTATATCCTTTACGGCCGGCGCCAATTCCTGCGCCGAAATCACAAGATAAGGTACTTGACTACGGAATATGGAACGGATGGGCAAAAGAAGTGTCCGCTACCCAGCTTGGAGGATTGTACATAGAAAATCCGCCATACGAGAATTGACGCGGAGGAATTCCTCCTCTTCTCCCTTGTACAATGCGGACAAGATCTTCGTCAGAGCGGCAACCGATTCCGGCCCCTTACGGCCGTAGCGGGTGGCATCATCCTCCCTGTTGAAATCCCACATGGGGTGGCCTCTATACTGAACCGGCTGCACCCCTCGCACAATGCATGTGGCCATGACCTCGGTCATGGTCAGTCCGGAATGAGCTAACAGCCTTATCCGGCTCATCAGATAAAGAACGTCCTTGTCATTTTCCTTCCGAGGGCTCCGTGGACGCCTGCTCAGGCCCTTCTTCAAGGGAGCATTATCAAACTCGGGGAGGCCGATCCGAACAGGATCCGGCAGGGGGACATCTTCTATGTAAAACCATTCTGAAGGCCAGACTTCGGACACCTTCTTTGGCGTTCCGGATAGATATCCGCTCCGGCGATGCGCCATACTGCTCCGCCCACTTGATATATTGACCCTTCCGAGAACGGGGCACAAGGCGTAACAGCTTCTTCCACAGCGCGAAATGAGCCTCGATGCCCAAAAACAGCTCGCAGAAGGGCTACGAAGCCCGCAGTATGCAATATGGAGGCAAAGGCGTAAGGTTGTGCAACTGAGGTCGAGAACTCCGAGAGCCCCGGAGAAACGGATGAATTGGAAATCCAAGCCCTCTTATCAAATAGGGGACAACGCAGACCCGCTCTCCTTTTGGAGGGATTGGGGACGCTCTCCGCTTGCTCTCCACTATTATAGGTGGCAAGCCCGGCTCGAACCGGGACAATGTAGGCTGGGGGGAGAAACCCCTTGGCTTGAAGCGTCACTAGCTCGCTGTGTGGGACGGAGCATCTCTCCCAATCTCCAGCCGAGGGCCGAGGGCAAGAGGAGGCGCCAAGGCCGACCGGCCATGATGGAATGGATCTATGTCGGATGCGCTCCGATGAATGCTCATGAAGGGAAGATGGTGTGATTTGGATCTAGATCCTCGCTCTTTAAAAGGCAGCTCATTTACACAGCTAGGAGGGTAAATGTAAAAACACCCTGGCTTTTCGCATTTGTCCGACACGTGGAAGATGGCCATTATTGGGCGTGGAAGCCAAGGAGCACAATATTCATGAGAAGCCGGACACTATTCAATAGGTACACGGAATTTGGAGAAGAACCCGCCTTGCAATGCCGAAGACAATCTGCGCGCCGGACTCATCGTCATTGAAGCCTGGTTCGGAGGCTACTGAGGGAGTCCTGGATTAGGGGGTGTCCGGATAGCGGACTATAACCTTCGGCCGGACTCCTGGACTATGAAGATACAAGATTGAAGACTTTGTCCCGTGTCCAGATGGGACTTTCCTTGGCGTGGAAGGCAAGCTTGGCGATACGGATATGTAGATCTCCTCCCATTGTAACCGACTCTGTGTAATCCCTAGCCCTCTCCTAAGGTGTCTATATAAACCGGAGGGTTTTAGTCCGTAGGACGAACAACAATCATACCATAGGCTAGCTTCTAGGGTTTAGCCTCTCCGATCTCGTGGTAGATCTACTCTTGTACTACCCATATCATCAATATTAATCAAGCAGGAGTAGGGTTTTACCTCCATCGAGAGGGCCCGAACCTGGGAAAACATCATGTCCCTTGTCTCCTGTTACCATCCGCCTAGACGCACAGTTCGGGACCCCCTACCCGAGATCCGCCGGTTTTGACACCGACACTCATGTATTGCGTGAAGGTTGAAAAAGTTTGAGATTACTAAAGTATGAAACAATTGATTGGCTTGTCATCGGGGTTGTGCATGATGAGAGCATTCTTGTGTGACGAAAATGGAGCATGACTAAACTATATGATTTTGTAGGGATGGACTTTCTTTGGCCATGTTATTTTGAGAGGACATAATTGCTTAGTTAGTATGCTTGAAGTATTATTATTTTTATGTCAATATGAACTTTTATCTTGAATCTTTCAGATCTGAATATTCATACCACAATTAAGAAGAATTACATTGAAATTATGCCAAGTAGCATTCCACATCAAAAATTCTAATTTTATCATTTACCTACTTGAGGACGAGCAGGAATTAAGCTTGGGAATGCTGGTACGTCTCCAACGTATCTATAATTTTTGATTGTTCCATGCTATTACATTATCCATCTTGGATGTTTAATGGGATTTACTATGCACTTTTATATTACTTTTGGGTCTAACCTATTGACCCAGAGCCCAGTGCCAGTTTCTGCTTTTTCCCTTGTTTCAGTGTTTCACAGAAAAGGAATATCAAACGGAGTCCAAACGGAATGAAACCTTCGGGAAAGTTATTTTTGGAACAGAAGTAATACGGGAGACTTGGAGTGCACGCTGTGATCAACGAGGAAAGCACTCAAGGGCGCATCTCGCCGAGGGGGGTATCCTCACCGGTGGCTATCATCATCATCCCGCGCTCTCCATGACGCCGAGGGAGTAGTTCACCCTCGGGGCTGAGGGTATGTACCAAAGAGCTATGTGTTTGATCTCTCTCTCTCTCTCTCTCTCTCTCTCTCTCTCTCTCTCTCTCTCTCTCTCTACGTGTTCTTGAGGTGATAATGATCTTGATGTATCGCGAGCTTTGCTACTATAGTTGGATCTTATGATGTTTCTCCCCCTCTACTCTCTTGTAATGGATTGAGTTTTCCCTTTGAAGTTATCTTATCGGATTGAGTCTTTAATGATTTGAGAACACTTGATGTATGTCTTGCATGGGATAACCGTGGTGACAATGGGTTATTCTATTGATTCACTTGATGTATGTTTTGGTGATCAACTTGCGGGTTCCGCCTATGAACCTATGCATAGGGGTTGGTACACATTTTCGTCTTTACTCTCTGGTAGAAACTTTGGGGCACTCTTTGAGGTTCTATGTGTTGGTTGAATAGATGAATCTGAGATTGTGTGATGCATATCGTATAATCATACCCACGTATACTTGAGGTGACATTGGAGTATCTAGGTGACATTAGGGTTTTGGTTGATGTGTGTCTTAAGGTGTTATTTTACTACTTAACTCTAGGGCTGTTTGTGACACTTATAGGAATAGCCCAATGGATTGATCGGAAAGAATAACTTTGAGGTGGTTTCGCACCTACCATAATCTCTTCGCTTGTTCTCCGCTATTAGTGACTTTGGAGTGACTCTTTGTTGCATGTTGAGGGATAGTTATATGATCCAATTATGTTATTATTGTTGAGAGAACTTGCACTAGTGAAAGTATGAACCCTAGGCCTTGTTTCCTAGCATTGCAATACCGCTTTGTGCTCACTTTTATCATTAGTTACCTTGCTGTTTTATATTTTCATATTACAAAAACCTATATCTACCATCCATATTGCACTTGTATCACCATCTCTTCACTAACTAGTGCACATATACAATTTACCATTGTATTGGGAGTGTTGGGGACACATGAGACTCTTTGTTATTTGGTTGCAGGTTGTTTGAGAGAGACCATCATCAGCCCTACGCCTCCCACGGGTTGATAAACCTTATGTCATCCACTTGAGGGAAATTTATTACTGCCCTACAAACCTCTCGCACTTGGAGGCCCAACAACGCCTACAAGAAGAAGGTTGCGAGTAGACATCAAGAAGTTTATGGCGCCGTTGCCGGGGAGGCTAGGTAAGCGGCACTCACACCCCCTCAACTATGCTCTTTTCTAGCGCCGTTGCCGGGAGGTGAGTGCTTGAAGGTATATCTTTAGATCTTGCAATCGAATCTTTTTGTTTCTTGTTTTATCACTAGTTTAGTCTATGATAGAAAACTACAAAAAATGGAATTAAGGTTGCCTCATATGCTTCATCCTTTTAATGTCTTTCGTGAAAATGATGGGAAGGAAAATTATGCTCAACTACTAGAAGAAGAATTACATAGAATGCTTGGCATAAATTATGTGAATGATGAGCATGATTGCAATGTTCTTAGTATGAATTCCTTGAATATCCATGATGCTAATGATATGCAAAGCCACAAGCTTGGGGAAGCTATGTTTGATGAACATGATATTTTTTTGTCCCCCAAGTTTTGATGAGCAAATTTATTATTATGAAAGCATGCCTCCTATTTATGATGATTATTGTGATGACACGTATGCTATAAAGAATAAAGATAACCATGAAACTTGTCATCATGATTTTAATCTTCAATTGGATTATGCTTCACATGATAGTTATTTTGTAGAGTTTGCTCCCACTATTCCGAAAGAGAAGAATTTTGCTTATGTGGAGAGTAGTAAATTTTCTATGCAAGTAGATCATGAAAAGAATGCTATAGGTGCTGGTTATATTGTTGAATTCATTCATGATGCTACTGAAAATTATTATGAGGGAGGAACATATGCTTGTAGGAGTTACAATAATATCAAGTTTCCTCTCTATGTGCTTAAAGTTTTAAAGTTATGCTTGTTTTGCCTTCCTATGCTAGTTGATTATTGTTCCCATAAGTTGTTTGCTCACAAAATCCCTAGATGCATCTAGGGGGGCCGGCCCCCTCTCCCCTTCACCCTATAAATAGAGGGGGATGGGAGGGCAGCCGCACCTCAACCCCTGGCGCAGCCCTTCCCCCTCCTACACCTCCTCCGCCTCCTCTGTTGAGCTTGGCGAAGCTTTGCCGGAGAATCACAAGCTCCACCACCACGCTGATACGTCTCCAACGTATCTATAATTTTTTATTGTTCCATGTTATTATATTATCCATCCTGGATGTTTAATGGGCTTTACTATGCACTTTTATATTACTTTTGGGACTAACCTATCGACCCGCAGCCTAGTGCCGCTTGCTTTTTTCCTTGTTTCAGTGTTTCGCAAAAGGAATATCAAATGGAGTCCAAATGAAATGAAACCTTCGGAAAGTTATTTTTGGAATGTATAATACGGAGACTTGGAGTGCACATCGTGATCAACGAGAAAGGCACGAGGCAGGGCGCGCACCCCCTGTATGCGTGCCTCCACCCTCTTGGGCCCCTCGTGGCTCACCGACGCTTTTTCTTCCTCCTATATATACCAATATACCCTAAAACCTTCGGGAATAGAATAGATCGGGAGTTCCGCCGCCGCAAGCCTCTCAGAGCCACCAAAAACCAATCGGGACCCTGCTCCAAGACTCGCTTCGGAGGGGGGGATCCCTCACCGGTGTTTATCTTCATCATCCCGGCGCTCTCCATGACGTGGAGGGAGTAGTTCACCCTCGTGGATGTACCAGTAGCTATGTGTTTGATCTCTCTCTCTCTCTCTCTCTCTCTCTCTCTCTTCTCTCATATTGTCGAGGTGATACGATCTTGATGTATCGCGAGCTTTGCTACTATAGTTGGATCTTATGATGTTTCTCCCCCTCTACTCTCTTGTAATGGGTTGATTTTTCCCTTTGAAGTTATCTTATCGGATTGAGTCTTTAATGATTTGAGAACACATGATGTAAGTCTTATGGGATAACCGTATGACAATGGGTTATTGTATTGATTCACTTGATGTATGTTTTGGTGATCAACTTGCGGGTTCCGCATATGAACCTATGCATAGGGGTTGGCACACGTTTTCGTCTTGACTCTCCGGTAGAAACTTTGGGGCACTCTTTGAGGTTCTATGTGTTGGTTGAATAGATGAATCTGAGATTGTGTGATGCATATCGTGTAATCATACCCACGGATACTTGACGTGACATTGGAGTATCTAGGTGACATTAGGGTTTTGGTTGATGTGTGTCTTAAGGTGTTATTTTACTACAAACTCTAGGGCTGTTTGTGACACTTATAGGAATAGCCCAATGGATTGATCGGAAAGAATAACTTTGAGGTGGTTTCATACCCTACCATAATCTCTTCATTTGTTCTCCGCTATTAGTGACTTTGGAGTGACTCTTTGTTGGATGTTGAGGGATAGTTATATGATCCAATTATGTTATTATTGTTGAGAGAACTTGCACTAGTGAAAGTATGAACCCTAGGCCGTGTTTCCTAGCGTTGCAATACCGCTTGTGCTCACTTTTATCATTAGTTACCTTGCTGTTTTTATATTTTCAGATTACAAAACCTATATATACCATCCATATTGCACTTGTATCACCATCTCTTCATTAACTAGTGCACCTATACAATTTACCATTGTATTGGGTGTGTTGGGGACACAAGAGACTCTTTGTTATTTGGTTGCAGGTTGTTTGAGAGAGACCATCTTCAACCACGCCTCCCACGGATTGATAAACCTTAGGTCCTCCACTTGAGGGAAATTTGCTACCGTCCTACAAACCTCGCACTTGGAGGCCCAACAACGCCTACAAGAAGAAGGTTGTGTAGTAGACATCACACGCCGTCGTCTTGCCGTAGTTCTCCTCAACTTCTCCTCTCCCCTTCTCGATCAAGAAGGAGGAGACGTCCCCGGCTGTACGTGTGTTGAACACGGAGGCGTCAGTCCGCTTACGCTAGATCGGATCTTCCGCGATTTGAATCGCCGCGAGTATGACTCCATCAACTGCGTTTCTTGCAACGCTTCCGCTTAGCGATCTTCAAGGGTTTGAAGATGCACTCCCTCTCTCTTGTTGCTAGAATCTCCTAGATTGATCTTGGTGACACGTAGGATTTTTTAAAATTATTACTACGTTACCCAACAAAGGGCATCATGAGCTAGGTCTATGCGTATATTCTATGCACGGGTAGAACACAAGTAGTTGCGGGCGATGATTTGGTCAATTTGTTTGCCGTTACTAGTCCTAACTTGATTCGGAGGCATTGTGGGATGAAGCGTCCCGGACTGACTTTACATGTACGCTTATGTGAGACTGGTTCCACCGCCTGACATGCACTTGTTGCATAAGGTGGCTAGCAGGTGTCTGTCTCTCCCACTTTAGTCGGATCGGATTCGATGAAGAGGGTCCTTATGAAGGGTAAATAGCAATTGGCGTATCACCGTTGTGGCTTTTGCGTAGGTAAGAAACATTCTTGCTAGAAACCCATAGCAGCCACGTAATACATGCAACAACAATTAGAGGACGTCTAACTTGTTTTTGCAGGGTATGCTATGTGATGTGATATGGCCAAAAGGATGTGATGTATGAGATTGATCATGTTCTTGTAATAGGAATCACGACTTTCATGCTGATGAGTATGACAAGCGGAGGAGCCATAGGAGTTGTCTTAATTTATTGTATGACCTATGAGTCAATATAAACGCCATGTAATTACATTACTTTATTGCTAACCGTTAGCTATAGTAGTAGAAGTAATAGTTGGCGAGACAACTTCATGAAGACACGATGATGGAGATCATGATGATGGAGATCATGATGATGGGGATCATGGTGTCATGCGGTGACGATGGTGTTCATGTCGCTACCGAAAATGGAGATCAAAGGCGCAAGATGATATTGGCCATATCATGTCACTTTATCATTTGCATGTGATGTTTATCATGTTTACATCTTATTTGCTTAGAACGACGGTAGCATAAATAAGATGATCCCTCACTAAAATTTCAAGAAATGTGTTCCCCCTAAGTGTGCACCGTTGCGAAGGTTCGTTGTTTCGAAGCACCACATGATGATCAGGTGTGATAGATTCTAACATTCGCATAAACGGGTGCAAGCCAGATTTACACATGGGAAACACTTAGGTAGACTTGACGAGCCTAGCATGTACAGACATGGCCTCGGAACACGAGAGATCGAAAGGTCGAACATGAGTCGTATAGTAGATGCGATCAACATGGAGATGTTCACCATTGATGACTAGTCCGTCTCACGTGATGATCGGACCCAGCCTAGTCGATTTGGATCATGTATCACTTAGATGACCGTAGGGATGTCTATCTGAGTGGGAGTTCATTAAATAATTTGTTTAGATGAACTTAATTATCATGAACTTAGTCTAAAATTGTCTTTATAATCTATCTTGTAGACCCAATGGCACACGCTAATGTTGTCGTCAACTTCAATGCGTTCCTAGAGAAAACCAAGCTGAAAGACGATGGAAGCAACTATACGGACTGGGTCCGTAACTTGAGGATCATCCTCATAGCTTCCAAAAAAGCATATGTCCTTGAAGCACCGCTAGGTGCCACACCCATTTTCCCAAAGAACTCAAGACGTTATGAACGCCCGTAGTCGCAGAGTGATGATTACTCCCTGGTTTAGTGCGGCATGCTTTACAACTTAGAACCGGGCTCCAAAAGTGTTTTGAGCAACACGGAGCATATGCGTATTCCAAGAGATGAGAATGTTTTTGCAAGCTCATGCCCGGTCGAGAGATATGAAGTCTTCGACAAATTCTTTAGTTGTAAGATGGAGGAAAATAGTTCACAATGAGTATATACTCAAAATGTCTGGGTTGCAGAACCGCTTGTCTCAGCTGGGAGTTAATCTTCTAAATGACTCTGTCATTGACAGAATCCTCCAGTCGCTTCCACCTAGCTACAAGAGCTTTGTGATGAACTTCAATATGCAAGGGATGGAGAAGACAATTCCTGAGTTATATTCGAAGCTGAAATCAGCGGAGGTGGAGATCAAAAAGGAACATCAAGTGTTGATGGTGAATAAGACCACTAGTTTCAAGAAAGGCAGAGGTAAGAAGTACTTCAAGAAGGACGGCAAGGGAGTTGCCTTGCCCATTAAGTCAGTTGCTGGGAAGAAGCCAAAGAATGGACCCAAGCCTGAGACTGAGTGCTTTTATTGCACGAGACATGATCACTGGAAGCAGAACTGCCCCAAGTACTTAGCGGATAAGAAGGCCGGCAACGTCAAAGGTATATATGATATACATGTTATTGATGTGTACCTTACCAAGGATCGTAGTAGCTCCTGGGTATTTGATACCGGTGCGGTTGCTCACATTTGTAACTCAAAACGGGAGCTGCGGAATAAGCGGAGACTGGCGAAGGGCGAGGTGACGATGCGCCGTCGTGAATGGTTCCAAGGTCGATGTGATCGCCGCGTGCACGCTACCTCTACATCTATCATCGAAATTAGTTTTAAACCTAAATAATTGTTATTTAGTACCAGCTTTGAGGATGAATATTGTATCTGGATCTCGCTTGATGCGAGATGGCTACTCATTTAAACCGAGAATAATGGTTGTTCTATTTATATGAGAGATATGTTTTATGGTCATGCCCGCTGGTCAATGGTTTATTTTTATTGAATCTCGAACGTGATTTTACACATGTTCATAGTGTGAATGCCAAAAGATGTAAGGTTGATAATGATAGTCCCACATACTTGTGGCACTGCCGCCTTGGTCATATTGGTGTCAAACACATGAAGAAACTCCATGCAGATGGACTTTTGGAGTATCTTGATTATGAATCATTTGACACGTGCGAACCATGCCTCCTGGGCAAGATGACCAAGACTTCGTTCTCCTAACAATGGAGCGAACAACCAACTTGTTGGAAATAATACATACTTATGTATGCGGACCAATGGACGTTGAGGCTCGCGATGGCTATCGTTATGTTCTCCCCTCACCGATGACTTAAGTAGATATGGGTATGTCTACTTAATGAAACACAAGTCCGAGACCTTTGAAAAGTTCAAGGAATTACAGAGCGAGGTAGATAATCAATGTGATAGGAAAATAAAATTCTTACGATCTGATCGTGGAGGAGAATATTTGAGTCGCGAGTTAGGCACGCACTTAAGGAAATGTGTAATTGTTTCACAACCACGCCGGATGGAACACCTTAGCGCAATGGTGTGTCCGAACATCGTAATTGCACTCTATTAGATATGGTGCGATCTATGATGTCTCTTGCCGATCTACCGCTATCATTTTGGGGTTATGCTTTAGAGACTGCCGCATTCACTTTAAATAGGGCACCATCTAAATCCGTTGAGACGACACCATATGAATTATGGTTTGGGAAGAAACCTAAGCTATCATTTCTGAAAGTTTGGAGATGCGATGCTTATGTCAAGAAACTTCAACCTGAAAAGCTCGAACCCAAATCGGAAAAGTGTGTCTTCATAGGATACCATAAGGAAATTATTGGGTATACCTTCTACCTCATATCCGAAGGCAAGATATTTGTTGCCAAGAATGGTTCCTTTCTGGAGAAAGAGTTTCTCTCGAAAGAATTAAGTGGGAGGAAAGTAGAACTTGATGAGGTACCCCTCTTGAACCGGAGAGTAGCACAGCTCAGGAAGATGTTTCTGTGGTGCATGCACCGACTAGAGAGGAAGTTAACGATGATGATCATGAAACTTCAGGTCAAGTTGCTATTGAACTTCGTAAGTCCACGAGGACATCGCCCGCACTGCAGTGTAGGGAAACCCTGTCCTAGAAATCATGTTGTTAGACAATGGTGAACCTTTGAACTATGAAGAAGCGATGGCGGGCCAGATTCCAACAAATGGCTTGAAGGCATGAAATCCGAGATAGGATCGATGCATGAGAACAAAGCATGGACTTTGGTGAACTTGGCCAATGATCGGCAAGCCATAGAGAATAAGTGGATCTTTAAGAAGAAGACTGACGCGGATGGTAATGTGACCATCTATAAGGCTCGGCTTGTCGCTAAGGGTTATCGACAAGTTCAAGGAGTTGACCACGATGAGACCTTCTCACCAGAGCGAAGCTGAAAACCGTCTCAATCATGTTAGCAATTGCCGCATTCTATAATTATGTGATCTGGCAAATGGACGTCAAAACGGCATTCCTTAACGGTTTCCTTGAGGAAGAATTGTATATGATGCAGTCAGAAGGTTTTGTCAATCCTAATAATGCTGACAAGGTATGAGCTCCAGCGCTCCATCTATGGGCTGGTGCAAGCATCTCGGAGTTGGAACATTCGCTTTGATGAAATGATCAAAGCGTTTGGGTTTATACAGACTTATGGAGAAGCCTGTATTTACAAGAAAGTGAGTGAGAGATCTGTAGCATTACTCTTATTATATGTGGATGACATATTGTTGATGGGAAATGATATAGAACTTTTGGAAAGCATAAAGGCCTACTTGAATAAGTGTTTTTCAATGAAGGACCTTGGAGAGGTCTTGACATATCGTGCATCGAGATCTATAGAGATAGACCGAGATGCCTCATTGGTCTTTCACAAAGCACATACCTTGACAAGATATTGAAGAAGTTCAATATGGATCAGTCCAAGAAGGGGTTCTTTCCTGTATTGCAAGGTGTGAGATTGACCATGCCAGAAGAAAGAGAAAAGATGAGTGTCATCCCCTATGCCTCAAATGCATAGGCTCTATTACGTATGCCATGTCAGTACCGCACCTGATGTGAACCTTGTCATAAGTTTGGTAGGGAGGTACCAAAGTGATCCCGGAATGGAACACTGGCCAGCGGTCAAGAATATCCTGAAGTACCTGAGAAGGAATAAGGATATGTTTCTCATTTATGGAGGTGCCGAAGAGCTCGTCAGAAGGGTTATGTCAATGCTAGCTTTGACACAGATCCGGATGACTCCAAGTCACAAACCGGTTACGTGTATATTTTGAATGGTGGGGCAGTCAGCTGGTGCAGTTGCAATCAAAGCGTCATGGTGGGATCTACATGTGAAGCGAAGTACATAGCTGCTTCGGAAGCAGCGCAGGAAGGAGTCTGGATAAAGAAGTTTATCACCGACCTAGGAGTGATTCCCAATGCGTCGGGCCCGATGACTCTCTTCTGTGACAACACTGGAGCTATTGCCATTGCCAAGGAGCCTAGGTTTCACAAGAAGACCAAGCACATCAAGCGCCGCTTCAACTCCATTCGTGAATATATTCAAGATGGAGACATAGATATTTCTAAAGTACATACGGATCTGAATGTCGCAGATCCGTTGACTAAACCACTTTCACGAGCAAAACATGATCAACACCAGAACTCTATGGGTGTTCGATTCATCACAATGTAACTAGATTATTGACGCTAGTGCAAGTGGGAGACTGTTGGAAATATGCCCTAGAGGCAATAATAAAATGGTTATTATTATATTTCCTTATTCATGATAATTGTCTATTGTTCATGTTATAATTGTATTAACCGGAAACCGTAATACATGTGTGAATACATAGACCACAACATGTCCCTAGTGAGCCTCTAGTTGACTAGCTCATTGATCAATAGATGGTTGTGGTTTCCTGGCCATGGACATTGGGTGTCGTTGATAACGGGATCACATCATTAGGAGAATGATGTGATGGACAAGACCCAATCCTAAGCATAGCACAAGATCATGTAGTTCGTTTGCTGGAGCTTTTCTAATCTCAAGTATCATTTCCTTAGGCCATGAGATTGTGCACCTCCCGGATGCCGTAGGAATGCTTTGGGTGTATCAAACGTCACAACATAACTGGGTGACCATAAAGGTGCACTACAGGTATCTCTGAAAGTGTCTGTTGGGTTGGCACGAATCGAGACTGGGATTTGTCACTCCGTATGACGGAGAGGTATCTCCGGGCCCACTCAGTAATGCATCATCATAATGAGCTCAATGTGACTAAGGAGTTAGCCACGGGATCATGTGTTACAGAACGAGTAAAGTTACTTGCCGGTAACGAGATTGAACAAGGTATGGGGATACCGACGATTGAATCTCGGGCAAGTAACATACCGATGGACAAAGGGAATAGAATACGGGGTTGATTGAATCCCCAACATCGTGATTCATTCGATGAGATCATCGTGGAACATGTGGGAGCCAATATGGGTATCCAGATCCCGCTATTGCTTATTGGCCGAGAGGTGTCTCGCCATGTCTCAAGATGGTTCCCGAACCCGTAGGGTCTACACATAAGGTTCAAGGATGCTAGAGTTGTAATGGGAATTGTATGTGGTTACCAAAAGTTGTTCGGAGTCCCGGATGAGATCCTGGACGTCACGAGGAGTTCCGGAATGGTCCGGAGGTGAAGATTTATATATGGGAAGTCCAGTTTCACTCGCCGAAAAAGTTTCGGAGGTTATCGGTATTGTGCCGGGACCACCAAAAGGTTTCCGGGGTCCACCGGGTGGGGCCACCTACCCCAGGAGACCAAGTGGGCTGAATATGGGTGGAACCAACCCCCTAGTGTGCTGGGGCGCCCCCCAAGGGGCCCAAGTGTTGGGGAACGTTGCAGAAAATAAATTTTTTTCTACGGTTTCACCAAGATCCATCTATGAGTTCTACTAAGCAACGAGTCAAGAGAGAGAGTTTGCATCTACATACCACTTGTAGATCGAGCACGGAAGCGTTCGAGGGAGTGGTGATGACGAAGACGTTCCCAACGTGATTCCGATCACCGATGACCAAGTGCTGAACGGACAGCACCTCCGCGTTCAACACACGTGCGAACGCAAGGCGTCTCCTTCTGCCTTGATCCAGCAAGGAGGAAGGAGAGGTTGAGGAAGATCACTCCAATGGCAGCACGACGGCGTGATGCAGATGGAGGGACTGATTCGGCAGGGCTTCGCCAAGCGTGTGCGGAGGAGGAGAGGTGTTGGGGAGGGAGGGCTGCGCCTTCAATGGTGTTTGCAGCCCTCCCTCACCCTTGTATTTATAGGGGAAGGGATGAGGGCTGCCCCTCTAGATGCATCTAGAGGGGGCGGCGGCCAAGGGAGGGGCTTGCCCCCAAGCAAGGCGCCCCTTTAGGGTTCCCCTCAACCCTAGGCGCATGGGCCAAGGGGAGGTGCGCCCAGCCCATGAGGGGCTGGCTGCTCCCATCAAGCAGCCCAAGTGGCCCCCCAAAGGGTGGCCCCTCGGTGGTCCTCCTGAACCTTTCCGGTGGACCCTCCATAATACCGACATGACCAAACTTTTCCGGTGTCCGCTTGACGACTTCCCATATATAAATCTTTACCTCCGGACCATTCCGGAACTCCTCGTGACGTCCGGGATCTCATCCGGACTCGAACATCATTCGTAATCACATACAAGTCTTCCTATTAACCCTAAGCGTCACCGAACCTTAAGTGTGTAGACCCTACGGGTTCGGGAGACATGCGAACATGACCGAGACGCTCTCCGGTCAATAACCAACAGCGGATCTGGATACCCATGTTGGTTCCTACGCTCCTCGATGTTGTCATCGGATGAACCCACGATGTCGAGGGTTCAAGCAACCCCTGTATGCTATTCCCTTTGTCAGCGGTATGTTACTTGCCCGAGACTCGATCGTCGGTATCCCAATACCTCGTTTAGTCTCGTTACCGCAAGTCACTTTACTGCATGCCGTAATGCATGATCCCGTGACCGGACACTTGGTCACTTTGAGCTCATTTTGATGATGCACTACCGAAAGTGGGCCCAGTGATACCTCTCCGTCATACGGAGTGACAAATCCTCGTCTCGATCCGTGTCAACCCAACAGACACTTTCGGAGATACCTGTAATGCACCTTTATAGTCACCCGATTACGTTGTGACGTTTGGTACACCCAAGGCATTCCTACGGTATTCGGGAGTTACACGATCTCACGGTCTAAGGAAGAGATACTTGACATTGGAAAAGCTCTAGCAAAACGAACTACACGATCTTTGTGCTATGCTTAGGATTGGGTCTTGTCCATCACGTCATTCTCCTAATGACGTGATCCCGCTTGTCAATGACATCCGATGTCCATAGTCGAAACCATGACTATCCGTCGACCAACGAGCTAGTCAACTAGAGGCTCACTAGGGACGTATTGTGGTCTATGTATTCACACGTGTATTACGATTTCCGGATAATACAGCTTATAGCATGAATAAAGACAATTATCATGAACAAGGAAATATAATAATAATGCTTTTATTATTGCCTCTAGGGCATATTTCCAACAGTCTCCCACTTGCACTAGAGTCAATAATCTAGTTACATTGTGATGAATCGAACACCCATAGAGTTCTGGTGTTGATCATGTTTTGCCGACGAGAAAGGTTTAGTCAACGGATCTGCGACATTCTGATCCGTATGCACTTTACAATTTCTATGTCTCCATCCTGAACATTTTCACGGATGGAGTTGAAGCGACGCTTGATGTGCTCGGTCTTCTTGTGAAACCTGGGCTCCTTGGCTAGTGCAATAGCTCCGGTGTTGTCACAGAAGAGTTTGATCGGCCCCGACGCATTGGGTATGACTCCTAGGTCGGTGATGAACTCCTTCACCCAAATTGCTTCATGCTGCCTCCGAGGCTGCCATGTACTCCGCTTCACATGTAGATCCCGCCACGACGCTTCTCGCTTGCAGCCGCACCTACCATCGCTCCACCATTCAACATATACACGTATCCGGTTTGTGACTTAGAGTCATCGAGATCTGTGTCGGCTAGCATCGACGTAACCCTTTACGACGAGCTCTTCGTCACCTCCATAAACGAAACATGTCCTTTGTCCTTTTCAGTACTTCAGATATTCTTGACCGCTGTCCGGTGTTCCTTGCCGGGATTACTTTGGTACCTTCCTACCAAACTTACGGCAAGGTTTACATCAGGTCCGGTACACAGCATGGCATACATAATAGATCCTATGGCTGAGGCATAGGGATGACACTCATCTCTTCTTTATCTTTTGCCGTGGTCGGGCATTGAGCTGAGCTCAATCTCACACCTTGCAATACAGTCAAGCACCCCTTCTTGGACTGATCCATTTTGAACTTCTTCAAAATCTTATCAAGGTATGTGCTTTGTGAAAGACCTATGAGGCGTCTCGATCTATCTCTATAGATCTTGATGCCTAATATATAAGCAGCTTCTCCAAGGTCCTTCATTGAAAAACACTTATTCAAGTAGGCCTTAATGCTGTCCAAGAATTCTATATCATTTCCCATCAAAAGTATGTCATCTACATATAATATGAGAAATGCTACAGAGCTCCCACTCACTTTCTTGTAAACGCAGCTTCTCCATAAGTCTCAAGATAAACCCAAACGCTTTGATCATCTCATCAAAGCGAATGTTCCAACTCCGAGATGCTTGCACCAGCCCATAAATGGATCATTTGGAGCTTGCGTACTTTGTCAGCATTCTTAGGATCGACAAAACCTTCCGGCTGCATCATATGCAGCTCTTCCTTAAGATATCCGTTAAGGAACGCTGTTTTGACGCCCATCTGCCATATCTCATAATCATAGTATGCGGCAATTGCTAACATGATTCGGACGGACTTAAGCTTCGCCACGGAGAGAATGTCTCATCGTAGTCAATCCCTTGAACTTGCCGATAACCTTTAGCGACAAGTCGAGCTTTATAGATGGTGACATTACCATCCGCGTCCGTCTTCTTCTTAAAAATCCATTTGTTTTCTATCGCCGCCGATCATCGGGCAAGTCGGTCAAAGTCCACACTTTGTTTTCATACATGGATTCTATCTCGGACTTCATGGCTTCTAGCCATTTGTTGGAATCTGGGCCGCCATCGCTTCTTCATAGTTCAAGGTTCATTGTTGTCTAACAACATGATTTCCAAGACAGGGTTGCCGTACCACTCAGTGCGGAACGCGCCCTAGTGGACCTCTGAAGTTCAAGAGCAACTTGATCCGAAGTACCTTGATCATCATCATGAATTTCCTCTTCAGTTGGTGTAGGCATCACAGAACATTTTCTTGTGCCGCACTACTATCCTGTTCGAGAGGTAGTACTTCATCGAGCTCTACTTTCCTCCCACTTACTTCTTTCGAGAGAAACTCTTTTCCGTAAAGGTTCCGTTCTTGGCAACAAAAATCTTGCCCTCGGATCTTAAGTAGAAGGTATACCCAATGGTTTCTTTAGGGTATCCTATGAAGACGCATTTTTCCGACTTGGGTTCGAGCTTTTCAGTTGAAGTTTCTTGACATAAGCATCGCATCCCCAAACTTTTAGAAACGATACCTTAGGTTTCTTCCCAAACCATAATTCATACGGTGTCGTCTCAACGGATTTAGACGGTGCCCTATTTAAAGTGAATGTAGCTGTCTCTAGAGCGTATCCCCAAAATGATAGCGGTAAATCGGTAAGAGACATCATAGACCGCACCATATCCAATAGAGTGCGATTACGACGTTCGGACACACCATTACGCTGAGGTGTTCCAGCGGCGTTAGTTGTGAAACGATTCCACATTTTCTTAAGTGTGTACCAAATTCGTGACTTAAATATTCTCCTCCACGATCCGATCGTAAGAATTTTATCTTTCGGTCACGTTGATTCTCTACTTCATTCTGAAATTCCTTGAACTTTTCAAAGGTCTCGGACTTGTGTTTCATCAAGTAGACATACCCATATCTACTCAAGTCATCTGTGAGAGTGAGAACATAACGATACCCTCCATGAGCCTCAACGCTCATTGGACCGCACACATCGGTATGTATGATTTCCAACAAGTTGGTTGCTCGCTCCATTGTTCCCGAGAACGGAGTCTTGGTCATCTTGCCCATGAGGCATGGTTCGCATGTGTCAAATGATTCATAATCTAAAGACTCCAAAAGTCCATCAAGATGGAGCTTTTTCATGCGCTTGACACCAATGTGACCAAAGGCGGCGATTACCACAAGTATGTGGGACTATCGTTATCAACTTTACATCTTTTGGTATTCACACTATAAACATGTGTAATACTACGCCGAGATTCATTAAGAATAAACCATTGACCATCGGAGCATGACCATAATACATATCTCTCATATAAATAGAACAACCATTATTCTCGGATTTAAATGAGTAGCCATCTTGCATTAAACAAGATCCAGATACAATATTCATGCTCAAACTTGGCACCAAATAACAATTATTAAGGTTCATAACTAATCCCGTAGGTAAATGAAGAGGTAGCGTCGACGGCGATCACATCGACTCTGGAACCATTCCCGACGCGCATCGTCACCTCGTCCTTTGCCAGCTTTCGCTTATTCCGCAGCTCCTGCGTTGAGTTACACATATGAGCAACGGCACCGGTCTCAAATACCCAAGAGTTCCTACGGTAATCGGCAAAGTACACATCAATTACATGTATATCGGATATACCTTTGGTGTTGCCGGCCTTCTTATCCGCTAAGTATTTGGGGCAGTTCCGCTTCAAAGGACCCCTCCCTTGCAATAAAAGCACTCGGCCTCGGGTTTGGGTCCATTCTTTGACTTCTTCCGGCAACTTGCTTACCGGGCGCGGCAACCTCCTTGCCGTCCTTCTTGAAGTTCTTCTTACCCTTGCCCTTCTTGAACTTAGTGGTCTTATTGACCATCAACACTTGATGTTCTTTCTTGATTTCAACCTCGGCTGACTTCAAAGATAGAGAACACTTCAGAATGGTCTTTACCATCCCCTGCATGTTGTAGTTCATCACGAAGCTCTTGTAGCTTGGTGGGAGCGATCGGAGGATTCTCACAATGACCGCCTCATCGTGGAGGTTAATATTCACCGGGTCATACGGTTGTGCAACCTGCATATCTTCAAGATGTGCTCACCGATGTAACTGTTTTCCTCCATCTTACAACTATAGAACTTGTCGGAGATGTCATATCTCTCGACCCGGGCGTGAGCTTGGAAAACAAGTTTCAGCTCCTCGAACATCTCATATGCTGTGATGCTCAAAACGCTTTTGGAGCCCCGGTTCTAAGTCAGAAGCGTGCCGCCCGAACGAGGGAGTAACCATCGTCATGAAGTTTGCCAAGCATTCATAATGTCTTGGTTCTCTCGACGGAGCGTCACCTAGCGGTCCTTCTAGGACGTATTGTTTCGGCAGCTATGAGGATGATCCTCGTGTTCCGGACCCAGTCCGTATAGTTGTCTGGCCGTCATCTTTCAAATTTTGGTTTTCTAGGAACGTTGAAGTTCAAGTTGACATGAGCGTTGGCCATTTGATCTACAAGACATATCATTTAAAAGTTTTAGACTAAGTTCATGATAATTAAGTTCATCTAATCAAATTTAAATGAACTCCCACTTAGATTAGACATCCCTCTAGTCATCTAAGTGTTACACGATCCGAGTCGACTAGGCCGTGTCCGATCATCACGTGAGACGGACCAGTCTCATCGGTGAACATTCTCATGTTGATCGTATCTTCCATACGACTCGTGTTCGACCTTTCGGTCTCTGTGTTCCGAGGCCATGTCTGTACATGCTAGGCTCGTCAAGTAAACCCCAAGTGTTTTCGCGTGTGTAAATCTGTCTTACACCCGTTGTATGTGAACGTAAGAATCCATCACACCCGATCATCACGTGGTGCTTAGAAACCATTTAACTTTGGCAACGGTGCAGTTAGGGGAAACACTTCTTGAAATTTTTGTAAGGGATCATCTTATTTACTACCGTCGTTCTAAGTAAACAAGATGTATAAACATAATAAACATCACATGCAATTATATAGTAGTGACATGATATGGCCAATATCATAAAGCTCCATTGATCTCCATCTTCGGGCTCCATGATCATCTTGTCACCGGCATGACACCATGATCTCCATCATCATGATCTCCATCATTGTGCCTCCATGAAGTTGTCACGCTAACGACTACTTCTACTTCTATGGCTAACGCTTTAGCAATAAAGTAAAGTAAGTTACATGGCGTTCTTCAATGACACGCAGGTCATACAAAAATAAAGACAACTCCTATGGCTCCTGCCGTTGTCATACTCATCGACATGCAAGTCGTGATTCCTATTACAAGAACATGATCTCATACATCACAATGTGTCATTCATCATTCATCACAACTTGGCCATATCACATCACATGTCAATTGCTGCAAAAACAAGTTAGACGTCCTCTAATTGTTGTTGCATCTTTTACGTGGCTGCAATTGGGTTCTAGCAAGAACGCTTTCTTACCTACGAATAACCACAACGTGATCTTGTCAACTTCTATTTACCCTTCATAAGGACCCTTTTCATCGAATCCGCTCCAACTAAAGTAGGAGAGACAGACACCCGCCAGCCACCTTATGCAACTAGTGCATGTTAGTCGGTGGAACCGGTCTCACGTAAGCGTGCGTGTAAGGTTGGTCCGGGCCGCTTCATCCCACAATACCGCCGGAAGCAAGATAAGACTAGTAGCGGCAAGTAAATTGACAAGATCCACGCCCACAACTAATTGTGTTCTACTCGTGCAAAGAGAACTACGCATAGACCTAGCTCATGATGCCACCGCTGGGAACGTTACGTAAAATAAAATTTTTTCTACGGTTTCACCAAGATCCATCTATGAGTTCTACTAAGCAACGAGTCAAGAGAGAGAGTTTGCATCTACATACCACTTGTAGATCGAGCACGGAAGCGTTCGAGGGAGTGGTGATGATGAAGACGTTCCCAACGTGATTCCGATCACCGATGACCAAGTGCTGAACGGACAGCACCTCCGCTGTTCAACACACGACGGAACGACGCGCCTCCTTCGCCTTGATCCAGCAAGGAGGAAGGAGAGGTTGAGGAAGATCACTCCAATGGCAGCACGACGGGCGTGATGCGGATGGAGGGATCAGATTCTCCAGAAGCCGCCAAGCGTGTGCGGAGGAGGAGAGGTGTTGGGAGGGAGGGCTGCGCCTTCAATGGTGTTTGCAGCCCTCCCTCACCCTTGTATTTATAGGGGAAGGAGGAGGGTCCGCCCCTCTAGATGCATCTAGAGGGGGGCGGCGGTTAAGGGAGGGGGCCTTGCCCCCAAGCAAGGGGCGCCTTTAGGGTTCCCCTCAACCCTAGGCGCATGGGCCAAGGGGAGGTGCGCCCAGCCCATGAGGGGCTGGCTGCTCCCACGCAGCCCAAGTGGCCCCCCAAAAGGGGTGGCTCCTCCTGGTCCTCCTAACCTTTCCGGTGGACCCTCCATAATACCGACATGACCAAACTTTTCCGGTGTCCGTTTGACGACTTCCCATATATAAATCTTTACCTCCGGACCATTCCGGAACTCCTCGTGACGTCCGGGATCTCATCCGGACTCAACATCATTCGGTAATCACATACAAGTCTTCCTATTAACCCTAGCGTCACCGAACCTTATGTGTAGACCCTACGGGTTCGGGAGACATGCGACATGACCGAGACGCTCTTCCGTCAATAACCAACAGCGGGATCTGGATACCCATGTTGGTTCCCACACGCCTCGATGTTGTCATCGGATGAACCACGATGTCGAGGGTTCAAGCAACCCTGTATGCTATTCCCTTTGTCAGCGGTATGTTACTTGCCCGAGACTTCGATCGTCGGTATCCCAATACCTCGCTTAGTCTCGTTACCGGCAAGTCACTTTACTCGCATCAGTAATGCATGATCCCGTGACCGCACACTTGGTCACTTTGAGCTCATTTTGATGATGCACTACCGAAAGTGGGCCCAGTGATACCTCTCCGTCATACGGAGTGACAAATCCTGTCTCGATCCGTGTCAACCCAACAGACACTTTCGGAGATACCTGTAATGCACCTTTATAGTCACCCGATTACGCCAGGACGCTTTGGTACACCCAAGGCATTCCTACAAGATCCGGGAGTTACACGATCTCACGGTCTAAGGAAGAGATACTTGACATTGGAAAAGCTCTAGCAAAACGAACTACACGATCTTTGTGCTATGCTTAGGATTGGGTCTTGTCCATCACGTCATTCTCCTAATGACGTGATCCCGCTTGTCAATGACATCCGATGTCCATAGTCGTGAAACCATGACTATCTCGTCGACCAACGAGCTAGTCAACTAGAGGCTCACTAGGGACGATTGTGGTCTATGTATTCACACGTGTATTACGATTTCCGGATAATACAGTTATAGCATGAATAAAGACAATTATCATGAACAAGGAAATATAATAATAATGCTTTTATTATTGCCTCTAGGGCATATTTCCAACACCAAGGTGCCTAAGGTTAAAACCCTAGGGGTGGGTGCGCCCCCCCACCAACTTGGGGGGCAAGCACCCCCCTTGGCCGCCCCCCCCCCCTCTAGATGCATCTAGGGGGGCGGCCCCCTCTCCCCTTCACCCTATAAATAGAGGGGGTGGGAGGGCAGCCGCACCTCAGCCCCTGGCGCAGCCCTTCCCCCTCCTACACCTCCTCCTCCTCTATTGAGCTTGGCAAAGCTCTGCCGGAGAACCACGAGCTCCACCACCACGCCGTCGTTCTGCCGGAATTCTCCCTCAACTTCTCCTCTCCTCTTGCTAGATCAAGAAGGAGGAGACGTCCCCGGGTTGTACGTGTGTTGAACGCGGAGGCGCCGTCCGTTCGGCGCTAGATCGGATCTTCCATGATTTGAATCGCTGCGAGTACGACTCCGTCAACCGCGTTTCTTGCAATGCTTCCGCTTAGCGATCTTCAAGGGTATGAAGATGCACTCCCTCTCTCTCATTACTAGCATCTCCTAGATTGATATTGGTGACACGTAGGAATTTTTTTTAATTATTACTACGTTACCCAACACCACCACCACCACCCCAGGCACTTCGAGGTGCACCATCCCAACAGCCGCCCACTAGCTTGTGCCACCACGGTTATCGGACAACCCTCGCCGCCTCACTGGAGCTGCCAACACGAGGCTTGGAGCGGGCAAGGAGACCCCGGCCACGAGAACGACCACAACTCGATCGGAGGGAGGGGACAGCCTCCACCGCTGCAGCGGAGCCGACCGGACGCAGCCATGAGGACTTGCCGGGCCCCGATGGCCCGCCCGTGCCCACTTGGACCCGGACAGTCCTATCGCCACGCTGCAACTCGCCGACCGATGAAGTCCTCACCGCCCGAGACCGCCGCCACCATGCCACCACCAGGGAACGACGCCACCGAGCATCGAGCCACCGGCCCGCCCCAAACCATATGGGGCCCAAATGGGCCGAGATCTGGGCTGGGCGGGCGCCACCAGCGCCGCCCCACGGCCAACGGCCGCACCGCCGCGTCAAGAGCCATCGTGGCACGTGGCGTCACCGCCGACGTGCCACACCGACGCCGGCCGAGGAGCACCGCCGCCAACCACCACCGTCTGAGCATGGGGGGCACGCGTGGGAAGGGCAGGCCCGCCGCCGCCAGCACCACGCGGCCGAGGCTCGGTGCTCGCTGGCATCGGCGGGAGGAGCGAGGAGCGAGGAGGGAGCCTATAAAGGAGCGGCGGAGGGGCCCCCGGCCGCCTCGCCCCGGGAGGCGGCGCTGGGGGTATGGGGAAGGGAGGAGGTGGGGGAGGGGCGGGGGGAGGAGGGAGGGAGAGGTGAGCGACGACGGCAGGCTCCGCGCGGGGGAGCCGGCGGCGGCAGCGCGGGAATCCTAGGAGGACGGGGGCGAGGAAGGAGGTCCTTCATGGTGCCTGATTTCGTTGGGGAGGTTGTCAATTCTTTTTTCGAGAAACTTGCAATCTACTATTCAACTTCAATCATGGCAGTACAAAGAACAACAGAGGTATAAAAATTACAACCATGTCCGTTGACTACCTAGCAACGACTACAAGCACTGGAGCGAGTCGAAGGCGTGCCGCCGTCATCGCCCCTTCCTCATTGAAGCCGGGCAAACCTTGTTACAGTAGACAGTCGGGAAGTCGTCGTGCTAAGGCCTCATAGGACCAGCGCGCCGGAGTAGCAACCATCACTGATGAAGAAAGTCGTAGATCACAAGGGGCAAACCTGTAAACACCCAAACGAAGACGAACGAAAGCCGGATCCAAACATATCCACCGAAGACCGGCACCAAGCGAATCCCGCGAGATCCGACGGAGACAAAGCTCCACACGCCCTCCGAGAATGCTAGATGCACCATCGGAACAGGGATAGAACGTGGGAGACATTATTCCTACTAAGGGACATCGCCGCCACCACACAACCCCAACCAAGATGTTGAATCTAAGAAGAACAAGAACGGGGTCCCTCCCGCTGGGCGGGGGGGGGGGGGGGGGGGGGGGGGGGGACCCACCACACCACCATGGCCTAGAGGCCAACGGGGATGGGGCGGACCGGCGGCGGCGCCGACGGGAGGAGAAGAGCTTTTCTTGTAGAGGAGGAAAGAGATATTTGTTGTGTCAATTCTTGTGATCAACAAAACTGTAAGAAATAATATAGAGCGCCATGCTGATAAAAGGTTTCATCTCAGGTCTTAACTACATGAGTGTGAAGCAAATTTACCTCCGATCAGCTCAGAAAGCAGTATTTTTCTGCCTTGGCCGCATGACCACTGCCTTTTAATATTATACAAGAAAAACAAGCAGACTATAATTCTTGACGACTATTGTTTATCGAGGATATTTTGTATCATCTTGATGCATTAATATTTAGCCCGATATCTAAATACTAGGAGACCAATAAAGACGAATGTTCACTGTTGTAAGAGAGAAAATCGACTCATGAAAAGGGGCTTCCAAACTCCGCATCATGTTTTTTTGTTTTTTGAGCGGATCTTGTTTTTTCTTTTGAGGCAAAACTCTGCATCATGTGAATCGAAGCACCAGAAGACTAGGAAATAAAATGAGAATGTCAAGCGTCAAATCAATGAGCAGCCCGATGACAAGGAGCCTAGTGGAAGATGAAGCCCACCAAGCCCACCCATGACCAGCCGTCATGCACCAAGTTCATGGACCCAACAAAACTAAAGTACCCTTTGATCTATTTTATTTTTACACTTTATGCTCAAAATAAGGAGCAATTTACACTTTCCTAGAGTGTAACCTTTTACCCTTGCTCTTCCACACCAAGGGCGTTGGTGGTCATTTGTACAAGGCCGTAGGTCTATAAAGCAACCCCATATGTCACTTGTAAACATCTCATTTGAATGAATAAATCTATCACTCAAGGCGAGACCTAGGCTTCCTTTGAGGCGATCCACTTAGGCTGCAGGCCGACCAAATTTCCTTCCGAATTGTTGGCTCCGAACGGAAACATCTCAGGAAAGCTTTCCTCATGCCAATGATCCGGTTGACACCTGTTTTTGCGGGAATGATCCAGTTGACACTTGGCCGAGTATAGATCCATACTCGAGGTCTGGCCCTAAACGGGATTAAGCATCACTCTACATGAGTGTAGCCAAACCCACCTAAAATAAGTTTGTTGTACAACTCCCTCGATATACGCCGACCCATCATATAGCCCTCATATACGTCGTGTTTTCCAATTGTCGATTACTCGCTAGCACTGCAGCACGTCGACCTAATCAAAGACAAAGATACACCCCCTATTTACATTTTTCTTTTCATTGTCACGGCACTCATCAGGGCAAGTATTGGCACCTACAAGTGTTGTACTCTCTCCGTCAAAAACCATCTTACATTATAAAACGGAGGGAGTAAGTTACAACACTTGTAAGGTACCGCATACGTTGGTGATCTATTTGGAATCCTGAGGATCTTGCTACACATGTCTATTTTTAAGACCTGAGTAGAGTCGACACGATGTGGGTCCAAACAAGTTTTTTTTTGCAGGGGGAAAGCATTTCATTTCATTTAATCAATAGTGGGAGTACATTCATTTGAAATGACAATGCTAATCTCCTGGGAGGAATTTGCTAACCAACAAGCCGTACGCTGCTGACCACGACCCATCGCTGCCATGGCATGTGCAGCCTTATTCTGTGATCTACATATTTTTGTGACTTGCATTGATCTTTCTTGCAACATCTCCGAGACGGCCGCCACCTGAAACATATTCCTTGATCTTCCCTTTGAACCTAATTCAAGGAGCTTCAAGATCTCTGCACAATCTGTCTCGACCTGGATAGGTAAGGGAGTCCAGTGCAACGCCAGCTTCAGGCCCTCCTCACACGCCGATAGCTCTGCCTCCAGTGCGCCCGGGCAGTTCCAGATACATCTGCATGTCACAGAGATAATCGCACCTGTGTGATCACGTGAGATCATACCGGCACCGGCTGTTCCATCTGCCTGTACAAATGAACCGTCAAAATTGAGCTTTGCAACACCACATGGGGAGGAATCCAACTGGGTTGTACGCTAGGCTCCAACTTATGTTGAGCACCATTGTTGGATAAAAGAGCTGGTTGCTTCCCTTGAGGATGTCCACCTCCCCCCTGTTTGATAAGTAGCAAGGAATCAACATAGCTACAGAGAAATTTCTTCGATGCCTCGACCGGGATCAGTGGTTTGTCATGGGTAAGTTCGTTTCGAACATGCCATACACGCCATAGTAGCATGAGCAGGAGCATACGCTGGGTCTCATCTAATTGCTGGAGGCAAAGAAGGAGTCATTCCGGTTCCATACCTTTGAGTGAGTCATCAGCAGGAAGGTCCCAAACTAATCTCATCACAGTCCGTAGATTACGTGCATGTGGGCATTGGACAAGTGCGTGAAATGTCGTCTCAGTCTCTTGCCCACAGATGGTACAGATTGCATCATGATCAAGGTGATGGCGCAACATATTTTCTCTGGTTGCCAAGGCCCTCTCGCAGCCTTCCACGCAAACACCCGTACTTTAGGTGGGGCGCCGCAGCTCCACATCAACTTCCAAGCAGGTCTTGACCCATCTGGACGTCCACTCGACTCGCCAATCTCCTGTGTTGCCATGAGACAATCCTGAGCCATCCTATATGCTGATCTGACAGAGAACATTCCATGCTTGTCCGCTGCTGTGCAATGCAATCCTTTTCCATTCTACTAGAGGGTTTGATTTTCAGTATTTCATCAACGTCGACCGGAAAGAAATGTTGTCGAAGGAGTGTGATGTTCCATGAACCGTCAGTTTGCATAAAATCGGCAACCCATTTCAGTCTGCACCTTCTCTTTGGAGTGATCGGTCTGAACGACGGTCCTCTTGGGATCCATGGGTCTCGCCACACGCATATGTTAGCACCGTCCGCCACTCGCCATATATATCCTTGCTTTAGCAGTTCCAAGCCATGCTCGATAGCCTGCCAAGAAGTTGACCCGTTTCCAGTAAACACCGTGTTAGTGATATCTCCTTGGGGATAATATTTTGCTCGCAAAACTTGTGCGCATAGACTATCCAGGTACTGGATTAATCGACAGGCCTGTCGAGCTAAGAGTGCTTGGTTAAATATTCTCAGGTCCATAAACCCCATTCCTCCCCTAGCCTTGGGCCTTAGCATAATATCCCAGCCGACCCAATGAGTCTTTCTCTTCCCTTTCTTTGCACCCCACCAGAAACGACGGATCATTTTGGTGAGCACCTCACACAGCCCGGCCGGCACCTTGAAAACACTCATAATGTAAACTGGCAAGGCTTGGGCAATAGCTTTGATTTTACTTCCCGTCCAGCCATAGCCAACTGATTTTCACCCCACTCCACGAGTGCTTTTGCAAGTCTCTCCTCAAGAGTTTTCAGCTTACCCCTACTCATGCAACCATCTGGTGTTGGTAGGCCAAGATATTTTGCCTCGAAGGTGCTCTGGGAGATCTGCAAGGTGACCTTGATAGTATCTTGTACTGCCGCCGGACACATAGGGCCAAATAAAATCGAGCACTTTTGAGGGTTGATGTACTGGCCGGTACCTCTTGCATACGTTTGCAACACCTGCTGCACTCTGATTGCTTCATTTGGCTCAGCTTTAAAGAACAACAGAGAATCGTCCGGGAAGAGCAAGTGAGATATGCCCGCGCTCTTGACAAACTTTGATAGGAGTAACTGTTCCTGGATCGCTTCACGTTGCAAGAGGGCAGAAAAACCGTCAGCAACAAGTAAGAAAAGGAACGGAGACAAAGGGTCACCTTGGCGAAGACCTCTGGTAGGAGAGAACGAATCAAGAAGGGTTCCATTGAATTTCACTGAATAGCTCACCGAGGTCACACAAGACATTATCCAGCCTACCCATCGGGGAGCGAAACCCAAACTCTGCATCATTTTCCTGAGGAAGTCCCAGTCCACCCTGTCATATGCTTTAGAGAGGTCTAACTTGTATGCACAAAAAGAATCCTTCTCCTTTTTACAGTGTTCAATGGCATGGAAACACTCAAAAGCAACTAGCGCGTTATCTGTTATCATACGGCCGGGGACAAACGCGCTTTGATTTGGAGATATAATATCGCCAAGAATAGGGCGGAGCCTGTTAACAAGACATTTGGCCACAATCTTATAGAGCACTGAACACAAACTGATAGGTCTAAAGTCTCTGAGGGATTCCGGCTGATCGGACTTCGGAATCAAAACAATGGAGGTGGCATTGGTTTCAGCCGGCATGTGACCAGTAGCAAAAAAGAGCTTGACTGCAGCGACAACTTTTTCTTTCAGAATTGCCCAATTTCGTTGATAAACCGGGCCGGGAATCCATCCAATCCTGGGGCCTTCAAAGGGCCAATTTGAAACAATGCATCCGCTATTTCTTTCTCCGAGAACTCCTTACACAATGACGTATTCATCTCTTACATTACTCGTGCTTGCACAAGGTCGATGATCTCAGCAGCTTGTAAAGATGGGTCTCGTAAATAACTCCTTAAAGAAGGACGTGGCCATCAATTCCATGGCAGATGGGGCTGTATGCCACACTCCTCGTCATCTTTCAGCTTTTTAATTTTATTTCGCCGTGCACGCCACACCGATTTACTATGAAATAATTTAGTGTTGCGATCTCCGTCCTTCAACCAACTTATCTGTGATCTCTGTAGCCACAGGAGCTCTTCCCTGTATAGTAGCTCGTTCATGCTATCCGTCAATCTCCGGATCTCCTGCTGGTCGCCATTCGTGCGCATTAGATGCTCTAATTTCTTTCGAGTGTGCTCAAGTTCACGCACAACATTGCCAAACTTCCTGCGGCTCCAACCCTGTAGATCATTCATGACTGAATTCAGCCCAGCCGTGATGGATGCAAGATCACCAAGAGCTTGCGCCGCCTCCCATGCTCGCCGATTAGTTACGGTAATTCACCGCACGTTCCCATAAGATCTCATATTGTCGGCCTTTTTTCTGCGGGGTGTGAATACCTCTCTTTGCAATGTTACTAGGATTGGGAGATGGTCGAGCATGGGGAGACAAGGTGGACCACATTAGCATCAGAAAATATGTCCCTCCATCTATCATCCGCTAGTGCGCGGTCGAGGCGAACCTTGACATTGCTCCTTCCTCGCCGCTTGTTATCATAAGTGAACGGTATCCCTGAAAAACCCAAATCATGGAGCCCACAGTCCTGAAGCACATCCCTGAACGCCGCAACTTGGCTTGCTGGTCTGGGGGTAACTGAAAGGTGCTCACACTGCCAAAGCGCTTCGTTAAAATCACCCATAAGCATCCACGGGAGATCACTGCTTGCACGTAGATCAGACATGATAGACCACATGCGGTGCCGACTTTCAGTTCTGGGTTCTCCATACACACATGTGAGATGCCACTGCGGGTCAGAAGGGGAGGCACGAACATACGCATCAATAATTCTTTCATTATGATCTTTAATCTCGACTGACAACTGATCGTTCCAAAACAAAGCTAATCCACCACTTTGACCATTGCTATCAACTCCACAAAAACCACGAAGACCTAAACGAGAACACAAGCGACGAACTTTCTTAGAGGGCACTGGTATCCCTTATCCACCAGGGTTCAAGTCCTGATGCTCGCATTATTACTAGATTTATTTTAGAATTTTCGGCGATGCACTTTCAGTGGGAGGGGACGTTCCTGTCGAGTGACTTCATAAATCTCAAGATGATATGCCGGCTCCTTCTGTCGAAGATGCTCATAGGGGTAGGATGTGCGTGTGCGTTTTTATAAAGGATAAATATATACATGTATGTATGAGCACTTGCGTATGTACTGTGTTTAAAAAAATGTTTCATGTGCAAGTGGAAGTCGATCAGCGGCTGAGGACTGAGCTGACTGCACATGATGAAAATCGAATGAAAGAGGCTGCACAGATGTAATGGGTCGGAACAAGCCGGCCACTGTCGGGCCGGGACCCAACCTAGTCTCCGGGCGTCTGATTTTAATTGGCTGCCTGTCGGCCCAAGTGTTGTTGATTTGCACACCGTCGTGCGGAAGTGGTTGGAAACATTTCCAAAACGCCATCGCACAGGGATTTTCGTGTCAAAATGATGGACGGGAATGGCGTCACTACTCACTAGTACTCCAGTAGTCCAGATGGACCGAGGGGTTTAGTCCAGTGGCGGCAGAATCTAGGCACT
This sequence comes from Aegilops bicornis, assembly GCA_021605145.1. Taxonomy (NCBI): domain Eukaryota; kingdom Viridiplantae; phylum Streptophyta; class Magnoliopsida; order Poales; family Poaceae; genus Aegilops; species Aegilops bicornis. Next base: position 535,448,349 of record CM038671.1, on the reverse strand, counting down.
GTATGGCCTAAATAATGCCTGTTCAGAGCAGCATCACGCACATCAAAAGCACTGATGGAATATGGGGATAACATCCTGTGATTTTGACCACCTCGTCCGTTAGAATTGCGCATGCTAGCAGGCTTAGAGCAAGCGTCGTGTACTCTCCAAAAGATAAGCTGAATTGTTTTACGTTTGGTACGATTTTTATCGTATATATCTAGGGTGGGAGGCAATAACTTAATGATCAGTTCCGCCAAGCTAGCTACTTGCTCATGAGCAAATATGCTCTGTAGTTCTGTAGTTGTCTTTCAGGAGATATATAAACCAACATGGTCTACCTTAGCCAAATGTGAATTTTAGGACATAAATGTAAATTACTTAGAAGAATAGTTAGTGTAGACATAACCACACATATATAGATGATGAACAATAATATGGCCGCGCTTTTTTTCCGATAAAGAACATTTCATTCAGTTGATATATCGAGGTGATACAACCGCATTGAAAGAATATCCAGCCTCTGCATAGCAAGATGCACACAGCCAACAAGTCCAACAAGTCTAAAAATAAATATCGTTTTAAGCAAAAGTAAATCAGTCCAGCCTAGGGTGGGGCAAATCCTATCCGGAGATTACACCGTTATCCATGTTGGGAGAAAACTTCCCTGGCTATATGCTCCAGCTGTGTAGAGGCCATCATAAAAAGGTCTCTATCCTCCGGTCTATGCAGGATAGACCACGTACGGAGACATCGCGTACACGCATGAATAACCTGCACAGGAGATGAAACACATTTATTGTTAAAAATCATATCATTTCTGGCAAGACACATTGCCCAACATAAGGCAGCCGCCCCCACGAGTAGATGTGCAGAAAATTGTTTATCGATACCCCACAACTAATTGCCGAACATGTTACATGCACTATGTGGGGGATATAGATTTGAAGCTACTTGAACTATGGGCCAGACTGCACAAGCAAACTTACACTCAAAAAATAAGTGTTTGATGGACTCGTCATGTTGGCAAAAGATCTTGCTACCTTACCAGTTGCGTCGTGCCAGCTTATCTTTAGTTAAGATGACCCCTCTGTTTAAAAACCAGAGGAATATCTTCACTCTAAGGGGAATTTTGAGCTTTCACAATTTCTTGTTATCAACCGGAACATCAGTGTGAACCATTGCATCATACAAGGATTTGTCTGAAAAGCTACCGTTCTGATGCAAATTCCATTGAAACTTGTTTGATTCGCCTGACAGCTGAATGGCCTCCAGACGTATGAGTAATTCATTCCATGCTACCAGGCGAAGCTCAGAAAGGTCCCTGCAGAAAGAAATATCAGGGTTTTCTTGCCGCAATACTTGTTTGATCATGACGAAATTATATCTGACGATTCTAGGCTATTGCACAATAAGTGGAGCGGCCCCAACCAGGCACTACTAGGAAAAGGTCTACTAGTGGCGCACCTGTTTTGCCTACTAATGGCGCACTACAGGTGCGCCACTAGCACCACGCCATTAGAATTTTTACTAATGGCGCACCACTGGTGCGCCATTAGTATCTGGTATACTAATGGCGCACCATGCAGTGCGCCATTAGTATAGCCCACGGTGCGCTATTAGTATGCCTCCCAGGGGCCATATTTACCCATGTGCTTTGGCATACTAATGGCGCACTAGTGGAGATGCGCCATTAGAGTCCTTTTTGCAGTGCACTATTAGTTTGCTGAGTGGTGCGCCACTAGTATGAATATTAGGGATTATTTTTTTTCTTTTCTGATATTTGCACAGGTTACAAAACATATTACTGCACATAATATAGAGAGCACAACTTATAAACAACAGATTTATCGAATACAATAGAAGATTAGTCTCCGAATACAATTCATCATATTAGTCTCCGAATTTAAAATACCGAACAAAGTTAGAACATTACAAGTCTCGAAACCACGAGTAGCGAGTTTTTCTTCATTACAAGTCGATATCGATCATCTAAACTACCATTACATAGAAGAGAGTTGCGGTCATGATCACGATGAGCATCATCGCGGTGAAACTGGTCTTCATCCGGTTCCTCCAATGCTCCCTCCTCTCTCCCGCTAGATAGCGCGCGTATCTAACTTCCGCCTCCGCCCTAGTGGTGTACCTAGTGAACCTGTCTCCAACACTCCTCCCAGTCGTCGTAGACTCCGGGAACCTTACCCTTGTACACGACATACGGCGGCATCTCTATGCACTAGCCAAACAAAACATTAGTAACAATTCACAGACAATACATAAGCAATATATAAGTATGCAACAAAAGGATCGGATGAGAAAAGCAACACATTAATAGCACGATGCATGGTCCTATTAATAAATAGCATCGATTACATATAAGTTGAACGACTGTCCAAACCAAAGAGACATACAAGGTCATTAAAGTTTGATTACAACATGAGCCAATCAATGTTTCAGAACTACACATAGCATCACTACTTTCGACTCGACTCAAGGGACCGGAGCATGGATGAAGCCGCCGTCTCTCGTGATGGTCATGAAATCGCGGGCGTTGTCAGCCTGCATTTGTAGCATTGTGTCTATCTCACTGTTGGACGGTTGATATCTGAGGTAGAACTGCCCAGAGGTATGAAGGACATCTTGATGGATGATTTCCACAAACTCTGACTGGATGCGAAAGAATTCTTGTCTGATGTCCGCGTCCCGGATTGCCGACAAGCTCGCGGCCCAATCTTTGAGATTATTTGGTAGCAGAAGGTGATTATGGTCCCGTACGATCGCCCGCATGTGATGAAGGGCATAGTAGGCATCCTTCTGACTGCCAGGCGGCTGCTTGACGCAGCAGAACGTCGTATTGTGGGCGAACACGTGCTTGACGTACCTACGAACTGGCCTGGTGAAGGTGCCTCCAGATTTGGCGTGGCAGGGAGAACATCATCAAGAACTTTCTTGATATTTGTGTAGTCTTTCTTCGACCGACGGTCCGACTCGAAATACGTGGCCATGGAATATTTCGGCTTAAGAGGATGAGTGTGCAATGTGTCACGCACAAAACACGGAATGTTAGAAAAAAACGATCGAAATCTAAGAAATCATATGTTACGGGGCGGTGAGGAGATGACTTACTCGGGAAAGTAAGGCACGAGGAAGTTATCCTTATCTGGGTTTGCCGGAATGAAACCTTCGAGGTAAGAACTCGCGACTTTCCGGTCCCCAGCGCTGCCCAAGATCTTGGCACGCATGTAGAAGGGGTCGACTATCACGATGTCCGGGGTCTTGTCTCTAATGATCCGCATCTCTATACTCAGCGAAAATAGCCGAACGAAGGTGTAGTGCAGCGGATGAAGGTTAAACATAGCAAAGATGTCATCAAACCGCAGGACGATCGTACCCGCGATGGCGTTATCCACAAAGCCCTTGCCCTCTGGCACCTTGGCCACGAAAACTGGGTATGCCACATCATTCTCTCTGAGACGCCGCTTCTCCAAAGAAAGAATACTGTCATGCAGACTTCACATAGCACCGGTTGCAGCATTGAGCATATTAGTCGGTAGCATCGGCTTACCCGCCACATGCACCCTCCTCGAGATATCCTTAGGTGAAGGTGGCCCGTCCTGAGCACGGATCGTACTCGGTGCCGGCTGGCTCGCACCCTTGTTCCTCTTTCTTTTCCGTCCCTTCTTCTTCTGCTGCAATGGGACCAAGTTCTGCTCACAGACTGCCTTCTTGAGTGTGTTGGGGCTGATAATATTTCGCACCTCGGCTATCTGAGGCTCGGTGAAGTCGGCAATGGAGGCTTCTCCACGAGAACTGAGCAGCCCGACGGCGCTGTTGCAATTGGGTTTCTCCGCAGTACCAGCTAGATCGCGATCGTCTTTTGCAGGGTTGGGTTCTTGAGAAGGAGGCCCCAAGAATTCATCATCGTACCCATATTCGGCAAAGTACTTATCGAAGTTGGTAAATGTACCGTCGTCGTTGTCGTCGTCGTCTGGATCATGTGCCATATGCATGTTCGGATCCTGTGCCATAGGGATGTACGGCATGTCCGGTAGCGTTGCGGCGGTCTTGCCATGGCTTGGCGTCGGCACAACTGGCGGTGTTGTCTGTGGGGTGGTGTCCCCCGCCCCCAAACGAATCTGGCTCTTCGGCCAAAGCAGGGGCCAGCTTACGCAGGCACTGAGGGTCATCACATCACCTTCGTCGGCCCCGGCGGGTCGAATCGGAGGTAACAACTCGTTGCAGCCTGGCAGCACCCGAACCAGTTGAACCCTATACACGGTGGGTGGCATCGGATTACCATGGAACGCGGGGTTGCCCGGTTGAACAATTCTGCCCTTGGCGACATCGACCAACTCGTCGTTCACGAAGTGCAGGAGAGTGCACGGAACATCGGCGGCGCCCTGCGAAAACATGTAGGGCGTCAGGGATGCCCAGTCAAAGGCAAGGAGATGAAATCCTCGGCCGAGAGGCTTAATTAGTTACCGTGATGGCGTCGAGCTCGGCTAATGTCGAGACACCGCCAACGGCGGGCGCGCAACTGACGGAGGGGCCGCTTGCTGCCGAGGTGCCGGTCGGCGTACACCCGGGTGCATTAAGATCCAATGCCCGTGCCGGCGTCGGAGACACCAATACCGCCTCCGCCGGAGACACCAATGGCGCCTTGCACAGATTGTCTGATTGCTGGCCATGAAGTGGGAACCGGGCGGCCCCTGGCACGCCTGCAATCCACGCCTGCCCCTCAATCAAGGTAGGCACAATGGCGGTGAGCGTCGTTCCCGATTGTTGTTGCACTTGCTCTTGGACAATCTCCGGAATCCGCGCCACTCGTGCCTTGAGTTCTTGAACCTCGCGCGGCCCGGCTTTCCGAGCTGGTCTTTCTCTCCTTTCGCCTGACGTTATAGTATGACGACCATTTTGTGGACAAGCCTTTGCCGGCCACACGACCAGCTGACGACGGCTTACTGAGCTTATCCTTGTTTTTCATTACGTTCAACGCCCTATTTAGAGTGCTGTCCCAAGGGGAGCTCTGAGCCGACCCCGCGCTACTGCTTTCAGTCTCCTGCGGAAGGAATGTGAACCATTTAGAAATTTGGCTTCATTAATTAGAATGCAACCATATGGAGCTAATTACGCGGGGGTGTATTCCTTACGAGAACAAGCTCAAGCCACGGTCTTCGGATCCGTGCTAAGCTCCTTTGTTACCGGGTCCTCCTTGTACCGGGCCCCGACATAGTTCCCTGGTCCGCTTGTCACGGTATTTCTCGAAGCGGGCGGTAGGCCTTGCTCGGCACGCTCCGCGTCCTCCTTGTCCCATATAGGCTCCGCCACTCTGTAACCGCCGGGACCGAGTTGGTGGACCCCTAAGTTCAACTCCCGCATTTCTTTCCCCCACTTACTTGATTCGGAGGTTGTGCTGCTTTCGCACTTGATCTTGAACTCCTTGTAGTCATCTTTGCTGATCGAAGGATTTTTCGCCTTGATCTTCTCATAACTATCACCTTTGTTAATCATTCTCTTCACCGCGCTTCTCCAAGTAGACAGGGCCGTGCTCATCCTCGTGAGGGCGGCACTGTTCACTTTATTCCACGAGGCGTGTGTTTTCAAAATCAGCGGGAACTTGTATCGCTCGTGCAGCTTCGTGAAGAGGAGGTTGCGCAAATTCCCTCGGTCCTTATGCCTTAGGTTCTCGATGTTGATCGAGACGGTGCTCCGGAGAATGCACCCGAGCTGAACCGAGTACCCCTTGACTAATTCTTTGGGCGTTGTTGGATTCCCATCGGAGTTCACTTCATTAAATTCCTCCTTGACGGTGCCGAGCACGTTCGGGCGCCGGTCCTTCCATTGCCTCTTCGGTTGGCTGCCATCTGTGCGTGCGTTGCCATCATCAGTGATGGCATCCTCGGCGGCACCATGAGTGGTGTCATCCCCGACGCCACTAGGGGTTGTGTAGTCAGGATCGGTGTCTTTCGCGGCGTCCTCATAGCGGTGAGGTTCTTCCTCCATCTCCTGGGACAGCTCCCAGAATTGCTTGCCCGAACCGCCGGCCTCATCGTTGTGGGCCATGTTTTGCTCTAAATAGGAAAAAAGTTTGGTCAAAAAGTTGGTTATTGTCAAGGAACAAGATCATGGTCTCATCATTTAGGGTTTGTTGACACTGAGGCATCCTAAAAGCTAAGCTTTTATCATTTAGGGTTTGTCGACGCCGAGGCACCCTAAAAGCCTAAGCTTTCATCATTTAGGTTTTTATCGACACCGAGGCACCCTAAAAGCCAAGGTTTTATAATTTAGAGTTTGTCAACGCTGAGGCACCCTAAATGCTAAGTTAAGTTTTCATCATTTAGGGTTTATCGATGCCGAGGCACCCTAGCTAGGTTGACTGATATATATATATGGGTATCTTCTAATAATATATACCCTATCAAGAAAAGGGAAGGATAATTCTAAGTTGGGCCTAATCACTTGGCTCTATTGCCACCTATGGTTTAATGCAGCAAGAATAAAGGGGCAGTTGATCCTACTTAATTAAGTACTAAGATACCCCGGCCCATGCATTAGTCGCAAGTACCCCATATGTCCTATTTTTAGCAAAGTCATGCTAAAATTCACGGAAAATTTCAGCAAGACCTTTGCTAAAAATAGGACATATGGAGTACCTGAATTTGCCGGAACGGAAGTTAATCGACATTCCGGCAAACTCAAGGGCCTCTCGGGGTACCTGCAAAATCATTATCCCCGCGTAATGAAGTCGCCAATGGGTCATTTCAGAAGATCACAAGTACAACATCATCACAAGTACAGCAGCAGCAGCAGCAGTGAATACAGGTATAACAGCAGCAGCAGCAGTTAAGAAAAAGTTGCAGAAGCTTGTAAAACTATACTTTGAAGTTGAAGCTTTTAAGAAGAAGAAAATCCAGCCGGATAACTTTCCTCCTTAAATCACTACACTTTTGACTGTTTATTCACCAAATTTACCATACAAATAGGAGTACTGTACTAGAGTACTCTAACATCCAGATAACTCATGATGGCGCAAAAAGTTCAAATGGTGAGTAGCTTAGCTTGGCATGTCTCAGACTCATTTGTGCACTGGTAACTAGTTTTTTACAGCAACCAACAACAACACTGATCAGGGAGCTGCCTGCATATTTCTAAAAGAGAAGGAAAATTCTATTTGCCCGTAAACTTGCTGGAGGCTACAAAACTAGTGTAAGTTATCGCTGTTCTACACACACTTAGTTCCAATTCATGACCATTTCAAGTTAAATGTTCTTCCTATCTTCCAGGCCCATCTAAGCATGTCCGTCCACTCAATAACTCTGCAACTACTTCTAATGGAGGAGAGGAGGAACAACAGAGGTGGCTACTCACATCTGCTTCTGGTGGGTGTTGAGGTAGGACTTCTCGCAGTACTCGGAGGCGGAGTAGAGCTGCGGCTACAGGTTCTTGAGCTCCTGCATCAAGACGGCCACCAGTACTAATGTGTTAACAAATTTCGGCCAGTATAAGTGTATAACCAAGACAAAGCTCCTGCTCTCTCAAACTGAATGTTACTGCTAAGCTTTGATTTCAGGTCAAGACGGTGCAGATAAAACAACTTAATCTTTTTTCCTTTTCATATATCACCAGTCATTGCACGTTTCACTGCTAACATGTTTAAACCAAAACATTTGCTCATTTGAAGCATTATCACAAACGCCTATCATGCAAAATCCTTTCACAAGTAAACTTTAACATGCACCGGAAAAAATCGTGCAACAAGTATTCATCAGGAAATGGCCATCGTTATATTCTCACAATACCCAATCTAGCGCAAGTACTCATCCAATGCAAAAATCAGCGGAAAAAATGAACAGACAGAGGATGCAAGAGGAAGGAGGGAGGGGGTGAGGGAAGAGGGAGGAGGAAGAAGGGGGGACGAAGGAGTGGTGGCTACCTGCCTATGGATTGGTCGCCGGCGTAGCTCCGGGAGGAGGCGTTGCTGGGCGGGAGGCACGCTTTGGTGGGAGCTTTCGGCCGGAGGGAGGCGCCTTTGGGCTCTGTCTTGCTGCCGCGATGAAGGCTTGGACGGTGCGCCATGGCCGGGTCAAGCGATCGTGGAAGGCAGGCCGTCGACGATGAGGACTGAGACGGCGAGGCGGGGCGCGGGGCTCGTCGGAGCGGGTGTGGAGCGAGGTCCGCCGGTGATCTCCGTGGTCGAAAGAGGAAGAAGGGGTCGGGGACGACGCTTCGGGGCTCTTCCGGTCATGTGAGCCGTCGGGGAGGACGAGGGAGACGCGGCGGTGCTTCTGGGATCAGCGGCAGAGCGAGGGGAGCACGGTGGCGCGGCTATGGCGTCGGGGGACGATGACCGGGCGGCGGAAGGAGGGGGCGTGAGGGTGTGGCGAGGGGGGGAAGTGGATCTGGCGAGGGAGGGAAGAAGGGACCGGACGAATTAGCTAGGGGGAAGATTACTAATGGCGCATCCCCTGGCGGTGCGCCATTAGTATGTTTTTTATAGCAATGGCGCACCCCCGAGCGGTGCACCATAAGTAATCCTGTTTTTTTAGATAGCAATGGCGCACCAGCCAGCGGTGCGCCATAAGTTTTTATTATTATTATTTTGTGTTGCATCTAATAATTTTTTAGAAAATGAATATGAATATGAAACAGTAATAAATTTTTATAAAAACAGTAATATTTTTTTAAAAAATATCATCAAATTTGTTATTTGAAAATATTTATGAAATAAAAAAATATCATCAACTTTGTGGTTTGAAAATATCATCAAATTTGTTATTTGAAAATATAATCAAATTTGTTTTTATTTTTAGTTTCATTCATTTGTGACGGTGAAGCGGGGGAGGTGCGGGGGTCGGCGGTGGCGGTGGGCGGGGTCCTCGGCGATGGAGGCGGGGAGGTGCGGTAGGTCGTCGGCGGCGGTGGAGGCGGGAGGTGCGGTGAGTCGTCGGCGGCGATGGAGCGGGAGGGTCTTGAGGTGTCCTCGGCCCGGTGGAGGCGGGGAGGTGCGGTGGAGTCGGCGGTGGTGGAGCGGGGAGGTGCGGTTGGTCGTCGGCGACGGTGGAGCGGGGAGGAGTGCGGTGGGTCGTCGGCGGTGGAGCGGGGGAGGGTGCGGTGGTGCGTCGGCGGCGGTGGAGCGGGGAGGTGCGGGGGTCGGCGGCGGCGGTGGAGCGGGGGAGGGTGTGGGGGGTGCTCGGCGGCGGTGTCCTCATGAATATTCAATATTTTTTCATATTGAATATGAAAAAGTATCATCAAATTTGAAAAAATATTCATGAATTCAAAAAGTGCCTATGTAATTTAAAAACATTCATGAGTTCAAAAAGTGCCCATGAAATACAATCGAGAAATGAAGGCTACAATTTAAATACAATCGATCTTAGCTAGCTATCTGTTCACAATCTTCTTGCCCTTATTTTTCGTAAATGGAGTTCTTCTCTTGAGCAGACGTCCTTTAGGTAGGGTTGTCCTGCTTCGTCTTGTGGTGTATGCTTTGGTACTTCATAAATCGTCGTCGTCATGTTCCATCTTGGTCGCCGTACTTGTCAAGTCTTACTCATTGGCGACTCCATCCATTCCGATGATCTTCCTTTTGCCTCTCCTCACGACAACACACGACTGGGCTTTGACGGGTTGGTAATGAAGAAGCATTGGTCCACTTGGGAAGCCAGTACCCATGGCTCATTTTTCGCGGTGACATTTGCGCCCGCGGTCTTGGATTTGGCTTCGGGTATAACCATGGTGGTGAAATACCGGTCTTCTTTTATGACGCTCTTGGCCCATCTGACACGGAACATCGGGACCTTCTCTCCAGCGTAGCTCAGCTCCCATATCTCCTCGATCCTTCCGTAGTATCTGTCCTTGTCGTTACCGGTGTAGGATTCCATCGTTACCCCGGAGTTCTGATAACCATCACTCTTCATGTCCTTTCCCTCGGTGTAGAATGTGTAGCCATTGATATAGTACACCTCATACGTCATCAGGTTGTGCTCGGCGCCCTGTGACAAGGCGAATATGAGTTGTTCTTCCGCGGAAGAATCCTCATGTAAAGGGTACGACAGAAGCTTCTGCTTGAACCAATGCATGAAACATGAGTTGTGCTCTTTGATTATATCTCCGTCTGTCCTCTGTTGGCCTCGGTCATTGTACGTCTTCTCAATAAAGGTTTTGTGCTCTACCACCAAAGGATCGACCACGTCTATGTGTTGTAGCGCGACTAGGTTTGCTCTTTCAAAGTCGGCGAGTCGACCCTCGAAGTCGACATGCATTTCACGGCGACCCTCATGGTGACCCCATCCAGCGAGCCTGCCGAGGTGCCTATTGACGGGCAGACCAACGGGGTTCTCGATGCCTAGATAATTCATGCAGTAGGAGATGCACTCTTCGGTCAGAAAGCCCCTGGTTGTGCTTTCCTCTGGACGTGACATGTTGCGAACGTATCCTTTGATGACAACATTCATCCTTTCGAATGGCATCATGTTGTGCAGGTACGTCGGCCCGAGTTGGATGATATCCTCCACGATATGGACCAGCAGATGCACCATAACGTCGAAGAATGCGGGCGGGAAGTACATCTCAAGCTCGCATAGTATCACCATAATCTCTTCTTGTAGCCTTCTGAGTTGCCTTGCGCCAACCGACTTCCGAGAGATGACATCGAAAAAGTTGCATAGGCCAAATAGCTTTTCACGGACGTGCGCGTCCATGATCCCACGGATTGCAACTGGAAGTATCTGCGTCATCGGACGTGATGATCGTGAGACTTCATCCCGCTGAACTTCTGCTTTGCTGAGTCTAGGTATCTGCTTATCTTCCCCGCGTAACCGTAAGGAAGTTTTACTCCTACGAGGCAGGTGAAAAACTGATCGATCTGCTCCTAACTTAGAGTGAAGCACGCGGGAGGGAAGTCATTTCCGATCTTCTTGGCCTTTTTGCCTTTGCGACGACTTTCCGTGTCCTGCTTCGCCTCATCATCATCATCATTAGCGTGAAGCTCCTCCCTGATGCCCATTGATTTCAAGTTTGCCCTTGCTTTCGGCCCATCTTTGGTCCTCTCTGGCATGTTGAGCAGGGTACCAAGCAAACTCTCGCACACGTTCTTCGTGATTGTAAGTGCATCTAGTGCCACCCCTAGTTGGTTTTGGAGTATTGACGACAAATGTGGTTGAGGGACTAATGCGTTTGTGAGAATTGCAGGATAACGCACGTAGTGTCCCCCATTGATTCGGTTTACCTACCGGAGATGACCCCTAAAAATGTATGAAGACATTGACGACAATGGTGGTATGTGAAGATATTCACACTGAAGACTATGACATGAGAAGACATTGAGTAAAGACTATGGAGCGTGAAGACTATGTCGTTTCGTTGTTTCCTTTTCTTCTTTGTTGAGTCATAGGAACCACCATACTGTTAAGTGGGGTCCAAGTGATCATAGTCAAAATGACTGAAGTGATGCTCAACCCAAATCCTATGTCTTCGAGCGAAGACAATGAGAGCAAAACTTATCCAGAGCTGGATGAGTCAGCTTTGCTTGTAGCCCAAGTAAAGTTGCCGTGTGTGTTTGAAATCTGACCGTCGGAACACGTGTCAGATCCTTAGTGACCAGGGTCATTTCGGACATATCAGGTCGGGTTGCCTAGTGTCTATAAATAGCCCACCCCTACACCATAAATTGGTGGCTGCTCGGAAGTTAGTACCACGGCTTTTGTCGTTTGAGAGCAACCCACCTCGAAGCCTTTGAGAGAGAAATCCTTGCGAGGACAAAGCCCAAACACCCGAGCCAAAGAGTGTTAGGCATCACCGAAGTCTTTACATGCATGTGACACGAAGACTTATTACACTTGAGGATTGTGAATCCTCCGGCCGGTTAGGCGTCGCGTTACGAGCATCCAAGAGTCATTGTGGATTGCCGTGAACGCGATCTGTGAAAGGTTCGAAGTCTACCTTGAAGACTTACGGAGTGATTGGGCGAGGACTTTGTGTCCTTAGCTCAAGGGAATAAGGTGAAGACGCGGTCTTCTCGAGTTGAATCTCAGCCTCCCTAACCCGGATATCTGATTGTCACAAAGAATCGGAACTGGTCCAACAAATCCTGTGTCTTCAACAAGTGACTGGTTCTATCTTCTCCCTCACCTTACTTAGAGTTTGTCTTCATGAAGTCATTGCCTATTTGTCATACCTGTTTGACTTTATTGCTTGACTACTTTTGTTGATTGGCTTCTCACTATCTTCCATCTTGATCCTACTACCAAGCTGCTATTAGTCTTGTACTTTCACGTTATTGCATACTAGACTATGGTTTGCTTGTTGTAGTTTATCTTCCGTTGCATATCAATTAGGTCATTTCTATTGTTTGTCTTCGAAACATCCGTGTTTTGAAGACTTTCCTAAAAATCGCATATTCACCCCCCCCCCTATAGTCGATAACTAGCACTTTCAATTGGTATCAGAGCAAGGTACTCCATTGTTCTGTGTGATTTGGTTTAACCACCTGGAGTTTTAGCTATGTCGACTGCAGGGATAATCAAAGTCTCCGCTGCTTGCCCCGTGTTCGATGGAACTGACTATCCCTACTGGAAGAATAAGATGCGCATGCATCTTGAAGCCATTGATGTCGACCTACGGTATGTCGTCAAGAACGGCGTTCCCAAATCTGGTGAAGGTGTCACCCTGGCGATGTCAAGAAGTTCATTCAAGCTGGACTCTCTTGCAAAGAACATCATCTGTGGTCATCGACCAAAGGACAAGATGGCCTTGTGAGTGCTCTGGAAGCGTCGAAGCTAGTGCAGGATGGCTATCCAAGGTCAACGGCCGTCTCAACCTAGAGAGATCAAAGGATCGGTGTTCTTGCAACCTCTTCAACCGCTTCAAGAGAAACGACAATGAAAATGTCCAGCTCACGTTTGATCGCCTCACCGACATCACAAATGAGCTTCATGCTCTCGGCGCCACTGAGATCACCAAGCATGAAATCGTCAAGACACTACTGAGATCACTTGGCAGCTCTTTTGACACCCTTGCCCTCATGATACAAGAACGTCCTGACTTCAAGACACTCAATCCGTCTGATATACTTGAGAGGCTCAACACACATGAGTTCCAGCTTTTTGAGAAAAGAGATATCTATGGTCCCAACTATGGCCGAACTTCGCTTTGAAGGCAAAAGTTGTTTCCTCATCGAAGAAGAATCATTGCGGTTACGATGATCCACGAAGACATTGGAAAGGAACTTGCTATGCTTGTGAAGAAGTTCCAAGTTCACTAGGAAGAAAGGCTTGAGAAAGTCTTCACGATCCAGCTCAAGAAATGATGAAGCTTCCACTCATGACTACAAGAAGAGAACCTGTCACAAGTGCAAGAAAACTGGACATTATATCTCTGAGTGTCCACAGTGGGACAATGAGAAGAAGAAGAAGAAGAAGAAGAGCAAGGAATATGATTCTGATGACGAGAAGAAGAAGAAATCTTCAAAGTCTTCTTCCAAGTCCTCATCTAAGTCTTCATCGCATAAGAAGAGCTCATCTGGCAAGGCTCGTGCGTTTGTTGGCAAGGAAATGGATTCAGAGGAGGAGTCTGCTTACGAGGAGGTGGAGGTGGAGTGCGAAGAGGAGTCCGACCACTGGCGTTGCAAGTCCGGCTTTAGCCACAGCCTATGTTGCCAAATCCATCTTCAACATCAAGACAATGACTTCCACACCAACGTCAAGGCGATGACAAGGATGACCCTGCTCCCACCTACTGCTTCATGGCACGTGGTGCCAAGGTAAAATCACATGATGCTTACTTTCAAACATCAAGTGAAGATGACTCTGATTGTGAATCTAAACCCAGCTACAAAACACTTGCTAAAATTGCAACCGAACAACAAAGAGCTATCGAACATACTCAAAAACTATTAGACAAAAGCGATGACCTGTTGGACGCGGAAATGACACGTTCACAGTCCTTAGTTGAAGACATTAAAAATCTTCATGCTAAGTACCAAGAACTTGAAAGTTGTCATGAAACGCTCTCAACTACTCATGAAAAGCTCTCCTATGATTATCTTCAAAGGAAGCAAGAGCTTGAGAAATTGAGAGCGGCTCATGAAGATCTTCAAAAAGAGAATGAGTCACTTCGCTCGACAGATCAGTTCCGCTCAGGATGGATTTGAACCACCATGTCTAAAATGTCTTGAGCGTGATATCGCTACCTCTATTGCTGAATGTTCAAGCTGCCATCTTTGTTGCATTGTCTTCAACTACTAATGTGGTAACTAACCCCTCTGCGGAGGATACCACTGCTATTGTTGATGAAAATGCTAGGTTGAAGACATTGCTTTAAATAGGGATGTATAAAAGTGCGAAGGGCATCGGACACTTTGCAATGTCCTCAAAAGCGAATCTTGAACCGAAACCCTAGGAAAGACGGTGTTGGGTTCGAGAGGAAAATGAATGTTGATGGTTCCTCTGGAAGCCCGAGCGGTATCCCAAAACCACATGGAGTTCTTTGCAAAGGGACCTTCAGTGGATCCATCCACCTTATCTGGCTTTACATGCTAACCCTATTATCATTGATGAATCTTTTGATGCAAACTATAAGTTGTTCAAGAATCAGAATGGTGAAGTGTTTGCGGTATATTGGTACTAACTTGCAGGAATGGACCGCCTATGAAGAATATCTGGGTTCCCAAAAGCTGTCTTGAGAATCTTCCGGTGAATGTCATCATGACACCACAGGAAGAAGACAAACCCCAGACCTAAGGCGTCATATGGTCCAAAGGCTTCATACAGACAGAGGACTCATCTGAGTCACCCTAACGCCAATGTTTTGCAGGGAAACCGTACTCAAATTTATGAATATGAGTGTGTGTCTTCAAATCGCTATGTTCATAGAACTAAGAACTTTTCTGCTTATTCATATGAGTATCATTCATCTCCTGCAAGGCTATTTGCTAGGGCTCCAAAGCGAAGTTCTCGAGATCTTGCACTTAGACTCATTGCTTCTAAGCCACCCCTGAAGATGTGGGTGGTTAAGAAGAATTAACTTTCTTTTGCAGGAAAGGGTCTCCAGCCGAAAATCAAAGGCGTCTGATGCTATAGCTGGGGACCTAAAATATCTTGGTATGACACCTCATGCTTCAGAATGGATTATGGACAGTGGATGCACTAATCATATGACTGGTGATCAAAGTCTTCTCATGGACTCAACCTTACGTCCATCAGACAAGAGTCTCATCACATTTGCTGACACTGGTAAAAGCAAGGTATTGGGTCTAGGTAGAGTTGCAATCTTCAACTTGATGTCTGTCTCAATGCTTTGTGACTTGAACATGATTGTGATATTCGGAAAATATCGTTGCCTTGTACTAATGGAATCTGACAAGTCTCTAGTCTTTGAAGGGTATAGGAAAGATGATCTATACATGGTAGATTTCTCGGGTCCACAAACTTGCCGTATGTCTTCTTGCAAAAGCTTTAATCTTGGCTCTCGCATCGGAGGTGGGGCATCTTGGCATGAGGAACTTACACACACTCGCCAAGAAGAAGCATGTCATAGGCATCGAAGGTGTCAAGTTCAAGAAGGATCATTTGTGTGGTGCCTGCGAAGCTAGAAAGATGACTAGGGCAAAGCACCCCTCGAAGACAATCATGACGACATCTCAACCCTTTGAGATGTTACATATGGATTTGTTTGGCCCTACTCATTACTCTACCCTCACAACAACTGCTGTCTCTATGGATTCGTCATTGTTGATGACTACTCAAGATACACATGGGTGCACATAATTCTCTACAAGACTGAAGTGCAAGATGTCTTGACGCTTCGCCAATCGAGCAATGAACAATTATGGCGTCAAGATCAAGCATATCGAGTGATAACGCAATCAATTCAAGAACACCGGACTTGATCTTTATCTGGATACCATGGGAATCACTCATGAGTTCTCTGCTCCATACACACCTCAAAAAATGGCATCGTGGGCGCAAGAACCGAACCCTCATTGAGATGGCTCGAACAATGCTCGACCAGTACAAGACACCAAGAAAGTTACGGCACGAAGCTATTGATACACTTGTCACGTCATCAACCGTGTTTATATCCATAAGCTTACGAACAAAACATCCTATGAGCTCCTTCTTGGCAAGAAGCCAAATGCCGGCTACTTGAGTATTTGGGGCTAAGTGCTGGATCAAGGATCCCCATCACAAGTCAAAATTTGAACCTAAAGCTCACGAAGGCTTCATGCTCGATTCTGAAAGGACTCGCACTCCTCTGAGTCTTCAACCTTTATCTCTACAAAATCGTCAAAAGCTGTAGGCGTGCGATTTGATGAAACCAATGGTTCACAAAGAGAGTTCCTGCCAAGTACACTAGACGAAGCTCCGCCAATGAATCTATCAAGCTGATGGGAACTGGTGAAATCATGCCTTCTGAAGCACATCCTGAAGAAGAACTTATCATTTCTGCACTTAACCAAACTGAAGACAATGCTCAGCCTGAAGACAATGCTCCCAATGATGACAGTGATCAACAAGAGCAAAGTCTTCGTCCAGTTCATCCTCGAGTTGCAAATGAAGTACAGATTGAGAAGATAATCGATAGCATCAATGCACCTGGTCCTATTACTCGCTCAAGAGCAACACAACTAGCAAATTTTTGTGGGCACTTTTCTTTTGTGTCAATATCAGAACCCAAGAAAGTTGTTGAAGCCTTTATGGAACCAGAATGGATACAAGCTATGCAAGAAGAACTTCAACAGTTCAAGCTAAACAATGTTTGGGAACTTGTCAAGCGCCTACGACCCTCATAAGCATAACATTATTGGCACCAAATGGATATATCGAAACAAGCAAGATGAGCATGGTCAAGTAAATCGAGAAACAAAGCACGGCTTGTGGCTCAAGGATATACTCAAGTTGAAGGAATTGAATTTGATGAAACATTTGCTCCTGTAGCTAGGCTTGAAGCTATTCGCATACTACTAGCCTATGCTAACCACCACAACATCTTGCTCTATCAAATGGATGTGAAGAGTGCATTTCTCAACGGCAAGATTGAAGAAGAAGTATATGTCGCTCAACCACCTGGCTTTGAAGATCCAAAACATCCACGATATGGTGTACAAGCTAAATAAAGCATCAGACGGCCTCAAACAAGCTCCTCGCTACCGGTATGATACGATCAAAGACTTCACGAAGAGCAAAGGCTTCAAACCTGGATCCCTTGATCCCACACTCTTCA
The DNA here is from genome assembly GCA_021605145.1 of Aegilops bicornis. Classification (NCBI taxonomy): domain Eukaryota; kingdom Viridiplantae; phylum Streptophyta; class Magnoliopsida; order Poales; family Poaceae; genus Aegilops; species Aegilops bicornis. The sequence continues at coordinate 535,431,147 of CM038671.1, read as the reverse complement.
CGAAGACATATGATGGTGAACTGTTCGTATGCCAAATATATGTGGATGACATTATCTTCTACGCACCAACCGAAGTATAGTGATGAATTTGGATACATGATGCAAGAACAATATCGGATGTCCATGATGGGAGAGCTCAAGTTCTTCCTTGGTCTTCAAATTAAATCGACAAAGGAATGGCATCTTTATATCTCAAGAAAAATACCTCCAAGATTGTCTCAAGAAGTTTGGAATGCAAGAGTGCAAAGGATACACGACGCCAATGCCACCTAAACACCATCTGGTCCCGACGACAATGGTAAAGAGTTCGATCAAAAGGTATACCGCTCCATGATTGGTTCCTTACTTTACCTATGTGCATCTAGGCCAGATATTATGCTTAGTGTTTGCATGTGTTCTCGATTCCAAGCGACACCAAAGGAATCGCATCACTTAGCTGTGAAGCGAATTCTTCGATATTTGGCTCACACCCCAACACTTGGATTATGGTATCCAAAGGGCTCAAAATTTGATTTGGTTGGATTTTCGGATGCTGATTATGCTGGTGACAAGGTGGATCACAAGTCTACATCAGGCACATGTGATTTTCTGGGACGATCACTTGTCTGTTGGTCTTCAAAGAAGCGACTGCGTATCACTCTCAACTGCTGAATCTGAATACATTCTTCTTTGGATCTTCTTTGTGCTCGACTTCTATGGATGAAGCAAACTCTCAAGGACTATGGCATCAATCGACACAAGTACCTCTCTTCTGCGACAACGAAAGCGCCATCAAGATTGCCAACAATCCAGTCCGGCACTCGAAGACAAAGCACATTGAAATTTGTCATCATTTTCTCAGGGATCATGTCATGAAGAAAGATATTGACATCATTCACGTCAACACTGAAGAGCAATTGGCAGATATCTTCACAAAGCCCTTGGATGAGAAAAGGTTTTGCAAGTTACGGTGTGAGCTAAATATCTTGGAATCCTCAAATGTCCTGTGATCAAGCACACATCCTAACACTTAAGCATGTTGATGACTTAGATGTGCAACACACGAAGTAAAGTATATCTTCAATCAATGAAGACTTACATTACGAGTGTGAATACATTAACGTGGAATTTGACTTGAGCGCCACGATAATTGTGCGCCGTGTCCGGGTCTAATACTTCCTATACGATTGGGTAACGCCACCACCAAATTTCTCTGTTTGAAGTGTTTCACTCATGGCGTTATTTCTGCAATATCTTCGCATTTGATTTGTCTTCAACTTCAACCTATCTTCATGATTTTCTTCACTATGTTGATTTGGTTGCTTTCTAATATATATATATATATATATATATATATATACATATATATATATTGTTCTGTCCTCTACAGCATTCACTTATAGCTATGTATTCCAAGTTGAATCTTTTGAACTAAGTGAATGTGATCGGACCCTAATCTCTCTATGCTTTCTATCTCAAACTCAATCTGTCCAAACCATATGCATTCTATTGAAACTGTCGAATGTCTTCTCTGCGTGTTAGCAGAAGACACAGAGACAAACTTTAAGTCTGTTTTAAATGATTCATCCTTACTGTTGAAATCTGGAGAAGCCGGAACGACCATCCGACAAACCTGGCGGGCGTGGGAACGTGGGACAACTCAGAGTATGTTGCATGGTTGCCACGTGCCCCTCAGATGTGAACCGCCAGGGGCACCTGCGTAATTGCGCAGTGCCGCACACCTCCTTATAAATACATGTCCCCTGTGGTAAAGAAAATCTTCTTCCACCTCTCCACCTTGTCAAAACCCTAGCGCCATCGCTAGCTCTCGACGACGCCGGCGACGAAGCGCTTAGCTGCCGCGACTTCTCCGACGCCGTCTTCACGTCGGCCGCGAACATCGTCCTCTCCGCCGCCGCCGTAGGTGTCCTCCGTCGCCAAGTTAGGGCACGGTGGATTGAACTGCTCGGCTTCCTTTTCTTCCCGTCTAGCAGTTCTTCGAGTGGTAAATATAACTCTATTTGTACCATCTTTTTTATCTTCAAGATTCATCCTACTTACCAAAATTGGTTTCTGACCATACAATGTTAGATCTATTACATGCATCTCATACTGCCTAGTATATTCACTTAAGCTTCACAACTAGTTAGATTCCTCACTTGTACTTATTCACAGATTCGTACAAATCTGGAACCAACTCTCGGCAGATAAGTGAATGTCTTCGCATCATGAGGTCAATATCTTCAAACTGATTTATCTTCAAAATCTTACGAGAATGCATATGACCTCTTCCCTTCCCTCGCATCTCTAATCTTTGTCACGGTACATGTCGATTGGGAGAATCCTTGGTTCTCATAGTCCGCATTCGTTTGCGAGAATTCTTACGACATCAAACTAACTCTCCCGAAGTCAGTTCCTGTTTGTCCAGCAAACGCAAGCCTTTGAAGCCTTTGAACGTATTGAAGCCATTCAGTTTGAAGTTCATGGCTGCAGAGAAATCAGTCGAGAAGGGCGGCAGACAGCGTCGTGGGCGAACCTCAAAAGATCTGCCTGATGACCTCGCAGAGCTTTATAAGACAGATCCCGAAGAGAATTACAATCAACAGTAAGACGCGAATCCAATGGATTCGATGATATTGGGCTGAAAATGGATTCAAGTACAATTTCGTGACCGAGAATATGCCGAGAAGAATGCTATCAGAAGCCCTTGGGGTGATATTCTCTTTCGAGGCCTTCCACCCAAGAACATGGCTGAAGCTATTGCACAAGGTTTCTATCCTTGTATGGTCCGTGGACCTTAGCCTGAAAATGCCGACCCAACGTCACTGCTCTGGTGTCGTGACGATAATCTCTTCAAGCGCAACTTCCAGCACGCAAAGGCTTCGGCCAAGGAAAACAAGAAGTCATTGGGATTAGACTTCAACCATGGTCCATCTGCTCCCCGTGCTGACGGCTCACGTGATTCTGAACCCAATGTCATCGGTCCCTTTTCAAACCTTGATGGCCTCATCACTTACATCTTGGTCCAAGGTGCCAAAGTGGATCACTCTGATGACGATGCTGATTCTGATGAAGCCCCAGCTCCAGCTCCAGCTCCTGCTCCTGCTCCAAAGCCGCAGAAGCAAAAGAAAGTCAAGGCTTCAAAGTCAGCTGCTCCTCCAAAAGCTTCACGTGTGAAGCCAGCATCTTGCACCTCCACGAAGCGATTACGCAGTCAAGATCAATCACGTATCTCCAAGAGGACGGAGAAGAAAAAGAAAATTGTCAAGAATACTGATTTGACACTGACTCATGTTGCCATTCTGCGTGAAGAGCACATTGATCTGTCCAGTGATGAAGATCTTGCAGATGATGCTCTTGAGCAACTTATCAAGAGCAAAAAAAAGAAGCAGAAATCTTCAACAATTTGCCTCTCTTTGATGTGGCAGTCATCCATCACTTCATTGATGAGTGGTTTGACACCCCAAACATCAGCTTTGAAGATCTGCAACTTCCTATTGGCCTCGGCGTCTCCTTTAATGGAGCCATTGCTTCTGAGCTAGCTCTTGCTCAGCGCATTGTTGAGTTGAAGCATAAGATTGACTATGAGAAGGCTCAGTTCAAGAAGCATATGGCTGCACTCAGCGTGCAAGATGTCAAAAACTTCAAGGTCATGCTGCACGAGCTCAAGGAAGCCTTTCTCAAGAAGCGTGAAGAAGCCAGAGGCTCTCGTGAGCGCATGAAGAGTCTGGCTGACAAGTGTGTGCTTGCCTACAATGAGGTCGAGAAGCGCAAGGCTCTTGGCCGTCCTAGCATTGACCCAGAATGGATGCAAAGAGGAAGAAGTCTTCAATGCACCAAGCTGCACCTTCAAGGCAGGAAGAACCCCGCATAGTCTTCCCAAGCAGCATGACTGGCTCGAAGCCAAAGGTCCGGTCAACCGCTTCTGAACAGAAGAAGACGAGGGCTGCCAAGGCTGAAGCCAGAAAAAAGAAACATCCTGAAGCCTCTGATGCTGCTCCCTCCAAGAAGAAGCTCAAGACCAAGAAGAATCGGGCTGCTCCCACAGAGCCCTTGGTTGTTGAACCCATTTCGATTGGTTCGTCCAGCGTCTGCAACCCAAGAACTTCGCATGACTGTTCATGAGCACACTTCCACAGAGGCTCCTGGTGAAGAGATTCCAGCAGTTGATCCCATCACTGCTGAAGACATTGGTCACCATGACAATGTTGAAGATGATGAAGTTCTTACTCAAATCGAGTACAATGTGGTATCATCGCCTGTTCGTACGAACAACGAAATCATCAGCATTGGTCGTCCTCTGACGCCAATTGCTTAGGATGCTTCATGGGCTGATCGCCCGCAACAAGAAGACTCCCCTAGTACTCCCCAACAACAAGTCACTCCCCAACAACAACAAGTCACTCCCCAACAACAACAAGAAGAAGAGGAAGACTTTGAGGCCCAGACAACCCCATCTCCAAAGGCGTCGCCAACATTTCGCAGGCTTCACAAAGGTCAAAGGCCTCAAGTACCTCTCTCGAGCGTTCGAAGGAGAAGTGCACCATCAACCTGTTGCCGTCAAGTGTTTTCGAAGCCACTCCAACTGTAAATGTCTCCGAGTGCGAAGCTAAAGCTGCGAAGACAATTAATTTTGCATCGGTCGAAGACACCCAAGAAGAAGAAGAACGTGTCCCTACACCCCTGTAATTGAAGAAGTTATTCACGATATCAACGTGCGATTGCCGACCCTCCGGCTCCTCAAGTGGAGGTTGAAAACATTGAGGCTGCCACCTCCAACACCAATGAAGCCAATGGCGTGGTCATGGCTGAAGCAAATGTGGAGCCTACACCAACAGCTCTGAAGCCAATGAAGGAAATGTGCACGAAGCCAATGAGGCAAGCTGCTCCCGAAGCATCTGTCTGAGCGACCTGACGCCTCGATTGTTGCCATCGCTCGGTTCCGCCACCAAGGCCCTACACAATTGAGCAAGCATACAACTATGGTCAGCTAATCACGTAAGATGGCCTGTTCTGGTCCCTCCGCCTCATGCCTCTGGTCCTCAGTTTGAATATCATATTGCGCATAGGCCTCAGGTCCAGAAGCCGAAGCCAAGACTGCCAAGGTTTCCGGGCACTGCCACCTCTATAGGTTCTTTCAATGCAAATGGCTTCAAAGCCCACAACACTTTCTTTGTGAGCAAAGAACCCCTACACAAGGCCAAGGATATCATCGACCGTTTACGGAGCTATCGACAGCAAGCTATTACTCATGCGTTACAGTATGATCAAGGGCGCATTTTCCCTCATATGCGCCGACACCGGAAGCCATTGCCGGACTGCCGTGCTTAGAAGAAGCACTTTATTGCTTTCATGATGCAGTCCGCTTCGGCTTACATGCATAAAGAACACCGGAATGAAGAACTTGTGCTTCAATTCTATGCTACCCTCCACATCCGCTGCTACTACAGAGATACAAAGACATGGGTTCTCGAGTGGATGACAGAAATGTTCATCATGAAGCCAAAGCTCTTGGCGTCATTGAGCTCACAGGCCTACCCACTCCCGGAGAGCTGTTTGAACCTGGTTGTCAACTCCACCGCGATGCCTTTGGAGAGCATATTTCATAAGCCGTAACCCAACATGAGTCGATGTTGAGCATGATGAAGCCAACGCCACATGACGCTGAATACCCTCGGGACTTCTTTGTTGATGACCTTGAGTATCTGCCTCGTACAATATATCACATCATCAGCGGACTCTATGGCCTATCAAAGGGCATTCATCGTCTGCAAAACTTGAAGGAGCAATGAAGACATTGGTCTTTTACATCCTCAATGGCATCAGCTTCAATACGCAAGAATTCTTCATCCGACAATTGGCTGCGTCTGGATCTGATCTGTTTGGTCTGAAATTTTATGCTACATGGTTCATGCGCCTCATCAAGATGCACTCTGCTATCAACTATCAGCCCTCCGCCGCAATCATCTGATCTTTCTACCAGAGGTTGATATGTCAGTTGAAGCCATATACCCTGAGCCTGCCAAAACGCCACTTTGTCTTCAAAATGCAGATCACCATAGCTTCTCTCAACCCATGGAAGGCATCCAAGCGGTATCTCGTGTCTATCCTCTGGCTGGGAACACACGTCTGCCTCACCGTGCGCGGACTGAAGCCACTGAGAACACAATTGGCCAAAGGCCTCGGAAGCGCTCTCGAGTCCTCAATGATCGAGAACTTCTTGTCGACCGCATCGAAACAAGATAAGCATCACTCTGGCTCAAGCGACAAATGCAAAGCCTCTTGGTGAACGTCAATCGCATTCAAACCTTGCCACCAAGAATGCTTTTGTCACTCCACGAGACACTGTCGGCGATCATGGAAGAGTTTGACCACCTTTCGATCTTTGAAGCGAGATCTTCAAGACGATGGCTTCACTGAACGCTTCAAGTTTGATCCACTCCTCCACGGAATGCAGTCCTCGATTTAACTCCATCACTTGAAGACTCGACTATTCTTCCTCCGCGGCAACTGTCAATGCCAGAGTGATCAATGATGAAGATGATGCTACTTCACCGCCCGATTTCTTAGACGCATAGACACCGCACCAAGCTCGTGCGCACCGCCAACCAACAACGACAACCCTGTTGCATCATCTACTTCAAGAGGGCGAGTAGATGCTCTATGTCTTCAAACCTTTTTGGTCCTTACTGACAAAAGGGGGAGAAGCATATGAGTTTGATAGTCTTCAAGCGGGTTCATATGGGCGATTGCATAATATTTTGCTTAAGTGTTTACAACTCTCGCTTTTGATACATTTGGTTCTTTGAGTTGTAACACTTAAACTCGATGGTCGTCTGCTACTTATTTGCTTTACTCTGGTGCGATGATAAATTCCGCATGTGCATTTATAACTTCCGCACTTAGATCATTCTGCAGATGTCCATTTTTCATTATGCATGTCATTCTCTTAGCTATATCATTTCATGCATGATGAATTATCTTCATAAGTTGAAGAAGGTCTCCACAAGTACAACCTGCCATGTGCATTTGCATTCCAAAAGCAAACTACTTATATGCACATCTTCAGGGGGAGCCTTTTCCACTTATGAAGACAATTCCCTATCCTTTACAATTTCACATATTTTATCCTCGTTGAAAACTTCAACCAGTTTGTCATCAATCACCAAAAGGGGAGATTGTAAGTGCATCTAGTGCCACCCCTAGTTGGTTTTGGAGTATTGACGACAAATGTGGTTGAGGGACTAATGCGTTTGTGAGAATTGCAGATAACGCAGTAGTGTCCCCCATTGATTCGGTTTACCTACCGAGATGACCCTAAAAATGTATGAAGACATTGGCGACAATGGTGGTATGTGAAGATATTCACATTGAAGACTATGACATGAGAATACATTGAGTGAAGACTATGGAGCCTAAGATCGTGTCGTTTTGTTGTTTCCTTTTCTTCTTTGTTGAGTCATAGGAACCACCGTCTTTGTTAAGTGGGGTCCAAGTGATCATAATCGAATGATCAAGTGATGCTCAACCCAAATCCTATGTCTTCGACGAACACAATGAGAGCAAAACTTATCCAGAGCTGGATGAGTCAGCTTTGCTTGTAGCCCAAGTAAAGTTGCCGTGTGTGTTTGAAATCGACCGTTGGAACACGTGTCGGTTCCTTAGTGACCGTGGTCATTTCGGACATATCAGGTCGGGTTACCTAGTGGCTATAAATAGCCCACCCCTACACCATAAATTGGTGGCTGCTCGAGTTAGTACACGGCTTTTGTCGTTTGAGAGCAACCCACCTCGAAGCCTTTGAGAGAGAGAAATCCTTGCGAGGACAAAGCCCAAACACCCAGAGCCAAAGAGTGTTAGGCATCAATGAAGTCTTTCTGTCTGTGTGACCTGAAGACTTATTACACTTGAGGACTGTGAATCCTCCAGCCGGTTAGGCGTCGCGTTCTGAGCATCCAAGAGTCATTGTGGATTGCCGGTGAACGCAGTCTGTGAAGGTTCGGAAGTCTACCTTGAAGACTTACCAGAGTGATTGGGCAAGGACTGTGTGTCCTTAGCTCAAGGGAATAAGGTGAAGACGCGGTCTTGAGTTGAATCTCAGCCTCCCTAACCGGATGTACAGTTGTCACAAAGAATCGAACCGGGTCCAACAAATCCTGTGTCTTCAACAAGTGACTAGTTCTATCTTCTCCCTCACCTTACTTAGAGTTTGTCTTCGTGAAGTCATTGCCTATTTTTCATACCAGTTTGACTTCATTGCTTGACTACTTTTGTTGATTGGCTTCTCACTATCTTCCATCTTGATCCTACTACCAAGCTGCTATTAGTCTTGTACTTTCACGTTATTGCATACTAGACTATGGTTTGCTTGTTGTAGTTTATCTTCCGCTGCATATCAATTAGGTCATTTCTATTGTTTGTCTTTGAAACATCCGTGTTTTGAAGACTTCCCTAAAAATCGCCTATTCACCCCCCCCCCCTCTAGTCGATAACTAGCACTTTCAGTGATATGCATGACATCAAGGCTGTGAGGCACACGGTGGATCTTCCAGTACAGCAAGTCCCAGAAAACAGACCTCGTTTTCCATACCTTCAGCAGCGGCTCTGGCGCCTTTCACTTCTTTCCCGACTCTGGCGCCTTTTGCTTCTTTCCCGGCAGTGGGCAATCTTTCCAATTTTTCAACAGCTCGTCTATTTCCTCGCCGCTCCTCGTACGGTGGTGTCTTCGGGGTTCGGTTTCACCATCGAACAGAACCTTGCGTTTTCTCCACGGGTCATCGTCGCGAAGCCACCTTCGATGTCCCATGAACACGGTTTCAAGACCCGGATCTCTATCTAGTGGCGATACCTTGTGTCATCCATGCACTGACGCATCCGTAAAAAACATGGACCACCTGCCTGCGACATATCCAGAATCGAGATAGTCATGCAAATCGTGAGCGGTCACGACTCTCATAGGGAAATATTCTTTCTGCGGCGTCCCACGTATTGGTGGCATTTTCCACAAGGTGTCTAGCTCCTCTTTCAACAGCCCCGGATACAGATTGATGTCGCTCCTGGTTGTTTCGCCCTTCAATTAGCATACTCATGTGAATGTACTTCCTCTTCATGCACAACCATGGGGAAGGTTGTACATCCACACAAACACGAGCCAGGTGCTATGTGTGCTTCTCTGGCTGCCAAGCGGATTGAATCCATCGGTGCTCGCGCCCAAAGACGATGTTCCTTGGATCCTTCCCAAATTATGGGTGTTCGAAGTTCAACGCTTGCCACTGGCTCCCATCCTTAGGGTGACTCAGCGTCTTGTCTTTTTTATTTATCTCCGGATCATTTGCATCATCTTCTCGCTTCTTCTCCTCCCTATCCGCGTGCCAACGCAGGAGCTTTGCTACCTTAGGGTCCCCGAAATACCGCTGCAGACGAGGAGTGATCGGAAAGTACCACACCACTTTTTGAGGAGCTTTCTTCCTCTTGTTGTATCGAGTGACGCCGCACACCGGACATATGGTAGACTCCGCGTGCTCGTCCCGATAAATGATGCAATTGTTCATGCACACATGGTATTTCACGTGCGGTAAATCTAGAGGACACATGATTTTCTTCGCCTCCTCGAAACTGGTCGGGCACTTGTTCCCCTTGGGAAGACGTTCGTGCCAGAATGACATGTTCTCGTCGAAGCATGCATCAGTCATTTTGTGTTTTACCTTCATCTCCAGAGCCATGAGCGTTACTTTCAGGCAGGTATCCTCGGGCCTGCATCCTTCATACAATGGAGTAACCGCGTCTATCTCCAGTTGATCCAGCTTGGCTTTCTCTCGAGCGGCAGCTCTTGCGTTATCCGTCTTCTTGAGAAGCACCTCTTGAATATGAGGGTCCTGCACCCAGCCCATCGATGGTCCATCGTAAATGCGCTCGGCATCTTCATCTTCATGATCATGCCCTTCGTCTTGATCTTCCTCATCATCATGTCCTGCATCTTCTACATGATGACTGTGTACAACATCACCATCGTGATCATGTCCTGGAGATTCTTCGTCTTCTCGCCCGCCCGAGCCGCGGTGGTTGTCTTGCTGCCCTTCCTCATTTCTTGCCCGGCCCCCATGGACGACTTCATAGTCATCTTCATCACCTTGCCACCGATAGCCATCCATGAAACCACGTAAGAGTAGGTGGTCCCGCACCTGCCCGGAATCCGGGTCCGCAATAAGGCTCTTCATCTTGCATCTTCAACACGGACGTCGTATCTCCGTCTCGTTCTTTTGAAGCATCTCGGCCTTCGCGGAGCTCAAAAACCTATTCACGATGCCTTTGATCATCGTGCGGACCATGGTCGCCTGCGGGGTAGAGCAAAACGATATTTTAGAACCAAGAAAAAATTTGGCATGACTTTCCCTAAAAATAGGACCAAAAAGAATGCATAGTGCCAAAATTCTCTCCGAAACGGAAATGAATCAACATTCCGGCAAAATATTGGCAACTATCGCATTTCAAATACCGGTACCTGCAAACACAAACATATATGCAACACCACAAACATATGCAACACCACAAACATACATAGATCTAGCAAGGCCATAAAAAGTGCATGTGCACGTTGTTGGAGGGAGAAAAAAAGTAGATCTACAACATAAAGATAGCTTTCTCCTTACTTACCTATCAAAAAAAGGTAATTTAACCACTTAATTTGGATGAATCTATGGTGCAAATGATGTGAGGAGGAGGAGGTAGCCGAGACAAGCTTGGAGGAGGAGGTGGAGAGAATGAAGTGGGAAAAATGAGTGTGTAGGTGTGGCTGTCCAAAATATCTAGCTGGTCCCAGGTTACTAATGGCGCACCACCCACAAATGCGCCATTAGTAACCCTGGTTACTAATGGCGCATCGGCTTGTGGTACGCCATTAGTAGTTTTGGAAAAGAAAAAAAAACTATAGTAGTGGCGCACTGTGTGGCAGGTGCGCCATTACTAGTTAAAACTAGTAATGGCGCACTGTGCCCTGATGCGCCATTAGTATTTTTGGAAGAAAAAAATTGTTACTAGTGGCGCACCGTGGGTCTGGTGCGCCATTAGTGTCCTGCTATATAGTAGTGGCGCACCACATGTCTGGTACGCCATTAGTGGCTATATCATCTATAGCTCTTTTCCTAGTAATGAGGTGTCTTCCCAGAATCGAACCTGAGAACCATCTCTAACCGAGAAAGTATCAAATTGGAAAAAGAAGTCCTTGGCCTTCATCACGCCACTCTAAATGAATCACCAGGTTTCCAAAGAACTTGAGAAATGGCTTTAGACCCCACATACTTGTTACGAATGATTTCCTGCCACACTCCATTCTCAGTGAGTAGTTTGTATACCCATTTACTCAGGAGAGCGATGTTTTTAATCTAAAGATCTTGAATTCCAAGGCCCCCTTGACTTTTAGGTCGGCATAATATACTCCACCTAGCCAGCCAATATTTCTTGGATTCATTATCACACTACCAAAAAAATCTGGATCTAAAATAATCGAGATGCTGTAGAACCCCTTTTCGGTAGGTGAAAGAATGGCAACATGTATAAAAGCATGTTGCTGAGGACGGAGTTGATCAGAATCAACCGTCCCCCAACGACAAGAGTTTGGCCTTACAACTGGCTAGGCGTTTCTCAAGTCTTTCTTCCACGTGCTTTCACTTAGCGCTTGTTAAACGCCGATAGTGAATCAGAATACCTACATACCTAATCGGGAACTGCCCAAGTTGACAACCGAAAATCTCAGCATTTTCAGATGCGGACTCTGCAGCATCGCCCAAGCAGAAAAACTCGCTCTTATGAAAGTTAATTTTAAGGCATATAGTCGTGCTTATGTCATTTCTTTGCATGCACACAGTATTAGTGAAATACGGTGCATTTGTAATTACTTGACTTACTTGTAACCAGTGAAGCTCGCCGGAGAATCTAGGAAAGACGCCCGCCCATCCAAGTTTGTGACCATCTCTCTCGTGAGACGTCAGCGCCCATGTTGACATTATGCTCTAAACTTCGAGTGGTGTCACAGCGATTAGCATAAAGCCGATGACCTTTCGGAAAAGCAGTGCAAGTGACGCTCTCCCGTTGGTTGGATTCTTTGGTCCAGCGGCTTTGACTCGGAATATCATCCCCAGAGATACCATTACCAACGGTGGAAAACGATGGACGGTGCGCTTACGCCTTTGTCGAGGAGAATCTGCCCAATTTGGCATCGTACCACGAGTGCTACCCCCACTATCTATACACTAGCCCTTCAGTTTCTCGTTCGGCCATGCAAGTTGATACCCAATAGGCTCCTCCTCTTTCTGAGAAGAAACATGTCGTGCTTCACCTTCACTGTGCTTCTGTAGAAAAAGTATAAAAGCGTAATGGTGAGCTTAAGCACGCATCGACTAGCACCAGTGAAAACTGATCTACGGTGAGTGGCGGATCAATTATGCTGCTACTGGCACCTCTAGCCGGCTAGGTACATGTAGCTAGTGCGCCTTGGAACGGCAGTGAGTGAGCGTGTGACGAAGAGCAATGCGGAGATCGAATCGACCAGATGTGCATGAGGGTGTGGCAGTAATGGCCGACAGTAGCCATGACGTTAAGCAGCCATGCGGTCCGGAGATTACCCTTGACAGCATATGCTGTTTCTCAGTAACCATTGGAAACTTGGTTGGATTCTCTGGGAGGTTGCCAGAAGTGACAATATTTAAGAGTGTGCATTGGAAGAGAGGAATAGTTTGCGTATATCCAGTCAAAGGTTCTGTTTTGCATTAAGTCTTGGTTCTAGCAGCGAGCTCTTTTACTGTACCCTCCAATGGATATCCGCCGTCTATTCTCGAAACCCAAGGGTGCTGATCGATCTATACTGTGCTCAACTGGGCCAATACCATCCGCCAGCAGTACCGGTGGCACTGGCGATGCGCGTGCAGCAGTATACCCAATTCTAGCAGCATCCCATTCCAATTCCACTGTTGTTTCTCTTTTGCCCGTTATAGAGAGAAAATCGTAATGTATGCATGCCACTGAAATAGCCAAGAGGATCGAAAAGGAATTCATCACAAATTGTAAACAATCGGATGTCTTTTGTTTGTTTGTTTATGTTTTTTGGCACAAAGGCTCTCACGCGTTTAGGGTTTTCTCGCCTCCCATCGGCGCCGCCAGCACTACCTCGTTTCATGTGGCCTTAGCCCCATGGAGATTCGGTAGATTTCGGCCCTTACCGATGGGAGGACTTATACTTCATTTTGATGTGTTTTTTAGTGTGTTTAGGGTTTATGTCCTGCTCAAAAAGGCGAGACGGCGGTAGCTCCATGAAGATGGGATAAGGTACTCCCCGCCTAACCCCCGTCCCGGCGGCGCGTCTCGCATCGCTTGAGGGCGTGTGGAGGTGTGTCTTGGGTGGATCTCATGGGATCTTGTCGCTGTTTGTGTTCAGTGGATCTGCATGGATCCGGCCTTTGTCCGTGTACGTTCGTCAATCTATGATATTCTTCATCGGAGGCGATTGTTGTTCTCGTGCGTTGGTCCTTTGAGCATTAGCATAATGACTTCCCAGCCGTCAACTATTATAAGGTTTGCTCGGCTCCTATGAGGAAGGGGCGACGACGACAGTGTGCCTTTGGCTCGCTCTACTACTTGTAGTCGTCACTATACGGTATATGGATATGCCTGTAATTTTTGTTACTTCTGTACTGCCATGATGTTTGATGAATAGTTAGGAACTTTATGCCTAAGAAAATTCAGTTACACTGGTCTTACCATTATCTGAATAAAAATACAAGCTATAAAGCTTTCTTTTAAGGAAAAAACTAAGTTTGCAAATATTTTGGACCCTGATAAGTGTCATGCGTGTGGCACGAACACATGGCAACTTCGAACGTTTTTATGGCAAGTTTAGTGATGCATTGATGGAAACTTTAGTTGTTAAGCATAACAACTTCCTTTTCAGATGGCAAGTTTCAAGTTTTTTTTGAGGGGGGGGAGGGGTGTTATTTCTTTTCGGATGACAACTTTAGTTGTAAAAAACACCAGGACCAGATTGCTTCGTGCCACACGTGTCGTATGTTGTTTCGTCATTGGAGCTCCTGTACGAAACTGGACATAAGTGAAATATTCCGTATAAACCAAACTACAAATAAAATTCTGTGAAAATCACATTTGAAAGTTCTAAAAATCTCTCAAAAAATGTCATATGTTGGAAAGGTCGAGTTTTATGGACTTATGAAATTTGGCTTCAAACTTATATTCAATTATTGGTGAGATAAGAAAAAAAAACATGAACAACTATGTTACATTATAGGTTTTGCTATTGAGATTGAGAAAAAGGCCAACAAAAAGGTCAAGATTTCTGACAGAGTTTTTCATTTTTTTTGCAAAGTGATTAAGGTGGAGTTGTTACAGTTGTTTAACTAACTGCATACAGAAAACCTTTAACATTGCTTGTTTAAATTCGGAGGAAATTATTCTTCTTCCCAAGACTAAGGATGTAAGTCGTATTCAGCAATATTGATCAATTTGCATCCTAAATGTCAGCTTTTAAATCTTTACGATAGTTGCACCTAACTGGTCGAGCGGGGTGGTTGACCATGTCATACGCCTCATTCAAACTGAGTTCATGCAAGGTCCTTCCATACTTGATGGAGGTCTTGTTTCACATTAGACATACACGAGCTTCACGTGAAAAAATTTGAGCGTAGTCATCTTAAAAATTGACGACAAAGTGTACGATAAGGTCAAGTGGCCCTTTTTTTTGCAAACTCTCCGCGTGAAGGGGTTCTTGCCAAAATGGTGTCGATGAGTAGAGAGTCTCGTGTTTGGCAATAGTGTAACATCCAAGTTAATTATAATGGTGGTAGCTATTACCTGACTATGAATGGTCTTCGCCAAGGGGATCCCTTTCCCCCATTTTATTCAACATAATGACAAACATGTTAGTTATTCTTCTTGGACGGGATAAAGTAGCCGGTCAAATTAGAGGTGTAATTCCTCACTTAGTAGAAACTTGCTTGTCCAATCTACGGTATGCGGATACCACCATATTTTTTATGGTATGCGGATAACACCGTGCTTTTTACGGATCACGTCTTAGATAAAGCATGAAACCTCAAAGTCTTATTGTGTGCTTTCGAGGAGCTTTCCGGTCCAAAACTTAATTTACATAAGAGTGAACTTTTCTGCTTGGATGAAGGCGCAAATTCGGCATCTGAGTATGATGAGATTTATGGCTGCCAGCTCGGGCAGTTCCACATTCGTTACATGGATACTTCGGTTCACTATCGGCGTCTAGCTATCGCTGAGTGGAAATACATGAAAGAGAGACTTGAGAAATGATTCTTCAGTTGGAAGGCCAATATGGTTTTATACACGTTGAACATCTTCCACTTAGCGAAAGAGGTTTTGCAGCGAGCGGACTACTTTAGATCTCAATTTTTTTAGCAGCGTGATAATGTATCGAATCAATATTGGCTAGCTAGGTGGAATGTGTTATGCAGGCCTAAAAGCTAGGGGGTCTTGGAGCCTAAGACTTTGAGATTGAAAATATTCCCCTTCTTAGTAAATGGGTATATAAACTACTCATAGAAAATGCAGTGTGGCGTGAAATCATTCGCAAGAAGTACATGCGTTTCAAAGTCATTTCTCAACTTCATTGGAAACCTGGTGATTTATATTTTGTTATGTCATGATAAAGGCCAAGGAATCACAATTTTGTTTTAGGATTTTTGGAAGATTCTAAATATAGTTCACTTCACTTTTAGCAGCTTTCACAATAACTTTTTTCATAAAAACATGTAATTGTATTCATATTCGCTACCATTATATGTGTATTGCTTTTTATCATACAACTAAAAATTACATGAAAACTTCTTGGAGACATACTTTTTTGTCATATCAATGTTTGCAAGGCAAAAACTTTCAATGCTTAGGTAAAAAGGATTGTCATTGGGCTAGAGCAACGATGCTACCACTCATTCATCTGAACGAACTTGATTACATCAAAGTTTCTGAAACTCCCTTGAGTCACCCATCTAAAAAGACGATGAGTCGTGAACGATGAACAGACGTTGGTCGGGGATGATATACTAAAAATGCAAGTCGTCAAACGACAAAATTTTCACCATAATGTAGAGATAAAGTTTCCAACACCACAAACGATCAAACCAAAAAAAACAATATGACACAATAACATAAATTAATATTTAAATAGTCGGCTTTGCGAGGACACGTATCTCTCTGGCTCCAAAGCACCACCACAAAGAACAAGAGTAATTTATTCTAAAGCCAGACCACCACTAAATGATGATGACGATCATAAATTTCTTCAACATCTGATGTCCCGCCACCTCTCGGTGTCAAGACTAGAGGAAAGGGGACCAAAAGTTCCTCATGTTGCGGCTACTGTCACACTCGTATTTATGCTAAGTTCTAGCTTCATGCAACGAACAACAGCGGCTTTCACGATAACTTCGTTTTCAGCAGGTGAACATGGCAACATGAATATGGCGCAGCCCTCCCCGTCATTGATGCCAGGAAGTGTTGTATATCGCTCACGGCGAGTGAGAAGCGTTGTGTCGCTTCAGTGGCTCAGGTCGACACCTGCTACATGGATCTAGCTACCCCGAGATTCTCCTCTAGCGTCTCCCAATTCAAGAGTAGGTGAGATTTTCTTTTTGAGTTCTTTAAGTTTCAATTAATAAAAATCATGAATTTGAAAATAAGTTCTCAAATTTGAAAATAATTCACGAATTCAAAAATGTCCATGAATAAAAAATCATGGCTTAAAGAATGTTCATGGTTTTGAAACAATGTTCAATAATTCAGAAAATGTTTGTGAACTAAAAACTTTCAAGAATTCAAGAAATCATGGATACAAAAAATGTTCGTGAGTTCGAAAAAAGTTCATGAGTTCTAAAAATGTTAATGAAAATACAAAAAAAATGTTTGCGAACAATATTTGATAAGAAAATTTAGAAAAATCATGAATGTTTTTGAAAATTTCTTGCAATTGTGAACAATTATTAGAATGTTGAACATTTTTCGAGAACACGAAAGTTGTTTGAAATCATGAAAGTTGTTTGAAATCATGAAAGTTGTTTTGGAAATTTCAAGCATTTTTTGGAAAACACAACCAATATTTAAAAACATGAAAAATATTTGTATTTCAAACTTTTTTAAGATGTTGAATTCGATTGAATTTGCTAAAAATATAAAAATAAATCAAGAAACAAAGAACAAAAAGACAACTCGATAGAACACTAAGAGAAAAACTCAGGCACCATCCAGAAGGTTCCTAAAAGAGGTAAATACACCCGAAGTCATAGAACTTGCATGTGATGGTCAGTTTGGTGCACAAACTTGTAAAATACGTGTTTCTGGTCATCAAACTTGCACGAGAGTTCATATACGGTCACATTTCATGTACATGGACGTATCCATGGCCTATGTGGCATTCCAGCGTGGCCAGGGCCCACTGTCAGCCGCTGTAGCATGTAGATCTGCAGAGAAGCCTTTGGCTTTTTTTATTTTTTATTAAGCCGCTAAAAATAAAATTAAAAAACAAGATGTGGGGTTTTGAAGCTGCAACATGCCCTAGTAGTATCACATGGACAACCACCAGACTACTGATCATTCGTGTCTATATAGCACGACTAATTTCTGTATCATATAAACATTGACTGAAAACAAAATTTACAAGAAATGTAACAAAGAAAAAATGAGCACCGTGGCTCGACCATGTGACCTTGTGGTCAAGGTTAACTAACATTACCACCGACAACTCAACACATTCAGATGTAAGAAAACAATTTATATTCTTGTGTTTGTGACATTCAAAAAAATCTGTTACAAAAAAAGGTACGTGACATTTTGAAAAGTTTCAAAAACTTGTCGAAAAACGTTAATCAACACAACACGTCCAGATTAACATTTTTTCAAATACAAGTTTTGAAACTTATGTGTGTTGAAACATATACTCCATATGATACACATATGTTTTGATGTTTGAAATACTCCAGTATACATCTATCTTTGGAGTATTTAAAATATATATGCTTAATACTTTTTAAACATATGATTAACATTTTTCCAAATACAAGTTTTGAAACATTTTTCAAATATGTTTTTAACATTTTCTGATGGTACAAAACATTTTTAAGCTACACGAACAATTTTATACATTGTATAGGCATTTAGAAAATGTCACCGCCTGTTTTTTTAATGCATGAACATTTTTGAAATGTAATGTATCATTTTTAATTACACAAATGTGGTTTACCATGTTTAAACTTTTTTTTCACTGCAAAAAAAAATGTTTAAACATTTTTTCAATGTCACACACCTTTTTTTTCGTAACACATAAACATTTATTAAATATCACAAACACAAGAATATATTTTTTTTTCTTACATAGAACAAGAAGGAATAATAACATGAAAAATATTTATCCCATTTGGACATGCTGGGCTGTCGAAGCCACGGTGCTCTCTTTTTTGGGGTAACATTTCTTGTAAAATTGATTTTTCGGCCGTGTTTATATGATATAGAAATTATTCATGCTACCTAGACATGAATGATCATCGGTTTGGTGGTTGTTAACCCGAGCCTAGTAGGGGCACGTCCCTAGTTCGTAAACGAACCATCCCTTGTTTTTCCATTTTATTTTACGGGCTTTATACGTAAATAAAAACTCATTTTAATTTAGGGGCTTAATAAGTTAAAAAAATAGTGGCACAAAAATTAAAAAAATAAAGAAAAAGCCTGCATATCTACCATGCGTCGCGGGCTTACAGCGGGCCCTGGCCACACTGACATGCCACATAGGCCACGGATACGTCTACGTACATGGAATGTGACCGTATATGAACGTCTGTGCAAATTTGATGATCAGAAACGCGTATTTTACAAGTTTCTGCACCAAATTGACCGATGCGTGCAAGTTCTATGACTCTTGGTGTATTTTAGAAGTTTGATGGTCAATGTGGTTCGCACGCTCGCTTCACCTAGACTTAAAACCGGTCAGTGCGGTTCACTATGTAAACAATTGCTATAAGCGATATATATAACATTTGTGGCTGATGCCTCGTAGGACGGCTTTTCTTTCCAGTAAACGAATAGGATGGACCGGATAGAAATGGCCCATCTTGGCATAATTATCCAGAGAGCCGCCGAACTGCAGTTAGACATTCAAATCCCTATTTCATGCCTTATGCGCCAATCTATCGATCAATCGCACATTCGAAGCGACCAAGCGATTGGGCCGGCCATCTTTAGTATAAGTAAATCATTCATGTTCTGGTTTTCAGAATCTTCTAGAGGTTTCCTGGTAATTTTATCGGTTTCGGGAATCTTCTAGAAGGTTCCTCAACCGGTTTTTCTGTTTTCCTTTTTTCCTTTTCTTTTTTCTGTTTCTCTTGCTTTTTAACGTTTTTGTTTCTGTTTCTTTCTTTTTTATTTTTATTTTTCCTTTTCATATCTCTTTTTCCTGCTTCTTTTGTTCATAATTTCAAAATTCTAAAAATGTTCATGTTTTCTAAAAACGTTCAGTAAATTCAAAAAATGTTTACTTTTCAAAAATAGTTTACAATTTCAAGACACTTTCCAACAAATTTGGGGAATTTCAAAAAATGTCCTCATCTTCAAAAAAAATCCACAATTTAAGAAAATAATTGTGCTTCTAAAAATATTTTGGAATTTCAAAAAATAATCGCGGTTTCAACATTTTGTCCACAATTTCAAAAATGTTCACATGTTTAAAATTTCAGTCGTATTAAAAAACAATAGAATATAATAAAATGCATTTTTAGAAACTGTTTCTCTTTTAAAAAATGTTTTGAATTTTAAAAATATCCCTGTTCTCTATTATTCTTGAAAAATGAAAAAATGTTCGTGATCTAAGAAAATATTTGGGAATTTCTGAAAAATTTTGCATTTTCCCACATTTGTTTGTTTTTTCAGAAAATGTTCACTTTAAAAGTAAGTGTTTTAAAAAACTGTTCGGGAATTAAAAAATCGTGTTTTGTTTTAAATGAATTGAAAAATTGATCAAATTTTCTAAAAAAATGAAATGTCAAAAAATGTGGCATTTCTAAACTGTTTGCAATTTTCAAGATTTTTTTAAATGTTCTCGAAATTTTAACCCTGTTGTGTATTCTTATATAGTTCCACTGATGCATGATCAGGAGCCGCTGTTTGGTGTAGTGGGTAACCGTGAATCATCATGTTCTCAATTGTATTTCAAGTACTTTTATGTCGAGCGATAGCAAACAACAAGCGGCTTCCGTTCGATGGGCCGGCCTAGTCGTTGCGTTGACCCTCTGCGTCTAGCTCCTATATGATGCAAAATGCGTCATATTGGAGAGCTCCCTTTTTCCAGTGAACGAGAGAAGTCTGGGTCAGATAGAAATGAGCCATCTCGGCATAAGTTCCCGGGGGACTGAAATACGGATGCTTGCATCGAGCATCGCCAATAGTAGACCCAAAATTTACTTTAAATTGCGAAAAAAGAAATTAGGAATTTTCTAGGAAATAAGTCCCCAATAGTGTACCCAAATCTGCATGGGGATCAAAGTAGGCACTCTAATTTTGCTACCAGGGACCATATTTAGGTCCAACCTACCAAGCTTCCCATGCGATTCAAAACTGACGTGGAAATCTTAATAGATGCCCCGTGAACATTCACCGCCGCCATGCCACCTCATCCCACCTTCATGCTGGCTGCCCAGAGCCCTGCCACCAATTGGAGCCGCTCGGGGACATCTACCGTGAGTCCATGACCTCCATGATCGTCGTCGAGCTCGCTGGCGACGCCGCCGATTCCGACCGTCCCATAACTTCCCATCGCCGGATCCACCCTCCTAGTCGCCCCCAAGCTCCCCGCCGCCATTCCTCGAGCTTAGCACCGCCACTTTCGAGCGTGAGACCGCCACGCCACCCATCATTCCCGTGCTCCCCGTCGTTGTTCCAAAGCACTTCACCGCCTGATCCGCCTTCCCCGGGCACTCTACAACCATATTTAGTTGTGCCGGCCCCGAGCTCCTCCCCGTCGTTTGCTGAGGCCCGTCATTGAACTTGCCGCGGTTGTGGAAGTACCACAGTGTGACATGTGAGTCTCTACCCACCATGCGGCAAGCGAGCGGCAGAGATCCGTAACTCAGACACGATCACAAGTGTGTGGTTGGCATGCTCGGCAACACGAGTGAAGGTGGCGCTACAGATATTGTCATGGTGCTCCGCTTCTTCAAGAGTCGGGCGGCTTAGCTTCCCGTCGCGATCGCCGTCAGCGCCTCTCATTAGGGTCATCTTCGGGACGATATGAAGTAGGACCCGTGGGGACTTTGCAACTCCTCTTAGCCACACTCATTGAGGAGGACCCACAAGACCTCGCCGAGGACCGTGTGTTCTTGAGTCCATGGAGTATGAGCGCAAGTGTTGCGAAGCTTGCCCACCCCAACATCCAAAGCATGAAGGGATGTTCAAGGAGCTCATTGACGACGAGGAGGAGATGTTCAACGACTTCCACAACTACGAGGCCGCCACTCTGGCACCTAGTTTTAGTCTAGATGTAGTGATGTATATGTTTATTTTTTTTGTCATAGTAGTGTTCTATTTTAGCTTATATTATGTTTAATCTTCAACTAATGTTTTATTTATGCAATTAGCTGTGTGGTATCCCTATGTATTATATGGTTATATGAAAATATGGGTATCTAGTTTTGGGTATGCCGAAGAGGAAAATGTTTGACTATTGACACGATATTTTCTCTTCGGGATTTGGGTATCTGAAATTTGAGTCTATTATTGGAGATGCTCTTAAATAACTAGAACCAAATCCTTAGGGAGAATATCATATGAAAACCAACATTCAGTGGCAAACGATAGAAACCACACAAAAAGATGCCTTGAAGTTAAAAAAAATGTTATGAGGGTGATGTTCTATTTCCATGCCAGGTGTGGGTAATGCCCGCGAGTAAAATTACACATCCCGGCCACCTTTTACTTCACATTTTACCATGTACAATTTCAGCATTTTAGTATGTAAAGCATAACATTACAACGTTTCAGCATGTATATTCAGCATTTCATCACATATATACCACATTTCAGCATTTTAACACATATATTTCAACATTTAAACATATATATGGCACTAGGGTTATTACTTTTTTTAGTGTATGATATATGGGGCCTACCAGTTAGAATGAATAAGCATACGAGTATGCGGGTATGAGCATTGCCTTCTCATACTCGCACCCGACTGACCCAATGGATTTCTTTTTTCATTTACAAATTCATGGGTACTTTTTTCTAAACCCTTACCCTAATAGGGTATTTACCCATCGGGTTTGCGGGCAGGGGTACCATTGCCATGTTGAGTCATGTCTGAGCTAGCTTTGCACCCACCAGCACACCCCACCATCCCTAAAAAAAGTAAAGTTTGTTTTTGTCCCTCAAATTCACTGAAAGTCTACATCAGGTCCCTCAACTTTTTTTAGGACAATTAGTCCTTCAATTCTTCAAACCGGATAACGTTTGTCTAAAACCAGGTTAGTGGACAAAACCAGACACATGTCACTGGTTTTGTACCTTTTTTTTGAAGGTCTGGTTTTGTACCTTGGACCTCTGTTTCCAAGAGCGACCTCGTCTGAGCGCTACGAGGCGGCGCGTCCCCGACCGTCTAGCTCACCAATCTCTTGCAGCGTCGGCCTCCTCGCAAGGCCATACCTCGCCCTCTTCGGACGGTGGATGCGTGCGCTTGCGTGGCCTCATCTCGTTTGTGCGTGCAACAGTTTTGCTGATGCGACCATGTGCGGGCCCCCCCTTCCCTTAATTTTTCCATCATTGAAGAATATGCTCTATTGTAGGCCTAACTAGTGTTTAAACTAGATATTAGCCCCTCCTTCCCATCAATTTGCTCCCCTTTGGCTAATGGCCCCCTCTTGGATTATGCTCAAGCGCCCTCCGGCATGATGTGAACAAGAGATAGATGGTGGCAGCGGCAGCAGCCCGGAGAATCTAGGCGTTTGTCGGCATGCGTGTGATCAGCTCCTGTGTGGGTCGTGTGCAGCGACCTCGCTTTCTTTTTTCTTTTTGAAACGGAGGCATATGATTTGCCTCATCAATTAAATAAGGGGATAATATACGAAAATACAAAGGTGAACATGGGAATATGGAACGGATGGGCAAAAAGAAGTGTCCGCTTACCCAGCTTGGAGGATTGTACATAGAAAATCCGCCCTGTGGATTGACGCGGAGGAACTCCTCCCCTTCTCCCTTGTACAATGCGGACAAGGCCTTCGTCGAGCAAGAATCGATCCCGGCCCCTTACGGCCGTAGCGGGTGGCATCATCCTCCCCGTTGAAATCCCACATGGGGTGGCCTCTATAATGAAGCGGTTGCACCCCCCACATAATGCATGTGGCCATGACCCCGATCATGGTCAGTCCGGAATGAGCTAACAACCTTATCCGGCTCATCAGGTAAAGGACGTCCTTGTCATTTTCCCTCTGAGGGCTCCGTGGACGCCAACTTAGGCGCTTCTTCAAGGGAGCATTATTGAACTCGGGGAGGCCGATCCGAAAAGGGTCCGGCAGGGGGACATCTTCTATATAAAACCATTCTGAATGCCAGTCTTCGGACGCCTTCCTTGGGGTTCTGGATAGATATCCGGTCCCGGCGATGCGCCATAGTTCGGCTCCGCCCACTTGATATATAGACCCCTCACGAACGGGGCACAAGGCGTAATGCTTCTTCCACAAAGACGAAATGAGCCTCGACGCCCAAGAACAGCTCACAAAGGGCTACGAAGCCTGCAATATGCAATATGGAGGCAGGCGTAAGGTTGTGCAGCTGGAGGCCGCAGAACTCCAGGAGCCCCCGGAGAAACGGATGAATTGGAAATCCGAGCCCTCTTATCAGATAAGGGACAAGGCATACCCGCTCTCCTTTGGAGGGACTAGGAACGCTCTCCGCTTGCTCTCCGCCATTATAGGTGGCAAGTCTGGCTCGAACCGGGACCATGAAGGCTGGGGGAAGGAATCCCTTGGTTTGGAGAGTCACTAGCTCATTGTCTTGGGGACGGAACATCTCTCCCAACCTCCAGGATGAGGACTGGGAGGGCGAGAGGAGGAGTTGCGTCGACTGGCCATGATGGAATGGATCTCTGTTGGATGCGCTCCGATGAATGCTCGCGAAGGGAAGATGGTGTGGTTCGGATCTAAATCCTCGTCCCTTTTATAAGGCAGCTTATTTGCGCAGCTAGGGGGGTAAAAGTAAAAACACCCTGGCTTTTCGCATTCGTTTCACACGTGGAAGACGACCATTATTGGGCATGGAAGCCAAGGAGCACAATATTCACGAGAAGCCGGACACTATTCAACATGTACACAGAATTTGGAGAAGAACCCGCCTTGCAATGCCGAAGACAAATCTGCGCGCCAGACTCATCGTCATTGAAGCCTGGTTCGGGGGCTACTGAGGGAGTCCCGGGTTAGGGGTGTCCGGATAGCCGAACTATAACCTTTGGCCGGACTCCTGGACTATGAAGATACAAGATTGAAGACTTCGTCCCGTGTCCGGATGGGACTTTCCTTTGCGTGGAAGGCAAGCTTGGCGATACGGATATGTAGATCTCCTTCCATTGTAACCGACTCTGTGTAACACTAGCCCTCTCCGGTGTCTATATAAACCGGAGGGTTTTAGTCCATAGGACGAACAACAATCATAGCATAGGCTAGCTTCTAGGGTTTAGCCTCTCTGATCTCGTGGTAGATCTACTCTTGTACTACCCATATCATCAATATTAATCAAGCAGGAGTAGGGTTTTACCTCCATCGAGAGGGCCCGAACCTGGGTAAAAACATCGTGTCCCTTGTCTCCTGTTACCATCCGCCTAGACGCACAGTTCGGGACCCCCTACCCGAGATCCGCCAGTTTTGACACCGACAAGGAGATATTGGCTGCCGTGTTGGTCCATCACCACCTCAACAGCCAGCGGCTGTTGTTTCGTGGCTCCATTCCGGGCCACCTTCCGGCGTTGAATCGCAACCGAGAGAGCGGGCATTTCCTTCTTTGGAATGACTACTTTGATACAACAAACCCGTTGTTCAAACATCATAAATTCCGCCGCCATTTCCGTCTGAGTAGGCATGTTTTCAACCGTATTAGAGAGGGAGTGGTTGGTTATGATGACTATTTCGAGTGCAAAGAGGATGCCGTCGGCAAGATTGGTTTCTCCTCTTATCAGAAATGCACTGCCGTCATCCGAATGCTTGCATACGGAGTGCCCGGTGATCTCATTGGCGAGTACGTCAAGATGACCGAAGTCTACATGCCTAGAGTCTCTCAGATAAGTTCTGCAAGGCTGTTATTGCTGTGTTTGGCCCCGAGTACTTGAGAGAGCCGACGGTCAAGATACATGTCGTATCTTTGGCGATGAATGCCGAAGGGGCTTCCGAGGATGCTTGGCGAGATAGATCGCATGCACTGGGAGTGAAAGAACTGTCCTTCTGCTTGGCAAGGGCGGTATAAGGGACATGTCAGGGCTTGCACTGTCATCCTAGAGGCCGTGGAGTCTCAAGATCTCTGGATCTGGCACTCTTTCTTTGGCATGGCTGGATCACACAATGATATCAACGTGCTTCAGCGCTCGCCGGTGTTTGCTAGGCTTGCCGAAGGCAACAGCCCACCGGGGAACTTTACTGTCAACGGCCACAACTACGACAAACGCTACTACCTGGGTGACGATATCTATTCTCAGTGGACCACTATTGTCAAGACAATACCCAACCCTCTCGGACAGAAGAGGAAAAGATTTGCCCAGGAGCAAGAGAGTGCCAGGAAGGATGTCGAGTGTGCCTTTGGTGTTTTGCAATCTCGATGGGGCATCATTCTGTATCCTACTAATACCTGGAGCATGCAGAAACTGTGGGAGGTGATGACTGCTTGTGTGATCATGCACAATATGATCGTAGAAGACGAACGTCTGGAACTCTGTACAATCAAGGGTTTCATTTTCAGGGTGAGAATGTTGTGCCTGAGCATGGGGTAGCGGCAACATTTGAACAGTACACCCAATTTCATGAAGACATGCATGATTGGGAAACTCACGTGCAGCTGCAAAATAATTTGGTTGAGCATATGTGGACTCATGTTGGCAACCAATAGATGTATCTTCTTTTATTCGGCTGCAAAACTATGTGAAACATTTTTATTTGTATCCGGCATGTAAAACTATAATATTTTTATTCGGTAAAACTATGTTATTTGACAATATACTTGAATGCAAATCAATGTAAATATTGGGCGGCCATCACGCCAAGACATATGGGTAACGTTGACGCATTGCCGACCCAAATCTAAAGAAGTCATGGACGTAGTAGGCCAAACGGACAAAAGGCGGACGAAATTGCCGTCCGTTTAGGTCGGCCCGTTGGAGTTGCTCTAAATGTTGCCAAAAAAGTAAAGGACTCGATATAGACTTCTTGCAAATTTGAGGGACCCAAAACATACTTTTCTAAATAAAAAAAATCACGCGTCTCTACTCCTACCACTTCTTTCCTCGTGAATCCGGGTGTCGCAAGATGGTCCCCCTTCCTGCTCTAGGCCTGCTCTAGGCCATCACATTGCTATTCTTTCCCGGTACCCCAACTCACTCGCCCTCGTCCTCACGCCACGACGATACGCTTCCTCCCCATCTTGGATGTCGTCGTCTTTACCTTTTGCAGGCAGCACGCCGTTGGTTCTTTGTGGTCACAACAGCGATGAGTTCATCATATTTAAGTTAAATAATTTAACCACTCATGTCCATGCTCAATGCCGAGTTACTTACTGAGAAGTCACAAATGGATGAAAATCAATACTATGCCTCGCCACAATCACTGGATCACAAGCAAGGATTCGTCGGTGCTCTATTTCCATGCGGAACATGCCTGCATTTTTCTTATGCGTACACAGGCGTACATATAAATATCTCTTGTGCAGACAAAACACTATTCGAGGACTATAGAATATAACTAGCCTCTGCTGCCACTCGACAATGACTTAAACACCAAAGGTCAAGGGCACGTACAAGTACAACAACACAGCAAGGAAAATACAGAGGCAGATCTGCCGACGTCGGCGCGGAGCACGCCACCTTTCATGGATCCCTTCGGTCCATTTCGTGTCGATTTCCTACGGACACACAGCAACAGTACATGACATGAGCACGCAAAAAAGCAACACCTCGCGAGACAGATCACGGGTCAGCCGCACACCGCCTTGAGGATCCTCTTGGCCTCCACCTCCCCGTGCCTCAGCGCGGCCAGCCGGCACGACTGCTCCGTGAGCAGCTTCTGCATCGACGGCGTCTCGCTGGGCACGATGGCGAAGCTGTCGTGGTACTCCTCCATGTCCTCGGCGGCGAGCTGCCACACTATCGCGCCGGCGCCGGCGCCGCCCCTCTTGGCCGACTCGTGGACGATGTCGTACACCGACTTGTAGAAGGCGTCGCGCTGCGACTGCTCGAACCCCTTGACCAAGTGCGACAGCCCGAACTCCGTCAGCACCACGGGCTTGCCGCCCAGCTCCGCGTCGCCGTCCTCGAAGTGGGAGCTCACCCACTGCGTCACGAACTTCAGCTTCTCTTCCAGATCCGCGTGCAGCAGCCTGCAATTCAGCTGGAGTCTCATCCAACAAATTCAGAGTACTCGTAGTAGCCAATTTGTTGATGGGGATGGTTACCAGGTGTCCGGGTAAAGGTGGACGGAGGCGAAGTCGATGTCGGAGATCTTGGAGTTGCGGATGAAGTCGAGGCCGTAGTTGTTGAACCAGTGCCCCGGATTCACGCTCAGCTTCTCCGGCGGGCTCGTCGGGCCGTAGAACCCCTCCGTGCCGACGGTCAGCAGGTGCCGACGGTCGATCGATTTCACGTACCCCGCCATCTCCTCGATCCAGCGCTGCCCCCATCACACAACCAAATCAGAAAATGTCTTACAAGTATTTGATCGTAGTTACATCTATCAAATTCGCACGGTGGACGCAGAGCGGCACTAAATGTGATAGGTAGCCCATGGGTAGCATCGATGGACTCACCTGCAGAGTGTTACCGGACGGATCGGTGATGCATCTGGGCTCGTTCATCAGCTCCCACGCCAAGATGGTAGGGTCGTCCTTGTACTGCACCCCCGTCAAGTGGTTCGTCCTCGTCAACAATGCCTGCACCGAAACAAAAGTAAAAGTATGCAACTTTAACCACTGTAAAATTGCCACCGACACTTTTTTCTCCGTTAATGGGATGCTAAAAACATATAAGAAATCAGGTAGCTAGACATCTATGCTCTGGGCACGATGCTGCAACTAGTCAGTTTACCTTGAGGTAGACTTTGAAGTAGTCGCGGATGGCGGGATCGAAGAAGAAGGAGTCGTTGGAGGCGGTGAGGCCGACGCCTTCGTCCCACGCCCACCGCACGTACTGCGTCTTCCCGCCGTACGCCTCCAGGTTGTTGGCTAGGCTGAGGACGAGCCGCACGCCGTGCCGCCGGGCCTCCACGACCACCATGTCCAGCGCCCTGAAGACGCGCTCGTCGAAGTGTCCCGGGGAGAGCTGGAGCGCGTTGTAGGCGCCGTCGTTGAAGGCCCAGGTGCGGCACACCGTGAGGCCCATCCCGGTGGCGGCGCGGAACATGTCGGACACGCGGTGGCGGCTGGCCGGCTCCACCGCCTGGTCCATGAGCCAGTACGAGTTCCACCCGTTGATGTAGAATGGGCGGCCGTCCAGGAAGAGCTGCGCGCCGCGCCGCTCCACGAACGGCAGGGACGCGTCGTGGGAGTGCTGGGACGCGCCGGGGGACGGGATGAGGCCGGGGAAGCGGAGGTCCACCTCGCCGAGGAGGGAGAAGTAGAAGACGGCCACCAGGGAGGCCAGGCCGAGGATGTGGTACACGAACAGGCCGTTGCACGCCGCCATTGTTTGCTGCCGGTGGGGTGGGTGTTCTTGGGGAGCTTTTGCGGTGCTGCTGCTAGAGGAGCGCCATTCCGAGTGGGGGATGGAGCCTCTACTTCTAGAAGGAGGCGGGAGTGAAGTAGGAGTGGACTAGTGGGATGGGAGGCAGCGGCGGTGAGGCGTGAAGCAGGAGGGGGGCCTGCACACTGTGACACTGGTGGTGGTAGCTTTGCCCGAGGTAAACAGTTATATTCCCCGAGGAGTGGGGTTGAAGGCTAGTGCTGGAGAGCAGCGTTGCAAAGACCGGGCTGCATGAAGCTCGTTTTGCAAAAAAAAATCAAAATATATTTAAAAGTTTCAAAAAATGCCAAATTTTTTTGCGCAAACTTATGTATAAATTTTCAGTAACTAATTTGATCATTTGCATGCTACACAAAAATGACAAATATCTGACACAAATACAACAAAGAAAAAGCATATTTCAATCTGTGTATTTGTCTTTTTTGTATACATCACATATGAATACATACGTTTTTGAAAATTTGTACACGTATACTTCAAGTATATGTCTACATGAAAACATTTTTTTCAGATTTTTTTGAGTTAAGAAAAAGGTATTTTGGCTGGGAAATGTATATAGAGCTCAGTGGAGCTCGGCCTCTGCAGCCACTTTTCGGCTAGTGCTGCTCCTTTGCTTATAGGACCTTCATAGAATTCTAACTGAGATTTACTCCTGTCCAACTTGCCCTCTTCATTAGGGCAACTCCACCACGGTCACTGAATCACCTGCAAATATTTGGACCAGACGGTACGGACACTTTTCGACGGTCATCAATTTCATCCGGACAAAACCGGACGTCGAAATCCAGCAAATTGCAACTAAAGAAGCGTTGAGCATCTCTAAGAGCAACTCCAATAGGGCGACTCATTCCGTCCGCCCGCGTCGGGTTAGTCGGCGCGGACAAAAGTGGCGGCCAATGCGCCAACACAAACAGACGTGCGTCCGTTTTTCACCCGCGGGTGACCCATTCCCGGCCCAATTTTGAGTCGGATTTGCGTCGGCGCGGACACGAGAAGGATGCGCGCGCGCCTTCTACTCTCCCTGGGCCTGCCGGTCGGTGGCAGCCACCACCATTTCCCCCCATTTTTCCCAAAAACACTCCCGCCCGCGCGCGCTTCCGCTCCCAACCAGCCATGGAGGACGCCATCGACCTCAACCTCGGCCTTGCCGCCGCTCGCCTCCCTCGCCTCGTCCGGCGCCCCGCTTCTCCGGAAAGGCAAGCCTCGTGCCCCGCGCAAGACCGCCGCCGCAACCAAGCCGAAGAAGGCGCCGACGCCCGAACAGCGGGCAAGGTAGTCGGCCAACAAGAAGGGCCGGAGGCACGCCACGTACGCGAGGGATGAGGCCGCCGCCGTCGCCGCCGTGCAGCAGGAGTTCACAAACGCCCGTTGTCGGTGTCAAAACCGGCGGATCTCGGGTAGAGGGTCCCGAACTGTGCGTCTAGGATCGATGGTAACAGGAGACGGGGGACACGATATTTACCCAGGTTCGGGCCCTCTCTATGGAGGTAATACCATACTTCCTGCTTGATTGATCTTGATGAATATGGATGTTACAAGAGTTGATCTACCACGAGATCGTAATGGCTAAACCCTAGAAGTCTAGCCTATGTGATATGGTAATGAGTATCCGCCTATCCGGACTACGCTCTCTGGTTTATATAGACACCGGAGAGATCTAGGGTTACAGGGGGTCGGTTACATAAGAAGGAATCTTCGGTCGCCATGCTTGCCTTCCACGCCAAGTAGAGTCCAATCCGGACACAGGTACAGTCTTCGGCCTTCATGTCTTCACAGACCATCAGTCCGGCCCATGGATAACAGGCCGGACGCCCGAGGACCCCTTAGTCCAGGACTCCCTCAGTAGCCCCTGAACCTGGCCTCAATGACGAGGAGTCCGGCACGCAGATTGTCTTCGGCATTGCAAGGCGGGTTCCCCTTTCCGAACTCCAAGATAGTCTTCGGACGCGATGATAGTATCCAGACCTGCCACATACACACCATTCATAACCGCAGAGAGAATATATATTTTTTACACGAGTTCTATCCGCTGACAGCTTTTTACAACACAACATCACGTCTGCCCGGTCATAATTTCGAACCGTTTTCGTCTGTCGCTCCATGTTCCGAGACGCGGTTGCCATCGGCGCGTCTTGTCGAAGCAGAGATCGTGTCCCCTCATTGCGGGATTCTCATCAATGCGGGCATGGGTAACCCAACCGTGCCATTTATACGGCCCTTGGGGATAGGCGAATCTTAAGGCGAGTGAGGAGGCGTTTAATATTTGATGCCTTTATAAGGGGATAAGGACTCTCTCTTCCTCTCTCACGCCTTCTCTCTGTCTCCGTTTTTCCAATCTCGAGCTCCAGCGCCCAAGTACTCATCTCCTTTCCACTCAAGCAATCATGTCCGGATCCGGAGGCCAGGGCAAGTGGATGGTCTCCTCCGTCAGGGAGGAGGACATTACCGAGCTTCGGGCAGCCGGGTATTTGGCAAAGGAGATCGACCACCGACTGCCGGCCGAGGGACAGGTCGTCCCCACGCCGAAGCCAACTGAGAGGGTAGTATTCATCCCCCATTTCTTCCGCGGGCTAGCGTTTCCACTCCACCCTTTCATCCGCGGGCTGATGTATTATTACGGGATAGATTTCCATGATCTGTCCCCGAATTCCTTCCTCAACATCTCGGCGTTTATCGTCGTGTGTGAGGCCTTTCTCCGCATCCAACCCTACTTCGGGCTGTGGCTCAAAGTCATCAACGTGAAGCCGAAGGTGGTGGATGGCCAGCATGCGGAGTGCGGGGGAGCCATGGTGAGCAAGCTATCCAACGTGTCCTGGCCCAAAGGCACTTTTATGGAGACCGTAAAGGAGTGGTAGAAGCAGTGGTTCTACATCACAGAACCTCACGGCACCACTTGGGCCGCAGCTGTCGTATTCCGCTCCGGTGCTCCCATGCGACTCACCTCCTGGGTCGAGAAGTGTCCGGACTGGTGTTCACCTGACGAGTTGATAGCGCTGCAGACGCATGTCCAAAGCATGGTAACCAAGAATGTCAAGCTTGTTGACGTAATCCAGGTGATGCTGGTTCGCCGGATTCTTCCGTGCCAGCGCCGAAGCCGCCCTCTGTGGGAGTTCAATTTGAAGAAGCACCAGACCTTGATAAGGCTCTTCGAGACTACTAATGAAGGCGCGTGGAAGATGATCTTTAAGGGCAACGAGAAGCCATCGGCCACGGACTCAGACCGTGGTCACATTGTAAATACCCCGCCAGCGCGGTATGTTATTTCTGACGCATCCCCAACTTAATTTCCTCGAGGACGATGTCTGAGCTTTTATTATTGCTATTTCAGGACTGGATGGAGAGGACGAAGTGGATCAAGTGTCCGGCTCCGCTGCCAGAAGAACCGATCATCCCGCGTCTAGCGAAGATGCTGGTGCCGGCGCCGTATAAGGCGCCGGAGAAGAAGGCCAATAAGAAGGCTAAGGGGGGCAAGAGTGGCCCCCGTCGCAAAGGCACTTCAGACGTGATGCCCGAAGACGACGAAGCCCATTCCTCTGTCCCTGAGGACAATGACGAGGAAGAGGAGGAGGAGGAGGAAAACAACCCTTCCCCCGAGGAGAAGAAGAAAAAGAGGGCGGCTCCGACGCATCTGGAGGCGGAAACGCCCAAGAAGGGGAAGGGCGTCCCAGCGGTCAACACCGCGTGGGACGTTGACAGCAGTCTGGAACGACGCCCCCGCACAAAGCCCCCGGTTGCATCGTAAGTGACATGGATCGCTCATGCGCGCATCCAGCCCTTTCTCTTTATTATCTTGACACGGTTAACTGTACCACCGCAGTCCGGCCCGCGACCTTATCCAGCGATCCTCATCTGGAGGTTCGTTGGCTTCGTCGGAGATGGCGAGCATGTCGCCACCGCCCGCTTATTCCCCCGGGGCGAGGGACGACACCGAAATGTTGTCCCGTAGGACCGCTCCGAACCGGGTAGGAGCCCAGGACGCTGTCCAGGAGGCACCATAAGGCAAGACCTCCACTGCCGGACACGCAGGGGAGCCGATCCCCATGAAGATTGGCGAAGAGGGCCGCATCCAGTTCGGCCCTCAGCCAAATACGATTCCAGGAACCCAGATGGCTCCGGAGTCGGGCGAGCAGCCCCCTTTGAAGGAGGGTGGTGCGCCGCTTCCACCGGTGGCCCCTGTCCATCCAGGGACGTCGGATAACCTGATGGAGGCGCTACGAGGCGCCTCCGTTATGGACGAGCACCGTGGCCTTATGGGTGCGGTGATCGAGAAGGTTCAGTCCGCCAAGAGTGGACTGAACGAATCTCATGACAACATGTTGATGTGTTTCAAGGTAAGTGACATAAAAAGAAAAAAACCATGTAGTCAAGAGTCTTCGAGACACCGTCCGTGTTCAAGTAGAAGAACCGGACAGAGGATCAATCTTCTATTGTAGGAGACTAATGTAATATGTATGCATAAGCAGGCGTCGTTGTTGGCCGCAACCTCGCATGCTGCCGAAGTCTCTGAATTGAGGCAGAGGCTGGAGCGGACCGAGAACGAGCTCGGCGAGGTTAGGTTCGGCTCCAGGAGAAGCAGGGTGAGTAACGACTTGCTATGTGCTCGAAAAGCGTAGGCGCTGTATATTGACTGTAATGTCGTAATATGTGCAGGAGCCGTGAACGAGGTCGAGGCCCTGAGGAAGGCCATGGGCGTGGCCGAGGAGAAGGTTATCCAGCAGCAAGCCGCCCATAAGAAGCTCAAGGCCCGGGTCAAAGAAATCCAGCAGGAGCTCCAGGATGCGGTGAAAAATGTGAGACCTTGGAGCATGATGCGAAGGAGGGGGTTCGACAGAAAAGCTATTCTGGTCACAATATGTGGCGCCAGAACCTCCCGTGTCCGTCGCCGATCAGCTGAAATAGCTGGTGGAGCTGCATAGGGTGGCCGAACTAGCCATGCAGGATTTGATCATCCGACTATGGCCAGCCGAAGCTATACCTGGCAGCTACTTCAGACTCGTGAGGCAGATGGTGAACGCCTGTACTCGGCTGGACGTCGTCAAGCGCTCTGCCTGTATTGAAGGTGCCCGCATGGCCTTTGCCCATTGCAAAATGTGGTGGGCAAAGATGAACGTCGTTGAAGTCGCAAGAGGGCCGCCGGAGGGCAAGGAGCACCACACACCCGAGCGATATTGTGCGGATGTCATCGAAGGGTCTCGACTTGCAGCAGCTGAGTGCGGGCAGGACATTATTTTGAATGAAAACATTTGTATTGCCTTTGCCTTGTATTATGAAAACAAAGCATGTTTTGTAATGTAATTTGGTTATGCTTTGAATTGTTTCCTCCTGTGCGGCCGTGTTGTATGTAATCTGAGGGTTGGCCAGTCGTCGGCTTCTGCCCTCATGTAGGTAGTACGGAGGTGTTCGGGATGGAATCTAAACAATCTTGATCCAATTATATGGTCCTTGAAGGATTTGTTTAGCGCAACGAACAAGGCAATCAGACTATACGGATTAAACGCCCTCTCACTTAGCCATAGGAGTTTTATAATAAAGCATGGGCGCAGCCCCTGGTTTAAACCAGAGTGCTGTCAGCATCTGATTGGGAAGTGCCGATCCTTCGCATAACGTTGGAAAAATCTCCAACGATTTTGTAACCCTCGAATAGCAGACCGGCTATCGTTGTATCATGACAGTCAGTTTTCGGCTTTCTCTACTGAGGTGCTCATCCGGTCAAGGTCAGGGCACAATCGCGGTAGTTCTCCCTTTACTACCCTAGCCGATAGAACGGAACGTAGGGTAGCAAGCACAGGAGCCGGGCAACCCAACTATTGACCAAAGACATGATTCTGAGCCAATGCATATAATGCTAAATTCAGGGTGCCGAACTTATCTATAAGAAGTGTTCGGACTTTGCCGTCGTATTGTGGGGTGATAAGTAGTCCGTGGCGAATATGAAACGTACAAAAGAGTACCGATGCAGCCGATATGCAGATCGAAATAAAATGAAGTAAGAAACGAAAACCACAGAAACTGGGCCACGAACCATTTTTATTATAACTGGATGGATACGTCAAGGTGTATCTTGTACAAATGGTGCGATAAGTATCCGGGCTATTTAACATGCCAGAATCGATAGGGCGCAGCGTGCGGGTCCTGAGAAATATAGGTACCATCAAGAAGAACGTATAGAGGTTACCCTACACACCTGTGCTGCTTGCCTCCTTTGTATGCCGATCCTTCAAAGGGACTGGTGATCAGGCCCGTGGGAAAAGGAACCTGTAACAAAAAGAAAAAGGTGAAAGTATGTGTGTCTGGGATCGGTCTAGCCGAACTGTAGATCCCGGGTTAGCTTGTGCCTCCGTCGATGTCCATGGGATTTTTAGTGCGTAATTATGTACGCGTGGTGCGAATGCCACTACTTCATCGGGACTGGGATGGAGGCCGAATTGCTAATCGAGCTCTTGACGAGCCGCGCTGTCCTGCTGCAGTGTAGTCCGGAACCTCTTAATGATGTCCAGGGGTTCGACAACCGTACTATGGTGCTGCTTGAGAAGGCCACTCTGTACCTCTGCTGCTAGGGCGGCGGTGTGCTCCTCTGTTCGGAGGGAGTGTTCCGTATTGCCATTGATTGTTATGACGCCGCGTGGACCGGGCATCTTGAGCTTGAGATAAGCATAGTGTGGCACTGCGTTGAATCTAGCAAACGCGGTTCGTCCGTCAAAGGCGTGGTAGCCATGCGGAAGGGGATGATATCAAAGATTAACTCTTTGCTTCGAAGTTGTCCGGAGAACCAAGACCACCTCCAACAGTGATTGAGCCCGTCATGGTGGCCTCTACACCTAGTATGACTCCTTTAAAGGTAGTCTTTGTTGGTTTGATTCGTGAGGGGTTAATTCCCATCTTCCGCACTTGTCCTGATAGAGCAGGTTGAGGCTGCTACCACCATCCCTCATGACTCGTGTTAGGTGAAACCCGTCAATAATTGGGTCAAGGACTAGTGCGGCTGAACCGCCGTGGCGGATAATAGTTGGGTGATTGATACGTCCATTTTGCATCATGCTTTTATATCGATATTTATCGCATTATGGGCTATTATTTCACGTTATGTCACAATACTTATGGCTATTCTATCTTATTTTACAAGGTTTACATGAAGAGGGAGAATGCCGGTAGTTGGAATTCTGGGCTGGAAAAAGGAGCAAATATTGAAGGACTATTCCGTGCAACTCCAAAAGTCCTGAAACTCCATGGAATACCTTAAAATAAATAAAGAAAAATCGTTGCCAAAGATGAAGGCCAGGGGGCCCACACCCTGCTCACGAGGGTGGGGGGCGCGCCCTCCCCCATGGGCGCGCCCCCTACCTCGTGGCCCCCTGGTGGCTCTCCGATGCCCATCTTCTCCTATATGAAGTCTTTCGATGAGAAAAAAAATCAGAGGCAACCTTTCGGGACGAGACTCCGCCGCCACGAGGCGGAACCAATCTAGGGCTCCGGCAGAGCTGTGCTGCCGGGGACACTTCCCTCCGGGAGGGGGAAATCATCGCCATCATCATCACCAACGCTCCTCTCATTGGGAGAGGGCAATCTCCATCAACATCTTCACCAACACCGTCTCATCTCCAAACCCTAGTTCATCTCTTGTATCCAATTCTTGTCTCCAAGTCCGGGATTGGTGCTAGTAGGTTGCTAGTAGTGTTGATTACTCCTTGTAGTTGATGCTAGTTGGTTTACTTGGTGGAAGATCATATGTTCAGATCCTTTATGAATATTATTACCCCTCTGATTATGAACATGAATATGATTTGTGAGTAGTTACGTTTGTTCCTGAGGACAAGGGAGAAGTCTTGCTATTACTAGTCATGTGAATTTGGTATTCGTTCAATATTTTGATAAGATGTATGTTGTCTAACCTCTAGTGGTGTTATGTGAACGTCGACTACATAACACTTCACCATTATTTGTGGGTGTTATGTGAACGTCGACTACATAACACTTCACCATTATTTGTGCCTAGAGGAAGGCATTGGGAAGTAATAAGTAGATGATGGGTTGCTATAGTGACAGAAGCTTAAACCCTAGTTTATGCGTTGCTTCGTAAGGGGCTGATTTGGATCCATATGTTTCATGCTATGGTTAGGTTTACCTTAATACTTTTGTTGTAGTTGCGGATGCTTGCAATAGAGGTTAATCATAAGTGGGATGTTTGTTCAAGTAAGAACAACAGCCAAGCACCGGTCCACCCACATATCAAATTATCAAGGTACCGAACGCGAACCATATGAACGTGATGAAAACAAGCTTGACGATATTCCCATGTGTCCTCGAGAGCGCTTTTCCTATTATAAGAGTTTGTTCCGGCTTGTCCTTTGCTACAAAAAGGATTGGGCCACCTTGCTGCACCTTATTTACCTTTGTTACTTGTTGCTCGTTACAATTTATCTTATCACAAAACTATATGTTACCACTTATTTCAAAGATTTGCAGAGAACACCTTGCTGAAAACCGCTTGTCATTTCCTTCTGCTCCTCTTTTGGTTCGACACTCTTACTTATCGAAAGGACTACGATAGATCCCCTATACTTGTGGGTCATCAAGACTCTTTTCTGGCGCCATTGCCGGAGTGAAGCGCCTTTGGTAGGTGGAATTTGGTAAGGAAAAATTTATTTAGTGTGCTGAAATTTTCGTCACTTGTTACTATGGAAAGTAATTGTCTCGAGGGGCTTGTTCGGTATCTTCACCCCGTCCAGTAGAGCAAAGAGTTGCTCCTCAACCTACTCAACCTACTGAACCTATTGAAAATGGAACTTCTTTTGAATTTCCTTCGGGTATGATGGAAAAACTGCTAGCTAATCCTTTTACAGAAGATGGAACAAAGCACCCTGATGAGCACTTAATATATGTGGATGAAATTTGTGGATTATTTAAGCTTGCAGGTGTACCCGATGATGTTGTTAAGAAGAAGCCTTTTCCTTTATCTTTGAATGAAGACGCATTGACATGGTATAGGCTATGTGATACGAGATCATGGAACTATAAAAGATTGAAATTGGAATTTCATCAAAAGTATTACCCTATGCATCTTGTTCATCG
This sequence comes from Aegilops bicornis, assembly GCA_021605145.1. Classification (NCBI taxonomy): domain Eukaryota; kingdom Viridiplantae; phylum Streptophyta; class Magnoliopsida; order Poales; family Poaceae; genus Aegilops; species Aegilops bicornis. The sequence goes on along the minus strand of CM038671.1, from coordinate 535,393,109 downwards.
TGATCGCAATTATATATATAATTTTTGGCCTCACGAAGGAGAAAGCGTCGCTCAAGCTTGGGGGAGGCTTAAATCAATGTTATATTCATGCCCCAATCATGAGCTCCCAAAAGTGACAATTCTTCAGAATTTTTATGCTCGGCTTTTCGATAACAATGCACCATGCTCGATACTTCTCGTCGGGCTCTTTTATGATGAAGACTATTGAATTCAAATGGAATTTATTGGATAGAATTAAACGCAATTATGAAGATTGGGACCTCGACGAAGGTCGGAGTCGTATGACGCCTAAGTTTGATTGTGTTAAATCTTTTATGGATACCGATATTTTCCGTAAGTTTAGCACTAAATATGGACTTGACTCTGAGATAGTAGCTTCTTTCTGTGAATCTTTTGCTACTTATGTTGATCTCCCTAAGGAGAAGTGGTTTAAGTATCATCCTCCCATAGAAGTAAAAGTAGCTGCACCTATTAAAGTTGAAGAAAAGACTGTCACTTATAATGATCCTATTGTTCCTACCTCTTATGTTGAGAAACCACCTTTCCTCGTTAGAGTAAAGGATCATGCTAAAGCTTCAATCAAGTTCGTAAAAGCAATATTAGAACTCATACACCTCCTGAGCAAGTCAAAGTAGAACCTAATATTGCTATTGTTAAAGATCTCTTGTCTGATAATATTAATGGGCATGGCATTCAATTCTCTGGTGAAACTGCTAGAATTGCTAAACCCTGTGCTAAAGATAAACATAGACCTGTGGTAGGCGTGCCTGTTATTTCTGTTAAAATAGGAGATCATTGTTATCATGGCTTATGTGATATGGGCGCTAGTGCTAGTGCAATACCCATTGAATTATACAAAGAAATTATGCATGATATTGCACCTATTGAGTTAGCAGAAATTGATGTCACAATTAAGCTTGCCAATAGAGATACTATTTCACCAGTGGGAATTGTTAGAGATGTTGAAGTCTTGTGTGGGAAACCCAAATATCCCGTTGATTTTCTTGTTCTTGGTTCTCCACAAGATAGCTTTTGTCCCATTATATTTGGTAGACCCTTCTTGAATACTGTCAATGCTAAGATAGACTGCAAAAAGAATGTTGTTACTATTGGCTTGGATGATATGGTTCATGAGTTTAATTTCTCTAAATTCAGTAAACAACATCATGAGGAAGAATTGCCTAGTAAAGATGAAATTATTGGTCTTGCTTCTATTGCCGTACCTCCTAGTGATCCTTTAGAACACTATTTGCTAGACCATGAAAATGATATGTTCATGAATGAAAGAAGGGAAATAGATGAAGTATTCTTTAAACAGGAACCTATTCTGCAACACAATTTGCGTGTTGAAATCCTTGGGGATCCTCCTCCACCCAAGGGTGATCCCGTGTTTGAGCTTAAACCGTTGCCTATCTTAAATATGCTTATCTTGATGAAAAGAAAATATATCCTGTTATTATTAGTGCTAACCTTTCAGAGCATGAAGAAGAAAGATTATTGAAAACTCTGAAAAAGCACCGTGCCGCTATTGGATATACTCTGGATGATCTTAAGGGCATTAGCCCGACTCTATGTCAACATAAAATAAAATTGGAAGCGGATGCCAAACCAGTTCGTGATCCTCAACGACGTTTGAATCCTAAAATGAAAGAAGTGGTAAGAAAGGAAATACTCAAGCTTCTGGAGGCAGGTATAATTTATCCCGTTGCTGATAGTCAGTGGGTAAGTCATGTCCGTTGTGTCCCTAAGAAGGGAGGTATTACTGTTGTCCCTAATGATAAAGATGAATTAATTCCGCAAAGAATTATCACAGGTTATAGGATGGTAATTGATTTCCACAAACTAAATAAAGCTACTAAGAAAGATCATTACCCCTTACCTTTTATTGATCAAATGCTAGAAAGATTATGCAAACATACACATTATTGCTTTCTAGATGGTTATTCTGGTTTCTCTCAAATACCTATGTCACTAAAGATCAATCAAAGACTACTTTTACATGCCCTTTTGGTACTTTTGCTTATAGACGTATGCCTTTTGGCTTATGTAATGCACCTGCTACCTTTCAAAGATGCATGATGGCTATATTCTCTGACTTTTGTGAAAAGATTTGTGAGGTTTTCATGGACGACTTTTCCGTCTATGGTTCCTCTTTTGACGATTGCTTGAGCAATCTTGATCAAGTTTTGCAGAGATGCGAAGAAACTAATCTTGTCTTGAATTGGGAAAAGTGCCATTTTATGGTTAATGAAGGTATTGTCTTGCGGCACAAAGTTTCTGAAAGAGGTATTGAATTTGATAAAGCCAATGTTGATGCTATTGAAAAGATGCCATGTCCCAAGGACATCAAAGGTATAAGAAGTTTCCTTGGTCATGCTGGATTTTATAGGAGGTTCATTAAGGACTTCTCAAAAATTTCTCGGCCTCTGACTAATTTATTACAAAAAGATGTACCATTTGTCTTTGATGATGATTGTGTAGAAGCATTTGAAATACTTAAGAAAGCATTAGTCTCTCGCACCTATTGTTCAGCCACCGATTGAATTTACCCTTTGAAATTATGTGTGATGCTAGTGATTATGCTGCAGGTGCTGTTCTAGGGCAAATAGTTGATAAGAAATTGAATGTTATCCATTATGCTAGTAAGACTCTAGACAATGCTCAAAGAAATTATGCTACTACCGAAAAGGAACTCTTAGCAGTTGTATTTGCTTGTGATAAATTCAGACCCTATATTGTTGACTCTAAAGTAACTATTCACACAGATCATGCTGCTATTAAATATCTTATGGAAAAGAAAGATGCAAAACCTAGACTTATTAGATGGGTTCTCTTGCTGCAACAATTTGATTTGCATATTGTTGATAGAAAAGGAGCTGAGAATCCCGTTGCGCATAATTTATCTAGGTTAGAGAATGTTCTTGATGACCCACTACCTATTGATGATAGCTTTCCTGATGAACAATTAAATGTCATAAGCACTTCTCGTAGCAGTCCATGGTATGCTGATTATGCTAATTATATTGTTGCTAAGTTTATACCACCTAGCTTCACATACCAACAAAAGAAAAAGTTCTTCTATGACTTGCGACATTACTTTTGGGATGATCCACATCTTTATAAAGAAGGGGTAGATGGTGTTATTAGATGTTGTGTACCTGAGCATGAACAGGAACAGATCCTACGTAAGTGTCACTCCGAAGCTTATGGAGGACACCACGCTGGAGATAGAACTGCACATAAGGTATTACAATCCGGATTTTATTGGCCTACTCTCTTCAAGGATGCCCGTAAGTTTGTTTTGTCTTGCGATGAATGTCAAAGAATTGGTAATATTAGTAGACGTCAAGAAATGCATAAGAATTATTCACTTGTTATTGAACCATTTGATGTCTGGGGCTTTAATTATATGGGACATTTTCCTGCCTCTAATGGATATACACATATTTTAGTTGCTGTTGATTACGTTACTAAGTGGGTAGAAGCTATTCCAACTAGTAGTGCTGATCATAACACTTCTATTAAAATGCTTAAGGAAGTTATTTTTCCGAGGTTTGGAGTCCCTAGATATTTGATGACTGATGGTGGTTCGCGTTTTATTCATGGCGCTTTCCGTAAAATGCTTGCTAAATATGATGTTAATCATAGAATTGCATCTCAATATCACCCGCAGTCTAGTGGTCAGGTAGAATTGAGCAATAGAGAGCTCAAATTAATTTTGCAAAAGACTGTCAAAAGGTCTAGGAAGAATTGGTCCAAGAAACTTGATGATGCATTATGGTCCTATAGAACTGCATATAAAAATCCTATGGGTATGTATCCGTATAAAATGGTTTATGGAAAAGCTTGTCACTTACCTCTCGAACTAGAACATAAGGCATATTGGGCTATTAAAGAGCTCAACTATGATTTCAAACTCGCCGGTGAGAAGAGGTTATTTGATATTAGCTCACTTGATGAATGGAGAACCCTGGCTTATGAAAATGCCAAGTTGTTTAAAGAAAAGGTTAAAAGATGGCATGACAAAAGGATACAAAAGCGTGAGTTTAATGTAGGTGATTATGTATTGCTATACAACTCTCGTTTAAGATTTTTTGCCAGAAAACTTCTCTCTAAATGGGAAGGTCCCTACGTTATCGAGGAGGTCTATCGTTCGGTGCCATAAAATCAACAACCCAGCAGCACAAATGCGAAGGTGGTAAACGGTCAAAGGATCAAACACTATATCTCAGGTAATCCTATAAATGTTGAAACCAATATTATTGAAACCGTAACCCGGAGGAATACATAAGGGACACTTTCCGAATGTTCCGGACTCGAAAAGGAATAGGTATGTGGTACGGTAAGTAAACCGACTCCAAAACAATTTTTAAGGCAATATTTCTCCATTTTGGAATATTTAGAAAAATAGAAAATAAGTAGCAGTCCGGGAGGACACGAGGCCTTCACGAGGGTGGAGGGCGCGCCCTACCCCCCTGGGCGCGCCCCCTACCTCGTGAGCACCTCGTGTGCCCTCCGGACTCCGTTTTCTTGCACGATACATATTTTGGTCGGTAAAAATTCATTATATATTCTCCCGAAGGTTTTGACTCTCGTATCACGCAAATATCTCCTGTTCTTATTTTGAGCTGTTTTCTGTCAGGGTTGTCAAGGCCACGCATCATGCCGTCCCCCTCCTCCGATAATGGTGACAAAGATGCTTGGCTAATGAAGATAGAGCTGAAGAGGGAAGAACCCATGGAGATCAACAAGGATGAAAGGATCAAGGAGGCCACGGAGGACCAAGCTCCGGCAGCAGAAGATACCCTCCAACTTGATCACAACTTTCTCACCCCAACTGAAATCGAAGCTTTCAAGATGATTGAGTTAGATCATATTCAAAACAAGTATCTCACAAGTGAAAATATTTTGTTGAAGGAGCATATTGTTGCACTCAAGGGCATTATCCGCAAGTTGGAGGACCTCTTACGCTCGATGTGTGACTATCCAACACCACCACCTTCGCCAACAACAAAGAAGGAGATATAATCACATGGGTATGGGCACTCCCCTTGGCAACTTCCAAGCTTGGGGGAGGTGCCCCGGTATCGTATCACCATCACAACTCCTATCTTTACCATTTTTCTTAGTTCGATCCTATTAGTAGTATCTTGATTTAGTAGAATAAAGTCATGGCATGATCTAGTTTTGAGTTTTGCTTTATGATCCTTCTTTGTAATCGAGTCCGTGAGCTATATATAATAAAGATTAGTGTTGAGTCAAGGGCTTGAGTATTTTGCCATGATCTTGGGTGATTAGAAGAAAAAGAATAAAAAGAATCAAAGAGTTCATATTGATCTTAGTGAAAGTAATGACTTCACATAGAAAGAGTATGATGATTAAAAGTTGTTGGGAGTTGATAAATATAGCTTTGGTCATCGTTGCAATTAAAAGGAAGTAATAAGGAGAGAGAGGTTTCACATATAGATATATTATCATTGACATCTTTTATGATTGGGAGCACTCATTAAAATATGACATGCTAAAGAGTTGAGGTTGGACAAGGAAGACAACATAATGAGTTATGTTTTCTTACATCTGAGATAAAGTATGTTGTCATGGATCCTCTAACATGTTGATCTTGCCTTTCCCCCTCATGCTAGCCAAATTCTCAGCACCAAGTAGAAATACTACTTGTGCTTCCAAATACCCTTAAACCAGTTTAGCCATGAGAGTCCACCATATCTACCTATGGATTGAGTAAGATCCTTCAAGTAAGTTGTCATCGGTGCAAGCAATAAAAATTGCTCTCTAAATATGCATGACTTAGTAGTGCAGAGAAATAAGCTTTGTACGAACTTCTTGTGGACGCAATAAAAGCGACGGACTGCATAATAAAGGTTCACATACAAGGGGCAATATAAAGTGGCGTTCTTTTGCATTAAGATTTTGTGCATCCAACCATAAAAGCGCATGGCAACCTCTGCTTCCCTCTGCGAAGGGCCTATCTTTTATTATTATCCTATACCTTATCCAAGAGTCGCGGTGATCTTCACCTTTCCCTTTTTATTTTATCCTTTGGCAAGCTCAGCATGTTGGAAAGAACATGATATATATATATATATCTAATTGGATGTAGGGGAGCATGAATTATTATTGTTGACATTACCCTTGAGGTAAAATGTTGTGGGGCAAAACTATAAGCCCCTATCTTTCTATGTGTCCGATTAAAAATCCGTAACCACAAGTATTGCGTGAGTGCTAGCAATTATGAAGGACTAAGTGATAGTTGAGTATGTGGACTTGCTTTTAAGCTCTGACATAGACTCTTTCCGATGTTATGATAAATTGCAATTGCTTCAATGACTAAGGTTATAGTTTTTAGTGCCCAATAAGGTTTCTGATTCATACTTTGGCTCTGTGAAAAGATCATCACTTGAACATAAGTAATCATATGACAAATCTATATATGTTGCTGTTATGAGAATAATCATGATGCTTTCATGTCATTATTCTATTTTTATCGACGCCTCTACCTCTAAACATGAGGACATATTTATTGTTATCGGCTTTTCGCTTGAGGATAAGCGAGGTCTAAGCTTGGGGGAGTTGATACGTCCATTTTGCATCATGCTTTTATATCGATATTTATCGCATTATGGGCTATTATTTCACGTTATGTCACAATACTTATGGCTATTCTCTCTTATCTTACAAGGTTTACATGAAGAGGGAGAATGCCAGCAGCTGGAATTCTGGGCTGGAAAAAGGAGCAAATATTGAAGGACTATACTGTGCAACTCCAAAAGTCCTGAAAGTCCACGGAATACCTTAAAATAAATAAAGAAAAATCGTTGCCAAAGATGAAGGCCAGAGGGGCCACACCTTGCTCATGAGGGTGGGGGGCGCGCCCCCCTACCTCGTGGGCCCCCTGGTGGCTCTCCGATGCCCATCTTCTCCTATATGAAGTCTTTCGATGAGAAAAAAAATCAGAGGCAACCTTTCGGGACGAGACTCCGCCGCCACGAGGCGGAACCAATCTAGGGCTCCGCGGAGCTGTTCTGCCGGGGACTCTTCTCCGGAGGGGGAAACCATCGTCGTCATCATCACCAACACTCCTCTCATCGGGAGAGGGCAATCTCCATCAACATCTTCACCAGCACCATCTCATCTCCAAACCCTAGTTCATCTCTTGTATCCAATTCTTGTCTCCAAGTCCGGAATTGGTGCTAGTAGGTTGCTAGTAGTGTTGATTACTCCTTGTAGTTGATGCTAGTTGGTTTACTTGGTGGAAGATCATATGTTCAGATCCTTTATGCATATTATTACCCCTCTGATTATGAACATGAATATGCTTTGTGAGTAGTTACGTTTGTTCACGAGGACAAGGGAGAAGTCTTGCTATTAGTAGTCATGTGAATTTGGTATTCGTTCGATATTTTGATAAGATGTATGTTGTCTAACCTCTAGTGGTGTTATGTGAACGTCGACTACATAACACTTCACCATTATTTGTGCCTAGAGGAAGGCATTGGGAAGTAATAAGTAGATGATGGGTTGCTAGAGTGATGTAAGCTTAAACCCTAGTTTATGCGTTGCTTCGTAAGGGGCTGATTTGGATCCATATGTTTCATGCTATGGTTAGGTTTACCTTAATACTTTTGTTGTAGTTGCGGATGCTTGCAATAGAGGTTAATCATAAGTGGGATGTTTGTTCAAGTAATAACAGCACCCAAGCACCGGTCCACCCACATATCAAATTATCAAGGTACCGAACGCGAATCATATAAACATGATGAAAACTAGCTTGACGATATTCCCATGTGTCCTCGGGAGCACTTTTCCTATTAAAGAGTTTGTTCCGGCTTGTCCTTTGCTACAAAAAGGATTGGGCCACCTTGCTGCACCTTATTTACCTTTGTAACTTGTTGCTCGTTACAATTTATCTTATCACAAAACTATATGTTACCACTTATTTCAGTACTTGCAGAGAATACCTTGCTGAAAACCGCTCTTCATTTCCTTCTGCTCCTCGTTGGGTTCGACACTCTTACTTATCGAAAGGACTATGATAGATCCCCTATACTTGTGGGTCATCAGTGATCTCGATGATCGAAGGTGACCGGGAACGACGACCACAGATTGAATTTTGGGGCGACTGGCTCTACCGTGTAGACGTCCCTAAGTGCTCGCTTACGCTCCCTTTTGGGGATGTGTGTGGCGTATATCATGTCCACCGTTTTGACTTGATGGGGAAATTTCTTCTGCCCCCCAGTGTTCGGCTGTCGGGGTTCTTCGTCCTCATCCTCACTTTGTGATCCCTTTTCTTTGTTTTCGGCATTTAACTTGCCAGCCTGCTTGAAGACCCAACAATCCCTGTTGATATGATTGGCTTGCTTAGCCGGGGTGCCGTGAATCTGGCACGGACGGTCGAGTATGCGGTCCAGGCTGGAAGGTTCTTCGTTGTTTCTTTTGTAGGGCTTCTTCTGTTGGCCGGACTTGGAGCCATTGAATCCGGCGTTGACTGTGGTGTCATCGGTGTTGTCTCCATTGCTTCGGCGTTTGTGTCTATTGCGCCGGAGCTTGCCTGTGCTGTTCTTGGGCTCAGTGGGGCCTGCCTCGCTGGCTGTGTTTTTGCTACGAGCCAGCCAACTGTCCTCACCCGCGCAGAAGCGGGTCATGAGTGACGTAAGGGCTGCCATAGACTTCGGCTTTTCTTGGCCGAGGTGGCGTGCTAGACATTCGTCACGGATGCTGTGTTTGAAGGCTACTAGGGCCTCGGCATCCGGACAGTCAACGATCTGGTTCTTTTTGGTTAGGAACCTAGTCCAGAATTTTCTGGCTGATTCTCCAGGTTGTTGAACTATGTGGCTTAAGTCGTCGGCGTCCGGTGGCCGGACATAGGTTCCTTGGAAGTTGTCTAGGAAGGATTCTTCCAAGTCCTCCTAGCTGCCGATAGAATTTTCAGGCAGGCTGTTAAGCCAGTGCCGAGCTGGCCCTTTGAGCTTTAGTGGGAGGTATTTAATGGCGTGGAGGTCATCTCCTCGAGCCATATGGATATGGAGAATAAAATCCTCAATTCATACTGCAGGATCGGTTGTGCCGTCGTATGATTTGATATTGATGGGCTTGAACCCCTCGGGGAATTCATGATTCAGTACTTCATCTGTGAAGCAGAGATGGTGTGCGGCGCCTCTATATCGGGCCACGTCGTGGCGTAGCTTTGATGGAGTCCGTCTGCGGTATTCGGCCCGGGCGTGGTTGGGTTTGTCACGTCCGAATAGGTAGCCGTCGTCGTGCCTCGAGGCACGTCCTCGTGATCCATAGATCGATCTTGTATGTCCCGCTCTACCGTACAGGGTCTACTGGAGGTCGTACGTGTGACCCCGAACTCTTCCGTCTTTATTTTTACGGGGCGGTGGGGCAGGCTGCTGTTCGGCCTGAGTTGCCGCTTTATCCCGACCGCGGGGTGGCCGGTCGGCCGCCCTATCTCGACCACGTGGTGGTCGTTCTGCATTACGCGAGGGAGATGTGTGCTCTAGCGCCTCCTCATCGAATTGAGGTAGCAGTCTGCGTTTCGGGTAGCTCTTGGCTGGGCGCTTGAGGCCGTATTCTTTGGCTGTCAGGACATCAGTCCATTTGTCAACGAGCAGATCTTGTTCAGCTTGAAGTTGCTGCTGTTTCTTTTTCAGGCTCCTTGCAGTGGCTATGAGATGAAGCTTAAAGCGCTCCTGCTCCAGAGGATCCTCATGCACGATGAAGTCTTCGTTGCCGAGGCTTGTCTCCTCCTGGGAGGGTGGGCGGTAACTATCGTCCTTCGAGTCATCTTCTATGGCCTGTTCATCAGGGTTATCTTGCCCGTTGTCGTGTTCCTCCTGTTCGGATGCAGCTCTGACAGGGTCTTCATTGTTTTCGGTGTCGCCCGGAGTACTATTTTCTCTGGTGCCAGTGTTGCCATCCTTTGAGCGACGGGGCTTAGAATGGCGTTTGGGCCGCCGACGCTTGGACTGCGTCTCAGAGGGTTTATTCGCATCTGGCTCTTCTTTGTCGTCGCCAGATCCTTTAGGTGTATCAACCATGTACACGTCGTACGAAGAGGTGGCCGTCCAATGTCCGGTGAATGGAGGGTCTTGGCTTTGCTCCTTGTCGGCATCACCGTCCATACCGTCAATGTCTTCGGAGCCATAGTCAAGCACGTCGGTTAAGTCATCGACAGTGGCTATAAAGTGGGTGGCGGGTGGGAAGCAAAGTTCCGCGTCATCCGCCTCTAGCTCTAACCAAACATAGTTCGGCTGTGAGTCTTCCTCCAAGGACAAGTTCTTTAAAGAGTTTAGCACGTCACCAAAAGGTGAGTCTTTGGAAGATACTACGCTGAATTCGAAAATCGATAACCGATCCAGCTCGGTGTCCGCAGGCGTACCTGGTACGGAACGTATAGCCGGAGACGAGTCCGGAGTTCCATTGACGTAAACATTGCATGATGTAGAGTCCGTGTGCGGCTCCAACGTCGCGAACTTTGTGGCCTCGGAGGGCACGGTCTGCTTCGGTTGGCCGTTGCAGCGACAGGAACCATCTCCTGGATGTGATCCGATGACAGCTTTAAGTCATGTTCATCGGAGCGAGGGGGAGCGATTGCCACGGTCTCAAATCCATTGAAGATCAAGTCTCCACGCACATCCGCGACGTAGTTCAAGCTTCCAAATCTGACCTGATGGCCAGGGGCGTAGCTATCGATCTGCTCCAGATGGCCAAGCGAGTTGGCCCGCAGTACGAAGTCGCCGAACACAAAAATATGTCCGGGGAGGAAGGTTCCTCCTTGGACGGCGTCAATATCGATGATTGAAGGGGCCATCGAACCTTTTGTCGATGACACAGTGGAACTCTCAATGAAAGCACCAATGTCGGTGTCAAAACCGGCGGATCTCGGTAGGGGGTCCCGAACTGTGCGTCTAGGATCGATGGTAACAGGAGACGGGGGACACGATGTTTACCTGTGTTCGCCCTCTCTAGGGATGTAATACCCTACTTCCTGCTTGATTGATCTTGATGAATATGAGTGTTACAAGAGTTGATCTACCACGAGATCGTAATGGCTAAACCCTAGAAGTCTAGCCTATGTGAATATGGTAATGAGTATCCGCCTATCCGGACTACGCTCTCTGGTTTATATAGACACCAGAGAGATCTAGGGTTACAGGGGGTCGGTTACATAAGAAGGAGTCTCCGGTCGCCAAGCTTGCCTTCCACGCCAAGTAGAGTCTAATCTGGACACGGGTACAGTCTTCGGCCTTCATGTCTTCACAGCCATCAGTCCGGCCCATTGATAACAGGTCGGACGCCCAAGGACCCCTTAGTCCAGGACTCCCTCACCCGCGTCGCGGCGGCAACGAGGGAGGCGCTCTACATGCTAGGGGTAAACGCTGGCCAGCACATCCTCTTCCAAGCCGCCATCACTGCGGCCAGCACCAGCTCATCGACGTTTCCTCGGATGGTGCTGCCCGACTCACCCCGCGCGCCGACTTGCAACCCGGTCCCCAGCTTCCACATCTACCCGCAGGCCTCCCGCCTCTCCGGGGAGTGCTCGCCCGACGTGAGCGTGGTCGCGCCTTCCACGCCCGCGCCCGCGCCCATCGACCTCAACGCCACCCCGGTGGTCGGTGGCTCGTCATCCGGCGGCACGAGGAAACGCGCGCGGCAGACGCTTGCCGGCGGGCTCCCGGACGCCCGTAACCTGTTTGAGGAAATGTCGTCCGCCGTCGACGAGGACTACATGCAAAACCTCATCTTCGAGGGTGGTGCGCCGGGCACTGGCTACGATCCCAACAAGAAACAAAGCCAGGACGGCCGCGGGGCGTTCACGCCAGCCGCTGGCTATGATCCCGATCAGGCGGCCTTCATGCATGATCAGATCAGCATCGACCTAGATGGCTCCCCCCCCCCCGACCACGAGTTCCCGGACGACTATGGGCTAGAGGAAGAGGACGAGTGCGACATCGAAGTGGAGCCTTTGTTTGAGGACGAGCTTGCCAACCAAGACGCCGGTCCTAAGCCGAAGCGCAAGAGCAAGCGCACGAAGGCGTACACAGCTGCCGAGGACAATCTTCTTTGCACGTGTTGGCGAGACATTGGACAAGACCCAAAGACGGGCGCCGAGCAAAAGCATTCAACCTTTTGGACTCGCGTGCACCGAGAGTTTCATGAGCGCAAGAAGTTTCCACCTTACCAATTTGTGAGCACGCGCGGGTGGGTCTCCATTTCCAAGCGGTGGAGGGTGATCCAACAAGAGTGCAACAAGTTTTGCGCCACCCTTGAGAGCGTCAAGGCCCGCCCCGTGAGCGGCATCGGCATGCAAGACATGGTATGATAGCAAGCAAGCCGCCCTCTTTTGTGTCATCAAGATCATCCTTTTACGTCTTCATTTGCTATCACTTGCCCATATGCTTGCATGGAAACATTTTGTAGGCATTTCAAGCTTTGGAGGCTTTCAAGGTTCAACACAATGGCAAGTGCTTCAACCTCTCCCATTGCTATCAGGTCATCAAGGACGAAGAGAAGTTCAAGGCACAATATGCCGCACTCAAGGCACGTGGGGGGAAGAAAGCCGTGGAGGATGTTGGGGAGGGCGAGCCGGCACGGCCGCGGGGGAAGACCAACTCCAAGAACGAGGACAAGTGAGATGCGACCACCAACGCCTTGATCGCAAGCGTGGACGGCATGATGAATAAGAAGGACTCAAGGGAGGAGGAGTGTCGGCGTTTCAAGGCGGAGCAAATGGATGCTTTCACGGAGATCCAAAGGAGGAGGCTTGATCTTGACGCCGAGAAGCAAGCCAAGATGTTCGAGCTCGAGGCGGAGAAGCAAGCCAAGATGCTAGAGATCGAGGCTGCCAACGCCAAGACCAAGGCGAAAGAAGTGGCTCTTGCGAGCATGATGACCGGGGTGGAGATCATGAAGGTGGATCTCAACACCGTGTCGCCAAGGAAGAGGACGTGGGTCGAGGAGATGCAGGCCGACATGCTCAAGTTTGACTATGAGTGATCTATGGCGGCGAGGTCCATCTTTTTTGTATGCCGGCAGGTGTGCCGGCATGACCACGGGAGCCGCGATGGCGTGGTCGAACTCAAGTCCCACCCTTTTTGTGTCTTGGCATGTGTGCCGGCCGGGCGAAAAGTCTTGTGAGCATGAACTGTGGTGATATTTTCTTAAGCCGGCATTGTATGCCGACGCTGGCATGGTGCCGGCATGAGACATGGCCGCTGGCATGACCGGCCGCGGGCCCTTTTTATTTTAAAAGTTAAATGCGGGCATGAAATGGGTCGACGCGTTGGGCGCACTGCCGACCCAAATACAAAACTGGGCGGACGCTGGGCGGGCGGCCAACCCAAACGGACAAAAAGCAGACAAATGTGTCGTCCGTTTGGGTCGGCCCGTTGGAGTTGCTCTAAACATCTTCAAAGTGTCAAGTTTGCAAAAATCAATCGTCGGGCCAATATGATGGCGCATGGATTGCTAAATTTAGTTTTAATATTTTTTTCTTTGAAATGACAATTATCCTACATTCATTAAGAAAAAAAGTTGCTCAGTTAATTAGGAAAAACCGAACGAAAACCACATTGCCAAGTTAATTATGGAGAACCAGGCGAAAACCATCACCACCTTTGAGCGGCACACCTAAGATACCAAGTGCACACCACTCCAAAGAGGGTCTCGTCAAGGAAGCACACAGACATCATCGTCATCACTCCTCCCTAGAGGCATCATCACCACCCCTAAACCCTGAACAAATGACTCCGACTTTGCTGCAGGCGATCATCGACTCAACCGACACTATAGAGGCTGGGTGAAGATGAATGAAGATCCGCACCAAACTCAACCACCTCTGACCAGACAACGCAACTCCAACTCCGACGAAGAACTATGAAGGACAAAACCAGGCATGGCTACACCATGGAAGATAGCCTAACGGGCCACATGCAGCCAGTCATCATATACCACACGGCCCCACTAACGGTGTCCTGGACTAGGGCGTACCAACCTAGTCGGCCCATGGTCCCTGGGCTGGGCCTGTAGGCTCTCATTCTCCTTCTGGTGGACTCCGGAAGCTACACGCCTGGACGTGATCAAGACTACATCTACCGAAGGCTTGGCGTGTACTCAAGACATCCCCTGCCGCCTCCATGCGTACCCGTGGATGTCGACCATGTAACACTAGATGCCCTACCTGGCGTGTATATAAGCCAGAGGGTTTAGGCTGTCGAGGGGATCCAATCACAATTACATTAACCTAGCCCTAGAGTTAGGTCTCTCCTTACAATCTCGAGGTAGATCAAGCTTGTATTCGATACATCATCATCAATACAATCAAAGCAGGACGTAGGTATTACCTCTTCGAGAGGGCCCAAACTTTGGTAAATATTGCCTCCTTCGTTCCTGTTACCACCAACCTGAGATCCATAACTTGAGACCCCTACCCTGAGGTCTGCCGATTTTACCACCGACATTGGTGCTTTCATTGAGAGTTCTGCTGTGAGATCAAAAAAGGATCGATGGGGTCGTCGGTCAACAGCTCCAACCCTCAGTGCACTAATTCCGTGCTTGAAACCCCCATCGCCGGATCGCACCTTCTCCCTTACGAGCAAGGAGTGATCCATGACCTTTTTCTGCCCCAGTCGAACCCCCCATAGAGGGCGAAGGGCTGAGATACTTTTGGGAGATCGATCCTGACAGTGACCAGCTAGAAACAGCCCACAAGTCTGATCCTCAAATCAGCTCAGCCGATCTGTCAGCTATATGTCCTTCATAGGATAAGAACGTCGGGGCTTCAAGCCCACGGTCCATGGAGATCGAAATTTCTCTCCCACCCACCTCCCACATCGAATATTGGCCCGATAATTTGGGCCCTTCCGATGTCAGGGATATGGCTTATGTGCAATAGCTACCTGAGGAATCGATCAAGCAATTCTGGGCTAGGTTTTTATCCGTAAAAAATGACATACCCGGGTACCGGGACTCAGAAATAATAGCAGCCTCTCAGCGCGGCTGCAAAGATAAAGGTGTCTCGAACGCTCTCACCCTCCGTTGTGTTCAAAAACTCCCAGAGCTACCCGATCTAGTGATGAAATTATGTACCATTGAAGATGCCTGGATGGTCCGAGAAACACAAACAAATTCGATTTGTAACAACAAATTGAAGCATGACAGGCTCACACCTCGTCGCGAACTCCGTTCGCAACGCACATCAGTCAGGCGAACTCGAAAGAAGAAGAAAATCGCTGGTCACTCCAGGATCACTCTCGATGGCTCCTAGATAAGCCATGCTCGATCCACTCCGCTCTGCTAAACACCTGCCCAACCCACAGCCTTCGCGACTGCTGGGTGATGAGGCAAGTAGCTAGGGGAGGCCTAACCCTCTAGACTGGCACACCTAGGCATACAGAGGAGTCCTCGGGTGATGACGAGGTCCTGATGACCTACGAAACCTTTATGAACAATAATCAAAAGAAGCAGGCTCTCCGGGAAGTCAATTCTATCCAGCAGGCAATAGTTCGGGGTGCGTGGATAGACACGTCAATCACCTTTGATCATAAAGATCAGTCGACGTCCACCCCGAGGATATGCCCCGCTGCACTGGTTCTTGACCCAATAGTGGGTGGTTGTCTTCTTCAAAAAGTGCTAATGGACAGAAGCAACACCCTAAACTTTTATATGAAGACACTTTGGACAAGATACAAATCGATAATTCACAAGATCGAATGTAGAGCCATACCACCTTGAAAGGCATAATACCAGGACAAGAGGCACGTGGAAAAATAACCTTGGATGTGGTCTTCAGAACGCCCGATAACTACCGATCCGAACAAGTGATGTTCCATATTGCCCCTTCCAAAAGTGGCCATCATGCCCTCTTGGGCCGCAACGTTTTCTCAAGGTTTCAAGCAATTCCACACTACGGCTACATGAAGCTCAAAATGACGGGCCCAACTGGTATCGTTGCCATATCGAGTAACCCCGATAGAGCACTCAAAGCCGAAAATAAAATGGCATTGCTCGCCCTAGAGTCCCTATACGGAGCCCTCGTGGCCGAGGAATTAACATCACTACGAACCGAAGTCGACCGGGATGATATCATCCTCGACAAGCGATCGAAGTCGAACTCATTCAAGCCGGCCGACGACATAGTCAAATTCCAAGTGCACCCTACTGACCCACCTAAAACAACATCAATTGGGGCAAACCTCGAGCCGGAATTGACGAGGCCCTACACAACTTCCTTAGAGAAAACTGTGATATATTTGCCTGGCATCCCTCGGATATGCCTGATACGTCTCCAACGTATCTACTTTTCCTAACGCTTTTCCTCTTGTTTTGGACTCTAATTTGCATGATTTGAATGAAACTAACCCCGGACTGACGCTGTTTTCAGCAGAACTACCATACTGTTGTTTTTGTGCAGAAATAAAAGTTCTCGGAATGGAACAAAACTTTGTGAGGAATTTTTATATAATATATAAGAATTTATGGAGCCAAGACCTACCGAAGAGGGGCCCCTCGGTGGGCACAACCCACCAGGGCGCGTCCCCCTCTTATGGCGCGCCCAGGTGGGTTGTCCCCACCTGGTGGCCCCGCAGACCCTGATTCCGACACTATAAAATCACATTATTCCAGAAAAAAAGGGGAGAAAGAATTATCACGTTCCATGAGATGGAGCCGCCGACAAGCCCTGTTCTTCCTTGGGAGGGCAGATCTGGAGTCCTTTTGGGGCTCCGGAGAGGGGGATCTTCGTTCTTCATCATCACCAACCCTTCTCCATCACCAATTCCATGATGCTCCCCACCGGGAGTGAGTAATTCCTTCATAGGCTCGCTGGTCGGTGA
Organism: Aegilops bicornis; assembly: GCA_021605145.1. NCBI lineage: Eukaryota > Viridiplantae > Streptophyta > Magnoliopsida > Poales > Poaceae > Aegilops > Aegilops bicornis. The sequence continues at coordinate 535,376,256 of CM038671.1, read as the reverse complement.
GGAGTTGGATGAGATTCATCATGTAATTGAGTTAGTTTTGTTAGGGCCTGATCCCTAGTATCCACTATGTTCTTAGATTGATGTTGCTATGACTTTGCTATGCTTAATGCTTGTCACTTTGGGACCGGGTGCCATGAACTCAGATCTGAATCGTTTATGAATTCATCATTATATCCATGTTTTAGATCCGATCTTGCAAGTTATAGTCACCTACTACGTGTTATGATCCGGCAACCCCGGAGTGACAATAACCGGGCCCACTCCCGGTGATGACCGTAGTTTGAGGAGTTCATGTATTCACCATGTGTTAATGCTTCGTTCCGGTTCTGTATTAAAAGGAGGCCTTAATATCCCTTAGTTTTCAATATGGACCCCGCTGCCACGGGAAGGATAGGACAAAAGATGTCATGCAAGTTCTTTCGATAAGCACGTATGACTATATACGGAATACATGCCTACATTATATTGATGAACTTTAGCTAGTGTCGTATTGCCCTAGGTTATAACTGTCTCATGATGAATATCATCCAACAAGTCACTGATCCAATGCCTACAAATTTTTACCTTATATTGTTCTTGCTAAGTTACTACTGCTATCATCACTGTTACACTTGCTACAAAAATTACTGCTATCACTGTTACCGTTACTATTGCTGTTGCAACTACTATCAAAACTATCATATTACTTTGCTACTGATTACTTGCTGTAGATAATTAATCTCCAGGTGTGCTTGAATTGACAACTCAGCTGCTAATACCTTCAAATATTCTTTGGCTTCCCTTGTGTCGAATCATGGGTTCCAGCAAAACCCTCGAGGTTCGAGCACTGGGGTGCGCATGAAGATCTCCCCCTACCGATCCACGTCCTAGCTTAGCTAAGATCTCAAGGACTAACTCGACGAACTCGCAACACAAACGACACAAGATTATACTGGGTCGGGCCACCGTTGTGGTGTAATACCCTACTCCAGTGTGGTGGTGGTGGATTGCCTCTTGGGCTGAGGATGAACAGTACAAGGGGAAGAACAGCCTCCAGAGGCGAGGTGTTCTTGTGCTTGGTGGGTGTGAGGATGAACTGAATGAGTTCGAGACCAGTTGCCTCCTACTGTGGTGGCTAATCCTATTTATAGAGGCCCTGGGCCTCTCCCCAAATATTGAGCGGGAAGGGAGCCAACAACGGCCAATTTGAAAGGGGACAGCTAGTACAGCTTATCCTGACAAAAGCAGTCTTCGCCTGCAAAAGGCTCTAGTGGTGACGCCGCCTTGTGCTCCATGGTGACCTCCGTCTTGCCATCCTGCTGGTCTTGGTCTCGTTGCACTGATATGGAAACCTTTGCTTGACGCCTCGGTACTCCGCTCCTGCGCTTGCCTCCTTAGCACCAAAGAGGAAACAAGGACACTATGTGCGCTAGCGCCCGCCTGGCGCCCGCCTGGTCTTGATCGTCATGGCTCACGTCATGAGAACCTCGAGAGGTTTGCCTTGCCTTGAGCTCTCCATCCCTCGCGAGCCAACCTGGTGAGGCCGCTCCTGAGGAGGTCTTGTGTCACCCGCCTCGTGAGGCTTGGCCCCTCGTGAGGGTCTTGAGTGCTTGTTGGTGAAGATGGGCCATACGGGCGCGCCCGCAGAGCCACGCCGTGGGCCGCAGGTAGGCAAGTCTGGGGACCCCCGTTCCCAGAACGCCGACAGCAGCCCTCGGGCCCAAGGCGTGCTCGGTCTTGGCTTCGAGGCGAAGCCAAAGGTCAAGTGCGGAGCGCCGCAGGCCCCAATAGCCTGCGGCCTTGGTCGACGCGTGGCGGTTGATTGGACATGGGCGTCTCCGCTTCCCCACGCTGCCTCGGCAACTGCCCAACTTGACAAGTCCATGTGACATGCAAGGAAAAACCATCATTACCTGTGATCGTGGGGGGCGCTGGTTGCCCTTCTCCTGCTATAAATGGGAGGGGCGGAGCCCCCGTCGCTCATCTCTTCCCATTCCGCTTGCTTCTCCCCCTTTGCTCCATCATCGTCACCAATGGCGCCGTCGCGGAGGCTCTTTGCCGTGGAGAAGGGGAAGGCCCCTCGCGAGGGGCCCGGCTCTCCGCCGCCCAAGCGTAGACGCAGTCGTCCCTGCAAGCACACCGCGACCCCCGCCCCACCCCCCCCCCCACGCCCCGTTCTTGTGGTGGCACTGCTGCGCGTGGCAGGGGTCGCTCTGGTCGCGGCAGCCCTGTCGATGAAGGGAGACGTGCCGTGGTTGCGCGGCCTCCCCGGCCGCGCTTCCACTCGGCGGAGGTGCTGCCGGAGTTCGTCGTCTGGTCGGAGAACCCGGCCGGCAACTGGCTTCAGCTCCCGCGCTTCTTCGTCGACGAGCTGCCAGCCTCTGGTCCAGGCGGGTTCTGGCTGCAGGCGGACGGTTGCTACAGCAGGGCTTCTTGGGTCGCCGTCGAGGTCTCCGCGGCGGGCAACATAGCTCTGGCCCGCGGTTGCAGACATTCACCCGCGCGCGCGGCCTGGGCAGGCGGTGGACCCTCCATTTCAGGTACGACGGTGATGCGACCCTCTATGTGAGGGTGTTTGGGGAAGATGGTCGTCGCGCCGGGTGCTGCCCCGAGGTGAACGACAGCAAGGAGGTGCTCGGCCTTGGCGACGGTCGTGACGAGGATGAGGGCGAACCCGCCCTTGGTGCCGACCGCGTCTCGTCCAGCTACGGCGGCTCTTCCCCCGGCAACAGCTCCAGCAGTGGTGGCTACGACCAGCCGCCACGCCGTCGTTCCCGCTTCGAAGGCGGTAGCGGGTCGTATCATCGCCACGCCTCCGTGAAGCGCGAGGAGGGGTCCGGCTGAGCTCAGGACGGCGCCAGGAGCCTGCCCCCGTAGACCGCTGTAGGGGCAGGCGCTGCTTTTATTTTTCTCTTCCTTTCCTTCCTGCATCAAAAAAGAAACCAGAATGGGTCCCGGAGGGGCGTGTATCGAACTATGATCTCGATCATTATGCTATGTTTGTTGTTTCTGCGCTGTGTCGTTATTTTGTGTAGAGGTAACTTAGCTTGGCACGTTTGTGGTAGCCTCCTCTTCACGAGGGACTTGCTTCCTAGTGCCTGTGAAGGCCTTCCTTGACTTGGCGGGTGCTAGGGAACTGCAAAAAACTCGAGCCTTAACCCAGTGCTTTGTATCGCGATACCCGAGGGGCACGTATTAGGAGAGGTACGCCAGCTTGTGGGCTCGAACGAGGATGCCTTGCGAAAAAATAGTCGAAGGGCAGAGAAAGGGAGAAAGGAAAAATGCTCGTGAGGGCGCCTTCCTAGCCCCCTCGCGAGGTGTGCGAGAAAGAGAGTGTAGGTTAAACTAGAGCCGAAGACAGCGATGAAAGGCGACATCACCAAATCAGCAAAGAACTCCAGAAGCAAATTTCAATAGGAAGAGGGCGAGCCAACTACGGAAAGCAAATGAAAAGCCGCGTCCGGCACCTAGTCTAGTCTTCAAGTCTTCTCACCAGCGCGGAGCTAAGTGCTGCCACTTGGACCTGGGAGGGAGCCCCCGAGGGCCGAGGGTGGCACTCCTGAGGCTCCGGGGCGTGTACAGCCCCACTCGTTATTACATGAGAGTGTCACGGGCGGAGATCTTCACAGGCGCTGGGCCTTCTTCACAGGTGATGGGCCTTTCTTCATGGGTAGAACTTCCGGAGGTGCTGGATGTTCCATGCGTTCTGGATGGGTACCCCGTCCTGCATCTCCAGTGTGTTGGCGCCAGTTCGAGACGTGGGCGACCTTGAACGGGCCCTCCCATATGGGTGAGAGCTTATGCAACCCTTCCCTGCAGAGCACACGCCTCGGGCGAGGTCACCCACCTCGAGAGTCTGGAGCGGGGCCGCTACTGATGGTACCGCCCATAGCGCCTTTGGTATCTTGCCGCTCGTAGTGCAACTTCGCGACGACGTTCCTCCCCCAGCACGAGTTCCATCCCCCGCGTGGCGTCCTGCTGCGTCTCATTAAACGCCAGGACCCGTGCGGAGTGATGCTTGACCTCGTGAGGGAGGACTGCTTCTTCTCCGTAGACGACGAAGAACGGGATCTCGCCCGTTGGCTTGGTGGCGGTGGTGCGAATTGACCACAACACGGACTGGAGCTCGTCGTTCCAGCCCCTGCCGCAGGCTTCGAGCTTCGTCTTGAAGGTCTTGGTCTTGAGGCCCCTCAGGATCTCCGCGTTGGCGTGTTTGGCTTGTCCATTGCTCCGGGGGTACGCCACTGAAGCGTAGCAGATCTGCATTCCAAGGTCAGAACAATATGTTTTGAAGAGATTACTGGTGAACTGCGAGCCATTGTCGATGATGATGCGGTTGGGGACCCCGAATCGGCTCACGAGACCCTTGATGAACTTGACCGCAGAGCCGGCTGGGATGGTGCGGACGGCTTCCACCTTCGCCCACTTGGTGAACTTGTAGATGGAAACGTAGAGGTACCGGTAGCCCCCTGGCGCTCGAGGGAACAGACCCAGGATGTCCAGTCCCCAGACTGCGAACGGCCACGAGAGTGGGATGGTCTGGAGGCCCTGAGTCGGCTGATGGATTTGCTTGGCATGGAATTGACAGGCCTCGTAGGACCTCGCCAGCTCAGCTGCATCATTGAGCGCCGTAGGCCAGTAGAATCCGCTGCGGAACGCCTTGCCGACGATGGTTCGCAACAACGAATGGTGCCCGCAGTCCCCACCGTGTATGTCGGCTATCAGCTCTTTTCCCTGTTCCCTGGAGATGCAGTGAAGTGAAACGTCATTTGGTCGCTTCCTGTATAACTCACCGTCCCGGATGCAGTATGCCGTGGCCTGCCGGGCCACACACTCCGCGTCCTCCTCCTTCTCCGGCAACGCCCCTTGCATCAGGTATTCCTTGAATTCCTTGGTCCAGCATCCCTCCTGGGGCTCGAGCGCCAAGAGTAGGCGCGCTCCCGAGGTCGGGCCACAGGCTGGGGCTCCTGTGGCAGGCGGCTGTGGGAGTTCCTCCCAAGGCTGAGCTGTTCTTAGAAGCGGTGGTGTTGCTGATGGCTTGAAGAGCCGCTCCTCAAAGACGCCAGGCTCCTAGGGCTGCCACTTGGATGCCCTTCTAGCGATGTCGTCAGCTTCCTTGCTGGTGCCACGGGGCACGTGCTGCAACTCCAGGCCCAGGAGTTGCTTCTCCATCTTGCGCACCTCTGCGAGGTATGCTTCCGTGTGCTCGTCCTTCGGCTCGTATACCTTGTTGGAGAAGTTGACGAGGAGCTGCGAGTCGCCCCTAACGGTGAGGCCCTGCACCCCCAGAGCTGCCGCAGCTATGAGGCCTTCGTATTCTGCGACGTTGTTGGAGACCTTCGCGCCCTGCTGAAAGCAGAGCTGCACAACATAGTAGAGCTTGTCCTGAGTGGGTGAGATGAGTACCGCTCCAGCCCCCGCGCCCTGGTGTGCGAAAGCACCATCCATATACATGACCCAGTCGTCATGCGCCTCACTTCCTGGCGATAGGGACCGATCTTCGCCTATTTCAAGTGCCGGGGAGTCCGTCCATTCTGCTACGAAATCAGCGAGTGCGGCTCCCATGATGACCTTGGTAGTGCTGAACTCCAACTAGAATGCTTGCAACTCGATGTTCCACTCAGCGACCCTTCCAGCAGAGTTGGGGCTCCTGAGCACTCTCTCCAATGGGTAGGCTGAGACGACCTTGATGGGGTGGCCCTGGAAGTACTGCTGCTACTTACGCGAGGCCACCAAGAGCACAAGTAAGAGCTTCTGAGGCATGGGATATCGTGCCCTTGCGTCCCGCAACACTGTGCTGACGAAATACACCGGGTGCTTGACGAGAGCTGCCGCGTTGGTGAGGCTCGTGTCTTGCGGAAGTTGCGGCGTCTCCTAAGGTAGTGGAACCCCTGACGCTTGATCGCTTGTCGGGACCTCGGCGGCGTCGTCCTGTCGAGCTTGGTCCTCTGTTGATGCTGCTACGGCTCTTGCGGCACCTTCCTGGTCTTGCGTCATCTCGGCTGGTGGCGTAGCTCGGCGCGACACACCTTTGGCTTGGTGCTCTTCCCGAACCGCCACCAGAGCTGCGCTGGCGGAGTACGGGGTGGCGGCAAGATAAAGCACTAGGGGCTCGAGAGGTCGTGGCGCCACCATCACTGGAGGGTTGGTCAGGTATCTTTTGAGGTCTTGAAAAGCTCGGTCAGCCTCCGGGGTCCACTCGAACGGGCCCTTCTTCTTCATCATCTTGAAGAAGGGTAGGGCGCGCTCTCCCAGCTTGGAGATGAAGTGCCCCAACGCAGTCACCTGACCAGCCAACTTCTGCATTTCCTTGAGGGTCTGTGGTGGGCTCATGTCTTCAATGGCCTTCATCTTTTCTGGGTTTGCCTTGATCCCTCTGCGGGATACGAGGAAACCCAGCAGCTTACCGGAGGGGACACCAAACACGCACTTCTCTGGGTTAAGTCGCAAGTTCACCTAGCGTAAGCTCGCGAAAGTCTCCTCCAGATCTTGGATCAAGGTTCTCGCCTCCCGAGACTTCACCACAATGTCGTCGACGTAGGCCTCTGTGTTTCTCCCGAGCTGCCGCCCTAAGGCGATGTGCATCAATCGCTGAAAGGTCGCGCCCGCATTACGCAGTCCGAAAGGCATGCAAGTGTAGCAGTACACCCCACACGGGGTCAGGAAGGCCGTCTTCTCTACATCTTCTACCGCCATCTTGATCTGGTGATACCCTGAGAACGCATCCAGGAAGCACAGCAGGTCACACTCGGCGGTGGAGTCGACGATCTGGTTGATGCGTGGGAGCGGGAACGGACCTTGGGGGCAGGCTTTGTTGAGGTTGGTGAAGTCGACGCAATCCTCTCCTTCCCGTCTTTCTTCGGTACAACGACGAGGTTTGCCAGCCATTTGGGGTACCGAACCTCGCGAATGGCACCCGCCGCCTCTAACTTGCGGGTTTCTTGGACGATGAAGGCCTGCTTCTCAGTGGACTGCCGTTTCGCCCGCTGCTTCACATGGGATACATTGGGGCACATGCTTAAGTGATGTTGAATCACCTCTCTCGGGACCCCCACCAGCTGCTTGGGTTCCCATGCGAATATCTCCCTGTTTGTGCGCAAGAAACCAACGCTTCCTCTTGGCTTGGATCGAGGTCGGCACCTATGGTAAAGGTGGCTCCTGAGGACCTGTCCTCATCGACTGGGACCTGCTTGGTTTCTGCCTTGTGTTGGGTAAACAGTTGTCTCTTCTTGGTTGGTGCGGCTCCCTTGGCCTCGGAGGCGCCCGCGCCGGCGGGCTGTGCCGCCGCGGTGGTCTTGAGGGCAAGCTTGAGCGCCGCTAGGGCCTCCTTGGCGTCCCCCTTGATGGTGAGGACACCCTTGCTCCCCAGCATCTTCATGAGGTTGCAAGCCGGATGGGTTGCTGCCATGAACTGGGCCAGAGCTGGGTACCCGAGGATGGCATTGTAAGGGAGGCCGATACAGGCGATGTCGAAGTCGACCAGCTCGGTGCGGTAGTTGTCGTGCGTGCCGAAGGTGACAGGGAGGCGGATCTGTCCCAGGGAGTGGGTAGTGCCGCCGCCAACTCCTGAGAAAGACTTGCTGAGGCGGAGCCGCTCGAGCGGTACGTGCAGAAGGCTGAAGGCATCCACGGAGAGCACGTTGAGGTTGGCACCGCCGTTGATGAGGGTCTTGGTGACGGCCACGTTGCAGATGGTGGGCGTGCAAAGCATCGGGAGCATACCCGAGCCGGCGGTGGTGACGGGGTGGTCTCCCGAGTCGAAGGTGAGATTAGCCTCGGGCGCGGCCCAGCCCGGCGGAGCCCCCGAGCGCTTGGAAGAGGCGCCGATCTGGCGAAGGAATGGCTTGATGTGGCGATCCGAAGGTGGTGCTTTTGAGCCGCCTAGCAGGCCCGCGACCGCGTGATGCCCCGGTGCCGCGTGGCGCGCAGTGAAGAGGCCGCGCATCTCCTCCCAAGATGCCACCGTGGATCCGGGGAGGTCGAGCAGCCAGGCGCGCGGCGCGCCAGTGAGGGCCATGGGAAGCCAGTTGGCCATGACCTTGTCGTCGCCTCCGGCCTTGAGGACGGCCTCCTTGTACGCCAGTAGGAAGACTGACGGGTCCGCCGTGCCGTCGTAGCGCGGCGGCATCTACGGCTTGAACTTGGGCGGCCGCTGCACCTACTGTAGGGCGGGGGCCAAGGCTTGGAGCCCCATGGCCCCGTCGTCGGCATCAGTCGTCGGAGCCGGGAGTGAGACGCTTGCCATGAGGGCGAAGCGCCGGGTGGCGAAGCACATATCGGCGGAAGGGAAGCTACGGCGCACCCCTACCTGGCGCGCCAAATGTCGGATCACGGGTTCCGGCAAAACCCTCAAGGTTCGAACACTGGGGTGCGCACGAAGATCTCCCCCTACCGATCCACGTCCTAGCTTCGCTAAGATCTCAAGGACTAACTCGACGAACTCGCAACACAAAGGACACAAGATTATACTGGTTCGGGCCACCGTTGTGGTGTAATACCCTACTCTAGTGTGGTGGTGGTGGATTGCCTCTTGGGCAGAGGATGAACAGTACAAGGGGAAGAACAGCCTCCTGAGGCGAGGTGTTCTTGTGCTTGGTGGGTGTGAGGGTGAACTGAATGAGTTCGAGACCAGTTGCCTCCTACTGTGGTGGCTAATCCAATTTATAGAGGCCCTGGTCCTCTCCCCAAATATTGAGCGGGAAGGGAGCCAACAACGGCCAATTTGAAAGGGGACAACTAGTACAGCTTATCCTGACAAAAGCAGTCTTCACCTGCAAAAGGCTCTGGTGGTGACGCCGCCTTGGGCTCCATGGTGACCTCCTTCTTGCCGTCCTGCTGGTCTTGGTCTCGTTGCACTGATATGGAAACCTTTGCTTGACGCCTCGGTACTCCGCGCCTGCGCTTGCCTCCTTAGCACCAAAGAGGAAACAAGGACACTGTGTGTGCTGGCGCCCGCCTGGAGCCCACCTGGTCTTGATCGTCATGGCTCACGTCACGAGAACCTAGAGAGGTTTGCCTTGCCTTGATCTCTCAGCCCCTCGCGAGCCAACCTGGTGAGGCCGCTCCCGAGGAGGTCTTGTGTCGTCTGCCTCGCGAGGCTTGGCCCCTCGTGAGGGTCTTGAGTGCTTGTTGGTGAAGATGGGTCGTACGGGCCCGCCAGCAGAGCCACGTAGTGGGCCGTAGGCAGGCAAGTCTGGGGACCCCCGTTCCCAGAACGCCGACACCTTATGTCAAATCTATAAATTCGGGTTGAATACTCTATCCTCAAAAACTGTTGCGATCCCCTATACTTGTGGGTTATCAAGACCTTTTCCTGGCGCCGTTGCCGGGGAACATAGCTATATTTGGTGAGTCACTTGGGATTATTATCATATTATCACTATGAAGAATCCGAAGGATTCCAAGACTAAGATATCCTCAAAGGCGAGGGGAGGTAAGGAACTGCCATCCAGTTCTACTTTAGATTCACCTTCTGTTATGAGTAAACTTGCAACACCACCATATGCTATCAATTCTAATATGTCGCAAGTTATTGATGATGCTACTTCTAATATGAATGATGCTTATGATGATACTAGTACCTTGTTTGATAATGATGATGTGCCACTTGGCGACTTTCTTGATAAACAAATTGCTAGAGTAATAGAACATGATGTTGTTGAATCTGATGATGAGCTTGAAACTGATACTCCTGAAACACCTGCTAGAACTAGCCCTCCTAGATATGAATTGCCTAAGGTACTGGAAGGTCATGTTATGATTGAGGAGACTACTAGAGATATTCTTGCTTGCAGAGATAGAGATGACCTAGAGAAATTATTATGCAAGTATAAAGAAAAATCTATGAATGCTAGAATGAAATGTGATCCTAAGTTTGCTACTTCACCTATCTTTATTGATGATAAGGATTATGAATTCTCTGTCGACCCAGAGTTAATTACTTTGGTTGAATCTGATCCTTTCCATGGTTATGAAACTGAAACTGTTGTGGCACATCTTACTAAGTTGAATGACATAGCCACCCTTTTTACTCATGATGAGAAAACTCTTATTACTTTATTCTCAAATTATTTCCCTTATTATTAAAGGGTGATGCTAAAGCTTGGTACAATACTCTTGCTCCTCGTTGTGTGCATAGTCCCCGGGATATGATTTATTACTTCTCTGAAAAATATTATCCTGCTCATAAGAAACAAGTTGCCTTATAGGAAATATTTAACTTTGTGCAAATTAAAGAATTGAGTCTCCCATAAGCTTGGGGGAGGCTTTTCCAGTTACTTAATGCTTTGCCTGATCATCCTCTCAAGAAAAATGAAATACTTGATATCTTCTATAATGGACTAACCAATGCTTCTAGGGACTTCCTAGATAGTTATGCTGGTTGTGTTTTCAGGGAACGAACTATTGGACAAGCTGAAGAATTATTGAATAACATATTGAAAAATTATGATGATTGGAATCTTCCTGAACCACCGCCTAAACCCACCCCGAAGAAGAGGGGTATATTATATCTCAGTCCTGAAGATTTGCAAGAGGCAAAGAAATCTATGAAGAAAAAAGGTATTAAAGTTGAGGATGTTAAAATTTTACCTCCTATTGAATAAATACATGGGCTTAATACACCACCACTGTCTAAGGTGGTAGCGGTAAATTCTCTAATGAAGTTCAATGATAATGATAATCCTCACAATATGCACCCTAGCCAATGCCTTTATGAGTTTGAAAACTATATTAGAAAACAAGATCACTTCAATGCAAATGTTATGAAACAATTGAAATATAATTCTGATATGATTGCTCGCTTGAGTGACTTGTTATTTAGAATCTCAAATGATGTTAGAGGTGGGAAAACATGCTTCTATGGTACAAACTCAGTTAGAACAAGTTGCTAAATCACAAAGAGAATTGCTTGATGAAATGAATCATAATATGCATGACTTTGCTGTTAGAGTTGCAACTAGAGGAGGTAAAATGACTCAGGAACCACTTTATCCTGAGGGACACCCAAAAAGAATTGAACAAGATTCACAAAGAGTTAACATTGACGCACCTAGTTCTTCTAAAAATAAAAAGGAAAAAAATGATAGGACTTTGCATTCTTCTAGTGAACCTTAAATAGAAAAACCTCCTAATAATGATAATGAAACTTCTATCTCAGATGCTGAAACTGTTGGGGAACATAGTATTTAAAAAAATTCCTACGATCACACAAGATCTATCTAGGAGAAGCATAGAAACAAGCGGGGAGAGTGTGTCCACGTACCCTTGTAGACAAAAAGCGGAAGCGTTTAGTAACGCGGTTGATGTAGTCGAACGTCTTCACGATCCAACCGATCAAGTACCGAGCGCACGGCACCTCCGCGATCTGCACACGTTCAGCTCGGTGACGTCCCTCGAACTCTAGATCCAGCTAAGGCCGAGGGAGAGTTTTGTCAGCACGACGGCGTGATGACGGTGATGATGAAGTTACCGACGCAGGGCTTCGCCTAAGCACTATGACAATATGACCGAAGTGGAAAACTGTGGAGGGGCCATCGCACATGGCTAAGAGACTGTCTGTTGTCCCTTTGGGGTGCCCCTTGCCCCCGTATATAAAGGAGGGGAGGAGGAGGCCGGCCAACAAGGGGTGCGCCATGGAGAGGGGAGTCCTATTAGGACTCCAGTCCTAGTAGGATTTGGCCCCACCTTTTTTTCCTTCTACCGAAGGGAGGAAAGGGGAAGGAGAGGGAGTAGGAGAAGGAAAGGGGGGTGGCGCCCCCTTCCCAAGTCCAACTCGGCCTCCTCCCTTGTGGGGGGTGCACCAGCCCTTTGTGGGCTGGTTAGCCTCCCTCCTATGGCCCATAAGGCATATATCTTTCCCCGGGGGGTTCCTAACCTCCTGGTACTCCCGAAAAATGCCCGAACCACTCGGAACCATTCCGATGTCCAAATTCAACCTTCCAATATATGAATCTTTACCTCTCGAGCATTTAGAGACTCCTCGTCATGTCCGTGATCTCATCCGGGACTCCGAACAACCTTCGGTCATCAAATCACATAAACTCGTAATACAATTGGTCATCGAACGTTAAGCGTGCGGACCCTACGGGTTTGAGAACTATGTAGACATTACCGAGAAACATCTCCGGTCAATAACCAATAGTGGAACCTGGATGCTCAAATTGGCACCTACATATTCTACGAAGATCTTTATCGGTCAAACCGCATAACAACATACGGTGTTCCCTTTGTCATCGGTATGTTACTTGCCCGAGATTCGATCGTCGGTATCATCATACCTAGTTCAATCTTCAAGCAAGCAAGTCTCTTTACTCGTTCTGTAATGCATCGCCCTGCAACTAACTCATTAGTCACATTGCTTGCAAGGCTTATAGTGATGTGCATTACCGAGAGGGCCCAGAGATACCTCTCCGACAATCAGAGTGACAAATCCTAATCTTGATCTATGCCAACTTAACAAACACCATCAGAGACACCTATAGAGCATCTTTATGATCACCCAGTTATGTTGTGACGTTTGATAGCACACTAAGTGTTCCTCCGGTATTCGTGAGTTGCATAATCTCATAGTCATAGGAACATGTTTAAGTCATGAAGAAAGCAATAGCAATAAACTAAACGATCATTATGCTAAGCTAACGGATGGGTCTTGTCCATCACATCATTCTCTAATAATGTGATCCCGTTCATCAAATGACAACACATGTCTATGGCTAGGAAACTTAACCATCTTTGATTAACGAGCTAGTCAAGTAGAGGCATACTAGGGACACTGTTTGTCTATGTATTCACACATGTACTAAGTTTCTGGTTAATGCAGTTCTAGCATGAATAATAAACATTTATCATGATATAAGGAAATATAAATAACAACTTTATTATTGCCTCTAGGGCATATTTCCTTCAGTCTCCCACTTGCACTAGAGTCAATAATCTAGTTTACATCATCATGTGATTTCACACCAACAGTTCACATCTTTATGTGATTAGTTCACATCTCCATGTGACTAATACCCAAAGGGTTTACTAGAGTCAATAATCTAGTTCACATCGCTATGTGATTAACACCCAAAGAGTGATCATGTTTTGCTTGTGAGAGAAGTTTAGTCAACGGGTCTGCCACATTCAGAGCCATATGTATTTTGTAAATTTTCTATGTCTACAATACTCTGCATAGAGCTACTCTAGCTAATCGTTCCCACTTTCAATATGTATCCAGATTGAGACTTACAGTCATCCGGATCAGTGTTAAAGCTTGCATCGATGTAACCCTTTACGACGAACTTTTTGTCACTTCCATAACTGAGAAACATGTCCTTATTCCACTAAGGATAATTTTGACCGTTGTCCAGTGATCCACTCTTGGATCACTATTGTACCCTCTTGCCAAACTCATGGTGAGGTACACAATAGGTCAGTACACAAGATAGCATACATTATAGAACCTATGATTGAGGCATAGGGAATGACTTTTCATTCTCTTTCTATTTTCTGCCGTGGTCGGGTTTTGAGTCTTTACTCAACTTCACACCTTGCAACACAGGCAAGAACTCCTTCTTTGACTGTTCCATTTTGAACTACTTCAAAAATTTGTCAAGGTATGTACTCATTTGAAAAAAATTATCAAGCGGCTTGATCTATCTCTATAGATCTTGATGCTTAATATGTAAGCAACTTCACCGAGGTCTTTCTTTGAAAAAATCCTTTCAAACACTCCTTTATGCTTTCCAAAAAATTCTACATTATTTTTGATCAATAATATGTCATTCACATATATTTATCAGAAATGTTGTAGTGCTTCCACTCACTTTATTGTAAATACAGGCTTCACCGCAAGTCTGTATAAAACTATATGCTTTGATCACACTATCAAAGCGTATCTGTATAAAACTATATGCTTTGATCACACTATCAAAGCGTATATTCCAACTCCGAGATGCTTGCACCAATCCATAAATGGATCGCTGGAGCTTGCACACATTGTTAGCACCTTTTGGATTGACAAAACCTTCTAGTTGCATCATATACAACTCTTCTTTAAGATATCCATTAAGGAATGCAGTTTTGACATCCATTTGCCAAATTTAATAATCATATAACGCGGGAATTGCTAACTTGATTCGTACGGGTGAGAAGGTCTCATCGTAGTCAACTCCTTGAACTTGTCATAAACCTTTCGCAACAAGTCGAGCTTTGTAGACAGTAATATTACCGCCAGCGTCAGTATTCTTCTTGAAGATCCATTTATTCTCTATGGCTTGCCGATCATCGGGCAAGTCAACCAAAGTCCACACTTTGTTCTCATACATGGAACCCATCTCAGATTTCAGGGCCGCAGGCCATTTCGCGGAATCTGGGCACATCATCGCTTCCTCATAGTTCGTAGGTTCGTCATGGTCTAGTAACATGACTTCCAGAAAGGATTACCGTACCACTCTAGTGTGGACCATACTCTGGTTGACCTACGAGGTTCGGTAGTAACTTGATCCAAAGTTTCATGATCATCATCATTAGCTTCCTCACTAATTGGTGTAGGAATCACTGGAACTGTTTTCTGTGATGAACTACTTTCCAATTCGGGAGAAGGTATAACTACCTCATCAAGTTCTAGTTTCCTCCCACTCACTTCTTTCGAGAGAAACTCCTTCTTTGGAAAGGATCCACTCTTAGCAGCAAAGATCTTGCCTTCAGATCTGTGATAGAAGGTGTACCCAACAGTTTCTTTTGGGTATCCTATGAAGACACACTTCTCCGATTTGGGTTTGAGCTTATCAGGCTGAATTTTTTTCACATAAGCATCGCAACCCCAAACTTTAAGAAAGACAGCTTAGGTTTCTTGCCAAACCACAGTTTATATGGTGTCGTCTCAACGGATTTAGATGGTGCCCTATTTTACGTGAATGCAGCTGTCTCTAATGCATAACCCCTAAACGATAGTGATAAATCGGTAAGAGACATCATAGATCGCACCATATCTAATAAAGTACGGTTATGACGTTCGGACACACCATTACGTTGTGGTGTTCCAGGTGGCGTGAGTTGCGAAACTATTCCACATTGTTTCAAATGAAGATCAAACTCATAACTCAAATATTCATCTCCATGATCAGATCGTAGAAACTTTATTTTCTTGTTACGATGATTTTTTTCCACTTCAGTCTGAAATTCTTTGAACTTTTCAAATGTTCCAGACTTATGTTTCATCGAGTAGATATACCTATATCTGCTCAAATCATCTGTGAAGGTCAGAAAAAATAATGATACCCGCCGTGAGCCTCAACACTCATCGGACCGCATACATCAGTATGTATTATTTCCAATAAGTCAGTTGCTCGCTCCATTGTTCTGGAGAACGGAATCTTAGTCATCTTTCCCATGAGGCATGGTTTGCAAGTATCAAGTGATTCCAAAAGTCCATCAGCATGGAGTTTCTTCATGCGCTTTACACCAATATGACCTAAATGGCAGTGCCACATATAAGTTGCATTATCATCATTAACTTTGCATATTTTGGCTTCAATATTATGAATATGTGTATCACTACGATCGAGATTCAATAAACCATTTATATTGAGTGTATGACCATTGAAGGTTTTATTCATGTAAATAGAACAACAATTATTCTTTGAATTAAATGAATAACCGTATTGCAATAAACATGATCCAATCATATTCATGCTCAACGCAAACACCAAATAACATTTATTTTAGGTTCAACACTAATCCCGAAGGTAAAGGGAGTGCGCGATGGTGATCTTATCAACCTTGGAATCACTTCCAACTCACATCATCACCTCGCCCTTAACTAGTCTTTGTTTATTTTGCAACTCCCGTTTCGAGTTACTACTCTTAGCAACTGAACAAGTATCAAATACTGAGGGGTTGCTATAAACACTAGTAAAGTACACATCAATAACATGTATATCAATATACCTTTGTTCACTTTGCCATGCTTCTTATCCGCCAAGTATCTAGGGCAGTTCCACTTCCAGTGACCATTTCCTTTGAAGTAGAAGCACTCAGTTTCAGGCTTGGGTCTAGCTTTGGGCTTCTTTATGGGAGTGGAAACTTACTTGTCATTCTTCTTGAAGTTCCTTTCTTTCCCTTGCCCTTTTACTTGAAACTAGTGGTCTTGCAACCATCAACACTTGATGCTTTTCTTGATTTCTACCTTCGCTGATTTCAGCATCGCGAAGAGCTCGGGAATTGTCTTGTTCATCCTTTGCATATTATAGTTCATCACGAAGTTCCAGTAACTCGGTGATAGTGACTAGAGAACTTTGTCAATCACTATCTTATCTGGAAGATTAACTCCCACTTGATTCAAGCGATTGTAGTACTCAGACATTCTGAGCCCATGCTCACTGGTTGAGCTATTCTCCTCCATCTTGTAGGCAAATTAATTGTCAGAGGTCTCATACCTCTCGACTCGGGCATGAGTCTGAAATACAAATTTCAGCTCTTGGAACATCTTATATGCTCCGTGTCGTTCAAATTTTTTTGAAGTCCCGGTTCTAAGCCGTAAAGCATGGAGCACTAAACTATCAATTAGTCATCATACCGAGCTTGCCAAACATTCATAACGTCTGCGTCTGTTCCTGCAATAGGTCCGTCACCTAGCGGTGCATCAAGGACATAATACTTTTGTGCCGCAATGAGGATAATCCTCAGATCACAGACCTAGTCCGCATCATTGCTACTATCATCTTTCAACATAGTTTTTCTCTAGGAACATATCAAAAATAAATGGGGAGCTACACCGCGAGCTATTGATCTACAACATAGATATGCAAATACTATCACGACTAAGTTCATGAGAAATTAAAGTTCAATTAATCATATTACTTAAGAACTCCCACTTAGATAGACATCCCTCTAGTCATCTAAATGATCACGTGATCCATATCAACTAAACCATGTCCGATCATCACGTGAGATGGAGAAGTTTTCAATGGTGAACATCACTATGTTGATCATATCTACTATATGATTCACGCTCGACCTTTCGGTCTCAGTGTTCTGAGGCCATGTCTGCATATGCTAGGCTCGTCAAGTTTAACCCGAGTATTCTACGTGTACAAAACTGGCTTGCACTCATTGTATGTGAACGTAGAGCTTATCACACCCGATCATCATGTGGTGTCTCAGCACGACGAACTGTTGCAATGATGCATACTCAACGAGAACACTTATACCTTAAAATTTAGTGAGAGATCATCTTATAATGCTACCGCCGTACTAATCAAAATAAGATGCATAAAAAGATAAACATCACATGCAATCAAATAAGTGATATGATATGGCCATCATCATCTTGTGCCTTTGATCTCCATCTCCAAAGCGCCGTCATGATCACCATCGTCACCGGCTTGACACCTTGATCTCCATCTAAGCATCATCGCCAACTATTGCTTCTAGGACTATCGCTACCGCTTAGTGATAAAGTAAAGCAATTACATGGCGATTGCATTTCATACAATAAAGCGACAACCATATGGCTCCTGCCAGTTGCCGATAACTGTTACAAAACATGATCATCTCATACAACAATACCGCAAAAACAAGTCCTGTATATATCATCACGTCTTGACCATATCACATCACAACAAGCCCTGCAAAAACAAGTTAGACGTCCTCTACTTTGTTGTTGCAAGTTTTACGTGGCTTCTACGGGCTTCTAGCAAGAACCGTTCTTACCTACGTATCAAAACCACAACAATTTTTCGTCAAGTGTGCTGTTTTAACCTTCAACAAGGACCGGGCATAGTCAAACTCGATTCAACTAAAGCTGGAGAAACAGACACCCACTAGCCACCTGTGTGCAAAGCACGGCGGTAGAACCAGTCTCATGAGCGTGGTCATGTAATGTCGGTCTGGGCCGCTTCATCCAACAATACCGCCGAATCAAAGTATGACATGCTGGTAAGTAGTATGACTATTATCGCCCACAACTCTTTGTGTTCTACTCGTGCATATAACATCTACACATAGACTTGGCTCGGATGCCACTATTGGGGAACGTAGTATTTCAAGAAAAATCCTATGATCGCGCAAGATCTATCTAGGAGAAGCATAGCAACGAGCGGGGAGAGTGTGTCCACGTACCCTCGTAGACCGAAAGCGGAAGCGCTTAGTAATGCGGCTGATGTAGTCGAACGTCTTCACGATCCAACCGATCAAGTACTGAGTGCATGACACCTCCGCGATCTGCACACGTTCAGCTCGGTGACGTCCCTCGAACTCTAGATCCAGCTGAGGCCGAGGGAGAGTTTCGTCAGCACGACGGCGTGGTGACGGTGATTGTAAGTGCATCTAGTGCCCCTTAGTGATTTTGGTGTATTGAAGACTTATAGGTTAAGGGTCTAATGCGTTTATGAGTGTACACAGGTCTATAAGTCTATGATGAGTTTGATATTTACAGTGAAAGTCGACCCCTAAAAGTGAAGTTCTTCAACTGAAGACTTTGTTATTCTGAAGACTTTCTGAAGACTTTGAAAGTGAAGAAATTGGTGTGACCTTAAAGATTTGGTATTCATTTGAGGAACATGAAGCGTGAAGACTTTTGTTTTCGTAGTTTTGTTTTCTCTTGAGTC
The DNA here is from genome assembly GCA_021605145.1 of Aegilops bicornis. NCBI lineage: Eukaryota > Viridiplantae > Streptophyta > Magnoliopsida > Poales > Poaceae > Aegilops > Aegilops bicornis. The sequence goes on along the minus strand of CM038671.1, from coordinate 535,357,684 downwards.
ATAGGAAACACCGTACTGTTAAAGGGGGTCGAGGAAATACTAAGGAAACATTTCCATGTGATGCTCAACAAAAAATCCTACACCTACCAATCCCTTCGAGTGAAGCCATTGGAAATCTCATACAGGTTCAGTCAATTTCTTCAAAGGATGTGACGAAGTTCTTCCGTCGCCGAGGAATTTGTTCTGACCGAGGAGTTAGGAATTCGCCAAGGCGGATTGCCTACACAAGGAGGAACATGATAGCCCCGAGGAATTTGAACCTCAAATTTCCGACCGTTCTTTGTCTTCTTGGCATAAGCTGTCCCAAAATATCTTATCTACCTAACGGTCATATCATTGAAGGGCATTTATGTCTTATCATGTCGGGCTGCTCCCTAAGCTATAAATAGCCGCCCCCTACAACCACTAGCTGGTCGGCTGCTCCGGGAGAAACTGACACTTGTCAATTGAGAGCATCCCATCCTCCGAGGACTTTGAGTGAAAATCATCAAGTGAGGTAAACCCAAACCTAAACACCTACAAACCCAAAGTGATTGAGCATCACTGAAGAGATTGATCCTGCGTGGATCCGACGCTTGTTACCTTTGAAGACTGTGCTTCTTCCAGACGGTAAGGCGTCATGGTCTAGAGCATCCAAGAGGAATTGTGGATCGCCAAGTGACCAAGTTTGTGAAGGTTTGGAAGTCACCTGAAGACTTACCACGAGTGATTGGACGAGGTATGTGTGACCTTAGTTCAAGGAGAATAGGGTGAGGACTTGGTGTCCTGAGCTGCGTGCTCAGGACTGGGTGTCCGGGACTATGTGTCCTTGAGTTTAAATACTCAGCCGCTCCAACCAGACGTACAACTGAGACATTAGTTGGAACTGGTCTACCAAATCATTGTCTTCACCAAGCTTACTGGTTCCATTTCCTCAACTCTTTCATTTCCTCATTACTGTGTTAAGTGCTTCATCATATCTGTGTTTGAATACTTTGACTGAAGACTTTCTCAATTTCCTCAGTTCAATTTCTTCAGTCTATTTGTCTTCATCTTGTGTTATCCTGTGATTACACTTTCTATACTCTGTGCTTGTCTTCATTTCATCATGATGACCATGCATGTTTTCTGTTATGCTTACTTCTGAGTACTTATTCCGCTGCAAGTAGTTCTTTGCTAAGGAATTTCCTCACCGGCAAATTACTCAGTGAAGAATTCATAAAAATCACCTATTCACCCCCCTTAGTCGATATAACGCACTTTCAATTGGTATCAGAGCAAGGTACTCCCTTGTTCTGTGTGATTTTGGTTTAACCGCCTGGAGTTTTAGTTATGTCGACCGCAGGTATGATCAAGGTCTTTGCTGGGTGTCTTAGCTTCGATGGGACAGACTACCCTCTTGGAAGAATAAGATGCGAATGCATCTTGAGGCAATTGATAATGATCTACGGTATGTTGTGGAAAATGGTGTTCCTCCGTCTCACCCTCACCGAACGCTACCGATGTGAAGAGATTCAAGCAACTCGATTCTCAAGCGAAGAATATCACATGTGGCCATCTCGAGCAAAGGACAAGATGGAAGAGTGAGTGCTTTGGAAACTGCTAAACTTATCTGGGATAGGCTGTCCAAAGTGAATGAAGGAGTCTCAACTCAGCGTGACTCTCGAGTTGATGTTCTTCGCAATCTCTTCAACCGCTTCAAAAGACTCGACAATGAAAATGTTCAACAAACTTTCGATCGCCTCACTGACATCTCGAATGAGCTTCGAGCGCTTGGTGCCACTGACATCACCGACCATGAGGTGGTGAAGAAGTTGTTGAGATTGCTTGATTCCTCATTTGATACTCTGGCATTGATGATACAAGAACGTGCTGATTACAAGTCACTTGATCCCGCTGATATCCTCGAGAGGCTAAATACTCATGAGTTCCAGCTTGCTGAAAAGAGAGATCTCTATGGTTCGAGCTATGGTAGATCACGTGCCCTGAAGGCCAAGGCAGTGTCTGAATCTGAATGTGAAGATTCTGGTAGCAGCCTTGGTGATCCTGAAGAATTGAGCCAAGAGCTAGCACTCCTCGTGAAGAAGTTCCAGAAATTCTCAAGACGTGTCCGCTTTGGAAAATCCTCAAGGAGAAGTGATTCCTCATCCAGTGATTACAAGAGGAGGCTATGCCACAAATGCAAGAAACCTGGTCACTATATTCAAGATTGTCCTCAGTGTGAAAAGGAATTAAAGAAGAAGAAATACAAGGATTACAGTTCTGATGACGCTAAGAAGAAGACGAAATCGTCAAAATCTTCATCATCAAAATCCTCGAAGTCTTCATCTCACAAGAAGAGCAGCTCCAAGAAGGCTCGGGCATTCATTGGCAAGGAAATAGATTCTGAGGTCGAATCTGAGGAACATGAGGAAGAGGAGGCATCTGAGGGGTCCGAGTCTGGTGTGGCGAGTCTGGCTCTCGCTACTGCATTCGTCAGCAAGTCTATCTTCAACTCTAAATAAAATGACCTCACCAACAAGGCTGATGAAGACAATGATGACTACGCTCCCACCTATTGCTTCATGGCAAAGGGTGCCAAGGTACTCAAATATACCTCCTCTAAATCTAGTGAGAATGAATCTGATGAAAACCTCAAGCCCAGCTACTCTAAACTTGCTAAGATTGCTGTGAAACAACAAAGGGCTTTTGAAAAGGTTCAAAACATGCTAGACAAAAGTGATGATATGTTGGATGAAGAAATGGATCGCACTAAAGCCCTGACTGAAAATCTTCAGAGACTTCAGACAGCCTTCAAGGTCATCATAACACTCTCTTATCTGATCATGATAAGCTTTCTTATGAATTTCTTCAAAGAAAGCAAGATCTTGAGAAGCTAAGAGTGAGTTATGAAGATCTTCAGAAGGAGCGCGATTCATTACTTGCTGAACAAATTGGCGCTGCTCAGGAAGAATTTGTTCCTCCATGCTTAAAATGCATTGAACGTGAATCTGCTAATTCTTCACCTGAATGTTCAAATGCTTCAATTGTTACAAATTCCTCACCTGCCTCTGCTATCACTAATTCCTCAGCGGAGGACATTGCTAGTATCACTGACGATGCAGGGTCGAAAGAATTGTACATGACAGCATGTACAAAAGCCTCAAAGGGCATCGACTCTTTGTGATGTGCTTAAAAGCGAGATCCTCAACAGAACCCTAGGAAAGAGGGTATTGCCTTTGAGAGGAAAATCAATGCCGATGGTACATATTGGAAGCCCGAAAGCGGTACCCCAAAACCTCATAGGTTGCTGAAAGGGACCACCAGTTGATCCATTTAACTTATCTGGCTTTACATGTGAATCTCCTCATTCTTCTGATGAGTCATTTGACTCCAACTATAAACTGTTCAAAAATCAGAATGGTGAAGTATTTGCTAGATATGTTGGTACTAACTACAGGAACGGTTCCCCTATGAAGAAAATCTGGGTTCCCAAAAAGTGCCTTGAAAGTCTTCAGGTGAATGTCCTGATGACACCACCTGTGAAGAATAGGAACCCCAGATCAAACTCTTCATATGGACCAAATTCTTCATATGGATCCAAGTCCTCATACGGACCAAATTCCTCACGTGGATCAAATTCCTCAAAAGGATCAAAGTCCTCATATGATTATCATCATGCTAACAACTCTGCTTTCAGAGGGTAGAGCTAAGGGCTATGAATATGTGCATTACTCCTCAAACCATTATGTTCATAAGTCCTCGAAGAATTTCTCTACTTATTCATATGCTTACCCTAACCCCTCTTATGTGAAACGAAATTGTCTGGATTCTTTGCCACCATTCTCATATGGAGCTCGCAGAGTGATGAACTCTTTGCCACCCCTTCAGATGTGGGTGGTGAAGAAAAAGAACTAATCTCTTCTGCAGGGTCAGGTCTCCGGGCGTGCTTTAACGTCTCAAGAATTTGTCGGGGCACCACAAAAATGCCTGAAAGGATGCAGGTAATCGTGAAGAAATGAACTTTCATTTCACACGTCCTCATACTGCTATATCTGTTTTACTGCTTGATGAAATTCATCTGATGAATTTCATATCATATTCTTCACTAATGAAGTATATGAGTTCGTAAGCTGCACTAATTCATCTGCAGGATGATCAATCCAAAGCCACTGAGTGGGTTATCGATAGTGGATGTACAAATCACATGACTGGTGACAAGAATCTATTGATGGATGCTCCCTTATCACCACCGCATCTGAAGCATATCATCTTTGCTGACAAAGGAAAAAGTTAGGTATTGGGTCTAGGTAAGGTTGCGATCACAAAGGATCGACGCATGGACAAAGTCATGCTTGTTGAGTCCTTAGGATACAACCTTATGTCTGTCTCAATGCTTTGTGATCTTGATATGGTTGTTGTCTTTGGCAAGTATCGTTGTCTTGTGGTTATGGAAGCTGACAATTCCAAAGTCTTCGAAGGCTTTAGGAGAGGAGACTTGTATATTGTTGATTTCTCTACAGGACCGAAACCAGCCGTGTGCCTAATTGCAAAAGCTTCAGAAGGCTGGCTATGGCATCGACGACTTGGTCACGCAGGCATGAGGAATTTGCACACGCCATAAGAAGAAGCATGTCATTGGCATTGAGAATGTAAAATTCCTCAAGGATCACTTGTGTGGAGCCTGTGAAGCCGGAAAAATGACCAAGGCCAAGCATCCAAATGAAGACTATCATGACCACTACTCGACCATTCGAATTGCTTCACATGGACCTCTTTGGTCCTAATCATTACTCAGCAGTCACTAATGATGCACCTCTATATGGCTTTGTTATTGTTGATGATTACTCTCGTTACACATGGGTACACATTGTTACTTACAAACATGAAGTGCGTGAAGTCTTCAAACGATTTTCCTCGAGGGCTTCAACCAACTTTGGTGTGAAGATCAAGCACATCAGAGTGACAATGGACCTGAGTTCAAGAATTCGGTCTTGATGTCTATCTTGATGAACTTGGTATTACTCATGAGTTATCTGCTCCTTATACTCCTCAAAGAAATGGCGTAAGTGGAGCGCAAGAACAGAACTCTTGTTGAGGTGGCTCGCACTATGCTTGATGAGTACAAGACGCCTCGTCACTTCTGGATTGAGGCAATTTACACTGCGTGCCACATCATCAACAGGGTATATCTTCACAAATTCTTCAAGAAGACTGCCTATGAAATCCTCACTGACAAGAAACCAAATGTGAGTTATTTCAAAGTCTTCGGTGCTAAATGTTGGATTAGATATCCTCATCACAATGCTAAATTTGCACCAAAAGCACATGAAGGTTTTATGCTTGGTTACGGAAAGGACTCGCACACCTACAGAGTCTTCAACAATGTTCTTCACAAGATTATTGAAACTGTAGATGTGTGGTTCAATGAAACTAATGGCTTGCAAAGAGAGCACCTACCTTCTGTGATAGATGAACCAACACCTGAGGATTCTATCAAGTTCAAGGCGACTGAGGATGTCATTCCTACTGGAGAATCTGCTGAAAAATTCATTCCAGAACGTGAAGAACGTCGAGCAAATGCATTTGAAGAAAATGCTGAAGAAAATGCTGATCAAATTCCTCGAAGACAACCAGCTCATCCTCGCATTGCAAAAGAAGTGCAAGTTGAAAAGATCATCGATGACAATTAAGCACCAGGTCCTCTCACACGCTCAAAAGCTTCACATTTATCTAACTTCTGTGGGCACTATGCTTTTGTCTCTATCACAAAGCCTACTAAGGTAGATGAAGCATTTCTGGAGCCTGAGTGGATTCAGGCCATGCAAGAAGAATTACATCAGTTCGAGCTCAACAACGCCCGGGAACCGGTCAAACGTCCAGATCCTCGCAAGCATAATATCATTGGCACAAAGTGGATCTACCGCAACAAGCAAGATGAAAATGGCCTTGTGGTGAGGAATAAGGCACAACTTGTAGCTCAAGGCTACACACAGGTTGAAGGAATTGATTTCGATGAAACCTTTGCACCTGTTGCTAGACTTGAGGCTATTCGCATATTACTTGCTTATGCTAACCATCATGATATCACTTTATATCAAATGGATGTGAAAAGTGCATTCCTCAATGGTAAGATTGAGGAAGAAGTATATGTTGCTCAACCCCCAGGTTTTGAAGATCCAAAGAATCCTGACAAAGTCTTCAGACTCAACAAGGCCCTCTATGGCCTCAAGCAGGCCCCTCGGGCGTGGTATGACACTTTGAAGGAATTCCTCATGAAGAATGGCTTCACACCCGGTTCACTCGACCCTACTCTCTTTACTAAATCATATGATGGTGAATTATTTGTCTGCCAAATATACGTTGATGATATTATCTTTGGTTGTACTGACCAACGTTATAGTGATGAATTTGCCTATATGATGAGTATCAAATGTCTATGATGGGAGAGTTGAAATTCTTCTTAGTCTTCAAATTAAAACAAATAAGAATGGCATATTCATATCTCAGGAGAAATACCTCAAGGATGTTCTGAGGAAATTCGGCATGCAAGATTACAAAGGGGTCAAAATTCCTATGCCCACAAATGGCCATCTATGCACTGATGAAAATGGTATTGACTTCGATCACAAGGTATACCGCTCCATGATTGGTTCTTTATTGTAGTTATGTGCATCTAGGCCAGATATAATGCTTAGTGTTTGCATGTGTGCCCGATTTCAAGCTACAATCAAGGAATCACACCATAAGGTCATGAAGCATATTTTTCGATATCTAGCTCACACACCGACACTAGGATTATGGTACCCCAAGGGCTCTGCTTTTGATCTCATTGGATATTCTCGACTCGACTATGTCAGGTGATCGTGGTGGACCGCAAGTCAACATCTAGTACTTGTCATTTCCTCGCATTTATGTTTGGTCTGTTGGTCCTCGAAGAAAGCAGAATTGCGTATCACCGTCCATCGCGAAGCCGAGTACATTGTCACTGGTTCTTGCTGTGCTCAATTGATGTGGATGAAGCAAACTCTCAAGGATTATGGCATCAACATGAAGAATGTGCCTCTCTACTGTGACAATGAGAGTGCCATCAAGATTGCTCACAACCCAGTTCAGCACTCGAAGACAAAGCACATTCAGATTCGTCATCATTTTCTTCGCAATCATGTGTTGAAGGGCGACATTTCTATTGAGCATGTGAAGACTGAAGAACAACTAGCCGATATCTTCACAAAGCCCTTGGATGAGAAGATATTTAGCAAGTTGCGGTGTGAGCTAAATATCTTAGAATCTTCGAATGTTCTTTGAATAGGACACTCATCCTAACACTTATGCAAAATTGATGACTTAGATGTGCAACACATGAAGAAACGTTTTTATTCAATCAATGAAGAATAACACTCTAAGTGTGAAGAAAATTAATGAAGAATTTGATTCTCAGAACCCTGAAATCATCATTCTTATACGGTGGGTCACGCCATCATCAAAGTTGAAAATCTTCAATTTGAGTTTTTCCTCAGTTTTTTTTAAATTCCTCAGTTGTTCAAATTCTTCAACTTTGCAAAATCTTCACTGCTTCCGCTGCTTTTTTCTTCATTGGCTATATATATATATATATATATATATATATATATATATATATATATATATGTATATATATATATATATATATGGGTTTATGTCCTCTACAACATTCACTTATGGCTATTTTTTCAAGTTGCGTTTTCTGCTAAGTGAATGTGATCGGACCCTTCCCCCTCTATGTTGTACTCAACCCAATCTATTCACAAATTCTTCATGTGCGTTCTAATTGAAACTCGTTCAAAATCTTCAGTGTGTCCTTGTCAGCTGAAGAATTTGCGAACGGAACTTTTAACTTATCTTATCAAAATTTTCGGCTTTGCCGCTCAAACCGTTCTGCATCCCACGACAGACTTATCTATTCACCCACGATCTAACATGATCTCCACTTTTCGGTACATTGGTGACACATGTCATGTGAATGAGAAGGGTCAGGGGCACGTTCTCCCTAAATCTTCAGGCGAACAGTTTTTCACTGCGACTATAAATACCCCCTCACCCCTTCCTCACTTCCTTTACTCCACTCGACCTCTCTCTCCTGCTCAAGCTTCTCAAACCCTAGAGCCGCCGCTACTCCATCGTCGCCGGTGAGGAAGAGCTTCACTGCCTCGACCTCGTCGCCGTCGTACTCTGACCGGCTGCGAAAATCTTCACTCCACTGCCGCCGTAGCCGTCTTCCTCCGCCGAGTTAGGGCGTGGAAGATCTGCACTGACGAACTTCACCTCTCCATCTCACAGTTCGTCGTGTTCTTCGTTCAGGGTAACTAAAAGGTGTTTTATTCTTCAAATCCTAACACACTAGACACCTCTCATGTCATCTGTTCTTGATTCATTTCTCTAAGCATCATTTTTCTTCAAGATTCCTTAATTGTGTGGATCTTAGATCTATACAACTCTAGAACCTAAGAAAAAGAACGCTTAGTGAAATTCTTCAAGACTCATCTGGTCAAAATTCCTCAAACTTGTTCTTTTTGAAAAACCTTCTGAGAACGCATATGACCTCTCCAAATTCCTCGCAACTATACTATGTTCACAGGTACTCATGTCCGCTGCTGAATCTCTAGGTTCTCATCAACTTAACTCATTTGCAGCGTTCCTCGAAGAAAAGTTGCATACTTCTTCAGAGAATTCGATTGTTCAAATTCCTCAACAAAAGAAAATGGGAGATGGTAAGAAGCCACGGAAAGGAGGAAAGAAGCATGAGGTCATGACTGCTTGTGAGATCCCTGAGGACATTTACAAAGACTACTGCACACCTGATGAGGCCAAGTTTGGTAAGGAAAACAAAAATCAGCGCAAGGTGCGCATACAGAGGATTGAAAGGAGATGGGCAAGAGAATGGAGGGAGTACAGGTATGTTACTCCAAAGTATATGAAGAAATTTGCACTTAATCCTCAATGCCCAAGAGCTCCATTGGCACTGCCAAGAAGTCAACCCCACCAAAGATCAAGCGTGGTGAGGATTTTCTGAAGAATGGGCCAAGCTCCAAGCCAAGTTGGCTAGACAAGCCAAAGAAGCGGTGAGGAAATTCAATGAAGACTCTGTTGCTTGCCGCCGAGGCCTCTGTCAAGCCTAGGAAATCAATGGCAAAGAAGCCCGCGCACAAGCCAAGTGGTTCACCAACAGTGCCCTCACGGCCAAGTTCCTCAGCAATGCCCTCACGGCCAGAATCTTCAAAGTCCTCACGGCCAATTCCTCAGGCTGCTCCTGCTCCTACAAAATCCGTAGCTCCTCCTCCAAGGTCCTCAGCTGCTCCGGCAAAGTCCTCAACACCAGTGCATCTGGCCACGTGCCAAAGGACTGCAGGCATCTCTATTGCCTCTGGTGTCTCAGCGAGTTCCTCAGCTGCACCAAATTCTTCACCAGGCCCCACTCTACTGAAGACAAAGGCAACGGCTGGATGAGGTCCTCGGTCAAGTCCTAAGAAGAAACAGGTTGCCTTCCAAGTGCCATCTGACGATGAAGCTGATGATGATGAACTTGCAGAAATCATCAGAGACAGACAAGAAAGGGCCGCTAGAGCCAAAGGCACAATTGTGCCACTGCTATTGGATCATAAGTTGATCCTCGATTACATTGATCTCTGGCACAAGGACCCAAACACTCCTATGCCTGTTTTCAAATTGACTCCTGACCAAAGTCACATGCTGACCCATTTCATCTCTGAAGAGAAATGGAAATTTGAGAAGGCCAGGCAGATCAAGAAGGCTCAGTACAGGAAAGAGAAGTTCCTGAGGAAAAATGTTGTCTCTTTGACGACTGATGAGTTTACAAAGATCCAGTCTGAAATCAAAGCCCTCAGCGATGATTTCGATGCTTATTATGTTGATTGGCAAGGAGCCAAAGTCAGGTTTGTTAAACTGACTGAGAAGTTCTCCAATGTTGCAGCTCCATCGCCACAAGAAGTTCCTCAGGCTGAAGCTTCTGCTCAACCTACTGAAGAACATGCCAGCACCGCTAATGACTTTCAGGCTGCTGAAGAAAATGTTAGTTCCAGGGCTGATGACTCCATACCAATTACCGAAGAAATTGCCAGGACATCCACTAGTGGTGCACCTGAAGAAAATGAAGAAGTCAGGGCAACTGCATCAGTTGCGCCTGAAGAAAATCAATCAGATTCCTCAACTCCTCCTGCGCCTACACCAGCTCCTATCCTTCCATCTGCATCAGATGTGAAGAAGACCAAGGGTGCAGAGCGAGCTGCTGTGAAGAAAAGGAAAGCATCACCGCTTCAGCATTCTTCATTCAAGAAAATGAAGCCTATGACCAGCTCGTTTGAAAATCCCATTGATGCTGTTTCGGTCTCCACCATGCCATCAAAGGACCTTGTTCCTTTTGGTGAAGAATATGAGATCCCTAGCGGATCTGATGAAGAAAATTATTATGCTGCTTCGTCAGAGCAGATTGATGAAGAAATTGAAGTGGATACGATCCCTTCAACACCAGTTGTTTCCTCGCCGATGCCTCAGTTCACACGGTGAAGAGGTCGGCGTTGAAGAAATTGAAGATGAAGACGTGGATATTGGGTGCACTACGCCAGGTGATGAATGATGACTTTTGGGAAAGTCAGCACCCCACCTCCACTCTTCACCCCTTTACAAAGAAATACCTCAGTCCCCTGCACCAACCGTTCAACTGGCTCAAGAAACTCACCCCACCTCGTCTGCATGAAGAAATTCCAGCCACTAGTGTCAAGAACCTGCTGCTGCGATCATATGACAACGCAGATCGCAATCGAAGAGGACCAGAAATTCCTCAAGATGAAGAACACGAGATTGCGATTCACGAGGTTGTGATGCAACTCACTGACACTCCTCTGCCCAAACCAAAGGATCCATTCTCACGCAAGCAAAAGTTCAAGGCTGAAGATTTCTTTGGCGAGCATGTGTTCTTCACAAATTACAACCCCTATGATTCTGCTCGCATAAGGAAGAGGCGTTTCTGGACGGCCAGCCATGCCAATATCTATTCCTCCGTGCTGTTCAACAAAGACAAAGTCTTCGATCATGCACACATTCCTCATGTGGACATGGAATCTCTGCCGGGCTTCGAGCCAGTCCTCAGTGTTCTTCACGACGCTGGACTGTTAAATTTCTGCACTGACATATGTGATTGGAATGAATAACTCATTCTTCAATTCTTTGCGACAAAGCACATCACAGGAAATTCTGCAGATGTGAACTCATGGGTGCTGGACTGGATGTCTGAAAACACTCACTTCAAGGCACCAGCTACTGAATTGTTTCGTGCCCTACCACTCAGTCCTCCCCTTGAAGGTGCTCGTTGCGTCTACAATGAACCTGAGCTTACAAATCACTACATGCAAGTTCTGATGAAGCCTTTGAAGCCAGGGCAGGCCCTGTGAACCAAATTCCTCGTCAAGGAGTTATCAGATGTGCCCCGGACTGTCTATCGCATTTTGACGAAGACATTGAGTCCTATCAAAGGCCACAACTCGAATGAAGAAGAAGTCGTTGGCATCATGAAGAATCTGCTTTTCAATATCATTCATGGCGTTCCCGTCAACTTCCATGATTTCTTCATGAGGACTCTGGCCAATATCGCTATGTCACCTTTTGAGCTGAAGCCTTATGCACCTTGGATTATGAGATTCATCGTAACAAGGTCTTCACTCAATTACAAAGCTGATACTACGAATCATTGCAGCTACTTGCCTCCAATTGAAGTCGCTAAACGAACATTTTCCTCACCGATGACAAAGGCAAGGCCGCTGCTGTGATAGATGAAGGCATTCGTCCATTGGATGGTCAATTTCGCAAGGCCGCATCCTACTCAACCAATGATGACTCTGCCACCCATGACTCTGCAGCCAACACAACCAAGCCAGATCCTCAAGGCACAGCACCCAGGGTGATGACTGATCGTGAGCTTCTCCTTAGTCTTCATCAGAAGGTTGATCACAATCATAAATGGGTCAAGCGTCAGTTTGGTTCAATTCTTCACAACATGACCTCAACCCATAACGCAGTGAAGAAAAATCAGTACTACCTCCACGAAACCTTCACCCGTTCCTGGGTTGTTTTGTCTCATGTCTACAGCAAAGAAGATCTGAAGAAAATGGGTCTCAAGGAAAAATTTGACTGGTCTGCACCACCTCCTAAGAAATACAAGAAGGTCAAGGTTCCTTCCTTGGTGGCCAGCTCCTATTCTTCATCGCGTGACACTGATGAACATGAAGACTTGGACGACACTACGGCAGGCCCTACTACGACAAACGACCCCGACAACGCTGGCGCTCCTTCATCAACTTGATATTCTTCAGGGGCGTTAGTCCTCAGTTTAGATCCTTTTGGTCATTCGATGACAAAGGGGGAGACAGTTGAGTTAGTCTTCAAGAGGGTCTATTATATGGGCGTTTTTTTGCTAAGTTACAACTCTCGCTCTTCTGAAACTTTATTGGATCGAGTTGTAATCTTAAACCCGATGGTGCTCTGCTACTTTTGATGTGTTCCTCTGCATGCTTATTCCTCGTTATATGTTAATACACGCATGCTGAATTACATCACCACCATATTTCATCATGCATTTCAAATTCTTCATACTATATGTCAAATGCGTGTATGAATTACAAGATATAGGGGGAGATCTCCATGAATCAACTCTTCAAGTGTGCATTGCCTCAAAAGCAAATTCCTCACTAATGCACATCTTCAGGGGGAGTTCTTCTATATCTTGCAATCAAATTCCTCAATATCAGTATTTACACTTCATATGTTTATCCCTCGTTGAAAACTTAACCTATATTGTCATCAATCACCAAAAGGGGGAGATTGTAAGTGCATCTAGTGCCCCTTAGTGATTTTGGTGTATTGAAGACTTATAGGTTAAGGATCTAATGCGCTTACGAGTGTACATGTGTCTATAAGTCTATGAGGAGTTTGATATTTACAAAGTGAAAGTCTAATTTCATAAAAATGAAGTTCTTCAATCAAGACTTTGTTATTCTGAAGACTTTCTGAAGACTTTGAAAGTGAAGAAATTGGTGTGACCTTGAAGAATTGGTATTCATTTGAGGAACATGAAGCGTGAAGAATTTTGTTTTCGTAGTTTCATTTTCTCTTTCTTGAGTCATAGGAAACGTCAGATCGTTAAAGGGGGTCGAGGAAATACTAAGGAAAAATTTCCATGTGATGCTCAACTCAAAATCCTACACCTACCAATCCCTTCGAGTGAAGCCATTGGAAATCTCATACGATTCAAGAATTTCTTCGATGTGAGACGAAGTTCTTCCGTCGCCGAGGAATTTGTTCGACCGAGGAGTTAGGAATTCGCCAAAGGTCGGATTGCCTACACAAGGAGGAACATGATAGCCCCGAGGAATTTGAACCTCAAATTTCCGATCGTTGTTGTGTCTTGGCCACCTGTCCCAAAATATCGTCTCTACCTAACGGTCGTATCATTGAAGGGCATTTATGTCTTATCATGTCGGGCTGCTCCCTAGGCTATAAATAGCCGCCCCTACAACCACTAGTTGGTCGGCTGCTCCAAGAGAAACTGACACTTGTCAATTGAGAGCATCCCATCCTCCGAGGACTTTGAGTGAAAATCATCAAGTGAGGAAAACCCAAACCCAAACACCTACAAACCCAAAGTGATTGAGCATCACTGAAGAGATTGATCCTGCGTGGATCCGACGCTTGTTACCTTTGAAGACTGTGCTTCTTCCAGACGGTTAGGCGTCATGGTCTAGAGCATCCAACAGGAATTGTGGATCGCCGAGTGACCAAGTTTGTGAAGGTTCAGAAGTCACCTGAAGACTTACCACGAGTGATTGGACGAGGTCTCATGTGACCTTAGTTCAAGGAGAATACGGTGAGGACTTGGTGTCCCGAGCTGCGTGCTCAGATCGGGTGTCCGGATCGTGTGTCCTTGAGTTTAAATACTCGGCCGTTGTAACCAGGCGCATAACCGAGACATCGCTTGAACTGGTCTACCAAATCATTGCCTTGACCAAGCTTATCGTTCCATTTCCTCAACTCTTTCATTTCCTCATTAATGTGTTAAGTGCTTCATCATATCATGTTTGAAGACTTTGGTGAAGACTTTCTCAATTTCCTCGGTTCAATTTCTTCACTGCTTGTCTTCATCTTGTGTTATCCTGTGATTACGCTTTCTGTACTCTGTGCTTGTCTTCATTTCGTCATGATGACCATGCATGTATTCTGTTATGCTTACTTCTGAGTACTTATTCCGCTGCAAGTAGTTCTTCGCTAAGGAATTTCCTCACCGGAAAATTCCTCAGTGAAGAATGCATAAAAATTGCCTATTCACCCCCCTCTAGTCGATATAACGCACTTTCAGTGATGATCAAGTTACCGACGCAGGGCTTCGCCTAAGCACTACGACAATATGACCGAGGTGGAAAACTATGGAGGGGGCAACCGCACACGGCTAAGAGATTGTCAGTTGTCTCTTTGGGGTGCCCCCCGCCCCCGTATATAAAGGAGGGGAGGAGGAGGCCAACCAACAAGGGGCGCACCAGGGAGAGGGGAGTCCTACTAGGACTCAAGTCCTAGTAAGATTCGGTCCCACCCTTTTTTCCTTCTACCGGAGGGGGAAAAGGGGAAGGAGAGGGAGTAGGAGAAGGAAAGGGGGGTGGCGCCCTGTAAGTGCATCTAGTGCCCCTTAGTGATTTTGGTGTATTGAAGACTTATAGGTTAAGGAACTAATGCGTTTGTGAGTGTACACAGGTCTATAAGTCTATGAGGAGTTAGATATTTAGAGAGAAAGTCGACCCCTAAAAATGAAGTTCTTCGACTGAAGACTTTGATAATTCGGAAGACTTTCTGAAGACTTTGAAAGTGAAGAAATTGGTGTGACCTTGAAGACTTGGTATTCATTTGAGGAACATGAAGCGTGAAGACTTTTGTTTTCCTAGTATCGTTTTTCTCTTTCTTGAGTCATAGGAAACACCGTACTGTTAAAGGGGGTCAAGGAAATACTAAGGAAAAATTTCCATGTGATGCTCAACTCAAAATCCTACACCTACCAATCCCTTCGAGTGAAGCCTGTGGAAATCTCATACAATTCACCAATTTCTTCGATGTAGACGGTTGTTCAGTCGTTGAGGAATTTGTTCGACTAAGGAGTTAGGAATTCGCCAAAGGTCGGATTGCCTACACAGTGAGGAACATGATAGCCCCGAGGAATTTGAGATTCAAATTTCCGACGATTCTTTATCTTCTTGGCGCTTGTTGTCCCAAAATATCTTATCCACCTAACGGTCATATCATTGAAGGGCATTTATGTCTTATCATGTCGGGCTGCTCCCTAGGCTATAAATAGCCGCCCCCTACAACCGCTAGCTGGTTGGCTGCTCCGAGAGAAACTTGACACTTGTCATTTGAGAGCAACCCATCCTCCGAGGACTATGAGCGAAAATCATCGAGTGAGGAAAACCCCAAAAACCAAACCCAGACAAACCCAAAGTGATTGAACATCATCAAGATATTGATCCTGCGTGGATCCGACGCTTGTTACCTTTGAAGACTGTGCTTCTTCCAGACGGTTAGGCGTCATGGTCTAGAGCATCCAAGAGGAATTGTGGATCGCCGAGTGACCAAGTCTGTGAAGGTTTGGAAGTCGCATGAAGACTTACCACGAGTGATTGGACGAGGTCTGTGACCTTAGTTCAAGGAGAATATGGTGAGGACTTGGTGTCCCGAGCTGCGTGCTCGGCCGGGTGTCCGGACTGTGTGTCCTCGAGTTTAAATACTCAGCCCCTCCAACCAGACGCATAACCGAGACAAAGCAATTGGAACCGGTCTACCAAATCATTGTCTTCACCAACCTTATCTGGTTCTATTTCCTCAACCCTTTCATTTCCTCATTATTGTGTTGAGTGTTTGTTCATATCAGTGTTTGAAGACTTTGACTGAAGACTTTCTCAATTTCCTCAGTTCAATTTCTTCAGTCTGTTTGTCTTCATCTTGTGCTATCCTGTGTTTACGCTTTTTGTACTCTTTGTTTGTCTTCATTTCATCATGATGACCAATGCCCGCATTCTGTTATGCTTACTTCTGAGTACTTATTCCGCTGCAAGTAGTTCTTCGCTAAGGAATTTCCTCACCGCA
Source organism: Aegilops bicornis (assembly GCA_021605145.1). Taxonomy (NCBI): domain Eukaryota; kingdom Viridiplantae; phylum Streptophyta; class Magnoliopsida; order Poales; family Poaceae; genus Aegilops; species Aegilops bicornis. Next base: position 535,341,550 of record CM038671.1, on the reverse strand, counting down.
AATTCCTCGTTGAAGAATTCATAAAAATCGCCTATTCACCCCCTCTAGTCGATATAACGCACTTTCAATTGGTATCGAGCAAGGTACTCCCTTGTTACGTGTGATTTTGGTTTAACCACCGGAGTTTTAGTTATGTCGACCGCAGTATGATCAAGGTCTCGGCAGGTGTCCTACCTTTGATGGGACGGACTACCCCTCTTGGAAGAACAAGATGCGAATGCATCTTGAAGCAATTGATAACGATCTACGGTATGTTGTGGAAAATGGTGTTCCCTCACCACACCTTCTCTGAATGTCTGCTGATGTGAAGAGATTCAAGCAACTCGATTCTCAAGCGAAGAATATCATATGTGGCCATCTCGAGCAAAGGTCAATATGGAAGAGTGAGTGCTTTGGAAACTTCCAAGCTCATCTGGGACAAAGCTGTCCAAAGTGAATGAAGGTGTCTCAACTCGGCATGACTCTCGAGTTGATGTTCTTCTGAATCTCTTCAACCGCTTCAAAAGACTCGACAACTAAAAAGTTAAACAAACCTTAGATCGCCTAACTGACATCTCAAATGAGCTTCAAGCACTTGGCGCCATCGACATCACCGACCATGAGGTGGTGAAGAAATTGTTAAGATCGCTTGATTCCTCATTTGATACTCGCACCGATGATACAAGAGCGTCTTGACTACAAGTCACTTGATCCTGCCGATATCCTCAAGAGGCTAAATACTCATGAGTTCCAACTTCTTTGAAAGAGAGATCTCTATGGTTCTAGCTATGGAAAACACGTGCCACGAAGGCCAAGGCGTATGCGAATCTGAGTGTGAAGACTCTAGTAGTAGCCTTGGAGATCCTGAAGAATTAGGCCAGGAACTAGCACTGCTCGTGAAGAAATTCCAGAAGTTCTCAAGACGTGGTCGATTTGGAAAATCCTCAAGGAGAAGTGATTCCTCATCCAAAGGACTATAAGAGAAGACTTTGTCACAAATGCAAGAAACCTGGTCACTACATCCAAGATTGTCCTCAGTGGGAAAAGGAATTAAAGAAGAAGAAACACAAGGATTACAGTTCTGATGACGCAAAGAAGAAGAAGAAGAAATCATCGAAATCTTCATCATAGAAATCCTCAAAGCCTTCTTCTCACAAGAAGGGCAGCTCCAAAAAGGCTCGGGCATTCATTAGCAAGGAAATGGACTCTGAAGCTGAATCTGAGGAACATGAGGAAGAGGAGGCATCAGAAGAATCTGAGTCTGGTGTGGCGAGTCTAGCTCTCGCTACTGCTTTCGTCAGCAAGTCCATCTTCAACTCAAGAAAATGACCTCACCAACAATGCTGATGAAGATAGTGATGACTACACTCCCACATATTGCTTCATGGCAAAGGGTGCCAAGGTACTCAAATATACCTCCTCTGAATCTAGTGAAAATGAATCTGATGAAGATCTAAAGCCCAGTTACTCAAAACTTGCTAAAATTGCTGTACAACAACAAAGGGCTTTGGAAAAGGTTCAAAACATGATAGATAAGAGTGATGATATGTTAGGTGAAGAAATGGATCGCACTAAAGCCCTGACTAAAAATCTTCAGAGACTTCAGTCTAGGTTTGACAGCCTTCAAGGTCATCATAACACTCTCTTATCTCGATCATGAGAAACTTTCTTATGAATTTCTTCAAAGAAAGCAAGATCTTGAGAAGCTAAGAGTGAGTTATGAAGATCTTCAAGGAGCGCGATTCATTACTTGCTCAACAAATCAGCGCTTCTCAAGAAGAATTTATTCCTCCATGCTTAAAGTGCATTGAACGTGAATCTGCTAATTCTTCACCTGAATGTTCAAATGCTTCAACTGTTACAAATTCTTCACCTGCCTCTGCTATAACTAATTCCTCATCTGAGGACATTGCTAGTAACACTGACGATGCATGGCTGAAGGAATTGTATATGACAGGCATGTACAAAAGCCTCAAAGGGCATCAGACTCTTTGTGATGTGCTTAAAAGCAGATCCTCAACAGAACCCTAGGAAAGAGGGTATTGCTTTTGAGAGGAAACTCAATCTGATGGAACATATTGGAAGCTTTGGCGGCACCCCAAAACCTCATGGGTTGCGCAAAGGGACCTCGATTGATCCATCTAACTTATCTGACTTTTAATGCGAATCTCCTCATTCTTCGATGAGTCATTTGACTCCAACTATAAACTGTTCAAAAATCAAAATGGTGAAGTATTTGCTAGATATGTTGGCACTAAGCTGCAGGAACGGTTCCCCTATGAAGAAAATCTGGGTTCCCAAGAAGTGCTTTGAAAGTCTTCAGTGAATGTCCTCATGACACACTTTGTGAAGAATAGGAACCCCAGATCAAATTCTTCATATGGACCAAATTCTTCATATGGATCCAAGTCCTCATACGGACCAAATTCCTCACGTGGATCAAATTCCTCAAAAGGATCAAAGTCCTCATATGATTATCATCATGCTAACAACTCTGTTTCGCAGGGTAGAGCTAAGGGCTATGAATATGTGCATTATTCTTCAAACCAATATGTTCATAAGTCCTCAAAGAATTTCTCTGCTTATTCATATGCTTACCCTAACCCCTCTTATGTGAAACGAAATGGTTTGGCTTCTATGCCACCATTCTCGTATGGTGCTTTCATGAGTGATGAACTCTTTGCCACCCCTTCAGATGTGGGTGGTGAAGAAAAGAACTAATCTCTTCTGCAGGGTTAGGTCTCGGGCGTGCCTTAACGTCAGAAGATTTCTTTGGGGACTGACGAAATTGCACGAAAGGGCGCTTGAGCTAATCATGATGAAATGACCTTTCATTTCACACGTCCTCCTCTTGCTTATCCGATAATACTGGTGATGAAATTCATCGATGAACTTGATATCATATTCTTCACTGATGAAATATATGAGATCGTAAGTTGTACTAATTCATCTGCAGGATGATCAACCCAAAGCCACTGAGTGGGTTCTCGATAGTGGTTGTACAAATCACATGACTGGTGACAAGAATCTATTGATGGATGCTCTCTTATCACCGTCACATCTGAAGCATATCATCTTTGCTGACAAAGGCAAAAGTCAGGTATTGGGTCTTGGTAAGGTCGCGATCCCTAAGGATAAACACATGGACGTGCTTGATATGGTTGTCATCTTTGGCAAGTATCGTTGTGTTGTGATTATGGAAGCTGACAATTCCAAAGTCTTCGAAGGCTTTAGGAGAGGAGACTTGTATATTGTTGATTTCTCTCTGGGACCACAACCAAAGCGTGTGTCTACTTGCAAAAGCTTCGAAGGCTGGCTATGGCATCGACGACTTGGTCACGCAGCATGAGGAATTTTACTGCACTTGCGAAGAAGAAGCATGTCATTGGCATTGAGAATGTCAAATTCCTCAAGAATCACTTGTGCGGAACTGTGAAGCTGGAAAAATGACCAAGGCCAAGCATCCAATGAAGACTATCATGACCACTACTCGTCCCTTCTAATTGCTTCACATGGACCTCTTTGGTCCCAATCATTACTCATCTGACGTTAATGATGCATCTCTATATGGCTTTGTTATTGTTGATGATTACTCTCGTTACACATGGGTACACATTGTTACTTACGAAAATCAAGTGCAGGAAGTCTTCAAACGATTTTCCTCGAGGGCTTCAACCAACTTTGGTGTGAAAATCAAGCACATCAGGAGTGACAATGGGCCGAAGTTCAAGAATTCGGTCTTGATGACTATCTTGATGAACTTGGTATTACTCATGAGTTATCTGCTCCTTATACTCCTCGAAAGAAAATGGCGTCGTGGAGCGCAAGAACAGAACTCTTGTTGAGATGGCTCGCACTATGCTTGATGAATACAAAACGCCTAGTCGTTTTTGGATTCATGCAATTGATACGGCGTGCCACATCATCAACAGAGTATATCTTCACAAATTCTTCAAGAAGACTGCCTATGAACTCCTCACTAACAAGAAACCCAATGTAAGTTATTTCAAAATCTTGATTGCTAAATGCTGGATTAGAGATCCTCATCACAATTCTAAATTTGCACCGAAAGCACATGAAGGTTTTATGCTTGGTTACGGAAAGGACTCGCACACCTCTGAGTCCTCAACATCGCTTCTTCACAAGATTGTTGACCTTTGTAGATGTGCGGTTCGATGAAACTAATGGCTCGCAAAGAGAGCACCTACCTTCCGTGTTAAATGAACCCGCACCGAGGAATCTATCAAGTTCAAGGCAACCGAGGATGTCATTCCTCTTGAAGAAACTGCTGAAGAATTCATTCCTCAGACGCTAAGAACGTCGAGTGATGCACTGAAGATAATCTTTGAAGACAATGGTGCTTAGGAAAATGATCAAATTCCTCGACGACAACCAGCTCATCCTCGCGTTGCAAAAGAAGTGCAAGTGGAGAAGATCATCGATGACATTAAAGCGCCAGGTCCTCTCACACGCTCAAAAGCTTCACATTTATCTAACTTTTGTGGGCACTATGCTTTCGTCTCTATCACAGAGCCACCTAAGGTAGATGAAGCATTTACGGAGCCGAATGGATTCAGGCTATGCAAGAAGAATTACATCGATTCGAGCTCAACAATGTCTCGAACTGGTCAAACGTCCGAGATCCTCGCAAGCATAATATCATTGGCACAAAGTGGATCTACCGCAACAAGCAAGATGAAAATGGCCTTGTGGTGAGGAATAAGGCACGACTAGTAGCTCAAGGCTACACACGAGTTGAAGGAATTGATTTCGATGAAACTTTTGCACTGTTGCTAGACTTGAGTCTATTACATATTACTCGCCTATGCTAACCATCACAATATCACTTTATATCAAATGGATGTGAAAAGTGCATTCCTCAATGGTAAGCTTGAGGAAGAAGTATATGTTGCTCAACCCCGTGTTTTGAAGATCCAAAGAATCCCGACAAAGTCTTGAGACTCAACAAGGCCCTCTATGGTCTCAAACAAGCCCCACGGGCGTGGTATGATACATTGAAGGAATTCTTCGTGAAGAATGGCTTCACACCAGTTCACTCGACCCTACTCTCTTTACTAAATCATATGATGGTGAACTGTTTGTGTGCCAAATATATGTTGATGATATTATCTTTGGGTTTGTCTTGACCAACGTTATAGTGATGAATTTGCCTATATGATGAGTGAAGAATATCAAATGTCTATGATGGGAGAGTTGAAATTCTTCTTGGGTCTTCAAATTCATCAACAACACAATGGCATATTCATATCTCGGGAGAAATACCTCAAAGATGTTCTGAAGAAATTCGGCATGCAAGATTGCAAAGGCGTCAAAATTCCTATGCCCACAAATGGTCATCTATGCACCGATGAAAATGGTATTGACTTGATCACAAGGTATACCGCTCCATGAGTGGTTCTTTATTGTACTTATGTGCATCTAGGCGAGATATAATGCTTAGTGTTTGCATGTGTGCCCGATTTCAAGCTACACCGAAGGAATCACACCATAAGGCTGTGAAGCATATTCTTCGATATCTAGCCCACACACCAACACTAGGATTATGGTACCCCAAGGGCTCTGCTTTTGATCTCATTGGATATTCTGACTCTGACTATGCTGGTGATTGTGTGGACCGCAAGTCAACATCTGGTACTTGTCATTTCCTCGGACGATCTTTGGTCTGTTGGTCCTCGAAGAAACAGAACTGCGTATCACTGTCTACTGCGGAAGCTGAATACATTGTTGCTGGCTCGTGTTGTGCTCAATTGCTGTGGATGAAGCAGACTCTCAAGGACTACGACATCAACGTGAAGAATGTGCCTCTCATCGTGACAATGAGAGTGCCATCAAGATTGCTCACAACCCAGCTTCAGACTCGAAGACAAAGCACATTCAGATTCGTCATCATTTTCTTCGTGATCATGTGTTGAAGGGCGACATCTCCATCGAGCACGTGAAGACTGAAGAACAGCTAGCCGATATCTTCACTAAGCCCTTGGATGAGAAGGGATTTAGCATGTTGCGGTGTGAGCTAAATATCTTAGAATCTTCGAATGTTCTTTGAAAAGGACACACATCCTGACATTTATGCAAAATTGATGACTTAGATGTGCAACACATGAAGAAACGTTTTTATTCAATCAATGAAGAATAACACTCTAAGTGTGAAGAAATTAATGAAGAATTTGATTCTCGTAACCCTCGACAATTGTATGCAGCGGTGTCTGAAATCATCATTCTTATACTGATGGGTCACGCCACCACCAAAGTTGAAAATCTTCAATTTGAGTTTTTCCTCGCTTTTGAAATTCTTCGAGTTTTCAAATTCTTCAACTTTGCAAAATCTTCACTGTTTCCGTCGTTTTTCTTCATTGGCAATACATATATATGGGTTTATGTCCTCTCTGACATTCACTTATGGCTATTTCTTCAAGTCGTTTTTTACGCTAAGTGAATGTGATCGGACCCTTCCCCCTCTATGCTATACTCAACCCAATCTATTCACAAATTCTTCATGTGTGTTCTATTTGAAACTCGTTCAAAATCTTCACTGAGTCCTTGTCAGCTGAAGATATTGCGAACGAAACTTTAAAACTGATCTTATCCAAATTTTCGGTTTTCCCGCTCAAACCGTTCCGCATCCCACGATGCATTATTTTACTCAACCACGATCATACACGATCTCCACTATACAGTACGTGGGTGACACATGTCGCGTGAAGGAGAAAGGGCAGGGGCACGTTCGTCCCAAATCTTCGAGCGAACAGTTTTTCACCTTGTCTATAAATACCCCTCTCCCTTCCTCACTTCTTTTTACCCGCCGACCTCTCTCTCCCGTTCGAGCTCCTCAAACCCTAAGCGCCGCTTCTCCATCATCGCCCGGTGAGGAAGAGCTTCACTGCCTCGACCTCGTCGCCATCGTACTCACGCCGACATGAATTCCTCACTCCCCGCCGTCAGAAGCTGTCTTCCTCCGCCAAGTTAGGGCGTGGAAGATCTGAGCAGACGAAGTTTCACATCTACAACACCCAGTTAAATCGTGTTCTTCATTTAGGGTAAATAAAAGTTACTTTTACTACCCTCGTTGATCCAAATCTTATACTACAAAATCTTCAAAGGTGTTTTATTCTTCAAATCCTCACACACAAACACCTCACTAGTTATATGCTCTTGATTCGCTTCTCTAAGCAATCATTTTTCTTCAAGATTCCTCAATTGTGTGGATCCTCGATCTGCATACAACTCTGGAACCTAAGACAAAGAACGCTTAGTGAAATTCTTCAAGGCTCATCTGGTCAAAATCCTCAAAACTTGTTCTTTTGAAAAACCTTCCGAGAGCATATGACCTCTCAAAATTCCTCGCAACTATAATCTGTTCACGGTACTCATGTCATTCTTTGAATCACTAGGTTCTCATCAACTTAACTCATTTGCAGCGTTCCTCGAAGAAAAAGCGCATACTTTTTTGAGAGAACTCAATTGTTCAAATTCCTCAATCAAGAATATGGCGGAAGGTAAGAAGCCACGTAAAGGAGGAAAGAAACCCGAGGTTATGACTGCTTTTGAGATCCCCGAGGAAATTTATGCCGACTATTGCACACCGATGAAGCAAAATTTGGCAAAGAAAGCAAAAATCAAGCGCAAGGTGCGCATTTAGAAGATTGAGCGGAGATGGGCAAGGGAATGGAGGGAATACAGATATGTGACTCCAAAGTACATGAAGAAATTCCTCTCAATCCTTCATGCCCAAGAGCTCCATTGGCACTTTTGGCCAAATGGTGACCCCACCAAAGATCAAGCGTGGTGAGGACTTTCTGAAGAATGGGCTAAGCGCCAAGCTAAATTGGCAAGACAAGCCAAGGAGGCGGTGAAGAAATTCAATGAGGATTACGCCATCGCTATCGCTATCGAGGCCTCGGTCAAACCGAGGAAATCCATGCCAAATAAGCCTGCTCATAAGCCAAGTGCTTCACCATCAGCGCCCTCACGACCAAGTTCCTCGGCCCGGCGCCCTCAAGGCAAATTCCTCACCTTTGCTACAGCTCCACCAAAGTCCTCAACAGCTCCGTCAAAATCCTTAGTTCACTGTGCATCCGCTACATGTCAAAGGACTGCGGGTTTCTCGATTGCCTCTGGAGTTTCAAGAATTCCTCGTGAGCACCAATTTCATCATCCGGCCCGACTCTGCTGAAGACCAAAGCAACAGCTGGACGAGGTCCTCGGCCAAGTCCAAAGAAACAGGTTGCATTCCATGTGCCTTCTGATGATGAAGCTTCTGATGATGAACTTGCGGAAATCATCAGAGGTCGCCAAGAAAGGGCCGCTAGAGCCAAAGGTACATTTGTGCCCTTCTTTGTTGGATCCAAGAAAGTCCTCGATTATATTGATCTCGGCACAAGGATCCCAATACCCCTATGCCCGACTTTCATCGGCCCTGGACAAAGTCATATCTTGACCCATTTCATCGTGAAGAGAAATGGAAGTTTGAAAAGGCAAGAGAGATCAAGAAGGCTCAATACGAGAAAGGAGAAGTTCACGAAGAAAAGCGTTGTCAAAATGACACCGAGGAACTTCTCAAGGTCCAGACTGAAATTTAAGACCTCGGCAAAACTTCGATTCTTATTATGCTTTGATTGGCAAGGAGCCAAGGTCGATTAAATCAATCGTGAAGAAATTCACAAATGTTGCTGCCCCAACGCAACATGAAATTCCTCAGTGAAGCCTCGGCTCACCGGATCAAGAACTTGCCAAGACCGTGATGAAGTTCAAATGGTGATGAAAATGCTAGTTCCAGGGCTGATGATCCCATTCCAGCCGCTGAAGAAATTGCATGGGCATCCACTAGTGGTGCGCCTGAAGAAACTGAACAAGACAAGGCAACTGCATCAGTTGTGCCTGAAGAAATTCAACCAGATTCCCCAGCTCCTCCTGCGCCAACACCAACTCCAATTCTTCCATCTGCCTCTGAGGTGAAGAAAACCAAGGCTGCGAGCGAGCTGCGATGAAGAACGAGGAAGGCATCGGTGTGTCAAATTCTTGACTGCGATGAAAATGAAGCCAATGACCAGCTCATTCGAAAATCCAATTGATGTTGTTCCGATTTCCTCCATGCCATCAAAGGACCTTGTTCCTTTTGGAGAAGACTATGAGATCCCAATCGGATCTGATGAAGAACATCATTCTGCTGCTTCGTCAGAGCAGATTGATGAAGAAATTGAAGTGGACGCAATCCCTTCAACCCCAGTCATTTCCTCACCTATGCCTCAGTTCACAGCTGAAGAGGCTGGTGTTGAGGAAATCAAAGATGAAAATGTGGATATAGGGTGCACCACACCAGTGATGAATGATGACTTTTGGGAAAGTCTGCATCCAAATACTCCTCTCTTCACCCTGCTCCAACAGATTCCTCAGTCCCCTGCACCAACAGTACAAATGGACTCTGAAGAAACTCAACCCACCTGCTCTGTGCATGAAGAAATTCCAACCACTAGTGCTGATGAACTGCTGGCGATCCACAGATCTTTTGTTGAGGAACAAGAAATTCCTCACCTGAAGAACCTGAACTTGCGATTCACGAGGTGGTGATGCAACTCACCGACACCCTCTTGCCCAAGCAAAAGAATCCGTTCTCAAGCAAACAAAAGTTCAAAGGTGGCGATTTCTTTGCCGAGCACGTATTCTTCACTAACTATAATCCATATGATTACGCTTCGCATAAGGAAGAGGCGTTTTACGGACTGCCAGCCAAGCCAACTTCTATTCCTCGGTGCTCTTCAACAAAGACAAAGTCTTGATCATGCTCACATTCCTCATGTGGACATGGAGTCTCTACCGAGCTTTGAGTCGGTCCTCGGTGTTCTTCACGGCGCAGACTTCGAATTTCTGCACCGATATCTGTGGATCGGAATGAAGAACTCATTCTTCAATTCTATGCAGCGCTGCACATCACCGGAGACGTCAAGACGTGAACTCATGGGTATTAGACTGGATGTCCGAAAATACTCACTACAAGGCACCGACAAGCTGAATTGCTTCGTGCTCTACCACTCGATCCTCCACTTGATGGTGCACGTTGTATCTACAACGAACCGTAACTTTCAAATCACTATATGCAAGTCTTGATGAAGCCTTTGAAGCCAAAGGCGGGGCCCCAAGAACCAAATTCCTCGTCAAGGAATTATTGTATGTGCCTCGGACTGTCTATCGGATTCTGACAAAGACAATGAGTCCTATCAAAGGCCACGACTCGAATGATGAAGAAGTCGTTGGCATCATGAAGAATATGCTTTTCAACATCATCCATGGCGTTCCGTCAACTTCCATGATTTCTTCATGAGGACTCGCAAACATTGCTATGTCACCATTTGAGCTGAAGCCTTATGCGCCTTGGATAATGAGATTCATCGGGACAAGGTCTTCACTCCATTACAAGGCTGATACTACGAACCACTGCAGCTACTTGCCCCGATTGAAGTCCTCAAGCGGACATTTACCTCGAGATGATGACAAGGGCAAGGCTCTGCTGTGATCGATGAAGGCATTCGTCCATTGGATGGACGGTTTATAAGCAACATCCTACTCCACCAATGATGACTCTGCCACACATGACTCTGCCGCAAATACCTCAGTCAAGCAAAGTCCTCAAGCTACTGCACCCAGGGTGATGACTGATCGTGAGTTACTCCTCAGTCTTCATCAGAAGGTTGATCGCAATCATAAATGGGTCAAGCGTCAGTTTGGTTCAATTCTTCACAACATGACCTCAACACACAATGCGGTGAAGAAAAACCACTACTACCTCCATGAAACCTTCAAACACACCTGGGCTGTTCTTTCACATGTCTACAGTGCGGAAGAACTGACGACTATGGGACTCAAGGAAGAATTTGACTGGTCTGCACCTCCTCCGAAGAAATACTTGGACGACACCGCGGCAGGTCCTACTACAACAACCGACCCCAACAACGCTGGCGCTCCTTCTTCAACTTGAAATTCTTCAGGAGCGTTAGTCCTTAGTTTCGATCCTTTTGGTCATTCGATGACAAAAGGGGAGAAATTTGAGTTAGTCTTCAAGCGGGTCTATTTTATTGCCCATATACAAGAATTCATTAAGCTACTACTCTCGTTCTTCTGAAACTTTTATTGGATCGAGTTGTAATCTTAAACCCGATGGTGCTTTGATACTTTTGATGCACTATGCTCTGATTCTCTTGAGTTTTTTTTGCGCTCTGATACTCTTGATGCATTATTTTGCATGCTTGTTCCTCATCAATGTTATCGCACGCATGCTGAATTACATCAAGCACCATATTTCATCATGCATTTAAAATTCTCCATATTATATGTCAAATGCGTGTATGAATTACAAGATATAGGGGGAGATCTCCATGATTCAAATCCTCAAATGTGCATTGAAAAGCAAATTCCTCACTATGCACATCTTCAGGGGGAGTTCTTCTATATCTTGCAATCAAATTCCTCAATATCAGTATTTACACTTCATATGTTTATCCCCGTTGAAAACTTAACCTATATTGTCATCAATCACCAAAAGGGGAGATTGTAAGTGCATCTAGTGCCCTTAGTGATTTTGGTGTATTGAAGACTTATAGGTTAAGGAACTAATCGCTTGTGAGTGTACACGTGTCTATAAGTCTATGAGGAGTTTGATATTTAGAGAGTAAGTCGACCCCTAAAATGAAGTTCTTCGATGAAGACTTTGATAATTACGAAGACTTTACGAAGACTTTGAAAGTGAAGAAATTGGTGTGACCTTGAAGACTTGGTATTCATTTGAGGAACATGAAGCGTGAAGACTTTTGTTTTCCTAGTTTCGTTTTTCTCTTTCTTGAGTCATAGGAAACACCGTCTTTGTTAAAGGGGTCGAGGAAATACTAAGGAAAAATTTCCATGTGATGCTCAACTCAAAATCCTACACCTACCAATCCCTTGAGTGAAGCCTTTGGAAATCTCATACAGTTCGATCAATTTCTTCAAAGGATGTAGACGAAGTTCTTCTGGTCGCTGAGGAATATGTTCTGACTAAGGAGTTAGGAATTCACCAGTGCGGATTGCCTACACAGTGAGGAACATGATAACCCTGAGGAATTTGAGAGTCAAATTTCCGACCGTTCTTTGTCTTCTTGCCACCTGTCCCAAAATATCTTATCCACCTAACGGTCATATCATTAAAGGGCATTTATGTCTTATCATGTCGGACTGCTCCCTAGGCTATAAATAGCCGCCCCCTACAACCACCGGTGGTTGGCTGCTCGAGAGAAACTTGACACTTGTCATTTGAGAGCAACCCATCCTCACGAGGACTTTGGCGAAAATCATCGAGTGAGGAAAAACCCCAAAAACCAAACCCCTACAAACCCAAAGTGATTGAGCATCATTGAAGAGATTGATCCTGCGTGGATCCGATGCTTGTTACCTTTGAAGACTGTGCTTCTTCCAGACGGTTAGGCGTCATGGTCTAGAGCATCCAAGAGGAATTGTGGATCGCCGAGTGACCAAGTCTGTGAAGGTTTGGAAGTCGCTGAAGACTTACCACGAGTGATTGGACGAGGTCTGTGTGACCTTAGTTCAAGGAGAATACGGTGAGGACTTGGTGTCTGAGCTGCGTGCTTTCGGCCGGGTGTCCGGGATGTGTGTCGTCGAGTTTAAATACTCGGCCGCTCCAACAGACGTACAAGCTGAGACAAGCAGTTGGGAACTGGTCTACCAAATCATTGTCTTCACCAACCTTACTGGTTCTATTTCCTCAACCCTTTCATTTCCTCATTATTGTGTTGAGTGTTTGTTCATATCTGTGTTTGAAGACTTTGGTGAAGAATTTCTCAATTTCCTCGGTTCAATTTCTTGATCTGTTTGTCTTCATCTTGCGCTATCCGTGTTTACGCTTTACATACTCTTTGTTTGTCTTCATTTCATCATGATGACCATGCCCGCGATACATTATGCTTACTTTTGAGTACTTATTCTGCTGCAAGTAGTTCTTCGCTAAGGAATTTCCTCACCGGAAAATTCCTCAGTGAAGAATTCATAAAAATTGCCTATTCACCCCCCCTCTAGTCGATATAATGCACTTTCACGCCCCCTTCCCAAGTCCAATTCGGCCTCCTCCCTTGTGGGGGGCGCATCGGCCCCTTGTGGGCTGGCTCCCTCCTATGGCCCATAAGGCCCATATATTTCCCGTGGGGGTTCCGGTAACCTCCCGGTACTCCCGAAAAAGCCCGAACCACTCGGAACCTTTCCGATGTCCAAATGCAACCTTCCAATATATGAATCTTTACCTCTCGACCATTTTGAGACTCCTCGTCGTGTCCGTGATCTCATCCGGGACACTGAACAACCTTCGGTCATCAAATCACATAAACTCATAATACAAATCGTCATCGAACGTTAAGCGTGTGGACCCTACGGGTTCGAGAACTATGTAGACATGATCGAGACACATCTCCGGTCAATAACCAGTAGTGGAACCTGGATGCTCATATTGGCTCCTACATATTCTACGAAGATCTTTATCGGTCAAACCGCATAACAACATACGTTGTTCCCTTTGTCATCGGTATGTTACTTGCCCGAGGTTCGATCGTCAGTATCATCATACCAATTCAATCTCGTTACCGGCATGTCTCTTTACTCGTTCCGTAATGCATCATCCTGCAAATAACTCACTAGTCACATTTCTTGCAAGGCTTATAGTGATGTGCATTACCGAGAGGGCCCAGAGATACGTCTCCTACAATCACAGTGACAAATCCTAATCTTGATCTATGCCAACCCAACAAACACCATCGGAGACACCTATAGAGCATCTTTATGATCACCCAGTTACGTTTTGATGTTTGATAGCACACTAAGTGTTCCTCCGGTATTCGTGAGTTGCATAATCTCATAGTCATAGGAACATGTATAAGTCATGAATAAAGCAATAGCAATAAACTAAACGATCATTATGCTAAGCTAACGGATGGGTCTTGTCCATCACATCATTCTCTAATGATGTGATCCCGTTCATCAAATGATAACACATGTCTATTGGTAGGAAACTTAACCATCTTTGATTAACGAGCTAGTCAAGTAGAGGCATACTAGGGACACTCTGTTTGTCTATGTATTCACACATGTACTAAGTTTCAGGTTAATACAATTCTAGCATGAATAATAAAAATTTATCATTATATAAGGAAATGTAAATAACAACTTTATTATTGCCTCTAGGGAATATTTCCTTCAGGAACTCAATCTGGTAATGAACACTCACCTTGTGATAATGAAAAAGATAATGGTGAGGTTCATGAAGACTCTCAACCAAATGAAAAAGAACCATATTATGATGTTGAGATAGAACCACCTATTGATCTTGATAACCCACAACCTAAGAATAAGAGGTATGATAAAAGAGACTTCATTGCTAGAAAACACAGTAAAGAAAAGAGAACCGTGGGTTCAAAACCTATGCCTTTTCCAACCAAGTCAACTAAAAAGAAAGATGATGAAGAATTTGAGCAGCTTTCTTTGAAACAAGAGGCCGATCTTTTTGCGTACTAAACTTGGTGATATCCTGAAAATGCCTCCTTATGCAAAGTATATGAAAGACATCATCACAAATAAGAAAAAATACCGGAAGCTGAAATCTCCACTATGCTTGCTAATTATACTTTTAAGGATGAAGTACCTAAATAACTTGGAGATCCGGGAATACCAACTATATCTTGCTCTATCAAAAAGAATTATGTGAAAACTGCTTTGTGTGATTTAGGAGCTGGTGTTAGTGTTATGCCTTTCTCTTTATATGAAATACTTGATTTGAATAATCTCACACCTACTGAAATATCTTTGCAAATGGGTGACAAATCAACTACCATTCCTATCGGTATCTGTGAGGATGTGCCCGTTGTTGTTGCTAATGTTACTATTTTGACTGACTTTGTTATACTTGAGATGCCCGAGGACGACGACATGTCGATTATCCTTGGTAGACCCTTCTTGAATACTGCAGGGGCTGTTATTGATTGCAATAAAAGCAAGGTCACTTTTCATATCAATGGTAATGAGCATCGGTGCACTTTCCGAAGAAACAATTCCAAGTGAATGGTATTAATGTTATTGAAAAATCTCCGACAATCACTATTGGAAGTTTTCAAATACCTCTACCCTCTTGTCAAAATGAAATATGAAATGCTTATTGTTGGGGAAATGCATATCCCCATTGAGGTAACTTAGTGATTTACGAAAGTTCTTCGGTTTCATGCTAATCAAAAGTGGTTGTTAATAAGACCTGATCAACTTTAATGAATAATTTTTGAGAGGTATGAAGTTGATGAATTTAGTAAGCACTACCTTCTGTCCCTACTTTTTGTTTTCTGTTTTTATTAGTTAAATAAAATAAAATACCATGTGTTTGTCTGTTTTCTGAATTTCCCGTGCAATAAAAAAATGACCCAAAAATAAAACTTCTCAGAATGCCCTGAAAATTTAATACGATTTTTTTGGGTATTTCTGAATTTTTGGTGAAAATAATATCATAGGGAGGTGCACCAGGTGGGCACAACCCACATGGGCACGCCAGGACCCCCAGGCGCGCCCTGGTGGGTTGTGGTCCCCATGTGGGCCCTCTCACTTATCCCTTCAGCCCACTTCATCACTCAGAGGTCGTCCCGAGCGGAGGCCAAGTCGGCTTGGGCGAAGGCCTGAGCCTCCTTGGCGGCCTTCTCGCACGCTTAGATCTGCCGCTCGAGGGCGGCGTTTGAAGCTCGAAGCTCCCTCTCCCGCTCCTCGGCCGCCTCACGGCAGCAACCGGCGGCCATGGCTTCTTCCAAGGTGCGGACGCAAGCCTTGCGAGAAGCGGCGAGGGATACCGCGGCGTCCGCGCGGGTGCGCTCATGTTGAAGATGCCCAAGGTTGATAGCGACCTTCAGCTGGTGGCACTCGCGCGCAAGGCGGAGGCCCTCCGCCTCGAGGTGGGTGTCGACGTCGACAAGCTCTCCTCCGAGACGACTCGGCACGCCCATTGCTTCTCAGAAGAGGTCATGGTGGCGACGCTGCACCCGTGCGCAAGCTCTAGCACGCGGCCAAGCCCTTCCTCTGCACCGGGGGCTGCAGGAGATGCGCGGAGCAGCTCACCCGTCTCCGGCAAGGGGCTGGCAGCCCGCGTTTCCTCAGTCGTTTCCCAGGCCTCGGCAAAGGCGTTGTGCGGTGTGGCCTCGCCGCTCGAAGATGAAGCCAATGTCGAATTCGCCCAACCACCAATGAAGACCAGTGGAGGAGCCCTCGGCACGCCTCCCGTGCCCCAGGGGTGGTCATGGAGGAGGGCCCCCGGGATCACAGCCTCACGACCCTCCCGCGGCGCCCCCGCCTCGCGGACCGGACTCGCACCTCGCGCGAGTGTCTATCATGAGGGGCCTGGAGTCGCGAGCGGACCAAGGACCCCTGGAGGTCGTTCCCCAGGAGGTTTCGCCACCGCAGCCGAAGAGATCCTGAGGATCCAGGGTCAGGAAAGGATGCGACATGCCTAGAACCATAAAGATAAGACACTTACTCATCTATGGCTATGTACTTCCTCTATTTCAGGGGCCGGTATGTGCCACCACTGCAGCTCGAGAGCCCTTTTCTCTTGCGGAGTGCTTCAAGGTTCAGACGAGGCGAGGCGAGGGTCGGGGTATGACCCTTGGCGGCTGGGCAGCGTACTACCACCTCGGGAGCACTTGCTGGGGCTTCGGGGGCGGCAGCCTCGGGAGCCCCGGGCCGCACCTGCTCGCCGACCGCCACCTCGGGAGCGCTTTCCGGAGCTTCGGGGGCGGTCACCTCAGGAGCATTGGGCCGCACCGCTCTCCAGCGGCCTCCTCGGGAGTGCTCGCTGGGACTTCAGGAGCGGCTACCTCGGAAGCACTTGATGAAATACGCTCCCCAGCGGTCGCCCCAGGAGTGCCCAGCGGCGTTCGCCCCCTGCATCCACATCCGGGCACGTGCCACGGGGTCGACGAGCATAGGAGCCACAAAGATGGGGTTCTCGTGAGGCCCTTCAAGGCCCCCCGGGCGTAGCCCCCACTCGTCAAAGAGGGGCATCTGCTCCACGAAGTCCTCTTTCTCCGAGAAGAGCCGCAAGAGGCACCTATCCTCCGGAAGCGCGACAGGCACTGGGTCGCCCGTCAGGAGCCCGAGCATCGCGCGCAGCGTCTTGGAAGGGAGCGAAGGCACCTGGAGCCTTATGGGGTCCTTGGGGCCAGTAAAGGTCCACATTGGGCAAGAATGGCGCTAGAGCGGGCCGATGCACCGTCGGACGAACTCCCTCACCACCATCGGCACCGTCACCCCGACCTCCTTCAACTTGGGTAGCTTGGACCAGACGTGGGCGAGCCGATGGTCGACGAGCTTCGCGTGCCCCCAGGCGGAGCTGGGTTCTGCCGGCGCTTGCGGGAGTAGGAGCAGGGGGATGAGTGTGCCTGCGTCCACATACACCCACTGCTTCCGGAATGCCCTCACATCTGGGCAGAGCGTGAAGTCGATGCCTGAGCCAACTGTCGCCGCCACGGTCTGGAATGCCACGCATCTCGAGCGCTGGCGGGCATCGACCAGGTGGAGCGAGAAGAAATGCAGAACAAGGCAACGGATGGAGCGATGCCCACCATAGCCTTGCACAGGAAGGCAAAGGCGGCACAGAGGATGATGGACCGGGGGTCCAGATGCAGCGCCTGGATCTGGTAATGCGAAATTATGGCATTGAAGAAATCAGAGAAAGGGGGGACCAGGCTGGACAGGAGAGCATGAAGATGGATGGGGATCTCGGTGGCTCCCATGTCGATCATAGCCCGGGAGGCGAGCCAGGCCGTCATCGCCTTCCATTCGTTGGAATCGGCGGCAAGGGCTGGCCGGACCTTGTCCAACCCCTCCTGATTGATCACCGTCGACCGATCAAGAGCGGGCTCCAAAACCGGCCGGGATTCGGCGGGAGCTCGGGCCTTTTCCTTCTTCTTCGACCTCGGGGCCATGACGGCAAGGGAGGATTGGCGCCAACACCAAATCTGGCAGAAGAGCTGCAAGTTCGCAAGAAGGAGGAGGAACCAAGGGCGAGCATGGCGGGCAATGATGGCAAAACTATGCTAGCAACAGGCGGCCGCCAAGCCTAGCAGTTATCGAGGGTGCATGGGGAAGTGGGGGCGCCCATGTCCCGTTGGGCGCCACGCGTCGACCGAGGCCGCAGGCAATTGGGGCCTGTGGCGCTTCGCCCTTGCCACTTTGATTCTCCTCGAAGCCAAGTCCGGCGCCGCTTGGGCCGGGGGCTCTTGTCGGCGTTACAGGAGCAGGGTACCCAGACTTGACTACTGCGGCCCACAGTGGTTCACGTCGGCTGACCTGCACGCCCACCTTCAACATCAACAACTCAAGACCCTCGCGAGGGGCCAATCCTCATGAGGCGGACGACGCCAAGACCTCTAGAAGGAGTGTCCTCCTTAGGTTGGCTCCTGAGGAGCGGAGATTTCTATGCAAACCCTCACCTCGTGAGGTTTGGGTGACGCAAGCCATGACGACCAAGGCGGTGAGCGCCCGGTGACCATGATACAGTGATTTCCTCTTTGGTGATAAAGAGGCAAGCGCAGGCGCGGAGTCTCGAGGAATCAGCCAAAGGTTTCCATTCCCATGCAACAGGACCAAGACCACCAGGACGGCAGGATGGAGGTCATCGCCGAACCCACCACGGCGTCATGACTAGAAGCTTTGCAGGCGAAGACTACCTTTTGTCAGTATAAGATGTACCGGTTGTCTCCCTTCAAAATCGGCCGTTGTGGAATCCCTTCCCGCCTTCGTTTTGGGGGAAGAGGACCAAAGCCACTATAAATAGGACCTAGCCACCTCCGTAGAAGGGGACAGATCATTCAGATCATCCTCTCCCTCACCAGCGCAAGAACACACCTCCTGAGGTTGTTCCCACTGTACTAGTTCATCCTCAGCCCACCTCGAGGCCAATCCACCACAAGGAGGAGTAGGGTTTTACACTACAAGGTGGCCCGAACCTGGATAAACTGCATTGTCCCTTTTCCTTCCCGTTCATCGAGCTAGGCGTGGGATCAACGAGTTGGCAGACTGGGGAGGTTGAGTTCTTCGCACGCACCCCAGAGTTCGAATCTATCCAGGGTCTGTGGAGCGCGAAATCCAACAATACCGACCATGTAACCATAGATGCCCTACCTGGCGTGTATATAAGCTAGAGGTTTAGCCTACATAGGGGATCCAATCACAATTATATTCACATAGCCCAAGAGTTAGGTCTCTCCTTACGATCTCGAGGTAGATCAAACTTATACTCGATACATCATCATCAATACAGTCAAAGCAGGAAATAGGGTATTACCTCTTCGAGAGGGCCCGAACCTGGGTAAATATTGTCTCCTTCATTCCTGTTACCACCGATCTGTCCATAGCTCGGGACCCCTTACCCTGAGATCTGTCGGTTTTACCACCAACACCCACCGCCGCAGCTTCGACTTCATAGTAGCAAAACAAACCGTGGCAATCCCGTGGACACGCCGGAGAAGATTCTACTACCTCAACCATCCCCACGTCACCGACATCGCTCTCAACATCATAGTTTCCACAGAAGCCTGGACGCACAACCGCCACCAACCACATGTACCACTTGCCGAAGCCGAGCTCCTTGATAGCTCATGGAACGTTTTAACTCGTCTCCGTGCAAAGACATTGGAGAGGCCTTCATCATGACAATTATGGCGGAAAGTCGAAATAGCTTCTGCGTTGCAGCAATCTGGGATCTTATTCTTTACAAACAAGAATCTCATCCAGAATTGCCGAAGTGTTTCTCTAGGCTTTTGTTTAACATAAGCCAAATCTTGGATGTAGGTTGGTCCCGAACTGTCGGGATAATATGCAATGTGGGAGGGGGGTGGGCGGGAGAGCGAATCCGAATCGAGTTGACATCAGTCTACCGAGGAAACTCCCCTAAGGTGGCTCGAGGGCGCCCTTGGGGAGGTTGTGTTACTATTCTTTTCAAAGTTGTCTTCATGTGAGTTCGGATCCGAGCTCCAGGCTCGGTCTGATCGGTCATATCCGTGGCCCTCTACGAGGAGAGGGACCGGCTCTCCAGCGACGACCGTTTTCAGGTCCTTGGCCGGATCCGAGGATGTGGCAAAAATTTCGACCTCCAGATTTGATTCATCATGCTTTAGTTCCCTTTGGTGGGTAAGTGCTTCGAGATGCTCGGATGCTCCGGTTGATCCAAAGTGTTGAGTCTCCGGCGTAGACAATACATCGGGATGGATCAGATCACCAGATGAGGCTTCCATTGAACCTTTTTGACCACACATCAGGACCTGCATGTGAAAGTGCGTTATATCGACTAGAGGGGGGTTGAATAGGCGATTTTTATGAATTCTTCACTGAGGAATTTGCCGGTGAGGAAATTCCTTAGTGAAGAACTACTTGCAGCGGAATAAGTACTCAGAAGTAAGCATAAGAGAATGCGGGCATGGTCATCATGATGAAATGAAGACAATCAAAGAGTACAGAAAGCGTAAACACATGATAGCACAAGATGAAGACAAAGCGGTGAAGAAATTGAACTGAGGAAATTGAGAAAGTCTTGATCAAAGTCTTCAAACACAGATATGAATGAACTCTCAACACGGTAATGAGGAAATGAAAGGGTTGAGGAAATAGAACCGATAAGGTTGGTGAAGACAATGATTTGGTAGACCGGTTCCAAGCTACTTTGTCTCGGTTATGCGTCTGTTGGAGCGGTGAGTATTTAAACTCGAGGACACACAGTCCGGACACCCGATCGGCCTGAGCACGCAGCTCCGGACACCAAGTCCTCACCGTATTCTCCTTGAACTAAGGTCACACAGACCTCGTCCAATCACTCGTGGTAAGTCTTCAGGCGACTTCCAAACCTTCACAGACTTGGTCACTCGACGATCCACAATTCCTCTTGGATCCTCTAGACCATGACGCCTAACCGTCTGGAAGAAGCACAGTCTTCAAAGGTAACAAGCGTCGGATCCACGCAGGATCAATCTCTTCAGTTATGCTCAATCACTTTGGGTTTGTAGGGGGTTGGTTGTGTGTTTTCCTCACTCGATGATTTTCGCTCAAAGTCCTCAGAGGATGGGTTGCTCTCAAATGACAAGTGTCAAGTTTCTCTCGGAGCAGCCAACCAGCTAGTGGTTGTAGGGAGCGGCTATTTATAGCCTAGCGAGCAACCCGACGTGATAAGACATAAATGCCCTTCAATGATATGACCGTTAGGTGGATAAGATATTTTGGGATAGCTGGCGCACAGCACAGCAACGGTCGGAAATTTGAATCTCAAATTCCCCAGAGCTATCATGTTCCTCATTGTGTAGGCAATCCGCACTGGCGAATTCCTAACTCCTCAGTCAGAACAAATTCCTCAGCGACCAGAAGAACTTCGTCTACATCAAGAAATTGGCTGAAGCGTATGAGATTTCAAAGGCTTCA
Organism: Aegilops bicornis; assembly: GCA_021605145.1. Lineage (NCBI taxonomy): Eukaryota > Viridiplantae > Streptophyta > Magnoliopsida > Poales > Poaceae > Aegilops > Aegilops bicornis. The sequence goes on along the minus strand of CM038671.1, from coordinate 535,320,082 downwards.
CTCGAAGGATTGGTAGGTGTAGGATTTTGAGTTGAGCATCACATGGAAATTTTTCCTTAGTATTTCCTCGACCCCCTTTAACGATCTGATGTTTCCTATGACTCAAGAAAGAGAAAATGAAACAACGAAAATGAAAGTCTTCACGCTTCACGTTCCTCAAATGAATACCAAGTCTTCAAGGTCACACCAATTTCTTCACTTTCAAAGTCTTCAGAAAGTCTTTAGAATATCAAAGTCTTCAGTCGAAGAACTTCATTTCTAGGGTCGACTTTCTCTGTAAATATCAAACTCCTCATAGACTTGTAGACCTGTGTACACTCACAAACGCATTAGTTCCTTAACCTATAAGTCTTCAATACACCAAAATCACTAAGGGGCACTAGATGCACTTACAGCATGGGCCACCAATGTCTATGCTAAAACCGGTGTATCTCGGGTAGGGGGTCCTGAGCTGTTGATCTTGGATCAAAGGTAACAGGAAGAATGGGGACATGGTGTTTTACCCAGGTTCGGACCATCTCAATGAGGTAAAACCCTATGTCCTGCTTTTTTTATATTGATTGTGAGGTGGTACAGAGTATGGTATGATCTACCTCGAGATCATATGAATGAGTTCTAGCCTCTAAATCTTACAATCATGCCTCTACGGACTAACCCCTCGATTTATATAGGCATCAGGGGGTATCTAGGGTTTACATACTCGGTTCACAATCTTGGATAAACATGTCGATCATTTAAACACACCTTGAAGTGTACGCCAAGTCTTCGGAGATCTTCATATCGATGACAGTGAGGGCCAGGCCATATAGGGCCCACTCCTGATCACCGGTGGGTCCTCGTCCTGGTGCATGGATGATTGATCGACGTGATGAGCACCCCCTAGTCCACAACACCTGCCGGGGAACGAAGCATAAAAATCACAAAAATTCCTATGAAACACCTAAGATCTAATATAGGAGATGCAAATCAATGAGAGAAGAGTGTGTCTACATAACCTTGTAGACCGAAAGCATTAGCATCGTAACGCGGTTGATGTAGTCTTACTTCACGATCCAATCGCGATCCAATATGATCTAGTGCCGAACGGACGACACCTCCGAGTTTAACACACGTACGGCTCGGTGGTGTCCTCTCCTTGATACAACAGGTAGGGAGAGCAGGTAGATGAAATCTGAACCAACACGACGGCATGGTGGTGGTGGTGGTGGCGGAATTCCGGCAGGGCTTCGTCGAGTGCTGACGGAACATGGAGGAGGAGTAACGGGAGGGAGACGGGGCAAGCGTGGAAGAGTCGGCTGCCCCTGCACCTCCTCACTATATATAGGGGTGAGGGAGGGGCGTGCAAGCCCTAGGTGGTATAGACTAGGAGGGGAGGAGCGCCCTCCAAGCCAAATGGAGGGCCCTCCACTTTAGGGTTTCCCTTCTCCTAGGCGCATGGGCCAAGTAGGAGCTGGTGCGCCTGGCCCAATAAGGCCAGAGCGCATCCCTATAGCCCATGCTACTGTTTGGGATGTGGTGGAACCATTCGAGGACTTCCGAACCCCTCTGGAACCCTCTAGAACCTTGTGGTGACTTCCCGGTGCAATACGGAAAAACATGACTTTTCCCCGAAACCCCGACAACAACTTTCCATATATACATCTTTACCTTCGGACCATTCCGGAGCTCCTTGTGATGTCCCAGATCCCATTCGAGACTCTGAGCAACCTTCAAACTTTCCACTATTTAATATCTCAATACTACCCTAGCGCTACCGAATGTTAAGCATGCAACCCTACGGGTTCGAGAATCATGTAGACATGACCGAGGCTCCTCTCCGGTCAATAACCAATAGCGGGACATGGATGCCCATATTGGTTCCCACATATTCCATGAAGATACTTGAACCATGATGTCAAGGATTCTGTCAATCCCGCACATAATTCTCTTTGTCCAGCGATATGTTACTTGCCCGAGATTCGATCCTCGGTATCTCCATACCTAGTTCAATCTTGTTACTGGAATGTCTCTTTACTCGTTCCGTAATATAATATCCCATGACTAAACTCATTAGTCACATGAAGCTTCTTATGATGTTGTATTATCGAGAGGTCCCAGAGATATCTCTCCGTCACACAGAGCGTCAAATCCCAGTCTCGATCCATGCAACCCAATAGACACCTTCAGAGATACCTGTAGAGCACCTTTATGACCGCCTAGTTACGGAGTGACATTTGATAGCACGCAAAGTATTCCTCCGGTGTCTGGGAGTGGCATGATCTCATGGTCTAAGGAACTGATACTTGACCTGAAGAAAGATGTACCAAATAACTAAATGATCTGATGCTAAGCTTACAGTTGGGGTTTGTCCATCACATCATTCTCCTAATGATGTTTTAGATAGAAGAAATGTTTCTTCTATCTAAAATATTAGAAAGAATGTACCCTTCTATCCAAATCCAATTTGCATCGATAAAATAAATCCAAATTCCAGTAGTAGATGAATAATTGCAAATTTGTGTGTGTACGAGATTAGAATAACTTCAAAATAACTGTGATCTGATGCTAAGCTTACAGTTGGGGTTTGTCCATCACATCATTCTCCTAATGATGTGATCCCATTATCAAATGAAAACTCATGTCTATGGTTAGAAAACCTTAGCCATCTTTGACCAATGAGCTAGTCTAGTAGAGGCATACTAGGGACACAGTGTCGTTTATGTATCCACACATGTATTTAAGTTTCTGGTCAATACAATTCTAGCATGAATAATAAACATTTATCATGAACGGGAAATATGATAATAACCATTTTATTATTGCCTCTATGGCATATTTCCGACAACACCATCACCCTGCACCCCAACGCGACGTCGAAATCAAACGTCACGTGAAGGAGGAGCTAGCCCCCGCCACGCGGCCACGACTTCCAGACGAGACGTCCCGACAAGGAGCGTGCATCGTCGTCCCCACAATGTCATCAGGAAGGAGCCGGTGGCGCCCGAGTCATGAAGAAGGATGACGTGTCCTACCCGGCATCCCCCAAGCCGTCCGGTCGCCTCAACTACTACTTCAGTGGCAACGACACGTCCTCGGTTGTCAACAAATACCTCTTCAAGGTGGAGCGCTAGGACCAGTGCAACATAGCGTGTTAGACGACTTTTGTGAAGACGGACGTCGTGGTGACTTGGGTGCCCCCGCGCTTGCGGAGGCTTGAGCCCTGGATTAGTCCATTTTTCAAGGCCCACCGAGATCATCGCATGTCGACGGCGCCGGCTCAGCAACCAGCTCCTCCAAGTGGGGTTGGCCAAGTCTGAACACTTGGTCCTGCTCCAAGGCATTGGGCACGTGACGCAAGGTAGAGTCCACAACTGAGCGTCGCCGCCAGGGGAGGCGGCTGAGTGTTTGTGCCTGACAGAGCTAGGCGAGCTGCTGCTCGCATGCTCGCACAGGCGGCCGATTAGGGATGTCGCAATGCATGGCGGGCCTTTTGCCTGGATGGGCGACAATGACTCTGACAACGGCAACGACGACAACGACGTTGGATGACGATGGTGGAGCTAGTGGCTATGCCTACAACGCGCCATCCTGTACCTCGCCTAGTTTATTATATTAGTTCAGTATAATTTTTGCTCGGTTAGTTAGAAATTTGTCAAATGTCATATGTTTGGTTTTAAATATATTAAAAATTTACAATCCTAGATCGTTTAGCATCAATTTTATCCCTTTTTTTGTAATCAATCCGTTCGAATTGGGTCGGGCAATTGGGGCCTATATTTGGATGACTGACGCCCCGCCCGCTATCTGCAGACATGTCCGAACGTGTCTACAGACATTTGTTGTCATCAGTTTGATGATTCGTATTGGAGTTACCCTTAGCTCTCAGATCTTGTTGTACAGTATGTTATTATGGACCTTAGGCTAACATTGAAACTTTTGTTACTCATGAAAATACAAAAAAAAAATCAGATGTGCAAACTTTCACTCTCTGTTTGTAAGGAGACAACAATTTATTACCTGATCATTTCTATTAGCCAGGGTGAAGGAAGCCGGTGAGCAAGGAGGGTGAAGAAGCATGAGGGAGAAGAAAAATAAGTGGTATGGAGGAAAGTGAGCGTCAAGCGACGGAAGTTGAACTCGACGATAATGCTCGACTGGCTGGTTCCCTGGTCCCTGTAGTTTAGAGGAGGGATCATTGTACGTGACGTCGATTGTGGGGTGGGGTGGGATGGGTGTTGGGAAGTGTTGACAAGGCGAAAATAATATTAGAGAGAAAAGCAACAACGATGAAATAGCCAGAGGTGTTGGACGTCAGCTTGGGTGACATCAACCGAAAAGAGTGGAGGAGGAAAATGATATGACGTGATACCACACTTCACATGATAAATTCAAGTTCAAAAAAGAAATTGCGAATGTTCACAGGGCATGTGTTCACGATTCCTAGAATTTTCCAATCCAAAATTGAAGAATAATAGATAAACAAAAAAGATAAAATGAAATGTGAATAGTGTCATTTGTGCTTTTATTTTTTACATGATTCATGCTGGATTTGTCTTTTTTCTTTCTTTCTTTGTGTATATTTCGAATTTGGTTGAAAAATTTAGGGATTGGAGACACACATGATGTCAACACTCACAATTTTTTTACTTTTTTCTTTGAAAATTTTATAAACTTGTAAAAATGAGTTTTCCCTTGTGGGTGGGGTGGGGGGGGGGGGGGGTTATTGCTTGGTTCATCCATTCAATCAGAACGTTATGCGGCATGCCAACATCTGGTCTGTGTAAAATTGCAAAATCCAGAGTATGAGGGATTGGAAGTGCAAAGAGAAAGGTCAAGGGCAAACAGTAAAAGACAAAGCCGGCTCGTGAAGAGCGAAGAAGAGGAAAGCGCGACAGCGCGAGTCCGAGGGCACGTGATTATTGGATCTCAGCACACTTGCCACAAAGTCAGGTAAAAAGGACGCAGAGCCCACATGCTGGGGCTACCAGTTGTCACCTCACCAGTTTCTCAAAAATAAAGTTCTCTCTTCACCAGCACTCAACCAGGAAAAAATGGCCCTTGCCCCCAGACTTCCCTCGGACCGACTCCATACAAAATGGGTTTAGTATGTGGATGGACAGCAAAACGGTGGCCTGTGGGTGTGGGGTAGAGATCTCAGATACGGCAGGGACTTGTCATGCCTGTAATTGCGCTCTAGTATCAGATTAGTTTATACGGAGTCATTGCAATCGAGCCCCAAATGACTGGTGTCTGTCATGTGACTCCATACTCCCGGTAGTGATGGGAGGTCGGACGTGGCACGAATTTGGCTACCCCGGGCCGGGACCATTCGTTTGGTTGCCAACATGCGATGCTTTGACTTACGGAGCCGTTTGTCCTGCCTGGGACAGTTTTTAACCAAGGAGTGAGAGGGAGATTCCGTGGACAGTGAACCTCTCTTTTTTAAATGCCCTCTGGGCCCCGCCTTTTAATTTACCACTTCGAGTGCATTGCGTGGGGAAGTAGTACAGCTTTGGCATCGTTTGTGAATTGGGAAGCCTAAATTATGCTGGTGTTCTGACATGTCCAGGCGCGCAGTGCGCAAGCTAACAAACTCTCCTCGTAGGGGCTGTGAGAAATATCGTTAGATGATTTGCCAGGATCCGGATGGGAGGGAAACCGGTTATTGGATTGTCGTTTCAGGGACGATTACATGCGTAAAACATCCAGCCGGAAAATCAATACGTTCTTTTCGAAACAGCCGCTTGGTTGATCGTTTAGATCCGGAAAAAACGGACGGTTAGTGCCTTCCGCCTGGAAAACTAATACACAGCTCCCACGCTCTGTTTTCTTTCCGCCCGGTTTTTACGGGTGGCCAGTATAATACGGGTGTAAGAGGTTACAGGTGGAAAATAAATTCGGCGGAGAAACGACGAACCAAGCGCGGTACTGGTTTCTTCACGGTTCAGAGTAGGTAGACCATCGAAGCTAATTGTGGTTTTGTTTCATGCTAATGTCTCCGTTTAGCCTGCGATTAGGGACATAGCGTTTCCGACCTTTTTATTTTTGTGCCGAACTGACAGGAGGTTCTAACTATTGACAAGCAGAAAGCGCATTGACCGCTGCCTTTTGTCCATAAATTCAGTATATCACATCACCACCATAGGTTCATGTTCTATAGGAATGATGTGTTCTAAGCGGAAAACTGTGGTCATGCTGGTCAGCAACCAGCTCGGTGAGCGGAAAGCATCCTCCGGACTTCACGAGTCGTTGCCCACAATCGCAGGAGTGACACGAGGAACATGTTATCATGGACGCAACTCGCTCTTGTCCCTCACCGACAGCGCTCGATTGGGTCAGCGATTGGCGCATCGGTGCCGTGATCGCGCCCTCGCCGTACTGACCACCGGGGAGCCGGGAGGGGGCGTCGAGTAACACAGGCCGTGAAGGAAGAACGCCATTGTTGCAGAAGAATGGACCTGTGGCTGGAAAATGACAGTTGGGGGTGCGGCGTTTTCCTTATTTTTCGGGCAACGATCTGCGGCCGCACAATTGCGTGCAGTAACATTGTTGGATCTCCCTCCCACAGGTACGTTGTCTTCCTCCTCCGCGTTCGCATCTCTCCCCCCTCCCTCCTCCTAACCTGCAGCCCCTACCTCTCGGCGACTGGTCCTCTGCTCCTCGCGGCTCGGTGGCCGGTGCTCTCAACTCCTCGGGGCCAGGTGGCTGGTGCTCTCGTCGTCGCCAGTTGCAGTTCGACGTCGGCCATCGCCGCTAGCATGCAGCCCCCATGGCCACCTGTTGTAGCTTTGTTTTCCTCGGTTGTAGCAAAATCGAACGCCACCGGTAGCATCCCCGACCACAGTGCGCCGATGCAGCTCCACCGTCGCCGCTCGTCGTAGCCTCGCAGTTGAAGCTTTTTGCAAGGCTGGTTGAAGCTTTCTACATCGTCGGGGTTGTAGCTTTTAACTCTTCGGTTGCAGCAAAAAAACGGAGAGACGCCATGGCTGTCGTCGAGGAAGATTTCTCAATCTCTGGTTGAAGCTTTTTCATCTGTGGGTTGAAGCTTTTTGTCAAACAGTTATAACTTTTCCTGTATTCCGTTATCTGGTTAAAGTTTTTTTATCTACTGGATGTAGCTTTTTGTTCCATGGTTGTATCACGGGAAAACGCCGTTTGCAGCTCTCCCCAGTGCCGCGGTTGCAGCTCCTCCAGGTCGCCATGGTTGTAGCACGGGCACCTCGGTCCTCCCAACGTTTGGCATGTCACTGGTCGCAGCAAAAAAGGAAGAGAGGAGGAGGAGGAAGCGGAATAGGGAGAAGGAAGAAAAAGGAGGTGGGAAGATGAGCGGGGCTGCAACCTACATCCATGACCGACGGCGAGCTGCTCCACGCGCTGCAACGGGAGAGATCCGCGCGAGTGAGGAGGGGGTAGAGATGCGGCGTCGTGGGGGCGAGATCCGCGCGAGGTTGAAGATAGCATGGGTGGCCCCGTGTCCTACGTGTCGTTTGGTGTATGGCTAGGATGAAGCACGCGTGGACGTGTCCGGCCCAAAGTTCGGCCGGCGCGCTGCGCCCAAACAGTTTACTTTCTTTCTTGGAGAGCTGCGGGTTTTTTTTTCAGAGAAAGTGAGAAGCGCGGCAGATTTTTTTTAGGTTAGGAGAATACAGAGCAATGCTACACATGAGACAAAACTATGCTTCGCTTACTGCGAGACAAAAACGCCAAGACTATGCTTCGCTTACCGCGAGACAAAACTCATGCTCGCCTCTGCAAATTTCTAGTGGGCCACAGCCTAAATGGTGTCAGAGAGTACAATTAATAGCGGCTTTGGGAACATTCAGATTTTCATGTTCCATTTTAATATGTTTGTTTACTGGTTTATCAGTTTTCTTTTTTCGCTTTTTTTGTAAGGTTCTGACATGTATTTTCTCCCTAATTTTCTCCTACTCCATCGACTTACTTTTAATACACACTGAAAGTTCTTCGCATACATGTTGAAAAAAATTCAGATACACGTTGAGTTTTTAAAATAGATGTTGATTTGTTTTAGAATATATGTTGGACATTTATGAAATGCAAATTGAATATATTTTAAACACACACTAAGCATTTTCAAAAAAGTCATGGACGTATTTGTATATGTGTGGACATTTTTAGAAATGACATGAACATATCTTTTGAATGGTACGAACATCTTTTGAACATATCATTAGCATATTTCAATAATGTGACAAACAAGCTTTAAACATGTTAACATTTTTCTCAATGGTACGAACATTTCTAAAATAAATCAAGAATAGATGACTACGTTTCCTCGGCATTTTTTAATGTGTGATGAACATTCTTATATATTAACTAAGTACTTTTTGAGATATTTTGACTTCAAAATTAAAAGAAAAGAATGAGAACAAAAAAAAATGAAAGACTGTCTGGCAATTTCATACTGGGCCGGTGCGCTAGAGGTTCCTTTGGGAGACTCTATCGCACCTTATATGGGCCAGCAAAGCGCTGCTATTTTTTTCTCAACGGTCTTGGACAATTTCTAAAAGGCTCCTATTCAGCGCTCTTAGCACTGCGGAACAAAACCGGCGCTCACTACTGCCGCAAGTGGGCCGTCCCATGAATGCGCAGCGCACAGAATGTGCTCCTGCGCCGAAGTGAACTCGCGCCCTACAATATTTAAAGAAAATTGAAACTTCACATATTTTGGAAAATTTTCATGAACATGCAAAAAAAATGTTGCCCTATTCAATAAAAGTTCATTGATGTTGAAAAAACTTCATCGATTTTGGAATAAACAGTTCACCAAAATTTGAAAAAAAACATCAATTTTTTTGGACAACAGCTCATCAATTTTGAATTCTTTTCACAAAAACTATAATATTTAATCATTTTTTCAGAAAATTTCATTGAATTTGAAAGAAAATTCATCAAATTTGACAAACAATCATTCAATTTTGAAAAAAATCATTGATTTCAAAAAAAATTCAATTTTTTAAAAAACCTTTAATCAAATTGAAAATGTTTATAAAATTTGAAAAATAATCATAAATTTGTAAAAATAGTTCAGCAAAGTTTTAAAAAGTTAATCGATTTTAAAAAAATTCATCAAATTTGAAAAAAATCGTCACTCTTGAGGAAGTATCATCGGTTTGGAAAAAGCTCACACGTTTAAGAAAAGAAAAATAAAACAGAAAAAAAGTAAGAAAATGAAAAGAAAGGTTGAAAACATGGGCATTTCCTATATGATAAATACAAGAAAGAAGTTGGTATGCGCCAGTGACAAGTTCTTTTTAGGTGCACGAGTGACAAGTTTTTTTTTTAGAGAAACTCGCCATCTTTATTCAACCAAAGCAAAGGTCATAGGTACAAGGTTTGGGTCATGAGGATTGCCCAACCAAATATGTCGACCTACACCTAAATTACAAGCGAACTTGGCGAGTTTGTGAGCCTCAAAGTAAAAGTTTCTACGTTCATGAATGAAAGCACTAGAAGTAAAACTATTACGACGAGCCGATATTTCATGTACTATGGCAGCATTAGGACCCTCTGTCCCTTTGTTGATGTTGTTCACCGCTTCTTGACAGTCTGAGGCCACCAAAATATTTTGCACGGCGAGATCCTCCGCAAGAGTTAGAGCTTCTCGACAAGCATACGTTTTCAGAATCAGTGGATCATTAATTCCTTGGAAGACCACAGCCGAAGAACCCAAGTAAAGTCCTGATTGGTCTCTACACAGGGCCGCCACAGCTCCTCCACGGCGTGATCTAGCGACTGCTTCATCAACATTTATTTTCACACAACCTGCGGGTGGAGGCAACCATCGTTCTGGAGGGATTGTTGAAGCAGCTCTTGCTTCATGGCGCACTCGAATGTTAGAAATCTGTCCCAGCTCTACGATAAAATTCTCCACAAAGTAGATAGTTTGTTGGGGACTTTGGAAGATAGATTCATAAACTTCCTTTCTTCTCATGTACCAAACTGACCAAAGTGTGATAGCCATCCGAGTAAAACTGTCATGATCCATCTCTCACTAAGCTAAAATAGCCATAACCTTGCATTGGGCTCCTCATTAGCTGTCATACGGGAGATAAGCTCATCATCAGACAACGCCCAAATACACCTGGACATGGTGCATGATACTAGGGCATGCCTCCAAGAGTCAAGACAACCGCACAACAGGCATATATCTTGGACTGACATGTTGCGTCGCTTGAGAACATCAGTCGTAGGGAGAGAGTGGTGTGCAAGTCGCCACAAAAACATTCTTATCTTCGACGGTACTTTCATTTTCCATAGCGAGCTCCATGATTTTCCGTCCCTCTGGACATTAGATGATCCTCCTCTCCCCTCTAACCATTCTTCCCGCTGCAACTTAGTTTTGATCAAGAATTTATAAGCCTAATGAAAGTGCAAGTGGCACTTATACTATATTTTGGTGTGATGACAATGTGGTTAGTTGAACTAATATCGGTTGCTAAAGTTTATCTCAGGATATTGGTTCTAAGTGCCCACGATGGAGATGTGCGACCCCCCCCCCCCATTTCAAAAAGGGCAAAGGCGTGGTCTTTCGACGCTTCAAAGGTTTTAGTTTCGGTTTGCTTCGAGTCGTAGGAAAGACCGCACTATTAAGAGGGGTTTGTGTGGATGAAAGTCGTGTGGGAATGCCATTGCCGAGCCTTACTGTCTTATCCTTCCCACTCCGACCACCTAAAGAACCGAGTGTGTGTGCTATGGTACTCAGAAAGCTTACAACAGAAAGTTACTGGGTACCCCGTGCGCACGGGGTCTTTGGACCCCCGTGCGCACGGGGTACTGCGTAACTCTCTGAGTACCCCGTGCGCACGGGGTCTTTTGACCCCCGTGCGCACGGGGTACTGCGTAACTCTCTGAGTACCCCATGCGCACGGGGTCTTCTGACCCCCGTGCGCACGGGGTGGTGTGATAGTCTCTGAGTACCCCATGCGCACGGGGCTGACTTAGCCCGTGCGCACGGGGTCCAACGGGCAGAAATCCCCACCAGCTCAAGAACACTATATATAGGGCCTTCTTCCACCTCCAACCTCCAACCCTAATGTCTTGTTGAGCTCCACCATTTCTACACCCCATTTTGCTCAATACTCTCAATCCCTCCACCCAAACTTGTTGAAACTTTGGGGATTGGGAGAGCAAGACCTGATCTACAACTTGACCAAACCAAATCGCGTTCCCCGCAACATTTCTTCCCCATTGACTTGTTACTCTTGGAGCTTGGGCTCCTAGGCGGTTAGAGGTTCCTCCGGAAGCTTCCTTGCTTGTGGTGTGTTCCGGAGAAGTTTGTAAAGGTGTGGTGGTCGCCTTCAAGACCAACCCCGAATGGTTCGAGGCTCATCCGTTGGGGGTGACTCGAAGGAGAATACAGTGAGCCTTCGGTGGCGTTCCGCAAGATTTGGCTCCGGCACCTCCCCAAACGGAGAGTAGCTCTTCCCCAAGGAAGAGTGAACTTCGGGTTAAAATCCGCGTCCTCGTCTCACTTGTGGTCAATCCTTTCCCGCACCTTACTTTGTTGTTGTATGCTTGTTGGCTTGCTAATTAGTTTGTTGCCTAGCATATTTATCTTGGAGCTTGCTTGTCATATAGGTTGCATTCACCTTGCATATCTAGTGAACTCTTTTATCCGCTAAGCCTTAAAATTGACAAGAAAGATTAAAATTTGTAGTCTCCTATTCACCCTCCCCCCTCTAGTCGACCGTATCGATCCTTTCAATTGGTATCAGAGCCTCATGCTCTAATATAAGGTTTTACAACCTTAGAGGATATGGTCGATCTAGGGAATGAGGGAGGTGGCACACCTGTTGTGGAGGATGGTCAAAACCAACTTCCCGCCGCGACCGAGGCACTTGGTGCTCCTGTCGTTGGTCCCGCAGCTCCTACTAACCCGGAGTGTCCCCTTGACCGCGGGCGATCTTCTTTCAATGTTTGCGGACCTCAAAGTCTCTATGTTGAAAGAGGTTCGGGCCTCGGTCAAGGAGGAAATTGATGCTCGCTTAAGGCCATCAACGTCCGCATCAAACTCGTTTGATCCAAATGAGGTTCATGATGCGGATGACTCGAGAGAACCTCTTGCTTCTCCGGCTCGTACTCAAGTTGCCAAGTACAATGTCGTGGAACCCTTTTACTATCCTCAACCCTTGCAACATCCCCGCATTAATCCTGTTGGGCCTCCACCCCGTTTGAAAGCTAATGCATTTGCTAAGTGGAAGCTAGATATGGAGTCTCACATGCGCAGTGCTTCAACTCAATTGTGGTGGATTGCGGTCAACGGATTCAACCCCAAGGACCCAATGAATCTCACTCCAAGGGAAGTAGTTGACGACCAACTCAATGCTACCGCACACAACATGCTTCGCACCGCTATGACTGAAGACTATAGTGACTCCATTGCTCTTCTCAAAACCGGAAAGGAAATTTGGGATTGCCTTGAGGAGGCTCTTGAAGGAGATGAAGCAATTCGAAGATCTCGGTTGGCTTTGCTCAAGCAAGAAGTCAATCTCTTTGTGAGGAATGAGGGTGAGTCCGCAGAAGAGATTTACCGAAGGTTGAAGTCCCTTGTGCTCAACTTGAGAACCTTTGCGTGCACTTGGGCAAATGATGATTTCATCAAGGACAAGTTCATCGATGCTATGGTTCTCATGGAACATACCATGGTCATGATGGTTCATCAACGTCCGGACTATCACAAGTTGACCGCGGCTCAAGTTGTTTCCACCTTCTCTACCCATGTTATTTTGGAAACCAAGTCCAAGAAAACATTTGCAATAGCTCAAGCAACCAAAAACTCCAATCTTGCTTTGAAGGCCAAGAAAGTGATAAGCCAACCCTCAAGGGAAGAAGAAGTGAGTGAAGAGATATGTGAGGAGGATAATGACACCTCGTGCCCGGCAAATGATTTTGCAGAAGACTTGGCTCTCTTAGTCAAGAAGTACTCCGGGACCATGGCAAACAAAGGAAAAAATCTTCAAGGAAGATCTTTTGGAAGAAGGAAATGCTACAATTGTGATAGCCTAAGACACTTTGTTCATGATTGTCTGTATGAGAGACGTGAAGACAAGTCCGAGAAGCTTGTGCTTAAGAAGAAGAAGTTCACCAAATTTGCAAAGAGGAAGGATGACAAGGCTCTTGTTCATGAAGAATACATGTATGGAGATGAAGATGACGGTGATGATGATCAAGTGGGCACGGCCGCCTTTGCCATGCATGCCACTACCTCCTCCTCCACCACCGGCCCCTTCGACTCTCCAAATGAGGACAAGCCGTTCACTCATCGGTGCCTCATGGCCAAAGAGGTAGAAACAAAGTACAAATCCAAGAAACCCGACAACTACACTCCCAATGTCTCATGTGAGATAGTGGAGGATGAGTGTGAGGAGGGTGTGGATAATGATGAGGAGTCCTTAATGGCTTTCATGAAAACTCTTCATGGTGAAGCTCGTGCTCATTTTGGCGATCTCCTTAAGTCACTTGCCGAACGCGATGACTTTTTTGAGAACGTTGAAAACCTCCTTATAGAGGAAAAAGAGAGAGAGAGAGAGTTGATCTCCTCGAGCACGAACTTAATGAAGAGAGTGTTATGAGAGCATCACTTGAGGAAGCCTTATCTGCTCATCAAATTGACTTTGTTAAAACCAACGATGCTTTGCAACTTGCTCTTGAGAACAAAGATGGTCTTAACGTTAGAGTTGAAAAGCTTCTAGTTGACCATACAAGACTTGTTGAGGAGCATGAGTTCCTTGTGATTAGTTCCAAGGTTGTCAAAGGTGACCTAATTGCCCTCACCGAGTCTTATGCCCAACTAAAAGCTACAACCATTAAGGATCTCACTTCCGTACCTCATATAGATTTAAATGATGATGCTTGTACGGCTAACTTTGTTCATGATTGCACCTCCCTTCAAGAGGAGAATAAGAAGTTGAAAGCCCAAATTGAGAAAGGGCTTGTACCATGCATCCAAGGGAAAAAACCTAAACGACCTCTTGAGCAACCAAAAGGTGTGTGTTGCCAAGGAGGGAGTTGGGTTTAATCCCGCATCTAAGAGTGGTAAGAAAAAGAATAAGATCGGTCCGACTCCTTCCCCTCCCCAAAAGGTAGTGTTTGTGCAAGAAGGGCACAAGGAGAAGGAGAAGGAAAAGAAGGGTGTAGGGAATGGAAAGGTCATTAGGGACAAGGCCATTCCCAAGAATTTTGCCGGCAAGAACAATCCATCATATGTTCTCATGAGAGGAGATGATGGCTATACCTTTGCAAAATTTGTTGGAACTAACTATGATGATTATGCTTGGACTATTTGGGTTCCCAAGACCCTTGTTGCTAACTCACCAGGACCCATTGCAAAATGGGTACCTATAACCAAAGCTTGATTATTGTAGGTCTATGTCTCCGGTGGAACTCAATGGGTGATCAACAGTGGATGCACCAATCATATGAACGGAGAAAGGGAGATGCTTGTGGAGTTCGTTGATTCACTCAAGGCCTCTTCGAACATCTCCTTTGGTGACAATAGCAAGGGCAAGGTATTGGGATTGGGCAAGGTGGTAATCTCTAATGATTAATCACTTTCAAATGTCATGCTTGTCCAATCCCTTCACTACAATTTACTTTCAACTATTCAATTGGCTCGTGCCGAATATGATTCACATTTTGGTGAATTCCATGCGACCGTTTTTAAGAGAAGCAATCTCAAAGTGGTCTTCGTTGGGCATGTTGAAGACAACCTTTACGTGGTTGATTTCTCGAAAGAGAAAACTCATCTTGCAACATGCCTAATGGCCAAGGCCGGCGATGGGGTGGCTATGGCACCGTAGGCTAGCCCGTGGGCATGAGAAATTTACAAGCTCTCTTAAAGGGGGAGCACATTCTTGGACTAACCAATGCGTCTTTTGCCAAAGATCGTCCTTGTAGTGCTTGCATTGCCGGAAAGCTTCATGAAAAAGCTCATAAAGTGAAGACTATCGTCACCACCTTGAGGCCCCTTGAGCTTATCCATTTGGATATATTTGGGCCTCCAACATATGATAGTTTGGGAGGGAGGAGGTATTGCCTTGTCATTGTTGATGACTTCACAAGATATACTTGGGTGTTCTTTCTCAATACTAAAGATGAAACTCAAGAAACCTTCATTAACTTTGCCAAAGAATCTCAACGTCAACATAACTGTGAGATCAAGGCAATCCGAAGTGACAATGGCACCGAGTTCAAAAACTATACAATGGATGAATTCTTGAGTGAAGAGGGGATAAAGAACCAATATGCCGCACCATATACTCCCCAACAAAATGATGTTGCGGAGAGGAAGAATCAGACTCTTATTGAGATGGCTAGGACCATGCTTGATGAGTACAAATAACCATACAAGCTTTGGGCAGAAGCCATCAACACCGCGTGCCATGCTTCAAACCGGCTTTATCTTCGCAAGCTCAAGAACAAGACCCTTATGAGCTCCTAATCGGGAGAAAGCCCAACGTCAAATACTTTCGGGTATTCGGTTGTAAGTGTTTCATTTTAAACAAAAAATCTCGGTTAGCTAAATTTGAGTCTAGAACTTATGAGGGCATATTTGTTGGATATGCATCAAACTCTCATGCTTACCGAGTTCTCAATAAATCCACCGGATGCACTGAGGAAACGGTAAATGTGGAGTTTGATGAAGATAACGGCTCCCGTATGGAGAAAATTGTTCCTAGTGTTGTAGGTGATGAGGCTCCTTCACAAGCTATAAGGACAATGGGTATAGGCCACATTCTTCCACAAGAAACACCCCATGTCCAAGTAGAAGAATAAGGAGTAAGAGCCCCTCTTGAGGATTTTCCACAAGGGAAGTCATCACCGACACCACTTGTTCAAGATGCTTCGGGAAATAATGAACCTATCCAAGAACAAGATCAAGTCCCTCATATTCCTGAGCAAGATCAAGAGCAAACTCTTCTGAATAATGAAGAACCAATCGTGGAGGCTCAAGATCAAGCTCATGGTCATGATAAAGATCAAGATCACCCCCAAACACAAGTGTCTTCATCGTCATCACTTCCTTCTGAGCAAGAACTTGTGGTTGCAAAGAGAAGAGTGTCTCCAAGGCTAAAGCAATCTCAAGGGCAAGTTTCTTCATCAAGTCCAAAACCAAGTGAAGAAGAGATTGACCGCAAAGAGCAAAAAGTGGCCGCCAAGCTAAAACATCTTCAACACCTCACCGAGAACATCTATGGAAGCATCAAAAAGGGGGTAACTACTCGTAGACGTTTGGCAAACTTTTGTTAACATCACTCGTTTGTCTCTTGTGTTGAGCCCCTTAAGGTGGAAGATGCACTTGACGATCCGGATTGGATAGATGCCATGCATGAAGAACTCAACAACTTCACCCGCAACAAAGTGTGGACCCTTGTAGAAAGACCCAAGGAATTTCATAATGTCATTGGAACAAAGTGGATTTTCAAGAACAAACAAGATGAACATGGACAAGTAATAAGGAACAAGGCAAGGTTAGTGGCACAAGGTTTCACCCAAGTTGAAGGTTTGGACTTTGGTGAAACTTTTGCCCCCGTTGCCCGCCTCGAATCCATTCGCATCTTGCTTGCTTATGCCTCTCATCATGATTTCAAATTATATCAAATGGATGTTAAGAGCGTATTTCTTAATGGTCCTCTTAAGGAGTTGGTGTATGTCAAGCAACCTCTCGGTTTTGAAGACCCCGATCATCCCTCTCACGTTTATGAACTCCATAAGGCACTCTATGGAATCAAAGAAGCACCTCGTGCTTGGTATGATCACCTTACGGCGTTCCTAAGCGAGAAGGGGTTCCAGATTGGGGTAATAGATTCCTCTCTCTTTACAAAGAGGGTAAAAGGAGAGTTGTTTATCTGCCAAATATATGTTGATGATATTATCTTTGGGTCCACTAACCATGCTATTAATGTTGAGTTTGAGAATCTTATGACTAAGGAATTTGCGATGAGCATGATGGGAGAGTTGAAGTTCTTTCTCGGTTTTCAAGTGAAGCAATTGAGAGGCGGAACCTTCATCAATCAATCTCGTTATATCCGAGACATGCTCAAGAGATTCAAAATGCAAGATGTCAAGCCAATGAAGACATCCATGCCCACAAATGGTCAACTTCAACTTGATCCAAATGGTAAAGGAGTGGATCAGAAGGTATATCGCTCTATGATCGGTTCCTTGCTTTACCTTTGTGCATCTAGGCCAGATATTATGTTGAGTGTGTGTATGTGTGCAAGATTTCAATCCGCTCCTAAGGAGAGCCACTATTCGGCAGTGAAAAGGATCCTTCGATATTTGGTTCATACCCCAAACTTGGGCCTTTGGTATCCCAAGGGATCATCATTTGAGTTAATTGGTTACTCGGATTCGGATTGGGCTGGAGACATGGTTGATTGCAAGTCCACTTCCGGTTCATGTCAATTCCTAGGGAGGTCGTTGGTAAGTTGGTCTCCAAAGAAGCAAAATTGTATATCTCTCTCCACAGCCGAAGCCGAGTACATTGCTGCCGGAAGTTGTTGTGCTCAATTATTATGGATGAGGCAAACTTTGATGGATTATGGTGTCAAATGTGACAAAGTGCCTCTTTGGTGTGACAATGATCGCCGAGAATCCGGTTCAACATAGCAAGACCAAGCATATTGAGATTCGCCATCATTTCATTAGAGATCATGTGGCCAAGGGAAATATTGATTTACTCCATGTCAACACCGAGAATCAACTAGCCGACATCTTCACCAAGCCCCTTGAAGAAGCAAGATTCCGCGAGTTAAGGCATGAGCTAAATATCGTGGATATTAGTAACTTGGGATGAAACCCTTGCTCATACACACATACTCATGTATTATCTTGCTTAGATGTAGGCACATGTCTAGGGGGAGCTAGCTCAACTCATGAGCTATCTTATCCTAGAAGTGCATAAAACAAACACAATCTTTCACATAAGCCAC
Source organism: Aegilops bicornis (assembly GCA_021605145.1). Classification (NCBI taxonomy): domain Eukaryota; kingdom Viridiplantae; phylum Streptophyta; class Magnoliopsida; order Poales; family Poaceae; genus Aegilops; species Aegilops bicornis. The sequence goes on along the minus strand of CM038671.1, from coordinate 535,302,146 downwards.
TTTAGGTGGTACTTGTGCTTCAAAGATGAGTATTGGTCTTGGGCCCAAGGTTCATATCTTCGCGGTGCCATACCAAGTAAACTCAAACATGGTGGCCTCGGCCACCGCCCTCTCTTGAGGGTTGTGTCCGTGTTTGTGTCGCGTGTGTGGTGTGTTGTTTTTCATTTTTTTTCTTTCTTTTTCTTGGTGGGTTTTTCTCGCTTCTCTTTTGGTACAAGTGCTCCACATATACCCTTCTCGTAGTGATAGGACATTCCTCGCGGCGTATTCAGAAATACAGACCGAGTGTTTTGTGAAGTAGGGGTAAGAGTATACACTCAGCCCTGTATTAAAAAATCCACCCATGTCAAAGTTCCTGAATACCCCGTGCCCACGGGCTCTGTACCGTGCGCACGGGGTCTGCGGTTTCTGGACCTAAAGAGGTGGGGCGTGGGGGGGGGGGGGGGCTCGGGTTCATTCCCACCCATTCGCCCCCTCAACTCCCCAGGAAACCTCCAGTGCCGCCGCCGTCGCCTCCGCTCGTCGGAGCTCCTCCGGGCTTCGTCGGGTTTCTTCCTCCGTGGATCTGCATCAGATGGGTTCCTCCTCCAGTTGGTCCTGTCCTCTTGTTTTCTCTCCATTAGTTCCTATCTAGTTTATAGCTTTAGGGTTTCCTCCATAGTTTCGTTTGGCCTAGACTTTTGTTTAGACAGAATTCGATGTGCGTAGGTCCTTTGGTCTCTCTGCTCCACCCACTCTCGGATTTCGATCTGGAAGTGGCTGCCGCTGGGAGACCCCCGTGTCCACAGGGTGTTTGGCCCCGTCTTGCAGGCCCCGTGTCCACAGTCTGTCTGCCGTCTTGCAGGACCCCGTCTTGCAGGCTATACTGAGAACTTTTGCCTGGATTCTGTCTAACTCCTTGCCATCCATCTTGCACTTGTACTCATTTATGTTCGTGCTTTGTGTTGTTGGGTGTTTGCGTGTGTTTCAGTCTCTGCTGACAAGAGGTCTGAGCTTCGTCGCAAGTGTGCAAAAGGACGATCAAAGGATTACACCATTGCTCGTCGTCGGTAGATGCGAAGGCATGGGTCGAAGTGCAGGTCAGGGTCATGTTCGCCGTGCTGCCTCAAAGCGGCCCGTTGTTGAGACCTCCGATAATTTTGAGGAAGATTATGACTCGCAAGATGATGCTTACTATGACAACCCCAATGTTGATGATGAGATAGAAGAAGAGGATGATCGTGTTGAGGAAGATGAAGATGAGGAAGAGGTGTCTAGTCCCGAGCAAGCCATTCTGGGTGGGCGGGACCTCCGAAATTTGCCTCTTGCCAAGTGGACCAAGCCAGAGATTTGGGCTGAGAGACAGAGCCATCCTTATGCAGCTGCCACTGGTATGGGAGTGGATCCTCGCTTCAAGAACGAGTTTCAGCAAAGTGTCTATCATGAGCTCCTTATGACCAAGTCAAAGAAGTTTGCTCCTCACAAGCAAGTCAACACTGAGAGTTTGCGCGACAATGATCATCTGTATCCCGGTGTGTACTCCGCTCTTGGCAGATTGGGTCTTATTCTGTTTGTCACCTTCAACCATCCCTATAATGAAGATCTAGTGATGCAGTTCTTTGCCACTCTGTTTTTCTCCAATGACTCTGCTCGCACCCTCACTTGGATGTCTGGAATGCATCGGTGCTCGGCTCCTATGGCAAAGTTCTCTGAGATCATTCCCTACCCATTTATGGATGCAGAGGCTGTTTCTGATGAGTTTGGCATTGTTAGGGAAAGTGGGCAGCGCACTAAGGATGAGATTGCCTTTGCTTACAAACAAGAGAAGTCGTTTGTCACTGGGTCAATCAAAGATCTCTTGCCTCTCTATGACACCATGCGCCATATCCTGAAGTATACCCTCACTCCAAAGGCCGGGGATTCCCATAACATTCGGAGCTCCATGCTAGATGTCTTTGTGTATCTTCATCAGAAGAAGAAAGTGGATGTTCTGGATTTCATGTACCATGAGCTTCGTCAGTGTGTGCAAGAGAAAAAGTCCTTGATCTATGCTCCATTCGTACAGGCTTTGATTGAGACCGTCTGTCCTACAAAGTACATTGCCTCTTTCAAGACCTCTGTTCCTAAGCGCAACTCCAACTGGACCCCGGCTGCTCCTGCTCCTTATGTGCCTATCAAGAAGGGGCGCAACCCTAGGCCTGAGGATCGTGCCACTTATACTCCAGGCATGTCCTCTACTGCACAGATCCCTCGCGGTAAGGCCAAGTCTGTTGGTTCTGAGGCCATCTTTGCCAGGGAGAGAAGAAGTCTCTGTTCAAGACCTTGAGCAACATGTTCAAGATGTGCCAGTCGATTCAGCATCGTCAGATCAAGGAAATCAACAAGGAGAAGCTTGTTTAGCGTGAGCAGAAGGCAGCAAAGGGCTGCTGCTGGTGAGGAAGTCGGTCCAGGTTCAGAGGACAATGATAGTGAGGCCACTGCTCGATCTTTCCCGATGGCCGGGTGGCGTTTTGATGATGGTGATGATGCCTCGAGTGCTCCTCTTCTTGTCTAGTGGGTCTGGGTGACGCCATTTGTCTCCTTTTTGTTGTCTTGATGACAAAGGGGGAGAAGTGGTGTGGTCGTGGGTGTGTCGTGTGTGCATTGAGATCTCAAGCCTCGTGTTTCTCGCTGTTGGTTGGTTTTAGTTGGCTTGAGATACTCTTATTTACTTTCCGTCTGTGTGGTTGTGAGACTCTAGCTTTATCCTTGGACCTTGCAATTATCTCCTTATGCTTTTTGGGTCTCACATTATTTGCCCACCACACTTTGTCATGAGATCTAGGCACCGTTATAGGTTTATTATGATATATCTCATGACTTGTCAATTGTGACCTTGGTAGAGCCTCCTATGTGTGTACTAGATGCATTCTTGTTTTCTGGCACACATATAGGGGGAGCTATCATGATCTTTATATGTTCCATGGCTTCCTATCTCTTTATCCTCTATGCCATGCTCTAACCACGTTGTCATCAATGCACCAAAAAGGGGGAGATTGAAAGTGCAAGTGGCACTTATACTATATTTTGGTGTGATGACAATGTGGTTACTTGAACTAATATCGGTTGCTAAAGTTTATCTCAGGATATTGGTTCTAAGTGTGCACGATGGAGATGTGCGACCCCCCCATTTCAAAAAGGGCAAAGGCGTGGTCTTTCGACGCTTCGAAGGTTTTAGTTTTGGTTTGCTTCGAGTCGTAGGAAAGACCACACTATTAAGAGGGGTTTGTGTGGATGAAAGTCGTGTGGGAATGCCATTGCCGAGCCTTACTCTCTTATCCTTCCCACTCCGGCCACCTAAAGAACCGAGTGTGTGTGCTATGGTACTCGAAGCTTACAATGAAAGTTCTTTGGGACCCCGTGCGCGGGTCTTGCGTAACTCTCACGAGTACCCGTCTTGCAGGGTCTTTTGACCCCCTTGCGCACGGGGTACTGCGTAACTCTCTGAGTACCCCGTGCGCCTGAGGTCTTGAGCCCCGTCTTGCAGGGGTCTTCGACCCGTCTTGCACGGGTGGTGTGATAGTATATGAGTACCCGTGCGCACGGGGCTGACTTAGCCCGTGCGCACGGGGTCCAACGGGCAGAAATCCCCACCAGCTCAAGAACACTATATATAGGGCCTTCTTCCACCTCCAACCTCCAACCCTAATGTCTTGTTGATCTCCACCATTGCTACACCCCATTTTGCTCAATACTCTCAATCCCTCCACCCAAACTTATTGAAACTTTAGGGATTGGGAGAGCAAGACCCGATCTACAACTTGACCAAACCAAATCGCGTTCCCATAACATTTCTTCCCATTGACTTGTTACTCTTGGAGCTTGGGATCCTAGGCGGTTAGAGGTTCCTCCGGAAGCTTCCTTGCTTGTGGTGTGCTCCGGAGAAGTTTGTAAAGGTGTGGTGGTCGCCTTCAAGACCAACCCCGAGTGGTTCGAGGCTCATCCGTTGGGGGTGACTCGAAGGAGAATACGGTGAGCCTTCGGTGGCGTTCCGCAAGATTTGGCTCCGGCACCGCTCCAAACGGAGAGTAGCTCTTCCCCAAGGAAGAGTGAACTTCGGGTTAAAATCCGCGTCCTCTTCTCACTTGTGGTTAATCCTTTCCCGCAACTTACTTTTTTGTTGTATGCTTGTTGGCTTGGTAATTAGTTTGTTGCCTAGCATATTTATCTTGGAGCTTGCTTGTCATATAGGTTGCATTCACCTAGTTGCATATCTAGTGAACTCTTTTATCCGCTAAGCCTTAAAATTGACAAGAAAGATTAAAATTTGTAGTCTCCTATTCACCCCCCCCCTCTAGTCGACCGTATCGATCCTTTCACCTAAGCAACTGAAAACTTGCCCTTTCTGTCCGGATACCAGGCCCAGAAGTCCTCCGTGTTGTTAGTGCATGTGGGTAACTTCAAGATCACCTCCGCATCTATTGGTAAGAACACCGACCGCACCAGTTGTTCATACCATGTCGCCGTGGCTGGCAACAGTAATTCAGACACCATTACAAGTGGGTTCGCAACAAGGTTGGTGATCGGTCTCGGTGCTGTCTCCTTAGGAATCCAGTTGTCGGTCCAAATATTCATACTCTGGCCATTACCAATCCGCTTGATTAAGCCCTGTTTCAGCAAGTCACGTCCCTCGAGTATCGCCCTCCATATCTGGGATGGCCTGGACCCTAGCTCCGCCTCAAGAATGCTACTGTTGGGATAGTAGGACGTCTTCAAGATCCTCGCACTCAACGTGTCTGGCTCTTGCATCAACCTCCATGATTGTCTTGCCAAGAGGGCTAGGTTAAAAACTTCAAGATCTTTAAAGCCGAGTCCTCCCATGTTTTTGGGTTGTGCCATCACATCCCATGAGACCCAGGCCGGTTTGCGTTGTCCTTGTTTACAACCCCACCGAAATTTCTGTATGATGGATTTTATATGATCACATAAACCCCTTGGGAGCTTGAAACAAGACATTGAGTACACCGGAATGGCCTGTGCTACTGATTTGATGAGGACGTCTTTCCCTCCTGCAGACAAGCATTTTCCCATCCAACCCTTCACATTGTCCCAAACTCTGTCACTAAGGTATTTAAAAGTTCCTTTTTTTTGAGTGCCCCACATATTTTGGAAGGCCCAAATACCTGTCACTCAAATATTCATTAGGAACATGGAGGTAACCCTTAACTGCATTACGCACTATCTCCGGACAACCCCTGCTGAAAAAATCGAGGACTTTTCTCTGTTTATTGTTTGCCCCGAGGCCATACAATATGAATCCAATAGGTTTGATACCTCCTCCGCTCCATTAACACTTGCCCTGAAGAACAGCAGGCTGTCGTCCGCGAATAAAAGATGGTTCACCGCCGGGGACGATGGTGCCACCTTAATGCCGCTGAGCTGGGACGACTGAATTTGAGATTTTAAGAGGCACGAAAGGCCCTCCGCTGCTAACAGGAAAAGGTAAGGAGAGATAGGATCTCCCTGTCGAATACCTCGTGTTGGCTTGAACACTTCTAGCTTACTTCCATTAAACATCACCAAAAAAGAGACTGAGCTCACCATGTTCATGATTATAGAAATCAAAGGTGCTGCAAAACCTAACTTCTCCATAATTGATTTTAGATAAGACCACTCCACCCGATCATATGCCTTCATCATATCTGCTTTAGGGCTGCAAAACTGTTACTCTTGGCTCTATTCCGCTTCATGAAATGTAGTCACTCGTATGCAGAAATAATGCACCAGTGACAAGTTGGCATGGTGGTTAGTGCAATTACATCGGACGCGGTGTTTCTGATAGCGAGCACACGTGATCGCGAAATCTGGGCGGCTCGCTATGTCATTGGGATGGTTGTAGTAAATTGCTCTGCCTATTAGTCCATCGTTTTTAAATCGAGGAAACCAGAAATACAGTAGCCGTGTATGGCATCCGGGACGGACGTGCAGTTGCCGCCGTGACGGGAGAACATTAGAGTCGTGGCTCGGAATGGGGATCTCGTCCTGATCCGTAGGGACGGGAAGCTGGATCTCTGCTACGGCGGTGGCAGGGTAGTAAATGAGGGAATGGAAGCAAGACGAGGGTTGTCTCCTACCTGCTCTTACGCCGGTTTCATTGACGATTGGGGATTGCACGACGGCGGATCTTGCGATGAAAAAAGCACAACGGGTGGCTACTGGAATGCAGTTCCTGATGCAACCGATTAGGAGGTAGCCCCCCGTGCTCCATACTACCTAATTTTTGTTTGTGGATCTGTATGGCGGCTGTCTCATGGTGGCAGAGTTGGCCTCTGCAACACCACCGTGATGGAAGAGGTGAACGAGAGCGGGGTTCTATTGGATCCGCTCCGGTAGCCCGCTGCGGCCACGGTTGTGGATGAGCCCAATGGCGGCCGTTAGCGCGGACAGGCAGATCTGTGCAGCAAAGGGGGCGATGGCTGCAGAGGTGGATGCTCAACCGCAAGCATCCGAGCAATGGATTGGCCAGATTGACCCGAAAACTCTAGGATGTACGCGAAGGTAAGCACTTGGCTATGGGTACTTCGGTTTCAGAGTGTTTGTGTCGATTAGGGCGAATTTCAGTTGCAAAAATTGGACGACAAATATGGTAATCAGTTTTGTTGTGGCTGTAATTGCAGTAGTAAAAGATAGCCCCATAGGTTACTTTAAAATGTGTAGACAAAGGATATGGAACTGGTCTGGTTATTTCTATCCATCCTTGTGGCTGATGAGACAAATAGAGCATGCTATACCAAAAGAGCTTCAGTTTGGTAAACATGAAGTAGGCAGTGTGGCGCAGATAGCCGGTGCTTCAAAAAGCATTGCAGATAGCCGGTGCTTCAAATACGGTGAGTAAGTAGCAAAATTGGAATGATAACTATCGATTAGAAGCATTCATCCTGATGGATTTATGAGATTCATATAACGGTGGCTCCACTCGAAGTGATGACATAGCAGTAACTGAAATAGAAATTCAGTGAGTGTCTTTACGTTAGATGTCATTTAGTTTCAATTAGCATCGGGCACTAACTAGATTCAATCTTGCTACCAGCTGTTTTGGAGCCCCCCTCTGGAGGTTGGCACGGGTGAAGTGGCAGCCACTGATTGTGTTGTAAACAGGGCAAATAGTAAGCCTGATGAGCAGGCTCACGGTGTGGGCGGGGTCGGTTAGTACGACAAATAGAATGTTCATGCATGTTGAAATGTGCCTTATTGACAAAATTTCATATGTAACATGTGTTGTTCACTTTACGCAGATGTGGTTGCAAAGGTTGAAGAAGAGTCTGTTGATCCGGAGCCTGAGCAAGCTATATTAGCAATTTAGCACCCCGGGCCAACAATAAGTTCCTGCGAGACAAACACAACATGTGTGCGGCATAAGTAACTAACTGAGTTAATTTTGTTCCTCTGGCATGGCTTGTGCAGATGTGAGGCGGGGAATGTGTTCAGAACCGCTAGGCGGAGTTTTCATAGATGAAACAGGCGTGGAGGTGCAGCGTCACAGGCCAAGGTTTCAGATTGCTTCAAATGATAAAGGGAAGGAGCTGATAGAGGAAGAAAATGAACTCGAGTCTTCCGACAGTGATGAAGACATGCCAACAAGGCCTGCTAGGATATCAAGGAACCATGTAAGAGGGTTAGTGCAGCATGCAAGGGCCCAGGAGAGGAATGGTATGCACCTGGGTTGATCATCGTAAAACAGTAATTCGAATAGTGTGCTTGATGACTTAATGGTTTGTGGTTCTAAGTGCAAACATTCTCATACAAGGAATCGCCAAGTAGGGCTCCCTCCATTGACAAGTGTGCAAGGTGTGTGTCCAATGTAATGCACAAGTGATTGTTAATTTGGATTTATGCAGTGCAAGTGATGTGATGTAAAAACTAACTAAACTGTTCTGTGATCAGGTTTGGACAGTTTGAATGCCCCGGTTACAGCAGTTGAACCTGAAAATGTACAAGTAGATGAACCTGAAAATGTACAAGTAGATGATCCTGTTATCATTCCTATGCTAACACATGAAGGTGATCCAGCAACAGGTATGGTTCACAGCAACACAAGCACAACAAACTGTGGTGAATGTAGTGTGGCTACATAAAAAAGTTCATGCTCACTGGATTAATCCCTGAGGTTTAAGATGAATCTTTGAAGTACAGAGTCTGGTGTAATTGAAGTAACAAAATGTTTCTATGACCAGGGTTTGGAAGCTTGAATGTGCTGGTTGCAGCCGTGGAATCTGAACCAGTACAAGTAGATGATCATGTCATCATTCTCTGCTCTTCCATGCAGCTAATCAAACAATATATATGGTGCAAAATATGGTAACTGTAGGTACATGCTACTTTGTGCACAAATAGATGCATGCTAGAAATTGTCTCTGAACAAAATGATATGTAGCTCTGTAAATTGCAGATGTGTGCCAGCCTGAACAAATTCCCATATTAGTATGACAGGTGTAGAGCTACTTTGCACTGCACAAATTGTCGTCTTACTAAAAAAAATCATGAAGAGAGTGTTGTTTGTGCCTTGGCAGTGGGCTGCACTGTAAACCCAGGATAATCTGTGCATTGCCTGATGTGTTACTAATGATCTGGTAAAAAATTGAGCAGCTTTGACTCAGAAAGGATTATTGCCCGACAATAGACACTGACCTTGCTCATTGTCCATGCACTGAATTTTACTTTGAGTTTCTACGGCCCAAAACCAATTTATTTAACCAGCCACTTCTTGAATTGGTCGAATGGCTGAATAATTTCGACAGCATGCTTAACCGAGATTGATAACTGCGTCAGCAGTTCCATTGCAATCGCAACTCCTGAGAGTCCAACATGATCATGCGAATCATAAGAAAAAAAGGAGAGCTCAGACTAAATGTCTCTGCATCGCTTCCACGGTGATTAGAAATCAGTATAGGAGATGTTAACAGGTTAGCCTATCCGTCCCACCCGTCCCTCGCGTCGCCCTCCCTGGCGGCGACGGGGGAACCCAGATCCCCGCGCCTTACACCCTTCCCATCTTCCTCCCCACCTCGCCGTCACCGGAGGAACGGCCAGCCGGGGCCAGCTCCGGGATGGTGGCGGCGACGATTTGGATCCAGACTTCTAATCGACCGCTCCCTTTCGGTGGTGAGGGTCCGGATCCGAGGCGGCCTCGTTAGTCCGGCCGGCGCTCCTCCGGCGGCGGGAGTGCTCGTCGGTGAGGTAGGCGGTTCCCCTTGGTCGCACGGCGTGAGGTCCCGATGAGCACAGTCATGGCGCTGGAGGCCCCGGGCTCCCTCATCGATCGGAGGCGATCTGGTCCGCTCGTGATGCATGACCTCTGCCGGCTGGATCTCCGGCGTACCGCGCTTCTTGATGTTGTGGCTGGTTCGGAGGTGGCGGCGGTGCTTGGCGGAAACCCTTGGCCGTCGGTGGCGATCACGGCGTCGATGGCATCCGGACGCCATTCCTCCTTGGTGGCGGCCGAGGCTAAACCTCCCCGCCTCCCCTTCCCCGCTACCGGTGAAAATCCTAGCCCCGGTGGCTAAGCGGCGGCGGCGCCAGCGTCGTCACCTTCTTGAAGGCGCCGACTTGGGCATGGGGATCTTTGGGTGTGCATGGCGAGCTTGTGCAGTTCTGGTGGCGGCCGCTGATCTCTTTAACGTCGCGACTCAGGCGATGTATCGGGGCTGTGGTGCTTCTCTTCCGGCCGTGTCTCCGATGGGGACCTCGCCCTTCCTCACCTTGTACATGACATGGTGGAGCGGTACTTCATCTCACTCATTGATGGCGGCGAAGATCGGCGGCATGGCGCTGTGGAGGCTCGCCGCCCGATGCACGGAGATGGACTCGTGCAGGAGGAGGTTCTTTGTCTGGCGTCATGGTGGCGTCGATGGCGAGTGGCGAACAAGGTAGAAGCCTCAATATGATCTCAAGACGGACCCGTGGAAGATGGCGGCGACGACACACGAGTGCGTCGGCCGGATTGTGCCCTGCACCGGTATGTGGCTCGGTGGGGCTTCCAATATGTTTCGGTTTCCGGCTTTTGATGTTAGGCTTAGGTGAGTGGTTTGGGTAGTGGCCCTAGCACCCCTTCATCGTTTTGGATAGGAGTAGCGGCATGTGTTGCCAAGATGGTGGATTCTGCTCATTGTTGTAATACTTTGTAAGGTCGCCTAGAATAATCAATAAAGTGGGCGTGTCGTCTAGGAATCACGGTAGAAGTCATCCTCCTTTTCTAAAAAAAAAGAAATCAGTATAAATAAAATCAGTTTCTGGTCTAAAGCCGTGTATTGTGCCATTTCCTGGGGACACCCGCGGCAGTTTCAAGAACTCGAGACATGTATAGTATAATTTCTGAATGTTGTAATTCAGAATTAGTTCTGACATATGCATATGCATTGCCAAAATTATTTCGTGTACAGCAGATCTGCCAAGTGGGCGAAATCAGTATAAATAAAATCCTTATTGCAGCGACAGGTATAAGCTTGTATTTAGCGGACCATACAAAATTAAATGTTGTGGCTACAGACTTATAGATCTACGAGAACAATGGGAAGTGGGTGTGAGGAGAGATGCTTAAGTGCGCAAATGTCTGAATAAAAGACATCAGCTATGGGGGCAGAGGGAACTTGGTGACATCCGAAGGGACTCTCTGGACTGGCGACATGCCGTTCTCTAGCTCTCCTCTCTCTCTCTCTCTCTCCGCACGCTTGGTTCCTTCCTCCTCCACCCATTATCTTTTTACCCCTGCTTCCTCTAGTAGTTTCCAACGTTTTTCTTCTCCTCTGTTCTTACCTTGGTTTCTCCGGTTGCTCTACTCGGCTTGAGATGGAGAGGCCAGATTTGGGGGGGCATCCAGGGAGGGAAACCTCTCTGGTTTCTCCGGAAGCTTTTAATCCAGATCCGGGGAGTGAGATTAACATGCAGAGCTTGTCTATTAAGGATCCAGATGTTCTTCATATTCAAGCTCATCAAGAAATCCGAGATCAAGGACAGGATGCTAGATACAATATCCTCATGAAGCTGGCAGTTACTGGAGGTGCTCCCAGGATTTTATCTCTCAATACGGTGCAGCAATCCATGGCTAGGGCTTGGAGAGACAACTATTAGGGCATATCTCAGCTTTCAAGGTACATATTTGTTGCTCATTTTCAGTCATTGGAAGCAGCCATGTTTGTGTTTACTCGTCAGCCTTGGAGTATGGGTTCAGATAACCTTTTGATTGAGCTCATGGATCCGGAGGACCATAACAAAGATATTCAGGATTATAAATTTGATACTATCTTTGTTACGGTTCAGATTTATGGTGTTCCATCTCGCTTTCGTTCTCACGGCCTCTTGAAAAAGATTTTAGCTAGTTTGGGCCAAGATTCAGAATTTCATCCTTTCAGTCAAGCTATGCTTTATGCTAAATCTGAATACATGTGCGGCACCATCAAGATGGCAATAGCTAATCTTGTTCGTGACAAAATATGAGTTTCATTTGCTGAAGATTTGGCTAACTGGGTCTATCTGTTCTATGAAAGAATTGGCCGTATTTGCACCTTTTGTGGAGTGATGTTTCATAGTGTGCAGCACTGTCCGTCTAGAAACAATCTTCTGATTTCTAGGCAGTGATTGCACATTGATCTGGATCAAATTCCTTCAGTTAGATTCGGACAATGGATGAACAAGGCAGAGCTCATCCCTATGAATGTTGATGCTGAGAGACAAGAGCCTCAAGTTGCTTTCTCAACTTTCTGAATCCTCAGTTGATCAGATTGCAGCAGCAATCTATGGAGGATGCTAAAGGGAAAACTAAGGTCAGTTCTGAGGAAGAATGCAGAGATGTTGGTCCTAAGGAGTTGTCATTATGGAAAATTAACAAGCAAATTCAGAGGTTACAGCAGGGTAATTCATCTAAAGAAGCAAGTAAGCAACAGGTTCAGGAAAGAGTTCCTCCGTCTCAACTTCAGCAGACCTGTTCACAGTCAAAGCGGTGAGCACAATCTTCTACCATCAACAGTTCCTCCTACTGCAGTTATTTCTGAGGCTGACATAGGGTGGTGCAATAAAATGAGAGACAGTGCAATTCAATTCCCTGACAGACAAATTCACCTGTCTGCCTCTCTGCCTGACCCGGCTCAACCAGGGGACGCAAATCAATCTGGGCCTTTGTCTCAGCATCAACCTGCAAATCCTATTTCTCCCCCAAATTTGCTCAGTCTGCCTGCTCAGTCCGCTCCTCTCAATCCGCAGTACTGCGCTTCCACTGCAATTCCTACCAATATGGAGAACAATACATTTAGTGGGATAGGAATCATTACTCCTTCTCTTCATCCCAGCTCCTCTTCTCCTCCAAGACTCAGCCCCAAACGCCCCCTTGCTCTTCTTCCAGATCCTCATTTGCCTCCGCTGAAGAGACTTGAGCTCATTGGGGAAGAAGATGGCACAGCCGGCTCTCAGGGATACCCGACGGTTGACCGATTTGCTGCGGGCCCAGTGCGAGGCACATCTGAGGCAGCTCCACCTCCCGGCTCTAGTTCGGGCTTACTCGGTCCGCCACCAATCGGAGTCGCCCTCCTCTGCACTATGACTGGTGGGAGTCCCTTGGCTGCTTCTCCTCAGTGCTTTAGAGGATCTGCAGTTGGTGCCCGTGCCGGTGCTTCTCAAACAACAATCAAGCCAGTTTCCCCTGCTGCAGGAGATGCATCTGGCTTGGGGCGCCGCCGTCGATTTGGAGTTAGCAGATGGGATGTTCCCCCATCTAGGAGACCTGGAGGTATGCGTCCCATTTTCAACCAGTTTCCTCGCCGTACCTATGGTGCTACCACTTGGCACCGTGACAGTGGCACCGGTCAGGTGGGCTATAGCAGTGTGTTGTGCAGAGGCAGCAGGAAACCTGTGGCAATTGTGGGTCTAGGGGCCGTTACGAATCAGAGCAGATTTTCTTTGGCAGAAGGAATGAGGCAGGAGCAAGCCATGATATGTGGCCGATTAGGACGCCTTCAAACTCTCTTAGCGCAGATGCTGACAGCTCCTACCAAGGTCCTATCTCTCCTCCTAGAACTGATCACCTCCACCATTTGGATTTGGATGTTGCTGGTCGCACACTTGGCACCCGAGGTCAAACTACAATGGAAGATCAAGATAACATTAGCTCCACTGGCCAAGGTGACACGGTTGATATTCGCAACGGTCAGGAGGCAGGTGATATGGAGCTCAGTGATCACGAGGGGGAAGGAATGGCTCACTCAGTTTCTTGGGCAGAAGCACATGGCCCTAACGCGCCTCATGCGCCATGAAGGCCATTGCTTGGAACTTCCGAGGTATGGGCAGGGGCCTTGGCAGTGAGCGCATGCTTTACCTTGCTAATCTGATGCGGTCCACTAATGTTCAGGTAACCTTTGTTTCAGAGATTAAATCCTCCAAAGTCCATTCAGTTGATCTTGTTAATAGGTTTGATGTTTCTAATGCTTTTGTTGTTCCTTCTAGAGGTGCCTCGGGTGGTCTTTGGCTTATGTGGACTGATGAGCTCAAAGTTTCTGTTCATACCGCTGCTTTTCACTATATCTTAGCTAATGTACTCCATGTAGCTTCTGGGGTCAACTTTTGTCGCATTTGTATATACGGCGACCCGTATCATAGGCAGATTAATGCCATCTGGGACCAAGTGGCTGCTTTTGTATATGATAATCTAGGTAAACCCATGATATGTATAGGAGACTTGAATGATATCCTGTATGATGTTGATGCTTGTAATGGTAATATCAACTACTATCGCATGCATGGTTTCCGATCCTTGGTTAAAAATTGTGGCTTGTTTGACATTGGCTTTAGTGGCCCTGCTTATACTTGGCGTGGTAGGCAGAATACTTCTAATCCTATTCATAGACGTCTCGATCGTTGCTTGGTTAATTCTTATTGGTGCTCTTATTATCCTAACACCAAAGTTTTGAACCTTCCCATCATTCTCAGTGATCATGCTCCCATTTTAATTTCTACTGAGAGTAAATTTGTGAAACCTAAGCAAACTTTCAAATTTGAGAATTGGTGGCTCATGGAGAAAGACTTTCAGTCTTTTGCCAAAAATACTTGGAATTCTAGTTATTTCCCTTCTTTTGCAGCAAAATCGTCCTCTTTGGCAGGTTCTTTAAAAATTTGGTGCAAGAAGAAAAAAACCCTTCAACACAACCTAACAGATTTGGAGGCCCGGATTAATGAGTTACAACAGCTTCCTCTTCATCAGCAAAACCAGGTTTTGGAAAACTCTCTCACTGCTAGGTATGAGCAAACTCTCACTCAACTTAATCAATTCTATAAGCAACGTAGCAAGAAGAATTGGGCAGTTAAGGGTGATCGTAATACTTAATTTTTTCACCAAGCTGTTCTTAAACGTAGAAAGAGAAATACTATTTGTTCAATTAAAGATGAGCATGACATGATCCATTTCAAACCTGACGCCATCATGCAAACTTTTGTTAACTATTTTAGACACATTTTCTCTTCTTCTAATGACAACATGGACATGCCTTTACCTCTTACCCAATGGTCTAATGATAATGACAATCCTACTTATTCTGTCCCTGATAAAGATGAGATTTTTCAGATTCTTAAGGACATGAAACTCAATGCTTCTCCAGGGCCAGATGGCTTCAATGTGGAATTTTATTTAGCTACTTGGGATTGGATTGGAGATGAGGTAACTCAGCTTGTGTCTAATTTTTATTCTACTGCCACTCTTCCTTCTCATATTAATGACACCAATATTGCTCTCATCCCTAAAAAGTTGGTTCCTCTTGTGCCTATAGGCCTATTAGTCTTTGTAATGTGCTCTATAAAATCATTGCTAAATCTTTGGCTAATCGGCTTAAACCTCACCTTCCAGATTTTATTGACCCTGCTCAGCAAGCTTTTATTGAGGGTAGAAGGATTAGTGACAATATTATTATTGCTCAAGAGATTGCTCACTCTTTTTCTCTCAAATCTTGGAAACATGATGCTTTCATGCTTAAGATTGATCTTGATAAGGCTTTTGATCGCCTTGAATGGAATTTTATTGTTTACGCTCTGTCACGTAAAGGGTTGCATGGTCATTTCATTAATTTGGTCTATGCATGCATTTCTTCTCCCACGTTCTTTGTGCTCATTAATGGCCAGCCTTCTCAAAAGTTTAAAAGTTTCCGTGGAATACGACAAGGATGTCCTATGTCTCCTTACTTATTTGTCCTTGGTATTAATGAACTTTCAATCATGCTCAATGAAGCTTTGCAGGCCAATCATTTAAGGGGAATTTCTCTTGGTCCAAATTGCCCTTCTGTGCACTCCCTCCTTTTTGCAGATGATCTTTTGGTTTGCGGGCAAGCTACTTGTCAGGAAGCTCAGATTATGGCTAACTTGATTCAACACTTTTGTGGTCTCTCTGGTCAAACCCCTAATTGGAATAAATCTGCCATCTTTTTTAGTTCTCATGTGTCTCAGGCCGTTATCAATGACATTAAGTCTATTTTTCCTGTGGCTAATCTTGATGCTAATTTCACACATTTGGGTCACCCTCTTATTTTGCCTGCTAAAAATAGAGGTGCAGCTTACAACCTTGTGTTAGATAAATTTTTAAATAAGCTTCCCTCTTACAAGGCTAACATGCTTTCCCATGCTGCTCGTCTTGAACTTATTCGCTCTGTCTTCTCAGCTATCCCAGTTTACTACATGGCTAATATTTTGTTCTCCAAGAAGTTCATTGCCAAACCTACTGCTATCATTAGGAATTTTTGGTGGACAGGTGTGCGAGAAGCAGATTCTAGGAGGAGTCTTTGTCTCAGAGCTTGGAAGAATATCACCACTTCTAAGGCAGAAGGTGGACTAGGCATCAGAAACTTAAAAGCAATAAACGAAAGCCTAATTCTTGCTGCGTCCTGGAGGTTAGCTAAAGACCCTTCTTCTCATTTATATCGTGTTCTTCAGGACAAATACTTTTCTACTACTACTATTTGGAAGGCCACTGTGGCCCCTCCTAAGTCAGCTTTCTGGGCTTCTATTTTAAAAATGCTGCCCAAACTGAAAGATCATGCTTTCTATCAGCTTACTAAAGGAAACATCTCTTTGTGGAGTATGCCTTGGTGTCCCTTTTGGAATTCCATTCATGATTTTCTTATACCTCAACAAGCAGGTTTTATTTATCCTTCTTTGGTTAGAGATCTTTGGCTGCCTGGGCAAAAAAACTGGAATCATCAACTTATTTTCTCTTTATTTCAGCAGCCTCTTGCTTCTCAAATAATTAACATTGATATCATTGAGGATAATAATGACGATTTGCTCTGTTGGCCCTTGGCTCCTAATAGGATTTGTTCTTCTAAAGCTGCCTACAGCCTTTGTTTGCAAGCCATTCACTCTCATCCTAGAACTGCTCCTCTTCAGGTTTCTCTTGAGTTAAAAAACTTTCTCAAAATAATTTGGAAGCAGAAAAATTTGTTGCCTAAAGTCCAAACTTTTACTTGGAGGCTTCTTAGTAAAGCTTTACCGACAGGTATGAGAGCAGGCCGTTTTTCCACTCATATTTCTCAGACTTGTTGTAGGTGTGCCCAGCAAGAGGATGGATTTCATCTCTTCTTTCTTTGTGATTTTGCTAGAGCTGCCTGGTTTTCTGCTCCTTGGTTTCTCAGATCCGATTCTCTTGTTCAGGGCCATAATTCAATGCACTCTATTCTCATTCATATGGTTTCTATGGGGCATCCTTATGCTTCCTTGCAAAATGTTTTGGACTTTTTATGGTGTATCTGGAAAGCTAGAAATGATTTCTTGTTTGAAAGGAAAAGATGTCTTCCTTACAAAGTGCATTTTGCTGCTGCTCATATTGACATTGCTTTGCATGAGGATTCTTTCCTCCATTCTAATAATCAGATTTGTGCTAAAAACCATCTTGAGGCTCAGGTTTTTCCTAAACAAGGGCAGACTCTTAAATCTGATATGTTGATTAATGGTACTAAAATCTTTTCTGATGCAGCCTTTAGATCTTCAAAAATTCCAGGTCTTACTCAAGGGGAAGTAAAGATAGGTGTAGGAGTTTACTTTTGCATACCTTCTCCCCGGAGAGAAATTAACATTCAGGTTCAAGCTTCAGCGCCTCCTACATCTACTCCTATTCAAGCAGAAGCAGTTGCTCTTGCATATGCAGCTCATTTGGCAGCCAGTCTTAGTGTACAACAACCAACATTTTTAACTGATTGTCTCTCTTTAGCTTCAGCTGTGGCTTCTAGGAAGATAACCCATTCGGCTGCCCCTTGGAACATCAGAAAAGAACTAGCTTCCTTTGTTACATCTACTGCTCATCTTAACTCTCAAGTATTTCATATTTCCAGGAGCCTGAATGGAGTTGCTCACAACCTTGCTCAGTAGGTTTTTCAGTCTGTTCGTGGTCCTATTCTGGATTGTTCCTCTCACTCTCATGCTTCCGATGACTGTCCAGTGTCTGCCATTTTGGGTGATTTTAATTTTTCAGGTTTTCAGGTGCACAAAGTGTATTGTTTCTAGTAGCAGGATGGATTCTTGTTCAGACAGCTCTTCTCTCCTTTCTGCTACTATTTCAGGCCTGCATCTCAACATCAGACAGTCGATTATTACTGAAGTCTACGAAGAGCTTGATTTACTGGTGGCCATCAGTCACGTTTGTGTCAGTCACGTTTGTGCTAGGCTTAGCTCATGATGCTTCTCTTGTATGCGTCTCAGTTCATGTGTATCACATCTGTTCTAGATGTAGTTCATCTGGTTGACTTTTGGTCAACCTATCTTTGCTAGCTTTTAACAGCTCCTTTTCTTTGGCTGTTTCCCTTTTCCCTATCTCTATTCAAGCCATATGTACTCTCTCTTGTACTGTTGTTATGAGCTGTTAATGATATTGGGCATCTTCTGGTGCCTTGTTCTGTTAAAAAAAAGCTATGGGGCAGGTGTGTCGATCTGATTTTTGTAATAGGGAGTGGCGGATCTGACTTTAGTTGGCGAGGAATGAGGTGAATCGTGTAAGCTGCAACAGGCAGACATAGTAAATGGCGTCTAACGTGGAAATTCCTATTGGACGCTCGCTGCGTCAAAATATCGAGCGAACGCACAGGGGAGCGATCAGATGGGCCGGCCCATCTCCCACTATAGACAGTTTCGGTTTTGGGAACTTTCTAAAAGTTTCCCAGCCGTTTTTTATCAGTTTTGGGAACCTTCTAGAAGGTTCCTTAAGCTGGTTTTCTATTTTCCTTTTTATTTCTTCTTTTTCTGTTTCTTTTCGTTCTTTTCTTTTTTCTTTTTCATGTTTCTTTTTTTCTTCCTCTCCATTTTTTCCCTTTTTAAAAAAGTTTGTGCTTTTCAAAAAATGTTCATGCATTTATCATAATTTTTTTAAAATTTCAAAAAAATATTTTCCCTTTCATATTTGTTCAGAAAATCAAAAAATGTTCGCTTTTTCAAAAAATGATTGTGCTTTTTCAAAAATTGTGCAGAAGTTTAAAAAATGTTCCTGTTTTCAATTTTGGTTCAGAAATTAAAAAATGTTCATGCTTTTACGAGAAATGTTTCCGTTTAAAAAATTTGTTCAGAAATTCTAAAATTGTTCGAGAATTTAAAAAATCCTCTTGCTATAAAAAAATTGTTCAGAAGTTGGGAAAATGTTCTTGTTTTCAATTTTGGTTCACAATTTATAAAAATGTTCGTGCTTTTATGAAAAATGATCCTGTTTTCATATTTTGTTCAAAAATTCAAAAATGTTCTTGCTATTCAAAATTTGTTCAGAAGTTCTAAAAATGTTCCGGTTTCATTTTTTTCATAAATTCAGAAATTTTTCGAAAGTTTGAAAAATTGTTTGGAACTAAAAAAAAAGGCAGCTACAGTCCCAGGCGCTACAATAAAAAAAGTTCCCATTTAGAATTTTCAAAAAATGATCTGGAATTTTTTAAAAAAATCACGTTTTCAAAAATGTGCTGTAACTTTAAAAAAGGTTTGACTTTTAAATACGTTCCTCTGTTGTGTGTTCTTATTGTTTCGTGCTAACCATTGGGACATTGTCAAGTGGCTAGCTGCAAGAGATTTGAGTCGCGAGGTCGCGCGTTCGAGTACTTCCAGCACTGTCATTTTTGCGTCGTTAAGTTTTGCGTTCAGCTTAACTCGATTGTAGTGGGCTGGCCCAGTCGGGGACCCCCTGTGCGCCGCGCCCTCCATTTGCCGCAATAAGCGGCGTATAGGAGCTCCCGTCTAACGCCTCTGTTGGTCCAAAATCTCGACTTGGATGGACCATATCGTGAATTGACAACCGCGCCGGTGCAAAGGTGCCTGACGGAGTTGAATTTACTACTAGTGATTGGGGGCGCCACCTGTGGCGCCGCTTGAGAGGAAGATATGCGCACATTTTCATTTTAGAAAAAAACATAGAGTTCTCGCCTCCGTTTAAAGAAACATCCCAGAAAAATCCTCACCTTCATCTAAAATAAAAGAAGAAGTAAAAAAGAAAAAAAGAAACAAATTACCACCACAACCTACCAGCGAGTGCTACTTTCATAACCCTCCATTTAAAAAATACCAGAGGTCTTCGCCTCCATGTAAAAAAATACATTTTGAAAATAATCCACACATTCATCTAAAAAAATTCTAAAATATTTCTCACCGCGGCCAACGGGCTTGCGCCACGTGGCATAACGGATTGGCCGTCCTTCACGCGTAGCTTAATGGTTTTAATATGTCAGATGTGGGCCACAAGCTGGGCATAAATTAAGGATACATAAACTATACATGGGCCTATACGTGCTGGGCTGTGGATCTCGAGCGACTTGGATGGGAAGGATAACGAGCACAAATGCGCTCGAGCACAGAACAACACTTTCGAATTACATCACAACAGTTAGATCGCGTGTTTGAGCCCAGTGGCGCGCACTATCGCACCTTCCTTTTTGGAGTCTTAAAACAGTGGGCTGGACCAAATTTGTGAACATTATTTTAAATTCTTGGAAATTTTTAATAATGGTGAACATATTTTCATGCACAGGAACGTTTTAAGTTTGTGAACACTTTTTGAAATTCAAGACATTTTAATTCGTACACTATTTAAATTTATGGACATTAATATAATTTGGAGAAAGAATTTATGGCTAATGTATATTTTTTAAAAATATAAAAAATCTAGTTAAACGAGTATTATTTAAATCTGCCATTTTTTTTCAAATTCGTAAACTCTTTTCCAATTAGTGAATTTGTTTTCAAATTGAAGATTTTTTAAGAAATAATGTTGAACATTTTTTCAACCATGAATAGTTTTAATAAACTGATTTACATCTATAAAAAATGGAGTCGGTTTTTCTATTACCAATAGCTCCTGGTTTTTATATCATGAGAGCTTGAAAAAAAGAGCTGAGCATACAAGCGAGTGAGACGAGCGATGGGCTCACTCCATAGTACGTCATAATGAAAACATTATTTGTATATGAATGTGATTAACTTGTATCTGGTATTACTAATAATGTTTTCTTTACTAATAATGAAAACATTATTTGTATATGAATGTTCATGTAATACAGAAATGTCGTATTAAAACAAGTTAATGTGTCTCATAAAAACCATGCATTTTACTCAAAAACTACACGGAAAGAAAGAAAGGGAACAACTACTAAAACATAAAATCAACAAAAATGTAAAAAGAAAGGGAAAACGGAAGGAAAAGGGAAAACAAAAAAAAAGTGACCCTAACTTGTGGTTGTGGCCCATTTGGCAAACAATCGTAAGTGAGAGCTTGCTCTAGCTCGGCATAGGCAAGATATATTTTTTGTGGTTTGAGTGCACCTTATGTACCAAGTCCGAAGTACAATGCCTAAAAGTTGTCAACAAAAGTGCACCTTATGTACCAAGTCCAAAGTATAATGCACCTTTTGTGGTTTGGTTGCTGACAAATGTTACTTCACATTTGAAATTATATACACTGACTTGCCATTCCATTCGAGCCACTGATGATTTTGGATTTTCAATTTTTATGGTAAATGGATTGTATTAGTTCTATGCCATATTGACTTTTGCACTTTGGTCTCCTGGGTGCAAGAGATACATTCTTGAGAACTAGTGTGGCGTCATCTAATGTTGAATTGCCCTCTTGTAAAAGAAGTTTAAGCACTATTAGCCATTACAACCCTGAGATGGCTGTTGTTAGTATGAATGCAATGTCAACCATTTTTTGGTAGCGGACCATTCAACTATGCTAAAGGGTGAAAGAAAAGAAAGTATCAATACTGCTTCCTACGTGGTTTGGCACTTGTGGGAAGAGAGATATCGCCGCACCTTCGAGGGGGAGGATTGCACTCCCCTTGTAGTTTATAGGCTATATTTCTTTGAAAATCCTACGGCGCACGAAATGCCCACCTGAACATTTGTATTAAGCCGCACTTTTCAGTTTTCACAGCAAGGATGTAGGGAAGCATACAAGGGTTTCCGGATGTCGGCGACAGACATGCTTGCCGACGGGCGTTTTACAAAACACAGTTATGCTGTGACAAAAAAAATCTGCACCCAAGACTCTAAAATCGATTTCCAGATAGACCAAAAGCAGCGTCAACAACACAGCAAAACGCTGGCCACAATGTTGCATGCCACCACCATGGGTGGGCGGTGGTCGTCCCGAACAATCTTGGAGTTCCAACTCTTCCAGATACACCAGAGGGTGGCAAGAGAGGAGTAGTATTCTTTATTCCGAGGCCAGGTGTTTTGGACTTTGGTATTTTCATTTTTTTTCATGCTTTTCTTCCACTCTAAAAGTTGTTTACTCGGTTGATTGAACAACTTCCCCCTCTTCTGTGATGAACAGAAGATTTCCTGTTGGTTACATCATTTTAGATGTAGTGTGGCATAAGAGAAAATGCACTAATCAACACCTTTGCGAGTAGTCAAGTTAGTTTTGATTTTCCGAAAATGTTTCATATGAAGTACGGATGAATGTCCTTAAGGTGTAACTGTAAAGGAAGATATGTAAGGGTCTTTTTAAGGTTTTATTGTTACTTTTAGTTTTGCCATGAGTCTCCATTGTTTGTCTTTCTTTTCATATTCAACCGAGTATTATTTGTTTAAAATCATATCATTTCTTACCCATCCTTTTGTATATTTGTGCAAGGACTAAAAGTCAAACCCCACATCATATATACTTAAGAGAGTCATTCACATTAATTTATTTATGTCAATATGCAAACATGCCACCTGATTATGAAATTATGAATGGGCTAAGGCCCACCTCAACATGCAATCTTGCATGGGAAAAGAACCACCACAACATTGAACCATGCATGAAAAAATATTTTTCATTCAATTATATTCTATAAGTATTTCTACAGCTACACATATTCAAATATAACAAGTCATACATATTTTAAATTTTGGTTCTCTTGTTATCAACTCAAATTTTCATCAATCAGTTCCTGCAGTGGGGTATCCTCTAGTTAGTACAACTTGTCAAAGAGTATTCTTGTCGTATGATTTTCGGCATGCTTGGCTCTTTAAACCTTTTGAACAATTCAATGCACCTCTGCTATTTGTGTTTAATAAAATTGACTTCAACTTACTATAAACAAATACTATATTTCTTGACGAAATGGTCACATTGCATATGAACTAAGAAAGAACAAAAAATTGCTCTTCAAAATTTTAGGAAAACCAAAAATTTCCTCTTATGTATCTATTGTTACACATCTACTAGTACTCCGCAAGACCAAGAGTCCAGCCACTGCATTCGAATATTGGCGCTCACATTTACACACACCTGTGATATATTTAGTAGAAGTTTTAGTAAGATGGGTGGATAAATACAAAGTCTTCATCAATTCTATCATGTGAATAAAAGGCATGTACCGGTCAATTTATATCTGCAAATGTGTCTGGCGGTGTATGTTCGCTTGTGCATCATCCTTTTGATTGCGGTGTCTATTTGCTTGCGCATCATCATTTTGATTGCAAAAAAAAAAACAATGTAAATACTCCCGCCGGTCCTTTTTACTCCGCGTATTAGATTTGTGTCAAGTCAAACTTTAGAAAGTTTGATCAAATTTATATTAAAAAATATCAACATTTATAATACCAAATATATGTACAATAAAACTACATTTTATAATGAATCTAATAATATTAATTTGGCACAGTGACTGTTGAGACTTTTTTCTACAAGTTTGATCAAAGTAGAGATGCTTTGACTTTAAAAAAAACTTATTTACAGACTACAAAGAACCGGAGGAAGTACTCCCTCCGTTCGAAATTACTTGTCGTAGAAATGGATGTATCTAGACATTTTTTAGTTCTAGATACATCCCTTTCTGTGACAAGTAATTCGGGACGGAGGGAGTATGTGAGAAGGACATGGAAATGGCATTGCGTAGCTGCCGGTCTACGTAGCATTGCCATTGGATCCTGTTTGTCGGAGTTTCTCCAAACTCACGCAAGATGTTGTGCTTTAGTGTAAAAAAAGTAATGAAAGTGCTACTAAAATATATCCTGGTACCTAATCAACCGGAACGTATCTCGCATTATACCGATTTTTGCTGACTATGTGGGTATATGTAACTTTCACCGTACCCATCAAACCATTAGTGAATTGTCCCTGCTTCCATCAGGCTTTGGCACATCGAAAAGAGCTTGAGATTTATATATCGAGAAAATATACCCAGTTGGTACTAGGAACATATATATGTGCACTACAATCTACGGACCTCAGCAGCTCATAATTGACCTGCTCCCTCTGATTGTTTAAGGACGGTGCTTATCACTTTATGAGCATTTGGTGGCGATGCAGCGGACGAGGACGAGCTCATCCGAAGGAGCAGCGAAAGAGCTCCGGTAGCGTTGGCATTGTTATCCGAAGGAAGCTAGAAGAGACACACCGCTTAACATCATCGACCGACCCTACCGCTCATGCCGCCATTGGCCCTTGCTGCTTTGAATGTGAACACCGTTCATATTCTTTCTTCATCCTTATGATTCGTCAGCGGAAGCAAGCGCTCTCCTTCCATGTCTGATATCTGTACGCGTTCCTTGGCGTTTCATGAGATCGCACAGAGTTCACGGGGAACAGGACATAAAGAACGAACACTACCAATAAGATGAACGCGTCGGCAGTTCGATAATAAGATTTCACGATGCATGATTTTTTGTTTGCTTTTGAATTAAACAATGTATAAACATGGTTTGTTCACCTCCGCTCCGTGTGATTCATAAACCAGAGGAGCATATGGTTCCGGTTCCGCCACTCATTTCATTTGTGAAAGCCATCTTAGGCTACTTCCAATGCATTGGTGTTTACATGAGGTGCTAAGCATATTAAAAAATTTAGCAACTAAAACCCCCAATACATAGAGGCTTAACTTGTTGGTGCTAAGCATCCTTCATTTAATGATTTTGTAACTAAACTTCTTCATGCATTGGTGGGATTCTTCTCTTTAAGTGTTTTGCCTAGGTTCTCGCGCTTGACATTGTTTCTTCCTGGGTCAACACACTCATCTCTTTCCTTGTAATTACCTTGCTACATCAGACTTTTTGCCTACATGACAGCCTTAGCACCTGTAGTCCTGTACAAGGTGAAGCATTGAGAGGGGCCTTATTCTCTAATTAGAAGTGCAGAAATTTCAGAAGAAATAATGCACAATGATTATCTTGTTCCTACGTTGTCGTGAGATGCAGATGCAGGGGACCTTGGACCTAATCTGCATGGCACACTGGCAGAGCATGTACAAGTCATGCCATTGGCCCCCCGGCTCTCGTTGTTTAGTTTGCCGCTGAGCAAGAGAAGTTGTATGTACTATAGTGTAGAATTCCGTGTGCGGCGTGTGGGTGTGGCTACCAATCTCGCCGCCCATTGCAACGCTGAAAGCACAAAAACAAGGGTACATACCTTCAGGGTTATCAAGATGCTGTTAGCCCTGATATGCACGTTGGTATATAGTACCAGTGGTTAGTAGCCGAATCATCTCTCCCAGGCCAAGTTTTTAAGAATGTGTATCAGCAGTTGAGGCGTCTCGTGGATTAACGCCAGGCGTAAGAAATACACTTGTATGTCACCCTATCAGAAAAAAGATCTACTCCACTCTACTCGCCCATGTTATACTACTCATTCACTCACAACTCGCTGGGCGAAGATAATGTTAACTAACGGCAAGCATCGGCAATACATGGCTGACGACGGATGATATTTGTAGCTTCCTAATGAAAGGTCTTATTCGGTGGGAGCAGGGAGCAGTTTTCACGAGAGCGATGCGGAGAATAAGAAATTAATCGGTCGATCCGGGGGGATCACACAGGTAGTTTAATTATCTATAATCTGGCCCCAACCGGTGATCATTTAGCGAGGTCGACCTGCACGGCTGGAAACCCAAGCCCGTTCCTTTCTGTCGAGTTACTGCTCATTCGTGTACGTAAACTTGACCTTTCATCATGTCCATGGGTCTTGTTACCGTCACTTGAGAAAAAGGATATCCGGCAATCAGCAGGCATACCCTCGCATGCCTGTGCCATGATGCGGGTACACGCGAACTGTAGCCTGAGCTAGTCGGCGATGCACGCCGCGGAGGCGGACGCGGAGATGCCACGCGGATATGCCGGCGCGAGGCATATCCACTGGGGAGGTGCTGGGGAGCGTCCGATTCCCGCCGCGGCGGCACGGCGGCGCTGTCACCGTGGATGATCGCAACACGCCAACCCGGGATAGCTAATCATCACAGCGTGGAGGGAGGCCCCTCGTGCTCGTGGAATTATTGGACGCTTCCACCCCCGACGTAGCAGGCGGACCGTCTGGATCGCCTTTGGCCTGGACTATGTGCGCCTACTTGTGTCCCCTTCTCATTGGCGCTCTGTTGCTGAATGTGCTAGAAAACTACTCCTCTGTCCCATAACACTAGTGTGAAAAACACTCTTATATCATGAAGCGGGGAGTAATTGTGTGCCCAACGACAGCTGCTTTGCTTATGTTAACAAACCATGAAAAAATATACATAAAATGTCCAAAGAATAGCCCCACCGAAGAAGAAACAAAATAAAGCAGCTTTGTTTTTACAGAGAAAATGCAAAGAAAACTGCTCGCCAAAAGCTTCCCTCAACCTGTTGGCCTTATACGATGCTTAGTAAAATAAATCATGTTTTTAAGATCTGATGCTTATTTTCTACGGTAAGGATGACTAATTAAGTGACTATTCTATAGAAATAATCACCGATGCTTAAGCAAAGATTGGTTTATTTCTATGGGCACCTCTTAAAGACCTTGCATTGTACAAGATGATTGGTTATTAAGCTTTTTCAAAGATCCCCTCAAAGATTCTTCGATTGTGATCCTTCCAAATATGCACACGGCATATGCATGGTAGCATATTCTCAGTTTGCTTATACTTCATAGATGAAGCAAATAAAACAATAATGCTACACATGTTGATGTTTTATTAAAGTTATAAAGATCTTTCCAACAAATTAACGTGCCCCCCTGAATTCACCTGGTGGGTACCCCCCCCCCCCCCCTAGCAAATGCCTCGTACGTCTAGCATTGCTCCAAATAAAGCAACACATGAGTCGATTCTGACATGCACATTGGGTTTCTTAGCAATGGCCAAACTTGTTCTCTCTCCCTTTCTTGTCTCCTGCATCTATCTCTAGTGAACTTGGTGTATTTTCGTTATGAGAGTAGTGAAAAGGGAGGAGCCCGTTTGAAAAAAAACACCTATTCGATACAATCGCTAGAAAGAACACTATTAGACCAGTGTCTGCAACTACAAGATATGATCGCCGGAGAGAGTGTTGGTAAAAGTTATCGAGGGACAGTCATACTTACTGTACCATGTGCCACAAATACCATCTAACAAGTTGTACTGCCTAGGTGTGTCTAGGCTGAAGCCGGGCCACATGAGTGTACATAGTAATATAATTATGAAAACCCTGACGCCTTTAGGACCACTTTTCTAGCACACAATGATTTGTGTATCAATGTATGTATGCAACTTGTGTACAATTTTTGTACCTTAGTATCTTCATACTGCTTATTGTCTATTGAACACATGTGATGACAATGCCAATGTTGCAACAATGTGAGGGTTAAATATACAACTACGTAATTCCAAATAAACATCTAATGGTTTTAAATATGTTTGCATGAATATTTATGCAAAGAAGTAGGTGAGGGACGGTGAACAACTGAAGTTATGTGGACGGTGTAATAAAAATAGAAAAGCATGTTACAAATTCAAGTGAGTTCATCATTATCTCTTTTGCAGGGTCATCATTTACGTTTGATGGCAACGGTGATAGGTTTGATGACAATGGTTGATGGGCTTGTGATATATTTTGAAGATGTCGACTCCGTATGTTGGTACATTGATATGTCTTCAATGTATCTATAATTTTTGATTGTTTCATGCTATTATATTATCAATCTTGGGTTTTATAATCATTTTATAGTCATTTTATATCATTTTTTGGTACTACCTATTGACATAGTGCCAAGTGTCAGTTGCTGTTTTTTCCATGTTTTTTACATCACAGAAAATCAATATCAGACGGAGTCCAAATGCCCCGAAACTTTACGGAGAATTTTTATAGGCCAGAAGGAACACAACGAGCACTGGCTGCGCCTGGGGGTGCCCCGAGGGGGGCACAATGCCCTGGTGGGTTGTGCCCACCTCAGGTGCCCCTGGACCGCCTCTTTGCTGTATAAATACCCCAATATTCCAGAAACCCTAAAGGAGTTTGTCGGTGTCAAAACCGGCGGATCTCGGGTAGGGGGTCCCGAACTGTGCGTCTAGGCGGATGGTAACAGGAGACAAGGGACACGATGTTTTTACCAAGGTTCGGACCGTCTCGATGGAGGTAATACCCTACTCCTGCTTGATTAATATTGATGATATGGGTAGTACAAGAGTAGATCTACCACGAGATCAGAGAGGCTAAACCCTAGAAGCTAGCCTATGGTATGATTGTTGTTTGTCCTCTGGGACTAAAACCCTTCGGTTTATACAGACACCAAATAGGGTTATGGTTACACAGTCGGTTACAATGGTAGGAGATCTACATATCCGTATCGCGAAGCTTGCCTTCCACGCCAAGGAAAGTCCTATCCGGACAAGGGACGAAGTCTTCAATCTTGTATCTTCATGGTCCAGGAGTCCGTCCAAAGATGATAGTTCGGCTATCCGGACACCCCCTAGTCCAGGACTCCCTCAGTAGCCCCCGAACCAGGCTTCAATGATGATAAGTCCGGCGTGTTGATTGTCTTCGGCATTGCAAGGCGGGTTCCCCTCCGAATCCTGTGTTGAATAGTGTCCGACTTTCTTGTGAATATCGCGCTTCTCGGCTTCCACGCCCAATAATGGCCATCTTCCACATGTCGAACGAATGTGAAAAGTCGTGGTATCTTTACATTTACCCCCTTGTCGTGCAAATGAGCCGTCTATAAAAGAGACGGGGCCCAGATCCGGATCACACCATCCTCCCTTCGCGAGCCTTCATCAGGCGCCTTTGACAAAAACCCACTCCACCATGGACGGTCGGCCGGCTCCTCCTCTCGCGCTCCCAGCCCTCGGCCGGAGATTGGGGAGATGCTCACCCGCAAGACAAATAATTGGTGGTGCTCCAAACCAAGGGATTCCTTCCCCGGCCTTCATGGTTCCGTGCGTTCGGACTCGCCACTTATAAGGGCGGGAAGCGGAGAGGCGTCCCGATCCCTCTAAGGGAGAGCGGGTATGCTTGTCTCTTACCTAATGAGAGGACTCGGATTTCCAATCCATCCATTTCTCCGGGCTTCGAGTTCTCTGACCTCCAATTTGCACAACCTTCGCTTTGCCTCCATCTCGCATATAGCGGGCTTTGTGGCCCTTTGCGAGCTGTTTCTGGGTGTCGAGGCCCATTCACTCTGTGGAAGAGATTGTTTTGCCTTGTGCCTCGTTCTCACGAAGGGTCAATATATCAAGTGGGCGGAGCCGAACTATGGCGCATCGCCGGGACCGGATACTTATTCGGAACCCCAAAGAAGGCGTCCGAGGACCGGCCTTGAATGGTTCTACATGGAGGACGCCCCATTGCCGGGTCTGTTGGATCGGCCTTCCGGAGTTTAGCAACGCCTCCTCAGAAGCACCTAAGTGGCGCCGTGGAGCCCCCCTGGAGGGAAAATGACCGGGCGTCCTTTACTTGATGAGCCGAATAAGATTCTTGTCTCATGCCGGATTGACCATGATTGGAGTCATGGCAATCTGCATTATGAGGGGAGTGCAGCCGCCCAATATAGGGGCCACCCATGTGGGACTTCAACGGGGAGGACGATGCCACCCGCCATGGCCGCAAAGGGCCGGGATCGGTCACCGAACTGGTGAAGACCTTGTCCGCCATGTACAAAGGGGAAGAGGAGGATTTTCTCCACGTCAGTCCACTGAGCGGGTCTTCTTCGAATAATCCTCGAAGTTGGGTAAGCAAATATCTTTGTGGCCTGTCCGATCCATGTTCCCGTGGCTAAATATCTCATTTCATGGTTTCTACGCAGGAACTGCGTCGGGCCGTGGAGAAGATACACAGCCCGCCCCCACAACCCGAGGATCAGGAACGGTCCTCGATCCGGCCTCGAAGAGGACCCGGACATAAAGGTGGAGCTGATCGACGGGTGTTCCACCAACTTAGCATCGACAATGCTTTGGTTGCCATTCTGACCGACTACCCCGGATTATTTCCGGCCTCCCGAATGTAACCGTGATCAAGTCCGGATACCATGACCCACCCGTGCTTTACTTCTAATCACCACGTATTTGATGGTGTTTCGCAGGGTGCCTTGAGCAGGAAGCCGAGCACGCCGATGCGTCCAACAAGGGGCAGCTCGGCCCATCAGGCGAAAAAGAAGTGCAGTACGACTCGAGACGTCGCCGCAACGGTATGATGTGCCATCGTGTTTTAAGGAGAGGCTCCTGGGAGGCACACTGACGCTCGTGGTTTTTCCAGGAAAAAGAGCGCTCGCCGGACTGAGTCTGGAGAAGTTGCCAATCGGACCTCCGCCAACCAGGCTCAAAAGCCGAGTCCAGAAGGGGGTACAAACACAAGGCGTGCGTCGGATGCTCCTCCAACGGAGGATGCCAACAAAATGTCCGCCACCAAGTCGGAGGTGGAGAGCGCCATGAATCATAGGCGCCGCCGGACTATTCTACGTGGACGACATGTTTCTCCCAAGAGGCGTTGGGCGCCTTTAGTTCGAGAAGCGCACCTCCGTGCCGCTCAAGATGGCCTAGCCAGAGCCACGAGCAGTATGTGAAAGACATACGGTAAGGAATTTTGACAGTTATATATGCCAAGAGTCCCCGAGACTTAAAATAGTTAGGATAACTGATTTAAGGATCATTTGGAATCTGAGTTCTTATCGAAAAAGAATACCCGTTTGTCCTGTGAGCTTGAAGAGTGCAAGGCCCAACTTGAGGTCAAGATCGCCGCAACCGGGAAGCCATGAAGACTCCCTCTGGTAATATATGCCCTTGAAGTAGAAGTAGTTTCGCAAAGTGCGGCGTGTGCATAAATCGACATTAACATTGCGAGATAAGCGCCGGATGGATCCGGACAAGCAACAGCTCCTGCGCCAGCTAAAGGCGGCGAGCGTGCTTACGAGGGTGCGGCGGAGAAAAATAACCTCAAGATGCCAACACCCAACTGGGTGAGGAACTAAAGGATGTTCGTGCCCGGTTGTCCGACTCCGTAAAGGAGAATCGGCCAACGTCGCGGCATTTTCAATAAGTGCTTAAGCGAACTTTAAAAGAGTTCGGCGAGGAAGGCGACTAACATAAACATGTATGTAGGTTTGCTCACAGAGTCGTCACGAGGAGGAGATGCCCGATTCGTCGGGTGATCTTCTTCCCGAACTGTCGGTCACCGCATTTAACGAAGTTCGGTAGGTGATGAAAAGGCGTCCCCGAGCCTTGTGGCCATCTATCTCCCTGCCTCAAGGCATTGGGGAGCTGGCAGAGCGGCTTCAAGGAGCACGGCGGCGCTTCCGACTATGGAAGATATCGGCCTGCCGTCAAAGGCGCCAGGAGGCTGGGCCATGGTAAAGCGCGCGGTACACGAAGGTGACCCAAACCACATGGCCGAGGTCGGACCTGTGGGGCTGACGGAAGGAGATCCTGTAAGCTTAGTGTATGCGGCCAAGTAGAATTGGCCGCCAAGTATTCCCGGCAAGATTGTAAATTAGATAGCCTATTAGATGGCATTGAGGAGGAATACAATTAGTCGAGTTGACTATGTAATTGAATATGACATGAAAAATGTCTTCTAGCGGATTGTAGATCGTTTGTCATAGCGGACCTTTTAACCCGACCTCGGGACCCAATAGTCTGGAGTGTGTCCGAATACCCTCGCGGTTATGTAAGAACCGGGGCATGCATGGAGACAAGGCGTAGGGGTCATTATTGTTGTATCAGACAAGGCGTAGGGGTTCCTTTCCCTGGGAGGCATGCCCTAAAGTGCATGTCCAAACTGCTAAGAAAGCAGAAAATCATCTGGGGGCACATGGATAAATAGTTAAAAATCATCTTTCAGTTCACCGACCGAATATTCCCTTAAGAACGCTAGCTTTGGCTTCACCCGGTCGAGGTACACATCCGGTGACCCGTCAGAGCAATCGCAGAGGTGCTCCCTTTACCACCTAGCCGAACAATCGGGAACGTAGGGGTAAGCACAGGAGCCAGGCAACCCAGCTTGGCCAAAACTTAAGTCATATTGATGCATATAATGGTGAGTAAAAGGTACATGCGGAAGTTTGACACATGTGTTGGGCATGAAGCCCGTATAAATAAGCTTCTGTTAAATAAGCCCCGAATATAATGAGCGCGGACAAGGCGTCAAGTATGTGCTAACAAAGCGCAAAGCGAGCCTCTAAAGGCTTCAAGAAGAAGGAGGAGGTAGGAGAGAAATAAAAGACAGCAAAAATAGAAAATGTGGACGGAGGAAGGAGACGAACTCGGAGTCCGGCGCTTAGGCGTAGAATCTTTGTAGACGGGCTGCGTTCCATGGGTTCGGCTCGAGTCGGTTATCCGATGCCTTTCGCAGACGTTATGCTCCGCCGGTCAGGACCTGGTCGATGATGAAGGGACCTTCCCATTTGGGCTTGAGTTTGTCCTTTTTCTTGTCCGACAGGCGTAGAACTAGTTCGCCAATGTTGTAAGCTTTGGCCCGTACTTCCCTGCTTTGATATCTTCGAGCCTGCTGTTGATAAAATGCGGAACGAGCTTTTGCCACGTCGCGCTCCTCCTCCAATGCGTCCAAACTATCCTGCCGATCGAGCTCGGCTTCTCTTTCTTCATACATGCGCACGCGAGGTGAGTCATGCATTATGTCGCAGGGCAAGACTGCCTCTGCGCCGTACACCATAAAAAATGGTGTGAATCCGGTAGTACGATTCAGCGTGGTCCGCAGCCCCGTAGTACGGAGTCGAGCTCCTCAACCCGGTCGTGTTAGATTCCTTGAGGGACCGCACTAGTCTGGGTTTAATGCCGCTCATGATTAGACCGTTTGCTCGCTCGACTTGATCGTTGGTTTGAGGGTGATAGATTGAGGCGTAATCGAGCTTGATGCCCATGTTTTTGCACCATAATTTTACCTCATCGGCCGTGAAGTTGGTGCCGTTATCAGTGATGATACTCTGGGGGATGCCATAACGGTGCACTACCCCTGATATGAAGTCTATCACCGGCCCGGATTCGGCCGTTTTAACAGGCTTGGCCTCTATCCATTTGGTGAATTTATCCACCATGACCAATAGGTATTTTTTCTTGTGGGTTCCTCCCTTAAGGGGTCCAACCATGTCAAGCCCCGGACATGAACGGCCGGTGATGGGTATAGTTTTGAGGGCGGTGGGTGGCATGTGGCTTTGGTTAGCAAAAAGTCGGCAACCGACGCATCATGGACTAAATCCTGCGCATCTGCCGGGCCGTCGATCAATAAAATCCTGTACGGAAGGCCTTGCCTACAAGGGCCGGGCTGCGGCGTGGTGCCCACCCAGTCCGGCATGAATTTCAGCCAGAGGTTTCGCCCTTCCTCTTCGGAGATACACCTTTGAAGGACTCATGTTGTGCTTTTCTTATAGAGCTCTCCCTCATGGACTTTATAGGCTTTGGATCGCCCGTACTATGCAAATGAGCCTCATTTTGGTCTTCGGGGAGTTCCTGCCTAGTTAGGTAGGCTAGGAATGGTTCCGTCCACGGGGCGATAACCGCCATTATTTCGTGGGCGGAGGGTGTTATCTCGTTGGCAGAGCCTCCGATTGTGTCAGAGTGTTCGATGTTAGGCAGTGCGGTTGGGCCCGCATTGTTATTTCCAGACTCCCCTTCCCATAGTACGGATGGCTTGAACAGCCGTTCCAGGAAGATGTTGGGTGGGACGGCATCGCGTTTTGCGCCGATGCGTGCCAATACATCCGCCGCCTGGTTGTTATCCCGGGCTATATGATTTTCGAGCCCTTCGAACCGTGCTAACATTTTTAGGACCGCATTGCGGTACGCTGCCATTTTCGGATCTTTGGCATCGAAGTCTCCGTTTATTTGAGATATCGTGAGGTTCGAATCCCCGCGCGCCTCTAGGCATTTAATGCCCATGGAGACTGCCATCCGGAGGCCGTGCAGAAGGGCCTCGTATTTGGCTGCGTTGTTGGAGTCCGTATACATTATCTGAAGGACGTATTGGACTGTGTCCCGGTTGGGGACGTCGACGCAAATTGACGCCAGGCGGCCAACATTTTGGAGCCGTCAAAGTGCATGATCCAATTGGAGTATGCGCTGTACTCTTTAGGGAGTTCGGCTTCGGTCCATTTGGCCATGAAGTCGGCCAAAACCTGTGACTTAATAGCTCGTCGTGGCTTATAGGTTATGTCGAATGGAAGGAGCTCTATGGCCCATTTAGCAATCCGCCCGTTAATGTCGCGGTTGTTTATAATGTCGTTAAGAGGTACTTGAGGCTACCGTTATTGAACACTCTTGAAAGTAGTGTTGCAGCTTCCGGATGCCATGAACACCGCGTATGCTATCTTTTGATAATGTGGGTACGGGACTTGCATGGAGTTAGGACAGCGGACACATAGTAAACCGGTTTTGAAGAGGGAACTCGTGTCCGTCCGTTTCTCGTTCGACGACGAGCACCGCTACCGACAACTTGATGTGTTGCGGCGATATATAATAGCATTGGTTAGCCCATGTTGGTAGCGGCCAGACCGGATTTGTTGCCAATATGGCTTTTATTTCTTCGAGTCCGGCCGTGGCGGCATCCGGCCCACTCGAAGTGTTCGGTCTTGCCGGAGGAGGCGGTAAAGGGTAACGCCTTTTCTCCCAAACGAGAAATAAAGCGGCTTAGAGCCGCTACGCATCCAGTCAATTTTTGTATTTGTTTGAGGTCTTTTGGAATATCCAACTGTGACAGAGCTCGGATCTTGGCTGGGTTTGCTTCAATTCCTCTACTGGACACAATGAAGCCCAAGAGCTTTCCGGCTGGAACACCGAAGACGCATTTTTCCGGATTGAGCTTAATTTCATATTTTCGGAGATTGTCGAATGTGAGCCTCAAGTCGTCTACTAGAGTTTCGACATGCTTGGATTTGACGACCACGTCATCTACATATGCTTCCATTGTTTTGCCTATCTGGTTTGCCAGACATGTCTGAATCATGCGCTGATATGTTGCGCCAGCGTTTTTGAGCCCGAAGGGCATTGTGTTGAAGCAGAATGGGCCGTATGGAGTGATGAATGTTGTTGCGGCTTGGTCTGGCTCCGCCATATTGATTTAGTGGTAGCCGGAGTATGCGTCGAGGAAGCACAACGAGTCGTGTCCTGCTTTAGCGTCGATAATTTGATCAATGAGAGGGAGGGGGAAGGGATCCTTTGGGCAAGCCTTATTAAGGTCTTTGAAATCAACACATAGGCGCCAGGATTTATCCTTCTTTGGTACCATCACCAGATTTGCTAGCCATCCGGATGTTTTATATCTCGATGAATCCGGCTTCCGAGTTTGGCTAGCTCCTCTCCCATGGCCTGTCTCTTGGGTTGAGAAAAGCGCCGAAGAGCCTGTTTGGTAGCTTGAATCCTTTTAGGGTATTTAGCCTATGCTCGGCCACCGGACGTGGGATTCCTGGCATGTCTCAAGGGTGCCGAGCAAAAATGTCCCGATTTTCTCGTAGAAATTCTCGTAGTCTTGGCGTCTACATCGTGGTTTAATTGTGCCCCAATGGAGGCCGTCTTTGCGAGTCCGTTGGGTGGACTTGGAATTTGACTATTTCATCCGCTGGTTTAAAAGAGGTGGACTTGGATCTTTTATCAAGTATCACATCGTCCCATTCACCGTGGAGCGCATCGCAGTGATTTCCTCGGCCGCTAGGGCTTCGGATAGTGCCTCGAGGGCTAGTGTGGCTGTCTTGTTTTCGGTGCAGAGTGCTATGTTCGGATCACTAGCGAGAGTGATGATTCCGTTAGGTCCGGGCATTTTAAGCTTCATGTACCCATAATGGGGTATAGCTTGAAAAATTGTGAATGCCTCTCGCCCTAATAAAGTGTGATATCCGCTGCTGAATGGGGCCACTTGAAATGTGACCTCCTCGGACCTGTAATTGTCCGGCGAAATAACACTCGCCCAAAGTGTGATTTTTCCCTGTGTAGCATGCTTCCGGCTAGGGATTATTCCTCTAAAGGTTGTGCTGCTTCGCTTAATGCGGTTCCAGTCTATTTCCATTTTTCGGAGGGTTTCCTCGTAGATGAGGTTTAGTCCACCGCCGCCATCCATGAGTACCTTAGTAAAGCGGCAAATCCACTATTGGGCGAGGACCAATGCGGTGGTGCTCGGGCTGTTCGGAATTTGGTTTAAATCACCGGGCATTAAAGGTAATAGTCGTGTCACTCCATGGATTTATTGTTGCTACTTGGTAGACTTCAGCAAGGTTGCGGAGTGTTCGTTTCCGCATGTTATTTGATGCGAAAGTCTCGAAGACTGTTAATACCGTATTGGTGTTCTTTGGCTGGGATTACGAGGCTAGAAGCTCTTCGCCACTTTCGCCACATCGTAGTATCCAACATGCTCGAAGGCTATGAGTTGGAGTGGCGCCCTCTGTGCTATGAATTTTGCAGGGTCCGTTTAGCCAACCATCCAGTACGGTTCGGTGCCCTTTAGGGGGTTTTTGTTTTTTGATGTTTAACCCAGGTGCTTGGTGATGATGCACCATTTTATTTCGGACTAGGGCTGTATTCGGGGCCGGATTATCCAAAAATTTACTTTCGGTTTTCCAAGCACTCTCCATCGCACAGTACTTTTGTACTATGGTCGCCAAGTCAGCAAAGCGTGTAATTTTGCGACGACTTATGGCGTTTAGGATTCCCTTGTCCGTGCAATTATTGCAGAAAAGTGAGATTGCGTCCTCCTCTCGGCAGTCCTTTATCCTGTCCATAACCAGGAGGAATCGCCCGATAATGATGTCTTTGTTTCAGCCGGGCTCTTGCGAATTCGGGATAGATCGCTAATGTTTGGGTGGGCGGGTGGAACTAGATCCGAACCCCGTCAATTTAAGACTCGAGGGTCGAGAAGTTTCCGAACTTGGAAGTTTGGATTTTGAATGCTATCCAATGAATCCAACCCGCCACCGACTTTAAGTTCGTGGCTTGATCGACATCCGTCCCTCTCGGGAATCGCATGGAGGGATCGAATCCGGACGTAGCTAGTGCTTAAGATAGAAGAAGAATCGCCGTATTGCTCCTCTATCACAGCAACATGATGGGTAGCACAGGGAGAGTTGATCTCTCTCGGATCGGTTTTAGGCCCGATCCAGTCGTAATCTGTGGCGACTCCCAGGGCGGCGATGCGATCCAAGAGCTCGTTTATGGAGGAGAGCTCGATCGGATCTAACCGTTCGGCAAGTTCCGAGTTAACGTGAAGATTGGTTTCGATGACCGAGAAGTCATCGTCGGCGGATGGCGACCGGGCGGTCATAAGAAAACCACCTAACGAAGAGTCGACCGGTGGCCAAGGCTCCTTTGGCGATAGTATCATCTTTAAAGACGGGATGAGGCATCCTTCCTGACAGCGATGGCACAGAGGAACTCTCAATGAAAGCACCAATGTCGGTGTCAAAACCGACGGATCTCGGGTAGGGGGTCCCGAACTGTGCGTCTAGGCGGATGGTAATAGGAGACAAGGGACACGATGTTTTTACCCAGGTCCGGGCCCTCTTGATGGAGGTAATACCCTACTCACCGCTTGATTATTATTGATGATATGGGTAGTACAAGAGTAGATCTACCACGAGATCAGAGAGGCTAAACCCTAGAAGCTAGCCTATGGTATGATTGTTGTTCGTCCTACGGAATAAAAACCTTCGGTTTATATAGACACCAAATAGGGTTAGGGTTACACAGAGTCGGTTACAATGGTAGGAGATCTACATATTCGTATCGCCAAGCTTTCCTTCCACGCCAAGGAAAGTCCTATCCGGACAAGGGACGAAGTCTTCAATCTTGTATCTTCATAGTCCAGGAGTCCGGCCAAAGATGATAGTTCGGCTATCCGGACACCCCCTAGTCCAGGACTCCCTCAGAGTTGACGAAATATTCATCCAGCCGCCACAGAGTCCAGAACCACCAGATCCAATCTAGAAACCATCTCGGATGGGGTTCACCACCTCCATTGGTGCCTCTCCGATGATGCCTGAGTAGTTTTATGTAGACCTTCAGGTCCGTAGTTAGTAGCTAGATGGCTTCCTCTCTCTCTCACTGGATTCTCAATACAATGGTCTCTTGGATATCCATATGATGTAATTCTATTACGGATTGTTTGTAGGGATCGATGAACTTTGAGTTTATGATCAGGTCTATCTTTTTATATCCATGAAAGTATTTGAGTTTCTTTGATCTCTTTTATGCATGATTGCTTATAGCCTCGTATTTCTTCTCCGATATTTGGGTTTTGTTTGGCCAACTTGATCTATTTATCTTGCAATGGGAAGAGGTGCTTTGTAGTGGGTTCGATCTTACCGTGCTTGATCCCAGTGACAGAAGGGGAACCGACACGTATGTATCGTTGCTACTAAGGATAAAAGGATGGGGTCTATCTCTACATAAATAGATCTTGTCTACATCATGTCATCGTTCTTATTGCATTACTCCGTTTCTCCATGAACTTAATACACTAGATGCATGCTAGATAGCGGTTGATGTGTGGAGTAATAGCAGTAGATGCAGTCAGGAGTCGGTCTACTAATCTTGGACATGATGCCTATGTAATAATCATTGCCTGGATATCGTCATGAGTATTTGAAGTTCTATCAATTGCCAAACAGTAATTTGTTCACCCACCGTTTTCTATTTTTCTCGAGATAAGCCACTAGTGAAACCTACGACCTCCGGGTCTCTTTCTCATATTATTTGCCTTTGCGATCTATTTTCTCTTGCATTTATTTTTAGATCTATTAATCTAAAAATACAAAAATACCTTGCTGCAATTTATTTATATTTATTTATTTGGCGTTCAACCTATCAATTTACTACAAATTTATTCACGTTCGTTTGCCTATCTTGAGGCGCCGCTACCCGAAAGGGATTGACAACCCCTTTTACACGTCGGGTTGCGAGTAGTTGTTATTTGTGTGCAGGTGTTGTTTACGTTGTGTTGCTTGGTTCTCCTACTGGTTCGATGACCTTGGTTTCATATCTGAGGGAAATACCTACCGCCGCTGTGCTACATCATCCCTTGCTCTTTGGGGAAATACCGACGTAGCTTCAAGCGACATCAAAAGGAATTTCTGGCGCCGTTGCCGGGGAGGATCTTCAACATATACCAGTTTTCTAATCACAAATCTCATATCCTCGCAATTTACATTATTTGCCATTTGCCTCTCATTTTCCTCTCCCCCAGTTCACAAAAATTTGCCATTTTATTCGCCTCTCTTTTACCATTCGTTGTTTTCTTGCTTTCTAGTCTTGATGGCTAGCGTCGCTACTCCTCCTTTGTCACTAGATTTTGAAGTCCTTTACTTCAAGCAAAGACAAGGAGAAAATTTAAAAGATGCCTGGTATAGGCTTATGGAATCATATCGTATTTCCAACTTAAAGGGGGATGCTAAGGTTTTGCTTCGTAATTTTTATATAGGATTGGCTTTGCATCATAGGCAACTTCTCGATTTTGCCGCTAAAGGAAATTTCATTGAACTTGATGCCAATGCTGCCTATGAAATTTAAGAGGGAATTTTGGGAATCCCACCTCAAAAGAAGGGGTTTCCTTTTACCCCCGAGGGAGCTCAAATGTTAGACAAACTTGGTGATTTGCATAAACATATGGTTGAAATACAGAAATATAATGAACCCCTCAAACACCTCAATGGTAGTATCAATCGCATGAATACCCTGATTACTCTTTGCAATAAGCGATTGGATATTTTGGATCTTAAGATGGTTTCTTTCCCGGAGAATTTAGGGAAGCGTAAAGAGCCTCCCGGGTTTGAGAAAACCCTTACAAAAGTTGCCAAAACTTTGGAAGACAAAACTTAGATCCTTGTTTTATGCCTAGCTAAGGGCGTAAAACTATAGCGCTTGTTGGGAGGCAACCCAATGAATAAATTTTCTTTTTTCTTTTTGCTTTCTGTTCTTGAGTGTTAGCACAATTATGCTACTGTTAATATTATGTTTTTGTGTTTGAATTAGTGTTTGTGCCAAGTAGAACCGATAGGATCTTCTTGGGTGATAGTTGTTTGATCTTGCTGAAAAAGATAGAAACTTTGTGCTCACAAAAATAATTCTCATTTTTTACCAGAAAGTGCTTTTGCCCTGATTCTTTTTCCAGAAGATTTAACATACAAATTTCTCAGGTTGTCTTCAGAATTTTTGGAGTTCCAGAAGTTTTTGACAAAGTCAGATTGCTATAGACTGTTCTGTTTTGACAGATTCTGTTTTCTTTGTGTTGTGTGCTTATTTTGATGGCTCTATGGTTTTCTTTGATGAGTTTTTGCCATATAAAAGTTGGAATACAATAGATATAATATAAAAACAAAATATGAATTGTTTTAATACAATAATTATAGTAGTGGTTTGCTTTCTTACACTAACGAATCTCACGGAAGTTTTGTTGAGTTTTGTGTGATTGAAGTTTTCAAGTTTTGGGTTATCTTACGATGGATGAAGGAAGGATAGAAGAGCCTAAGCTTGGGGATGCCCCGGCATCTCAAGATATTATCCAAAAATGAGCAACCAACTAAGCTTGGGGATGCCCCCGAGTGGCATCCCCTCTTTCTTCTAATGACTATCGGTATTTTACTCGAAACTATATTTTTATTCGTCACATGATATGTGTTTTGCTTGGAGCGTCTTGTATGCTATGAATATTTTCTTTTTTTATTTTGTGTTTTAAGTCATCAATCCTTACTAGACACACCTATTTGAGAGAGCCAAAATTATGTCATGACTTGTTAGAATTGCTCTCTATGCTTCACTTAAATTCTTATGAGCTATGGACTTGCTCTATTGCTTCACTTATATCTTTTTGAGCACGGTGTGATTTAGTATTTTTGAAGAAATGCTCCCTTGCTTCACCTAGATTTATTTGAGAGCTAGTAATTTTTTTGAAGAAATTCTCTCTTGCTTCACTTAAATTAATTTTAGAGAAAGAAAGAAAAATTATGCTCATGATCTTCACTTATATTTGTTTGAGCTTATGAAAAGCAACACATGAAAATTTAGTTCCAATGTGATATATATCCAAGAAGGATATAATAAAAACTTTCATGAAGATCATTGGAATAAATAAACTTGATTCTTAGTAATAGTTTTGAGATATGATGATGTGATATGTGAGTTATGTTGGTGAGTAATTATGCTTTAGTAAGAATATTGGTGTTAAGGTTTGTGATTCCCTATGAAAGTACAAAATTCAATAGTCATCCAATGAAATTATATCCTACTTGTGGTGCATTATTTGGTCTTATTTATGCTTAATGCTTGCTTATGAGATTATCCGTTTCTTGGTTGGTCGCTTCTCAATCTTTTGCTAGCCTTCATTTTGCACTAAGTATGATCTCTACTTGTGTATCCAAAAACCCTAAAACTAGTTTTGCCACATGAGTCCACTATATCTACCTATATGTGGTATTATTTTGCCATTCTAAGCAAATTTGCATGTGCCATCTCTAATTTTAAAAATAAACTTCTCTTTTTGTGTGTTTGTTTCGCTCGCGGAGCGGTGAGGGGTGGCTAATATTTTCCATGCTAGATGTGTTATTCTCACGATGAGTGTTTATTCACTTGTCATTGCACGAGAGTAAGGCAAAGGTACTAGGGATGCCCAGTCCCGAAATGCAAAAAAATGAATTTACTTTATGTTGTCAAATAATAAATTCCTTGGAAAGTGTTGGTACGGAGGGCACCCATGGATACGGTTAGCCATGAAAAGTGAAAGTATGGTGGAAAAAGGAATAAACTTTATTTTCTATTTGGGAACCGCCTATGATATATCTAGCATGGAAACTGTTAGGAACTCTTAAGTCGTTTTCGTTGGTGGGATGGATACACCTCCCAAAATGTTTTTATCTCTAAGTTTTTCGTTTTGAGCTCTGGCACCTCTACAAATCCCTACTTCCCTCTGCGAAGGGCCTTTCCTTTACTTTATGCAATTTTTATTTTTTTGAGTCTTCATCTTCTCTTATAAAAGCACCAACTAGGAAGCAATATGATCGTACTTAAGTATTGGGTGTAGCTAATATTCGAGTGTGTTTCATGAATGGATCAATGGTTGAGCATGATGGGCTAGGGATAACTTATTTTAGCGTTGATATTTTGAAAGACATGGTTGCTTGTTGATATGCTTGAGTATCTAAATTATCATGTCAAAACTAGACTATTGCTTTTAACAATGATATGTCTCCAACGTATCTATAATTTTTGATTGTTCCATGCTATTATATTATCAATATTGGATGTTTTACAATCATTTATAGTCATTTTATATCATTTTTTGGGACTAACCTATTGACATAGTGCCAAGTGCCAGTTGCTGTTTTTTCCATGTTTTTTATATCGCAGAAAATCAATATTAGACGGAGTCCAAATGCCCCGAAACTTTACGGAGATTTTTTTGGGCCAGAAGGAACACAACGGGCCCTCGCTGCTGATACGTCTCCGTCGTATCTACAATTTTTGATTGTTTCATGCCAATATTATACAACTTTCATATACTTTTGGCAACTTTCTATACTATTTTTGGGACTAACATATTGATCCAAAGGCTCTGCAGTTCCTGTTTGTTGCATGTTTTTTGTTTCGCATAAAATCCATATCAGACGGAGTCCAAACGGGACAAAAACTGACGGAGATTTTTTTTGGAATATGTGATTTTTTGGAAGACGAATCAATGCAAGACGATGCCCGAGGGGGCCACGAGGTAGGGGGCGCGCCCAAGGGGTGTGGGTGCGCCCCTGACCCTCGTGGCCACCCCGTAAGGCGGTTGGTGCCCTTCTTTCACCGCAAGAAAGCCAATATCTGGATAAAAATCGTGTCCAAATTTCTGCCCAATCGGAGTTAAGGATCTCCGGGAATATAAGAAACGGTGAAAGGGCAGAATCAGGAACGCAGAAACAGAGAGAGACAGATCCAATCTCGGATGGGCTCTTGCCCCTCCCATGCCATGGAAGCCAAGGACCAGAGGGGAAACCCTTCTCCCATCTAGGGAGAAGGTCAATGAAGAAGAATAAGAGGGTCCCTCTCCCCCTCTCTTCCGGTGGCGCCGGAACACCGCCGGGGCCATCATCGTCACTGCAATCTACACCAACACCTCCGTCATCTTCACCAACATCTTCATCACCTTCCCCCATCTATTTATAGCGGTCCACTCTCCCGCAACCCGCAGTACCCTCTACTTGAACATGGTGCTTTATGCTTCATATTATTGTCCAATGATGTGTTGCCATCCTATGATGTTTGAGTAGATTTTTGTTGTCCTATCGGTAATTGGTGAATTGCTATGATTGGTTTAATTTTCTTGTGGTTATGTTGCTGTCCTTTGGTGCCCATCATATGAGCGCGTGCGTGGATCACACCATAGAGTTAGTTGTATGTTGATAGGACTATGTATTGGATGGCAAGAGTGACAGAAGCTTCAACCTAGCATAGAAATTGATGCATACGGGATTAAAGGGGGACCAATATATCTTAATGCTATGGTTGGGTTTTACCTTAATGAACATTAGTAGTTGCGGATGCTTGCTAATAGTTCCAATCATAAGTGCATAGAATTCCAAGTCAGGGATGACATGCTAGCAGTTGCCTCTC
Source organism: Aegilops bicornis (assembly GCA_021605145.1). Classification (NCBI taxonomy): domain Eukaryota; kingdom Viridiplantae; phylum Streptophyta; class Magnoliopsida; order Poales; family Poaceae; genus Aegilops; species Aegilops bicornis. Next base: position 535,258,914 of record CM038671.1, on the reverse strand, counting down.
CAACATAAAACTTGCTATCGGTCTAGTAAAGTAGTCAATTGCTTAGGGACAATTTCGCAACTCCTACCACCACTTTTCCACACTCGCTATACTAACTTTATTGTGTCTTTATCTAAACAGCCCCTAGTTTTTATTTACGTGCTCTTTATATTCTTGCAAACCTATCCAACAACACCTACAAAGTAATTCTAGTTTTATACTTGTTTTAGGTAAAGGCGGACGTTAAGCGTGCGTAGAGTTGTATCGATGGTCAATAGAACTTGAGGGAATATTTGTTCTACCTTTAGCTCCTCGTTGGGTTCGACACTCTTACTTATCGAAAGAGGCTACAATTGATCCCCTATACTTGTGGGTTATCAAGACCTTTTTCTGGCGCTGTTGCCGGGGAGTTATAGCGCGGGATGAATATTCTCGTGTGTACTTGTTTGCTTTACCACTAAGTAGTTTTTATTTTCTGCTCTTGTTTTCTATCTTTATTTATGGATATGGAACACGAAATACCAAAAAACAATTAGGTGTACTTGCTACTCATGGAGATGGGGAACCTCCTAAAACCCTCGATGCTGGTTATGTGAAAGATATTATGCACTACTTTAATAATCATGAGAAAACCCCATTCAATTATGTAATGGGAGACACATTGGATCAACGTGAATACTTTAGGGATTATCGCTTGACTCAAAAAGGGAAACTATTATGGGATCAAATTCATATATTGAAGTGGTATGCTCGGTGAAAGGATTGATATAGTTGACTAGAGGGGGGGGGGGGTGAATAGGCAACTAACAATTTTTAGCTTTTCTTTACCAAATTAAACTTTGCATCAAAGAAGGTTGTCTAGATATGCAACTAGGTGGGCAACCTATATGATGCAACAATCACAAGCACACAAGCAAGCAATGAATGAAACACAAATAAGTTTGCACAAGTAAAGGGATGAGATAACCAAGAGTGGAGGCGGTGGAGACGAGGATGTGTTACCGAAGTTCCTTCCTTTTGAGGGGAAGTACGTCTGTGTTAGAGCGGTGTGGAGGCACAATGCTCCCCAAGAAGCCACTAGGGCCACCGTATTCTCCTCACGCCCTCACACAATGCGAGATGTCGTGATTCCACTATTGGTGCCCTTGAAGGCGGCGACCAAACCTTTACAAACAAGGTTGGGGCAATCTCCACAACAATTGGAGGCTCCCAACGACACCACGAAGCTTCACCACAATGGACTATGGCTCATGGTGACCTCAACCGTCTAGGGTGCTCAAACACACAAGAGTAACAAGATCCGCAAGGGATTAGTGGGGAATCAAATTTCTCTTGGTGGAAGTGTAGATCGGGGCCTTCTCAACCACTCCCGAGCAAATCAACAAGTTTGATTGGCTAGGGAGTGAGATCGGGCGAAAATGGAGCTTAGGAGCAACAATGGAGCTTAGAGTTGGAAGAGGTGAGAAGAAGACCCCCTTTTATAGTGGGGGAACAATTCCAACAGTTACTCACCACTCAGCCCGCGACCCACGGAACTACCGCACCTCAGGCGCGGTACTACCACACGGGCCTGCGGTACTACCCAAGCGAAACATGATACTACCGTGGGCACGGCAGAGACCAGACCTGACAAAAGGAGCACTAGTAGGGCGCGGTAGATCCGTAGGAGCGATACTACCGCGACCCCATATGGTACTACCGCAAGACAGCCGCAGGCCAGGCCCGGTAGGCACATATGTAAAAAATTACATCCGTGACTACCTCCACTTGAGAAATTGTCGTGCAAAAATCCGACACGGAACTACCGCGACCATGGGTGCGGTACTACCGTGAAAGGTGCGGATGTAAAAAATTACATCCGCCCTTACCTCCGCGCTTGCTACTGAACCTGGCCTGGCATCACGGTACTACCGCGCCACAACACGGTACTACCGCGGGGAGCGCGGATGTAAAAAATTACATCCGCGCGTACCACCGCTTGAGCAACAGCGGTGCGGACGAGCTTCAGCGGTACTACCGCTCGAGGAGCGGTACTACCGTGAGCCTACGGTACTACCGTGCGAGCCAGTACTACCGTTGGCTCTATGATAGTTCCGCTCGAAGAGCAAGACTACCGCTTCTGAGAAGAGCAAGGCGGAGGCCTTCAAATCGTAGAGACAAGGTGAGACGGAGGAACACTCCAAGGAGCTCGAGGAAAGGCGGTGCAAAAGGGAATGTGTACGTGAGATTCCACCCAAGCCTTTCCAAAGCGGACCCCCTCTTAATAGTACGGCTCTCCTACGACTCAACTCCACCGAACCGAACCGTAGAGAAACACCGTCTTCAATAATCTTCGAGGGGCATCAAATTGTCTTGTGTTTAGTCGTGATGAATCTGAAAATCTCAATACACACGATTAGTCCGCAAAGGCATTGTCATCAATCACCAAAACTACTTAGGGACAAAAATGCCCTTACAATCTCCCCCTTTTTGGTGGATTGATGACAATACGGGATTTGCACAAAGGAGATGAAAATAGCACAAGCAAACCCCACATATCTAAAATATAGATGAGCTCCCCCTAGATTCGTGATAGAGAGTAAAGTGCTTAGGACTGCACGACACGAATACTAGGATCACCACTCCCCCTATATTTTAGAAACGAAGCATATCTTGCAAAGGTAAGGCTGACACTAAACAAGATAGTAGATATAAGCATAACATGAATAGCATGATATAGCACAAGCTCAATAGGAAATAAGATACGATAGAGTGCATATGTTTTACACCATATGATAAACTTAGTCTCACGAGCGCAACCAAACCAAAGCAAGCAAGTTCAACGACGGAAAGCAAAGCAAACGACGAAACACACGACACGCATGCAAATCCTACACTCTCTCCCCCTTTGGCATCGAGACACCAAAAAGGCAGAGAGGTCACCTACAACAAAGGTGGTAGCTCAGGCGGAAAACGACTCGTCGTCGCCAGACTCCACAGCAGGAATGGACTCCTCCTCTGAATCGGTCCACTTGTAGCCCTGCTTCTCCATCCAGGCAGTCTACGGTGATGTGCTTCTCGAGCCGCTGGCCACATCCTCCCCAAGAAGCCCTCAAGACCCGGATGTCGCGGCGACAACTCTCCTTCTCGAGCAACATGGGCCTTGTCTTGACCACGAACCTGCATGCGGAACAGCCTCTTCATCTTGTTCTTGACTTCTTTGCCCAAGAGGGCTCGGCGGAGGAGGCGTGAACGCAGAACGGTCCTCAGCATCGTCCTCCTCAATCTCCTCCTCATCCACAACCATCTTGGCAGCCTCAGCAGCAGTAGTGGTGTTAGCCCATTGGGGCTTGATGCATAGCTTGATGGGCTCATGGCGAATCCAGCCTGGAGCTTCAAACTCCTCATTGGGAAGGAGCTTCTCCCAAGTCTTGGAGATCAGGTAAAACAGGTAAGGCCCATAGATGGGGACCTTACGGTTGAACACAGAGAACTGAAGCTCACACCACATGATATGTGAGATATCAAGTGGCTGAGGCTGAGCCTGACGGGCCTTCTCACAAAGGAGCATCATGTCAACGAGGTAAGCATGCACCTGTCCCATGTCACCAATCCGCGAAAAGAGCGTGTTCCGGAAGAGCCTATGCATGATGTCAAGGAAGGGGTTAAGCACCCACACCTTCTTGTTGGGGAGCTCCTTCTCAACAAGGTATGGCATTAGCTTGTTCTTGTTGGCAGACTCAGAATTGGCGTGAGGGCGAACTCCAAATGGCGTGTCGAGTCCTTCATCGGGAATAAGAAGCAACTCCATGAACTCCTTCCAGGTAGCAGACAGCTGTCGACCATTAGACATCCAAGTCATGGTCCTTTCTTCATTGACACCGAAGTGAACTGAAGCAAAGAACTGAGCTATGATCTCTGGATCAAAATCCTTGTGGAAGGTGAGAATGTGTTCAATGCCGAAATGCTCCACAAGATCCAAGGCCTCTCCAAAGTACCCACGGTGCTTCTCCTGCCTCATGTGAAACATGTCAATCCAATGAACTTCAACATAGTGATTCTGCTTGGCCTTGATCACATCCATGTATATCAGATTCTGCTGCTTGTTCCAGAAGAGTTCATTGCCTCGCGTACTAGTCCGGGGAGACACATATGGATTGATCTTCCTTCGAATGACAAACTCGGCCAGGGGCATCTCATCCATGCCCATGACGGGCTCCTTCTGTTTGTTGGCGGTGTGCTTGGTCCTGCGTTGGGGAGCAGCAGAGGACCCCTCTGGAACATCATCAGGTTCTTGTGACGCTTTGACCCTGTGTCACGGCTTGGATTCGAGCGACGAGCAAAACCGGAGCCACCACCTAGACACAAAGACACGCACGGGAACAAAAGGATCAAAACCAAACCGAGAGAAACACAAAACATGCAATTTGGACGAAACAAAGGAGCGCAGGATGAATCTATGGTAGTACCAGGTAGGGTTTCGGAAGAAATAAATTACATCCGCTCGGCCAGCGGTAAGTACTGCGTCGGGTAGCACGGTAGTACCAGCTTGGGGCGGAAGTAACTTTTACTTCCGGACGCCAAGTGGTAGTACCGCACCAAAATCTTGAAGTACCGTGGCGCCAGATCCAGGTGAGGCTGCGGTAGTACCGCTCCAGGAGGAGCGGTAGTACCGCACGGTTTGAAAACCGCCACAGAGGATGCGAATCTGGATCTAGAACCTCCGCGCGACAACTTCGGTACTACCGTTGATCAAATGGAACTAATTTGACTATCCAAAGAGGATGGGACTACACTAGCACTCTACAATGAATCCCACTTGCACAGATTTAGCCAAAAATCTCAAGAACACCACATGCATCTCCCCAAAACCTAAAAGCACAAAGAAGGACAAAAAGAAGAGGCACTTGGGGAAAAACCTGGGTCCATGGCAAGAGGGCGAGGTGGGGAACGATCCCACCGGTCGGAATCCGAGGAGAGCGGCCGGAGATGGAGATCCGGCGAAGGCCTTCGGCGCCGTTCTTGGTTAGGAGAGAGAGAGACGGAGTGGGGAATAGAGATGAATGAGTATTGGGAGTTAGAACTCCGCTGTCGCTCTTAACCCCCACCCGCTCATGGCGCGGAAAATACCCATGGTCATCGCGGTAGTACCGCCCGGGTGGAAGTACCGCACGCTGGGCGGTAGTACCGCTCATTCAGCGGCAGCAAAAAATTTCTGCCGTGGAAGAAGCGCTAGTACCGTGCCCCTGGAGTGTCACGCACTTGGCAGAGACCCACCAACTCCTGCGGTAGTACCGTGGCGCACCACGGTAGTACCGTAAACCAAGAAAGTGCTAGAACTCAAGAGAGAAAGGAGAAAAACACGAGGCAACAAAAAAGTGAACACAAACACCGACTCAAACACGCCAAGGAGAAGAGAAAACAACACGACACCGAAGACCAAGTACGAGACACACCTTCTCCAAGGGAGGGCGGTGGCCGAAGCCACCTATGTTTGAGTCACTTGGTATGGCACCGCGAAGAATTATCCTTGGGTCCATGACAAAAACTCGTCTCTGAAGCACATGTGCCATCAAGAATGGCTAATGTGAAAGGTTTGATCGATTTATGCATAATGGGGGGAGGGAGAGTTCATTGAGAGAACAACACTCCCCCTATGTCCATGCCTACACCTAAACAAGATAACAAGTTGAGTATGGTGGGGTGTGCAAGGGTTCAAGCTACATTGCTCGAATCAATGATATTTAGCTCATGCCTTAACTCGCGAAATCTTGCTTCATCCAAAGGCTTCGTGAAGATATCTGCAAGGTTATCATGAGTGTTGACGTATTTGAGCTCGATCTCCCCTCGCCTAATGTGATCCCAGATGAAGTGATACCGAATCTCAATATGCTTCGTCTTGAAGTGTTGCACCGGGTTGAGAGAAATCTTGATGGCACTTTCATTGTCACACCAAAGAGGCACTTTGTCACAAATGACACCGTAAGCCTTCAAAGTTTGCCTCATCCATAAGAGTTGTGCACAACAACTACCGGCTGCTACATACTCCGCTTGATTGGGACGAGAGAGACACACAACTTTGCTTTTTGGAAGACCAACTTACCAAAGAGCAACCAAGGAATTGGCACCCTCCGGAAGTGGACTTCCTATCCACTTTGTCTCCCGCCCAATCGGAATCCGAATATCCTTCAAGCTTGATGTTTGCTCCTCTCGAGTACCATAGGCCAAAGTTTGGGGTATGAGCCAAATATCGAAAGATTCGCTTGACTGCCACATAGTGGCTTTCCTTAGGTGTGGCTTGAAACCATGCACAAATTCCCACACTCAACATGATATCCGGTCTAGATGCACAGAGATAAAGCAAGGATCCAATCATGGAGCGATATACCTTTTGATCCACCGCTTTACCATTGGGATCGATGTCAAGTTGACACTTAGAGGGCATTGGAGTGGAAGCCGGCTTGACATCGCTTAGCTTGAATCTCTTGAGCATGTCTTGAATGTATTTGGCTTGGTTGATGAAGGTGCCTTCTCTTCTTTGCTTCACTTTGAAACCTAGAAAGAACTTCAACTCTCCCATGGAAGAAATCTTGAACTTTGAGGTCATTAGTGCGGCAAATTCATCATTGAAAGCTTTGTTAGGGGAACCCAAGATAATGTCATCAACATATAGTTGGCACACAAACAACTCCCCATTGACCTTCTTAGTAAAAAGAGTGGGATCGATGAGCCCAACTTCAAACCCACGATCTTGTAGCAACTCGTTAAGGTGGTGATACCACGCACGTGGGGCTTGTTTAAGGCCATAGAGTGCCTTATCGAGTTGGTACACATGATCGGGAAAGTAGGGATCCTCGAACCCGGGGGGTTGTTTGACGTAAACCAACTCACTAATAGGACCATTAAGAAAGGCACTCTTCACATCCATTTGTTGCAACTTAAAGTTGTGATGAGAAGCATAAGCAATCAACAAATGAATGGATTCAAGACGAGCAACGGGAGAAAAGGTTTCACCGTAGTCGATACCCTCGACTTGGGAGTAACCTTGTGCCACCAATCTTGCCTTGTTGCAAATGATGGTTCCATGAGCATCTTGTTTGTTCTTGAAAATCCACTTGGTCCCAATGACATTGTGGTTCCCCGTTGGCCTTGGCACCAACCTCCACACCTTGTTGTGCTTGAAGTTGTTGAGTTCTTCATGCATGGCATTAAGCCAATCCGGATCTTCGAGTGCCTCATATACCTTTTGGGGTTCAACGCACGAAACAAACGCGTGATGTTCACAATAGTTTGCCAATTGTCTACGAGTGCTTACCCCCTTTTCAATTCTTCCAAGTACATTCTTCATGAGATGACCCTTGGTGGTGAGCTTGGAAGCAATCTTGGCGGTAGGATGCTCTAATTCCTCCTCGGGGGTGAGTTGAGGAGTGGTCACTTGATCATCTTGAGCACCGTCTTGAGCATGTTCTTGATCTTGAACTTGCTCGGGGGAGAGAACTTGACCTTGGACATCACTTGGAGTGTCAACATCGTCTTGAGCATGATCTTGCCCTTGGTCTTGTTCATGAGGTTGAGGGCCTTCACTTTGTTCGTCGGAAGAGTGTGGCCTTGGGTTGGTGATGGCTCCACTTGAGTGGAGCATTGTCCTTCTCCTTCGGCCACAAGGGGTTCCTCAACGGGTAGGATAAAGCCAACACTCATTCTTCTTATGGCTTGAGGAGGAATTTCATCACCTACATCAGAAGTGCCACTTTGCTCCACTTGGGAGCCGTTATTCTCATCAAACTCCACGTTACACGTCTCCTCAATAAGTCCCGTGGATTTATTGAGGACACGGTAAGCATGGGAGTTTGTAGCATAACCAACAAATATGCCCTCATAAGCTCTAGCTTCAAACTTAGACAACTGAACACCTTTCTTGAGAATGAAACACTTACACCCGAACACCCAAAAGTACTTGAGGTTGGGCTTGCTACCGGTGAGTATCTCATATGGAGTCTTGTTAAAGCCCTTGCGGAGGTAGAGCCGATTGGATGCATGGCATGCGGTGTTGATGGCTTCGGCCCAACAATTGTATGGAGACTTGAACTCCGCCATCATGGTCCTTGCCGCATCCATCAACGTTCGGTTCTTCCTCTCCGCGACACTGTTTTGTTGAGGAGTGTATGGTGCAGAATATTGATGCTTGATACCCTCATCACTAAGAAACTCATCCAAGGTGTAGTTCTTGAACTCGGTGCCGTTTTCACTTCTTATTGTCAAGATCTTTGCATTGTGTTGACGTTGTGCTTCATTTGGAAAGTCAATGACGGTTTGTTGGGTCTCGCTCTTCCTCTTGAAGAAATACACCCAAGTATATCTTGAGTAGTCATCCACAATCACCAAGCAATACTTCCTACCCCCAAGACTATCAAAGGATGGAGGCCCAAAGAGATCCAAGTTAAGGAGCTCCAAAAGCCTCTTCGAGTAGATGATAGTCATGGGAGGGTGAGCCTTTTCATGTAGCTTTCCTTCGATACAAGCACTGCAAGCACGATCTTTAGCAAAACTAACATTCGTTAGTCCACGGACATGGTCCCCCTTGAGAAGACTTTGCAAAGATCTCATATTGACATGGGCTAAACGGCGATGCCAAAGCCATCCCACATCAACTTTAGCCATTAGGCATGTCGCGATCTTAGTGGGTACCTCCGAAAAGTTAATCACATAGAGACCGTTCTTGACATGCCCAACAAAGGCTACTTTAAGAGTCTTGCTCCACAAGAGGGCCACGGTATCAATATCAAAGAAAGTGGCAAAGCCCATGATTGCAAGTTGACGAACGGAAAGTAAATTATATGCAAGGGACTCAACAAGCATGACCTTCTCGATCATGAGATCATGAGAAATGACAACCTTGCCGAGTCCCAATACCTTATAAAACGAGGCATCACCCCACTCGACATTGGTGGGCATAGAAGGAATCTTGTGCACGTCCACCACCAAGTCCTTGCTTAGGTCATATGATTTGTAGCTCCACTATCGAGCAACCATGATCCTTCACCCAAGCAAACACCTACAAGAGATCAATGCTTGGTTTTAGGTACCCATTTTGTAATGGGTCCTTTGATGTTAGTAACAAGGGTCTTAGGAACCCAAATAGACCATTCAATGTACTCATGAGGAGAACCAACAAATTTGGCATAAACGTGCCCATCACTAGCACGACATAACACATAAGAGGGATTAAAATCGCCGGCTTTGTTGGGAGGGGTGGCATTGCCCTTCTTGGCATCGCCACCCTTTGCGTTGTTCTTCTTCTCCTTAGAAGCACCCTCTCCCTCTCTCACAAAAGTTTGCTTGAGAGGAGGGGGTCGATTGGTCTTGTCATTCTTCTTCTTATTCTTGGGCTTGGGTGCGAACCCAATCCCCTCCTTGGCCACAACTTCCTTTTGATTACTCAAAAGGTCGTTGAGGTTCTTCTCACCTTGTATGCATGTGACAAGGCCTTTCTCAAGTTGCTCCTTCAACTTAGCATCTCCTCAACAAGATGCACATGCTCACAACAAGGGTTAGTAGCATTTGCATTATCAATCAACACCATATGAGGAAAAGTGGCTTTCTCCTTGGTTAGCTTCACTTGGAGTTGATCATGAGACTCTTTGAGGCTAGCATGAACACCCTTCAAGACTTTGTGAGCCTTGTCGAGGATGTCAAACTCCTCGTTGAGTCTAGCAAGATCAACCCCAAGCTTCTCCTTCTCGGAGCTTAGCACACGAGACACAACAAGAGAATGATCAAGATCTTTCTTTAATTTAGCATGATCATCGTTGTATGACTCCTCAAGAGCCAAACGAAGACCACGCTCTTCCTCAAGAGCGTTGGAAAGATCCGAAATCTCATCAGCATAGTCACGACTATGCCCCTCCATCTTAGAGATGGTTTCTTCATGAGCCTCGATCATGTCATTGGCTTCACCAAGTTGTTCCAAGAGAGCAACGAAGTGCTTCTTGGATTTGCCCTTGAGTTTACCCATAAAGGCCTCAAACTCATTCTCCTCCACATTAGTTCCCTCATGTTCATCAATGCAATCCGTCGAAGAAGAATGATTGATGATGGTAGTTTTGATGTTGGGGGTTACCTTGTTGGTGGCTTTAGCCATGAGGCACTTGGCGGTGGTGCTCTCATTGGGTGAGTCGAAGAGAGACACCCGGGGAGTCGTAGCAATGGCAACGGAGGCCATGGCAATCGACTCACCATCTTCATCATCATCATCATCCTCATTGTACTCTTCTTGTACCACCAAAGCCTTGTGGGGAGTCTTCTTGGTGAAGTTGCTCTTGTTGGGGAAAGACTTGGCCTTGTCCTTACGGATGAGCTTGCCACCATTGTCTTCCCTCTTCTCATACGGGAACTCCGCAACAAAATGACTCACATTGCCACAATTGAAGCAAGTCCTCACTCGTTGCTTGCCCTTTGTGCCACTTGAGCTGCTCTTGTTGAAGTTGGGCCTTGAGTTCTTCTTGCTCCAAAATTGCCTTGAAGCAAGGGTCATGTGTTCATGATAGGCATACTTCGTATCTTCGAGGTTGCTCTCCTCTTCTTCCTCCTCTTCTTCTTCTTCGACACACACCTTGGCCTTCAAAGCAAGGTTGGGCTTCTTTGCTCTTTGGGAGCGAAGCACCGCATTGTCGGCGGTCTTGTCCAATATGCTCATAGTCACAAACTCATCCAACACATAACTTGAGGACAAGGTGTGAAAGTCCGGCCTTTGACGGATGACGGAGGACATGGATTTGTGGTAGGGCATCATTGCTTTGAGAAATTTGCGCTTGATCCAATTGTCATCTGTGTCCTTACTTCCATGACCCCGAAGAGAGACGGCGAGTTTGGTGACTCTCCGATAAAGCTCACGAGGTTCTTCATCTTCTTTCATTGCAAACTCAACGGCTTCATATTGAACCACTTCATAATTGGACCGTTGAATGCTTGCGCTTCCCCGATAGAGGGAAACCACTTTGAGCCAAGCATCTTTGGCCAATGAGTAGGGCCGGAGATGCGGCAGGTCTTTGGGAAGGATTGCTTCTTGAATGATCAAGAGAGCATTATCGTTAAATTGATCATCCACGGCTTCTCTAGGAGTGAAGTTGCTTCGATCTTGCGGATAAAAACCTTCTTCAATGATTCTCCAAAGGTTAGTGTTCACATGATTTAAATGACGCTTAAAATGATAGACCCAAGAATCAAAATCCTCCCTTTTATCAATCTTGGGGGGAGGACCAACATGATTCAAATGAGTAGAAGGAATCGGTCCACCATAAACGGGTGGAGGTTGCACATGGGCAAAGATGCCGGTGCCATTCTTACCACTAGACGAGGGGACTTTCTCACTAGTAGCTTCCCCCTTGTCGGGGTTAGCATCCGTCTCCGTGTTGGCGGGATTTCCCACTTTCACGGGCGCGGTGGAAAGTTTAAGCCCTTCTAAGGATTCCTTAAACATGTCTTTGACCTCGGTCGTCATGGAGGTTTTCAATGTGTCCAACGCCACATTGAATTCCTCACGTGAGATCGAGTTACCCCCATCTCCCATAGACGATATCGGATTCGCACCGGAGTGCTCTCCCACATCGTCTTCGATGTCAACCATACTCTTCGGACGGTAAAGTCCTTAAAAAGAGATGAGGCTCTGAAACCAATTGAAAGGATCGATATAGTTGAATAGAGGGGGGGGGGGGTGAATAGGCAACTAACAATTTTTAGTTTTTCTTTACCAAATTAAAATTTGCATCAAAGAAGGTTGTCTATATATGCAACTAGGTGGGCAACCTATATGATGCAACAATCACAAGCACACAAGAAAGCAATGAACGAAACACAAATAAGCTTGCACAAGTAAAGGGATGAGATAACCAAGAGTGGAGCCGGTGGAGACGAGGATGTGTTACCTTAGTTCCTTCCTTTTGAGGGGAAGTACGTCTCCGTTAGAGCGGTGTGGAGGCACAATGCTCCCAAAGAAGCCACTAGGGCCACCGTATTCTCCTCACGCCCTCACACAATGCGAGATGCCGTGATTACACTATTGGTGCCCTTGAAGGCGGTGACCGAACCTTTACAAACAAGGTTGGGGCAATCTCCACAACTTAATTGGAGGCTCCCAATGACACCACGAAGCTTCACCACAATGGACTATGGCTCATGGTGACCTCAACCGTCTAGGGTGCTCAAACACCCAAGAGTAACAAGATCCGAAAGGGATTAGTGGGGGGTATCAAATTTCTCTTGGTGCAAGTGTAGATCGGGCCTTCTCAACCACTCCCGAGCAAATCAACAAGTTTGATTGGCTAGGGAGTGAGATCGGGCGAAAATGGAGCTTAGGAGCAACAATGGAGCTTAGGGTTGCAAGAGGTGAGTCTTCTTGGATAAGAAGACCCCCTTTTATAGTGGGGGAACAATTCCAACCATTACCCACCACTCAGCCCGCGACCCACGGAACTAGCACCTCGGTGCAGTACTACCCTGCAGGCTCTGCGGTACTACATGGCGAGCAGCAGTACTACCGTGGGCACGGCAGAGACCATACCGACAAAAGGAGCACTAGCGAGCGCGGTAGATCCGCAGGAGGCGGTACTACCGCGCGACCCCATACTGATACTACCGCCAAGACAGCCGCAGCCGGGCCCGGTAGGCACAGATGTAAAAAATTACATCCGTGACTACCTCCGCTTGAGAAATTGTCATGCAAAAATCCGACCGCGGAACTACGCGACCATGGGTGCGGTACTACCGTGAAAGGTGCGGATGTAAAAATTACATCCGCCCTTACCTCCGCACTTGCTCATCAACACGGCTCTGGCGTCACGGTACTACAGCGCCACCACGCTACCATCGGGAGCGCGGATGTAAAAATTACATCCGTACCACCGCTTGAGCAACGGTGCGGACCGAGCTCAGCGGTACTACCGCTCTGAGGAGCGGTACTACCGTGGGAGCCTACGGTACTACCGTGCCGGAGCCCGGTACTACCGCTGGCTCCTGCGGTAGTACCGCTCAGAAGAGAAGTACTACCACTAGCCTGAGAAGAGCAAGGCGGAGGCCTTCAAATCGCGGAGACAAGGTGAGACGGAGGAACACTCCAAGGAGCTCGAGGAAAGGCGGTGCAAAAGGGAATGTGTACGTGAGATTCCACCCAAACCTTTCCAAAGCGGACCCCCTCTTAATAGTACGGCTCTCCTACGACTCAACTCCACCGAACCGAACCGTAGAGAAACGCCGTCTTCAATAATCTTCGAGGGGCATCAAATCGGCTTGTGTTTAGTCGTGATGAATCTGAAAAGCTCAATACACACGATTAGTCCGCAAAGGCATTGTCATCAATCGCCAAAACTACTTAGGGACAAAAATGCCCTTACACTCGGGAGCTATGCTTGAGATATGATTATACTTGTTGCTCTAGGATGAAGGATCCACACCTTCCCTTTTCATGCAAATTTAATGATGATGAAACCTTTGGCTTCTTATGCTAATGGTATATATGATTACTATGATGTGGAACAAATAGAAGAATTCGTTGCTTTCATGGGTGCTTATGAAATTGAATCTTTGTTTAAAGAGTGTGAAAATCTTGATGATGTTGTTTACAGACCTGAAAATTTTGTTATACTTAAATATTGCTACAAGAATTATGAATTCAATTATGATATTGATGATTTTATTGAGAGAGTCTCCGTTGTCCAAGAAGAGACTAATATTTTGCAGGAGTCTATGGAAGAAGAGATTGATGAAACTGTGAGCTCATTGGATGGAAAAGATGAGGAGGAGAGCGAAGAACAAAAGGAGGAAGAGCGGATTGATCACCCGTTCCCACCATCTAATGAGAGTAACTCTTTATCCCATACATTTTTTAATTTCCCTTCGAATTTACCGAAGGAGAATGCTATGATGATTGCTATGATCCCGTTGATTCTTTTGAAATATCCCTTTTTGATGATGCTTGCTATGCTTGTGGCCAAGAGGCCAATATGAATTATTCTTATGGAGATGAACTTGCTATAGTTCCTTATATTAAGCATGAAATTGTTGCTATTGCACCCACACATGATAGTCCTATTATCTTTTTGAATTCTCCCGACTACACTATATCGGAGAAGTTTGCCCTTATTAAGGATTATATTGATGGGTTGCGTTTTACTACTACACATGATGATTTTGATGGATATAATATGCATGTGCTTGCTGCTCATACTTGCAATTATTATGAGAGAGGAACTACATCTCCGCCTCTCCATGTTTCCAATATGATAAAATTGCAAGAAACTGTTTATACTATGCATTGGCCTTACTATGTGTGCATGAATTGTTCTTTTATGACATGCCGATGCATAGGAAGAGAGTTAGACTTCGTTGTTGCATGATATATGTTACTTTGTGCTCACTACTAAATCACAAATCATTGTTAATTAAAATTGGCTTTGATATACCTTGGGATCCGGGCGGATCCATTACTTGAGCACTATATGCCTAGCTTAATGGCTTTAAAGAAAGTGCTGCCAGGGAGACAACTCGGAAGTTTTAGAGAGACATTTATTTCTGTTGTGTGCTTTTATAAAGTTTAAAAACAAAAATAATGTGCCAAGATTTACCTTTAGGATGTTTACATTGCTTGTTGGTTTGTGCGGTGCAAGACAGAAACTTTGGCTGTAGTGCGTGATTTTACATTTTTACTAGAACATCAAACGGTTCTGAAACATTTTGCACTGTCTTTCTATACAAATTGTTTATTTTCCTATTTTTCAGAATTTTTGGAGTACCAGAAGTATGGTAATGTCCAGATTACTACAGACTGTCCTGTTTAAGACATATTCTGTTTTTGATGCATAGTTTGCTTGTTTTTATGAAACTATCGATTTCTATCAGCGGATTAAGCCATGGAAAATTTATATTACAGTATCTACAATGCAAAAAAAAATGAATTGGTTTGCAACAGTACTTAGAGTAGTGATTTGCTTTATTATATTAACAGATCTTACCGAGCTTTCTGTTGAGTTTTGTGTGGATGAAGTGTTCGAAGATCGAGGAGGTCTCGATGTGAGAAGAAGGAGGAGAGGCAAGAGCTCAAGATTGGGGATGCCCGAGGCACCCCAAGTAAATATTCAAGTAGACTCAAGCGTCTAAGCTTGGGGATGCCCCGGAAGGCATCCCATCTTTCTTCAACAAGTATTGGTATGTTTTCGGATTCGTTTCGTTCATGTGATATGTGCAAATCTTGGAGCGTCTTTTGCATTTAGTTTTCACTTTTCTTTCATGCACCATGCTGGTATGAGATAGTCCTTGGTTGATTTATAGAATGATCATTGCACTTCACTTATATCTTTTGATTATGGCTTTATAGAATGCTTCATGTGCTTTACTTATATCATTTGAAGTTTGGATTGCATGTTTCCCTACACATAGAAAACCGCCATTTGTAGAATGCTCTCTTGCTTCACTTATATTTGTTAGAGCGTGGGCATATCTTTTGTAGAAAGAATTAAACTCTCTTGCTTCACTTATATCTATTTAGAGAGATGACAGGAATTGGTCATTCACATGGTTAGTCATAAAATCCAACATAAAACTTGTAGATCACTGAATATGATTTGTTTGATTCCTTGCAATAGTTTTGCGATATGAAGGGGGTGATATTAGAGTCATGCTAGTGGGTAGTTGTGGATGGTAGAAATACTTTTGTTGAAGTTTGTGATTCCCGTAGCATGCACGCATTTATTGATTGTCTTCCTTATGAGTGGCAGTCGGGGATGAGAAATGGTCTTTTCCTACCAATCTATCCCCCTAGGAGCATGTGTGTAGTACTTTGTTTCAATGACTAATAGATTTTTGCAATTAGTATGTGAGTTCTTTACAACTAATGTTGAGTCCATGGATTATACGCACTCTCACCCTTCCATCATTGCTAGCCTCTTTGGTACCGTGCATTGCCCTTTCTCACCTCGAGAGTTGGTGCAAACTTCGCCGGTGCATCCAAACCCCGTGATACGATAGGCTCTATCACACATAAGCCTCCTTATATCTTCCTCAAAACAGCCACCATACCTACCTATTATGGCATTTCCATAGCCATTCCGAGATATATTGCCATGCAAATTCCATCATCATCATATACCTGACTTGAGAATTTATTGCCATATTGCTTTGCATGATCGTAAGATAGCTAGCATGATGTTTTCATGGCTTGTCCGTTTTTGATGTCATTGCTACGCTAGATCATTGCACATCCCGGTACACAGCCGGAGGCATTCATATAGAGTCATATCTTTGTTCTAGTATCGAGTTGTAATATTGAGTTGTGAGTAAATAAAAGTGTGATGATCATCATTATAAGAACATGTCCCATGTGAGGTTATCAAAATAAAAGTGGCCAATGAAGCCCCCCCCCAAAAGAGAGGCCAAAGAAGCCTAAAAAAGAGAGAAAAGAGAGAAGGGACAATGTTACTATCCTTTTACCACACTTGTGCTTCAGAGTAGCACCATGTTCTTCATATAGAGAGTCTCTTGAGTTATCACTTTCATATACTAGTGGGAATTTTCATTATAGAACTTGGCTTGTATATTCCAATTATGGGCTTCCTCAAATGCCCTAGGTCTTCATGAGCAAGCAAGTTGGATGCACACCCACTTAGTTTCAGTTTGAACTTTCATACACTTATAGCTCTAGTGCATCCGTTGCATGGCAATCCCTACTCCTCACATTGACATCAATTGATGGGCATCTCCATAGCCCGTTGATTAGCCGCGTCGATGTGAGACTTTATCCTCTTTGTCTTCTCCACACAACCTCCACCATCATATTCTATTCCACCTATAGTGCTATGTCCATGGCTCACGCTCATGTATTGCATGAAAGTTGAAAAGGTTTGACAACGTCAAAAGTATGAAACAATTGCTTGGCTTGTCATCGGGGTTGTGCATGATTTGAATATTTTGTGTGGTGAAGATGGAGCATAGCCAGACCATATGATTTGTAGGGATAACTTTCTTTGGCCATGTTATTTTGAAAAGACATGATTGCTTTATTATTATGCTTCAAGTATTATTGTCTTAATGTCAAATGATAGACTATTTCTTTGAATCACTCGTGTCTTAATATTCATGCCATGATTAGATTACATGATCAAGATTATGCTAGGTAGCATTCCACATCAAAAATTATCTTTTTTATCATTTACCTACTCGAGGACGAGCAGGAATTAAGCTTGGGGATGCTGACACGTCTCCGTCGTATCTATAATTTTTTATTGTTCCATGCCAATATTATACAACTTTCATATACTTTTGGCAACTTTCTATACTATTTTTGGAACTAACATATTGATCCGATTGCCGATGCGATTCTGTTTGTTGCATGTTTTTTGTTTCGCAGAAAATCCATATCAAACAGAGTCCAAACGGGATAAAAACTAACGAAGATTTTTTTTGGAATATATGTGATTTTTTGGAAGAAGAATCAATGCGAGACGGTGCCCGAGGGGGGCACAAGGCAAGGGGGCGTGCCCCTGACCCTCGTGGCCACCCCGTAAGGCAGTTGGTGCCCTTCTTTCACCACAAGAAAGCCAATATCCAGATAAAAATCATGTCCAAATTTCAGCCCAATCGGAGTTACGGATCTCCGGGAATATAAGAAACGGTGAAAGGGCAGAATCAGGAACGCAGAAACAGGGAGAGACAGAGAGCAGATCCAATCTCGGAGGGGCTCTCGCCCCTCCCATGCCATGGAAGCCAAGGACCAGAGGGGAAACCCTTCTTCCATCTAGGGAGAAGGTCAAGGAAGAAGAAGAAGAAGAAGGGGGGCCCTCTCCCCCTCTCTTCCGGTGGCGCCGAAATGCCGTCAGGGCCATCATCGTCACCGCAATCTACACCAACACTTCCGTCATCTTCACCAACATCTTCATCACCTCCCCCCATCTACTTACAACAGTCCACTCTCCCGCAACCCGCTGTACCCTCTACTTGAACATGGTGCTTTAGGCTTCATATTATTATCCAATGATGTGTTGCCATCCTATGATGTTTGAGTAGATTTTCATTGTCCTATCGGTAATTGGTGAATTGCTATGATTGGTTTAATTTGCTTGTGGTTATGTTGTTGTCCTTTGGTGCCCATCATATGCGCTGCTGCTGTGGATCACACCATAGGGTTAGTTGTATGTTGATAGGACTATGTATTGGAGGGCAAGAGTGACAGAAGCTTCAACCTAGCATAGAAATTGATGCATACAGGATTTAAGGGGGACCAATATATCTTAATGCTATGGTTGGGTTTTACCTTAATGAACATTAGTAGTTGCAGATGCTTGCTAATAGTTCCAATCGTAAGTGCATAGAATTCCAAGTCAGGGATGAAATGCTAGCAGTGGCCTCTCCCACACAAAACTTGCTATCGGTCTAGTAAAGTAGTCAATTTCTTAGGGACAATTTCGCAACTCCTACCACCACTTTTCCACACTCGCTATACTAACTTTATTGTGTCTTTATCTAAACAGCCCCTAGTTTTTATTTACACGCTCTTTATATTCTTGCAAACCTATCCAACAACACATACAAAGTACTTCTAGTTTCATACTTGTTTTAGGTAAAGCGAACGTTAAGCGTGCCTAGAGTTGTATCGGTGGTCGATAGAACTTGAGGAAATATTTGTTCTACCTTTAGCTCCTCGTTGGGTTCGACACTCTTACTTATCGAAAGAGGCTACAATTGATCCCCTATACTTGTGGGTTATCAGCTGCGCCTGGGGGGGGGGGCGGTGCCCCGAGGGAGGCACAACCCACAAGGGCGCGCCAGGAGGCCCAGGCGCGCCCTGGTGGGTTGTGCCCACCTCGGGTGCCCCCCGGACCGCCTCTTTGCTCTATAAATATCCCAATATTCCAGAAACCCTAGGCACATTGACGAAATATTCATCCAGCCGCCGCAGAGTCCAGAACCACTACATCCAATCTAGACACCATCTCGGATAGGGTTCACCACCTCCATTGGTGCCTCTCTGATGATGCGTGAGTAGTTCTTTGTAGACCTTCGGTTCCGTAGTTAGTAGCTAGATGGCTTCCTCTCTCTTGCTGGATTCTTAATACAATGGTCTCTTGGAGATCCATATGATGTAAATCTTTTGCTTTGTGTTTGTTGGGACTGATGAACATTGTGTTTATGATCAGACCTATCTTTTTATATCCATGAAGGGTTATTTGAGTGTCTTTGATCTCTTTTATGCATGATTTCTTGTAGCCTTGTATTTCTTCCCCTATATTTGGGTTTTGTTTGGCCAACTTGATCTATTTATCTTGCAATGGGAAGAGGTGCCCGGTAGTGGGTTCGATCTTACGGTGCTTGATCCAAGTGACAGAAAGGGAAAAAACACGTATGTATCGTTGCTACTAAGGATAATACGATGGGGTCTATCTCTACATAGATCTTGTCTACATCATGTCATCGTTCTTATTGCATTACTCCATTTCTCCATAAACTTAATACACTAGATGCATGTTGGATGGCGGTCGATGTGTGGAGTAATAGTAGTAGATGTAGGCAGGAGTCGGTCTACAAATCTTGGATGTGATGCCTATATAATGATCATTGCTTGGATATCATCATAATTATTTGAAGTTCTATCAATTGCCCAACAGTAATTTGTTTACCCACCGTTTGCTATTTTTCTCGAGAGAAGCCACTAGTGAAACCTACGGCCCCCGGGTCTTCTTTCTCATATATTTGCATTTGCGATCTACTTTTTCCTTGCATTTATTTTCAGATCTATTAAACCAAAAATACAAAAATACTTTGCTGCACTTTATTTTATTTGCGATCTATTTATTCAATCTATTAAATCTTCATCCCGTTCTCGCACCACTTGAGGCGTCGTACCCCGAAAGGGATTGACAACCCCTTTAACACGTCGGGTTGCGAGTGGTTGTTATTTGTATGCAGGGGTTGTTTATGTTGTGTTGCTTGGTTCTCCTACTGGTTTGATAACCTTGGTTTCATATCTGAGGGAAATACCTCCCGCCTCTGTGCTGCATCATCCCTTCCTCTTTGGGGAAATATCAATGTAGCTTCAAGCGACATCAAAAGGAATTTCTGGCGCCGTTGCCGGGGAGGATCTTCAACATATACCAGGTTCCTAATCACAAATATCTTCTCCACACAATTTACATTATTTTCCATTTGCCTCTCGTTTTCCTCTCCACTACTTCATAAAAAATTGCCGTTTTATTCGCCTCTCTTTTCCATCCGCCGTTCTGTTGTTTTCTAGTCTCGATGGCTAACGTCCCTACTCCTCCTTTGTCACCAGATTTTGAAGTTCTTTACTTCAAGCAAAGACAAGGAGAAAATTTGAAAGATGCCTGGTATAGGCTTATGGAATCTTATTGTACTTCCAACTTAAAGGGGGACACTAAAGTTTTTCTTCGTAATTTTTACATAGGATTGGCTTTGCATCATAGACAACTTCTTGATTTTGCCGCTAAAGGAAATTTCATTGAACTTGATGCCAATGCTGCCTATGAAATCTTAGAGGGAATTTTGGGAATTCCACCTCAAAAGAAGGGGTTTCCTTTTACCCCTGAGGGAGCTCAAATGTTGGACAAACTTGGTGATTTGCATAAACATATGGTTGAAATACAGAAATATAATGAACCCCAGAAACACCTCAATGGTAGTATCAATCGCATGAATACCCTGATTACTCTTTGCAATAAGCGATTGGATATTTTGGATCTTAAGATGGTTTATTTCCCGTAGAATTTAGGTAAGCGTAAAGAGCCTCCCGGGTTTGAGAAAACTCTTACAAAAGTTGCCAAAACTTCGGAAGAAAAAACTTAGATCCTTGCTTTATGCGTAGCTAAGGGCGTAAAACTATAGCGCTTGTTGGGAGGCAACCCAATGAATAAATTTTATTTTTGCTTTTTTCTTTCTGTTCTTGAGTGTTAGAACAATTATTCTAATGTTATGATTGTGTTTTTTGTGTTTTAATTAGTGTTTGTGCCAAGTAGAACCGATAGGATCTTCTTGGGTGATAGTTGTTTGATCTTGCTGAAAAAGACAAAAACTTTGCGCTCACGAAAATAATTCTCTTTTTTTATCAGAAAGTGCTTTTGCCCTGATTATTTTTCAGAAGATTAATATACAAATTGCTCAGGTCATCCTATTTTTTCAGAATTTTTGGAGTTCCGGAAGTTTTTGTTTAAGTCGATTACTACTGATCGCTGCTGTTTTGACAGATTCTGTTTTCTTTGTGTTGTGTGCTTATTTTGATGGCTCTATGGTTTCCTTTGATGAGTTTTTGCCATAGAAAAGATGGAATACAGTTGATATAATACAAAAACAAAATATCAATTGGTTTGATACAGTACTTATAGTAGTGGTTTGCTTTCTTACACTAATGGATCTCACGGAGGTTTTGTTGAGTTTTGTGTGATTGAAGTTTTCAAGTTTTGGGTTATCTTACGATGGATGAAGGAAGGATAGAAGATTCTAAGCTTGGGGATGCCCTGGCATCCCAAGATATTATCCAAAAATGATCAACCAACTAAGCTTGGGGATGCCCCCGAGTGGCATCCCCTCTTTCTTCCAACAACTATCAATATTTTACTTGAAACTATATTTTTATTCGTCACATGATATGTGTTTTGCTTGGAGCGTCTTGTATGATATGAGTCTTTGCTTGTTTTATTTGGTGTTTTAAGTCATCAATCCTTGCTGGACACACCTATTTGAGAGAGCCAAAATTATGTCATGACTTGTTAGAATTGCTCTCTATGCTTCACTTAAATTTTTATGAGCAATGGACTTGCTCTAGTGCTTCACTTATATCTTTTTGAGCATGGTGTGCTTTATTATTTTTGAAGAAATTCTCTCTTGCTTCACTTAGATTTATTTGAGAGTTAGTAAAATTTTCAAGAAATTCTCTCTTGCTTCACTTAAATTATTTTGAGAGAAATAAAAAAGAATTATGCTCATGATCTTCACTTATATTTGTTTGAGCTTATGAAAAGCAACACATGAAAATTAGTCCCAAAGTGATAGATATACAAGAAGGATATAATAAAAACTTTCATGAAGATCATTGGACAAAAGAAACTTGATTCTTAGTAATAGTTTTGAGATATGATGATGTGATATGTGAGTTATGTTGGTGAGAAATTATGCTTTAGTAAGAATATTGGTGTTAAGGTTTGTGATTCCCTATGCAAGTACAAAAGTCAATAGTCATGCAATGAAATTATATCCTACTTGTGGTGCATTATTCAGTGTTATTTATGCTTAATGCTTGTTCATGAGATCATTCGTTTCTTGGTTTGTCGCTTCCCAATCTTTTGCTATCCTTCATTGCACTAAGTATGACCTCTACTTGTGCACCAAAAAACCCTTAAACCAGTTTTGCCACATGAGTCCACTATATCTACCTATATGCGGTATTCTTTTGCCGTTCTAAGCAAATTTGTATGTGCCATCTCTAATTTTCAAAATAAACTTCTCTTTTGTGTGTTTGTTTAAGCTCATGGAGCTAATGACGGTGGCTAATATTTTCCATGCTAGATGTGTTATTCTCAAGATGAGTGTTTATTCACTTGTCATTGCACGAGAGTAAGGCAAAGGTATTAGGGATGTCCAGTCTCGAAATGCAAAAAAAATTGAATTTACTTTATGTTGTCAAATAATAAATTCCTTGGAAAGTGTTGGTATGGAGGGCACCCGTGGATACGGTTAGCCATGGAAAGTGAAAGTATGGTGGAAAAAGGAATAAACTTTATTTTCTGTTTGGGAACCGCCTATGGCATATCTAGCATGGAAAGTGTTCGGAACTCTAAGTCGTTTTCGTTGGTGGGATGGATACACCTCCCAAAATGTTTTTATCTCTAAGTTTTTTGCTTTGGGCTCTGGCACCCCTAGAAATTCCCACTTCCCTCTGCGAAGGGCCTTTCTTTTACTTTAGGAAATTTTTATTTTGAGTCTCCATCTTCTCTTATAAAAGCACCAACTAGGAGGCAATATGATTCGTACTTAAGTTTTGGGTGTAGCTAATATTCAAATGTGTTTCATGAATGGATCAATGTTTGAGCATGATGGGCTAGGGATAACTTATTTTAGCGTTGATATTTTGAAAGACGTGGTTGCTTGTTGATATGCTTGAGTATCTAAATTATCATGTCAAAACTAGGCTATTGCTTTGAACAACTAAAAGTCCAAATGTCCATGCTATAAAGAAAGAAATATGATATGACATGTTAGGCATCATTCCACATCAAAAATTCTGTTTTTATCACTTACCTACTCAAGGACGAGTAGGAGTTAAGCTTGGGGATGCTGATACGTCTCCAATGTATCTATAATATTTTATTGTTCCATGCTGTTATATTATCAATCTTGGATGTTTTAAAATCATTTATTGTCATTTTATATCATTTTTTGTACTAACCTATTGACATAGTGCCAAGTGCCAGTTGCTATTTTTTCCCATGTTTTTTACATCGCAGAAAATCAATATCAGACGGAGTCCAAATGCCCCAAAACTTTAAGGGGAATTTTTATGGGCCAGAAGGAACACAACAGGCCCTGGCTGCGCCTGGGGGTGCCCCGAGGGAGGCACAACGCACCAGGGCGCGCCAGGAGGCCCAGGCGCGCCCTGGTGGGTTGTGCCCACCTCGGGTGCCCCCCCGGACCGCCTATTTGCTCTATAAATACCCCAATATTACAGAAACCCTAGGCACGTCAATGAATATTCATCCAGCCGCCGCAGAGTCCAGAACCACGAGATCCAATCTAGACACCATCTCGGATGGGGTTCACCACCTCCGTTGGTGCCTCTTCGATGATGTGTGAGTAGTTCTTTGTAGACCTTCGGGTCCGTAGTTAGTAGCTAGATGGCTTCCTCTCTCTTGCTGGATTCTCAATACAATGGTCTCTTGGAGATCCATATGATGTAACTCTTTTGCGGTGTGTTTGTTGGGATCGATGAACTTTGAGTTTATGATCAGATCTATCTTTTTATATCCATGAAAGTTATTTGAGTTTCTTTGATCTCTTATATGCATGATTGCTTGTAGCCTCGTATTTCTTCTCCGATATTTGGGTTTTGTTTGGGCAACTTAATCTATTTATCTTGCAATGGGAAGAGGAGCCCGGTAGTGGGTTCGATCTTACTATGCTTGATCCCAGTGACAAAAAGGGAAACAACACGTATGTATCGTTGCTACTAAGGATAAAACGATGGGGTCTATCTCTACATAGATAGATCTTGTCTACATCATGTCATCGTTCTTATTGCATTACTCCGTTTCTCCATAAACTTAATACACTAGATGCATCTTTGGATAGCGATCGATGTGTGGAGTAATAGTAGCAGATGCAAAGGTGAGTCGGTCTACTAATCTTGGACGTGATGCCTATATAATGATCATTGCCTGGATATCGTCATAATTATTTGAAGTTCTATCAATTGCCCAACAGTAATTTGTTTACCCACCGTTTGCTATTTTTCTCGAGAGAAGCCACTAGTGAAACCTACGGCCCCCGGGTCTTCTTTCTCATATATTTGCCTTTGCGATCTACGTTTTCCTTGCATTTATTTTCAGATCTATTAAACCAAAAATACTTTGTTGCACTTTATTTTATTTGCGATCTATTTATTCAATCTATTAAAACTTTATCCCGTCCGCGCACCACTTGAGGCAAATGCACCCGAAAGGATTGACAACCCCTTTAACACGTCGGGTTGCGAGTGGTTGTTATTTGTGTGCAGGGTTTGTTTACGTTGTGTTGCTTGGTTCTCCTACTGGTTCGATAACCTTGGTTTCATATCGGAGGGAAATACCTACCGCCGCTATGCTGCATCATCGCTTCCTCTTTGGGGAAATACCGACGTAGCTTCAAGCAACATCAAACAACTAACAGTCCAAATGTCCATGCTATAAAGAAAATAAATATGATATGGCATGTTAGGCTGCATTCCACATCAAAAATTCTGTTTTATCACTTACCTACTCGAGGACGAGTAGGAGTTAAGCTTGGGGATGTTGATACGTCTCCAACGTATCTATAATTTTTGATTGTTCCATGCTGTTATATTATCAATCTTGGATGTTTTATAATATTTTATAGTCTTTTTATATCATTCTTTCGTACTAACCTATTGACATAGCGCCAAGTGCCAGTTGCTGCTTTTTCCATGTTTTTTACATAGCAGAAAATCAATATCAGACGGAGTCAAATGCCCCGAAAATTTACAGAGAATTTTATGGGCCAGATGGAACCTAGCAGGCTCGGCTCACTTTGAGGGTGCCCGAGGGGCACAACCCACCAGGGCGCGCCAGGAGGCCCAGGCGCGCCCTGGTGGGTTGTGCCCACCTCGGGTGCCCCCGTACCGCCTCTTTGTTCTATAAATACCCCAATATTCCAGAAACCCTAAAGGAGTTGACGAAACATTCATCTAGCTGCGGCAGAGTCCAGAACCACCAGATCCAATCTAGACACCTTCTCGGTTGGGGTTCACCACCTCCATTGGTGCCTCTCCGATGATGCGTGAGTAGTTCTTTGTAGACCTCGGGTCCATAGTTAGTAGCTAGATGGCTTTCTCTCTCTCTCGCTGGATTCTCAATACAATGGTCTCTTGGAGATCCACATGATGTAATTCTTTTGCGGTGTGTTTGTTGGGATCGATGAACTTTGAGTTTATGATCAGATATTTCTTTTTATATCCATGAAAGTATTTAAGTTTCTTTGATCTCTTTTATGCATGATTGCTTATAGCCTCGTATTTCTTCTTCGATATTTGGGTTTTGTTTGGCCAACTTGATCTATTTATCTTGCAGTGGGAAGAGGTGCTTTGTAGTGGGTTCGATCTTACGGTGCTTGATCCCAAAGGATGTATGGGGAACCGACACGTATGTATCGTTGCTACTAAGGATAAAATGATGGGGTATATATCAACATAGATAGACCTTGTCTACATCATGTCATTGTTCTTATTGCATTACTCCATTTCTCCTTGAACTTAATACACTAGATGCATGCTGGATATCGGTCGATGTGTGGAGTAATAGTAGTAGATGCAGGCAGGAGTCGGTCTACTAATCTTGGACGTGATGCCTATGTAATAATCATTGACTGGATATCTTCATGAGTATTTGAAGTTCTATCAATTGCCCAACAGTAATTTGTTCAACCACCGCTTGCTATTTTTCTCGCGAGAAGCCACTAGTAAAACCGACGGCCCCCGGGTCTCTTTCTCATATTATTTGCCCTTGCGATCTATTTTCTCTTGCATTTATTTTCAGATCTATTAATCTAAAAATATAAAAATACCTTGCCGCAATTTATTTATATTTATTTTATTTGGCATTCGATCTATCAATTTACTATAAATTTATTCACGTCTGTTTGCCTATCTTGAGGCGCCACTACCCAAAAGGGATTGACAACCCCTTTTACACGTCGGGTTGCGAGTAGTTGTTATTTGTGTGCAGGTGCTGTTTACATTGTGTTGCTTGGTTCTCCTACTGGTTCGATAACCTTGGTTTCATATCTGAGGGAAATACTTACCGCCACTGTGTTGCATCATCCCTTCCTCTTTGGGGAAATACCGACGTCGCTTGAAGTGACATCATACATTTTTCCTGTACTAGTCGATTAACTCGGCATTTATGTTTAACTTCTTTTGAAATTAAACCCTTGGTGAGTCGGGGTGTACTATTGAGGATGCAGAAATTGGAGGTTTTGCCATTTTGTTTTTATAAGAAAAGAAAAGGCATGATGGTGGTAGTATCTATACCACAAAAATCAATTACAAGGGTGATAGGTTCTCTGGATCGGGTAGGCTAGATTAGATCGGTAGTATACCTTCTCCTTGGCTCGATGAGCTTGAGCTGGTGGCCATGGTGGAGGGCGACGGTGGTGACGGTGAGTGGGCAGTGGCGGCGGAGCTTCCCATCAGTGCAGGGCTAACCTAGATCAGTAGGTTTTGTTGGTGGGGTTGGCGGCTGCGTGATGGACCTCGTAGTGCATGCCCCGGCCCCCACCTCTTTATATAGCCCAGCATGATAGGGGCCCGTCAACCATAGTGGGTTGGGTGCCCCCGATCAGGGCGTGGATCTAAGGGCCCGGTGGGCCGTTGGGCCCACACGGGAGGAGATCAACCTAACATTCTCCCCCTTGATCTCAACTTTTCTTTTAACCATATACTTTTAACTTTACTCGTTTCTTCACAAATCAATACATAGAACATGTTTCATCATCACAGCTCAATGTCGATTGATTCAGACAACTACAACATACCTCTCTATTTTGAAACAAATTATGTTCCTTTTGGGCCTCTCATGATCCAGGAACAGAGGCTTTCCGTGAACACATTGGGTGGTAAGCCTTTTGTAAGCGGATCCGAGAGCATATCCTTTGTCCTTATTTGCTCGAGACTTATACTGTGATCCTGGATTTTATCTTTCACAACATAATACTTTATCTCTATTGTTTTGGCAGCATTACTCGACTTGTTGTTGTGAGCATAGAATACCGCGGGCTGGTTGTCACAGTACATCTTTAGTGGGTTGTCAATACAATCTACCACTTTCAAGTCGGGTATAAATTTCTTTAACCATATCGCCTGCCCCGTGGCCTCATAACATGCTATAAATTCTGCATACATCGTGGACGTTGCAACTATTGACTGTTTGGAGCTTCTCCACGAAATAGCCCCTCCAGCAAGAGTGAACACGTATCCTGGCATGGATTTTCTATCATCTCTGTCTCCCGCAAAATCTGTGTCTGAATACCCTCTTATCTCTAGGGAATCAGATCTCTCTTATGTTAGCATGAGGTCCTTCGTGCCTTGCGCATAACACAATGCTTTCTTCACTGTCTTCCAGTGCTCTGTGCCTGGATTATCTTGATACCTACCAAGTATCCCGGTGATAAAAGCTAAGTCAGGGCGAGTGCACAGTTGTGCATACTGTAAACTTCCAACAACATAGCCTCTCCGATCTTGGGGCCTTTTTCGACAGCATAGCCTCTCCGAGTATACAGTTGTGCATACTGTAAACTTCCAACAGCACACCACCGCAACCTTCTGTACCCGTGAGATCCCATCTTGGGGCCTTTTCCGGCGATCTGCCGGAGGGGGATTCGATCACGGAGGGCTTCTACATCAACACCATAGCCTCTCCGATGATGTGTGAGTAGTTTACCACAGACTTTCGGGTCCATAGTTATTAGCTAGATGGCTTCTTCTCTCTCTTTGGATCTCACTACAAAGTTCTCCTCGATCCTCTTGGAGATCTATTCGATGTAATACTTTTTGCGGTGTGTTTGCCGAGATCCGATGAATTGTGGGTTTATGATTAAGATTATCTATGAACAATATTTGATTCTTCTCTGAATTCTTATATGCATGATTTAATATCTTTGCAAGTCTCTTGAATTATCGGTTTAGTTTGGCCTACTAGATTGATCTTTCTTGCAATGGGAGAAGTGCTTAGCTTTGGGTTCAATCTTGCGATGCTCGATCCAGTGATGTAAAGGGAACCGACACGTATTGTATTGTTGCCATCAAGGATAAAAGATGGGTTTTATATCATATTGCTTGAGTTTATCCCTCTACATCATGTCATCTTGCCTAATGTCGTTACTCGGTTCTTATGAACTTAATACTCTAGATGCATCTTTGGATAGCGGTCGATGTGTGGAGTAATAGTAGTAGATGCAGAATCGTTTTGGTCTACTTGACACGGACGTGATGCCTATGTTCATGATCATGCCAAGATATTCTCATAACTATGCGCTTTTCTATCAATTGCTCGGCAGTAATTTGTTCACCCACCGTAATATATGCTATCTTGAGAGAAGCCACTAGTGAAACCTATGGCCCCCGGGTCTAATTTACATCATATAAGTTTCCGATCTATAATTCTAGTTTACTATTTATTTTGCAATCTTAATTTTCCAATCTATAAAACAAAAATACCAAAAATATTTATCTTATTATCTTTACCAGATCTCACTTTTGCAAGTGGACGTGAAGGGATTGACAACCCCTTTATCGCGTTGGTCGCAAGGTTCTTGATTGTTTGTGCAGGTACTAGGCAATTTGCGTGTAGTCTCCTACTGGATTGATACCTTGGTTCTCAAAAACTGCGGGAAATACTTACGCTACTTTGCTGACTCACCCTTTCCTCTTCAAGGGAAAACCAACGCATGCTCAAGAGGTAGCAAGAAGGATTTCTGGCGCCGTTGCCGGGGAGATCTACGCACAAGTCAAGACATACCAAGTACCCATCACAAACTCTTCTCCCTCGCATTACATTATTTTCCATTTGCCTCTCAATTTCTTCTCCCCCACTTCACCTTTTCCCTTTTATTTGCCCTTTTTCGTCTGCTTCTTTCCGCTTGCTTCTTTTGTGTCTATGTGTTAGATCATTTGTTTTGCCGTTATGGCCAGTCCTTCTATCATTGTTAGTACTCTAGATCATGAAGTTCTTAATTTTAAACAAAAGGAGGGAGAAAATCTAAAAGATGCTTGGTATATAATTTGCAATGCTCAGAATAGATCCACTAGGAAGCAATCTACTTCCATTCTTCTTCGCAATTTTTATGTAGGCATCACTCCTTGGAACAGATATATTCTTGACACCATTACCGGAGGGAATTTCTTGGGTAGCCATACTTTTGATTCCTATAATGCTATGATATATTTGTTTGGCCCACCACCTCTTTTGGTTAATGGAACTATTTTAACTTTGGAACATGTGATGCAAAGGCTTGAAATTATCAAAAATAAAGTTGCCACTGTAGAGTTGATCAAGAATTTGGATAAAAAGATCCACAACCAAATTATGCAATATGGATCTAAGGTTGGAGTTACTCTGAATTTTTTTCAAAAAAAGAACCCATAGTTAATGAAAAGAACCCATATTATTACCAACTTAGGGTCTGCCTTTTCTGCCATAAGAACACTTCAAACCCTCCTACTACCAAAGTTGCCAAATTTATGTATGTTCCTAAAAATAAGGGTGAATCTTCTAGTAAGGAAAATGCAGATCTCAAATCACTAAGTGTTCACCCCAACTTTTTCGCTATCATTAAGGAACCTTTTGCTACAAATGAATTTCTTGACTTCTTGCCTAGGAGTTTGATCATTAATAAAAAGAAGGAAACTCCTAAGGGTTATAAGTGTTCAACTGAAGAATTGCATACCAAAGATGACAATACCTAGATCTATTCTTGTTTTTGTGCCTAGCTAGGGCGTTAAACGATAGCGCTTGTTGGGAGGCAACCCAATTTTATTTTTTGTTCCCTGCTTTTTGTTCCTGTTTAGTAATAAATAATTCATCTAGCCTCTGTTTGGATGTGTTTTTATGTTTTAATTAGTGTTTGTGCCAAGTAGAACCAATAGGATCTTCTTGGGTGATAGTTGTTTGATCTTGCTGAAAAAGACAGAAACTTCACGCTCACGAAAATAATTGTTAAAATTCACCAGAACTTGATAAAATGCCAATTCTTTTTGCAGTAGATCAGTATACAAATTATCCAGGTTGTCCTAGTTTTTCAGATTTTTTGGAGTTCCAGAATTATTCGAACAAATCAGATTTCTACAGACTGTTCTGTTTTTGACAGATTCTGTTTTTTCGTGTGTTGTTTGCTTATTTTGATGAATCTATGGCTAGTATCGGGGGGTATGAACCATACAGAAGTTGCAATATAGTAGGTTTAAACCAATATAAATAAACAATGAGTTCATTATTGTACCTTAAAGTAGTGGTTTGTTTTCTTACACTAACGGAGCTCATGAGATTTTTTGTTTGAGTTTTGTGTTGTGAAGTTTTCAACTTTTTGGGTAAAGATTTGATGGATTATGGAATAAGGAGTGGCAAGAGCCTAAGCTTGGGGATGCCCAAGGCACCCCAAGTTAAAATTCAAGGACAACCAAAAGCCTAAGCTTGGGGATGCCCCGGAGGGCATCCCCTCTTTAAATCTTCGCTCTATCGGTAACTTTACTTGAGGCTATATTTTTATTCACCACATGATATGTGTTTTGCTTGGAGCGTCTTGTATGATTTGAGTCTTTGCTTTTTAGTTTACCGCAATCATCCTTGTTGTACACACCTTTTGGGAGAGACACACATGAATCGGAATTTATTAGAATACTCTATGTGCTTCACTTATATCTTTTGAGCTAGATAATTTTGCTCTAGTGCTTCACTTATATCTTTTTAGAGCACGGTGGTGGTTTTATTTTATAGAAATTATTGATCGCTCATGCTTCACTTATATTATTTTGAGAGTCTTTTAAACAACATGGTAATTTGCTTTGGCTACAAAATTAGTCCTAATATGATAGGCATCCAAGATGGGTATAATAAAAACTTCCATATATAGTGCATTGAATACTATGAGAAGTTTGATACTTGACGATTGTTTTGAGATATGTAGATGGTAATATTAGAGTCATGCTAGTTGAGTAATTGTAAATTTGATAAATACTTGTGTTGGAGTTTGCAAGTCCCATAGCATGCACGCATGGTAAACGTTGTGTGACAAATTTGAAGCATGAGGTGTTTCTTTGATTGTCCTCCTTATGAGTGGCAGTCGGGGACGATCGATGGTCTTTTCCTACCAATCTACCCCTGTAACACCCCGGATGTAACTTTCCATATTTGTAACTCCAACTCTTGCCATTTTCGGCTATGTGCTATGATATTCCCTCCGTGGTTGGGTTTTTGTCTTTTGTTTTGCATTTTGTCCATGTCATGCATCTCATATCATGTCATCATGTGCATCTCATTTGCATACGTGTTCGTCTCATGCATCCGAGCATTTTCCCCGTTGTCCGTTTTGCAATCCGGCACTCCTATGTCCCCCGGCGCTCCCCTCTTGTCTCTTTTCGTGAGCGGGTGTCACACGTTCTCGGATTGGACCGAGGCTTGCCAAGTGGCCTTGGTAAACCACCGGTAGACCACCTGTCAAGTTTCGTGCCATTTGGAGGTCGTTTGATACTCCAACGGTCAACCGCATAATCGCAAAGGCCTCTTTTGGGTTGCAGTCCAACACCCCTCCAAAACAGCCCAATAACCCATCTAAGTCACTTCCATGCTCTCCGTCGTCGGATCACGATCGTGTGGGCGAAAACTACACCTCATTTGACACTCCTAGCTCCTTCTACCTATAAACACACCCCTCCCCCGAAATCTCGGGTCATTTCCACCCTAACCCTAGCCCCGCTCCTCTCCGCGCCGCCGGACACGTCCGGACGGAGCCGGACGCGTCCGCCGCCGCTCCCCCGGCGAATCGGGAGTCGCCATGTGGCCGCTCCGCCGCCCAGCGCCCGCCCGCCCGAAGCCAGCGGGAAGCCCGCCCGGCCAGCATCAGCTGCGGTGCTTCGCCCGCGCCCAGCGCCCGACCCGCCGGCCTCCGCCGCCTCGTCCTCGGCCGCGCCCGCCGCCGCCGCCTCACTTCATCGTCGCCGCCCGGCCGCCGCCTTGCCGTCGCCCGCCGCGTCGTCATGCCGCCCGGCCGCGCCCGCGCCCGGCCGCCGCCCGCGTCCCCGACCGCCGCGCCCCGGCCGGCCCCGACCCCATCTCACCTTCTCCAGCAGCTCCGGCGAGCCCCGGCCTCGCCTCGGTTCGCGCGCCCTCGGACGAACCCTAGATCCAATTTTCTCGGAGGTCGTTTTTTCCTCCAAGTCATTTTTTTCAGTAATTGTGTTACATTTTCATCGCATCATAACTCTGTACCCGTGGCTCCGTTTTAGGCGTTTAGCTTACCGTATTGTTTTCCTCGACGAGTACATCATTTCATCTCATTGCATCATTTTTATTTGAGCTCATCTTGATGCCCGAAATGCTGTTAGAAGAGGGCTATATGATGTTAGTTTCAGATTCTCATCAGAACATGCACTTTTGTCATTTTTTCCATGATTGATGTGTGCACCCTATGAACTTGAGTCCTACATGTGTTTTGTAATATGGCATGCCATCTTTACAGGGGTGTATGCCATGTATTTTTGTGATCTCTGTGGTGACTAGCACAAGCATGCAAACTAGGCTTTGTGATGTTGCTGATTTCAGCCCCTGTTCTGCTGTTATTTCTATGCCATGTAAACTTGATGCTACAGAGAGATCCATGCATATTTTGAGATACTTCAGTAAGGATGTTTTGAATATATGGTTATGATCTATCTATCCATGCCCTTTTTGCAATTCTGGAGTGCCATAGCTTGAGTCAATCGAGCTCTACTTTTGCTATAAAATGTTTCCTGGCAGGTTGTTTACATGTTATTCAATTTTGCCAAGGTTGTTGTAGTTGATCCGTGTATGCTATGGTGTTGTTCTTGCCATTTATAGCTTCTATGTCATGTCTTCTTGATGGATGTATGCTTAATTTATCATGAAATGCTCTGTAGTGAGTGCATCGAGCTCGCGAAGATGCCTTCATAATTCTGTCAATGTCATGCCCTGTTTGCTGAATCTGTTAACGGAACTTGCTATATTGACATGGGTGCTATTACATTTTCTGATCCCTTTTGGCTCTTGGTCAGTATGGGACTTTTGTTCAATGCCTTTAGTAGATTCATTCCATGCCATATTTTGCTATTTCTTGTTCCTGTAGCAGGTTGTTTGCTTGCTCTAAACAGGCCTTCCTGATGTTAATTTCTGGCATTTTAGTATTTTCACTAAGTCTGTGAAGCTGATATATTTTGCACTTTTGCCATGCTTGTTTGGACCTGTTATGTTGTGATTTAGCCGTAGATCAGTGTTCCTCTTTTGTCAAGCATCTTGAGTAGATCATTGCCATATGTTTTTTTGGTACGTTTGGGTGCAGTAGCTTAATTTCTTGTTGCTTGCTATGTGGCATCGTGCTGTTAATGGCAGAATTGCGCCATTCTTGTTTTGCTTGCCATTTGCAAACCGTGCATCCGATTCCGGTGATCTTTATATCGATTTCAACCGAAATCATCTCACCTTTTCAGCGGCATACTTGGTTTGACAAGTTGATGCCTTGTTCATCATTTTCCTTCCGGAGCACGCATATGCATTGCATCTCACATCTCGCATATCATGTCATGTTTTGCATCATGTTGTTTGTGCATCGCCCGTGATTGATTGTTGGTCCTTTGCTTGTGTTCTTGCTTTGGGTAGAGCCGGGAGACGAGTACGTAAACGAGGAACCTGTTGAGAACGCTTACGAGGATCAAGCTTTCGACAACTCTGAGAACCTTGCAGGCAAGATGACCATACCCTCGAAATCACTTCTATCTTTGCTTGCTAGATGCTCGCTCTTTTGCTATGCCTATGCTATGTTACCTACCACTTGCTATATCATGCCACCCATATTGCCATGTCAAACCTCTAACCATCCTTTCCTAGCAAACCGTTGTTTGGCTATGTTAGCGCTTTGCTCGGCCCTCTTATAAGCGTTGCTAGTTGCAGGTGAAGATGAAGTTGGTTCCATGTTGGAACATGGATATTTTGGGATATCACAATATCTCTTATTTAATTAATGCATCTATATACTTGGTAAAGGGTGGAACGCTCGGCCTTATGCCTGGTGTTTTGTTCCACTCTTGCCGCCCTAGTTTCCGTCATACCGGTGTTATGTTCCTTGATTTTCGCGTTCCTTACACGGTTGGGTGATTTATGGGACCCCCTTGACAGTTCGCTTTGAATAAGACTCCTCCAGAAGGCCCAACTTTGGTTTTACCATTTGCCACCTAAGCCTTTTTCCCCGGGTTTCATGAGCCGAGGGTCATCTTTATTTAGCCCCCACGGGCGGTGCTCCTCTGGTTCTTTGGTCCAAATGAAAGATCATGGGCCACCTTGGGGAGACTTGAGGCTTGGTTTTACTCGTAGGATGTCTCATCCGGATGTGCCCACGAGCGAGATATGTGCAGTTCCTATCGGGATTTGTCGGCTGTCAGGCGGCTTTGCTGGTCTTGTTTTACCATTGTCGAAATGTCTTGTAGTCCGGGATTCGAGATCGATCGGGTCTTCCGGTAGAAGGAATATCCTTCGTTGACCGTGAGAGCTTATAATGGGCTAAGTTGGGACACCCCTGCAGGGTATTATCTTTTTGAAAGCCGTGCCCATGGTTATGAGGCAGATGGGAATTTGTTAATGTCCGGTTGTAGAAAACCCGAAGTTGACCTTAATTAAAATACATCAATCGCGTGTGTAACGTGATGGTCTCTTCTCGTGAGTCCGAGAAGTGAACACGATGTTGGAGTTATGTTTGACGTAAGTAGTTTCAGGATCACCTCTTGATCGCTACTAGCTTCACGACCATGCCTTGCTTCTCTTCTCGCTCTCTTTTGCGAATGTAGCCACCATATATGCTAGTCGCTTGCTGCAGCTCCACCTCACAACTTTGTCCTTCCTATAAGCTTAAATAGTCTTGATCTCGCGGGTGTGAGATTGCTGAGTCCCCGTGACTCACAGATTCTACCAAAACAGTTGCAGGTGCCGGCGATGCGGTCAGGTGGCAACCGAGCTCAAGTGGGAGTTCGGCGAGGAACGTGGTCGTTACTATGTGTCTTTTCACGATGATCGATGAGTGGAGCCCAGTAGGGACGATCGGGGAACTGTGTAGCAAGTGGGGAAGTCTTCTGTTAATTTGGTTCCGTAGTCGGACCTTGAGAGTAATCTGGATGAGGGAGGTTTCTTCATGTATAGTGTGAAGTGGCGACTGTAAGCCAACTATGTATCTCTTTCCCTTATGTATTACATGGGTTGTGTGAAGATTACCTCACTTGCGACATTGCTTTCAATGCGGTTATGCCTCTAAGTCGTGCTTCGACATGTGGGAGATATAGCCGCATCGAGGGCGTTACAACCCCCCTAGGAGCATGCGCGTAGTGCTTGGTTTTGATGACTTGTAGATTTTTGCAATAAGTATGTGAGTTCTTTACGACTAATGTTGAGTCCATGGATT
Organism: Aegilops bicornis; assembly: GCA_021605145.1. NCBI lineage: Eukaryota > Viridiplantae > Streptophyta > Magnoliopsida > Poales > Poaceae > Aegilops > Aegilops bicornis. The sequence goes on along the minus strand of CM038671.1, from coordinate 535,223,022 downwards.
ATACGCACTCTCACCCTTCCATCATTGCTAGCCTCCTCGGTACCATGCATTGCCCTTTCTCACCTTGAGAGTCGGTGGAAACTTCGCTGGTGCATCCAAACCCGTGATACGATATGCTCTATCACACATAAACCTCCTTATATCTTCCTCAAAACAGCCACCATACCTACGTATTATGGCATTTCCATAGCCATTCTGAGATATATTGCCATGCAACTTTCCACCATTTCGTTTATTATGACACGCTTCATCACTGTCATATTGCCTTGCATGATCATGTGGTTGACATCGTATTTGTGGCAAGGCCACCATGCATGATTTTTCATACATGTCACTCTTGATTCATTGCCTATCCTGGTACACCGCCTGAGGCACTCATATAGAGTCATATTTTGTTCTAGTATCGAGTTGTAATCCTTGAGTTGTAAATAAATAGAAGTGTGATGATCATCATTATTAGAGCATTGTCCCGTGTGAGGAAAAAAAGAGAAAGGCCAAATAAAAAGGGAAAGGGCAAATAAAAAAGTAAAAAAGGAGAGAGAAAGGCCAAAAAAAGAAAAAGAAAGGCCCAAAAAATGAAGAAAAAGAGAGAAGGGACAATGCTACTATCCTTTTTTCTACACTTGTGCTTCAAAGTAGCACCATGATCTTCATGATAGAGAGTTTCTTATATTGTCACTTTCATATACTAGTGGGAATTTTTCATTATAGAACTTGGCTTGTATATTCCAACAATGGGCTTCCTCAAATGCCCTAGGTCTTCATGAGCAAGCAAGTTGGATGCACACCCACTTAGTTTCTTTTGTTGAGCTTTCATACATTTATAGCTATAGTGCATCCGTTGCATGGCAATCCCTACTCCTCGCATTGACATCAGTTGTTAGGCATCTCCATAGGCCATTTATTAGCCGCGTCGATTTGAGACTTTCTCCCTTTTTGTCTTCTCCACACAACCTCCATCATCATATTCTATTCCACCATAGTGCTATGCCCATGGCTCACACTCATGTATTGCGTGAAAGTTGAAAAAGTTTGAAAATACTAAAGTATGAAACAATTGCTTGGCTTGTTATCGGGTTGTGCATGATGAGAGCATTTTTTGTGACGAAAATGAAGCATAGCCAAACTATATGATTTTGTAGGGATGAGCTTTCTTTGGCCATGTTATTTTGAGAAGACATAATTGCTTAGTTAGTATGCTTGAAGTATTATTATTTTTATGTCAATATTAAACTTTTGTCTTGAATCTTTTGGATCTAAAAATTCATGCCACAATAAAGAAAATTACATTGAAAATTATGTTAGGTAGCATTCCACATCAAAAATTCTGTTTTTATTATTTACCTACTCAAGGACGAGCAGGAATTAAGCTTGGGGATGCTTGATACGTCTCCAACGTATCTATAATTTGTTATTGTTCCATGCTATTATATTATCTGTTTTGGATGTTTAATGGGCTTTAATATGCTCTTTTATATTATTTTTGGGACTAACCTATTAACCGAAGGCCCATTGCAAATTGCTGTTTTTTTGCCTATTTTAGTGTTTCACAGAAAAGGAATATAAACGGAATCGAAACGGAACGAAAGCTTCGCGAGGATCTTTCTTGGAACAAAAGCAACCCATGAGACTTGGAGTGGAAGTCAAGGAAGCAACAAGGCAGCCACGAGGCAGGAAGGCGCGCCCCCACCCTTGTGGGCCCCTCGTAGCTCCATCGACCTACTTCTTTCGCCTATATATACTCTTATACCCTGAAAGCATCCAGGGGAGCCACGAAACCACTTTTACACCGCCGCAACCTTCTGTACCCGTGAGATCCCATCTTGGGGCCTTTTTCGGCAATCTACCGGAGGGGGATTTGATCATGGAGGGCTTCTACATCAACACCATAGCCTCTCCGATGATGTGTGAGTAGTTTACCACAGACCTTTGGGTCCATAGTTATTAGCTAGATGGCTTCTTCTCTCTCTTTGGTTCTCAATACAAATTTCTCCTCGATCTTTTTGGAGATCTATTCGATGTAATACTTTTTGCGGTGTGTTTGCCGAGATCCGATGAATTGTTGGTTTATGATCAAGATTATCTATGAACAATATTTGATTCTTCTCTGAATTCTTATATGCATGATTTAATATCTTTGCAAGTCTCTTCGAATTATCGATTTAGTTTGGCCTACTAGATTGATCTTTCTTGCAACGGGAGAAGTGCTTAGCTTTGGGTTCAATCTTGCGGTGCTCGATCCCAGTGATAGAAAGGGAACCGACACGTATTGTATTGTTGCCCTCGAGGATAAAAAGATGGGGTTTATATCATATTGCTTGAGTTTATCCCTCTACATCATGTCAGCTTGCCTAATGTGTTACTCAGTTCTTTTGAACTTAATACTCTAGATGCATGTTGGATAGCGGTCGATGTGTGGAGTAATAGTAGTAGACGCAGAATCGTTTCGGTCTACTTGACACGGACGTGATGCCTATGTTCATGATCATGCCTAGATATTCTCATAACTATGCACTTTTCTATCAATTTCTCGGCAGTAATTTGTTCACCCACCGTAATATATGCTATCTTGAGAGAAGCCACTAGTGAAACCTATGGCCCCCGGGTCTACTTTATATCATATAAGTTTTCGATCTATAATTCTAGTTTACTATTTATTTTGCAATCTTTATTTTCCAATCTATACAACAAAAATAACAAAATGTTTATCTTATTATCTTTATCAGATCTCACTTTTGCAAGTGGTCGTGAAGGGATTGACAACCCCTTTATCGTGTTGGTTGCAAGGTTCTTGATTGTTTGTGCAGGTACTAGGCGATTTGCGTGTAGTCTCCAACTGGATTGATACCTTGGTCCTCAAAAACTGAGGGAAATACTTATGCTACTTTGCTGCATCACCCTTTCCTCTTCAAGGGAAAACCAACGCATGCTCAAGAGGTAGCAGACCTTCTAAGGGCCTCACTCCTAGGCTCATTCTGTGCCTCACCTTCCGGCACATCTTCTAAAAGTGGTTGCTGCACCTCCCCTTCATGCTCAACAACGGGTTCAGTCGGCTCCTGCTGGACAGGTTCCGGATCTTCTCCCATAGTTGTGATGGGTGGAATTTACAACAGGTGCTTGCACCGCAACTTCAGAGATTGTCGATGCAGGTACAACAGGTAGTGAGAAAAATGGCTCCTGAATCATCGAATTAGGTGCTTGCACCCTCTTCTCCTCAAGATCAATTTTCCGAGCTACCATGCTCCCCCTCATCATTTCGTCCTCTAAGAAGAGTGCATGTCTTGTTTCTACAAACTTTGTGTATCTCTCTGGACAGTAGAAACGAAAACCTTTTGATCTACCAGGATAGCCAATGAAGTGGCAACTACTGTTTTGGGATCTAACTTTGCAATATTTGGATTAAACACTTTTGCCCCCCAGACTCTCAAGTGTTGTAGAGAGGGTACTCTTCCTGTCCACAGCTCGTACGGTGTTTTGGGCATCGACTTGCTTGGTACTCTATTGAGAATGTGAATGGCAGTTTTAAGCGCCTCCATCCATAATCCCAATTGCAAGGTGGAGTAACTCATCATGTTGTGCACCATAACCATAAGTGTATGTTACGCCTTTCAGCTGCTCCATTTTGCCGAGGCTCGCCCGGCATTGAATACTAGGCCGCTATGCTAGTCTCCTGTAAGAACTTTGCAAAAGGTCCAGGGACTTGGCCATGTGGAGTGTGCCGGCCGTAGTACTCCCCCCCCATGGTCAGATATCACTATCTTTATTGTTTTATAATGCTGATTTTCAACTTCAGCTTTGAATATCTTAAATTTATCCAACGCTTCAGATCTTTATTTGATTGGAAAAATATTACCATATCATGAGTAATCATCTGTGAATGTTATGAACGAGTCATAGCCATCCACACTTTTCACAGGAAATGGTCCATAAATGTCAGTGTGAATGATTTCTAGTGTTCCTATGCTACGGTTTGCACCCCTTTTGACTTGTTTTGCATACTTTCCTTTAATGCAATCAATGCATTGTTCTAAGTCCGAGAACTCTAATGGAGGAAGAATTTTACTTTTAACTAGTCTTTCTATTCTCCCCTTCGAAATATGGCCCGAGTGACAGTGCCATAATTTCGATGAGTCATGAGTTCTCTTTCTTTTCTTTTGTTCTTTATCCGACGCGAAAACATGCTCATTCACATTACACACAGGATACACTTTTCCACGCAGTGATAATAAATAGAGCTCATTGTGAAGTAAAGCATCACCCACATAAGCATTATTAAACCATATGGAGCACTTGCCATGTCTAATATAACATTTATAATGATCTTTGTCCAAACATGAAACACTAATCAAATTTCTGTGACATGAAGGAACATATAAAACATCTCTAAGAAGAAGCGTAAATCCATCAGCTAACTCCAGGGAGATGTCGCTGACAGCTTCAGTTTCTACGTGAACTCCATTTGCAACCTCAATGCATCTTTCGCTTCTTTGCATAGTGCGCATCGAATGGAATCCCTGTAAAGAATTTGCAACATGAATGTTTGCACCTGAGTCAATCCACCAAGTAGATTTTGAAAAGTGTGTGTACACGGATTCATTTACAAAGGAAACAATGTTGTTACCTTTCTTTGCCATTATTGACTTCAGCCAAACAGGACAATCTTTCTTGTAGTGCCCAGTCTTCTTACAATGGAGACATGTGTCTTTGCCCACTGGAAAAGACTTTTGCTGATGCTGATGGTGCGTGGGAGCTTTTCCATGTGGCTTTGAAGGAGAACCTTTTCCACTTTGATTGTAGTTATTTGATACGTCTCAGTCGTATCTACTTTTCCAAACACTGTTGCCCTTGTTTTGGTCTCTAACTTGTATGATTTGAATGGAACTAACCCGGACTGACGCTGTTTTCAACAGAATTGGCATGTTGTTATTTTTGTGCAGAAATAAAAGTTCTCGGAATGACCTGAAACTTCACGGAGAATATTTTTAGAATTAGTAAAAAATAATGGCGAAAGAATCAAGACCAGGGGGCCCACACCCTGTCCACGAGGGTGGGGGCACGCCTACCCCCTGGGCGCGCCCCCCTGCCACGTGGGCCCCTGAAACTTCACCGACCTCAACTCCAACTCTATATATACACGTTCGGGGAGAAAAAAATTAGAGAGAAGGATTCATCGCGTTTTACGATATGGAGCCGCCGACAAGCCTTAATCTCTCTCGGGAGGGCTGATTTGGAGTCCGTTCGGGGCTCAGGAGAGGGGAATCCATCGATGTCGTCATCATCAACCTTCCTCCATCACCAATTTCATGATGCTCACCGCCGTGCGTGAGTAATTCCATCGTAGGCTTGCTGGACGGTGATGGGTTGATGAGATTTACCATGTAATCGAGTTAGTTTTGTTAGGGTTTGATCCCTAGTATCCACTATGTTCTGAGATTGATGTTACTATGACTTTGCTATGCTTAATGCTTGTCACTAGGGCCCGAGTGCCATGATTTCAGATCTGAACCTATTATGTTTTCATGAATATATGTGAGTTCTTGATCCTATCTTGCAAGTCTATAGTCACCTATGTGCTATCATCCGTTAACCCCGAAGTGACAATAATCGGGATCCTTACCGGTGATGACCGTAGTTTGAGGAGTTCATGTATTCACTAAGTGTTAATGCTTTGGTCCAGTACTCTATTAAAAGGAGGCATTAATATCCCTTAGTTTCCAATAGGACCCCGCTGCCACGGGAGGGTAGGACAAAAGATGTCATGCAAGTTCTTTTCCATAAGCACGTATGACTATATTCGAAATACATGCCTACATTACATTGATGAACTGGAGCTAGTTCTGTGTGACCCTAGGTTATAACTGTTGCATGAGGAATCGCATCCGACATAATTATCCATCACTGATCCAATGCCTACGAGCTTTTTACATATTGATCTTTGCTTAGTTACTTTTCCGTTGCCACTGTTACAATTACTACAAAACTACTACTGTTACTTTTATCACTGTTACCGTTACTTCCATACTACTTTGCTACTAAATACTTCGCTGCAGATATTAAGTTATCCAGGAGTGGTTGAATTGACAACTCAGCTGCTAATACTTGAGAATATTCTTTGGCTCCCCTTGTGTTGAATCAATAAATTTGGGTTGAATACTTTACCCTCAAAAACTGTTGCGATCCCCTATACTTGTGGGTTATCAAGACTATTTTCTGGCGTCGTTGCCGGGGAGCATAGCTCTATTCTTTGAGTCACTTGGGATTTATATCTGCTGATCACTATGAGGAACTTGAAAGACGAGAAAACCAAAATTTATCCCTCAACTACGAGGGGAGGTAAGGAACTGCCATCTAGCTCTGCACTTGATTCTCCTTCTGTTTTGAGTAAACTTGCGACACCTAAACCTGCTTCTGCTATTAATTCTGATATGTCATATTATTGATGATGCCACTTCTACTATGCATGATACTTATGATGAAACTACTTCTATGCTTGATACTACTGTGCCACTAGGTGAATTTCTTGATGAACAACTTGCTAGGGCTAGAGAGAATGAAATTATTGAAACTGATAATATTGATGAAAGTGATGATGAAGATTCTCCCCTAGATATGAATTACTGTTGTGCACGAGGGTTATGTTATGGATGAAGAAACTGCTAGAGACTTTCTTGCTTGCAATGATAGATATGATCTTAAGAAATTATTAGCTAAGCTGAAAGAAAAATCTTTGAATGCTAGAATGAAATATGACCCTGCTTTTGCTACTTCACCTATCTGTATTTCCGATAAGGATTATGATTTCCCTATCGATCCTGAGATAATTACTTTGGTTGAATCTGATCCTTTCTATGGCTATGAATCTGAAACTGTTGTGGCACATCTTACTAAATTAAATGATATAGCTACCCTATTCACTAATGATGAGAAAATTCGTTACTACTATATCCTTAAATTATTTCCGTTCTCATTAATGGGTGATGCTAAAACATGATTCTCTTGATCCTGGTTGTGTGCGCAGTCCCCAGGATATGATTTATTACTTCTCTACTAAATATTTCCCCGCTCATAAGAAATAAGCTGCCTTAAGGGAAATATATAATTTTGTGCAAATTGAAGAAGATAGTCTCCCACAAGCTTGGGGGAGGCTTCTCCAATTACTTAATGCTTTTCCTGATCATCCTCTCAAGAAAAATGAAATACTTGATATCTTTTATAATGGACTAACCGATGCTTCCAGAGACCACATGGATAGTTGTGCTGGTTGTGTTTTCGAGGAAAGAACAGTTGATCAAGCTGAATTGCTATTGAATAATATGTTGACTAATGAAAATAATTGGACACTTCTGAACCAACTCATAAGCCAACTCCAAAGAAAAGGGTATTTTATTCTCAGTCCACGAAGATATGCAAGAGGCAAAGAAATCTATGAAAGAAAAGGGTATTAAAGTTGAAGATGTTAAGAATTTACCACCTATTGAAGAAATACATGGTCTTGATAACCCGACACAGGTAGTAAATGTAAATTCTCTCTATATATATGATAGAGCTAAAATCCCGTCTACTAAGTTTGCTAGCCAATGCTTGGATGAGTTTGACAATTTTATTGTTAAATAAGAAAACTTCAATGCTTATGTTGGTAGACAATTGAAACGTAATGCTTATATGATTGAACACTTGAGTGATTATATGTCTAGACTTAAAGGTGAACTTAAACTCATTAGTAAACATGCTTCTATGGTTACCACTCAAGTAGAACAAGTGCTTAAAGCTCAGAATGATTTGCTCAATGAATTAAATAATAAGAAAAATGATAATGTTGTTAGAGTTATGACTAGAGGAGGTAAAATGACTCATGAACCTTTGTATCCTGAGGGCCACCCTAAGAGAATCGAGCAAGATTCTCAGAAAATTAATGTTGATGCACCTAGTCCTTCTAAAAAGAAGAAAAAGAAAAATGATAGGACTTTCCATGCTTCTAGTTAACCTGTTGTTGACACACCTGAGAATCCCAATGATATTTCTATTTCTGATGCTGAAACACAATCTGGTAATGAACATGAACCTAGTGATAATGTTAATGATGATGTTCATATTGATGCTCAACCTAGCAATAACAATGATGTAGAGATTGAACCTGTTGTTGATCTTGATAACCCACAATCAAAGAATCAACATTATGATAAGAGAGACTTTGTTGCTAGGAAGCACGGTAAAGAAAGAGAACCATGGGTTCAGAAACCCATGTCCTTTCCTCCTAAACCATCCAAGAAAAAGGATAATGAGGATTTCGAGCGCTTTGCTGAAATGATTAGACCTATCTTTTTTGCGTATGCGTTTAACTGATATGCTTAAAATGAATCCTTATGCTAGGTATATGAAAGATATTGTTACAAATAAAAGAAAGATAGCAGAAGCTGAAATTTCCACCATGCTTGCTAATTACACTTCTAAGAGTGGAATACCTGAGAAACTAGGAGATCCAGGGGTACCAACTATACCATGCTCCATTAAAAGAAACTATGTTAAAACTGCTTTATGTGATCTTGGAGCCGGTGTTAGTGTTATGCCTCTCCCTTTATATCGTAGACTTGATTTGAATAAGTTGACACCTACTGAAATATCTTTGCAAATGGCAAATAAATCAACTGCTATACCTGTCGGTATTTGTGAGGATGTGCCTGTTGCGGTTGCAAACGTTATTATTTTAACGGACTTTGTTATTCTTGATATTCCCGAGGACGATAGTATGTAGATTATCCTTGGTAGACCCTTTTTGAATACTGCAGGGGCTGTTATTGATTGCAACAAAGGCAATGTCACTTTTCATGTTAATGGTAATGAGCATACGGTACACTTTTCGAGGAAACAACCTCAAGTCCACAACATCAATTCTATTGGTAAAATTCCATCGATTAGTATTGGAGGTTTTGAGTTTCCTCTTCCTACTATCAAGAAGAAATATGATATTCTTATTGTTGGGGATGTGCATATCCCCGTTGAGGTAACCTAGTGCTATTCGAAAATTCTCCGGTTTCATGCGATTCGGAATGAGTTTGTTAACAAGACTTGATCAACCTTGTTAGTGGATTCCTTTTGATGAACATGAGATGGATGAAGTTAGAAAGCACAACCTTCTGTACCCTCCTTTTACTTTCTGTTATTTAGATTAAATAAAGCAAAAATAGTATTTTCTGTCTGTTTTCTGAATTATCCTAGCAATAAAAAATACCCCAAAAATAAAAGTTCTCCAAATGCCCTGAAAATGAAATATGATTTTTTGTAGAATATTTGAGAATATCTGGCACTGAGAACACATCAGGGGGAGCCAGCACCTGGCCACGAGGGTCCAGGGCGCGCCCTCCCCTGGGCGCGCCCCCTGCCTCATGGGGCCCACATGGCCCCCTCCACTTATTCCTGCACCCACACACTTCGTCTTCCTCCAGAAAAAATCACCAACCAGCTCAAGCACGAGTTCTAGCTCATCTTGCTGCCATTTTCGATCTCCTTGATCAAAGCTCCACCCACAAAACTGCTTTGGGCGATTGTTCTTCGGTATGTGACTCCTCCAATGGTCCAATTAGTTTTTGTTCTAGTGCTTTATTCATCGCAAATTTTTGCTGGTTAGGTGACCCTGTTCTTGAGCTTGCATGTCAAATTTATATGGTCCCAAGTAGTTCTAATGCATGATATAGTCCAATGGTCCAATTCCGCTCCTCATTCACGAGAAAATGGCTGGTCACTGGGATGCCCAGTCCCATGCTCAAATCAAATCAAATTAGTTGCAAACGAAACTCCCCCAGGACTGTTGTTAGTTGGAGGCACCCGTTGCTTCGGCCAAGCCATGGATTGATGCTTGTTGGTGGTGGGGGAGTATAAACTTTACCATTCTGCTTGGGAACCGCCTATAATGGGTGTAGCATGGAAGATATCGAGATCTCTCAGTTGTTATGTTGACAATGAAAGTATGCCGCTCAAAATATTATTTACCTCTATTTCAAAAACCGAGCTCTGGCACCTCTACAAATCCATGCTTCCCTCCGTGAAGGGCCTATCTATTTACTTTTATGCTGAGTCATCATCCTCTTATTAAAAAGCACTAGTTGGAGAGCACCGCTGTCATTTGCATCCATTAGTATTAATTTATATTGAGTATGACTATGACTGGATCTCTTTTACCATGAATTACAATGTTTAGTCAGTCCTTGATCTTCACAGGTGCTCTGCATTTATGTTTTGCGATCTCAGAAAGGGCTAGCGAGATACCATATTGTTATATCATATTATGATTGTTTTGAGAAAGTGTTGTCATCCGAGATTTATTATTATTGCTCGCTAGATGATTATGTCATTGATATGAGTAAACATGAGACCTAAATGTTATTTTGAATATGGTTAGTTCATAATCTTTGTTGAAAACTTGAATGTTAGCTTTACATATTTGCAACAACAAGAGCAAACAGAGTTTGTAAAAGTTTTTCTTTATCACTTTCAGTTTATCAACTGAATTGCTTGAGGACAAGCAAAGGTTCAAGCTTGGGGGAGTTGATACGTCTCCATCGTATCTACTTTTCCAAACACTTTTGCCCTTGTTTTGGTCTCTAACTTGCATGATTTGAATGGAACTAACCCGGACTGACGATGTTTTTAGCAGAATTGCCATGGTGTTATTTTTGTGCAGAAATAGAAGTTCTCGGAATGACCAGAAACTTCACGGAGAATATTTTTGGAATTAATAAAAGATACTGGCGAAAGAATCAAGACCAGGGGGGCCACACCCTTTCCACGAGGGTGGGGGCGCGCCTACCCCCTAGGCGCGCCCCCTGCCTCGTGGGCCCCCTGGAACTCCACCGACCTCAACTCCAACTCTATATATTCACGTTCGGGGATAAAAAAATCAGAGAAAAGGATTCATCGCGTTTTATGATACGGAGCCGCCGCCAAGCCCTAATCTCTCTCGGGAGGGCTGATTTGGAGTCCGTTCGGGGCTCCGGAGAGGGGAATCCGTCGCCGTTGTCATCATCAACCTTCCTCCATCACCAATTTCATGATGCTCACCGCCGTGCGTGAGTAATTCCATCGTAGGCTTGATGGACGGTGATGGGTTGGATGAGATTTACCATGTAATCAAGTTAGTTTTGTTAGGGTTTGATCCCTAGTATCCACTATGTTCCGAGATTGATGTTGCTATGACTTTGCTATGCTTAATGCTTGTCAATAGGGCCCGAGTGCCATGATTTCAGATCTGAACCTATTATGTTTTCATGAATATATGTGAGTTCTTGATCCTATCTTGCAAGTCTATAGTCACCTATTATGTGTTATGATCCGTTAACCCCGAAGTGACAATAATTGGGATCCTTACTGGTGATGACCGTAGTTTGAGGAGTTCATGTATTCACTAAGTTTTAATGCTTTGGTCCGGTACTCTATTAAAAGGAGGCCTTAATATCCCTTAGTTTCCAATAGGACCCCGCTGCCCCGGGAGGGTAGGACAAAAGATGTCATGCAAGTTCTTTTTCATACACTACAAAAAATACACTTCCGTCATGATACGTGTTTGTCACAGTAGGTCACGTTTTCTGTCATGCATGTACATCCATGACAAATTTATGACAGAATCAAGATAGTCATACCTGTGCTGTCGTAGAAGTGTTCCATGACATTACCAAAATTATCATCACGGAAGTGTCCACTTCTATGATGATAAATCGCGCGTCGCAGAAGTGCTTTCGTCAAGGGTGACCGACACGTGGCATCCATCATAATGGAACACAGTTAAGCTATCGGGTCCAGTTTTGGGTCCGATAACCCATTAACAGCCCGGACCAATGGGGATTTTCCACGTGTAAAATCATCATTGGCCGGAGGAAACACCTGTTGCCTCACGTTGGGACAGATGTCATCCACTCATTGGACAGTAGGCGCCTGAGGGAGTCCTGGACTAAGGGGTCCTCGGGCGTCCAGCCTGTTATCTTTTGGGCCGCACTGATGGGCTATGAAGACATGAAGGCCGAAGACTATACCCGTGTTCGGATTAGACTCTACTTGGCGTGGAAGGCAAGCTAGGCGACCGATTATGAAGATTTCCTCCTATGTAGCCGACCCCATGTAACCCTAGATCTCTTTGGTTTCTATATAAACGGGAGGGCATAGTCCGGATAGGATAGATTCATTACCATATACTCATAGGCCAAACTTCTAGGGTTTAGCCATTACGATTTCGTGGTAGATCAACTCTTATAACACTCATATTCATCAAGATCAATCAAGCAGGAAGTAGGGTATTACCTCCATAGAGAGGTCCCGAACCTGGGTAAACATTGTGTCCCCCGTTCCTGTTACCATCGATCCTAGACGCACAGTTCGGGACCCTGATAACCCACAAGTGTAGGGGATCGCAACAGCTTTCGAGGGTAGAGTATTCAACCCAAATTTATTGATTCGACAGAAGGGGAGCCAAAGAATATTCTCAAGTATTAGCAACTGAGTTGTCAATTCAGCCACACCTGGATAAGTTAACATCTGCAGTAAGGTATTTAGTAGCAAAGTAATATGATAGTAGTGGTAACGGTAACAAAAGAGTAATGAAAGCAAAAGTAATATTTTTGGTGTTTTGTAGTGATTGTAACAATAGCAACGGAAAAGTAAATAAGCGAGAACCAATACATGGAAAGCTCGTAGGCATTGGATCGGTGATGGATAATTATGCCGGATGCGGTTCATCATGTAACAGTCATAACATAGGGTGACATAGAACTAGCTCCAATTCATCAATGTAATGTAGGCATTTATTCCGAATATAGTCATACGTGCTTATGGAAAAGAACTTGCATGATATCTTTTGTCCTACCCTCCCGTGGCAGCGGGTTCCTAATGGAAACTAAGGGATATTAAGGCCTCCTTTTAATAGAGAACCGGAACAAAGCATTAGCACATAGTGAATACATGAACTCCTCAAACTATGGTCATCACCGGGAGTGGTCCCGATTATTTTCACTTCGGGGTTGCCGGATCATAACACATAGTAGGTGACTATAGACTTGCAAGATAGGATCAAGAACTCGCATATATTCATGAAAACATAATAGGTTCAGATCTGAAATCATGGCACTCGGGCCCTAATGACAAGCATTAAGCATAGCAAAGTCATAGCAACATCAATCTCAGAAAATAGTGGATACCAGGGATCAAACCCTAACAAAACTCACTCGATTACATGATAGATCTCATCCAACCCATCACCGTCCAGCAAGCCTACGATGGAATTACTCACGCACGGCGGTGAGCATCATGAAATTGGTGATGGAGGATGGTTGATGATGACGACGGTGACGAATCCCCCGCTCCGGAGCCCCGAACGGACTCTAGATCAGCCCTCCCGAGAGGTTTTAGGGCTTGGCGGTGGCTCCGTATCGTAAAACGCGATGATTTCTTCTCCTTGATTTTTTTCTCCCCGAAAGCAAATATATAGAGTCGGAGTTGGCGTCGGAGGAGCTCCAGGGGGCCCATGAGGTAGGGGGGCGCGCCCTAGGGGGGCGCGCCCCCCACCCTCGTGGACAGGGTGTGGGCCCCCTGGTCTTCATCTTTGGCAAGGATTTTTTATTATTTTTAACTAGATGTTCCGTGGAGTTTCAGGTCATTCCGAGAACTTTTGTTTTATGCACATAAAACAACATCATGGCAATTCTGCTGAAAACAGCGTCAGTCCGGGTTAGTTCCATTCAAATCATGCAAGTTAGAGTCCAAAACAAGGGCAAAAGTGTTTGGAAAAGTAGATACGACGGAGACGTATCAGACCCCCTACCCAAGATCCGCCGATTTTGACACCGACATTGGTGCTTTCAATGGGAGTTCCACTGTGCCGTCGACGAAGAACTCGATGGCCCCTTCGATCGCCAGTAACGGCGTGGTCCAGGGAGAAACCTTCCTCCCCGGACAGGTCTTCGTATTCGGCGGCTTCGCACTGCAGGCCAACTCGCCTGGCCATCTGGAGCAGATCGATAGTTACGCCCCTGGCCACCATGTCAGGTTCGGAAGCTTAAACTACGTCGCGGATATCCGTGGAGACTTGATCTTCGAGGGATTTGATACCGCGACGATCGCTCCCCCTTTCTCCGATGAACATGACCTAAATCTGTCATCGGAGCACACCCAGGAGATGGATCCTGTTGCTGCAACGGCCTCAGTACCAAAGCAAATCGCGCCCTCCGAGGCCATAAAGTCCGCGGTGTTGGAGCCGCACACGGACTCGACACCCTGCAATGCTTGCGTCAACGGAACCCCAGACTCGTCTCCGCTACACGTTCCGGACAGAATACACCTGCGGACACCAAGCTGGATCGGTTGTCGATTTTCGAATTTAGCGCCGCAGACATCTTCCAGCATTCGCCTTTGGGTGATGTACTAAAGTATTTGAAGAACTTGACCCTGGAGGGCAGACTAAGGCATAGCCTAGTGGTGGGAAGGGGCTGATGCCTTCCCACCCACCCAGGTTCAAGGCATGGTACTTGCAATTTGGGTTTGTTGCACCAATTATATTGTAGGGGGTTCCCTTACAGTCTTTCTGTCAAAAAAACTTGACCCTGGAGGAAGACTTGCAGCTGAACTATATTCGGTTTGAGCTAGAGGCGGTCGACGAGGAATTTTGCTTCCCACCCGCCACCCAGTTCATAGCCACCGTCGACGACTTAACCGACGTGCTTGACTACGACTCCAAAGACATCACCGGTATGGACGACGATGTCGACAATGAGCAAGGCCAAGACCCGCCATTCGCTGGATGTTAGACGGCCACCTCTTCGTACGATGTGTACATGGTTGATACACCCAAAGGATCTGGCGACGACAAAGAAGAGCCGGATAAGAACAAACCCTCTGAGACACAGTCCAAGCGTCGGCGCCCCAATTGCCGTTCTAATCCTCGTCGTTCAAAGGATGGCAACACTGTGCCGGAGAAAATAGCACTCTGGGTGACGCCAAAAACAATGAAGACCCCGTCGGTGCGGCATCCGAACAGGAGGAACATGACAACAGGCAAGACAACCCTGATGAACATGCCACAGAAGATAACTCGGAGGATGATAGTTACCATCCACCCTCCAAGGAAGAGACAAGTCTCGGCAACGAAGACTTCATCGTGCCAGAGGACCCTGTGGAGCAGGAGCGCTTTAAGCTTCAGCTCATAGCCACCGCAAGGAGCCTGAAAAAGAAACAACAGCATCTTCAAGCCGAACAAGATCTGCTCGTAGGCAAATGGACTGACGTCCTGACTGCCGAAGAATACGGCCTCAAGCGCACAGCTAAGAGCTACCCAAAACGCAGACTGCTACCTCAATTCGACGAGGAAGCACTGGAGCACACATCTCCCTCGTGTAATGCGGAACGACCACCGCGTGGTCGAGACAGGGTGGCCGACCGGCCACCCCGTGGTCGGGATAAAGTGGCAACTCAGGCCGAACAGCAGCCTGCCCCACCACCCCGAAAAATAAAGACGAAAGAGTTCAGGGTCACACATACAACCTTCGGCAGACCCTGGACAATAAAGCAGGGCACACAAGATCGATCTACGGATCACGCGGACGTGCCTCAAGGCACGAAGACGGCTACCAATTCGGACGTGACAAACCTAACCACGTGCGGGCCGAATGCCGCAGACGGACTCCATTAGAGCTACGCCGCGATGCAGCCTGATACAGAGCTGCCGCACACCCTCTCTGCTTCACGGACGAGGTACTGGATCACGAATTCCTA
Source organism: Aegilops bicornis (assembly GCA_021605145.1). Taxonomy (NCBI): domain Eukaryota; kingdom Viridiplantae; phylum Streptophyta; class Magnoliopsida; order Poales; family Poaceae; genus Aegilops; species Aegilops bicornis. Next base: position 535,207,272 of record CM038671.1, on the reverse strand, counting down.
GAGGGATTCAAGCCCGTCAATATCGAATCATATGATGGCACAACCGATCACGCAGTGTGGATCGAGGATTTCATCCTCCACATCCACATGGCTCGAGGAGATGACCTCCACGCCATGAAATACCTCCCACTCAAGCTCAAAGGGCCAGCTCGGCACTGGCTTAACAGCCTGCCTGAAAATTCTATCAGCAGTTGGGAGGACTTGGAAGAAGCTTTCCTAGACAACTTCCAAGGAACATATGTCCGGCCACCAGACGCCGATGATCTAAGCCACATAGTTCAACAACCTGGAGAATCAGCCAGAAAATTCTGGACTAGGTTCCTAACTAAAAAGAACCAGATCGTTGACTGTCCGGATGGCGAGGCCTTGGCAGCCTTCAAACACAACATCCGCGATGAATGGCTAGCACGCCACCTCGGCCAGGAAAAGCCGAAGTCCATGGCAGCCCTCACGGCACTCATGACCCGCTTTTGCGCGGGAGAGGACAGTTGGCTGGCCCGTAGTAACAACACAGCCAGCGAGACAGGCCCCTCGGAGGCCAAGAATAGCACTGGCAAGCTCCGGCGCAACAGACACAAACGCCGAAGCAATGACAACAACACCGATGACGCAACAGTCAACGCCGATTCACTGGCTCCAAGTTCGGCCAGCAGAAGAAGCCCTATAAAAGAAACAATGAAGGACCTTCAAGTCTGGACCGCATACTCGACCGTCCGTGCTAGATACACGGCACCCCAGACAAGCAAGCCAATCATACCAACAGAGATTGTTGGGTTTTCAAGCAGGCTGGCAAGTTAAATGCCGAAAACAAAGAAAAGGGATCACAAAGTGAGGACGAGGACGAAGAGCCCCGGCAGCCGAACACTGGGGGGCAGAAGAAATTTCCCCCTCAAGTCAAAACGGTAAACATGATATACGCTACACACATCCCCAAAAGGGAGCGTAAGCGTGCACTCAGGGACGTCTACACAGTAGAGCTAGTCGCCCCCAAATTCAATCCATGGTCGTCATTTCCGATCACCTTTGATCGTCGAGACCACCCAACCAGTATCCGTCATGGCGATTCAGCCGCATTGGTCCTCGACCCAATCATCGACGGATTTCACCTAACACGAGTCCTAATGGACGGTGATTGCAGCCTCAACCTGCTCTATCAAGACACAGTTCGGAAGATGGGCATTGACCCCTCACGAACCAAACCAACAAAGACGACCTTAAAAGGAGTCATACCTAGTGTTGAGGCCCGCTGTACGAGCTCAATCACGCTGGAAGTGGTCTTCGGCTCTTCGGACAATTTCCGAAGCGAGGAGTTAATCTTCGACATCGTCCCATTCTGCAGCGGCTACCACGTCGGACGAACAAGGTTTGCTAGATTCAACGCAGTGCCACACTACGCTTATCTCAAGCTCAAGATGACCGGCCGACGCGGCGTCATAACAGACAATGGAAACATGGAACGCTCCCTCCAAACAGAGGAGCACACCGCCGCCCTAGCAGCAGAGGTACAGAGCGGCCTTCTCAAGCAGCACCATAGTGCGGCTGCCGAGCCCGTGGACACCATCAAGAAGTTCCGAACTACACTGCAGCAGGACAGCGAGACTCGTCAAGAGCTCGACTAGCAATTTGGCCTCCGTCCCAGTCCCGATGAAGTAGTGGCATTCGTACCACGCGTACATAATTACGCACTCAAAATTCCATGGACATTGACGGGGGCACGAGCTAACCCGGGACCTGCAGTTCGGCTAGACCGATCCTGGACACACTTTCTCCCTTTCTGTTTCAGGTTCCTTTTCCCGCGAGCCTGATCACCAGCCCCTTCGAAGGATCGGCATACAAAGGGGGCATGCAACATAGGTGTGCAGGGAAACCCCCATACGTTCTTGTTGACGGTATTTTTAATTATTTCCCAGGACCCGCACGCTGCTCCCTCTTGATCCCGACATGTTAAATAGTTCGGGTGCTTATTGCACTATTTGTATAAGATACGCCTTGACGTATCCATTCAACTATAATAAAAATGATGTGTGGCCCAGTTTTTTCTCGCTCTTGCCCCTTATTCCATTTCATTCCGATCTGCTTATCAGCTACATCGGTACTCTTTTTGTATGTTTCATATTCGCCAGGGGCTGCTTATCACCCCGCAATACGCCAGTAAAGACCGAACACTTCTTATATAAGTTCGGCACCCTGAATTTAGCATTATATGCATTGGCTCCGAATCATGTCATTGGTCAATAGTTGGGTTGCCCGGCTCCTGTGCTTGCTATCCTACGTTCCGCCCTATCGGCTAGGGTAGTAAAGGGAGAACTACTGCGATTGTGCCCTGGCCTTGACCGGATGAGCACCTCGAGAGAAAGCCGAAAACTGACTATCATGATCTGGCGAGAGCGATTAGCTGTTCGAGGTTACAAAATCTCTGGAGATTTTTTCAGCGTCACGCAAGGATCGGCAATTCGATCAGACGCCGACAAGACCAGCACTGGGCGAGGTTGCGCCTGCTTAATTATAAAACTCCTATGGCTAAGTGAGGGTGTTTAAGCCCTATAGTCTGATTGCCTTGTTCATTGCGCTAAACAACTCCTTCAAGGACCATATAATTGGATCAAGATTGTTTAGATCCCATCCCGAACACCTCCGTACTAATTACGTGAGGGCAAAAGTCGACGACTGGCCAACCCTCAGATTGCATATAACACGGCCGCACAGGAGGAAACAATTTAAAGCATAACGAAATTACATTACAAAACAAAGCTTTGTCTTTATAATACAAGGCATAGGACAACACGGATGTATTCATTCGAAAATAACGTCCTGCGAACATTGAGCTGCCGACTTTCGAGACCCTTCTATGATATATGCAAAATATTTATCGGGTGTGCGGCGCTCCTTGCCCTTCGGCGGCCCACTGGCCACTTCAACAGCGTTCATCTTCGCCCACCACATCTTGCAGCGAGCGAAGGCCATACGGGTGCCTTCAATACATGCAGAGCGCTTGACAATGTCCAGCCACGGACAGGCTTCCACTAGCCACCTCACAAGTCCGAGGTAGCTGCCAGGTATAGCTTCGGTTGGCCATAACCAGATTGTCAAATCCTTCATGGCTAGTTCGGCCACCCTGTGCAGCTCCACCAGCTGCTTCAGCTGATCGGTGAAGGACACAGGATGCTCTAGCATCGCATACTGCGACCAGAATAGCTTCTCCGTAGAACCTCCTCCTTCGGCTCGTTAGAACGCTGCAGCGTCCAATACGCCGCGTGGTAGATCCGCAAAAGATAATGGGGAACTCCGAACCCGGGTTAGTAAAAGGTATTGCCTCTCCGCATACTTGCTTTGCATCTTAAAAGCCTTACCCGCCGTGATCTTCCTGGCCTCCTGGATCTCCTGGATTACGGCCTGGGCCTCATTCCACGAGGTTTCCGTGCCCCGACGAGCCATGGTGAATTCGGCCTCCTGAGCCGACGCATCATTCTCCAAGGTCTCACATTTTTTCACTGCATCTTTGAGCTCCTGCTAGATTTCCTTGACACGGGCCTCGAGCTTCTTACGGGCGGCTTGCTGTTGGATAGCCTTCTCCTCGGCCTCGCCCAGGGCCTTCCTCAGGGCCTCGACCTCGGTCGCGGCTCCTGCATATATTTCAACATTACAGTCAATACACAGCGTCTTCGCTTTCCAAACACACAACAAGAAGTTACTTACCTTGCTTCTCCTGCAGCCGCACTCTAACCTCGCCGAGCTTGTTCTCGGTCCACTCCAGCCTCTGCTTCAGTTCAGAGAGTTCGGCAGCATGTGAGGTCACGGCCAGCAGCGACGCCTGCTCATGCACACATATCACGTTAGTCTCCTACACTAGAGGATTGATCCTCTGTCTGGTTCCTCTTACTGAGCACCGGATAGTGTCTCAGGGGCTACTGACTATAGGTTTTTTTCTGTGTCACTTACCTCGAAACCTATCAACAGGTTGCTGTAGGCTTCGTTCAGTCCACTTTTGGCAGACTGAACCTTCTCGATCACCGTGCTCGTAAGAACATGGTGCTCGTCCATAACGGAGGCGCCTCATAGCGCCTCCATCAGGTTATCTGGCGCCCCTAGATGGACAGGGACCATCGGCAGAAACGGTGCACCCCCCTCCTTCAAAGGGGGCTACCCACCCGACTCCGGAGCCATATGGGTCTCCGGAATCATATTCGGCCGAGGGACCAGCTGGATGCGGCCCTCTTCGCCAGTCTCCATGGGGATCGTCTCCTCCATGTGTCCGGCAGTGGAGGCTTCGCCTCGTGGCGCCTCCCCGACAGCGTCCTGGGTTCCTCCCCGGCTCGGATCGGCCTTCCGGGACAGCGCCTCGGTGTCGTCCCCGGCCCCGGGGAGTAAGAAGGCGGTGGCAACTGGCTCGCCATCTCCGACGGAGCCAACGAACTTCCAGACGAGGATCGCTGGATTAGGTCGCGGGCCGGACTGTAATAGTACAGCTAACTACATTAAGATAATGGAGAGAAAGGGCTGGATGTGCACATAAATAAACCCTGTCACTTACGATGCGGCCTAGGTTTTTGTACGGGGGCGCCATTCCGGACTACTATCCACGTCCCATGCGGTGTTGGCCGCCGGAACGCCCTTCCCCTTTTTGGGCGCCACCGCCTCCAGATGCACCGGAGTCGCCTTCTTCTTCTTCCTCTCCTCAGGGGGAAGAATGTTTTCCTCCTCCTCCTCCTCCTCTTCCCCGTCATTGTCCTCAGGGATAGAGGAATGAGTTTCGTCGTCTTCGGACACGGCCCTTACGACGGAGGCCGCTCTAGGCCCCCTTTGCCTTCTTCTTGGCCTTCTTCTCCGGCGCCTTATATGGCGCCGGCACCAGCATCTTAGCCAGACACGAGATGACTGGTTCTTCAGGCAGCAGAGCCGGACACTGGATCCGCTTCGCCCTCTCCATCAAGTCATGAAAGAGCAATAACGAAGGCTCAGATATCATCCTCAAAACAATTAGGATGAGGATACGGTCGAAATAACATACCTTGCTGGCGGGGTGTGTACAATCGTGACCACGGTCTGAATCCGTGGCCGGTGGTTTCTCATTGCCCTTGAAGAGCAATTTCCATGCACCTTTGTGCGTAGTCTCGAAGAGCCTCACCGGGGTCTGGTGCTTCTTCGGATTGAACTCCCACGGAAGGCGGCTTCGGCGCTGGGACGGAAGGATCCGACGAACTAACATCACCTGGATCACATCAACGATCTTGACGCTCTTGGTTACCATGCTCTGAACACGCGTCTGCAGCGCTATCAGCTCGTCAGGGGAACACCAGTCCGGTCTCTTCTCGACCCAAGAGGTGAGTCAAATAGGAGCACCGGAGCGGAATTCGGCAGCTGCAGCCCAGGTGGTGCCGCGTGGTTCTGTGATGTAGAACCACTGCTTCTGCCACTCCTTTACCGTGTCCACAAAGGTGCCTTTGGGCCAGGAGACGTTGGGCAATTTGCTCACCATTTCCCCTCCGCACTCCGCGTGCTGGCCATCCACCACCTCCGGCTTCACGTTGAAGACTTTGAGCCACAGCCCAAAGTGGGGTTGGATGCGGAGGAAGGCCTCGCACATGACGATAAACGCCGAGATGTTGAGGAAGGAATTCGGGGACAGATCATGGAAATCTACCCCGTAGTAATACATTAGCCCGCAGACGAAAGGGTGGAGTGGAAACCCGAGCCCGCGGAAGAAATGTGGGAGGAATACTACCCTCTCGTCGGGCTCCGGCGTGGGGACGATTTGTCCCTCGGCCGGCAAGCGGTGGGCAGTTCCCTTCGCCAAATATCCGGCCGCCCGGAGCTCCGTAATGTCCTCCTCTTTGACGGAGGAGACCATCCACTTGCCCTGACCACCGGACCCGGACATGGTTGCTTGAGTGGAAAGAAGATGAAAACTTGGGCGCTGGAGCTCGAGATCCGGAAGGCGGACATGGAGACAAAGCGTGAGAAGAGGAAGAGGGGGTCCTTATCCTCTTATAAAGGCAGCAAACATTAAACGCCTACTCGCTCGCCGTAAGATTCGCCTATTCCCAAAGGTTGTGCAAACGGCACGGTTGGGTTACCCATGCCCGCATTGATGAGAATCCCGCAATAAGGGGACACTATCTCTGCTTCGACAAGACGTGCCAATAGCAACCGTGTCTTGAAACATGGGACAAATGGTTCGAAATTGTGACCGAACGAACGTCCTGTCACATTGTAGAAAACTGTCAGCGGATGGAACTCGTGTAATATATATATTCTCTCTGCAGTTGTGTATGGTGTGTAACAGGTCCGGATGTAATCATCACGTCCGAAGACTATCTTGGAGTTAGGAAGGAGGGGAACCCACCTTGCAATGCCGATGACAATCTGCACGCCGGACTCCTCGTCATTGAAGCCAGGTTAGAGGCTCTTGAGGGAGTCTGGACTAAAAGGGTCCTCGGGCGTCCGGCCTGTTATCTTTTGGGCCGGACTGATGGGCTATGAAGAAATAAAGGCTGAAGACTATAACCGTGTCCGGATTGGACTCTACTTGGCGTGGAAGGCAAGCTAGGCGACCGATTATGAAGATTTCTCCTATGTAACCGACCCCATGTAACCCTAGATCTCTCCGGTGTCTATATAAACCGGAGGGCATAGTCCGGATAGGACAGATTCATTACCATATACTCATAGGCTAGACTTCTAGGGTTTAGCCATTACGATCTCTTGGTAGATCAACTCTTGTAACAGTCATATTCATCAAGATCAATCAAGCAGGAAGTAGGGTATTACCTCCATAGAGAGGGCCCGAACCTGGGTAAACATTGTGTCCCCCGTCTCCTGTTACCATCGATCCTAGACGCACAATTCGGGACCCCCTACCCCAGATCCGCTAGTTTTGACACCGAGAGCGCCTATGATAGGTCGACACGTGGCACGGCCCAACAGTGGCCCTTTCCGGAGAAAAAGGCCGGCCCAGTAAAAAATAGCAGGCCGGCCCATATAAGGCCTACTTGTGTCAGGTCCATTTAAGCCCATGGCCCATACGAGATGTGCCAATTCGGCCCGTCAATGGCCCGTTAAAGATTTGACACCATTGCAGCCCATCGTCAGTTCGAGCCCGTTAACAGCCCGCTATATATTTGGGCTCAATATCGGCCGATAAGATTTTGGCCTGTTAACGGCCCATTCAGTGGATGATCCAATTTTCACAATGTACATCTTTCGGCCTTTTAGCGACCCATTTAAATATTGGGCTAATTTCCGGCCCGGTGTGTCTTTCAGCCTGTAGACGGCCCATAAATCAGTTGGGCCATTTGTAGTCGGACCTGAGTTTCGGCCTTTTAGCGACCCATTTAAGTGTTGGGACAATTTCCAGCCCGGTGTGTCTTTCAGCCTGGTGACGACCCATGTATCTGTTGGGCCATTTGTAGTCGGACTTGAGTTTTGGCCTTTTAGCGACCCATTTAATTGTTGGGCCAATTCCCGGCCCTGTGTGCCTTTCAGCCTGTTAACGGACCATAAATGAGTTGGGCCATTTGTAGTCGGACCTGAGTTTTGGCCTTTTAATGGCCCATGCCCTTCATGGTCCAATACCAGCCCGGTTTCTCTTCGCCTGCTAAAGGCCCACAACACAGTTGGGCCATTTACAATACGACCTGACTTTCGGCCTCTTAGCGGCCCATGCTCTTCATGGTCCAGTACAAGCCCGTTATCTCTTTCGGCCTGCTAAAGGCCCACGGTATTGTTGGGCCATATGTAGCCCGAACTTAGTAACGGCCTGTTAGCGGCCCCTTGAAATCAATTGGGCCCACCTGTTGCCCGCTTCGATGTCAGCCTGTTTACGACCCGGGAGTTAAGAGGGCCGACCATTAACTTTAGGCCTTGTAACAACCCATTAACTTAATGGGCCCACTAAAGTTCGTACATGTCTTTAGGCCAAATTAGATAATTTGAGACCATTACGACGAGCAATTATGCACAGGACCAAAACCGATCAAGCAAAGGTACGACATACAGGGAAAAATGTTGCACATCGAGTATATATTACAGGAAATTACATCCACTGGGCAATCAAAGATTGATGCCAGTGCAAATAAATGAACAGAACCTAACGATCTACAACGTCACAATCTGCAAACTCAGCACGGATGACGCCCATAAGCATGTGGGCAAGTTCTTGTCGCTTTGCTACACTGTCTTTGAAAACATTGATCAGTTTTTGTGTCGCACGACTCTGCACCTCTGATTCCTCCACCATTTCCATCATTCCTTCAGCCATTAATTGGTTCACAAACATACATCTTTTCCGTTGCATTCGAGACAGAGGATACTGTACAGATTCAGATGGAGATTTTGGCAGGCTTGTATTATTGATAGTGGAGAGTGTCTCGACCGTGCATCATAACATAAATTAGGAGGGAACCAAATAGATTAATCATGAGTTATTGGCATATTACCTGGCCTAGATTTATTGGAAAGAAACAATGGGGTTACCTTGCTGTTTTCGAGTTTGTCTTCTTATCTTCAAAGACCGCACCAAATTAAGACACTAGCATTACTATCATTGGCCAAGTCAGATGATAGGAAAGCAACATTGGCACAACGAACGTTTGGGCAACTAGCCAACACCAAATTAACACAATATGGCACAGCTATCATCAACCAGGTAAGGTAATACAAAAGCAACATTGACATAATGAATGAATGGGCAACCAGAGCAGCACTACAATTCAGTAATGTGCATGATATGAGATAGTACACTCATGCAGCTCAGTATGCAAAACTACCAGGCAGTTTTCTTTACAAAAATCAACATTGGCGCCTTTAACATTTTGCTGCAACTAATTTTAGATCAGACAAAGGTTGGATTCACACCGATTAACAAAATACAGCTGATGTAAAAATATAGTGATATACAACACGTACTTACATCAGCATTGGAGCACAGAGAATTCCCGCAAGATGTTTTCCTCGAATACAATCCCAATGAAGGAAATCTTCTATCATTTAACCTTATTTTCTAAAAGAGAGATGGGTAAGAAACATGTACAAAATATGATCATAATGATATAAAATTTCATGATGCAAGGATACGCACACGCTTCTTAGAATGGAGTTGACATTCTTTTGCTGGACTGGAGCGGACTAGTTCTTTGGCCACTGGAATCTTCTTATTATCAGCGGGAGTTGGGTTTCTCTGTGCTTGAGTAGTATCTATGAAAAATGGAGTTGGTTTATTATCTCCTGGCGTTTGGATCTTTTGCAAAGACCTGGTTTGTAACCCTTCAGATTCTAACATAACCGTCTTCCCCTTGCATGCCTTATATAGAAGAATGGTGCTTCAATTATAAAACATGCTACATGCCAGATATGGAATAGGTAATCAAGAATAGAAAGGCATGACATATTGACATGTATTCCCTCCATCCGGAAATAAATGGATGGGTCTAGGCGTATTTCAGTTCTAGATACATCCAGTTTTATCCATTTCTGCGACATGTAATCCGGACGGAGGGAGTATGATGTAAGAGCTAGCGATACGACAGGACAACACAGTAAAAAAACGCTGAAACCCCACTGCAGAACCAAAGTAATCAAACCCACTGATATGAGATAGTACACTCATGCAGCTCAGGATGCAAAACTACTGTGCAGTTTTCCTTACAAAAATCAACATTGTGTCCTTTAATCATACATTTTGCTACAACTAAATTTAGATCGAGATAAAGGTTGGATTCACGCTGATTAACAAAATACATGCTGATGTAAAAATATAGTGATATACAACAGGTACTTACATCTGCATTGGAGTACACAGAATTCCTGCAAGAATCTTTCCTCATAGACGATACCAGTGTAGAAATTCTTCCATCTGTTAAGCTTATTTTCTAAAAGAGAGATGGGTAAGAAACATGTAGAAAATATGATCAGCATGCTATAAAATTTCATGATGCAAGGATACGCACACGCTTCTTAGAATGGAGTTGACATATTTTTGCTGGATTGGAGCGGACTAGTTCTTTGGCCACTGGAATCTGCTTATTATCAGTAGGAGTTGGGTTTCTCTATCTTTGGAGCGGTATCTATAAAACTGGAGTTGGTTTATTATGTCACGGCATTTGGATCTTTTGCAAAGACCTGGTTTGTAACCCTTGATTCTAACATAGTCGTCTTCCCCTTGCATGCCTTGTATAGAAGAATGGTGCTTCAGCTTATAAAACATGCTACAAGCAGAGAGATGGAATAGGTCTTGAACAATAGAAAGGCATGACATATTGACATGTATTCCTCCATCCGGAAAAAAATGGATGGGTCTAGGCGTATTTCAGTTCGGATACATCCTTTTTATCCATTTCGCAACATGTAATCCAGACGGAGGGAGTATGGTGTAAGAGCTAGGGATACGACAGGACAACACAAGAAAAAACACTAGTTGAATGTAAAATTGTATGCTAGCGGAATACGTCTGAGAAAAAACTAAGGCAGCATACACGTGTATGATTGGGAAACTAAGATGGCATTGCAACAGAGCACTAGAACAACACTTCAATGTAAAAAACATGGTATGGTAGATGATGAAGTAATGCGTCTTGATGAATAACAATGCATAATATATTTAGAAGCATGATGTCCAAATTAAGCGGATGGCATTGCGATAGAGTAGAATGACAAGATTTGATTTGAAAACATGTTATCATGAATGGAATAGGTACTGAAACAGGAAGGCATGACAAATTTACATGCATGATCGACATGCTAAGGACATGGCATTACCAGCAGTAGATACACTCCAGGACATTATATGCATGTTGTACCCATATCACGGGCCAAGTTAGAGCAAGGACCTTGTGGGGTGAAGAGGATTCAACATCTTTCTGCAAGTCTTCTGAAGAACTGCCTTTACATGTTCCACCATATTGGGTATCATTGACATCAATTTTATTGGCCTTTACATTGCTCCGTGAGGTTCTTGTGGATATATCAGTGTGTGTAATTATATCTGACATGCATGGAAGACAACTAGTAGTTAGATTTATGTAATGAGTGCCTGTAGGAGACGACATAAATAGTAGGACTGGGGTTAACTAACAGCAATAGGTCTCAAAAACTAAAGAGAGAACATAGATGAAAGCTACAGAATATGTATCGTTTGTACTCGAGATTAACTAGATGGCACACAAAAGTATTAAAGAACAACATAGGTAATACTAGAAGTGGTATAATACTATAATCACCAGCCTGTGGGATAGCATCGGTTGATGGATGATAACTATGGAACAACGTTACCTAAAGAACAAGTATCTTAGCTGAACTATGGAACAGCGTTAACTCCTGAACAAGACCCGTAAGAGATCAGCATGAATATACAATGAAATGTGATAATCTATTTTCCATGCTTAGATGAATAACATAGCCATAAATGTTGCACACAAGTAAGATGAGGGTACAACCTATCTGGCCGCCATCCATAGGAGTGAGCATCATGTGTTGACTTGTCGATGGCCCTGCAGTTGTTGTGGTTGTCCGTGTCGGGAACTCGCATTTGATGCAGGGAACTGTTGAGTGGGGACTATAGCTCCCTTCTGGTGTATGCTTCCCTTGTTGGAGCAGTTGCGGTGAGTCGGAAGACGGTGTGGCTGAAGATGCAGATAATGCATAATGTTAAGAATGACACATCTCTTTAATCTGAAGAAATACACTAAGAGATCAACAACAAGGTATGAGAGTGGTCACACGTCTGTTGACTGAGACTAAATTGGGGTCACGCAATTTTATTTTATTTTGGTACTGTCCGATCTACGCGGGTGGCTTGATGGCCGTCTTGTACCTCCCGGCTGACACTGTTAGGAATCTTCCTCGAAGAGCCAGCGACCAACGGCAGAGCAGCTTGCCTCCGTCGTCCGTGGCCCCAAAACCCCGCTCCCCGCCCCACCGCATTGTCGTGGTTGCGCCGCCCCCGGGCCAATCCACAAAGACTTCCCGTCATCCAGATCCGGCGATGGCAGTACCTTGAACCCACGTGCTACGTCTTGAGCTTGCGTTGGTTTTCCCCGAAGAGGAGAGGATGATGCAGCACAGTAGCGTAAGTATTTCCCTCAGTTTTTGAGAACCAAGGTATCAATCCAGTAGGAGGCCACGCACAAGTCCCTCGTACCTGCACAAAACGATAGCTACTCGCAACCAACGCGATTAGGGGTTGTCAATCCCTTCACGGTCACTTATGAGAGTGAGATCTGATAGAGATAATATTTTTGGTATTTTTGGTATAAAGATGCAAAGCGAAAAGTAAAAAGCAAAGTAAAAACAAAGCAAGTATAAAAGTGATGGAGATTGATATGATGAGAATAGACCCGGGGGGCATAGGTTTCACTAGTGGCTTCTCTCAAGAGCATAAATATTCTACGATGGGTGAACAAATTACTGTTGAGCAATTGGCAGAATTGAGCATGGTTATGAGGTTATCTAGGTATGATCATGTATATAGGCATCACGTCCGTGACAAGTAGATCGAAATGATTCTGCATCTACTACTATTACTCCACTCATCGACCGCTATCCAGCATGCATCTAGAGTATTAAGTTAAAAACAGAGTAACACCTTAAGCAAGATGACATGATTTAGAGGAATAAATTCGTGCAATATGATAAATACCCCATCTTGTTATCCTCGATGGCAACAATACAATACGTGCCTTGCAACCCTTTACATCCTTTGGGTAAGGACATCGCAAGATTGAACCCAAAGCCATGCACTTCTCCCATTGCAAGAACTACCAATCTAGTTGGCCAAACCAAACGGATAATTCGAAGAGACTTGCAAAGATAACTCAATCATACATAAAAGAATTTAGAGAAGATTCAAATATTATTCATAGGTAAGCTGGATCATAAACCCACAATTCATTGATCTCAACAAAAACACCGCAAAAAGAAGATTACATCGAATAGATCTCCATGAGAGAGGGGGAGAACATTGTATTGAGATCCAAAAAGAGAGAAGAAGCCATCTAGCTACTAGCTATGGACCCGAAGGTCTGAAGTAAACTACTCACACTTCATCGGAGGGGCTATGGTGTTGATGTAGAAGCCCTCCATGGTGGATTCCCCCTCTGGCGGAGCTCCGAAACAGGCCCCAAGATGGGATCCCGTGGATACAGGAAGTTGCGGCGGTGGAATTAGGTTTTTGGCTCCTATTCTGATCGTTTGGGGGTACGTAGGTATATATAGGAGGAAGGAGTACGTCGGTGGAGCTTCGAGGGGCCCACGAGGCAGGGGGCGCGCCCTAGGGGGGGGGGCGCCCTCCACCCTCGTGACCGCCTCGTGGCTTTCTTGACGGAGGGTCCAAGTCTCCTGGGTCTTATCGATGAGAAAATCACGTTCCGAAGGTTTCATTCCGTTTGGACTCCGTTTGATATTCTGCTTTCTTGAAACACCGAAAAAGGCAAAAACAAAGCAATTCGGCTGGGCCTCCGGTTAATAGGTTAGTCCCAAAACTAATATAAAATTGGAAAATAAAGCCCATTATAGTCCAAAACAATAGATAAAGTAGCATGGAGCAATAAAAATTTATAGATACGTTGGAGGCGTGTCGGGGAATCTAAGCTTAATTCCTGCTCGTCCTCGAGTAGGTAAATCATAAAAAAGAGAATTTTTGATGCGGAGAGATACTTTGGCATAATTTCAATGTAAATCTTCTTAATCATGGTATGAATATTGATGTAGGGCGGAACCCTAGTCGGAGATCTTTCACGTTTGGAGGGGATCCTACGGTGAGAACACGACGAACTAGCGGAAGAACACAAGGAAAAACACACAAGAGATACACTAAACCGACAAGTCTCGATCACACAAGGGCTAGATCACCGAACACATAAGGTAGCACAAGATTCAAAATCAACAAAGGAAAGATACACGAGTAGCCGTTCTTTTCCGTGAGGAGGTCTTGATGGGGTCCACCCTAGAAGAGGGTCTTGAATCCGCTTGGGGGATCTTCTCCGAAGAGGTCCTGGGCTCCGAGGAGAAGTAACCAAGTGGATGAGCAAGGCTCTCACACAAACATGAGCTAAACCAATCTAACCCTAACTAGGAGGAGGAGGAGGTCAATTTATAGTCTTAGTTCAAATGGGGGCGAAGTGAACGGGTACAAGGGCTCCAGCCTGCGGTCGCGGTCACACAGGTGTCGGACCTCCGGAAGGCGTCGGACGTCCGGGGCTTCGGGATGGTCCGGAGGCCGTCGGACGTCCGTAAATCCGGCTCGGGTGCTGGTCGGTCAGTCATCCGGAGACTTCGGTCTTCCGTAGATTTGGCTCTGATCGGTGTGCGTCGGTCGTCCGGAGAGAGCCGGTCGTTCGGGGCTTCGGGAAGGCCCAGACGTCCGTGGATCGTCGGACGTCCGTAGATTCGGTTCGGGCGTGCATCGGTCGGACGTCCGGAGGCTTCGATCGTCCGTGAGTTTCCATTCGGGTGCCCAGATGCCGGACATCCGGAGGGTGTCGGTCGTCCGTGGCTTGGGAGTCGTCGGACGTCCGGACTTGGTCGGACCTCCGATGCCTGTAGCTTCAGCAGCTTTTCTTCTTCTTCAACATGCTTGGGGTCCTCGTCGTCTTGGCTCTTGCAAGTAGTTGTTACTTGGCTCATCTCCATGTACCTGATTACACATAGAGTTTCCGAATGAGGTAGTAGCCATGTCTCGTGAGTAGGAAGAGGGAGTTCAGAGAGAAGCGAGTTCACGTTATCTTCGATAGCCTTAGCTCGGGCTCGAGTCATGGGTCCACGTGGTGTTGAGGAAGATGTAGGTGCGTCCATGGGGATGAGTGAGGGATGCTCCGCATAATCTCCCCCCCCCCCCTTGAGAGAGATCCGACCTCGGATCAAAAGCTTCATCTCCATGGTATGGTGCGAGGTCCTTGATGTTGAAGATGTCGCTCACATTGTACTTGTCTCGAGGTAGGTCGATCTTGTAGGCGTTGTCATTGTAGCGTGGACTTGCGTTCTTTTGGGAAGCAGTCCTTGCGAAGGTGTAGCCACACTAGATCACCAATGTTGAAGACCCTGGGTTGCTTGTTGACGTCGAGCTTGGTCGCTAGTCGTTGTACTTGGCGCTCGATGGTTTGTCTTGTATCCTCATGCATCTTCTTGATGTAGCTTGCCCGTGCACTCGCATCCATGTTGGTGCGCTCTTGTAGAGGAAGAGGTAGAATGTCCAATGGGGACAACGGGTTGAAGCCGTGAGACGACCTCGAAGGGGACTTGCCGGTAGTCGAATGTCTTGCACAGTTGTAGGCGCATTTCGGCGATGGGTAGACATGCTTCCCACTCCTTGATGTTCTTCTTGATCAAGACACGAAGTAGAGTGGATAGTGTGCGGTTCGTCACCTCCGTTTGGCCGTCGGTTTGAGGATGGTATGCGGATGAGAAGAAGAGCTTGATTCCGAGCTTGGCGCATAGGGTCTTCCAAAAGTAACTCAAGAACTTGACGTCACGATCGGAGACGATTGTCTTTGGTACTCCATGGAGTCGCAAGATTTCCCTACAAAAGAGATTTGCAATGTGTGAAGCATCGTCTATCTTGTTGCAAGGAATGAAATGTGCCATCTTAGAAAATCTATCCACAACAACAAACACGGAATCCTTTCCATTTTGAGTTCGAGGCAAACCAAGTACAAAATCCATGCTAATGTCTTCCCAAGGTTGATAAGGAATAGGAAGATGCATGTAAAGACCATGAGATTGAGCTTTAGACTTAGCTTTGCGACATGTAGAGCATCGGTTGGTGAAGCGTGAGACGTCGCGGAACATCTTGGGCCAAAAGTAGTTCTTGGAGAGCGTGGCGAATGTTTTGTCGCGTCCAAAGTGTCCCATGAGTCCGCCTCCATGAGCCTCTTGCAAAAGGAGCAAACGAAGAGAAGACTCGGGAATGCATAGTTTGTTAGCTCTCATAAGATAAGCATCCTTGATGTAATATTGTTCCCAAGAAGTATGCGTCAAACACTTAGCATAAGGAATAGCAAAAGATGGGTCGTTAGCATACAATTCTTTTATGTGCTCAAAGCCAATAACATTCAACTCAAGTTTAGTGATAAGCGTGCATATGCGTGAAAGTGCATCGGCAACTACATTTTCTTTACCCTTAATGTACTTGATCACATAAGGAAAAGATTCAATAAACTCACTCCATTTGGCATGACGCTTGTTCAACTTAGTTTGACCTTTTAGGTACTTAAGCGTTTCATGATCTGTATGGATCACAAACTCATGCGGTCTAAGGTAATGTTCCCAAACATGTAGCACACGCACTAAAGCATACAATTCCTTGTCATAGATGGGATAGTTAAGTTGAGCACCGGATAGTTTTTCACTAAAATATGCAATGGCTCGTTTTTCTTGCATCAAAACTCCGCCAATTCCGGTACCACTTGCATCACAATGGACCTCAAAAGTTTTTTCAAAATTAGGCAAAGCAAGAATCGGAGCCTAAGTAAGCAAAGACTTGAGCTCATCAAAAGCGGTGGATTGCAAAGTTCCCCAAACAAAAGGAGTATTCTTCTTACTCAAAGCATGCAAAGGAGCGGCAATTGTGCTAAAATCTTTCACAAAGCAACGATAAAAACCCGCAAGACCAAGAAAGCTACGCACTTGTTGCAAATTGGTGGGTTGGGGCCAAGTTTTAATTGCTTCAATTTTAGATTCATCAACATGGACACCCTTTGAGGATACTACAAAACCAAAGAAAACCACTTTGTCAACACCAAATGTGCATTTTTTCATGTTTGCATAAAGACTTTCCTTCATGAAGGGTTTGCAAAACAGCCCTAACATGATCAAGATGTTCTTTCATGGTTTTGCTAAACACAAGAATATCGTCAAGTAAACCACAACAAAGACTCCAATGTAAGGGCGAAGCACATGATGCATAAGACGCGAAAGTACCGGAGCCTCCGATAGACCCATAGGCATCACTAACCACTCATATAAACCAAATTTGGTTTTGAAAGCAGTTTTCCATTCATCACCCTCTTGTATGCGGATTTGATAATAGCCACTTTTAAGATCAATTTTTGAGAAAATTGGCTCCACTAAGTTCATCAAGCATATCATCTAAGCGAGGAATGGGATGCCTATAGCGAACGGTAATAGCATTTATAGGTCTACAATCGGAACACAAGCGGAAACTTCCATCGGGTTTAGGCACAAGTATAACGGGAACGGCACACGGGCTTAGGCTTTCACGTACATGACCTTTATCGATGAGTTGTTGTACTTGCTGTTGAATCTCCTTGGTTTCTTCGGGATTGACTCGGTATGGAGCTTTGTTTGGGAGAGGTGCTCCGGGGATGAGGTCGATTCGATGCTCAATGCCTCGAAGAGGAGGTAGACCCGGAGGTAGCTCATCGGGGAAAACATCTTGGAATTCCTGCAGAAGAGATTGAAACACTAATGGTAGCTCATGAGAGGTGTTAGTTGTTGGCTCTCCATCCTTGCACACAAGGACAAAGTGCATCACACTAGATGGGTTCTCACACACTTCTCTCATCTCACTTTTGGTGGCAAATAGGATGAGGTTTTTCTCTCTAGGTGAAGAGGCGCTCAGGTTTGGCTTGTGGCTCGCACTCACTTTTTGGTGGATCAGTTTCTCACTCTTGTCTCTATGATGGGTGGCTTGCTTGTCGGCTATCACTTGACTAGGAGATAAAGGTCGTAGCACATATTCCTTCCCTTTCATCTTGAAGCTATAGTGATTGGTGCGCCCGTTGTGGAAGACACCACGGTCGAATTGCCATGGTCGACCAAGAAGGAGGTGGCAAACCGTCATTGGGACCACATCACATTCCAAAGCGTCCTCATATGCACCAATTTTGAAGGAGACTTGGACCGTATGCTCAACTCGTATAGTGCCGGAGTCACTTAGCCATTGAACCTTGTAGGGATTCGGTGCTTCCTCTTGACCAATTGAAGCTTGGAGCATAGTTCTTCACTTGCCAAGTTGCGACAACTTCCTCCATCGATGATGACCTTGACGGACCTTCCGTTGATGCCGGCCTTTGTGTGGAAGATGTGGCATCTTTGGTCGTCTTCTTGTTGATGTTGAAGAGTCAAGACCTTGGAGACAACGAGAGCGAGGCTCAAATCCTCATCACAAAAGACTTGATCATCTTCATCTTCATTCACTCGCCGGTGCATGGCCACTTGCTCAAGGGCTTCCATCTCCACATCACTCATTGAGTCATAGGTGCCATCGTCGTTGAGGATCATGGTGTAACGCCCTCGATGCGGCTATATCTCCCACGTGTCGAGGCACGACTTAGAGGCATAACCGCATTGAAAGCAATGTCGCAAGTGAGGTAATCTTCACACAACCCATGTAATACCTAAGGGAAAGAGATACATAGTTGGCTTACAAATGCCACTTCACACAATACATAAATAAACATCCATCATTGAGTACACTCAAGGTCCGACTACGGAACCAAAATAAAGAAGATACCCCAAATGCTACACAGATCCCCGATCGTCCCCAACTGGGCACCACTACTGATCATCGTGAAAAGACACATAGTAACGACCACGTTCCTCGTCGAACTCCCACTTGAGCTCGGTTGAGTCACCTGACCGCATCGTCGGCACACTGCAACTGTTTTGGAAGTATCTGTGAGTCACGGGACTCAGCAATCTCACACCCGCGAGATCAAGACTATTTAAGCTTATAGGAAGGACAGAGTAGTATAGTGGAGCTGCAGCAAGCGACTAGCATATATGGTGGCTACTACGCAAAAGAGAGCGAGAAGAGGAGCAAAGCACGGTCGTGAAGCTAGTAGCGATCAAGAAGTGATCCTGAACTACTTACGTCAGACAAAACTCCAACACCGTTTACACTTCCAGGACTCCGCCGAGAAGAGACCATCACGGTTACACACGCCATTGATGTGTATTTTATCCGAGGTCAACTTCGGGTTTTCTACAACCGACATTAACAAATTCCCATCTGCCTCATAACCGCGGGCACGGCTTTCAAAGATATTACCCTGCGGGGTGTCCCAACTTAGCCCATTATAAGCTCTCACGGTCAACAAAGGATATTCCTTCTACCGGAAAACCCGATCAATCTCGGAATCCCGGACTACAAGACATTTCGACAAAGAATAAAACAAGACCAAAGAAGCCGCCCGAATGTGCCGACAAATCCCGATAGGAGCTGCACATATCTCGTTCTCGTGGCACACCGGATTGTCCAAACTTCCGATAGGCCATCTCGAGTTGCCCCGATGGCCACCGTGGTGACAGGTTTGGACCCGCACTCAGAGGAGAACTGGCCCGGGGTTAAAATAAAGATGACCCTCGGGCTCGCGAAAACCCGGGGAAAAAAGGCTTAGGCGGCAAATGGTAAAACCAAAGTTGGGCCTTCTGGAGGAGTCTTATTCAAAGCGAACTGTCAAGGGGTCCCATAAATCACCCAACCGTGTAAGGAACGCGAAGTCAAGGAACATAACACCGGTATGACGGAAACTAGGGTGGCAAGAGTGGAACAAAACATCAGGCATAAGGCCGAGCCTTCCACCCTTTACCAAATATATAGAGGTATTAATTATAGCAGATATATATTGTGATCTCCCCAACAAGTAAACATGTTCCAACAAGGAACAACATCTCCATGTTCCAACAAGGAACAAACTTCAGCTTCACCTGCAACTAGCAACGCTATAAGAGGGGCTGAGCAAAGCGGTAACATAGCCAATCAACGGTTTGCTAGGAAAAGGATGGTTAGGGGCTGACATGGAAATATGGGTGGCATTATATAGCAAGTGGTAGGTATCGTAGCATAGGCATGGCAAAAGAGCGAGCAACTAGCATAGCAAAGATAGAAGTGATTTCGAGGGTATGGTCATCTTGCCTGCAATGTTCTCAGAGTTGTCGAAAGCTTGATCCTCGTAAGCGTTCTCAACGGGTTCCTCGTTCACGTACTCGTCTCCGGCTCTACCCAAAGCAACAACACAAACAAAGGAACCACAATAAATCACGGTGCAATGCACAATCAACATGATGCAAAACATGGCATGATCTGCGGAATGTGATATGCAATGCGTATGTGCGCTCCGAAAGGAAAATGATGAACCAGGCATCAACTTGGCAACCCAAGTATGCCACTGGAAAGATGAGATGATTTCGGTTGAAATCGATATAAAGATCACCGGAATCGGATGCAGGGTTTGGAAATGACAAGCAAAACAAGAATGGCACAAATCTGCCATTAACAGCATGATGCCACTTAGCAAGCAACAAGAAATTAAGCTACTGCACCCAAACGTATCAAGAAAGTATATGGAAGTGATCTACACAAGATGCTTGACAAAAGATGAGCACTGAGCTTCGGCTAAATCACATCATAACAGGTTCAAACAAGCATGGCAAAAGTGCACAAAATATCAGGCTGGACATGGCAAAAACAGCATCAGGTTGCAATGTTCAGAGCAAGAAAACTACATGCTACAGGAACTTAAAATAGAAAAACAAGGAATGGAATAAATCTACTCAAAGCATAGAACAAAAGTCCCTTACTGACCATAAGCCAAAAAGGATCAGAAAATATAGTAACACCCATGTCAATATTGAAAGTTTCGTTAACAGATTCAGCAACATGGCATGTCAAAAACTGATAACAAGTAGGCATGTTTACAAGCTCAATGCACTCACTACAGAGCCTTAAATGATAAACTAAGCATACATACATCAAGAAGACATGGCATAGAAAACATAAATGGCAAGAACAATAACATATCATACATGGATCAACCACAACTAACTTGGCAAAATTGAATAACATGTAAACAACCTGCCAGGAAACATTTGATAGCAAAAGTAGAGCTCGATTGACTCAAGCTATGGTACTCCATAATTGCAGACAAGGACATGGATGGATACAGCAAGACATGTTTAACAAAACATCCTTACTGAAGTATCTCAAAATATGCATGGATCTCTCGGTAGCATCAAGTTAATATGGCATCAAAATATCAGCAAAACAGAGCTGGAAACAGCAACATCAGGACACCTACTTTGCATGCTTGTGCTAGTCACCACATAGATCACAAAAATACATGGCATACACCCCTGGAAATATGGCATGGCATATTACAAAACACATGTAGGACTCAAGTTCATAGGGTGCACACATCAATAATGGCAAAAATAACAAAAGTGCAAGTTCTGTTAAGAAACAGAAACTAACATCACGTAGCACTCTTCCAACAGCATTTCGGGCATCAAGATGAGCTCAAATGAAAATGATGCAATGTGATTAAATGATCTACTCTTCGAGGCGAACATTTTGATATATTAAACACGCAAAATGGACGTACAGATGCAAAGATATAGCATGAAGAAAAATACACAAAATATAAACGGAAGGAAAAGACTTAGAAGAAAAAGGAGAGCGAGAGAGGTCAACGGGCTGGATCAGGATCGGGCCGGTCGGATCGGGCTCCGATCCGGGCGACGGCGGCGGTGGGTCGCCGGATCTCGCCCCGGGCGAGGAGGAGGAGGCGGGGCCGGCGAACTCCGGTGGCCGGGGCGGCGGGGAGGCGGCGAGATCCGCGGCAGAGGCGCGGCGGCGGCTGGCGGCGACAGCCGGGCGAGGGCGACGGCGGGCCGGTGGCGGGCGGCGCGCCGCTGGTGGCGGGCGGCGGCGGAGCGGGGCGTTGAGCGCTGGCGGCGACCAAGCCGGGAGGGCCTCATGGCCGGGCGGGGGCGGCCGAGGCGGCGATTTGGGGACCGGCGCCACGTGGCACGCCTTGATTGGCCGCGGCGATGGCGGACGTGTCCGCCCGACCGGACACGTCGCGGCGCGAGGGGGAAATTTGCTAGGTTAGGGGGAATTGATCCGGATTTGGAATGGGGTTTGTATATATAGGCATAGAGGAGCTAGGAGAGTCCAAATGAGGTGTAGTTTTCACCACACGATCGTGATCGAACGACGGAGAGCATGGAAGTGACTTAGATGGGTTATTGGGCTGTTTTGAAGGGGTGTTGGGCTGCAACTTAAAAGAGGCCTTTGCGAGAGTGGTTAACCGTTGGAGTACCAAAGCAGGCTCAAATGACCCGAAACTTGACCGGTGGTCTACGGGTGGTATACCAAGGCCACTAGACAAACCTCGGTCCATTTCGAGAAGGTTTAATACCCGCACGGAAAAAACGTAAAAGGGCCGCCGGGGAGATAGGAGTGCTTGGGATTGCAAAACGGACAACGGGAAAAATGCTCGGAATCATGAGACGAACACGTATGCAAATGCGATGCGCATGATGACATGATGTAAAATGCATGACATGGACAAAATGCAAAATGAAGAAAAAACCCAACCACGGAGGGAATATCATATCACAATGCCGAAAATGGCAAGAGTTGGAGTTACAAATGTGGAAAGTTACTTCCGGGGTGTTACACATGGTGAGCTTGTTGGTCCATTCATAGGACTTGTGGCCTTGTACGCCGCAAGTGAAACACTTGAAAGAGCTTGTCTTGACGGTCTCATCGGTCGGAGTAGATGATGAAGCACGCGGCTTGAAGTTGCTTGTATTAGGAGGAGGACGACTTGAACTTGTCGAAGTTTTCTTGTAACTTGACTTGTCGTCATTGCTTGTAGAAGGTTTGGTTGATGTAGATGTTGGAGGAGTTGTTGAAGATTGGTTGTTGGCGAAGCCGTAGGTCTTGGAAGAGTACTTGGCATACTTGAAGTCATCTTGCACTTGATGTTCCGCCTTTGTAGCTTGATGCACTAGCTCAATGAGGGTGGAGTATGGTTGGAAGTCCGCGATCTTCTTGATGGGATGATTGAGTCCATTCAAGAAATGTGCCATAGTTTGCTCATCATCTTCCTTCACATTGGCTCGAATCATGGCTATCTCCATTTCCTTGTAGTATTCTTCAACACTCTTTGTTCCTTGCTTGAGGAGTTGGAGTTTCTTGGTCATGTTGTAGTAGGTTGGCACAAAACATGCTCTCATGACATCTTTCATTTGAGCCCAAGTGGTGATTGGAGGTTCACCTCTTGCTTGTCGCCTTTCAAGGATTTGTTCCCACCATATGAGCACATAGTCTTGGAACTCAAGTGATGCCATAGCGATCTTCTTCTCTTCCTCATAGTTGTGCAAACGAAAGATTTTGTCGACCTTCAATGCCCATGAGAGGTATTCTTGAGGTCATTGCTTCCATTGAACTTGGGCATGGTGAATTTGAGCTTTCCATATCGTTGCTCTTCATTTTGTTGTTGGCGATGGTGATGATGACGCCCTTGACGTGGATTGCAATCGTCTTCATGTTGCTCTTGGCATGGAGGAAGACCATGATCAACTTGCTCTTGTTGAACTTGAGGTTGAGGTGGAACTTGACGAGCTTGTGGAGGAGCTTGAGGAACTTGACGTACATGAGGTTGGTAGTTCCTCTCTTGGATTTCTTCTCGAAGGGCTTCCTCCTGATTTCGCCATTCACGATTGCGGTTGGCGATGGTTCGACTTGATTCTTGAAGGGCATGTTGCGCCTCAAGAGCTTGCTTTCCCTTTGTTGTCATTGGAGACGTTGCGCCTCGGCGTCTTGTTCTTCTTGGTGTAGACGCGCTCGTTCTTCCTCTTGGTGTCGTAGTCGTTGTCGTTCTGAGCTTGGGCAAAAGCGGCTTGGTTTGATTGAGGACGAGGGACTTGCTCATCGACTTGCTCTTGTGAATGCTTCTCATGTAGCGGATTGCGAGATGCATGACGGTTTTTACGCGCGGCTCGTCGAAGAGTGTTCGAAGTAGGTGTACTTGAGTCGTAGAAGGTGTCGTCGGAGTGTCGACTCGAGCGGCTCCGTCTTGAGGATGAAGAAGTGGAATGATGCCGGTTCCTCATCAAGGTGCGGATCTCATCCATTCTTGCATCATTCTCTTGCTTGTGAGCGTCGAAGTTGTTGTCGAAGTAGTCTCTTATGCGTTGCTCGGAGAGTCGCAAGTCGGTGGCGAGGTTGTCGATGCGGTCGCTCATTGCTTGTTGCTCTTGGTGCAACGCTTCGTTGTGCACCAAAGAGGTGGCTCTTGGCGTCAGATGATGACATGTCGTCGTCTTGCTCGAGGAAGAGTGGGTTGGTAGAAGTACTTGGCCTATCCATCATTCCAAGCAAAAATGTGAGTGGTAGAAGGAGAAGAACTTATACCAATGTACCTTTGACCGAAGTTGATGATGAATCAAGTTCACTCAAATGCGGAAAAATGAAATAGCACTATTGGTACCAATCCTTGTCGGTTCTCACACCTACACAAATAAAAGCTTATGGTGGCGCTTGGTGAGGATGGTGCCACAAAATTTGATGCAATTGTAAGTGAGCTTCAATAATGCTGGAAAAGGTACACAAATTTGCAAATGCAACAAGTAGACCAAGCAAATAATGGTACACGGAAACACACACGCAAATAGATAAGTGGGATTGTGCAAACCAAAAGTGAGCCAAAATGTGGAATCCATGAAAATGCTCTTGTTGCACAATACTAGAGAGACGCTAGCACGATTGCACAATAGGCGGATACGGAACTTGTGCACAACCTACTAGGCAAAAATGCAACTATCTCTATCCCACGATGCTATATGTATGGTATTTCGATGCTATGATCCAAGATGATCCAATATGACAATCTTAATGTAGTATGATGCTATGGTTCTTGCTCATAAGCTCTTTGCTTATCTTTCCTCTTTGCTTAAAAGCTTGGGTGGCTCTTTCACTTTTAAGCTCTTTTCTCATGCAAAACTTCACGAACCAAGATAGCAATTGTGTATGCTATGACAACTTTGTGACACACAAATGGATCCCAAGATATGCACCACGGTGGTATGGTATGTATGCTATGGAGTATGATCACTAATGTGCACAAGTCACGTTGCCGGCAATACTCAATGGCTAGTCTCGATGGGTAAGCTACGCAAAAGTAAGGCCATGTGGGTATCAATGCAATTGCAAGGTATGACAAAGATGTCGATGATGTTACCGTCCTTGGCGATGATGTGACCCTTGCAAAGACGAGTCAAGGTGATGTTGAAGTCGAACCGTACCTAGATAGCCGAAACACAATAGGACACGGGAACCACAACTCAAAATCTCAAGGACCAAAATGTGGCAAAATCGTCATAGGATGTATTAGGAAGGATGGTGGTGTATGTGGTTTTGGAAGATGTGGTGGAAGGTGGGGTGGTGGTGGTGGTTAAACTAAAGAATTTCAGTTTCGTCAGGGTTTCACGGACGTCCGGTTTTTCCGGTCGTCCGGCCGTTCCTGGGGCTCCGGACGTCCGTAAAGCGTCGGTCGTCCGGGGGTCGGGGTCAACGCGAATTGGGCCTTGGCGATTTTGAGGTGGAAGAAGATGGTGCGGTCAAAATTGAGCGGATTGATGGATGGAAAAGGGTGGGGAGGGTGGGAAAAGCTAGATCCACACGTAGCAACTCAAATCCATGGACCAAATCCAACAAAATCTCAACTCACCAACAAATTACAAAAAAAAAATTGGGGGTTATTTTTGGTGGGGAATTTTCGGATTTAGGATAAAAACAACAAAATCAAGCTAGAAAACACGGGGTAGGGGCAACAAAAACGTGATCAATGTGGCTCATGATACCAAGATGATGTAGGGCGGAACCCTAGTCGGAGATCTTTCACGTTTGGAGGGGGTCCTACGGTGAGAACACGACGAACTAGCGGAAGAACACAAGGAAAAACACACAAGAGAAACACTAAACCGACAAGTCTCGATCACACAAGGGCTAGATCACCGAACACATAAGGTAGCACAAGATTCAAAATCAACAAAGGAAAGATACACGAGTAGCCGTTCTTCTTCGTGAGGAGGTCTTGATGGGGTCCACCCTAGAAGGGGGTCTTGAATCCGCTTGGGGGATCTTCTCCGAAGAGGTCCTGAGCTCCGAGGAGAGTAACCAAGTGGATGAGCAAGGCTCTCACACAAACATGAGCTAAACCAATGCTAACCCTAACTAGGAGGAGGAGGAGGTCTATTTATAGTCTTAGTGCAAACGGGGGCGAAGTGAACAGGTACAAGGGCTCCAGCCATGGGTTGCGATCACCACAGTGTCAGACGTCCTAAGGCGTCGGGCGTCCGGGGCTTCGGGACGGTCCGGACGTCCGGAGGTTGTCGGGCGTCCGTAAATCCGGCTCGGGTGCTGGTCGGTCGGTCGTCCGGAGACTTCGGTCTTCCGTAGATTTGGCTCTGATCGGTGGGCGTCGGTCGTCCGGAGAGAGCCGGTCGTCCGGGGCTTCGGGAAGGCCCGGACGTCCGTGGATCGTCGGACGTCCGTAGATTCGGTTCGGGCGTGCATCGGTCGGACGTCCGGAGGCTTCGGTCGTATGTGAGTTTCCATTCGGGTGCCCAGCTGCCAGACGTCCGGAGGGCGTCGGTCGTCCGTGGCCTGGGAGTCGTCGGACGTCCGGACTTGGTCGGACGTCCGATGCCTGTAGCTTCAGCAGCTTTTCTTCTTCTTCTTCAACATGCTTGGGGTCCTCATCGTCTTGGCTCTTGCAAGTAGTTGTTACTTGGCTCATCTCCATGTACCTGATTACACACAGAGTTTCCTAATGAGGTAGTATCCATGTCTCGTGAGTAGGAAGAGGGAGTTCGGAGAGAAGCGACTTCACCTTATCTTCGATAGCATTAGCTCGGGCTCGAGTTGTGGGTCCACTTGGTGTTGAGGAAGATGTAGGTGCGTCCATGGGGATGAGTGAGGGATGCTCCGCATCAAATATTCAGATCTGAAAGATTCAAGACAAAAATTCATATTGACATAAAAATAATAATACTTCAAGCATACTAATCAAAGTAATCATGTCTTCTCAAAATAGCATGGCAAAAGAAAGTTCATCCCTACAAAATCATATAGTTAGGCTATGCTTCATTTTCGTCACACAAAGATGTTCCCAAATTCTATACCCCCGATGACAAGCCAAGCAATTGTTTCATACTTAAATAATCTCAAACTTTTTCAACCTTCACGCAATACATGAGCGTGATCCATGGATATAGCACTATGGGATAGAATATGATGATGGGGATTGTGTGGAGAAGACAAAAGAGGAGAAAGTCTCACATTGACGAGGATAATCAACGGGCTATGGAGATGCCCATCAATTGATGTCAACATGAGGAGTAGGGATTGCCATGCAACGGATGCACTAGAGCTATGAATGCTCAACAAAAGAAAACTAGTGGGTGTGCATCCAACTTGCTTGCTCATGAAGACCTAGGGCATTTTGAGGAAGCCCATCGTAGGAATATACAAGCCAAGTTCTATAACGAAAAATTCCCACTAGTATAAAAAGATAACTTATGAGACTCACTATATGGAAAACATGGTGCTACTTTGAAGCACAACATATGAGACTCACTACATGAAGAACAAGGTGCTACTTTGAAGCACAAGTGTGGAAAAAGAGATAGTAGCATTGCCCTTTTTTTGGGCCTTTCTCTTTTTCTTTTTGGCCTTTCTCTCTTTTTTTATTTGGGCAATGCTCTAATAATGATGATCATCACACTTCTATTGATTACGACATAAGGATTACAACTCGATACTAGAACAAAGTATGACTCTATATGAATGCCTCCGGCGGTGTACCGGGATGGTGCAATGAATCAAGAGTGACATGTATGAAAAATAAAGCATGGTGGCTTTGCCACAAATACGATGTCAACTACATGATCATGCAATGGCAATATGACAAAAGTAATGTATGTCATGATGATGAACGGAACGGTGGAAAGTTGCATGGCAATATATCTCGGAATGGCTATGGAAATGCCATAATAGGTAGGTATGGTGGCTGTTTTGAGG
Organism: Aegilops bicornis; assembly: GCA_021605145.1. Taxonomy (NCBI): domain Eukaryota; kingdom Viridiplantae; phylum Streptophyta; class Magnoliopsida; order Poales; family Poaceae; genus Aegilops; species Aegilops bicornis. The sequence goes on along the minus strand of CM038671.1, from coordinate 535,179,449 downwards.
AAGATATAAGGAGGTTTATGTGTGAAAGAGCGTATCATATCACGGGGTTTGGATGCACCGCTAAGTTTGCACTAACTCTCAAGGTGAGAAAGGGCAATGCATGGTACCAAGAGGCTAGCAAAGGCGGAAAGGTAAAAGTGTGTATAATCCATGGACTCAACATTAGTCAAAAGAACTCATATACTTATTGCAAAAATTTAGAAGTCATCAAAAATCAAGTACTACGCACATGCTCCTAGGGGGATAGATTGGTAGGAAAATACCATGGCTCGTCCCCGACAACCACTCATAAGGATGCACAAGCCAGGTACACTTCATGTTTCAAATTTGTTACACAATTTTAACCATACGTGCATGCTACGGGATTTGCTAACTTCAACACAAGCAGTTCTAAAATTCACAACTACTCAACTAGCATGACTTTGATATTATCACCTCCATATCTCAAAACAATTATCAAGCATCAAACTTATCTTAGTATTCAACTCACTCAAAAGAAAGTTTCACATATCTTGAATACCAAGTATATTAACATTAAGCAAATTACCATGCTACTAACGAATCTCAAAATAATCTAAGTGAAGCATGAGAGATCAAGTTTCTTTAAAACAAATCCACCACCGTGCTCTAAAATATCTAAGTGAAGCACTAGACCAAAATTATCACGCTCAAAAGATATAAGTGAAGCACTATGAGCAAACTATCAAGCTCAAAAGATATAAGTGAAGCACATAGAGTATTCTATCAAATTTCAATTCATGTATGGCTCTCTCAAAGGGTGTGTACAGCAAGGATGATTGTGGTAAACTAACAAGCAAAGACGCAAATAATACAAGACGCTCCAAGCAAAACACTTATCATGTGGTGAATAAAAATATAGCTCCAAGTAATTACCGATGGAAGTGGACGAAAGAGGGGATGCCTTCCGGGGCATCCCCAAGCTTTGACTTTTTGGTGTCCTTGGATTATCTTGGGGGTGCCATGGGCATCCCCAAGCTTAGGCTCTTGACACTCCTTGTTCCATAATCCATCAAAAGAATTCACCCAAAACTTGAAAACTTCACAACACAAAACTCAATAGAAATCTCGTGAGCTCCGTTAGAGAAACAAAACAAAAGACTACTTGAAGGTACTGTACTGAAATCATTCTTTATATATATTGGTGTTAAACCTACTGTACTCCAACTTCTCTATGGATCATAAACTATTTTACTAGCCATAGATTCATCAAAATAAGCAAACAACACACGCAAAACAGAATCTGTCAAAAACAGAACAGTCTGTAGTAATCTGTAACTAACGCAAACTTATGGAACTTAAAAAATTCTACCAAAATTATACGACCTGGAAAATTTGTTTATTGATCAGCAGCAACTGGAATCAATATTTTATCATGTTCTGGTGATTTTTAACAATTCGGGCACTGAGCGCAAAGTTTCTGGAAATTACAGCAAGATCAAATAACTATCATCCAAGAAGATCCAATAGGTTTAACTTGGCACAAACACTAATTAAAAGATAAAACCACATCTAAACAGAGGCTATATGGATTATTTATTCCTAAACAAAAGCAAAAACTAAAAACTAAAAATAAAATTGGGTTGCCTCCCAACAAGCGCTATCGTTTAACGCCCCTAGCTAGGCATAAAAGCAAGGATAGATCTAGGTATTGCCGTCTTTGGTAGGCAATTCTTCAATGAGGCATCTATCTTTCTTATAGATTTCTTTCTTTCTAGTAATTATCAAACTTTTAGGCATAAGATCGAAAAATTCATTTGTAGCAAATGGTTCCTTAATGATAGTAAAAAGATCGGGATGAATACTTATAGATTTAAGATCCGCAGCTTCCTTACTAGATGATTCACCCTTATTTTTAGGAACATACATAAGCTTGGCAATTTTAGTGGGAGGACTAGGAGTATTCTTTACGGAAGAAAAAGCGGTTCCCAAGTTGGTAATGATACCCTCAAGTTTATCGATTCAAGCAGAATCTAGATTTATTTTCTCATCAACCATGGGTTCCTTCTCCTTAATATTTTTCAAAGTCATTCCTACCTTAGATCCATATTGAGTAATTTGATTATGGATCTTTTTATCTAGATTTTCAATGGATTCAATGGTAGAAACTTTCTTTTCAATAATTTCAGGCCTTTGCATAACATGCTCCAAAGTTAACATAGTTCCATTAACCAAAAGAGGAGGTGAGCCAAATAAATCTATTGAAGCATTATAACAATCAAAAGTATGGCTACCCAAGAAATTCCCTCCGGTAATGGTATCAAGGATATATCTATACCAAGGATTAGCACCTACGTAAAAATTAAGAAGAAGAACTGAAGTAGATTGCTTCCTGGTAGATCTATTTTGAGCATTGCAAATTCCATACCGAGCATCTTTTAGATTTTCTCCCTCCCTTTGCTTATTTAGAACTTCATTCTCGGGAGATAACGGAGAAGATATGAGACTGGTCATGACGGCAAGCAAACAAACTAACACACGAGCAAACAAAAGGCAAAGGGAAAAAGAGAAGGAGATTGGGAAAGAGAGGGCGAATAAAACGGCATGGGTGAAGTGGGGAGAGGAAAACGAGAGGCAAATGGCAAATAATGTAATGCGAGAGATAGGGATTGTGATGGGTACTTGGTATGTTGACTTTTGTGTAGACTCCCCGGCAACGGCAGCAGAAATCCTTCTTGCTACGTCTTGAGCTTGCGTTGGTTTTCCCCGAAGAGGAGAGGATGATGCAGCACAGTAGCGTAAGTATTTCCCTCAGTTTTTGAGAACCAAGGTATCAATCCAGTAGGAGGCCACGCACAAGTCCCTCATACCTGCACAAAACGATAGCTACTCGCAACCAACGTGATTAGGGGTTGTCAATCCCTTCACGGTCACTTACGAGAGTGAGATCTGGTAGAGATGATAGATAATATTTTTGGTATTTTTGGTATAAAGATGCAAAGTGAAAAGTAAAAAAGCAAAGTAAAAACAAAGCAAGTATAAAAGTGATGTAGATTGATATGATGAGAATAGACCCGGGGGCCATAGGTTTCACTAGTGGCTTCTCTCAAGAGCATAAATATTCTACGGTAGGTGAACAAATTACTGTTGAGCAATTGACATAATTGAGCATAGTTATGAGGTTATCTAGGTATGGTCATGTATATAGGCATCACGTCCGTGACAAATAGATCGAAATGATTCTGCATCTACTACTATTACTCCACTCATCGACCTCTATCCAGCATGCATCTAGAGTATTAAGTTAAAAACAGAGTAATGCCTTAAGCAAGATGACATGATGTAGAGGAATAAATTCATGCAATATGATAAATACCCCATCTTGTTATCCTTGATGGCAACAATACAATACGTGCCTTGCAACCCTTTCTGTCACTGGGTAAGGACACCGCAAGATTGAACCCAAAGCCATGCACTTCTCCCATTGCAAGAACTACCAATCTAGTTGGCCAAACCAAACGGATAATTAGAAGAGACTTGCAAAGATAACTCAATCATACATAAAAGAATTCAGAGAAGATTCAAATATTATTCATAGATAAGCTGGATCATAAATCCACAATTCATCGATCTCAACAAACACACCGCAAAAAGAAGATTACATCAAATAAATCTCCACGAGAGAGGGGGAGAACATTGTATTGAGATCCAAAAAGAGAGGAGAAGCCATCTAGCTACTAGCTATGGACCCAAAGGTCTGAAGTAAATTACTCACACTTCATCGGAGGGGCTATGGTGTTGATGTAGAAGCCCTCCATGGTGGATGCCCCTCCCATGAGCTCCTAACAAGCCCCAAGATGGGATCTCGTGGATCTGAGGAAGTTGCGGTGGTGGAATTAGGTTTTGGCTCCTATTATGATCGTTTGGGGGCGTGAGGTATATATAGGAGGAAGGAGTACGTCGGTGGAGCTTCGAGGGGCCCACGAGGCAGGGGGCGCGCCCTAGGGGGGCGCCCTCCACCCTCGTGACCGCCTCGTGGTTTTCTTGACAGAGGGTCCAAGTCTCCTGGGTCTTATCTGATGAGAAAATCACGTTCCCGAAGGTTTCATTCCGTTTGGACTCCGTTTGATATTCTGCTTTCTTGAAACACCGAAAAAGGCAAAAACAGCAATTACGGGTTGGGCCTCCGGTTAATAGGTTAGTCCCAAAAGTAATATAAAAGTGGAAAATAAAGCCCATTATAGTCCAAAACAATTGATAAAGTAGCATGGAGCAATAAAAAATTATAGATACGTTGGAGACGTATCACCACGCAACTCTAAGATAGCCATCTAAGCGCTACTACCGCGGCGAACTTGCGGCCCCGCACCCTTACGTTAGACACCAGCCAACTGGTAGCCTAGGAGCTCCGCCGCCTCGAGGGGTGCTGCTTCCCATTGTGAATCGATTGGCCCAGAATAAAAATTCAGACAACTGACGCCTAAGTAAAGTTTATTTGAGATGAGGGTGCGACCTATCTGGCGGCATGGTGAAGTAGGCAGGTCCAGCTGCCGAGTCGGTGAGGCCGGCGCGGTTGCGGTGGCCACCGGCGGCAGGGAAACAACGATGTCGGGACGGTCGACGGCTACGGGGAAGCAGCACCGGGACTATGGATGGATCAGAAGTTGGAGCCGCTCCGGCGCCGTGAACAACGACAGGGGTGAATCGGCTCCGGTACAGTTCACGCGGCTGTCGTTGAGGCAGCTCCAGCAGCACGGAGTAAGAGGCACACGGCCCAGTGCACGACGGCAAATGGACAACGTCTCCGGATTTAGGGAGGAGGGCGGCTGTGAAATTGGTGCGGTGGGGGTGCCATGGAGGAGGGGCTGAGGTTTCGCGGCTCGGGAGAAGGGAGCTTCCGGGGAGAAGGTGATTTGGCACCCACGAGGTATGAATGGGGGAATTGGGAAGGAGTGGAACCATGTTTTACTGACGCATTTATGTCCTGAAATGTGAGGGGAGTTACAGTTCTACCCCTACCTTTTAGGCTTCGCTTGGGTCTGTGCACTGAGGGTCGGGGATAGTAGAGTAACTTTGCTTCTCCCCAAATAGTGGGCGGGAGCGATTTCGGGCGAGGAGGGCGTGTTTTGAAATATAGTGGGCGCGAGCAATTTCGGGCGAGGAGAGCGTGTTTTGAAAAAGTGGGCGCGAGCTATTTCGGGCGAGGAGAGCGTGTTTTGCCAACCATGGTTTATGAATTATTCGACACATGTCATTTCGGCCGAGGAGAAAGCGCGCTTGGATGAAGTTACGAACCTACCCTCAATGCACAACGGGCCAATTAATGCGTCTCCCACATAGGACGGTAATTTTGCTCTCCTATTTATATGCTCGGGCGAATTCCACCGAGCAGAGGATGTTTAACAGTTCGTTCAAAATTTGGGAGAACGAGCATCCACGTCTACCTTACCAAGTCGATTCGAATCAAATTTAGAAATATTAGCTTGCCACTTCTTTTTTAGATGGAGAGATGATGCTCGGGAGTAATGTGTTTTTACATGCTCGTTGCTAGCGATTTACTATATGACAAATAGTTGACCCACTCAAAAAACGGAAATCTAATCCAAAATGAAATATCTCGATTCAATGAAATAGCTCATTCACCAGGTCAAAATAGTGAACTAAATCCAAAATTGAACACCTCAATCGAATAGCATGTTGTACAGTATTATAGTACTCCATGAACATGTTGAAAGTCAAATTAATGAACTTGTTTGATATGCATATATCCGTTCATGTGTGGATTGCAGACAACATGTTCTCCAATTTAAATATTTGAATGCAAGTTTATATCGAAACATGGTTTATATCAGTCTTTGATGCATAAAACACGACCTCCACCTCTCCCGGACTCCTGCTCTCTCTCTCTCTCTCTCTCTCTCTCTCTCTCTCTCTCGCCGACAATCTTCAATTCTGTTGCATGCATCCAACACACAAACCTTGTTGGTCCTCTCTCTTTCTCTCCATCTCTCTCTCTCTTTGTATGTGTGCGTGGGGGGGGGGGGTCTTTCTAGTTCGCATGCATATATACTCCAAGCTAGATATCTTGGGTGCACTCATCGTACGCACACAAATTCCTTGGCTCGTTTCCCGTAACTCTCTCACGCACCACTCTGTCGTCTCGGAGCTCTTCCCCCTCTCTCTCAAACTCTCCATCTACCTAGGTCACACATACACATGCATATCTCACTCGCACTCGATAGGCCCATCTAAAACTCTATCTCTCTCCCTCGTTCTCTCTCCATCTCACACGCACAGACACACAATCTCATGCCTAGCTAGCCAAGTATGATGGTCTCCCACTCAATTGTAGGCACACGCAGTCCCCCCTATATGTATATGACTAGCTAATCTTAGTCTCCATCACAAACATGTGCATGGTCTGTCTCGATTTCTCTCGGGGCATCTTTCTATCGCACACGCACTCCCACGATCTCCCACCCATATAGTCCCCTCACGATCTCGAGGGGGTCTCTCTATCACAAACACACCCTCTCGCCCTCCCCATGTGTCCATGTTCTCCATGTGTCCCTCTCGACCTTTGTTCCTTGTTGGCCAGACCTCTATTGGACATGTGCTATAGGGGTGTCTCTCTTCGTTGCAAACAATCACACACTAGATATCTCCGTGTATCTCCTCGCCTCGCTTTTCTATCTCGGAGATGCATGCGTGATATGTTCGCCTAAGAAATGAAAAAACACACTCTCTCTCTAATTTATCATTTGTTGTCACTTTCTCTTTCACACACATACTCTTTTTGCACACTTACTCATTCTCCTTCACACGCACTTGATCCCTCTCGACTTAGGCACTCTCCTTGGTCCATAGCATATTGATTTATTGAAAAGTCAAACATCACAAAGTTTGACCATGTACGTGGAGAAAAACAATTACATCTGGAACGGCAAACATATACCATTAGATTCACCATGAGATGTAGTTTCGTATGATGTATCTTTGGTATTGAAGATATAAATAACATTTGTGTAAACCTGATCAAAGTTTCCAAAGTTTGACTTCTAAAAAAATTACATGCACTGCATTATCGAGTGGATGGAATATCTCTTTCCCCCTCTCAGCTATCTGACGCACCACTCAGCCTTATCTGGGCTCCTCAATCTCTCTCAAACTTTATATCTCCCTGGTTCACACATACACATGTCTCGCTCGCGCTATACATATAGACCCATCCAACACTCTCCGCCCTTGTTCTCTCTCTCTCTCTATGTGACACGCACCCCCCTAATAAGTACCATAATCCCTCACTCCATCATAGGCGCAAGCACTCCCCCCCCTAAGTATGATTATCTCTCACTAGCCATCTGGACCACACGTATTGTCTCCTTCCATCCATAAGTCTATCTCAATATCTCTCGTGGTATCTTCTATCGCGCACACACCTTGTCACTCGATCTCCCACCCATGTAGTCCCATCACGATCTCCAGGGGATCTCTCTATGACAAACATACACTCTCTCCTCCCCATGTCTGCATTTTATCCGTACGTCTCTCTCGACCTCTCTCCCTTGTTTGCCAGACCCCTCTTGGCCACATGCTAGGGGTCTTGCTCTCTCGGTTGCAAACAACCACACACTATCTCCTCACCTTGCTTCCGTTGTCGAAGATGCATGTGTGATATGTTTGCATAAGACACACATGTTTTTTCTCGACTTTTATCGAGTGTTGTCCATGTCTCTTTCACACACGCACACACACTTTTTTCACTCACTCTTTCTATTTCACTCTCTCTCTCTCTCTCTCTCTCTCTCTCTCTCTCTCTCTCTCTAGTTAGGGACTCTCTCACGTCCATAAGCATATGGATGTTTTGAAAAGTCAAACCTCAGAAAAGTTTGACCTGGTATATGTGGACAAAAACATTTACATCCTGGAAAGATCATTATATTCATCACAACATGTACTTACTTCATACTATCATTTATCTTTGGTATTGTAGATATAAGTAATTTCTTTATAAACTTGGTCAAAGTTTCAAAAGTTTGACTTAAAAAAGTTGGAACTACATTATCGAATCGGAGGGAGTAGCTCTCTCTCTCTCTCTCTCTCTCTCGCTATCTCTCACGGGCCTCCCTCTCACACGAACACTCTATACCGATGGATTATACGCTCACCGTGTCGCCAGTATAGCTCCGTATATTGTTTAGTTGACGGTCAACCAGTCCACATGCTGCTTTGTCACCGTGTTCTGTATCTTCGTGTCTTTGGCCCATGTGGCAGTGGGTGAAAATAAGTAAACTAGAGGCCCATCTGACACGCGGTGAAGTAAACAAATTTGAAACCACTCGGGGTAGCACCCCGCACGCTAGTAAATTGAGGGTGCATTGAGGACACACTTCTTCCGCGTGGAGGACGCACTCGCGCACAATTCACCACTACGCGGCGGCATGCACAGAAGGACGCACTCGCGCACACCCAGCACACAACACACACCAGCACACGTGTACACCAACGTCGCCGCCGATTGAGATGGACGGCGAGGCAGCCAACAAGCGGAGGCGGCTCGAGCCAAAACCGCATCCGGCAAGCCTGGACTTCATCAGCAGCCTCCCCGACGACATGTTGCTCGTCATCATCGGCCTCCCCCCACCAAATCTGCCGTGCGGACCGCCCTGCTCTCCCGGTGGTGGCGCCCCCTCTGGCGCCGCGTCCCCCTCAACCTCACCGTCGGCCGTGCCTCTGCGGCGGGATTGTAAACGCATGGCCGCGATCTCCAAGATCCTTTCATCGCACCTGTGGCCAGCCAGACGCCTTGAAATCCGCATGTTCGGTACCAACTGCAAGGTCCAACCCAAGTTCGACGAGTGGTTCTTATCCCCGCCCTAGATCAGCTCGAGGAGCTGAGCTTTGAAAAGCTGAGCGATGTCGCTCTCATCGCGATTCATGCTCCGCCTCGCGCCAACGCTGCGCCGCGCCAGCTTCAGCTCCGGCTATCTTCCCCAGATTAATGTCGCGCCCGTCCTTCTTCTCCCTCAACTCAAGCAGCTCGACCTCTTCGACGTTGTCATCTCAAAGAAGGCAATGGAGCACCTACTCCAAGAATCAGTCTTTCAAGGCCGAGTACCTTCATCTTGAGCAGATCCATGGGTTCATTAGCCTCCACATCGCCTCGATTTAATCTCCGATAGATTTATGTGTCTTGATGGCCCCGCAACAATACATCAATTGGGAAGAGATCACTCCAGCTGTTCCACGTTATGGTCATTGAGAATGCGCCTTTCCTTGAGAGATTGCTTGTATCAGATCTAGAAGGTCCAACAAAAATCAGGGTCATTGACGCGCCGAAATTGACAGTGTTGGTGCACTCGTCTTCTTCTCCGTCTTCTTGAAATTCACATTTTTAAATTTCTTCTTGGTGTATTTACGACCGACTTCCAGAAAATGATTCCCACAAGCTTGACCCAGTCTATGCGCATAGTGAAGATCTTGGCAATAAAATCTATCGGCCCCAATCTGGATCAAGTCGTTGGATTCCTTACATGCTTTTCGTGCACGGAGAAGTTACTCATCAAGGTGAAACTTCTTTCCTATTAGTAAACGATAATCACAACGTAGCTCAAATTTTTCGTAATTTTCCCAACTTACGATGACAAGTATAGTGTTCAAAACTGCATCTACGCACTGCACTGAAAGAAATGTTTTTGGTATTTTTTTCTCATGTGATCACCTACATCTTTTTTTTGTTGTACTACTATAGTAGCCTAGGCTAGTCATAGTGGAAAGTAACTTAGACTACTCCAGTAACTCTACGGTTACCCTAAGAGCAAGTACTACCTCCGTCCTGGTTTACTCTTCCTATTTTGTAGTATCAAAATTTGACCGTAGATTTAATCGACAAAATGTTAATGCATGTCACTAAGAACTATATCGTTGGATTCGTATTTGAACATAATTTCAAATGGTGTAATTTTTAGTGACATGCATTGGCATTTTCTTACATAAATATATGGTCAAAATTTTATACTAAAAATAAGAGGTAGTACAAAAGTGGGCTATAATGGCCCTCCACTATGTAGGCCAAAACACGTGCCAAATTCACTTGTGATGCATTTGGCATCGATACCCCTCCATTGCTCACCTGGTGCCCCAATCTGGATCACCTACTTTGCTCCGGTGCCAAATTAACTCACGCAATGAAAAAACACTTGTGTGGGAGAGAGAGAGGACTGAGGCAATCAAAAACACTTGTTTGGGAGAGTGAGAGGCTGGTGTAGTTGGTTTGATTGATTTGTTTATACATGTGGGTCTGTGTGCACAACGGTGCCAACTCTCTCACATCACTAGAGCGGTGCCAAAATCTTTTGATTTGACATCGATGCGTATTATGGCATCGGCCACATAGTGGAAGGCAATAAATGCACAAGCTCTTCATGTACTCCTAGGTAAATGAGAGGAAAGAGAAAGAGAGAGTGAAAAAATATCACTAGCCAGCCAACCCTATCGTATGAGCGAATGATATTGGTACCTCTTGATGACACGGCAATCTTATACATCCAGCTGCTCTAATATGTTCTCTTCTTTTGTAGATAAAAAACACCCGAAAGTGAAAAATGTGCTGCACTATAACAATCTCATCGAATAACTTGATCCCCATCTTACAGAAATTGATTTGATCGACTACCGAGGCAGCACATCTGAAATTAAATTGGCCAGGTTCTTTGTTTTGCAGGCAAGTGTGCTCAAGGTAGTGAGGTTTGCCGTTCTCTGGCGCAACAATGAATGGCGTGCTGATCACCGCAAGCGTCTAAGCCGAAATGACAAAGTCCCCGCAGAAGCGGAATTTGTTTTTGAAACATCAAGTGGCCAGAGACTCGAAAACTTATTTGCCCATTAGTGACTTGTCAGGGCGGTGGATTTTAGTTTGTACGATAATGCTGCATCCACCTAAAGTAACGAAAGTTCTTACGTAAACTTCCTAGTAATACCCTCTTCGTAGGTGCAGCATTACTCCTAACATTTGTAATATCAGTTTGAAACTTGTAATATTGTCGTGTCCTATTCCTGCATTTTCAAAATCCTGCGAACCAAACAGGTCCTGAGTTGGTGATGATGTTGTGCCTGCCATCTTTCACCAATAGCTGTCACATCTAGATCTAATGCATACAAACCAAACTTCTCCAGTTTTGCAAAAAGATGTCTGTCGGCGTTCTGGGAATGGGGGTCCCCAGACTTGCCTGCCTGCGGCCTGCGCCGTGGCTCAAGGGGTAGCCCAACACGGCCCATCTTCATCAGCACGAGCTCAAGACCCTCGCGAGGGGCCAAGCCTCGCGGGGCGGACGACATGAAGCTTCCTCAGGCACGGCCTCGTCAGGCTGGTTCGCGAGGAGGCGGAGAGATCAAGGGGGGTACCTCACGAGGTGCCCATGAGGTAAGCTATGACTACCAAGGGCGCCAGGCGGGCGCCAGCCCGCGCAGTGTCCTCATTTCCTCTTTGGTGCAAAGGGGGCAAGCACATGCGAGAGCATCAAGCAAAGGCATCCGTTTCGGTGCAACAAGACCAAGACCGTCGCAATGGCAGGAAGGAAGTCATCGTGGAGCCCAAGCCGGCGTCACCACCAGAGCCTTTGACAGACAAGGACCAACTTTAGTCAGGATAAGTGTACTAGATGTTCCCCTTCAAAATGGCCAATTGTTGGCGCCCTTCCCGCTCAATATTTGGGAAGAGGCCCAGGGCCTGTGCCTATAAATAGGACTAGCCACCCACAGGGTAGAGGGAGCTGGACCCGGATCCAGAGCTGGATCACATCAAGATATCAATCGCAGAGCGAGAGAGAAGCGACTGAACTCCCCCTAGTAGTTCATCGCATCAGCCAAGAACAGACCCTCGCGAGGCTGTTCTTCCTTGTATTGTTCATCATCAGCCCAAGAGGCAATCCACCACACCACACACTGGAGTAGGGGTATTACACCACAATGGTGGCCCGAACCAGTATAAATCCTGTGTCTCTTGTGTTGTTCCTTTCATAGTTTAGATCCTAGCGAGGCGGCGAGGTGCAGGTAGGTAGAGGGCGAGATCTCCGCGCGCACCCCAGAGTTCGAACCTAGAGGGTCTGCCGGAACCCGAAATCCAACAATTGGCGCGCCAGGTAGGGGTGCACCGGAACTCGTCTTCCGCCGCCCTGTTCTTCGCCGACCATCGCATCCATGTCAGACGCTCGTCGGGCCCGTGCCGAGCGCCGAGCCGCTCTCGCTACCCGCGTCGCCCAGACGGACCCCATCGGCGGCCGCCCCCGCTGTTCCCCGTCGCCTGCCGTCAACGCCACCACCGGCCAGGAAGGGAACGAGCATCAAGCATCGTCCTAGCATCCGTCTGTGAGGCGAGACGGCCGTACTGCTACTCCCTCACTCGCCCCAGCTGGTTCTTCGTCTCACGCGCTCCGTGCGCCCATGGAGGCTCGGGCTGCGCTCATCGCGCAAACGAAGCGGCGCTGCGCTTCGCCGACGACGTCTGAAGAGTGGCTCGATCAGCATCGCCGAAGCTCGTCTGCGCGAGGCTCCCCCGCCGTCCGTCCCGCTGCACCGCGCCCCGCCCTGCGCGGGCGATGAAGGTCCGGGGGCGCCTCAGCTGCCTCCCCCTCAAGAAGGCGCCCTGGCCCCAAGGCGCATGGCCCTGGCGGAACCCACTCCGTCCGCGCCAAGCAGCAAGAGCAGAGCTGTCAAGAGGTCCCTCGCCCCCAAGAAGCTGCCCGAGTGCTCCTCGCACCGCTCACACGACCACGCCTCGCCCAAAGACGCCAAGACCTGCTGCTCCCGGCCTACGCGCGCATGGGGACCCGCAAGACCAGGCTCTCTTCGTCACCAAAGGCCCTGCGGGCTACAAAGAGCTGCCGCGCCTTCACCACCGAGCTGCGCAGCGTCGCGTGGCCCGGCAAGTTCAAGCCAGACCTGCATCCTCGCTATGACGGCACGGTCGACCCTGCGAAGTTCCTTAAGCTCTACGAGCTGGGCATCGAAGCCGCCAACGGGGACGAGAAGGTCATGGCGAACTGGTTTCCCATGGCACTCAAGGACGGAGCCCACACCTGGCTCCTGGCACGATCTCCTCCTGGGACGAGATGCGCACCCGCTTCATCGCCAACTTCCAAGGTACTCGCGACCGGCCTCCTGCCGTGAGCGACATGCGCAGCATCCAGCAGCAGCCAGGGGAGACCCTGCAGAAGTACATCCAGCGCTTCAACAAAGCACGCCTCAAGATTCCCAAGGTGACCGAGGAGGCCATCATCTCTGCCTTCTCCGACGGTGTGCGTGACGTCAAGATGCAGGAGGAGCTGGCGATGCATGAAGATCTGTGCACTTCCTTGGAGTTGTTCAACTTGGCGACCAAGTGCGCCAGGCTGAGGAAGGGCGCTTTCCTCCTCGAGCTGCCACCGCAGACCCGTAAGAGAAGAAATCCAAGGCCAAGGACGTGAAGCGCAAGGGGCCGTGTCGTCATGTAGAACCGGACACCAAGCGAGGCGTAGATCAGCCCGAGTCTTCCAAGGGCAGCCGGCATCGTAGTGTACCACGACCTCCACACCCACAACACCAACGAATTTCAAGAGCTCCGAGCCGTGCGAGAAGGGAGGATCGGTCGACGCCCCGACCGCAATGATCGAGGCTACGGCCGAGGAGGAGGAAGAAACGCAGGACGCTGGTAAGACCGTGGCCCTCGCCAAGGGTGGCGCGACCGACCTCGCGAGGATCGCTGGCAGGATCAGCCTCGCGAGGGAGGCTGGAGGGATCAACCTCACGAGGATCGCCCACAAGGAAACGTAGGCCTCCCTCCTCTGCCGCCGCAGCCAAGGAGAAACGAGGACCATCATCAGGACGAGGGGGCTGGGGGCTTCCAGGAGCCGCGCGCGATCGCTTGCATCCTGGGCGGAGCTCAAGCCCCAGCCTCTCAACGCTTCTTCAAGCAGTTCGCCCGTGAAGTGAATGCAGTCCCCCCCAAGCTCGAAGCCACGCGCCCTCTCAGGTGGTCAGCGTTCGCCATCACGTTCAGCTCAGCGGATCAGCTCAAGTGCGCGGCAACAGCCGGAGTCCTCCCGATGCTTTGTTCCCCAATCATCAGCAACGTGCAAGTCACCAGGACCCTCGTCGACGGCGGGGCAGGGCTCAATGTCATGTCCGTAGAGACATTCAACAATCTCCAAGTGCCTAACAATCAGCTTCAGCCGACCAAGCCTTTCTCCGGAGTCACCGATGGCTCCACGGTTCCGATTGGGCAGGTCCGCCTCCCTGTCACCCTCGGGGCGCGCAACAACTACCGCACCGAGCTCATCGACTTCGATGTCGCCCACATTCACCTGCCGTACAACGCCATCCTCGGGTACCCAACTCTGGCCAAGTTCATGGCCGTGACCCATCACGGCTACAACGTCCTCAAGATGCCAGGAAGCGTCGGAGTCATCACGGTGCCTTGTGAAGAAAGAGACGCAGTGTGCTCCCTGGAGCGGGCTTTTCAAGCCACATCACTTGAAGACCCAAATAGCAAGAGCGTGAGGCTCCCTGAGACAGCTCCCAAGAAGAAGAAGACATCGCTAGGTCCGAGCCTGTTCAGGGGGCGCCTCCTTCTGTCGCATAGGAAGGCGCGCCCGGCGCCCTCCTCAAGCAAGGCTCGGGGGCTCTCTCCTGGAGGGCCACCGACCTTGCTAAGGTCACGAGGGAGGTGCTTGGGCACCACTTGGAGGCATGTTTCAAAGCACGTTTCCCTTAGGAAGGAGCGAGGCAATGAGGGCCAAATCCTCAGGAGTTCGTCACCCAAATCATTTAGGAGCTGCAGTAGTCAAGAGTCATGAGTGGCAGCCGCCACACTCCGCCGCAGCTCCCCATCCAGCGAGGATGGTGGGCTGCGCGTCTGCATCAACATACCAGGCTCAACCGAGCCGCCTCTCAGAGCGCTTCGGCCCTCACGCTGGGCGCCAAGGCCCACCCACAACCACGTTCAGATGCCCCACGGCGTGTCAACGCTGCCGCCACGCATCAAATACCTCATGGGGAGCATCATGGAGGCTCAAGAGGCCAGGCGTTCCGTAGTCCTGACGGAGATGGAGATGGTCCGCGAGGAGCCACCAGCGCCTCCGGAGCCTCCCGAGGCTCCTGGGCCTGGGGGCTCGTGAAGATCGGCTTCCGCAGCCCACGACGTCCGCTACTTCAACATTTCTTCGTCTTCAACGCTATCAGGTGACATCCTTCAAGTTTCATTTCCATCTGGGAGCGCCCCCCAGGGCTGCATCATTCCCAGGCCGCGTGGGTCCGTCCCTGCGGCTTGTATCCCTTTTACTTCATGTTCCTAGCTTACCTTGTTGGGGGCGCCCCTCGGGCTGCATCATCCCCAAGTCGCTCGGGCCAGACCCAGCGCAGTTTGCCTTCCCTGCATCTATCTAAATGAACTCGCTTCTTCGTGATTAACGTGCTTGACCTAGTTGCCCGCTCAACTGACATCACTGATGAAGCTGCTCCCCAACGGCATGACGCTTGCGCATGGGTCCGTCCTGCAACGCCGGCAAACCTGAATGGCTGAGCTCTGGCCGCGGCAGCCCCGCACATCGCCACCTCGTCAGGCCTTCAGTGCCTTGTCACCTGTCCAAAGCAACCAACGGCTGACCGACACTTGTCATAGCGGACTCTTGTTCTTTTTGTGGAGAGCCTGCAGGATCCCTTCAAGAAGCAGCGCCAGGCGAGGCCCTCACGGCGTCTTCTTCACTCTCGTCCGCGCGAACCGCTTGCACGTTAAAGGGGGGGTACCTGAGCATCGCGACTCATGGGCTCCTACTGGCTCTCCAGCCCTCACTCTCTGGCCTTGACCACGGCATCGCGACCTGGCATACCAGCGACGGCTGAGACCCGCTCGAGGGCCGGGACCCGAGGACGTTGAGCAGAAAGGGGAGCAAAGGCGAGAGGGAAGAGGCACGTGGGGATCTCGCCAGGCAACCCCTCGCCTGCCGATGCGCGGACCTAACGTCGCACCAGGAAGCGACTCCTGGCTCCCAAGATAAGTCACCCTCCGGAAACACTGGCTATCGCAGCATCGACCTCGTACCTAATGCAATCCCGTGTTAGCAACTTCGCGCTCCTTTCTCGCCGAACGATGGCTGCTTGAGCGCTAAGGGGGACCTCCTGAGCATCGCGACTCAGCGGCTCTTACTGGACCCCGGACCGCTCACCTCCTGGCCTTGACCACGGCATCGCGACCTGGCATACCAGCAACAACTGAAGCCTGCCTTGGGACCGGGACCTGTCGGCGCAGAGCACCAAGCCCTCATGAGGTTCAAAAGGAAGAACTAAGCTAAGACGGAATGAGCATCTCGCACTACTTCGCAGCAAGGATCATATTAACAAACAGAACCACATGCACCTTACAAGCCCCCACTGGGCGCGCTTTTCGATTCCTCGCAGGAAACAGAGGGAACAGATCCTAAAGAACGCTAACTACACGCGCCTTCGCGAGAGATGCCATCATCAACAGTGGGCCGTCAAGCACCGGCGCCAACCTCATCCAAATCAGAGGCGGCGGCGCCCTACCGAGCCCGCCCTGCTCCGAGAGCGGCGCATGCTCGGGGCTCAGAGGCTGTCGCCGCCGTCTCCGGAGTCGCGAAGAGTTCGGCGGAGTCGCTGGATCCTCCGCCGCCTCCGTCGCCTGAGGAGCTGCTGAGGGAGCGATCGGCGTGCCTGGTCCTCGCCGTGGCAGGGCCCCGACCACCTCTCTCAGGGCAGCACTCCAGCCGGCGTCCGTCCACGTCAATGACCTTGAAGAGCATCATGGAAGCACCATCGTACTCTAGGTGGATCGCGAGGGTGCCCCTCGTCCTGCAGACCCGGGCGATCTCGCCCCAGCCTCGAGTCATGAAGACCTTGCCTGGGGCGACGACCGCGAGCTCAGCTTCGGTCGCGAGGGTGTTGCAGCCGGCGTGCTGCAACCAGAGCTCCAAGTATCCCCCCTGCGGCATCATGAAGGTGAAGGAGGGAGGAAGGCGGATCCAAGACTGAGGAGGCATGGCGGTGTGGAGCACAAACTCTCAGGAGGAGCCCTCGGCATGGACTCGTGAGGGACAACACGCACCGCCGTGACCGCCGATGCCGACGGGCGGCTGCCCCTTGGCGCTCGGCGTCAACTCCTTCAGGGCCCTCAAGGTGGGCATACAAGGGCAGCGGGAACCCTGGCGGCGGCCGCACGCACCAAGGCCTCGACACCTCCTGTCGGGCGCCCTCATCTTGACGGCATAGGGCTAGCCGTTTCTTCGGCGGAAGTGGGTCGGGACCCTCTCGGGGAGCCTTTCCCTTCTCTTCCGCGGAGAACCGGCGGATCGGAGCCATTACCGCAAAATGGAGCAAGGACGGGGAACAAGGAGAAGCAAGAAGAGATGGACTAGAAGGGGACTTGTCAATTCGTGCAGTTGCCGAGGAGGCGTGGGGGAACAGGGCCGCCCACGTCCAATCAACCGCCACACGGCACCCAAGGCCGCAGGCTATTAGGGCCCGCGGCGCTTCGCACTTGCCCCTTCGCTTCTCTGCTCGGCCAAGTCCAGGCGCGCCTTGGGCCCGGGGGCTACTGTCGGCGTCTGGGAACGGGGGTCCCCAGACTTGCCTGCCTGCGGCCTGCGGCATGGCTCAAGGGGTGGCCCAGC
Source organism: Aegilops bicornis (assembly GCA_021605145.1). Lineage (NCBI taxonomy): Eukaryota > Viridiplantae > Streptophyta > Magnoliopsida > Poales > Poaceae > Aegilops > Aegilops bicornis. The sequence continues at coordinate 535,161,831 of CM038671.1, read as the reverse complement.
ACGGCCCATCTTCATCAGCACGAGTTTAAGACCCTTGCGAGGGGCTGATTCGGCCGGGCGGACGACAGGAAGCTTCCTCAGGCACGGCCTCGTCAGGCTGGTTCGCGAGGAGGCGGAGAGATCAAGGCGGGGTACCTCACGAGGTGCCCATGATGTAAGCCATGACGACTAAGGGCGCCAGGCGGGCGCCAGCCCGCGCAGTGTCCTCATTTCCTCTTTGGTGCAAAGGGGGCAAGCACAGGCGAGAGCATCAAGCAAAGGCATCCGTTTTGGTGCAACAAGACCAAGACTATCGCAACGGCAGGAAGGAAGTCATCGTGGAGCCCAAAGCCGGCGTCACCACCAGAGCCTTTGACAGGCGAGGACCAACTTTAGTCAGGATAAGTGTACTAGATGTTCCCCTTCAAAATGGCCAATTGTTGGCGCCCTTCCCGCTCAATATTTGGGAAGAGGCCCAGGGCCTCTGCTTATAAATAGGACTAGCCACCCACAGGGTAGAGGGAGCTGGACCCGGATCCAGAGCTGGATCACATCAAGAGATCAATCGCAGAGAGAGAGAGAGAAGCGACTGAACTCCCCCTAGCAGTTCATCGCACCAGCCAAGAACAGACCCTCGCGAGGCTGTTCTTCCTTGTATTGTTCATCATCAGCCCAAGAGGCAATCCACCACACCACACACTAGAGTAGGGAGTTACACCACAATGGTGGCCCGAACCAGTATAAATTATGTGTCTCTTGTGTTGTTCCTTTCATAGTTTAGATCCTAGCGAGGCGGCGAGGTGCAGGTAGGTAGAGGGCGAGATCTCCGCGCGCACCCCAGAGTTCGAACCTAGAGGGTCTGCCGGAACCCGAAATCCAACAATGTCCGCACTTGTTCCCTATTTACAAACAACTCCTTGTTTCTCACAATCAGCCTTATCTCCTCCCCACCACATCTAGAAGGCCATGGAAAAATCTGGCGCAATGGCCTCTGCCAGCGCCGTCCACCCCCCAATCTTGGTGTTTCGTGCAATGCACGGGCATCTACGCACGGGAAATTATGTCGAACACGGCTAGTTGTAAGCAGGCTAGGTCTACAGCCATGATGATAGTGACTGCAGACGGTGAGGCTGACTATGGTATGCCGAACACGGCGCCTATACTCAGGTGTCATCTCCGGCGTAGGGTCTTGTCACTTCACTGTGAGGAGCAGCACATAATAATTTGACCAAGGGGTAGTACAGTGCTGCTACATTGGTAGTACTACTACTAGTAGTACTAGCACCACCGTCTAGATTTATTAGTAGTACTACTACGTCCAGCTGGATTTAGTATTTGACTAGCAATATCAAGTAATGCATGTCACAAAAAATGTACTACTCCCTCTGTAAATAAATACATGGTGTATTGTTTTATTCCTATCGGCGAGGTAACTTAATGTCTTTTTGCTACTTAATAGGATTACATGCAATGAACTAACCACTGCATGTGATGTTTGGTAGTCTCAAGTCATTGAAAGCATGCACGGGCACGGTGGGGGACGCAGCTTCATTGACTTACTGCACCTGCCTTTGGGTGTATGACACGTGGGCCCAACGTGTGGCTGGCCAACCTGTCATACAGCCAAAGGCAGGTGCAGTAGAGGGGCAAGGAGTAGATGGCCAACACGCACGTGAATTCAACGCAACGCACTTCTCATATAAAGGCTCCCGCCAGTCCAATCTACGAAATCCTACGCACTTACGCACCCAAGGGCAAGAGTGATCACTCCAATCGCAAGATCAGTTGACTAGAAGCTAGACACATGGAGGCGATGAGCGCGAGCATCAACCGGCTGTGCCAGATGGTCCACGATGCCGGCCTGCGGCCCGGCACCGAGGAACGTCTCCAGGTAGTTCTTGAGGCCGCCAGGGCGAGGGGCCGCTTGGACGACAGCTTCGTATCCTTGTTCGACGAGGTCCTCATCGGCTTCCTCGACAAGTTCATCATTGTCAAGAAGCTCGCGGACGAACTTGACGTACGCCTCCAGCCCACACGCCCAGGCTCTGCGATGCCTGCCACCCTCAATGGCCTCTATGGTGACAACCTCTTCGATGCACTGGTGGCCTCAGAATCGCCCGCCGTCACGGAGAATGTCCACCTCGAGGTCGTGCTTTCGCCGCCAGCTCGGGCGCAGCAAGACACCATCGACATAATCACCCACGTCTACGCGCAAATCGTCCACAAGGACTACTACATGCAAGAGGAGGATGATAGGACGCTGACCTTCTTGGACCGTAGGGCAACCTTGGACGGCATTGTTCAGAAGCACGTTGAGCCTACCGCTAACGCCGCTGCTCCTCACACGTCGGTTGGTGACCCGGTGCACTAGGGCATGAGGATGTCGTTGATGGATCCGTATGTATCTTTATCTTTCTGTCAAATCCATGTAGTAGTATATGGTACTAATATAATTATCTTACCTTTCGCATCAACTTCATAATTTTCCTACGTACTCCATGCATGAACCGTGCCAGAACCAAACTTCTCATTACTCTAGGGAAAATCGTTATTTCTATCTATCGGTCACCCCATGGAGCAGAACCAAATTTTACAAGTTACAAGTTCAAAAGGAAAAGCCTGCCGTGTTCGCGTCGCACCCCCACACGGTTTGTCCGCACGCCGCTCAAGGGGGAATGTGTGTTGTGTTGCATTCTCACTTACAAGTGGGACCGCAGTTGAGCAAACCGACTATCGGCAAACCCCCACCCCGCCCACCGCGCGATGGTTGAGAAAATAGGAGGGAGAAGAGATGGCTGTAGCTAGCACGGACACCAAGAAAATTGGTGTCGGATGGGACTCGTGTGGGTGGCGTGTGCCGTACTACTAGACATGAATGCTAGTTATGGCCCATGGCACCCCACTATATCGAGGTGTTGGTTACGTAGAACAAATTTCCTGGAGTCCGTGCTCAGCCCTCCTCTATCTCTCTTCTCAGCCAACCAGCAGACGCGTGGAGCCCATCGCCTGTTTGCTCATATGCGGTCTCACATGTCAGTGAAAACGCAAGAGGACCCACTCAACCTGCACATCTTTCACCTCGACGTGCTGGTGATGAAAAACAAATCCAATAAAGATCTTCGGTGGCTGCTTTTGGAGTTACTCAAGAGTAGTAAGATTCTATTTACGCTTAACCTAAGATGCACATCACGTGGCTTCACCTACCACTCTATTTTCTTTCATGACACGACCTGGATGCTGGATGTACCATGTGTCGGCAAAAGGAGGAAGAACTCGGCCAAATCTTCGGTTGTGCTCTCGGATTAGACTAGTTGTGCTAACTTAAAATTTTATTGTGTAGAATGGATGCAAGTTTTGGTATTGTGAAGAAGAGTACAACGATATATTGATAGAGCGCAATTTAGTGTTCTTTGTGAGGATGGGTGGCTGGTCTAAGGTTTAAAACTTGTTGTATTACGTACATAGACGTAGAGATAGTGCAGCATGTGAAGCTAGTGCAAATAGTGTATTATTGTTGATTGGCGTCATCCGATAACCTATTGCAATGCACGTACAATTATGTATTCGGAAAATATTTTTTTGCCTCGTCGCAGCACCCACTCAGAGAAGCGACTCGATAGCCATTCATAAATTTAGTAAGTTTATCACAGGCATATCATTTTATTACATACAACAGGTCATCAACCCACAACGACAACGAGGATACATTATAAATACTAAAGTTTTCATCACACAACAAATAACAAGCAATGAAATGAACTTCAATTCAACCAATCCTCGGCGTTGGAAACACTTGCTTTGAACCACAAGCGATTCTCTCGGAAGAGCCAGCTACTGTCAATCTCGAGACCAACGCAGGACTGATCATCCAGGCTGAAGCGGCCTACTATATCACGACCAGGGTAGGGAACCACCGCAATGTCCGACGTATAGATACAGTTGCTTAATGGTAGTAACATTGTGTCAACAGCAGTTGGATCGCCTTTCACCATCATTGGATAGTTTTTTCCAAGGAAGAGCGAGTTTGCTCCAAGACTATCAATACTATAACAGGGAGAAGGTGTTGGCGCTAGCACACTAGTATCCATCCCGAATACCATGCAATGGGTGTTGGAATATGTCCGAAGAGTGCGACCATGGGATACAACACCTGCTCCCTTAGTAGTAACATCAGCAGTGGGCTATATACAGACAAGAAGGGGTGATCCATCCGAAGTTGCCAGGCGCCATTGAGTATATGGGCCCTCCTCGTCCTCATGCTCGTGATCATCACCATCTTCATCTCCCCCTTGGTTATAAAAAATTTCAAGTATAGGCGGTGGAATGTTCACAGGACCTTGGAAACACAAGATGAAGGTTAATTAGTAGAGAAGGGAAACTTGCTAACTCGCATGCATGTGGATGAAACAATTATAATTACGGTGGAAGACAAACGTAGCGAAACTACGAGGATCCCATGCAAAAACAGTGCCACGAGTGGTGGCAGCAAACACAAGACCCTCGTATTCAATTGCATCACAATACACATCCATGTATAGAAACTGATTTTGAGCAATATCCATCCAGTCGAACCACGAAGGACGGCAACAAGCTTGTCGAAGATAGCAACAACTTGATAGTTCTTGTAATTCCTAGAGCGGTTGGGAACTCGAGAAATTGCTATCTTCCATAGACGACAGTCACCATGATCATATTTGAACGTACGTAGATCATCTCTGTGCTCAACCTCAGGGCACTCGGAGATTTTTGGAAGTGGAATCCGCTGATGAGTGTACACATGCACAAGTTCCCACTCGCAATTGTACCCAATATAAACAACACAATCTCCATTTGCGCCTGCCCAAGCCTTGCCCTCAAGCGATGGCATCTTAACATCATACGTATCATTATCAAGCGGCATCAACTTGCACAAGGCGAGGCTTCCCTCGTCCCCGCGCCAGTCAGCACGGTCACGGTGAAGAAGATAGGGGATATCAAACCACTCCTGGACCCTTGGGTTCCTTGTAATGATGTTATTAGTTGAGTCGAGAATGTTCTTGAACGAACCTGCCATGCTAGCCGAGGTGATGACGTCGCACTGATCAATGAGTTCCCACCACTTCATCTTTCAGATCGGGGCAAGAATAACGGGGTCGTTTCTGGCTTGTTCCCTCCATGGAGAAGACGATCGAACAATGGCAGAAGGAAGGGTGAATGCAAATGGAGGAGGGAGGAAGAGCGTGCGAGATCAGTTCCAAATCGAGAGGGAAAGGCAAACAATCGGTGGACGGTTGCCAGTTTTCCACGGTACACGAAGAGGCGCCCCGGCCTACATGTCCTTTCAGAAATTGTACAAAAGGACTCGTCGTCTTCTCACTGGCATGTTGGAACGGGACCACATGTCAACGAAACATGGTGTGTAATTTCTCGTGTAAAATGCGATCTGGCCGCGTTGGCCCGAGGTGCCGCATTAGTTATCGACCTTTATTTTTTAACATACAATCTGAGTGGACAGCTCCTGTGGTCATCACACGTAAGCGGATATATAGGTGGGCTAGGTGGGCAGGCGACAACAATCTAAGTGCTAAAAGAGTTGATCTCGAAAAAATACTTGATCCAATGCTTGGTTTTGTTTGTATTTTCCAACTATGACCATTGGATAGAGTGAATCAATGGCTTACGTTCAAAGTTATTCTCATACTATAGAATGGTATAGGAACGTGGAGAGATTTGGTTGATTTTATATCACTGAATAATATAAAATATTATGAGTGCAGACGCTCCACCCCGAGGTTTGTAGCTCCTTCTCGGTCGTCGGGAATCTATGTTCTTCCACTCTTTTGTTTAAGACATGAGCTTTGTTCATCCTGTTGCCGACACGCTATATGCCTCCATTTTACAAAATCATACTATATGCCTCCATGACACGCGGGACATCTAGCATCAAGGTGGCGTGTCATGCAAGAAAATGGAGATATGCAGTGCGTAAGTGAGTCGTGCACTTTGATGGCACCTAGTACTACGCAATATTTTTTCTCCTCGATGGCACGTGAATAGTGCACGTACTCAATGACAGACGGGATGGTAGCCATGGACATGGTCGGCCCTTTTTGAAGAGAGTACTAATAAATAACTTTGATGTGTCCCGTCAACTCGCAGAACGACGAGAAGCTTGCTTACTACACCTTCTCCTCGGCTAACGCTGCGTGCGCTGATGGCTCGCAAGACGAGGAGAAACTTTTGCTTACAAGCGGTGGACGTGCAGCAGTTCAGTTGGTGTCGATTGCCGTAAGTACTATCTGTAGTACCATCATTATTGTTCGACTTCCTAAGAGGAGAAGAGCCAAGCGCAAGGTCACCTACTAACCTAGTACAAGATTACTATAGCCAAAGCTGGTCCACCTTTTAGAGCATGGTTAATTAATATAGGCGGCTCTTGCAATGACACATCATTTAGAGCAAGTACTCTCTTCGTAGGAACAAAGGAAGTGAAACAAAAGTTGGAGTGGATGCTAGATTGCCAATTAAAACATGATTACATAGGGAAAAATCCTATAGCATTCTATCCAATGAATCAAACGACCAATGTAGGAAAATTATGAGGGGGGTCTCTCCAACAGTGTTCCTTGGCTCGCACCTAGCATCACGGTGGTCGAACTTGGAGTCATTCATCTGGTACACGTGGCATCTTAGATCTGGACACAAGGTGACGCGACCTCTCACTTCCTCCGCCATTTGAAGCGGCGCACCGGTGGAGGGCTAGCATACTCCAATATTAGGTTGGCTCTATGTGATGTGGCAGCTGCATATACTAACCGGATGTTGGCTATACTACTACGGTACTCACACTCCAAGAAGTGACTCAAAAACCATTCATAAATTGAGTCTATGACATGCATTTGCAACTTAAATGTACCATTCATTAAATACAACAAGTCATCAACACACAACGACAACGAGGATACATTTTGGATTATAGATTATTTCCAACAAAACATTCTAGCAAATACTAAAGTTTTCATCACACAACAAATAACAAGCAATGAAATGAACTTCAAATCAACCAATCCTCGGCGTTGGAAACGCTTGCTTTGAACCATAGGTGCTCTGGGAAGGACGAGCTATTGTCAATATCGAGAGCAACGCAGGACTGATCATCTAGGCTGAAGCGGCATATATCAGGACCAGGGTAGGGAACCACCAAAATGTCCGAGGTATAGATACAGTTGCTTCTCATAAATGGTAGTAACGTTGTGTCAACAGCAGCTGGATCTCCTTTCACCATCATTGGATAGTTTGGTCCAAGGAAGAGCGAGTTTGCTCCAAGACTATCAATACTGAACCAGGAAGAAGGTGTTGGCGCTAGCACACTAGTATCCATCCTGAATACCATGCAACGAGTGTTGGAATAGGTTAGGAGAGGGCGACCATGGGAGACAACACCTGCTTCCTTAGTAGTAACAGTCTGAGTGCACTGTATACAGACAAGAAGAGGTGATCCATCGGAATTAGTTGCCAGGCGCCACTGAGTATATAAGTTCTGCTCCTCCTCATGCTCGTGATCATCACCATCGTCATCTCCCCCTTGCATATAAATTTTTTCAAGTATAGGTGGTGGAATGTTCACAGGACCTTGGAAACACAAGAAGAAGGTTAATTAGTAAAGGGAAACTTGCTAACCCACATGCATGTGGATGAAACAATTATAATTACGGTAGAATACAAACATACCGAAACTACAAGGATCCCATGCAAAAACAGTGCCACCAGTGGTGGCAGCCAACACAAGATCCTCGTATTCAATTGCATCACAGTACACATCCGTGTATAGAAACTGATTTTTGAGCAATATCCATCCAATCGAACCACGAAGGACGGCAACAAGCTTGTCAAAGATAGCAACAACTTGATAGTTCTTGTAATTCCAAGAGCGGTTGGGAACTCGACATATTGCTATCTTCAGTAGACGACAGTCACCATGATCGTATTTGAACGTACGTAGATCATCTGTGTGCTCATCCTCAGGGCACTCTGAGAATTTTTGGAAGTGGAATCCGCTGACGAGTGTACACATTCACAAGTTCCAACTCGCAATTGTACCCAATATAAACAACCCAATCTCCATTTGCGCCAGCCCAGGACTTACCCTTAAGCGATGGCATCTTGACATCACATGTATCATTATCAAGCGGCATCAACTTGCACAAGGCGAGGCCTCCGTCGTCCGTGCCCATGCGAACATGCTTATAGAGAATAAGATAAGGGAGATCAAACCGCTCCTGGACCCTTGGGTTCCTTGTAATTATGTTATTAGTTGAGGTGAGAATGGGCTTGAACGAACCTGCCATGCTAGCCGAGGTGATGACGTCGCACCGATCAATGAGTTCCCCCACCACGTCATCTTTCAGATCGGGGCAAGAATAACGGGGTCGTTTCCGGCTTGTTCCCTCCATGGAGAAGACGATCGAACAATGGCAGAAGGAAGGGTGAAGGTAAATGGAGGAGGGAGGAAGAGCATGCGACAGCAGTTCCAAATCGAGAGGGAAAGGCAAAGAGTCGGTGGACGGTTGCCAGTTTGCCACGGTACACGAAGAGGCGCCCCGGCCTACGTCCTTTTAGAAATTGTACAAAAGGACTCGGCGTCGTCTCACTAACATGTTGGAACGAGACCACATGTCAACGAAACATGGTGTGTAATTTCTCGTACAAAATGCGATCTGGCCGCGTTGGCCCGAGGTGCCGCATTATTTCTCGACTTTATTTTTTATAAAATGGCGTGTCGTTCAGTTTTGAAGCACGACTAACTGGTACTGTTTGCAGAGAAAATATAAACTACTCTACCACTACTCCACCTCTAGTACTAGTAGTATAAAAAAGATATATAGGCTGGAGCTTCAGAGCTTTCTTGCTAAGGGTTGCCCACTTGCTTCTCACACTATCACCCTCTCTCCAGATCTAAAAAACATGGCCTCTCTCTCCCTCCTCACCGGTGGTCACAGATCCGCCGGGGAAGAAAAGGACGTGCAGCATTGACGCACTCGTCGTCGGCGAGCGAGGTCACGCACTGACGACAAGGCCGTCCTCTTAGACCTAGCGCCCGCGCGGGATGGCCTCCGTCCCCAAGCTTGCTGCCGTAGTGCGTACGGAGGACGACGACCACGAGCGAAGCCACTTCCTGCCGACCCTCAGGTATGCTACCTCTTTTCGAACCATACCCTTGTTCTATTGCCCCATCTACCATGTCGCTGCATGTGGATCTTTTTCCACTCCACCATCTTCCCAATTTGCTATCCTCTGCTCTGCTTGTCACGCAGACGAAAACCTTAATTTGCACTATTAAAGGAAACTCTACTTCATGCAGACTAATCCATGTCTGGGTTGAATAAGGAAAGGAAGGGAGACTGTACTGTCCAAGAGAGTAGGCATGAAACCCGCATCTAGGTTGAAAAGGGGAAAATCGGTAGCTAAGGAACGAGTGTCATGCCTCTTGGTTGAAGAAGGGTAGAAAGGCATGATAACGCAATAGAGAATGACCAGGTCGATCGGTTTGTTGTCCTCACATAGGAAAAAGGTGGCTAAACATAACAAAAATGGGACGTAATCCACATATGCTACCTGGATATTTGTTGCTCTGGGAAACCATACCACCCTCACTACTCTATGCGTCCGTGGAGGTACATCGTACTGGTGCGCCCACTGTCCGAATGGGCCTCCCATGCTCTTAGTGTCACTTTTTTGATGTTAGTATAAGGCCAGCAAATAAGTCAAGCAATGCTATCGCTAAAGTGATGCCACATTTAACTAATGCACTCAGGTCTAATGCCACCGATAAATTTAAGCAATGCCATTTAATGTCACTTTGGATTATTTCAGGGTTAGTCGTTGATTGTGGATGTATTAAAGATTTTTCAGCTAAGGCATTCTAATGTCGTTGCACATCCAAAGATACCAACGATGAAACTTGTTACTACCTTCAGATTTTTGCACTGTTGATGCTTATAGATTACATACCTCACTTTCATGAGATAAGTTAATTTTTTTGTAGAGTGTCACCAAAATGCCAAGGCGTTGATGTCATTTTATTTTGGTTAAACTGCACAAAAAATTATGAAGACAAGAGGAAAGGTCAAGAGTGGGTTCCTCCTCCTCCGACTGTTCTCTTGATTCGTTCGATCAAGTTTTTATGTTTGATTGATTATCAAGATTGGGATAGCAAATTTTAAGGTCCCCCCGAGTTCGAAATGATATTTACCTTGGAGGTACATGGTTTGCAATTTTTTTTATACTGTCATTAGTTAATAATGCTAGTTACCTTCAGACTTTTGTATTTGGTTTAATGCTCATGCACAACTAGTATACCAATGTCAAACGTGTTACCTTTACATTTTGTATTGTTAATTCTTATAGAAATCTTCCAAAGGCCGTAGTTCATTGAAATCTATTCAGTAAAACCATTGTACTGTACCCTGTAATAAAATAACTACTCTATTGTTGCACTAGCCACTGGATTAGTGTATATTTGTAGTATCCGAAATTTCAAATGGTGTTGCATTAGCGTATGGACATAAATAAAGTGTGGCAAGCTTTCCCAGATATGTGCTCAAGAAAACTACTACATGTTTTTCTAAATACTAGTAGACGTTTGGGTACTTTAAACTGAACCGCGAAAATGTCTTATAGTCAGGAATAGAGGGTGTAGAGTTCACTCAAATTATCCCGGTAAAGCTAGTCACACCTTTGTTAAAATTAATGTTCATTATGTTATCGGAGGAGGTCTGTAAGTTTGTCTCTAATGCCTATCGACTACATACCTGACATCATGATGTAATGTTAAGTCATTTCCTTTTGTACAGTGTCACTGAATTTTCAAGGCGGTGATAGCATTTTATTTTAGTTGAACTGCACAAAATATGCTTAAAAGAAGAGGAAAGGTCAGGAATCGATCATTCTTTCAGAAAGAACTATATATGCCTTTCTGACATTAGCCTCTGTTGCCTTATTTATTCCTTCAAATAGGTGGTTAGAAACAGTCTTGCTACCTTTTCCCATTAAGAAATTGGAATGCTTATATTTGTGAGTCTATGCTTCAACTAGTGCCACTTTTATAGTAATCACACTTTCAATATCTATGCAAACAGGGATGCTCGATTTTAGTGGAACTACACAAAAAGTCCAACTGGTTCAACATTAGGAGCATGTTTTCTTCCAAACCTTTATATCCAATTGGTGGCACTATGAGCTGTTCATTTAGAAGGTACATGGTTTGCTACTATCTTGCTACTCTTTTTGTACTGTCATTAGATAGTAATACTAGTGGTTTGCATGTGAATTATTAGCAGGGTGGACCTACATTGGAGGTGCAGGACAGGATTCAATGATTGGATGCCCAATTTCGGTTGTATCGATTTCACCTCTTCCATCACTGTGAACATGGATATCCTTGGTCTGATGAAGAATAGGCGCTATATTTCTGCTCTGAACAAGCAAATCAATTCAGTATGAAATAGTCCAGGCAAAACATGATCAGATCAAATTGTCCAGTGCAAAACATGACAGATGCTAAGCGGAAGAGACATGTTTAAACCGAAAATACAAGGTGGGGTATATGTTTACTAGCTGCTTGATATTTGTGCAGACAGAGATGTCTGCCCATTGCTATTTGGCAAACACACAAAGTGACCGCAATTTTGGTTGAACTGCACAAGAGAATATTATAGTAACTGCATGCAGTGCCATTTGAAAATAGACACAAAAAGATTGGATAGTCACTTCATGGACTGCATAAAAGTAGTAATGTACTATTTATTGGCCAACACTAGGTGCTTCATTGCTTTGGTCCGATTATACAATGGGCATCATTTTGCCTAAGTTAAAGTTTGTATTCCGAAAATAGTCTCGTCGTGTGATCAAGAGAAGACCAAATCATATTGCAAAGGATGTTCCTCCATCATGTGTGGTTCATTCTCATGGTTCCAAATTGTTGGTGAAACCACTTACGCTTGCAAGAGGAATTGTAGACTTCACAAACATATTTGTCTTTCAATCTGTCTTGAATGTTGGCCAAGAGAAGCATCCATGTTAGTAGGAAGAACATATGTTTTTTCTAGATCTTTGCTTTTGGAGCTACATATTTGTATATGATCTGTGAATCATTGAGATGCATTAACATGTTGATATTATGTATGGGAATCATACTAGTTGGTTTTAGTTGTGGCTGATCTTTGCTTTTGGAGCTACATATTTGTATATGATCTATGAATCATTGAGATGCATTAACAGTTCCTTATATCTGTTCGCTCAGTGTTTACAAGTTATTGATTGATCACTAGCTAGCCTACTAATGCGCTCCTGGCTGTTTTAGTTGCGATGCAAGATCCGAAGTGGTAGTTTTTTGAATAAAAATGCCTACCTCTAAAGAAACTGACAAGGTGCTCTGAAGAAAATGCCATGCGAATCTGAAGAAACTGCGAGCGAAAACGTTCGCAAATGCCTTATCTCCCAGCTAAAGTTCATCAACTAATGCCCTTGATTGTGACTCGTTGCATGCTGCTCCGCGTACTGGTTGCGAGCGGTTTTGAGTGCCTGCATGCAGCCGGTCGTAATTAAGGCAGATAACTAATGCGAAAAATATGCGCTTTAATTGTTGCGGGCCTTTTAAATCCATGGAATGATTATTGACAAGGAGGGAGATGATTCGAGTGCACTCGTTTGACCGTCATGCCGGCATGCGACCCAGCACGGACGGGACGGGGCCGGCACAATCGTAATTTCAGTTTCTCTAGTTTTCCCGACAAGTCGGGCGCTAAGCCATGCCATGCTCGCTAATTATGCATTGAATTCCGATGACCGTCGCGCTACCTTCCGCCTATAACTACTGTTTCCCGGCCTTCTATGGTGGCACCGTGACCCAACTCGCCCTATCCTCATAAGCCCCCACCGGCCCGACGTTGCTCGCCACTTATCCTCGCTCTCGCCACGTCCGCCATGGCCCCGCCCGTCCGCGATAGGCGAGGCCGGAGGCGGTCACCGCCGGAACTAGTGTCCGGTTTTTCACCGGAAGGCAGACGGAGGGAGGAGGCATTCTATCGGTCTGTAGATGGCAATGCAGAGATCGAGGACTTGTTTGAGCGCGACAGCCTAGCGGAGGAGTAGGAGTTGTTGGAGCACGACCGCGTGGCGGAGGAGCAGCGTATCGCCGATTTGCGCCGCCCAATGGACATGGAGCAGCAGCGCCGACGCTCGAAGTCGCGAAAGCAGAGCGCCCACCTGGGCCGACTACGTGGAGGTCGGCGCTCGCAAATAGCCCTAGAGGCTGTCGCACGCACGCGTTCATGACGCCGATTTTACTACCAAATTTCGTCAAGTGGGTTTCCCGCTTAGAAGCCGAAGCTTTGGTGGACCACGCCGGCATGGAAAGGGCCAACACGCGCGAGCAACGCGCCCTATCGCACCTCTGGCAAGTCCGAGGCGAGGCAGAGGAAGCCGGTGCCGGCATTTAGCGTGTACCGCACATGGCGGCCGGCATCGTCTAGTTAGCTAAGAGTAAGTTAGCACTTGTATGCTACTAGAGTATTAGTGGGAGTAGATAGTTAACTTGGCTATGATGGTTGTCAACGTGGAAGTTCAGTACTCTATATGTGGATCGGACTGTTACATTGCTGAATGTTGAACTTTCCGTTTGAACGTATGGAATGGGCTGTTATTTTTTTTAAATGGGTTGTATTTGTCCTCCAGGGTTTAGAGGCTGACTTGTGGGCCTACCAAGTTGACGCGTACACAATCAAGAGATGATTGTACGTGGAGAGGATGACAGCAGGGACCCGCCAAGGTCATGGCAGTACGCAAGCAAGTGCCTCCTTATTTCAATCCAATAAAAAAATGGCTCCTCCTAATGGATTTCTGACATCTGGGTCCCATGCCATTGTCAACGTAGTCAATAAACGAGAGAGTTGCACAATGAGCGGCTGACACCAGGGACCCAGCAGCTCGCCCAATTATTTTTGTTTTGGGTTAATTTGATAAATGCCACTCCAAATCCGGTGTTTCTGAGAAATGCCACTGCAATTTCAAAACTTTGAAAAATGCCATTTCATGCCATTTCCAGTGGCATTTTTTGAATTCTGGAGTGGTGTTTTTCAATGTTTGCAAATTGCAGTTGCGTTTTCCAAAGTTTGCAAAAATTGCAGTGGAATTTTTCAAAGTTTGGAAATTGCAGTGGCATTTTTATGAATCACCATATTTGTTGTGGCATTTATCTAATTTGTTTTTGAGATGGAAGCAGGGTCTCAACTGGGCTGTGCGGGGCACTCTGGCCTGTCTAGACAGCCTTCTCTTTTATGTTTACCATGCATCAGCCCAAGAATTTTTTTTTCTTTCCGAAAATGGCTAGCCCAGTTTTTTGTGATTTGCCAAGTAAGTCGCTTTGTCAGGCCTGTTTGGCTGCAAATCTTTCAAGACGGGGAGAGCTTCATTCGGCTGGACGAGAAAATGGCCTATCAGTAATGAGAAAAGGGCTGTACATTTTTAAAACACATCAAACCGGCAATTACTTTCAATTTCTTTTTTCATTTCAAGATTTTAAATTGCATTAATTTTTTTGAGTGGACAATTTGTTGGATTTTATATTGATATACATTTATTTTAAATTCAGTTTGAATGTGACTCAAAATTTCGGGATTAAAAACAGTTCGGACCGCACCGAAATATGCAACATTTCGTATAATTTTTTAACCATGGCCACAATATGGGCTGTAATGCTAACAAAAAGAATATGGGCTCCAAAAAACCCTTAGGAATTAGCAAATGGGTTGTAAATTATTAGAAATAATGGCAGATGGGATGTATGCTGTTTTCCATGATTTGAGGCTTTCCTAAAAAAGGTTGACGACAGCAAAGGATCGTTGGATGTCCATCCAACGGCCGTCGTCTTCTTCAATCTGCTCTTCTGCTCGGCCCAAATTCAAACAAGCGCCGACGGGACTGCTGCTCCCTCCTTCCGTGGCGGGTGTCTTTGCCGCCAGCCTCACCGCCCCATCGTACTCCCATCACCGGCCTAGCCATCCCTCTACTCACCCAAGCTCGTTGTTATTCTCCGTGACGGCAGACGAACCGATAAACCTTCAGACAACAGTCGTACTCCCCTCCGCGTGGGAAACAACCGCCGAGTCTTCCCTGCCTCCGTGTCGTTCCCTTCCTAGGCCTCGACGGCGTCCACTGCCCTGGTGCTCTCGGCGCGGCCTGGTCAACGTGGTCAACAACCGGCATGCATCTGAAGTGGACTGTACGTGGAGAGGCTTACAGCTGGGTCCATGGCCACACGCAAGGAAATGCCTCCTTATTACACGCAAAATAATGATTCCTCCACCTGACATCTGGGACCCGCCGAAAGGGCCTCTGTATTTCGTGAAAAAAATATTAACGCCGCTGATAGCTCGGACCCACCAGCTATATCTTCACACGCAAGGAAGTGCGTCCTTATTACGCACAAAAAAATGAATACTCCCCCTGCTAGCTGGGACCCAGTATAGTGGCAGGCTGACTTGTGGGCCTACTAAGTTGATGGGGACGGAGGGCATTGTCAACTTAGTCAATATGCACGATTCTAGCTCCAGTGACCGTACGATGTCCATCCAACGGCCGTAGTGTTTCTTCAACCTCTGGTCTTCTTGCTCCAGCCGCCCAAAACAGCGCCAGTCGTGCCTCGTGCTCCTGCCTCTCGTGGACGGCTACGATGCGGCGGAGGCCTCACCGCCCCCTACTACTCCCACTGCTGGCCAGGCCATCCATGTACTCACCCACACCCCCCTGTTATTCTGCGGCGACGGCAGCCTCACACCGCAGCGAACCAGTGAACCCTCATACTCCTCTACGCGTGGGCATCCACTGCCGCATCTTTCCCGGCTCCGCGTCGTCCCCTTCCTAGGCCTCGCCGTCGTCCACCGCCTCGGTGTTTCTCAAGGCGTGGCCAACGTGGTCAAGGAACTACTTCCATCGGAAGAGTACTGTACGTGGAGAGGTTGACAGCTGGGTCCACGGCAGCCGCAAGGAAGTGCCTCCTTATTACGCCGAAAATAATTATTCCTCCACCTGACAGCAGGGACCCACCAGACAGACCATCGTATTTGGCGAAAAAATGTTTCCCCCCTGACTGCTGGGACCCACCGGACGGGCCACCGTATTTCACGAGAAAAACGTTCCCCCCGCTGTCAACTCAGACCCACCGGAAGTGTCGCCTTATTACGTACAAAAAAATGAATACTCCCCCTGCTAGTTGGGACCCACCTTGGTGGGTGGCTGACTTGTGGGCCTACTAAGTTGACGGGGAGGAGTGCTTTGTCAACTTAGTCAATATGAACGATTCTAGCTACAGTGACCGTACAATGTCCATCCAACGGCCGTTGTGCTTCTTCAACCTCTGGTCTTCTTGCTCCAGCCGCCCAAAGCAGCGCCGATCGTGCCGCATGCTCCTGCCTCCCATGGCCGGCTGTGCTGCCATGGAGGCCTCACTGTCCTCTACAATTCCCACCGCTGGCCAGGCCCTGCGGCGATGGCAGCCTCACACCGCAGCCGAACCAGTGAACCCTCGTACTCCTCTCCGCGTGGGCTTCCACCGCCGTCCTCCTCAGCTCGCGTCATCACCTTCCTAGGCCTCACCGTCGTCCACCGCCTTGGTGCTCTCGGCGCGGCGTGATCAATGTGGTCAACGACCGACTTCCATCGGAAGAGTACTGCACGTGGAGAGGCTGGCAGCTGGGTCCACGGCCGCAGCAAAGAAGTGCCTCCTTATTACGCGCAAAATAAATATTCCTCCACCTGACAGCGGGGACCCACCGGACGGGCCACCGTATTTTGCGTAAAAAAAGTTTCCCCCTGACCGTTGGGACCCACCGGCTACATCTTCGCACGCAAGGAAGTGCATCTGGGCAAATAAAAAACGATTCGCCCCCTGACTGCTGGGACCCACCAGCTACATCTTCACACGCAAGAGTGTCGAACCCAACGAGGAGCAGAAGGAAATGATAAGCGGTTTTCAGCAAGGTATCCTCTGCAAGTACTGAAATAAGTGGTAACAAATAGTTTTATGATAAGATAAATTGTAACGAGCAACAAGTAACAAGAGTAAATAAAGTCCAGCAAGGTGGCCCAATCCTTTGTGTAGAAAAGGACAAGCCGGAACAAACTCTTATAATAGGAAAAGCGCTCCCGAGGACACATGGGAATATCGTCAAGCCAGTTTTCATCACGTTTATATGATTCGCGTTCGGTACTTTGATAATTTGATATGTGGGTGGACCGGTGCTTGGGTGTTGTTCTTACTTGAACAAACATCCCACTTATGATTAACCTCTATTGCAAGCATCTCCAACTACAACAAAAGTATTAAGGTAAACATAACCATAGCATGAAACATATGGATCCAAATCAGCCCCTTACGAAGCAACGCATAAACTAGGGTTTAAGTTTCTGTCACTCTAGCAACCCATCATCTACTTATTACTTCCCAATGCCTTCCTCTAGGCCCAAATAATGGTGAAGTGTTATGTAGTCGACGTTCACATAACACCACTAGAGGCTAGACAACATACATCTCATCAAAATATCGAATCTAATACCAAATTCACATGACTACTAATAGCAAGACTTCTCCCTTGTCCTCGTGAACAAACGTAACTACTCACAAAGCATATTCATGTTCATAATCGAGGGGTAATAATATGCATAAAGGATCTGAACATATGATCTTCCACCAAATAAACCAACTAGCATCAACTACTAGGAGTAATCAACACTACTAGCAACCTACTAGCACCAATCCCGGACTTGGAGACAAGAATTGGATACAAGAGATGAACTAGGGTTTGGAGATGAGATGGTGCTGGTGAAGATGTTGATGGAGATTGCCCTCCCGATGAGAGGAGCGTTGGTGATGATGATGGCGATGATTTCCCCCTCCCGGAGGGAAGTGTCCCCAGCAGAACAGCTCACGGAGCCCTAGATTGGTTCCGCCAAGAGTTCCGCCTCGTGGCGGCGGAGTCTTGTCCCGAAGGTTGCTTAATGTTTTTTCTCACCGAAAGACTTCATATAGGAGAAGATGGGCGCCGAGAGCCACCAGGGCCCACGAGGTAGGGGGGCGCGCCACCCCCACCCTCGTGAGCAGGGTGTGGGCCCTGGCCTTCATCTTTGTCGATTTATTTTTCTTTATTTATTTTAAGATATTCCGTGGATTTTCGTGGACGTTTGGAGTTGTGCGTAATAGGTCTCTAATATTTGCTCCTTTTCAGCCCGTAATTCCATTGGCATTCTCCCTCTTCATGTAAACCTTGTAAAATAACAGAAAATAGCCATAAGTATTGTGACATAATGTGAAATAACAGCCCATAATGCGATAAATATCGATATAAAAGCATGATGCAAAATGGACGTATCAACTCCCCAAGCTTAGACCTCGCTTGTCCTCAAGCGAAAAGCCGATAACAATAAATATGTCCTCATGTTTAGAGGTAGAGGCGTCGATAAAAAATAAAATACGGACATGAAGGCATCATGATTATTCTCATAACAGCAACATATATTAATTTTGTCATATGATTACTTACGTTCAAGTGATGATCTTTTCACAATGCAAAGGTATGAATCAGAAACCTTATTGGCACCAACAAATTATAACCTCAGTCATTGAAGCAATTGCAATTTATCATAACGTCGGAAAGAGTCTATGTCAGAGCTTAAAAGCAAGTCCACATACTCAACTATCACTTAGTCCTTCATAATTGCTAGCACTCACGCAATACTTGTGGTTACGGAGTTTTAATCAGACACGGAGAAAGATAGGGGCTTATAGTTTTGCCCCACAACCTTTTACCTCAAGGGTAATGTCAACAATAATAATTCATGCTCCCCTACATCCAATTAGATATATATATCATGTTCTTTCCAACATGCTGGGCTTTGCCAAAGGATAAAATGAAAAAGGAAAGGTGAAGATCACCATGACTCTTGCATAAGGTAGATGATAATAATAAAAGATAGGCCCTTCACAGAGGGAAGCAGAGGTTGCCATGCGCTTTTATGGTTGGATGCACAAAATCTCAATGCGAAAAGAACGTCCATCAGATATTGCCCCTTGTGATATGAACCTTTATTATGCAGTCCGTCGCTTTTATTTCTTTCATATCACAAGATCGTATAAAGCTTATTTCTCCCACACCAATCAATCATACATATTTAGAGCAATTTTTATTGCTTTGCACCGATGACAACTTACTTGAAGGATCTTACTCAATCCATAGGTAGATATGGTGGACTCTCATGGCTAAACTGGTTTAACGGTTTTTGGAAGCACAAGTAGTATCTCTACTTGGTGCTGAGAATTTGGCTAGCATGAGGGGGAAGGGCAAGCTCAACATGTTAGAGGATCCATGACAACATACTTTATCTCAGATATAAGAAAACATAACTCATCACGTTGTCTTCCTTGTCCAACATCAACTCTTTAGCATGTCATATTTTAATGAGTGCTCCCAATCATAAAAGATGTCAATGATAATATATCTATATGTGAAACCTCTCTCCCCTTATTACTTCCTATTAATTGCAACGATGACCAAAGTTATATTTTCCAACTCCCAACAACTTTTAATCATCATACTCTTTCTATGTGAAGTCATCACTCTCAATAAGATCAATATGAACTCTTTGTTTCTTTTTATTCTTTTGTCACCCAAGATCATGGCAAAATAATCAAGCCCTTGACTCAACACTAAACTTTATTATATAGCTCACGGATTAGATTACATAGAGAGATCATAAAGCAAAACTCAACACTAGATCATGCCATGACTTTATTCTACTAAATCAAGATACTACTAATAGGATCGAACTAAGAAAAACGGTAAAGATAGGAGTTGTGATGGTGATACGATACCGGGGCACCTCCCCAAGCTTGACAGTTGCCAAGGGGAGTGCCCATACCCATGTGATTATGCCTCCTTCTTTGTCGGTGAAGGTGGTGGTGTTGTTGATGATGCAGGCTTGTCGTCCACCTTCCATGGCATAGGCTCACCATCATAGAAGGGTGATCGAGTCTTCGGAATCCTCAAATCTGCAGCCAAACTCATCCTTTTGAATCTATATTCATGCTCACAGTTTTGATTTTGCAGATCATAGATTTGGGCTTGGAGGTGCTCGATCTTCTCATGTAGCTTGAAGATGGCCTCCTCAGTGTTCTTAGCATCCGGGTCATAGTTGTTGGTGAACTCCGCGAGCATCTTGTGGCTAGCGTTAATTCCATGCTCCACCATCCCCTGGCACTTGAAAACTTGTTGCTCCATTGCTTCGAGCCTCGCCTCCACGCTTCCAGTTCCCTTTGGTCCCTCAACATCGCGGATGTGCAGCAACCCATCATGCATCTCAATGGTTTGAGGGTGTCGCAGCACCTCCGCGAGGTAAGGGTTGATCACCTTCTCGAAGAACTTGTCCTTGGAAGCACTTGGGGACGTCATGATGATCTAGATCTGTCAGAAAAACAGCTCAAAACAAGAACAGGGGATAATTGCGTGATACAGGAGTCAAAACCTTCGAGAGAATATATAATGAATTTTTACCGACCAAAATACGTATCGTGCAAGAAAAAGGAGTCCGGGGGGCGCATGAGGTGCTCACGAGGTAGGGGGCGCGCCCAGGGGGTAGGGCGCGCCCACCACCCTCATGGGGCCCTCGTGTCCTTGCCGGACTGCTACTTATTTTTCTATTTTTCTAAATATTCCAAAATGGAGAAATATTGCCTTAAAAATTGTTTTGGAGTCGGTTTACTTACCGTACCACATACCTATTCCTTTTTGGAGTCTGAGCCGGTCTGGAAAGTGTCCCTTATGTATTCTTCCGGGGTTACCGTTTCAATAATATTGGTTTCAACATTTATGGGATTACCTGAGATATAATGTTTGATTCTTTGACTGTTTACCACCTTCGGATTTGTGCCCTCGAAGTTATTGATTTTTATGGCACCGGAACGATAGACCTCCTCGATAACGTAGGACCTTCCCATTTAGAGAGAATTTTTCCTGCAAAAAATCTTAAACGAGAGTTGTATAGCAATACATAAGCACCTACATTAAACTCACGCTTTTGTATCCTTTTGTCATGCCATCTTTTAACTTTTTCTTTAAACAACTTGGCATTTTCATAAGCTTGGGTTCTCCATTCATCAGGTGAGCTAATATCAAATAACCTCTTCTCACCGGCAAGTTTGAGATCATAGTTGAGCTCTTTAATAGCCCAATATGCCTTATGTTCTAGTTCGAGAGGTAAGTGACATGCTTTTCCATAAACCATTTTATACGGAGACATACCCATAGGATTCTTATATGCAGTTCTATAGGCCCATAATGCATCATCAAGTTTCTTGGACCAATTCTTTCTAGACCTGTTAATGCCTTTTGCAAAATTAATTTGAGCTCTCTATTTCTCAATTCTACTTGACCACTAGATCATGAAAGTGATAAGAAGATGCAATTCTATGATTAACGTCATATTTAGCAAGCATTTTACGGAAAGCACCATGAATAAAGTGTGAACCACCATCAGTCATTAAATATCTAGGGACTCCAAACCTCGGAAAAATAACTTCCTTAAGCATTTTAATAGAAGTTTTATGATCATCACTACTAGTTGGAATAGCTTCTACCCACTTAGTAACATAATCAACAGCAACTAAAATATGTGTATATCCATTAGAGGCAGGAAAAGGTCCCATATAATCAAAGCCCCAAACATCAAATGGTTCAATAACAAGTGAATAATTTATAGGCATTTCTTGACATCTACTAATGTTACCAATTCTTTGACATTCATCGCAAGACAAAACAAACTTACGGGCATCTTTGAAGAGAGTGGGCCAATAAAAACCGGATTGCAATACCTTATGTGCAGTTCTATCTCCAACGTGGTGCCCTCCATAAGCTTCGGAGTGGCACTTGCGTAGGATCTGTTCCTATTCATGCTCAGGTACACAACGTCTAATAATACCATCTACTCCTTCTTTATAAAGATGTGGGTCATCCCAAAAGTAATGTCGCAAATCATAGAAAAACTTTTTCTTTTGTTGGTATGTGAAGCTAGGTGGTATAAATTTAGCAACAATATAATTAGCATAATCAGCATACCTTGGAGTGCTACGGGAAGTGCTTACGACATTTAATTGTTCATCAGGAAAGCTATCATCGATAGGTAGTGAGTCATCAAGAACATTCTCTAACCTAGATAAGTTATCTGCAACGGGGTTCTCAGCTCCTTTTCTATCAACAATATGCAAATCAAATTCTTGTTGCAAGAGAACCCATCTAATAAGTCTAGGTTTAGCATCTTTCTTTTCCATAAGATATTTAATAGCAGCATGATCAGTGTGAATAGTTACTTTAGAATCAACAATATAGGGTCTGAATTTATCACAAGCAAATACAACTACTAAAAGTTCATTTTTGGTAGTAGCATAATTTCTTTGAGCATTGTCTAGAGTCTTACTAGCATAATGGATAACATTTAATTTCTTATCAACTCTTTGCCCTAGAACAGCACCTACAGCATAATCACTAGCATCACACATAATTTCAAAGGCTAAATTCCAATCAGGTGGCTGAACAACAGGTGCAGAGACTAATGCTTTCTTAAGTATTTCAAATGCTTATACACAATCATCATCAAAGACAAATGGTACATCTTTTGTAATAAATTAGTCAGAGGCCGAGAAATTTTTGAGAAGTCCTTAATGAACCTCCTATAAAATCCGGCGTGACCAAGGAAACTTTTTATACCTTTGATGTCCTTGGGACATGGCATCTTTTCAATAGCATCAACCTTGGCTTTATCAACTTCAATACCTCTTTCAGAAACTTTGTGCCCCAAGACAATACCTTCATTAACCATAAAGTGGCACTTTTCCCAATTCAAGACAAGATTAGTTTCTTCACATCTCAGCAAAACTCGATCAAGATTGCTCAAGCAATCATCAAAAGAGGAACCATAGACGGAAAAATCGTCCATGAAAACCTCACAAATTTTTTCACAAAAATCAGAGAATATAACCATCATGCATCTTTGAAAGGTAGCAGGTGCTTTACATAAACCAAAAGGCATACGTCTATAAGCAAAAGTACCAAAAGGGCATGTAAAAGTAGTCTTTGATTGATCTTTAGCCGACACAGGTATTTGAGAGAAACCGTAATAACCATCTAGGAAGCAATAATGTGTATGTTTGCATAATCTTTCTAGCATTTGATCAATAAAAGGTAAGGGGTAATGATCTTTCTTAGTAGCTTTATTTAATTTGCGGAAATCAATTACCATCCTATAACCTGTAATAATTCTTTGCGGGATCAATTCATCTTTACCATTAGGAACAACAGTAATACCTCCCTTCTTAGGGACACAATGGACATGACTTACACACTGACTATCAGCGACGGGGTAAATTATACCTGCCTCCAGAAGCTTGAGTATTTATTTTCTTACCACTTGTTTCATTTTAGGATTCAAATGTCGTTGAGGATCACGAACTGGTTTGGCATCCGCTTCCAAATTTATTTTATGTTGACATAGAGTGGGACTAATGCCCTTAAGATCATCAAGAGTATATCCAATAGCGTACGGTGCTTCTTCGTAGTTTTCAATAATCTTTCTTCTTCATGCTCTGAAAGGTTAGCACTAATAATAATAGGATATATTTCTTTTCATCAAGATAAGCATATTTAAGATTATCAGGCAACGGTTTAAGCTCAAACACGGGATCACCCTTGGGTGGAGGAGGATCCCCTAGGATTTTAACAGGCAAATTGTGTTGCAGAATAGGTTCCTGTTTAAACAATACTTCATCTATTTCCCTTCTTTCATTCATGAACATATCATTTTCATGGTCTAGCAAATAGTGTTCTAAAGGATCACTAGGAGGTACGGCAATAGAAGCAAGACCAATAATTTCATCCTTACTAGGCAATTCTTCCTCACGATGTTGTTTACTAAATTTAGAGAAATTAAACTCATGAATCATATCATCCGTGCCAATAGTAACAACATCCTTTTGCAGTCTATCTTAGCATTAACAGTATTCAAGAAGGGTCTACTAAATATAATGGGACAAAAGCTATCTTGTGGGGAACTAAGAACAAGAAAATTAGCAGGGTATTTGGTTTTCCCACACAAGACTTCAACATCTCTAACAATTCCCATTGCAAATATAGTATCTCTATTGGCAAGTTTAATCGTAACATCAATATCTTCTAACTCAGCAGGTGCAATTTCATGCTTAATTTCTTTATATAAATCATAAGGTATAACACTAGCACTAGCACCCATATCACATAGGCCATGATAACAATGATCTCCTATTTTAACAGAAATAACAGGCACACCTACCACATGTCTATGTTTATCTTTAGCACACGGTTTAGCAATTCTAGCAGTTTCACCGCAGAACTGAATAAAATGCCCATCAATATTACCAGACAAGAGATCTTTAACAATAGCAATATTAGGTTCTACTTTAACTTGCTAAGGAGGTGCATACGTTCTAATATTGCTTTTATGAACAACAGTCGAAGCTTTAGCATGATCCTTTACTCTAACAGGGAAAGGTGGTTTCTCAACATAAGAAGTAGGAACAATAGGATCATTATAAGTGACAGTCTTTTCTTCAACTTTAATAGGTGTAGCTACTTTTACTTCTATGGGAGGATGATATTTAAACCACTTCTCCTTGGGGAGATCAACATAAGTAGCAAAAGATTCACAGAAAGAAGCTACTATCTCAGTGTCAAGTCCATATTTAGTGCTAAACTTACGGAAAATATCGGTATCCATAAAAGATTTAACACAATCAAACTTAGGTGTCATACCTGACTCCTTACCTTCGTCGAGGTCCCAATCTTCAGAGTTGCATTTAATTATATCCAATAAATTCCATTTAAATTCAATAGTCTTCATCATAAAAGAGCCAGCACAAGAAGTATCGAGCATGATGCGATTGTTATCAGAAAGCCGAGCATAAAAATTCTGAAGAATTGTCACTCTTGAGAGATCATGATTGGGGCATGAATATAACATTGATTTAAGCCTCCCCCAAGCTTGAGCGATGCTTTATCCTTCATGAGGCCAAAAATTATATATATAATTGCGATCACGATGAACAAGATGCATAGGGTAATATTTTTGATGAAATTCCAATTTCAATCTTTTATAGTTCCACGATCTCGTATCATCACATAGCCTATACCATGTCAATGCGTCTCCCTTCAAAGATAAAGGGAAGACCTTCTTCTTAACAACATCATCGGGTATACCTGCAAGCTTAAATAGTCCACAAACTTCATCCACATAGAGTAGATGTTCATCGGGATGCTTTGTTCCATCTCCTGTAAAAGTGTTAGTGTCGGTGTCAAAACCGGCGGATCTCGGGTAGGGGGTCCCGAACTGTGCGTCTAGGCGGATGGTAACAGGAGACAAGGGACACGATGTTTTACCCAGTTTCGGGCCCTCTTGATGGAGGTAAAACCCTACGTCCTGCTTGATTAATATTGATGATGTGTGTTACAAGAGTGGATCTACCACGAGATCAAAGAGGCTAAACCCTAGAAGCTAGCCTATGGTATGATTGTTGTTCGTCCAACGGACTAAAACCCTCCGGTTTATATAGACACCGGATAGGGTTAGGGTTACACAGAGTCGGTTACAATGGTAGGAGATCTACATATCCGTATCGCCAAGCTTGCCTTCCACGCCAAGGAAAGTCCCATCCGGACACGGACTAAGTCTTCAATCTTGTATCTTCATAGTCTTGGAGTCCGCCCGATGATGATAGTTCGCTATCCGGACACCCCTAGTCCGAACTCCCTCATTAGCCCCTCGAACCAGGCTTCAATGACGACGAGTCCGCGCGCATGTTGTCTTCGGCATTGCAAGGCGGGTTCTTCCTTCGAATAATTTATAGAAGATTGTGAACACCGGGATAGTGTCCGCTCGCAAAAATAAATTCCACATACCACCGTAGAGAGAATAATATTACACAAGATCAATCTGCTGGCGTATTTTGTGGCGTGACGTCGCACCACTACCAAGCCTTTACTCAAATTGTTTTATTGTTCCACCTCGGTAGCGTTTAAGCGGCGGTTTCAAGCACGTCTTGTCGAAGCAGAGATCGTGTTCCCTTTATTGCAGGATTCCCATCAATACGGACGTGGGTAACCCAACCGCGCCATTGATTGTGACGCCTGGGGGAAAAGCGAGTTTTACCAGGCCGGTGGGGACACATGTTCTGTCCGCCCATATAAGGGGATAAAGATCCAACCCTTTTACCTGCGCCTTCTTCCTCCTTGGCTTATCCATCTCCGCGAACTCGAGCTCCAGCGCCCAAGTCCGCGCTTCTCACCTCAACCCTCTCCAACTATGTCCGGAGCGGGAGGCAAGTGGATGGCCTCCTCCGTCACGGAGGGGCACATCCAGAAGCTGCGCAGCGCCGAATATTTGTCCAGAAACATCGCGCAGCGGCTCCCCGACGAGGGAGAGCTCGTCCCCAACCCCAGGCCCCATGAGAGGGTAGTATTTCTTCCCCATTTCCTCCGCAGACTGGGCTTCCCGCTTCATCCCTTTGTCCGGGGGCTCATGTTCTACTACGGCCTAGATTTCCTTGATCCGCCCCAAATTTCATCCTCAACATCTCGGCGTTTATCGTCAGGTGCGAGGCATTCCTCGCATCCAGCCCCACTTTGACATGGCTCAAGACCTTCAAAGTGTCAAGCCGAAGGTTGTGAAGGGCAGCCAAGCGGAGTGCGGAGGCGCCATGGTGGGCAGGATGTCCCACGTTACGTGGCTGGAGGGCACTTTCGTGGAAACCATCATGGGGTGGCAATCGGGGTGGTTCTACATCACCGAGCCGCATGACCCTGATTGGGCAGTGGCCCCCGAATTCGGATCTGGATTCCCCACACGGCTCTCGTCATGGAAAGAGACAGGCCTGAAGTGGGGGGATTCGGACGAGCTATCCGGACTCCAAACATGCGTCCGAAACCTGGTGGACAAGAATCTCAGGCTTGTCGACGTAATCCGTGTGATGCTCATCCGCCGGATTCTCCCATGCCAACAACGGGCCTTCAATTTGTGGGAGTTTGATCCGCACAAAGACTGCACTGAGTGGGCTCTTCGACACCACGCACGAAGATGTCCGGAAGGTGATGTTCAAGGGCGCCAAGCTCCGCACCCGCCATCAAGATCGCGGATTACGCCGCAGCGTCCAATTTGACGAGGTAAGTGATTTCACCACTTGTTTTCCATAGTTTGGCTCTATGCGGGATCTAAACTCCCTTTACCTTTGACAGAATGGTGGCGAAGGCGAACGGATTATCTGTCCGCCCCATTGCCAGAGGACCCAGCGGACGCCTTGGCCTAACGGGCTCTTGGCTCCGCACCCCATGTGGTGCCGAGAAGAAGGCCAAGAAGACGGCCACGGGACTCGGAAGATTTCCCATTTTCAGGTGCTATCGGATGATGAATCAGGGCCGACTCCTCCCACCAAGGCGAGGAGGAGAAGAAGAAAGCCTCTCCCAAAGCAGGGGAGGAAAAGGAGGGCCTCCCCTACTAGGGAGGCCGAAGGGTCCAAGAAGGGAAGAACTCTTCCCCCGGACTGTTCTGCCAACGCCAAGGATTTACGATTTAGGATCGGCCTCCAAGGGCCAAGCCTCGCAAGATCGTATGTATCCGGACTCCGAATAACTTCAAGGTTTTTGTTTTCGCCACATCACGTCTTTCCAATGCCGCCTACAACCCCGCCGTCCGCCCAAGGATGATCTTCCCGTTTCGTCGAGCGGGTCCTTGGGTACATCGGATATGGATTCCCTTCCGACTGCCTCCACCCCCCGTGCCGCGGACGACGCCGAGGTGGGATCCCATAAAAGGACCCACCAGGAGGAGGAGGCCCCGGAGGTGTCACAGACACCCTCCCGGGACGCGGCACGGATTCAGCCCCGAGGCCACAAGGGCTCGTGAGTCCCGGGCGACCCCTTCATAAGAAGGGCAAGACCGCTGACGCCGGATGCCTCCGTCCAACCGGAGGTGCGGATATTTGCTGGAGGCGCCAACGGCGCCTCCATCAAAGAGGAACACCGCACCGTTATGAGTGCGGTGATTCGTAAGGTTCAGCTCGCCAAAAGCGGGCTGACTGAAGCTCGCAGCAGCCTTCTAACAAAGCTTTGAGGTAAGAATTTCAATATATGTAAAATGGTACCGCATAGACGGTAGCCCTGATGCTCGGTTCGGTGTTCGGAAAAAAGCCGGATCGAGGATCTTTTAAAAGATAAACGCAGGAGTCATATGAAAAATATGTCAATATGGGATTGCAGGCTGCGTTCTGACCTCCGCCCGCCGATCAAGGAGGTCAATATTTTGAAGGAAAACCTCGAGCGGTCCGAGAACGAAGCTCGGCCATGCCAAGAAGCAGCTCGAGGAAAAAGAAGGTGAGTAATACCTTATGAAAATTGTACCTTCTGAAAAGGATTTGGTTGCAAGAAAAATGACAAGGATAACGTGGGTATTGTAGGGTCCACTAACGAGGTGGCGACCACGAAGGAGGCTGTGGCCGCGGCGAACGCAATGCGGCCATGAGCGCACCGAGCGAGAGAAGAAGGAGGCGCGGTGGCGGAGGTACAGCAAGAGCTCCAGGATCTCGTGAAAAACATGAGAGCTTGGAGCGTGACTCAAGACTCGAGAATCTGAGCTTGCAACGGCTCTTGAGAGTGCCAAAGCCGCTAAGGCCAAAGCCTACAAGGCCCTCCAGGAGATTGAGGCGGTGAAGAAAATAGCAGCGGGTAAGGCATTTTCCATGCAAAGTAAGCATGTGAGTGTTAATTACACATTGCTTACTTGAACTCGGAGCTCTCGATGCGTTCGCAGATCTTCCTCGCAGCGTGTCCGATCTTTGCCGCATTCTATCGGGCCGAGGAGGGAGCTCGACGGAGAAGGTCTTCTGGTCTCGATGTCGAGGCCGGACATCCGGTGCCCGTTAGCGACCAGCTGAAGCAGCTGGTCGAGCTCCACAAGGTAGCCGAACAGGCCATGAAGGGCCTCATAGTTCGGTTGTGGCCTAAAGAGGCCATGCCTGGGAGCTACTTCGGCCTGGTGCGGCGGCTGATGGATGCATGCCCGTGGGTTGAAGTTATCAAGCATTCCGCTTGTATTGAGGGTGCCCGTCGGGCCCTTGCCCGCGCAAAGGTGCACTGGGGCAAGATGGATGCCTGTAAGCTCGTGGACGGACCCGCCACCGGAGGGCAAGGAGCATCGCACGCCCGAGATGTATTATAGGAGTGTGTCAAGGGCGCCCGCACTATTGCGGGTGAGTGCTCCAAAGATGTAATATTTGAGTAGACTCGCATTTTGTTATCCTGTCGCTGAAAACTTAGTTCATATCGCTAAGCAACGCTTGTTAATTTAAAATATTACCTTCGTGCGGCTGTTTATCAAATCCGAGAGATGTCAAGTCGTCGGCTTCAGCCCCCATGCCACGAGTCTTTGGGGTGTTCGGATAAACTTGAGCGCTCTTGTTCCCATTTTTGGGTCCATCTAGGAGGCGCTCAACACAGCGTAACAAGGCAACCGGACTTATAATGCTTGAACACTCTCACTTAGCCATAGAATTCTATAATTTTAAATTTCGCGAAGCCCCTAGTCTTCGGAAGGTCAATTTGGGGCGCTATCCACGCCTTGGCTGGACAAGATCCGCTCCTCGCTCTAAGCGGCATAAGTCTTTAAGGACTCGCAAAACGTCTCGAACAGCGACCGGTCTCTCGCCTCATCATGACGGGCCGTTATAGCTTTCCATCGAGGCGTTAACCCAGCTCAACTGGGGCGGAATCGCAGTGGTTCTCCTAGTGCTACCTTAGCCGATATAACGGAACGTAAGGTACCAAAACATGGGAGCCGGGCAAACCCAACTATTGACCCAAGACATGATTCGGAGCCGATGCATATAGTGCTATAAGTTCGGGTTGTCTCACTTGTGAAAGTGTCCGGACTCATCACACCATAATGCGGGGAACATAAGCCCCTGGTGTATATTAGCCGTACCAAAGTGTACGGATGCAACATGCCGTGAATGAACATATGTATGAAAAAGAAATGCAATTGTAAGCAAAAAGGTGCTGCATTGTTTTATTCACTAAGTGCTGCTACGAATGTAGAACGATACAAATAGTGCGATAAGCAAGGTATGGAACTGTTAAACATGTCCCCTCCGTGGGTAGGCTGCAGATTGGTGTATGAAAATGCTCGTAATGGAGACCACCTGTATATTCGTTGTAGCCTTTATCCTTCCCTGGCTGTTGCATCGTGAGTTCGGCAGGTCTGCTGCCGGACAGGGCTTCTGACAAACGGAGTCCTGCTTTGACGTTTCGCAGGAGCTGGGGTTGGGGCCGTGCTGCTACGCGTGCTCGGAACGTGCCAGGTGGTCTTGTTGTAAGTTACTCCGGGCGCGCTTGGCTGTGTCCGGCCGCTTAACGGCCGGACTCGAGAATTGCCTTAAGAGGCTGCATTGCACTTCTGCCACGAGAGCCGCCAGATGTTCCTCCGCGCGGAGAGAACGCTCGGTGTTTCCGCTGACCGTGATGACTCCTCGAGGGCTGGCATCTTGAGCTTGAGGTATGCGTGGTGCGGCACCGCGTTGAACTTTGCAAACGCTGCACGTCCGAGCAAGGCAGGATAGCCGCCATGAACGGGACTATGTCAAAGATTAACTCCTCGCTTCGGAAGTTATCCGGGATCCGATGACCACTTCCAAAGTAATTGAGCCTGTACAATTGGCTTCTACACCTAGTATGACGCCTTTAAAGGTCGTTTTGGTAGGTTTAATCCTTGAGGGTCTATGCCCATTTTGCGACCGTATCCCGTAAAGCAGGTTCAGGCTGCTACCGCCGTCCATCAGGACTCTGGTTAGGTGAAATCCATCGACAATTGGGTCTAAGACCAGTGCGGCGAATCCACCGTGGCGGATGCTGGTGGGGTGGTCCCTTCCGTCAAAAGTGATCGGGCAGGAGGACCATGGATTGAACTTCGGGGAAACTGGCTCCATCGCGTAGACATCCCTGAGCGCATGCTTCCGCTCCCTTTTGGGTTTGTGCGTTGAGTATATCATGTTCACCGTCCGCACCTGTGGGGGGAAACCCTTCTGTCCTCTATTGTTCGGCGGTTGGGTCTCGTCCTCGTCATCGCTATGCAGCCCCTTGTCATTGTTTTCGGCAATTAACTTGCCTGCCTGCTTGAATACCCAATAGTCCCTGTTGGTGTGGTTAGCTGGCTTTTCGGGGGTGCCGTGTATCTGGCACAAGCGGTCGAGTATTCGGTCCAAATTGGACGGACCCGGAGTAGTTCTTTTGAATGGCTTTTTCCGCTGACCGGGTTTAGAGCCTATGAATCCGACATTGATTGCCGTATCCTCAATGTTGTCGCCGTTAATGCGGCGTTTGTTTTTGTTACGACGCGGCCTGCCATTTTGGTCCTTGAAGTCCGGACTGCCAGAATTTTTGCTGAGGTTGTTGCTGCGTGCTAGCCAGCTGTCCTCACCCGCAGAAGCGGGTCATGAGTGATGTGAGGGCTGCCATGGATTTCGCTTTCCTGTCCTAAGTGCGGGCAAGCCACTCGTCGCGGATGTTATGCTTGAAGGCCGCGAGGGCCTCCACATCCGGACGGTCGACGATTTGGTTTTTCTTGGTTAAGAACCGTGTCCGTAATTGTTCCGCCGATTCGTCTGGCTGAATTATGTGGCTTAGGTCATCGCCGTCGTGGTCGCACATAAGTGCCCCGGAAGTTATCGAGGAATGCGGCTTCCGTGTCCTCCCAGCTCCCAATTGACTCTGGCGGCAAGCTGTTGATCCAATGCCGGGCTGGTCCTTTAAGCTTGAGGGGAGGTATTTGATGGCGTGAAGATGCGTCACCGCGGGCCATGTGGATGTGAAGGAGATAGTCTTCGATCCAAACCGCGGGTCTGTTGTGCCATCATAGGATTCAATATTGACGGGTTTAAACCCTTCGGGATTTGATGATCCATTACTTCCCTGTGAAGCATAGTGGGTGTCTTGGCGCCTCTGTCTTTGGGCGATATCACGACGGAGCTCAAAAGAGCTTTGTCTGTTTTGTTCGCCCGGCGGACTTATCGTGTCCGGCGCGACGGTTGTCATCATGTACCGTGGGGCGCCCACGCGATCCATAGATCGATCTTGATTGTCTTGCCTTGTCCTCCAATATATCTCGCAGGTCCGGAGCATTCCCCTGTGGCCGTGTGCTTTTTGAGCGATGCCAGTGCGATTCTAGTGAAGGGCCTAGAGGCCTCTTCCGTCGCGACCACCGGGTGGTCGGTCACCGTATTGTCTCCTAGTGATGCGGGTTCGTAAGCCTCCTCCTCTAATCGGGGAGCAGCTTGCGTTTAGGGTAGCTTTTGAGGGGCGTTCGAGCTCATGCTCTTCGCCGCGAGGACTTCAGTCCATCTGCCGGCTAGCGCATCCCTGATCAGCTCTAAGTTGTTCTTTGCTTTTTCTTGAGGCTTTTCGCCGTGGCTATAAGCCCGCGTGTAAAACGCTCTTGTTCGACGGGATCCTCGAGCACGGCATTTAATTCATCGTCATCGAGGCTTGCTTCGTCTCCGGAGGGAGGCATATAATCCTCTACCTCTTCTTCCGCCGCTCTCTCGTGAGGGTCGGGCGTCTCCATCCTCCCGCTACCGGATCTTGTTGGAGTGGATTGTCTTGACCTTTGTCCGGTGTATTGTTATCTCCGGTGCGGAATCTTCATTCTTGCCGTATGGCGGGATTTAGAGCGGCGCTACCGACGCAGCGCTTGGTTGCTTCTTGGAGGGTCATCCTCCGTTGTTCCATCGCCGTTCCCATCTTTTGGGATGTCCACCATGTATATGTCGTATGACGAGGTGGCCTTCCAGCGCCTCGTAGGCGCTGGGTCTTGGTCGCCTCCGGCATCGCCGTCCATACCGTCGATGTCTTCGAGTCGTAGTCTAGCATGTCGGTTAGATCGTCGGGCCGCTACCAAGTGGGTGGTGGGTGGGCGTTGAATTTCTTCGTTGTCCGCATCCCAACCTTCCCGACCGTGAATCGCCAGGCTCTCCGGATAAAGAGAGAGACTTTAGTGAATTCAGGATGTCGCCAAAGGGCGAGTGCTGAAAGATGTCCGCGCATGAACTCCATGACGGGCGCCCAATCGGATTCGATTGGCAAGGGCGCGGAGGGTTCGGAGTCCCAGAGGAGTCCAGCACCGGAGTCGAGGTCTTCGCAGCGACAGGGATAGAGTTCGGCTTGCTCGCCGTAGAGATTAAAGCCCCCGAGGCGGTGTCCAACCACTCGTCCTCGATCGGGGAATCCGGCTCCGGATTAAGGGTCGGAGCGGATTCTGGTGCGGCCTCCAGGGCACTGTTCGGCTGCAGAGTTAGATCATGCCCATCGAGACGGTGCGGCACGCTCGGCTGCGGCTCGAATCCGTCGAAGATCAAGTCCCCGCGGATATCGACCGTATAATTCAAACTTCCAAATCTGACCTGATGGCCAGGGGCATAGCTTTCGATCTGCTCCAGATGGCCAAGCGAATTGGCCCGCAGCGCAAAGCCGCCGAATACGAAGATCTGTCCGGGGAGAAAGGTCTCACCCTGGACTGCGTCGTTGTTGATGATCGAAGGAGCCATCGGGCCTATCGGTGACGACACAGAGGAAACTCTCAATGAAAGCACCAATGTCGGTGTCAAAATCGGCGGATCTCGGGTAGGGGGTCCCGAATTGTGCGTCTAGGCGGATGGTAACAGGAGACAAGGGACACGATGTTTTACCCAGGTTCGGGCCCTCTTGATGGAGGTAAAACCTCACGCCCCGCTTGATTAATATTGATGATGTGTGTTACAAGAGTGGATCTACGACGAGATCAAAGAGGCTAAACCCTAGAAGCTAGCCTATGGTATGATTGTTGTTCGTCCTATGGACTAAAACCCTCCGGTTTATATAGACACCGGATAGGGTTAGGGTTACAGTAGTCGGTTACAATGGTAGGAGATCTAAATATCCGTATCGCCAAGATTGCCTTC
Source organism: Aegilops bicornis (assembly GCA_021605145.1). Lineage (NCBI taxonomy): Eukaryota > Viridiplantae > Streptophyta > Magnoliopsida > Poales > Poaceae > Aegilops > Aegilops bicornis. Next base: position 535,127,765 of record CM038671.1, on the reverse strand, counting down.
CACGCCAAGGAAAGTCCCATCCGGACACGGGACGAAGTCTTCAATCTTGTATCTTCATAGTCTTGGAGTCCGGCCGATGATGATAGTTTGGCTATCCGGACACCCCCTAGTCCGGAACTCCCTCAGTTAGCTAGCAGTTTTTCCATCATACCTGAAGGAATTTCAAAAGGAGTTTTATTTTCAATAGGTTCAGTAGGTTGAGGAGCAACTCTTTGCTCTCATCGGACGGGTGAATATACCCTAACAAGCCCCTCGTAGAATTACTTTCCATAGTAACAAGTGACAAGAATTTCAGCACACTATATAAATTTTTCCTTACCAAATTCCACCTACCAAAGGCGCTACACTCCCCGGCAACGGCGCAAGAAAAGAGTCGTGATGACCCACAAGTATAGGGGATCTATCATAGTCCTTTCGATAAGTAAGAGTGTCGAACCTAACGAGGAGCAGAAGGAAATGATAAGCGGTTTTCAGCAAGGTATCCTCTGCAAGTACTGAAATAAGTGGTAAGAGATAGTTTTGTGATAAGATAAATTGTAACGAGCAAAAAGTAAGAAGAGTAAATAAAGTGAAGAAAGGTGTCCCAATCCTTTGTGTAGCAAAGGACAAGCCGGAACAAACTCTTATAATAGGAAAAGCGCTCCCGAGGACACATGGGAATATCGTCAAGCCAGTTTTCATCACGTTCATATGATTCGCGTTCGGTACTTTGATAATTTGATATGTGGGTGGAGCGGTGCTTGGGTGCTATTCTTACTTGAACAAACATCCCACTTATGATTAACCTCTATTGCAAGCATCCGCAACTACAACAAAATTATTAAAGTAAACCTAACCATAGCATGAAACATATGGATCCAAATCAGCCCCTTACGAAGCAACACATAAACTAGGGTTTAAGCTCATCACTCTAGCAACCCATCATATACTTATTACTTCCCAATGCCTTCCTCTAGGCCCAAATAATGGTGAAGTGTTATGTAGTCGACATTCACATAACACCACTAGAGGCTAGACAACATACATCTCATCAAAATATCGAATCTAATACCAAATGCACATGACTACTAATAGCAAGACTTCTCCCTTGTCCTCGAACAAACGTAACTACTCACAAAGCATATTCATGTTCATAATCAGAGGGGTAATAATATGCATAAAGGATCTGAATATATGATCTTCCACCAAATAAACCAACTAGCATCAACTACTAGGAGTAATCAACACTACTAGGAACCTAGTAGCACCAATCCCGGACTTGGAGACAAGAATTGGATACAAGAGATGAACTAGGGTTTGGAGATGAGATGGTGCCGGTGAAGATGTTGATGGAGATTGCCCTCTCCCGATGAGAGGAGCGTTGGTGATGATGATGGCGATGATTTCCCCCTCCCGGAGGGAAGTGTCCCCGGCAGAACAGCTCTGCCGGAGCCCTAGATTGGTTCCGCCAAGGTTCCGCCTCGTGGCGGTGGAGTCTCGTCCCGAAAAGTTGCTTAATGTTTTTTTCTCGTCGAAAGACTTCATATAGGAGAAGATGGGCATCAGAGAGCCACCAGGGGGGCCACGAGGTAGGGGGCGCGCCCCCCACCCTCGTGAGCAGGGTGTGGGCCCCCTGGCCTTCATCTTTGGCGACGATTTTTCTTTATTTATTTTAAGATATTCCGTGGAGTTTCAGGACTTTTGGAGTTGTGCAGAATAGGTCTCTAATATTTGCTCCTTTTCCAAATTTCGTAATTCCAGCCGGCATTCTCCCTCTTCATGTAAACCTTGTAAAATAAGAGAAAATAGCCATAAGTATTGTGACATAATGTGAAATAACAGCCCATAATGCGATAAATGTCGATATAAAACATGATGCAAAATGGACGTATCACTGACAGTCGGGACCCACCTGGTCGAAGCGTATGTAGCGTTGTCATTCTGGTCGCGAACGTGTACGTACATACTGGTCGATGTAGAGGCGCGCACGTGTCGTGGTAGAGGCGCGCACGTAGCATGTACACGCGTCGCATAGCCGCCGTGGTGCAAGAAAGTAATACGGCCCGCACGTACATACGGGCGGGTCTCGAACGCTTACCGCTGTCGCACGTGCCGTGGCTCGTGTACATGGCTGGGTCGGAACGGAGAAACAGCATCGTCGTCGTGTTCATGGGGAGCCAACTGGCTGGGTCGGAACGGAATGCGTCGTCGTGTTCATCGGGAGGGCTTGGACGGAACAGCCGATGGAAACGAGGCCTGGCGTACCATAGAACAGAGGAAACGGCCTTGTGTTCGACCGGCCATGTTCGAAACGAGATCCTATTCATCAGGAGGGGTCTGGCGTACCGCAAAACGGAGGAAACGGACCTCCTACGGTCGAAACAGGGGTCCTGTTGATCGGGAGGGGTGTGGCGTACCACAAAACGGAGGAAACGGACTTGTGTTGGGCGCCACGGTCAAACGGGGTCCTGTTCATCGAGAGGGTGGCGTACGCAAAACGGACTCCACGGATACTGTTCATCCCCACCGTCGACCCTCCACCTCCACGGCCACTGTTCATCCACCGTCGACCTCCTCCAGCCTCCACCGCGTCTGCTCATCCACGGGCTCCTGTTCATCCAGCCTCCACCGCGTGCTACTCCACCGCCATCGCCAACTAGCCCTCTCCACGGGCTCCTGTTCAACCACCCTCCACGGGCTACTGTTCATCCAGCCCTCCACCATCTATCGCTCATCCCGCCCTCCACGGGGTGGTCCTGTTCATCCCGCCTCCACGGGTCCTGTTCATCCAGCCCCAACCGGCTCGATCGATCGGGGTCCTGTTCATCCAGAGGCAACACCACGGTCCTATTCATCCACCCCCACCGAACTGCTCATCCAAACCCCCAAAGAACGCCACTTGCTCATCCAGAGGCAGCATCGATCGACTTCAGTTAGCAGCATTAGCGAAGGAATCGCTCGACCGGGTTCAGTTAACAGTCATTGATCGATCTCTCAGGTTCAGTAACACGTAGCCTGCAGTGCAATCGCTCGGGTTCAGTTAGAGCCCAACGCCTCGCTCGGGTTCAGTTAGAGCCCAACGCCTCGCACCCACGCGCGTGCGTGTATGAGAGAAACGCGCATCGCTCGGCCCCGACCACCCACCGTAACCGGGAACACCCCGATATTTTCCTCGCCCTCGCTTCTACCATGGTTTTTTCCGTCATGGACGGCCCAAAGAATGTCATGCAGCTGCGTCTCCGGCCCGCCCAGGACGAAAAGCCCATTTTTTTGTCATGATTTTTTGTCATAGAAGTAGGAGCCCACCACATCTATGATGATACCGGGTTTTGTCACAATTATCGTCATAGAAGTGTCATAAGTATGACAGAAAAAATTTCTTTCGGCCCAAAATGTCACGGATGTGTCCTTTTTTGGTAGTGATAAGCACGTATGACTATATTCGGAATACATGCCTACATTACATTGATGAACTGGAGCTAGTTCTGTGTCACCCTAGGTTATAACTGTTGCATGAGGAATCGCATCCGACATAATTATCCATCACTGATCCAATGCCTACGAGCTTATTACATATTGATCTTTGCTTAGTTACTTTTCTGTTGCCACTGTTACAATTACTACAAAGCTACTACTGTTACTTTTATCACCGTTACTGTTACTTCCATACTACTTTTCTACTAAATACTTTGCTGCGGATATTAAGTTATCCAGTTGTGGTTGAATTGACAACTCAGCTGCTAATACTTGAGAATATTCTTTGGCTCCCCTTGTGTCGAATCAATAAAATTGGGTTGAATACTCGACCCTCTAAAACTGTTGCAATCCCCTATACTTGTGGGTTATCATTCTTTTTCTTATTATCCTTTACATAGTTCAGAGAACCACCATATGAGGTTTTAAGTCTTTCATCTTCTTGCACACACATGGCTATAGTCTTTTCAATGTCCCATTTTCCAGCCGACATGTTGTAGTTGACAACAAAAGTGTCAAACTCTTTTGGCAGTGAAGACATGACCAGGTGAACAAGGAGTGCAGGCTTGAGCTCCAAATCCTCGTCCATGGGTTTAAGATTAGCTGCCATGTTGCTCATCCTGAGGATGTGCTCTCTTATGCCTGAAGGAAATATGCCCTCGAGGCAATAATAAAGTTATTATTTATTTCCTCATATCATGATAAATGTTTATTATTCATGCAAGAATTGTATTAACCGGAAACATAATACATGTGTGAATACATAACCAAACATAGTGTCACTAGTATGCTTCTACTTGACTAGCTCGTTGATCAAAGATGGTTGAGTTTCCTAGCCATAGACATGAGTTGTCATTTGATTAACGGGATCACATCATTAGGAGAATGATGTGATTGACTTGACCCATTTCATTAGCTTAGCACTTGATCGTTTAATTTACTGCTATTGCTTTCTCCATGATTTATACATGTTCCTATGACTATGAGATTATGCAACTCCCGAATACCAGAGGAACACTTTGTGTGCTACCAAACGTCACAACGTAACTGGGTGATTAAAAAGGTGCTCTACAGGTGTCTCCGATGGTGTTGGTTGATTTGGCATAGATCAAGAATAGGATTTGTCACTCCGATTGTCGGAGAGGTATCTCTGGGCCCTCTCGGTAATGCACATCACTAGAAGCCTTGCAAGCAATGTGACTAATGAGTTAGTCACGGGATGATGCACTACGGAACGAGTAAAGATACTTGCCGGTAACAAGATTGAGCTAGGTATTGAGATACCGACGATCGAATCTCGGACAAGTAACATACCGATGACAAAGGGAACAACGTATGTTGTTATGCGGTTTGACTGATAAAGATCTTCGTAGAATATGTAGGAACCAATATGAGCATCCAGGTTCCGCTATTTTTTATTGACCGGAGACGTGTCTCGGTCATGTCTACATAGTTCTCGAACCCGTAGGGTCCGCACGCTTAAAGTTCGGTGACGATCGGTATTATGAGTTTATGTGTTTTGATGTACTGAAGGTAGTTCGGAGTCCCGGATATGATCACGGACATGACGAGGAGTCTCGAAATGGTCGAGACATAAAGATCGATATATTGGACGACTATATTTGGACATCGGAATGGTTCCGGGTGAAATCGAGATTTCACTGGAGTATCGGGAGGTTACCGGACCCCCCCCCCCCCCCGGTAAGTGTATGGGCCTTATTGGGCCTAAGTGGAATAGAGGAGGAGGAAGCCTCGGAGGGGGCGCCCCGCCCCCCCAAGCCCAATCCAAATTGGGTGAGGGGGCCGACCCCCCTTTCCTTTCTCTCTCCCTCCTCTTTGCTACCTCTCCTACTCCAACTTGGAAGGGGGGAATCCTACTCCCAGTGGGAGTAGGACTCCCCTATGGCGCGCCCTAGAGAGGGCCGGCCCTCCCCCTCCTCCACTCCTTTATATACGGAGGAGGGGACACCCCATACACACACAAGTTGATCATTGATCTCTCTTAGCCGTGTGCGGCGCGCCCCTCCACCATAATCCACCTCAGTCATATCGTAGCAGTGCTTAGGTGAAGCCCTGCGTCGGTAGCATCATCATCACCGTCATCACGCCGTCGTGCTGAAGGAACTCTCCCGCGAAGCTCTACTGGATTGTGAGTTCGTGGGACATCGCCGAGATGAACGTGTGCAGTCCGCGGAGGTGCCGTAACTTCGATGCTGGGATCGGTCGATCGTGAAGATGTACGACTACATCAACCGCGTTGTCATAACGCTTCCACTTACGGTCTACGAGGGTACATAGACGACACTCTCGCCTCCCATTGCTATGCATCACCATGATATTGTGTGCGTAGGAATTTTTTGAAATTACTACGTTACTCCAACAAAGGGCATCCGAGCCAGGTTTATGAGTAGATGTTATATGCACGAGTAGAACACAAGTGAGTTGTGGGCGATACAAGTCATGCTGCTTACGAGCATGTCATACTTTGGTTCAGCGGTATTGTTGGATGAAGCAGCCCAGACCGACATTACGCGTACGCTTACGCGAGATTGGTTCTACTGACGTGCTTTGCACACAGGTGGCTGGCGGGTGTCAGTATCTCCAACTTTAATTGAACCGAGTGTGACTACGTCCGGTCCTTGTTGAAGGTTAAAACAGCACTAACTTGACGAAATATCATTGTGTATTTGATGCGTAGGTAAGAACGGTTCTTGCTCAGCCTGTAGCAGCCACGTAAAACTTGCAACAACAAAGTAGAGGACGTCTAACTTGTTTTTGCAGGGCATGTTGTGATGTGATATGGTCAAGGCATGATGATATATTTTATTGTATGAGATGATCATGTTTTGTAACCGAAGTTATCGGCAATCGGCGAGAGCCATATGGTTGTCGCTTTATTGTAAGCAATGCAATCACCCTGTAATTGCTTTACTTTATCACTAAGCGGTAGCGATAGTCGTAGAAGCAATATTTGGCGAGACGACAACGATGCTATGATGGAGATCAAGGTGTCACGCCGGTGACGATGGTGATCATGACGGTGCTTTGGAGATGGAGATCAAAGGCACAAGATGATGATGGCCATATCATATCACTTATATTGATTGCATGTGATGTTTATCCTCTATGCATCTTATTCTGCTTTGATTGACGATAGCATTATAAGATGATCTCTCACTAAATTTCAAGGTACAAGTGTTCTCCCTGAGTATGCACCATTGCCAAAGTTCGTCGTACCGAGACACCACGTGATGATCGGGTGTGATAAGCTCTACGTTCACATACAACGGGTGCAAGCCAGTTTTGCACATGCAGAAATACTCGGGTTAAACTTGACGAGCCTAGCATATGCAGATATGGCCTCGGAACACTGAGACCAAAAGGTCGAGCGTGAATCATATAGTAGAGATGATCAACATAGTGAAGTTCACCATTGAAAACTACTCCATTTCACGTGATGATCGGACATGGTTTAGTTGATTTGGATCACGTGATCACGAAGATGATTAGAGGGATGTCTATCTAAGTGGGAGTTCTTAAGTAATATGATTAATTGAACTTTAATTTATCATGAACTTAGTACCTGATAGTATTTTGCTTGTCTATGTTGTTGTAGATAGATGGCCCGTCTTTGTTGTTCCGTTGAATTTTAATGCGTTCCTTGAGAAAGCTAAGTTGAAAGATGATGGTAGCAATTACACGGACTGGGGTCGTAACTTGATGATTATCCTCATTGCTGCACAGAAGAATTACGTCCTGGAAGCACCACTAGGTGCCAGGCCTGCTGCAGATGCTGCTGATGACGTTAAGAACGTCTGGCAGAGTAAAGCTCATGACTACTCGATAGCTCAGTGTGACATGCTTTATGGCTTAGAACCGGGACTTCAACGACGTTTTGAACGTCATGGAGCATATGAGATGTTCCAGGATTTGAAGTTAATATTTCAAGCAAACGCCCGGATTGAGAGATATGAAGTCTCCAATAAGTTCTACAACTGTAAGATGGAGGAGAATAGTTCTGTCAGTGAACATATACTCAAAATGTCTGGGTATAATAATCACTTGATTCAATTGGGAGTTAATCTTCCAGATGATAGTGTCATTGACAGAATTCTTTATTCACTGTCACCAAGCGACAAGAGGTTTGTGATGAACTATAATATGCAAGGGATGGATAAGACAATTCTCAAGCTCTTCGCGATGCTAAAGGTTGCGGAGGTAGAAACCAAAAAGGAGCATCAAGTGTTGATGGTCAACAAGACCACTAGTTTCAAGAAAAAGGGTAAAGGGAAGAAGAAGGGGAACTTCAAGAAGAACGACAAACAAGTTGCTGCTCAGGAGAAGAAACCCAAGTCTGGACCTAAGCCTGAGATCGAAAGTGCTTCTACCGCAAATGACCGTCATCGGAAGCGGAACTGCCCCAAGTATTTGGCGGATAAGAAGGATGGCAAGGTGAACAAAGGTATATGTGATATCGTGTTATTGATGTGTACCTTAAATAAGCTCGCAGAGCACACAGGTATTTGATCTTTGGTTCTGCATTAATATTTGCAACTCGAAACAGGGACTACGGATTAAGCGAAGATTGGCTAAGGACGAGGTGACGATGCGCGTGGGAAATGGTTCCAGAGTCGATGTGATCGTCGTCGGCACGCTACCTCTACATCTACCTTCAAGATTAGTTTTAGACCTGAATAATTGTTATTTGGTGCCAGCACTGAGTATGAACATTATATCTGGATCTTGTTTGATGCGAGACTGTTATTCATTTAAATCTGAGAATAATGGTTGTTCTATATATATGAGTAATTTCTTTTATGGTCATGCACCCATGAAGAGTGGTCTATTTTTGTTGAATCTCGATAGTAGTGATACACATATTCATAATGTTGAAGCCAAAAGATGCAGAGTTGATAATGATAGTGCAACTTATTTGTGGCACTGTCGTTTGGGTCATATTGGTGTAAAGCGCAAGAAGAAACACCAAACTTGTTGACTTTTGGAAACACTTTATTAAGAATCAATTGGTAAATTCCAACCAAGCCTCATGGGCAAGATGACTAAAACGTCGTTCTCCGAAACAATGGAGCGAGCAACAGATTTGTTGGAAATCATACATACTGATGTATGTGGTCCGATGAATATTGAGGCTCGCGGCGGGTATCGTTATTTTCTCACCTTCACAAATGGTTTGAGCAGATATGGGTATATCTACTTAATGAAACATATGTCTGAAACATTTGAAAAGTTCAAAGAATTTCAAGAGTGAGGTGGAAAATCATCGTAACAAGAAAATAAAGTTTCTATGATCTGATCATGGAGGAGAATATTTGAGTTACGAGTTTGGTCTTCATTTGAAACAATGCGGAATAGTTTCGCAACTCACGCCACCCGGAACACCATAGCGTAATGGTGTGTCCGAACGTCGTAATCGTACTTTACTAGATATGGTGTGATCTATGATGTCTCTTACTGATTTACCGCTATCACTTTGGGGTTATGCTTTAGAGACGGCTGCATTCACGTTAAATAGGGCACCATCAAAATCCGTTGAGACGACGCCTTATGAATCTGTGGTTTGGCAAGAAACCAAAGTTGTCGCTTTCTTAAAGTTTGGGGCTGCCATGCTTATGTGAAAAAGCTTCAACCTGATAAGCTCGAACCCAAATCGTAGAAATGTGTCTTCATAGGATACCCAAAGGAAACTGTTGGGTACACCTTCTATCACAGATCCGAAGGCAAAACATTTGTTGCTAAGAATGGATCCTTTCTAGAGAGGGAGTTTCTCTCGAAAGAAGTGAGTGGGAGGAAAGTAGAACTTGATGAGGTAACTATACCTGCTCCCTTATTGGAAAGTAGTTCATCGCAGAAACCGGTTCCTGTGACACCTACACCAATTAGTGAGGAAGCTGATGATATTGATCATGAAACTTCAGATCAAGTTACTACCGAACCTCGTAGGTCAACCAGAGTAAGATCCGCACGAGAATGGTACGGTAATCCTATTCTGGAAGAAATGTTACTTGACCATAGCGAACCTACGAACTATAAAGAAGCGATGGTGAGCCCAGATTCTGCAAAATGGCTTGAGGCCATGAAATCCGAGATGGGATCCATGTATGAGAACAAAGTGTGGACTTTGGTTGACTTGCCCGTTGATCGGCAAGCCATAGAGAATAAATGGATTTTCAAGAAGAAGACTGACGCTGACGGTAATGTTACTGTCTACAAAGCTCGACTTGTTGCGAAAGGTTTTCGACAAGTTCAAGGGGTTGACTACGATGAGACTTTCTCACCCGTAGCGATGCTTAAGTCTGTCCGAATCATGTTAGCAATTGCCGCATTTTATGATTATGAAATTTGGCAAATCGATGTCAAAACTGCATTCCTGAATGGATTTCTGGAAGAAGAGTTGTATATGATGCAACCAGAAGGTTTTGTCGATCCAAAGGGTGCTAACAAAGTATGCAAGCTCCAGCGGTCCATTTATGGACTGGTGCAAGCCTCTCGGAGTTGGAATAAACGTTTTGATAGTGTGATCAAAGCATATCGTTTTATACAGACTTTTAGAGAAGCCTGTATTTACAAGAAAGTGAGTGGGAGCTCTGTAGCATTTCTAATATTATATGTGGATGACATATTGTTGATTGGAAATGATATAAAATTTCTGGATAGCATAAAGGATACTTGAATAAGAGTTTTTCAATGGAAGACCTCGGTGAAGCTGCTTATATATTGGGCATCAAGATCTATAGAGATAGATCAAGACGCTTAATTGGACTTTCACAAAGCACATACCTTGATAACGTTTTGAAAAGGTTCAAAATGGATCAAGCAAAGAAAGGTTTCTTGCCTGTGTTACAAGGTGTGAAGTTGAGTCAAACGCAATGCCCGACCACTTCAGAAGATAGAGAGAAAATGAAAAGTGTTCCCTATGCTTCAGCCATAGGCTCTATCATCTATGCAATGTTGTGTACCAGACCTGATGTGAGCCTTGCTATTATTTTAGCAGGGAGGTACCAAAGTAATCCAGATCGGATCATCGGATCGCGTCAAGAACATCCTGAAATACCTGAAAAGGACTAAGGATATGTTTCTCGTTTATGGAGGTGACAAAGAGCTCTTTGTAAATGGTTACGTCGATGCAAGCTTTGACGCTGATCCGGATGATTCTAAATCGCTAACCGGATACGTGTTTTTATTGAACGGTGGAGCTGTCAGTTGGTGCAGTTCTAAACAAAGCGTCGTTGCGGGATCTACGTGTGAAGCGGAGTACATAGCTGCTTCGGAAGCAGAAAATGAACGAGTCTGGATGAAGGAGTTCATACCCGATCTATGTGTCATACCTAGTGCATCGGGTCCAAAGAAAATCTTTTCTGACAATACTGGTGCAATTGCCTTGGCAAAGGAATCCAGATTTCACGAGAGAACCAAGCACATCAAGAGACGCTTCAATTCCATCCGGGATCAAGTCCAGGTGGGAGACATAGAGATTCACAAGATACATACGGATCTGAATGTTGCAGACCCATTGACTAAGCCTCTTCCACGAGCAAAACATGACCAGCACCAAGACTCCATGGGTGTTAGAATCATTACTGTGTAATCTAGATTATTGACTCTAGTGCAAGTGGGAGACTGAAGGAAATATGCCCTAGAGGTAATAATAAATCTATTATTTATTTCCTCATATCATGATAAATTTTTATTATTCATGCTAGAATTGTATTAACCGGAAACATAATACATGTGTGAATACATAGACAAGCATAGTGTCACTAGTATGTCGCTACTTGACTAGCTCGTTGATCAAAGATGGTTGAGTTTCCTAGCCATAGACACGAGTTGTCATTTGATTAACGGGATCACATCATTAGGAGAATGATGTGATTGACTTGACACATTTCGTTAGCTTAGCACTTGATCGCTTAGTTTATCGCTATTGCTTTCTCCATGACTTATACATGTTCCTATGACTATGAGATTATGCAACTCCGAATCACCGGAGGAACACTTTGTGTGCTACCAAACGTCACAACGAATCGGGTGATTATAAAGGTGCTCTATAGGTGTCTCCGATGGTATTTGTTGAGTTGGCATAGATCAAGAATAGGATTTGTCACTCCGATTGTCGGAGAGGTATCTCTGGGCCCTCTCGGTAATGCACATCACTAGAAGCCTTGCAAGCAATGTGACTAATGAGTTAGTCACGGGATGATGCACTACGGAACGAGTAAAGAGACTTGCGGTAACGATATTGAGCTAGGTATCGAGATACCGACGATCGAATCTCGGACAAGTAACATACTGATGATAAAGGGAACAACGTATGTTGTTATGCGGTTTGACTGATAAAGATCTTCGTAGAATATGTAGGAACCAATATGAGCATCCAGGTTCCACTATTGGTTATTGACCGGAGACGTGTCTCGGCCATGTCTACATAGTTCTCGAACCCGTAGGGTCCGCACGCTTAAAGTTCGGTGACGATCGGTATTATGAGTTTATGTGTTTTGATGTACCGAAGGTAGTTCGGAGTCCCAGATATGATCACGGACATGACGAGGAGTCTTGAAATGGTCGAGAGATAAAGATCGATATATTGGACGACTATATTTGGACATCGGAATGGTTCGGGATGAAATCGGGATTTTACCGGAGTACCGGGAGGTTACCGGAACCCCCCGGTAAGTGTATGGGCCTTATTGGGCATTATTGGAATAGAGGAGTATGAAGCCTAGGAGGCGCCCCCAAAGCCCAATCCGAATTGGGTGAGGGGGGCGGCCCCCCTTTCCTTCCTCTCTCCCTCCTCTTTCCTACCTCTCCTACTCCAACTTGGAAGGGGAGAATCCTACTCCCGGTGGGAGTAGGACTCCCCTATGGCGCGCCCTAGAGAGGGCCGGCCCTCCCCTCCTCTTCTCCTTTATATACGGAGGAGGGGGGCACCCCATACACACACAAGTTGATCATTGATCTCTCTTAGCCGTGTGCGGTGCCCCCCTCCACCATAATCAACCTCGGTCATATCGTAGCGGTGCTTAGGCGAAGCCCTGCGTCGGTAGCATCATCATCATCGTCATAACGCCGTCGTGCTGACGGAACTCTCCCGCGAAGCTCTACTAGATCGTGAGTTCGTGGGACGTCGCCGAGCTGAATGTGTGTAGTTCGCGGAGGTGCCGTAACTTCGGTGCTGGGATCGGTCGATCGTGAAGACGTATGACTACATCAACCACGTTGTCATAACGCTTCCGCTTATGGTCTACGAGGGTACGTAGATGACACTCTCCCCTCTCGTTGCTATGCATCACCATGATATTGCGTGTGCGTAGGAATTTTTTTGAAATTACTACGTTCCCCAACAATGCCATGTCCACCGCCTGTGTGCTTTTCTGTCACCAGCTGCTTTAGCAACTGGGTAGCATATATCTTTGAAGAACGAGTGAACTGGCTCTTTATCTTTTCAAGAAACTCCCATACGGAAGTACACTCTGCAATTGAGCCCACAATAGCGCTTTTGATTGTGTTCTTTATGAAAACCATGCATTTTTATTGGCGTTGAGCCACTTTTGGTTTTCGAGGGAATATGACATCTCCACTGGAGCATGATCCCTTTTATTTTTCTCCCAAGAAGCATCATCATCTTTTGCACCTCTGACTAGCTCTGTTGGTTTGACCGGCTGTGGAGTGTCCACAACCCAGTCCACCTCAGCACAAACAAAAGCCAGACCAACTTTCTTTCTCCATTCAGTGTATTTATCACCTCTTGGGTTGGAACATCCTTGAGGCAACTCATCAAGTGGTACCCTCCTGAAGCCACAATGAAGTGAGATCATAATAACAATTGCATGCATTAATACAACGTTGCTCAAAATTAAAACATACAACTATTTGTGCAATTAAATCTACATCACCATTGGGCAAAAGTAGAAATAAATGCACCTTTTATAACAATAACAAATCATGGTCATGTTATTAACAACGTTGGTCATAAAATAAACACGATCATAATTGTTTCAATAATCACTTTAACATGCTTTTGAAATTTAATTCTCACTTTAGTTTTATTTACTTTTAAAAGAGCACTTTTATTTATTTCAGCGGAAAAACATGAATAACAATTCATGAACTTTATGCTTTTCAGAAGCATTTCTTTTATTTTCTGTTCTCCAAACAAAATTATGTTGGATAATTTTAAATAGGGAAAAAAGTAGATGAAGTTTGCCCAAAAACTGAAAAAAAAAGGTAGCTGACCCAGCCTCGGCCCAGCGCGCGAGGCCCACAGCGGAAGAAAATGGCCCACGGCCTGCTCTCCGCACCATGCGAGCCGGCCTCGCCTCGGCCTGGTCCGTCGGCCTCAGCCCAGCGCGCCTCCACTTTCGCCCGAGCAGCCCGCTGCCGGACTAGGGTTGGTGTCGTGGCCGTCAGATTCCATCTGACGGTCCAACGCGCCGATCGCTGGATCAAAACCAGCCCCGGGTCTCCTCCCGACCAGAAACCCTAGCCCCACTCTCTGTTCTCCTCGTCCCTCTTCGCCCAGTCCCGCGGACGGCGAAAAAGAGAGGCTACGCCCCGGCCGTCGGCGATGCTCTGTTAGGCCGCCGGCGCCAGCGTCGAGTACCACCGCGCCGCGCGAGCCTCCTTCCCTTTCCCCTTCTTTCTCCTATCCACCACCGCCTTCTGTTAGAGAGAGCGCCGAGCCCTCCTCCTTCCGCTTCTTCGCAGCGTTGTTGTGATCTGATGCGGGCGCCCTCCCCTGTCCCCTTGCTTGCGTGCACGAGCTCCCAAAGGAGAGCGCCCGTTGTCAGCGAAGCGGGCGATCTCTTTGCCCCTTTGGGGTTTGTTCTTCTTCCTGACGCCTCGGCTTGCCGATGCGCGTCGAGATCGAGACGAACGGCACGGCCTCAGCGGCGGTGCAACTTTCCCGGCGAGCTTGAGGCCCTCTGCCGGTGGAGTTTACTTTGCCCTGTGATTAGGGTCCTTTGGGAGGGCAAAAGTTCTGTGATTTCTTTACTACCCGAAACATCTAAGCCTAAACAGCTCTGACACCATTGATAGGTTCTTTAGATCGGGTAGGCTAGATTAGATCGGTAGTATACCTTCTCCTTGGCTCGATGAGCTCGAGCTGGTGACCATGGTGGAGGGCGACGGTGATGACGGCGAGTGGGCAGTGGCGGCGGAGTTTCCCATCACTGCAGGGCTAACCTAGATCGGTAGGTTTTGTCGGTGGGGTTGGCGGCTGCGCAACAAACCTCATAGTGCGTGCCCCAGCCCCACCTCTTTATATAGCCCAGCGTGACAGGGGCCCGTCAACCATAGTGGGTTGGGCGTCCCCGATCAGGGCGTGGATTTTAGGGCCCGGTGGGCCGTTGGGCCCACACGGGAGGAGATCAACCTAACAAAGGGTGCTATCCATATAATACTGTACGCTCCGAACTACTCCCTCCGTTCAAAAATATTTGTTGGAAAAGTGAATATATCTAGACGTATTTTAGTTCTAGATACATGTATTTTTATCCATTTCTGCGACTAATCTTCCACACGAAGGAAGTATTTGTCTAGTCTGTGGCAAGCGTTACGAAACGGACGGCTCGACGTCGCGCGCATAGAATCCGGCTTGGTCCCTGACGTGGATCCGTGCTGTTCCCGTGCGGCAACCAACAACCCGGCTTCATCTCAGGCCCCATTATCCCGTCTCCAATGGTCTCATCTCATCACAGGCCCCACCCCAACAGTACCACCACCCACAGCTTCACCGCTGCCCATTCTCCACGTCCGCCCGACACTCCCGGCGACCCATATTTATAGCCGCCCCGGGGTGGAAGGAGTCGGATCAGAGCACCGTTGAGCTAACATCTGAACAGCACAGAGAAAGGATCACACACCCAGCTCGTGGCGATCAAGCAGCCAGCCTAAGAGATCACAAGTCCAAAACACACAGGCATACACAACTCACAATGGTTGTGGAAGAGGCGATAGATGGCGACATGAGCTTGTCGAACATGGTGCTGAGCTTCCTGGAGGAGGGGGAGACGGAGAGATGGCCGGAGAACGACGACGACGAGGAGGAGGAGGAGGGATCCAGCGGCGGCGGTTCCGCCGAGAGCAAGGCCTTCTGGCGCGCCCAGCACTCCCAGCTTCACGTAAGTTTTCCTCCTCCGTTTGGTAGCCAATTCGTCTGATCGCATGAGAGTCCTGATGGGAGCGACGCCATGTCTGTTCGCAGGAGGCCTTGGGCAAGACCAGCACGGCCGAGAGCAGGATCCGGGCGGTGACGGAGGAGACCGTGGAGAAGATGCGCGCCCCCGCGGGGGCCGTCTGCTCCTGCGCGCGGCGCGCGGCCGCCGGCGACTGCCGGAGCTGCATGCTGCGGCACGTAGTGGAGCGGCTCCGCGACGCCGGGTACAACGGCGCCGTCTGCAAGTCCAAGTGGGCGCGGTCCCTGGATATCCCCTCAGGTAACTGGTTGCTTTCGAGACACAGTGGTTGGGTTCCTCCTAAGATAATCTTCAGACGGCGTAATTAACTTAGTGAAAGAGCTGGCAGCTCCAGCAGAAAAGCGCATGCACGGTTGGCATGAACCGTGTGGTCTAGGTCGTCTGACCCGTCGTGCCGATTCGAGGGGTCTGTATGTTTGATCCTTTCTGATGAAGTATTCTTCGTTTGGTTGTGCTGTTTAGAATTGATGAATGCCAGAAGCATATTCGCCTACTAACCATAGTAGTAGAACTTCTCATTAAAAGTGGGTAAGAAAAAGTAGTAGTGGCAACTTGTCATATTCTCCCTACTAACCATAACCATAGTACTAGTAGAACTTTTAATTAAAAGTTGTGTGGGAAAAGGAAAGTAACTTGTCAATTCTATAAAATGTCACATGCATGCCTCACATGGACCTGGTCATCCTACGCCCAAAGAAACGGACGCTTCCAAGTAAATTAATGTCAGGCACCCGTCACCGTCTCCATTATTTCCTGACCGCCCGTGACATGAACTTGCATTGCAGCTAGCCCGACCAGACCAGTCGACCAGATGTTATTACACCACGTTTAATTGCTGGCTGATAACACTCCCAGAACCGCACGACAGAACGACTCATGCCAAACCGAAAACCGCACGTCCCGCTTCACATCACAAAGTTTGGCATCGATCGACGCTGACGTTTTTCTTCTTTGGTTGATAATAACGTGCAGGCGAGCACAGCTACGTGGACGTGGTGCTGCAGACGCGGAACGGCAAGACGGCGCGGGTGGTGGTGGAGCCGAGCTTCCGCGCCGAGTTCGAGGTGGCGCGCGCCGGCGCCGGCTACCGCGCGCTGGTGGCCGCGCTCCCTGAGGCGTTCGTCGGCCGCGCCGACCGGCTGCGCGCCGTCGTCAAGGCCATGTGCGCCGCCGCCAAGCAGTGCATGAAGGAGAACAACATGCACCTGGGCCCCTGGAGGAAGCACAAGTACATGCAGTCGAAGTGGCTCGGCACCTCCGAGCGGGAGGCGCCGCCGGCGCTCGACGCCGTGGCCGCCGGCTCGCTGTCGTCGCCGGAGAAGCAGCCCAAGTTCAGGGCGTCCATGCTGAGCTTCGACTTCGGCCGGGCCCCGGTGGTGGTCGCGTGATGCGTGCATGGCAGACAGGCAACAAGAGGAGGATGATGCCATGGTGTCACGTGTATGTGCCCATGTTATAGACCGTATGCCGTATGCCATGCCGGGCACTGTAGTAGGCTAGTAGCAATTGTTAGTAGAGTGTGTAACGGGGGTTGTAGGTTGTACGTAGTCAGGATTTGTAATTTCTTGAATCTGCTCTCGAAGAAGAGAAATCCGTTGATGGAGACAAGAGTAAAAAAGTTATCCAGTTTTCACAAATCACAGGCTAATTTTCATCCCTTAACTTAAGAACCAAACAAACCAGGCACAAGGCGGAGCACATCCCCTCAACCTCTTCCTACCGCTCCGGCAGCTGGTGGCGGGGATGCAGCTCCAGCTAGTAGATAGGTCAAGGTTAGGTCTTCGCGGTGGCGGCACTCGGCGGATGACGGAGCTTATCGTTGTCAAAATGATCTTCCGCCTCCAATCCACCTCGAATTCGTCCATCGGGACGAAGACAACCGAGCTCCATCATAGATCCATGTCATTACCCCACGGTGGTCGAAGTTAGGGTTACTTGTTGCGTGTTTGCACGAGCGAGATCTTGTATTAGGTACCGCAGATTGATCCAAGGGTTAAAATGTGGCAACAACGTCTTCGGGGCGCCTGTCTTCATGGGTACGTGCTCCAAGACTTCTCAGTTGTCATCGACAAGATCTTCAAGAGCAAGTGCTCGAAGACTTCTCAGTTGTCATCGACAAGATTAGGCCTGCTCCGGTATGGCAACAACGAAAACGACATGTCATTAGCTCATCCTGGTGGTGGCGGTAGTGGTCCAGGGACCTTAGTGTAATTTTTCTTATGTTGGGAGGTGTATTTGTACTTCTGATGAACCTATATAATGAAGGAAATATGCCCTAGAGGCAAGAATAAAGTTATTATTTATTTCCTTATATCATGATATTATTATCCATGCTAGAATTGTATTAACCGGAAACATAATACTTGTGTGAATACATAGACAAACAGAGTGTCACTAGTACGCCTCTACTTGACTAGCTCGTTGATCAAAGATGGTTATGTTTCCTAGCCATAGACATGAGTTGTCATTTGATTAATGGGATCACATCATTAGGGGTATGATGTGATTGACTTGACCCATTCCGTTAGCTTAGCACTTGATCGTTTAGTATTCTGCTATTACTTTCTTCATGACTCATACATGTTCCTATGACTATGAGATTATGCAACTCCCGTTTACCGGAGGAACACTTTGTGTGCTACCAAACGTCACAACGTAACTGGGTGATTATAAAGGTACTCTAAAAGTGTCTCCAAAGGTACTTGTTGGATTGGCGTATTTCGAGATTAGGATTTGTCACTCCGATTGTCGGAGAGGTATCTCTAGGCCCACTCAGTAATGCACATCACTATAAGCCTTGCAAGCATTGTAACTAATGAGTTAGTTGCGGGATGATGTATTATGGAACGAGTGAAGAGACTTGCCGGTAAAGAGATTGAATTAGGTATTGAGATACCGACCATCGAATCTCGGGCAAGTAACATACCGATGACAAAGGGAACAACGTATGTTGTTATGCGGTTTGACCGATAAAGATCTTCGTAGAATATGTGGGAGCCAATATGAGCATTCAGGTTCCGCTATTGGTTATTGACCGGAGACGTGTCTCGGTCATGTCTACATAGTTCTCGAACCCGTAGGGTCCGCACGCTTAAAGTTCGATGACGGTTATATTATGAGTTTATGTGTTTTGATATACCGAAGGTTGTTCGGAGTCCCGGATGTGATCACGGACATGACGAGGAGTCTCGAAATGGTCGAGACGTAAATATCAAATATATTGGACGACTATATTTGGATACCGGAATGGTTCCGGGTGAGATCGGGATAATACCGGAGCACCGGGAGGTTATCGGAACCCCCCGGGAGGTATATGTGTCTTAATGGGCTTTAGTGGAAAGGAGGGGAAAGGAGCAAGGGAGCCCCCCCCCCCCCAAGCCCAATCCAAATTGGGAGGGGGGGCCCTTTCCTTCCTCCTTCCTTCCTCTTCCTTCCCTCTCCCTCTCCAAATAGGAAAAGGAGGAGTCCTACTCCCGGTGGGAGTAGGACTCCCCCCTTGGGCACGCCTCCTCCCCTTGGCCGGCCCTCTCCTCCCCCCCCCCTTTATATACGGAGGCGGGGGGGGCACCCCATAGACACAACAGTTGATCTCTTGGATCTCTTAGCCGTGTGCGGTGCCCCCCTCCACCATAATCCACCTCGATAATATCGCAGCGGTGCTTAGGCAAAACCCTGCGTCGGTAGAACGTCATCATCGTCACCACGCCGTCGTGCTGACGGAACTCTCCCTCAAAGCTCGGCTGGATCGGAGTTCGAGGGACGTCATCGAGTTGAATGTGTGCAAAACTCGGAGGTGTCGTGCGTTCGGTACTTGATCGGTCGGATCGTGAAGACGTACGACTACATCAACCGCATTGTGCTAACGCTTCCGCTTTCGGTCTACAAGGGTACGTGGACACACTCTCCCCTCTCGTTGCTATGCATCACCATGATCTTGCGTGTGCATAGGAAATTTTGAAATTACTACGTTCCCCAACAGTGGCATCCGAGCCAGGTTTTATGCATAGATGTTATATGCACGAGTAGAACACAAGTGAGTTGTGGGTGATACACGTCATACTGCTTACCAGCATGTCATACTTTGGTTCGGCGGTATTGTTGGATGAAGCGGCCCGGACCGACATTATGCGTACGCTTACGCGAGACTGGTTCTACCGACGTGCTTTGCACAGAGGTGGCTGGCGGGTGTCAATTTCTCCAACTTTAGCTGAACCGATTCTGGCTACGCCCGGTCCTTGAGAAGGTTAAAACAACACTAACTTGACGAACTATCGTTGTGGTTTTGATGCGTAGGGAATAACGGTTTTGCTCAGCTCGTAGCAGCCACGTAAAACTTGCAACAACAAAGTAGAAAACGTCTAACTTGTTTTTGCAGGGCATGTTGTGATGTGATATGGTCAAGGCATGATGCTAAATTTTATTGTATGAGATGATCATGTTTTGTAACCGAAGTTATCGGCAATCGGCGAGAGCCATATGGTTGTCGCTTTATTGTATGCAATGCAATCGCCCTGTAATGCTTTACTTTATCACTAAGCGGTAGTGATAGTCGTAGAAGCATAAGTTGGCGAGACGACAACGATCCTACGATGGAGATCAAGGTGTCGCGCCGGTGACGCTGGTGATCATGACGGTGCTTCGGAGATGGAGATCACAAGCACAAGATGATGATGGCCATATCATATCACTTATATTGATTGCATGTGATGTTTATCTTTTATGCATCTTATCTTGCTTGGATTGGCCGTAGCATTATAAGATGATCTCTCACTAAATTTCAAGGTATAAGTGTTCTCCCTGAGTATGCACCGTTGCGAAAGTTCTTCGTGCTGAGACACCACGTGATGATCGGGTGTGATAGGCTCTACGTTCAAATACAACGGATGCAAAACAGTTGCACATGCGGAATACTCAGGTTAAACTTGACGAGCCTAGCATATGCAGATATAGCCTCGGAACACTGAGACCGAAAGGTCGAGCATGAATCATATAGTAGATATGATCAACATAGTGATGTTCACCATTGAAACTACTCCATCTCACGTGATGATCGGACATGGTTTAGTTGATTTGGATCACGTGATCACTTAGAGGATTAGAGGGATGTCTATCTAAGTGGGAGTTCTTAAGTAATATGATTAATTGAAATTAAATTTATCATGAACTTAGTACCTGATAGTATTTTTCTTGTCTATGTTGGTTGTAGATAGATGGCCCGTGTTGTTGTTCCGTTGAATTTTAATGCGTTCCTTGAGAAAGCAAAGTTGAAAGATGATGGTAGCAATTACACGGACTGGGTCCGTAACTTGAGGATTATCCTCATTGCTGCACAGAAGAATTACGTCCTGGAAGCACCGCTAGGTGCCAGACCTGCTGCAGGAGCAACACCAGATGTAATGAACGTCTGGCAGAGCAAAGCTGATGACTACTCAATAGTTCAGTGTGCCATGCTTTACGGCTTAGAACCAGGACTCCAACGACGTTTTGAACATCATGGAGCATATGAGATGTTCCAGGAGTTGAATTTAATATTTCAAGCAAATGCCCGGACTGAGAGATATGAAGTCTCCAATAAGTTCTACATCTGTAAGATGGAGGAGAATAGTTCGGTCAGTGAGCATATACTCAGAATGTCTGGGTATATAAATCACTTGATTCAACTGGGAGTTAATCTTCCAGATGATAGCGTCATTGACAGAATTCTTCAATCACTGCCACCAAGCTACAAGAGTTCGTGATGAACTATAACATGCAAGGGATGGATAAGACGATTCCCGAGCTCTTCACAATGCTAAAGGCTGCGGAGGTAGAAATCAAGAAGGACCACCAGTTTCAAGAAAAAGGGCAAGGGGAATAAGAAGGGGAACTTCAAGAAGAACAGCAAGCAAGTTGTTGTTCAGGAGAAGAAACCCAAGTCTGGACCTAAGTCTGAGACTGAGTGCTTCTACTGCAAACAGACTGGTCACTGGAAGCGGAACTGCCCCAAGTATTTGGCGGATAAGAAGGATGGCAAGGTGAACAAAGGTATATGTGATATACATGTTATTGATGTGTACCTTACTAATGCTCGCAGTAGCACCTGGGTATTTGATACTGGTTCTGTTGCTAATATTTGCAACTCGAAACAGGGACTATGGATTAAGCGAAGATTGGCTAAGGACGAGGTGACGATGCGCGTGGGAAATGGTTCCAAAGTCGATGTGATCGCGGTCGGCACGCTACCTCTACATCTACCTTTGGGATTAGTTTTAGACCTAAATAATTGTTATTTGGTGCCAGCGTTGAGCATTAACATTATATCTGGATCTTGTTTGATGCGAGACGGTTATTCATTTAAATCAGAGAATAATGGTCGTTCTATTTATACGAGTAATATCTTTTATGGTCATGCACCCTTGAGGAGTGGTCTATTTATATTAAATCTCGATAGTAGTGATGAACATATTCATAATATTGAGGCCAAAAGATGCAGAGTTGATAATGATAGTGCAACTTATTTGTGGCACTGCCATTTAGGTCATATTGGTGTAAAGTGCATGAAGAAACTCCATACTGATGGACTTTTGGAACCACTTGATTATGAATCACTTGTTACTTGTGAACCATGCCTCATGGGCAAGATGACTAAAACGCCGTTCTCCAAAACTATGGAGCAAGCAACAGATTTGTTGGAAATCATACATACAGATGTATGTGGTCCGATGAATATTGAGGCTCGCGGCGGGTATCGTTATTTTCTCACCTTCACAGATGATTTAAGCAGATATGGGTATATCTACTTAATGAAACATAAGTCTGAAACATTTGAAAAGTTCAAAGAATTTCAGAGTGAAGTGGAAAATCATCGTAACAAGAAAATAAAGTTTCTATGATCTGATCGTGGAGGAGAATATTTGAGTTACGAGTTTGGTCTACATTTGAAACAATGCGGAATAATTTCGTAACTCACGCCATCCGGAACACCATAGCGTAATGGTGTGTCATTATGCTTTAGAGACGGCTGCATTCACGTTAAATAGGGCACCATCGAAATCCATTGAGACGACGCCTTATGAACTATGGTTTGGCAAGAAACCAAAGTTGTCGTTTATTAAAGTTTGGGGCTGCGATGCTTATGTGAAAAAGCTTCAACCTAATAAGCTCGAACCCAAATCGGAGAAATGTGTTTTCATAGGATACCCAAAGGATCTCTTAGCCGTGTGCGGTGCCCCCCTCCACCAACCTCGATAATATCGCAACGGTGCTTAGGCGAAGCCCTGCGTCGGTAGAACATCAGCATCGTCACCACGTCGTCGTGCTGACGGAACTCTCCCTCAAAGCTCGGCTGGATCGGAGTTCGAGGGACGTCATCGAGTTGAACGTGTGCAGAACTCGGAGGTGCCGTGCGTTCGGTACTTGATCGGTCGGATCATGAAGATGTACGACTACATCAACCGCGTTGTGCTAACGCTTCCGCTTTCGGTCTACAAGAGTACATGGACACACTCTCCCCGCTAGTTGCTATGCATCACCATGATCTTGCGTGTGCGTAGGAAATTTTAAAATTACTACGTTCCCCAACATATAAAAGATTCAAGTCCTTTTCACAAAAAGAACACATCGTTCATCACAAACTTAACTACAAATAGAAAGATAGAAAGCTATTTTTAGATAGAAAGACATCAAGTTAACTATAAGAGAATCATTTGATTAAAGAAAGGACTAGAATCATAACGAGTGGGTATCACACCGATTTTAGTGAGGAGAAAAGTCTATTTTTGCGTCTCGATTCTTCGGAAGTGAAGATTCAGTCCTTAAACTCTTGAACCAGACATCTTACACTCTTAACTCATCAAACCAGACAAGTTTAGTCCCTCGTCTTAGCATACCTGATACAACTGCCGACTCTATGTGGTTTTCGACTGGTCTATTCTGACGTGGCAAAGAGATCGTTAAGTTGTTGCGTACGCTCGCATGACGACTTGCCGGACCGGTGTCGGTTGTAGGCAAGAGAGAAGACATGCATAGGGATGTGACATCGGCTGGGTGGACCGGCGGCGGTGGAAGATGTTCTTCAACTTGAGGTCGATTTTAGCTCTGATGATATTTCAATTTGACTTCAATTAGGTTGCAGGAAGCATTGTACCATATGTTTATTTGTCAATGTTATTTGTCGATTTGTTACCTGTGGGCTTTAAGGTCTCCTTTGGTTTATAGCGTAGAAAAATCATAGGAACAGGAAAGTCATAAAAAATAAGATGATATACACCTCAAATCCTATGAATAGGAATAGAAAAGAAGATGCCTTCGATTCACATCATAGGATTTTTTTTCTTTGGGTCTAGGTTAATGTTTATTTTTCTATGAAATGTGAAGGATAGTAAGAATTCCTTCATAGGAATAGGATTCTATTCCTATAAACTAAAGGGCTCTAAAGAAACTTTTCTTATAGAAATCCTATCCTATGAAATTTCTACAAAATTTCTCCAAATCAAAGAAGGTCTAAATGTATCATCTTGGTATTTTGCCTATCTGTTATTATGATGGAGGTTTTTTTTAGAACGGATTGGCTGCACTACGTGCATTTCCATGTATATGACATGTCCCTTCTTGGGCCGCAATGTCACTTGTCATGCTAGAGAAAATGTCATATCCATGGATTATTTATCATTTGGAAGATATTGGAAATATGTTGACAAAGATACTGTGCAGCTTCAGTAGGTTTTTCTCTTAAAAAGAACTACATAAGAGCATCTCCAGCCGCGCCCCCAACAGGCCCTCTCCAGGCGTTTTTTCCGCGCCGGCGCCCGAAAATCAGCCCAGTCGCGCCTCCCAGGAGCCCGATTTTCGC
Organism: Aegilops bicornis; assembly: GCA_021605145.1. NCBI lineage: Eukaryota > Viridiplantae > Streptophyta > Magnoliopsida > Poales > Poaceae > Aegilops > Aegilops bicornis. The sequence continues at coordinate 535,103,267 of CM038671.1, read as the reverse complement.
CAGGTTTGGGCTGAAACTGGCGCCGGCAGATCCAGGCCGAACCGGTCTTGTTGAGGCGCCCGGCGGTTTTAGCCGAAGAGCCGCGGGCCAGCCGCGTCAGCGACACGACGCCTCGTCTTCCTCCAGAACGCCTCGGTTTCCCGCGGGGAATCAATGGCAAGGCTGCAGCCGGCGCCTCGCCTACAAGTGCTTCGAAACTCGGCGTCGTGGCCGGGACGAGGGAGGCGTCGTCGTCCTCGACGACAGCGACGACGACGCGCCGCCGCCACCGGTCCGCCATGGAGACGCCGGGCAGGGGTCTAGCAGGGGCGGCCGCACCATCAAGAAGGAGAAGGCCGCCGACGACGAGGAGGACGGCGACGACGTAAGCGACTTCGCCGCGCTCAGCGACTTCTTCGCCCCGTAGTTAGTTTTTTTAAATAACTTATATGTAACGCCGAACATGTCCAATATTATGTCAAGTTTGCTGAATTTAGCCGAACTTTGCCGAAATTTGTTTTTTTCAAAATAAAAAACCCACGTCTGAGGCGACCTGGGCGAATGGGTGAACCCGCTCACCCCGTGCCGATTTTAGCGCTGGGCTCGCCCCGTAGCCAGAAATTGCCGCCTGAGGGGCCAACAGCTGGAGATGCTCTAATGAACTGGGGTAGAGGATGGCAAACAACATAGTAGAGGAAGAGGTAGCTGACATTTTTGTTGATCATTTGCTAGATAAGCGAAACGAAGGAGAGTGACTTTGAGGATGACATGGATGTGGACTACTGTTTTGAAGTTGATGTGTACAAGCTGAGTAGTTTACATCAGAGTGTTAATTGGTCAAATCGGCGCCAGTCTGCAGTGATACCAGGTCGGCGCTGAGACGAGGGACTAAACTTGTCCGGTTTGAAGAGTTAATGTTGCAAAATGTCTGGTTTGGAAGTTAAGAGAGAAAATATGCACTCTGTGAAGAATTGATGGACGAAAAATAGACTTTTTTCTCTTTACTACAAGGAAGTAAACATTCAATTCACCTTGGCATCCACTCTACTACAATACAACGACAACAATCGGAAGGTGCTCTGCTCAGTTAATTTCTCCACATTATAAGTTTAACAAATCTCAGATTATCCTGATGAGTGATGAGCATCCATCTAGGACTAGGGAATCCAGAAAGAAGGGCCAGGTGTACTTTCTCCGAAGTTCGATTTTTTCTTTTTGGGGACTCTCAGTGTTAAAAAGGGCGAGTCAATGACAACAAACATTCAAGCACAAAAACAGAGTATATTTTCAGGGACTTTGCATAGGCACAAGCAACACAAAAGGAAAAAAATAAATCAAGTAGAACCCAGAGAAGTACTTACTATGCTATGAAACAACAAATACAAGCAAATGGGACTTTTTATATATATATACCAAAAGAAACTTTTGATATTTACATTCTAAGGACTACCTGGACTAGAACAGATTGGAAGAGAGAAGATTAGTTACAGAAGTTTTGGTGGTGGAGGTCCAGAGAGATCATGATGATGATGGGGATGCTTGAGCTTGTGGAGCCAGTGGGCTAGCCATTTCTTGGGATCATGACTCTCCTGGCAGTTTGAGCTTGGCATATTGTCAAGCGTTCCATCTCTTTCAAGAACCATCTTGAACTTGTCCAGTAATTGAACTATTTGCCAGAATTCAGGCCTTTTATCTGCTTGCAAGGCCCAACACTGCTCGATCAGAACCCGTAATGCAGCTGGGCAGGTAGCAGGAATGGCCGGCCTCACATTCTGAAAATGGAAAATGTTAGTCATCATCTTCTTCTCAGAAAGCACAGAATCAGAAATTCAGAATGTATATGGACTGTTCGAAAACAAAGAGTGTATATAATCCATGGAACTAATTTTAAAAAATGTCCATATGTACAATGTCATGCTCTCTCCATCTGGAACAATTGTATAATCTCAAGCTAACAAATTATTACTGGACAGGGACAGAAATGGGACCAGATGAGTGCATACCTTGTCGAAAACAGCAAAGGCTGCTTGGAACGGAGTCAAATCTTCATAAGGCACGGAGCCGGTAAGCATTTCCCACAAGATAAGGCCGAAGCTGTAAACATCGACCTTTCGACCATAGGGTTTGTGCTTCATCATCTCTGGAGCCATCCATCTGAAAGTCCCAGGATCGTTCGCCAGAGGATCACAATATGCTTCTTCGCAGGCTATTCCAAAATCAACAATCTTGGCGCAGCATTCCCCGTCAAATATGATGTTATCCGGTTTCACGTCACGATGTACTATTCCTTGCGAGTGGACGTACCCCATGCCGTGTGCGATATCCAAGCCAACTGAAATGATCTTGTCCAAAGGCAGAGATTTGTGCTCTTGCTTGTGCAAGAATGATCTCAACGAACCACCAGAAAGGAACTCGGTGATGACGCAAAAGACCGGCGGACTGGTGCATGCTCCAACCAGCTACAAAAAAATTATATTTGTGGATCAATAATTGACTTTGTTTGCAATGCAAGATGGGATCACGTAAGCAAGATTTCAGGACTAGGCATGACGTAGTACCACCTGGACAATAACGCTAGGTGCTGATAGAAACTTACTAGCAGAAACTTGCCATTTCAGGGAAGAATGAGTCAGCTAGAACAAGGCTAAACGTAAGGATTGCGCTTTTTGTATGTAATAATCTAGAAATAAATTTCATCAGCTGTTTCAAGCTTGTTTGATTAATAGTATATCGATCTAGGCACAAATTGCCTGAAACTGAATATTTATGCGGAGGAAACTCAGGAAGTTACCTTAATGACGTTGCGATGCTGGAGGCGGGACAATGTGACAACCTCCGTGTTGAACTGCTTCTCGAGCTGAGATGCCAGCTCCGCGTCTTCCTCAACGTCAGGCTGCCTGATGAACTTGACAGCAACGGGCACCTCCTTGTAGATTCCATGGAACAGACGGCTGTGCGCCCCGTAGGCGAACTTCTGCCCGATGAGGAGCAGCTTGCGATCCACCGTCCAACTCTCGAGCACCTTCACTGCGGCCACCTTGGCCCTTTGGTTGTCCCAGTGCTCCTTCCTGTGGTGCTTCACCTTGGCCGGCGCCTTCAGTGGCGCGTCCGCCGGCGGCGCGCGTGGCGGAGACGAAGATTTCCGGCGCGCCGGCGGCGGCGTGGAGAACCTCTTGCTGGCTGATTTGGCCTCCTTGAACACCTCGGGCACGGGGCGGCTTGGGAGAGGGGACCTCGCCCTCAGCATCCGCGTCGTGCGCCCCTCTGGGAGGACCCTGAGCGAAGAACTGCGCACCGGCGGCCTCGGCGCGTCCAAGACCGGCGCTTTCTTGGCCGGGAAAGGAGACGGGCTGGAGCACACCCTTTGCAGCCTCATGCTCTGCTCCTCGGGGTGGAAGGAGAACTCGAGAGGCCCAGGGCTGTCGCCCTTGCTCGGGTCCTGAACCTCGGGCTCGGAGCAGACGTCGACGAAGAGGTTGTTGCGGCCCCTCGTTCCGTTGGCAGAGTTGTTGGTCGGTGCTGCCTGCGGAGGGTGACCATGATCGGCAGGCTTCTCGTGATGATGCGCCGGTATGGCGTTGGAGAAGGCATGGTTGAGGTCCGTCTTGGGCTGGGCACTCAGCGACCTTGTCCTTGGAATGGGGGCCGAGTTGGTGGCGGCGGAGGCCTTGGTCCTGGGCTCGAAGTTCATGCCATGGGGCTTGAACCCTGAGTCGGAGCCCTTCTGCCTGAGCGCGGCGCCGCGGTTGAACTGCTCGACGAAGGCGCCGAACTGCTCCCTGCCGGAGTTGGAGCGGACGACGGAGTGGGAGAACCTCGTCCGCCGCACCCACGAGTAATCCTCGTCGTCCATGCCGACCGACCAGATGCGATGGATGGACTTGATTTGATGCGACGGGAGCGGCGAGTCGCTGACTTGTTATTAGGCTTATAGGAACCTGGAGGAGAAAAACCCGGATCCTAGAACGTCCCAGAGCTCGTTGAAGAGACGCCACATTTGCTCCCCCGGCTCTTCTTATGGGATGCCTCGACTGCTCTGAATTCACGCGCAATCCGGCCGGATTCCGTGGACCTCCGCCCGCCGCCCCTGGATCAATTCAAAAGCAAAACACTCGCGAGATCAATACACACACCTTTCTGAAGGTCACGATTGGTCAAAGCCAAGCAACCACGGTTTCCGAACGCAAGAAGAAGGAGGGATCAAATTGGAACGAGGAACCGTGCAGGCAAGAAAAACAGAGGCGTGCGAGAACAATCACATCACATCACATGCAGGAAACAGGGGGAGGCAGGCGGGCAGCGATCGGGAGACCTCGGAATTCGGCGCCTATTCCACGCCAAATCCCCTGGCCGAACGCAACCGGTGCCCAAATCCAAAAGGAGCTTGCCCTCCTAATCTGAAACCGGGAAGAGTCACGGCCGCTTACCCGATGGGAAGGAACACCCGAATCTGTCTAGGCCGAGCGACGCGCGCCTGGGAGGAGGCAGCCGTCCGGCCGGCCAAGAACGTGGAGGGAGCAGCGGCGACGTGGGACGGACGAAGGCTGCGCGTGGTGGTTAAGGCGGGCGGGGGAAAGAATCGGGCGGGGCCGAGAAAAGGCGGCACCTCCTGCAGCTGGACGTGGGTGGAGCGTTGGAATTTGCCGGGAGGGAGGGATGGATGGGAGGGGGGGAGAGAATGTTGCGACGGGGGCACGGGACGTTCCAATCGCTCACCGAATCCAGCAGCTGTGCCGGGGCCGGGCGCCCTCCCCGCCTTTGTTCCTCTTCCTTTCTCCCTTTTTTCTGCCGGGCGGCGCGTGAACCTGAAAGGCGGAAGAATCCTCTGCCCTCTGCGTTGTAAAATAAATAGGGCAGGGAGGTACGTGCTGGGCGGCTTTGGGAGCGGTGTGGGACTTGTTCCCCGGAATACAATTCTTTCTTTCTTTCTTTGTTTATGGGTCAATCATGAGAGACGACTTTGGGATTAGTCTAATCCAAATCCAAAGCTGTTTTGTTTCTGGTGAGATTTGACGCGCACGGTTTTTATATTCCGGAGATTCGTTCCGTCGCGGGACTCCCCGCGTCCACGTGGATCCCGTGTAATGTCCTACGATTCGTCTACGACCTGGCCGGTACATGGGGTGTTTCATCTCGAGTATATCGTGCTAAAAGTCAGTTGTTTGTTGCTGTTTTACGTGTCAACGACAAATTTGAGAGACTCCTATTGCAAAAATATAGAAGAAAAAGCCCAGCAAACGAATCAACAAAGCAAGCAATGATAAAACAGTTTGACTAATTCACATTTAGATATTTTTTACAAATATATAATGCAGTAACAAGAAATAAAAAAACTAGGGAAAAAATAGACCACAAAAATAGTGAACATCAGCTTAAATGTGACATAACTATGTCACATCTAGATGCGTCCTAGACAGGCCCATGATAAAAAGAAAGATAGAAACATTAGCACAAGCAAGAAAAAGAAAAAGAAAAAATTGTGTCAGTAAACAGAGACATATACTAGAAAAACATAAACTAAAACGAAGACAAAAATTCTTATTCTAAAATAAAATGAATTAAGAGCATTGGTGCTATCCTAAAGGGAAAATAAACTAAAACCATACGCTGATAAAAAAATTGCAAACAAAATATATATAGCTTGCATAGTGCCATAATATGCAAGCACAAGTATAACTTGCATGCGTACGACCAGGCTATACTAAGTGTTCATAGAGCAGAATAACACCGTCAACTATTAGTCGTCTCTCAGCGCATCGAAAAATGAATTGTATCTCTTGTTGATGGTGTAGCCTCCCACCTTTCACATACGCATGAGCGCGCGAACATAGATGGATGTACACACGCACATACACACATCATGCCCTCATCTCTTTTCACACACATACTTGCCCATACGCATAATTGTTGGCTAAATCCTAAAACCAAGCAATAAGAGAAATTCATCGTGATAATTATAATTCAAGAAACCAGGACATCTATGGCCTGTAGTACGTGTCACTACAACATGCTAACAAAAAAAGAGCCATGTTAAAGAAATAATGACCTATATTAAGAAGGCTAACTACTTGATGGGCGCTTGAAGTTTCTTGTCGGTTCACTCAAATGTCTCTCACCGCCCAATCGAGATATAAAGTCTGAACTGCCTTCTTCTTTTCATGTTTTTCTTCATCCAACTTTTTATCTACTAAAACTAAGAACACAAACACAAAATAAAGCTTTTTAAGAAATAATGAGTTAGTGGTATTGCTATTACCCTTAAAGAAGAAAGAAAATGAAGAAGGAACTAAAAGAATAATGATAGAAACGTGCACACAATTTGTAAAGAAATTATAATATGTTTATAATTCAAGAAATAAACATATAACAGTGCAACAATTTTAAAAAAGTTTATAATAAAGACATTGGTATTACCCTTAAAAGCAGAAAGAAGTTGAAAAAAAACTTAAAACAAATGATAACAAAAACTTGCACACAATTTGCACATTTTATAACATGCGATAATTAACGTCAAAATAGTGAGTGCGGCGAATCTGCACCCAGGCTCAGCTGCACCCGCGCTCACGGAAAAAATAAAAAAAACACTAGAAAATTTCAAAAAATTCTAAAAAAATTGTGTGATAAATAATTTGATGCGTGAGATCCGCTCCCCAAATTTAAACTCATTTGGACATTTGAGGAGCTTTGGGCAAAAAGGAAAAAATCAGGGTCTGTAAAACAGTTTACTGTTCAGGAACTGTTTTGACCCGATTTGTCTTTTTTGCCCAGAACTCCTCAGATGTCCAAACGAGTTGAAATTTGGAGCGGACCTCACGCATCAAATTATCTACCACACCAAAAAATTGGATTTTTTTGATTTTTCTAGTATTTGTTTTGATTTTTTTCTGAACAGGTGCAACTAAGCCCGTGCTCAGATGCAGATTTTCGCAAAATAGTGCATTTTTTGCACTCTGATATAACTTACACACGTATTGTTTAGTATTTACGTGTATACTCACAAAAAACACATCATCAGCATATACACATAAAAGGAAATGATAACTCATAACAAATAAAAGACGGAAGCAAACACACATGAAAATGGAAAAAATGGCGGAACATTCACTCGAAACAGACTTTCACCCCGCTTTATAGATAAAGCATACGTCCATACAACCACGCCTCAAACAAAAGTCATAAAAGAGAAAAGCTGGGGCCACAGTGCAAAGACGCCCAAATGAAAGAAACAGAAACGACAAAGGCCACCAGGGGCAAGCTACGAAGCAGGCAGGTGGTCGGAGAGCCGACACGCAGTAGACACTAGGGCGTCCAACAAGAGCTGAAGACGGTCACGATCCCTCGGCCTAGCGAGCGGATGCCAGTACTGCAAGAAGGCAAGAAATTTGAAGATCGAGTCAGAAGCACGACGCGGGAACACCCGCTCAATCACCATCTTGTTGCGAGTAGTCCAAAGAGTCCACATCATAGCCGCGAAGTGAGCCAGAACAGTCGGCGCTTACGGCCAACCTGGGTGGCCCTTACCTGCAGAAACTCTGCAAGGTCACGGGCCTCCCACTCTGGTCCTAGAGCCTCACGAACAAAGCACCAAAGTTCCTGCGCAGCTACGCAAGAAAACAAAATGTGTGTTCCCGTTTCCGGGACATGGCACAAAGGGCAAAGGCCATTGCCCGGACCATGGCGTTTCAGCACCTCGGTCCCCGAAGGGAGACGATCTCATAGAAGCTGCCATACGAAGATCTTAATCTTCAAGGGCATCGGTGCCTTCCATAGTGGGGATAGCCACTGTAGAACCGGCACACGACATAATGCCTGGTAGGCCGAACTAACGGAGAAATTCACCCGAAGGAGAAAGGCTCCAAGAAACAGTGTCAGGGTCCTGGGATAGAGGAAGAGGGACTACTTCCCTCAGGTTTGTCCATTCCCGTATCTCATCTGGTCCGAATGAGCGGCGGAACACAATGTTCCATCCCTCATCCAAAGCAGCCGCAGAAACAAGGATGGCCGGGTCGTCACAAATTGCAAAGAGCCTCGGGAACAGCAAGTGGAGAGGCTCGCCCTCTAGCCAGGGGTCCAACCAAAACTGGGTCCCAGACCCATTGCCAACCGAGAAACGCAAACCCATCCTAATCTCTTCCTTGATGGCTTGAATAGATTTCCAGAACTGGGACCCAGCCGAGTGAGAGCAAGCCAGGAGGGGTTGTCCCTGCAAGTACTTAGACTCAATCAGCTGCAGCCACAAACCCCCATCTCCCTGCAAGATCCACCAAACCCAACGCAGCATAAGCGCAATGTTCATCCGGCGAGACACAGGGATGACCAACCCACCTCGGTCCTTCGGCAAGCATATGTCTGCCCACTTCACCATATGGTACTTCGGCAAGCATATGTACACCTTCGGGAAAGATGTACATCCCCATCATATACATGGGGAGACCGACAAGGTTAGAGCTAATGAGGATAGTTTTGCTGACTTTAGAAGTGAACCTATCGCACCAGGGCTCCGCACGGGACGCTACTCGTCCCACAAGCGGATCATACCCACTCGCCAAAATCCTGGACTCAGCCAAGGGCATCCCCAAGTAGGATATGGGGAATGACGCCAACCTACAGTTGAGGTTATCCGCGATCCGAAGCTACTCAGCCTCTGAGTAGCCAAGGACCACCACCTCGCTCTTATCAAAGTTAATCTTAATTAAGTCCAGACATTTCCTCAAAGTAGAGCAGAAGGAACTTAAGATTGACAATGTTCGAGTCTGAGCCTTCCACCATAATCATGGTGTCATCCGCATACTGCAAGTGACTAACCCCCCCCCCCCCATCCGGGATGAGGTGACTAACTACACCCTTAAGGTGGCCGGCTAACTTGGCCTTATCTAGGATGCCCACAAGGGCATCAACTGCGACGTTGAAAAGCAGGGGGAGACAGGGTCCCCTTGCTTTACCCCTCTGGAAGCCCGGAAAAAGGGTCCCACTTCGCCATTGATGTTGATCGTCGTGTTACCAGATCTAACCAGTTTCATGATCCAGGAACACCACCTCTCGTCAAAACCTCATCGCTGCACCACCAGCCTAAAAAAGGACCAGTCCAAATGATCATACGCCTTCTGGATGTCCAATTTGAGGAAGACCCCCTTAAGCCCCTTCGACGCCACCTCGTGGACGATCTCGTGAAGGGCAAGAATCCCGTCATGGATTCTCCTGTCCTTCAAGAACGCGGACTGAAGGGGGTGGGCAATCCTTTCCGCCACGGGGGATAAACAGGTCGCGCAAATCTTCGCAAAGATTTGCTCCAGCACATTGATCACCGTAATGGGGCAGAACTGCCGAATATCCGTAGCCCCAACTACTTTGGGGATCAGAGATATGACACCATAGTTAATCCTAGCCATGTCCAGGGTTCCAATATAGAACTCATGGAACATGGGCATAATGACCGGACGTAGGATCTCCCAGAATTTCTGGAAGAAAACTACCGGGAGGCCATCCAGCCCCGGGGCCGAGCAAGCTTTCATAGAAGCAATCGCCCGACCCACCTCCTCAGGAGAGAATGGGAGAGTAAGTTCCGCATTCTCCGCATCGGAGACCTGTCTGCAAGCAGCCAGAAATCAGCGCAGAGGGAGACACCTCCACGCGGCTCAGCCGAGAACAGCTCCTTATAAAAGGAGTATATATGGGTGGAGATGTCAACTGGGTTATCCAGAAGGGCATCCCCATCCCAGAGGAAAGGGATGGCACATTTCCTCCTGCGGCCATTAGCAATCGCCTGAAAGTAGGCAGTGTTCGCACTTCTTAAGGAGCTGATTCTGGCCCCTCGACGCTGTAATAAAGACCTCGCTCTTGTAGATGTCCATGAGCGAGGCCTCGAGGGAGTATCTCCTAAGCCAATCGTCAGGAGACAGGCTGAAAAGCACAAGTGCTCCCTAGGTGGTTTTGGTAATTAATGTCAACATATCTCTTGTTGGACTAACACTTTTATCTAGTATGTTTCAGATAAGTTCAACAATGGAGTGGCATGGACTAAAGGATGTGGGAACCCCTTCAAGATGCTAAGGACAAAGGATTGGCTCAAGCTTCAAGCTCAAGACTCTTCTTTATATTTTGGTGATCCAAGATCACATTGAGTCTATAGGAAAAGCCAATACTATCAAGAAGGGATGAGGTGTTGCTTAATGAGTTTCTTGCTCCACGATTGCTTAGTGATATGCTCCAAAACCCTCAACTACTTTCCCACTTCCACACATATGACCTAAACCTAAAGTCAAACTCGGCCCCACCGATTCTTTCTATCCGCGCCACCGAAGTTCGGGCTTGTCATAGCCAACGCCACAAACCCTAGGCAAATCGGTTTCACCGATAGGGATCTCGGTCTCACCGAGATGGGATTGTAATCTCTGTGTATGTCCATTACCAAAATCGGTCTCACCGAGTTTGTGCAATCGGTACTACCGAGATTACAATGCAAACTCTCTGGTTAACTTATTACCAAAATTGGTCCCACCGAGTTTGAGTAATCGATCCCACCGAGTTTACCTGACCAACTCTCTGGTTAGCTAATTACCAAAATCGGTCTCACCAAGTTTGTGTAATCGGTCTCACCAAGATTACGTTATGCCCTAACCCTAACCATATCGGTCCTACCGAGTTGCATGTAGGTCCCACCGAAAACCCTAACGGTCACTAGGTTTACTGAATCAGTCCGACCGAGTTTGTTAATTCGGTCCCACCGAGTTTGGTAAATTGTGTGTAACGGTTAGATTTTGTGTGGAGGCTATATATACCCCTCCACCTCCTCTTCATTCGTGGAGAGAGCCATCGTAACAAACCTACACTTCCAACTTGCCAGCCTCGAGAGAGAACCACCTACTCATGTGTTGAGGCCAAGATATTCCATTCCTACCATATGAATCTTGATCTCTAGCCTTCCCCAAGTTGCTTTCCACTCAAATCTTCTTTCCACCAAATCCAAATCATGTGAGAGAGAGTTGAGTGTTGGGGAGACTATCATTTGAAGCACAAGAGCAAGGAGTTCATCATCAACACACCATTTGTTACTTCTAGGAGAGTGGTGTCTCCTAGATTGGCTAGGTGTCACTTGGGAGCCTCCGACAAGATTGTGGAGTTGAACCAAGGAGTTTGTAAGGGCAAGGAGATCGCCTACTTCGTGAAGATCTACCGCTAGTGAGGCAAGTCCTTCGTGGGCGGCGGCCATGGTGGGATAGACAAGGTTGCTTCTTCGTGGACCCTTCGTGGGTGGAGCCCTCCGTGGACTCAGCATAACTGTTACCGTTAAGTGGGTTGAAGTCTCCATCAACGTGGATGTACGATAGCACCACCTATCGGAACCACGACAAAAACATTCGTGTCTCCAATTGCGTTTGAATCCTCTAAAACCCTTCCCTTTACATTCTTGCAAGTTGCATGCTTTACTTTCTGCTGCTCATATACTCTTTGCATGCTTGCTTGTTATGTATTATGAATGTTAAACGTGTGCCTAAACTCCACTTAAACCTAAAGAAGTTAAAAACTGCAACTTTGGTACTTAGTGTCTAATCACCCCCCCTCTAGACACCTCTTCTCGTGATCCTACAAGTGGTATCGTGAGCATTGGTCTCCATTGCCTTGGTTTAATCACCATTGGAGGAAGATGGATGAGTCTACTTTGGGAGTCTTAGACATAGAGTGCCTATTCTTTATGGAGAGTATTTTCATGAGTGGAAAAATGAGATGCTTGTAATTTTCAATCAATATCATTTGAACAAGTACATTGCTAGCCCTTGTGCACCTCATGTTGATCCTATGCATCCTACCCTTGATGAATCGATTGACATCACTAGGAATCTTAGAACTGTTAATCTTATCACTAGAGGCTTGCCTAGAAACTTAATTAGAAACTTGCCTACTCTTGAGTGTGCCTACACTATATGGAAATTTCTTGAGGAACGCTTTCCAAATTATTCCTTGAAAAATATAGCTGAAATTCTCCATAAGTCTATTGCCTTGAGTAAGATGAATACTCACTCGATCCTATGTTTGGTGATCGCTATTTGAACTTACAAACCTCATGCGTGCCAAAGGAGATGTTGGAATTATTGGTGATATTATTTCAAGCTATAAGAATTCATAAGCAAGATCATTGTCAAACTCACTCTAACGAATTACCCTCTCTAGGACTTGATCCACCACATGACGATGTTGAACATGGATACTATGAAGAGGATGATGATAGTGACTTCGATCTTGAAGATGCAATGAGACATTTTGGTCTTATGGCAAATATTCGAGGATATATGTCAGGAGAAAAGGAATGGGTTCTTGACAGTGGATGTACCGATCACATGACCGGAGATAAAGACATGTTTCGTGAGCTTGCTGAAAATGATAGTCCTCGAAAGTATGTCACTTTCGGTGACAACTCAAAGGGTAAGGTGGTTGGCCTTGGTAAGGTGGCCATCTCACATGATAGCTCCATTCGTAATGTTATGCTCGTTGAATCTCTTGGCTACAACTTACTTTCAAGATATCTAGACTTGCGATTTCGGTTTCAATGTCCTATTTCATCAAGTAGATTGCCAAGTGTTTCGTTGAGACAATCATAAAATGGTCTTTACCGGTATAATGAGAGGTGATCTTTACATTGTTGATTTATCTAAAAAGGCTCAACCTAAAACTTGCTTCATTGCTAAATCCTCAAAAGGTTGGTTATGGCATAGGCGACTAGGTCATGTTGGCATGAGAAACCTTGACAAGCTTATTAAAGGGAATCATATCCTTGGTGTTAACGATGTCATATTTGATAAGGATAGACTTTGCAGTGCTTGCCAAGCAGGTAAACAGGTTGGAGGAAGGCATCCTGTGAAAAAAATCATGACCACAAGGAGGCCACTTGAGCTACTACACATGGATCTTTTTGGTCCCAACGCTTACAAGAGTCTCGGTGGAAATTCTTTTGGTCTGGTTATAGTTGATGATTTTTCAGGATTTACGTGGGTATTCTTTCTCGATGACAAATCGCAGGTCCAAAAGATCTTCAAAAACTTCGCTAGGAAGGCCCAAAATCAATTTGAAGTAAAGATCAAGAAGGTTCGCAGCGACAACGGAACGGAGTTCAAGAACGCAAATGTGGACACCTTTCTTGACGAAGAAGGGATTTCACACGAGTTCTCGGCTACGTACACACCTCAACAAAATGGAGTTGTTGAGAGGAAGAACCGGACGCTCATCGAAATGGCGAGAATGATGCTTGACGAGTACAAGACGCCGAAGCACTTCTGGGCAGCAGCGGTTGAGACAGCTTGTCACGCAACAAATCACATGTATCTTCACAAGCTACTCGGCAAGACGGCATACGAGCTCCTCACCGGTAACAAACCCCAAGTTGGATACTTTCGAGTATTTGGCTCAAAGTGCTACATTCTTGATAAGCATCGTCGTTCAAAAATTGCTCCTAAGTCACATGAAGGTTTCCTACTAGGTTATGGCTCAAACTCTCACACTTACCGTGTCTACAAAAATTTCACCCGAAAGGTTGAAGAGACTGTAAATGTGAAGTTTGATGAATCTAACGGCTCGCAAGTAGAGCAATTGCCAATTGATGTAGGAGACAAAGATCCTTCGGAAGCAATCCAAGACTTGTCTATTGGCAAGGTCCGTCCAACGGAGGTGAAGGAGAGTACCTCGTGTCTAAGTGGAAGCTTCTACTTCACGACAAGGTGAACCAAGAGTTGATACGGAAGCATCCACAAGTGGAACACACCAAGATGAAGAAAACGAGGAAGAACATCACGTACGTCAACAACCTCCTTCTCCACCATGACAAGAAAACGACAACGCCAACAATGAAGAAGATCAAGAAGAAGAAGAAGAACAAGATGAAGAAGATGTTCAACCAAGACCCAAGCAAAAGCTTTCACGAGTTCGAGCAAGAATTGCTAAAGACCATCCCATTGAGCAAATCTACAATGATATTCAAACCGGGAGAATCACTCGCTCTAAAACTCGTTTAGCTAACTTTTGTGAAAACTATTCTTTCATCTCTAGCATTGAACCTATGAAGGTTGAAGAAGCATTGGAAGATCCGGATTGGATAAATGCTATGCATGAAGAGCTACACAACTTTGAGAGAAACCAAGTTTGGACATTGGTTGAGAAGCCCGACAACAACCACAACATCATCGGCACCAAATGGGTGTTCCGCAACAAGCAAGATGAAGATGGACAAGTAGTTCGCAAGAAAGCACGCCTAAATGCCCAAGGCTACACACAAGTCGAAGGTATGGACTATGGTGAGACTTATGCTCCGTTGCTAGGCTTGAATCCATTCGCATCTTACTTGCCTATGCTAATCACCATGATATCACCTTATACCAAATGGACATTAAAAGTGCCTTTTAAATGGTGAAATAGAGGAGGAAGTTTATGTTAAACAACCTCCCGGCTTTATCAATCCTAAGAAACCCAATCATGTTTACAAACTTCACAAAGCTCTTTATGGTCTTAAACAAGCTCCTAAAGCTTGGTATAAATGCTTGACCAAGTTTCTTCTTGAAAAGGGATTTGAAATTGGGAAAATTGATTACACACTTTTTACTAAAAGGGTTAATGGAGAATTATTTGTGTGCCAAATCTATGTTGATGATATTATATTTGGTTCAACTAACCCTCATTTTAGTGAAAAGTTTGGGAAGCTAATGTCGGAGAAGTTTGAGATGTCAATGATGAGTGAACTCAAATTCTTTCTTGGGTTGCAAATCAAGCAAACTAAGGAAGGTACTTTTGTCTCTCAAACGAAGTACACTAAGGACTTATTCAAGAAGTTCAATATGCAAGAGTGCAAAGGTATGTCTACACCGTGCCTACTCATCGACATCTTGATTTGACCAAAGATGGTAAACCAGTTGACCAAAAGGTTTATCGCTCTATGATTGGTTCATTGTTATACCTATGTGCTTCACGTCCCGATATTATGCTAAGTGTGTGCATGTGTGCAAGATATCAAGCTGCTCCTAAGGAATGTCATCTTAAGGCCGTAAAAAGGATAGTGAGATACTTAATTCATACACCAAATTTTGGCATTTGGTATCCTAAGAGGGCCTCTTTCGATCTTGTTGGCTACTACGACTCGGACTATGCCGGAGACAAGGTTGATAGAAAGTCCACTTTGGGTACTTGTCAATTTATTGGTAGATCTCTTGTGTCTTGGTCCTCCAAGAAACAAAACTCGGTATCCTTATCTACCACCGAAGAGGAGTACATTGTCATTTGGTTCATGCTGTGCTCAGTTACTTTGGATGACCCAAACTCTTAAAGATTATGGGATATATGTGAAACATGTTCCATTGCTTTGTGAAAATGAAAGTGCTATCAAAATTGGTCATAATCCTGTACAACATTCTCGAACTAAGCATATAGAAGTTCGTCATCATTTCATTCAAGATCATGTTGCTAAGGGTGACATTAATCTTAAGCATGTTCGCACCGAAAAGCAATTAGCGGATATCTTCACTAAACCTCTTGATGAGAAAGTGTTTTGCAGGTTGAGAGGAGAATTGAACATCATTGATGCTTCAAACTTGGAGTAGAAAATCCATTGGATACATGCAAGACATGAGCTTATGACTAATCCTTGATATTTCTCTTATGATGAAAATCTTATGTCTTGGATATATTTGCATCTTGCATGTTATATAACCCATGTAGGTACTTGGTTGAATCAAATTCCATGAGATTGTAATCTACTCACATCTTGAGCAATCTCTACATCACCAAGTCTCTACACTATGGTGGTTGAAGACAAGGAAGCACGGAATCATTCAAACATATCCTTTGACAAACTCTATGTTGAGCTTCATGATTGACTTTTTTTGGATACACAAGTGCTCCTCCTTGCAAGAACTAACCCATATAGGTAGAAGGACTCAAATTCCAAGTGGTGCTCCCAACTCTTGATGAGCTACATCAACCTTGAGCAACCCACAGAAGTTCAACTACATGGTCAACACCACCAACCAAGGTATGTTATTCCATCTTAGAGAAGCTTTACTCTAACTCATGAGCTAAAGCAACTCGACAAGATGAGAATACATCAAGATGCTTAAACGAAAAATGGTAACCCCATTTTGAGCTTAAACGATGGGTATGACCTATGATCAAGTGATCTCACTTGACTCCTAAGTCAATATACTCTAACGTAGGTGACTTTGTCGCCGACCATCTCTAGATGAAGTTCTCTCGTGTTCTTTTCTGTGTTTTTGCATTTGTCTCATGCATATTTGTTTCCCCTTTTCAAAAAAACTTCATCTAGATTTCTTTCTTTTCTTTTCTTTTCTTTTCTGTTTGCTCTGCATTTCCTGCATCCAATTCATTGCATATCATTCAGTAAATTCCTTGCAAATCTTTGTGAGATCTTACTAGTCTAGTGAGCTGAGGTGACAAGTGTTTTCTCTGTGATGAACTCAGTTTCACCGATTTGTTGTTTTCGGTCCAATCAATCCTTTCTTCGGTACAACCAAGCATACCACTTTCGGTGCCACCGATTTCACAACAGAAAAACAGTTTGCCACTTATTCTGTGTTTCTTCTGATCCAGCTCCACTCAATGAATCTTGTCCTCTACAAGCATCACATTTATATAAATGCTTTGTGCTGTGACTCAAGGATCAAACCCTTCTTGGAAATTGATGTCAAAGGGGGAGAGAGTATTACTTCCACAGGGGGAGAAAGAGATCTCCAGGGGGAGAGAATACTCAAGTAGAAAGTATTTCTCAAGGATCCGAGATGCTTGGTGTTCAAGAGGAGAGATGCCACATGTCTTCTTGAAGGGAAAGACATGTTCATATGTGCTTATTTGCATTAGCTCTGTTCATTTATATCTTTCAGCTCTGACTTTCTATTCCCTATCTTCTCCCAGTATCCCATGCTAGATTCAGGGGGAGCAAGACATCTAAGGGAAAGAAATCATTTAAATTCATTGCATACCTTTACCCTTGGGGACATGTCTAATCCAATGTAGTACTTAGTACTTACTCTCTACATGTCATCCCAGTCTTGGTATTCTTGTGGTTTCTTCTGTTTGCTCTGGCTAGTAGATGTACCTGTGTTATCTAACCTTGTTTGCGCAGATTCATTCCATCCTAAGCCAACTCAAGACTACAAGGTAAGTATATGCATCACAATCATGTGTATGAGGAATTCTTGCTGATGTACATACTGTTTACAAGAAGGACTCATGAGCATGAAGGTATTTTCTTTAATATTCTTTGCTCTGATGCATATGGTTAAGATACATGTAACACATTGCCTACTCTATCATGGTTATGCTCTCACATGCTTCTATATTCCATATTCACATGATTGCATACATGTAGGGGGAGCCTATGCTTGTTACATGTCTTTCCAAATCTTTACTTGCTATTTTTTATATTTTTGTCTAAAGCTTTGATGTATGTTGTCATCAATTACCAAAAAGGGGGAGATTGAAAGCACAAGTGCTCCCTAGGTGGTTTTGGTAATTAATGTCAACATATCTCTTGTTGGACTAACACTTTTATCTAGTATGTTTCAAATAAGTTCAACAATGGAGTGGCATGGACTAAAGGATGTGGGAACCCCTTCAAGATGCTAAGGACAAAGGATTGGTTCAAGCTTCAAGCTCAAGACTCTTCATTTTATATTTTAGTGATCCAAGATCACATTGAGTCTATAGGAAAAGCCAATACTATCAAGAAGGGATGAGGTGTTGCTTAATGAGTTTCTTGCTTCACAGTGCTTAGTGATATGCTCCAAAACCCTCAACTACTTTCCCACTTCCACACATATGACCTAAACCTAAAGTCAAACTCGGCCCCACCGATTCTTTCTATCCGGCGCCACCGAGTTCAGTTGTCATAGCCACTGCCACAAACCCTAGGCAAATCGGTTTCACCGATAGGGATCTCGGTCTCACCGAGATGGGATTGTAATCTCTCTGTGTATGTCCATTACCAAAATTGGTCTCACCGAGTTTGTGCAATCGGTTCTACCGACATTACAATGCAAACTCTCTGGTTAACTTATTACCAAAATCGGTCCCACTGAGTTTGAGTAATCGGTCCCACCGAGTTTACCTGACCAACTCTCTGGTTAGCTAATTACCAAAATCGGTCTCACCGAGTTTGTGTAATCGGTCTCACCGAGATTACGTTATGCCCTAACCCTAACCATATCGGTCCTACCGAGTTGCATGTCGGTCCCACCGAAAACCCTAACGGTCACTAGGTATACTGAATCGGTCCGACCGAGTTTGTTGATTCGGTCCCACCGTGTTTGGTAAATTGTGTGTAACAGTTAGATTTTGTGTGGAGGCTATATATACCCCTCCACCTCCTCTTCATTCGTGGAGAGAGCCATCAGAACAAACCTACACTTCCAACTTGCAGGCCTGAGAGAGAACCACCTACTCATGTGTTGAGGCCAAGATATTCCATTCCTACCATATGAATCTTGATCTCTAGCCTTCCCCAAGTGGCTTTCCACTCAAATCTTCTTTCCACCAAATCCAAATCATGTGAGAGAGAGTTGAGTGTTGGGGAGACTATCATTTGAAGCACAAGAGCAAGGAGTTCATCATCAGCACACCATTTGTTACTTCTAGGAGAGTGGTGTCTCCTAGATTGGCTAGGTATCACTTGGGAGCCTCCGACAAGATTGTGGAGTTGAACCAAGGAGTTTGTAAGGGCAAGGAGATCGCCTACTTCGTGAAGATCTACCGCTAGTGAGGCAAGTCCTTCGTGGGCGACGGCCATGGTGGGATAGACAAGGTTGCTTCTTCGTGGACCCTTCGTGGGTGGAGCCCTCCGTGGACTCACAAGAACTGCTACCCTTCGTGGGTTGAAGTCTCCATCAACGTGGATGTACGATAGCACCACCTATAGGAACCACGACAAAAACATCCGTGTCTCCAATTGCGTTTGAATCCTCCAAAACCCTTCCCATTACATTCTTGCAAGTTGCATGCTTTACTTTCCGCTGCTCATATACTCTTTGCATGCTTGCTTGTTATGTATTATGAATGCTAAACTTGTGCCTAAACTCCACCTAAACCTAAAGAAGTTAAAAAATGTAACTTTGGTACTTAGTGTCTAATCACCCCCCCCCCCCTCTAGACACCTCTTCTCAAGATCCTACACAGGCCCTGCCCGTGTGCAAGGCCATCCAGCCCCTTAATCTGATCTAGTAGGGCCCCTTTACGGGCCCGGATGTCAGCGCCAAGGTTCGCCCCCCAGCCCTTCATGGACAGACGAGCCAATTTAGCACAGTGGTACCAGACATCCACAGCACATAACACACGAGGCGGGGACGCGGACGCCTCTAGCCAGCAGTCGCAAACCAACTCAAAGAAACCCGGTTGCTCCAGCCAGAATGTCTCAAAGCGGAAGCGACGGGTCCTAGGGGGGCCTCGTCCCCCGATGAGAAAAGCAGGGGGTATGGTCGGAGCCAATCCGAGTGACCGCTTTGAGAGAGCACGATGGGAACACCACTTCCCACTGGGTCGACACAAAGACCCGATCTAAGACACTTCGGATGGGGTCTGCCTGCTTATTCGTCCAAGTGAACCTAGCCCCTATGTGGGCTATATCACGAAGCGCAAGGGCCGCAATGCAGTCATTGAATAGACGCATGCGGACCCGATCAACATTAGGCGAGCTTTTATCAGAAGCCCACCTAATGAGGTTGAAGTCCCCGGCCACCACTACCGGAGTGGTGCACCTTTTCACCTTATCTTTCAGCTCGGCAAGGAAGGCGGTTGAGCACCCATGATCCGCAGGACCATAGAAAGAAATCACCTCCCAACTGAAGTGGACTCGTCGGTCGGTGACGGACATGCTCAGGAAGAATTCCCCTCGGTCTATATCCTCAACTGAAAAAAAGCAACCTCCCTGACTCCGAGCAAAATGCCCCCAGATTAACCCGTAGCAGGCAACCACTGCCAGGCAAACTGGTGGCGAGAGAGCCCCTGGAGCTCATGCATACTGAAGTCCTGGCGAATCGTCTCCTGAAGACCCACAATGTCTATCTCCTCTTGTCGCAAATATTCGATGAGCTGGCGCCGTCGGCCAGAGAGGCCGAAGCCCCTAATGTTCCAACATAGGAGCTTCATTTAATAACCTCAGTGGAGTCCCTAGGCCCCGCAAGCGGAGCCGAGCTAGCCCGCCCATCAACCGCAGGTCGGGGGGATGCCTTCACCGGGTGGCCACGACGCCCCCGCGTAGAAGGGGCAGCGGATGCCTCCGGTCCGAGGGAAGCGGACCTGGAACTAGACCCACACACCTCTATTCGGTGTTTAGTGGGGTTGAGACATGTGGGGGGACGCCCACGCAGCGCCCTCACCGAGGGGGGCTGTTAGGGGCATCTCCAACACAGACTCCAGAGGGGGTGCCGCACCCTCCCTGGTCTCTCTATGACCAGGGTCGGTGTGCACCGGGGTGCTGGGATCACCACGTGCAACACAAGCACATGCTTCAGCCAACGCCCCATCGAGCCGCTCCTTGGCGCAAATAGCAGAAATCTGCTCAACGATGGGGCCCTTCTTGCCATGGAACACAATGCCACTATCGGTAGCCACCTCTGTCAGATGGGACAATGGAGCGGAACCAAGCACAAAAAACCGAGAACCAGAACATGAAGGATCAGAAGGGATGGTGGGTGTACCTGAAGACAAGTCACGAGCAGTCGCCCGCATGGCGGCCTTCTCCTGGATCGTCGAGACCCGGCCATCCAGGAGGACCCGGGACTAGCTGAGCCTCGCACTCTGCCATGCAGCCACCAGCGGGGATGTCCCACCTCGAAGACTGGAGCCCGCCGCGGTAGGGGTCACCACGGCCCGGTCCAAGGGCGGAGGCGGCTCCAAGTCCGGGGACCCCAAGGCTGGGTAAGAGGGGACCCTGGCGAATGCGAGTAGCAAACCACCCCAGGCGAGCACGGTGACGACGAAGGGCGCACCTCCATGCCCACACTCACCACGTCCTCCTCCACGACCTCCAGGTCAGCTACCGGGATTGCGACAGGGGGAGGGGCGGCCACGACCACAGAACCACCCCCCGACGCCACCTGAGAAGCCATCCCAGCAGGACAGAAAGACCCACCAACAGCAGAAACCGGGCTACTTCGCCCATCAGACGGAGCCGGAGGAAACTCATCATCATCATCGTCATCCTCACTAGAAGAGCTCCCACTAGACGAGGCCCCATCCCCACCATGTCCATCACCCATGCAAGGCACAGTGGCAGCAGGGACTGACCCAAGCAGATCCTCAGGAACCAAAGACTCAAGCTCAAAGGTGAGACGCTTCCCCTTAGTGCCAAAGTAGAATATTAGGGATAGACCATCAATCTCTGCCGGAGCGGGGCAGAGGATCTCAATGCGGGCGGGGCCATCATCCTCGAAGGACGCCAGGTCAGCATTCACCAACTTTCCCACCGGCTCGGAGATCGCCTTGAGGATGTGCGCAAGCTTGCCACCCCTCGGCGCCGCCCTGCCACCTCTAGGCAAGCCGTAGACAAGGACCCACACCTTCTCCAGAGGAAGCACAGGGTCAGGCTCCGCAGCAGCAGCACGGACGGAGATCATGAACTTGTTGATGGGGCAGCAGATGAGGTCGTGAGAACACACACGTAGCAGCTCAGCAGACGGGAAGGGGACCGAGAAGGAGAGGGGGCCATCTCAGTCACCTCCCAATTGAAGTAGGAGTCACGGAAATCACCAATGTAGGCAGCAAGCTCAGCCTGGATGAGGTCAGCCGAGATCACCAACCCAGACGACAAGTCCTGCTCGGGGGCAAGAGTGACCGTCGCCAAGTGCGGCCGAGCCGCCACCTCCTCAATCTCAGCATCCACATAGTAGAAGCCACCCCCTCAGTCCCATAGCCCAGATAAGCAAGGGTCGTAGGACAACAGGGAGGGGCCTCGCACTCCGAGCGGAAGTGACCCGCATAGCCACAGTTGATGCACATCGTCTCCTCGCGGGTCGTGGGGCGACCGGGACGGGGCGTGAGATCCGCCGGTGCCGCCTACTCCGGCGCACCCACTTGAAAGGAGCTATTGGTCACCCCCAGGGCCTTCTTCTTCTTCTTCTTCTTCTTCTTCTTCTTCTTCTTCTTCTTCTTCTTGTGTTTCTTCTTCTTCTTCTTTGTCTGGACCACCGCACCCGGAGCATCACGAGGCCGGCGAGGGGAGGCAGGCTGTCTAGGACGGGAGCCCTCCCGGCGCCACTCGGAGGTGTCATCACGAGCGACGGGGCGATCCTCCCTAGGCCCATGCTCGGAGGTAGGATCACCACGGCTAGCAACCTCCCGCCGCACCTCCCGCTTAGGTGAGCCACCCCGCGGCGCGGAAGTCTCCCCACACCCTAAGCCACGACGGCGCCAATCTCCCTCCGAGGCACGCTGAGAGGCAGCCCGAGGAGCAGCCGAGTGGGGTGCCGAAGCATCCTGCGCCCGAGCCGGAGGATTCCGCTCCCGGGAAGCCGGAGGAGGCCGTGACACGAGCTCCGCACGGAGGGATTCTTCCCGCGCCACATCTTCATCCCGCAGGCGCTCCGACGCACGACGACGGGCGTCCCCCGGGGAGCCAGGGAGCGGCAGCCGGGGATCCTTGGCCAGGTCACGGGGAGGGGGCGGATGCCGAAGGGAGGTTCCCTCATAGGTCGATGACGCGCGACCGGGGCGGCTCGATTCCCCCACCTCACAGCGAGAGGAGTTAGCGGGCAGGGGGCGCTTGGGCCAGGGCAGGCCGTCGTCCACCACCCTCATCATCAAGGCATCGCGGTAGGAGCGAGGAACCGGAGGACTCACCGGCGGCGAAGAAGCAGCAGCAGCCGGCATCACAAGCAGAGAGGAGGGAGCGAGAAGAAGCGGCGGTGCATGGGAGGGACGAAGGGAACGAGCGAACCGGCCGGAGCGCTGGACATCTAACCTAGAAGCGGGCGTACCCCCCCCCCCCACCCCTCACGGATCCGATCCCCCACGTTGGATCCAGATCCAACGCTTGGGATCCGCGAGGCCAAGCAGCCAGTCGCGACTAATGTGATCCACAGCCACCTGGCCCGTCCCGCGGCCTCCACCACCTCCCGGGCCGACACCCCAGTAGGCTCAGCCACACGCGAACCACGAGCCCACAGGCTGGCCCATGCGCGACGCAGCCCACCTGAAGCATCAGCCCAAGTTGGCCCGCGCAACAGCTCGGCTGAAAGGGATCGAGAAGAGGTGTCTAGAGGGGGTGATTAGACACTAAGTGGCTAAAGTTGCAGTTTTTAACTTTTTAGGTTCAAATGGAGTTTTGGCACAAGTTTAACAAACATAACACATAATTCAAGCAAGCATGCAAAGAGTTTATGAGCAGCGGAAAGTAAAGCATGCAACTTGCAAGAATGTAAAGGGAAGGGTTTGGAGGATTCAAACACAATTGGAGACACGGATGTTTTTGTCGTGGTTCCAATAGGTGGTGCTATCGTACATCCCCGTTGATGGAGACTTCAACCCATGAAGGGTAACGGTTGCGCGAGTCCACGGAGGGCTCCACCCACGAAGGGTCCACGAAGTAGCAACCTTGTCTATCCCACCATGGCCGTCGCCCATGAAGGACTTGCCTCACTAGCGGTAGATCTTCACGTAGGCGATCTCCTTGCCCTTACAAACTCCTTGGTTCAACTCCACAATCTTGTTGGAGGCTCCCAAGTGACACCTAGCCAATCTAGGAGACACCACTCTCCAAGAAGTTACAAATGGTGTGTTGATGATGAACTCCTTGCTCTTGTGCTTCAAATGATAGTCTCCCCAACATTCAACTCTCTCTCACAGGATTTGTATTTGGTGGAAAGAAGATTTGAGTGGAAAGCAACTTGGGGAAGGCTAGAGATCAAGATTCATATGGTAGGAATGGAATATCTTGGCCTCAACACATTAGTAGGTGGTTCCCTCTCAGAAAATAGATGCTGGAAGTGTAGGTTCGTTCTGATGGCTCTCTCCACGAATGAAGAGGAGGTGGAGGGGTATATATAGCCTCCACTCAAAATCCAACCGTTACACACAACTTGCCAAACTCGGTGGGACTGAATTGATAAACTCGGTCGGACCAATTTAGCAAATCTAGTGACCGTTAGGATTTTCGGTGGGACCGACATGCAACTCGGTAGGACCGATATGGTTAGAGTTAGGGCATAACATAATCTCGGTGAGACCGATTTTGGTAATAAGCTAACGAGAGAGTTGGTCAGGCAAACTCGGTGAGACCGATTACACAAAATCGGTGGGACCGATTTTGGTAATAGGTTAACCAGAGAGTTTGCATTGTAATCTCGGTAGTACCGACATTTAAACTTCGGTGAGACCGAATTTGGTAATGGACATACACAGAGAGATTACAATCCCATCTCGTGAGACCGAGATCCCTATCGGTGAAACGGATTTGCCTAGGGTTTGTGGCAGTGGCTAAGACATCTGAACTCGGTGGCGCCAGATAGAAAGAATCGGCGGGGCCGAGTTTGACTTTTGGTTTAGGACATATGTGGATGTGAGAAAGTATTTGAGGGCTTTGGAGCATATCACTAAGCACTGTAGAGCAAGAAACTCATTAAGCAACACCTCATCCCCTCTTGATAGTATTGGCTTTTCCTATAGACTCAATGCGATCTTGGATCACTAAAATAGAAAGTGTAGAGTCTTGATCTTGAGGCTTGAGCCAATCCTTTGTCCTTAGCATCTTGAAGGGGTTCCACATCCTCTAGTCCATGCCATTCATTGTTGAACTTGTCTGAAACATACTAGATAAAAGTGTTAGTCCAACAAGAGATATGTTGACATCCGCCCTAGGGAGCACTTGTGCTTTCATCCGCCCTAGCAGGTCCCGACCACAGGGGATCCGGCAAGGGTGGGCACGCCGCCGATGACGGCAACGACGGCGTGGCAGCCGCCTCAGCCACCGGCCCAGCCACGGCTAGGCACCTTGGCCCATCCACAGCCAGGGCCAGCGCGGAGGGGGCACCGAGTCACCAGCTACCGGGGCAGGGGGCAAAGGGACGAGGCACCGCCGGGGCAAGGCCACCGACGCACAGGGCCTGCGAGGGGCCGGAGGCCACCCAGGGACACTGATACGTCTCCAACGTATCTATAATTTTTGATATCTCCATGCTATATTATCTACTGTTTTGGACCATATTGGCCTTTATTTTCCACTTTTATATTACTTTTGGGACTAACCTATTAACCGGAGGCCCAACCCAGAATTGTTGTTTTTTGCCTATTTGAGTGTTTCGAAGATACGAAATATCAAACGGAGTCCAAACGGAATGAAACCTTCGGGAACATGATTTTCTCATCAGATATGATCCAGGAGACTTGGACCCTCGGTCAAGAAAGGAGGAAGGCGGCCACGAGGGTGGAGGGTGCGCCCCCCTGCCTCGTGGGCCCCCCGAAGCTCCACCGACGTACTCCTTCCTCGTATATATACCTACGTACCCCCATCAGATCAGATACGGAGCCAAAAACCTAATTCCACCGCCGCAACTTTCTGTATCCACGAGATCCCATCTTGGGGCCTGTTCCGGAGCTCCGCCAAGGAAGGAATCCACCATGGAGGGCTTCTACATCATCATCATAGCCTCTCCGATGAAGTGTGAGTAGTTTACTTGCACCTTCGAGTCCATAGTTAGTAGCTTGATGGCTTCTTCTCTATTTTTGGATCTCAATACAATGTTCTCCCCCTCTCTCGTGGAGATATATTCGATGTAATCTTCTTTTTGCGGTGTGTTTGTTGAGACTGATGAATTGTGGGTTTATGATCAAGATTATCTATGAGCAATATTTGAATCTTCTCTGAATTCTATTATGTATGATTGGTTATCTTTGCAAGTCTCTTCGAATTATCCGTTTGGTTTGGCCAACTAGATTGGTAGTTCTTGCAATGGGAGAAGTGCTTAGCTTTGGGTTCAATCTCGCGGTGTCCTTTCCCAGTGACAGTAGGGGCAGCAAGGCACGTATTGTATTGTTGCCATCGAGGATAACAAGATGGGTTTTTTATCATATTGCATGAATTTATCCCTCTACATCATGTCATCTTGCTTAAGGCGTTACTCGCTTTCATTAACTTAATACTCTAGATGTATGCTTTGGATAGCGGTCGATGAGTGGAGTAATAGTAGTAGATACGTAGGAGTCGGTCTACTTGTCTCGCACGTGATGCCTATATACATGATCATACCTAGATACTCTCATAACTATGCTCAATTCATCAATTGCTCAACAAGAATTGCTCACCCACCGTGAAAATACTTATTCTCTTGAGAGAAGCCACTAGTGAAATCTATGGCCCCCATGTCTATTCTCATCATATTAATCTTCCTACGCTTTATTATTGCTTTGCTTTATATTTTGCCCTTTATTTTACTTTGCATCTTTATACAAAAAATACCAAAAATATTATCTATCATCTCTATCAGATCTCACTCTCATAAGTGATTGTGAAGGGATTGACAACCCCTAATCGCGTTGGTTGCGTGGAGCTATTTGTTTTGTGTAGGTACGAGGGACTCGCGCGTGGCCTCCTACTGGATTGATACCTTGGTTCTCAAAAACTAAGGGAAATACTTACGCTACTCTGCTGCATCATCCTCTCCTCTTCGGGGAAAACCAACACAAGCTCAAGACGTAGCAGAACCCCGACGAGCAGCAAAAGAACAATAAAGGAAATGATGATAAAAACTTAGACACATATAACATAGAACTTGTATTATTCTACAATGTACAAGAACAAGCATATAGCAGGAATACTTTCAGATAATGGTATAATTTGTATTCAAATAACAAAGCACCAACGTTGGTAATTAATCATCTCTGAAATGTCGAAGATGAATTGCATATCATGTAGAGTTGCTCTCCCATCTCTCAACTGCATGTGTACACTCATGCACACACATGAACGCACGTGCTAAGTACGGGCAAGCATGCAGGGGGATAGGCGCTGAGCTTCAATGTTGTCGAATCAAACCGGGAGTTTTTTGTGTTGTGTGTGGCAGAGAAGAAACAATATTTCATAGATTTAGGGCATGCCAACATGCATCTCAGTTCTGGCAAAAGTTTCGTTCAGAGAAGGGCATCGTGGTGGCGATCCCACCGTTTCCCATGGACTCCCAGAGCGGACTCTCATTTCTGGCAAAAGTTGCGTTCAGGATTCTGGAGCGTTCTGGAAGGTCTCTTCTAGATATTCTTCCGGTGTGATCACGTGGATAATGTTGGTTTCCATGTTAACGGGAGTACCTGGACTATAATGTTTAATTCTTTGCCCATTAACCATCTTTGGACTAGTTTCATCGGTGTTATTGATCTTGATGCATGGCTCCTGAATGGTAGACCTCTTTGATGATGTATGGTCCTTCCCAATTGGACAAAAGTTTACTTGCAAAATTTCTAAAACGAGAATTGTACAAAAGAACTTTGTCACCGATATTAAATTCTCGTTTTTGAATTCTTTTATCATGCCATCTTTTAACTTTCTCTTTAAATAAATTGGCATTCTCATATGCTTGCGTTCTCCACTCATTCAGAGAACTAATATCAAATAACCTCTTTTCACCGGCAAGTTTGAAATCATAGTTGAGTTCTTTAATTGCCCAGTAAGCCTTATGTTCTAACTCAAGAGGTAAAAGACATAATTTTCCATAGAGCACTTTATACGGGGACATACCCATAGGATTTTTGTAAGCAGTTCTATATGCCCACCATGCATCATCAAGTTTCTTAGACTAATTCTTTATAGATCTTTTTACAGTCTTGTGCAAGATTAATTTTATTTCTCTTTTGCTCAAATCTACCTGCCCACTAGACTGAGGATGATAAGGTGATGCAATTCTATAGTTTACATCATATTTAGCTAAGATTTTAGGGAATGCACCATAAATGAAATGTGAACCACCATCAGTCATTAAGTGCCTAGGGACTCCAAACCTCAGAAAGATAACCTCTTTAAGCATTTTAATAAATGTGTTGTAACCAACACTACCAATTGGAATAACTTCTACCCACTAAATAACATAATCAACAACAACCAAAATATGAGGATATCCATCAGAGGAAGGAAAAGGTCCCATATAATCAAAGTCTGAACATCAAACTGTTCAATAACAAGTGAATAATTCATAGGTATTGCTACTTGTGAGTTGTGTTGGGATTTCCTCGAAGAGGAGAGGATGAAGCAGTACCGTAGAGATAAGTATTTCCCTCAGTTAAGAACCAAGGTTATCAATCCAGTAGGAGAACCACACAGAACCTCATGAACAACACCTACACACACAAAAGCAAATACTTGCACCCAACAAGAGCAAGGGGGTTGTCAATCCCCTCGGCGGTTACTTGCAAGGATTAAATCTTGTAGTGGTAAATAAAACGCAAAACAAAATAAAAGAAATAAAATTGCAGCAAGGCATTTTTGTGTTTTTATATACGATAAAAGTAGACCCGGGGCGCATAGTTTTCACGAGAGGCTTCTCTCTCGAACACATAGCATACGGTGGGTGAACAAATTAATGTTGGGCAATTGATAGAAAAGCGCATAGTTATATAAAACAGAGTAACGCCTTAACCAAGATGACATGATGTAGACAAAGTAAACTCAACTAATATGAATAAACCCTATCGTTTTATCCTTAATGGCAACAATACAAATACGTGTGTTGTGCCCTACTTTGTCACTGGGATAGAGCACCACAAGATTGAACCCATCACAAAGCACACCTCTCATTGCAAGGTAAATCAATCTAGTTGGCCAAACCAAACAGATAAATCGGAGGGAAATGCAAAGATATAACAATCATGCATAAAAGAGTTCAGAGAAGATTCAATAAAATTCATAAATATTTAGATCATAAACCCACAATCCATCGGAGTAACACACCGCAAAAGAAGATTACATCGGATAGAACTCCAAGAAGATCGAGGAGCACATGGTATTGAAGATCAATGAGAGAGAATAAGCCATCTAGATACTAGCTATGGACCCGTAGGTTTGTGGTCAACTACTCACGCATCGTCGATAGGGTAACAAAGATGATGTTTTTTTCGCGAATACGCGAAAGACTTGCGTATCATTGCATTGATAGAAGAAAAAGGTTGTAGCAATTAGAGATGTGAGCTCACAAGCACATACACAACAACCAGATGAGCGAGACACACCAGCGCAGCCAAGCTAAGGCGTGCACGGCACTAAAGAAGAATGCCCTATCTCTCGCCGATGAGGTGGCCAAGTCCCCTGGCCCCAGTGCAAGCCCATGCTCTAGCGTCTTCCTTGATCAGGCCAGTCGTTATTGAACATGCATCCATTGTGGTGTTTCCAGAGCCTCCAAGCCGTGAGGATGAAGAGAGTTGTGAGGCCTCGACGTAAGGCCATCGGGGAATCATGAATGGATGCGGTGAACCTATCGCGGAATTCCAATTTCGGAGACGGTAGGTTGGTGGTGGATCGGCACCATGACAGGATCTCATGCCAAACTTTTTTGGTGAAGGAGTAGCCCGCTAGTAGATGTTGCATGGTCTCTGGTTCTTGGTCACACAGGAGACAAAGGGGGCGTTCGGCATACCACGGCATGCCAGTCTATCCGTTGTCCTGCACCGCCCCTGGTAGGCAAGCCATAAGAGGATCTTGACACGTAGCGGTGCCCATGATCTCCAAGTCAGATGCCACATAGGATCGATAGTCGATCCAGAGAATAGGACAAGGTAGCACGACTTGCCGGATACGTGCCAGTCGACGTCCACCGCCAAAGGATGCAGTCTGGGACGTCGAAGAGTGAGATGTCGCGAAGCTTGGCCCAGTGCGTGACATACTGGATCAGGGCCTCAACGCGAAGCGCGCCATGTATATCCCGCACCTAGTCGCGGTTGGTGAGGGCGTCGCACACGCTGCTAGTCTTGCATCGACGGCAAGGGATCAAAGCATGGATGAGGGGAGCGATCTCACTAAGCACGAGCCGTCCAGCCAGTGGTCCTCCCAGAAGGAGCATGTCCTGCCATCCCCGAGCTCCCAACAAAGATGATGTAGAAGCCCTCCGTGATCGATTCCCCCTCCGGCAGAGTACCCAAAAAGGCCTCCAGATGGGATCATGGAAGAACAGAAGCTTGCGGCGGCAAAAAAAGTATTTCGGGTGGCTCTCTAGTATATTGGGAATATCTGGTAATTTATAGAGGTGGAATTAGGTCAAGGGGTGCCACGAGGGGCCCACAAGCTCCCTGGTGAGCTTGTCGCTCCCTCGTGACTCTTCTAGTCTTCTCCCGAACCTTCGTGGGTCCCTTCTGGTCCATAAATAATCACCGTAAAGTTTCATTGTGTTTGGACTCCGTTTGATATTGATTTTCTGAAAAGCCAAAAATAGGCAAAAAATAGCAACTGGCACTGGGCACTAGGTTAATAGGTTAGTCCCAAAAAATGATACTCCCTCCGTCCCATAATATAAGAGCATTTTTTACACTAGTGTAGTGTCAAAACGCTCTTATATTATGGGACGGAGGGAGTATAAAATAGCATATAGATGCATATAAAACATCCAAGATTGATACTATAATAGCATGGAACAATCAAAAAATTATAGATATGTTGGAGACATATCAAGTATCCCCAAGATTAATTCATGCTCTTCCTCGAGTAGGTAAATGGTAAAAACAGAATTTTTGATGTGGATTGCTACCTAACATGTCTATCATGTAATCTATTTTTATGGTATGAATATTAAGATCCGAATGATTCAAAGCAATAGTCTATAAATTGACAAAGACATCAATACTCAGGCATACTAACATACAATCATGTCTTTAAAAATAAAAATGCTAAAGAACGTTATCCCTACAAAATCATATAGTCTTGTCATGCTCCATCTTCTTAACACAAAGTATTTATCATGTACAACCCCGATGACAAGCCGAGCAATTGGTTCATACTTTTTAACGCGCTTCAGCTTTTTCAACCCTCATGCAATACATGAGCGCAAGCCATGGACATAACACTATGGGTGGAAGTGCGGTGGTAGAGATTAATAAGGGTAAGAAAAAAAGGAAGATAGTCTCACATTGACGTGGCTAATCAACGGGCTATGGAGATGCCCATCATTTGATGTCAATGTAGGAGTAGGGATTGCGATGCAACAGATGCACTAAGAGCTATAAGTGTATGAAAGCTCAAACTAAAAAATAAGTGGGTGTGCATCCAACTTAGGAGAATGATGTGATGGACAAGACCCATCTGTTAGGTTAGCATAATGACCGTTCATTTTTATTGCTATTGCTTTATTCATGTCAAATACATATTCCTTCAACTATGAGATTAGGCAGCTCTCGGATACCGGAGGAATACCTTGCATGCTATCAAACGTCACAACATAACTGGGTGATCATAAAGATGCTCTACAGGTATCTCTGAAGGTGTTTGTTGCGTTGGCATAGATCGAGATTAGGATTTGTCACTCCGAGTATCGGGGAGGTATCTCTGGGCCCTCTCGGTAATACACATCATAAGCTTGCAAGCAAACGACTAAGGATTTAGTCACGAGGTGATGTATTACAGAACGAGTAAAGAGACTTGCTGGTAATGAGATTGAACTAGGTATGAAGATCCCACGATCGAATCTCGAGCAAGTAACATACCGATGGACAAAGGGAATTACGTATGTTGTCATAACGGTTCGATCGATAAAGATCTTCGTAGAATATGTAGGAGCCAATATGGGCATACAGGTTCCGCTATTGGTTATTGACCGAAGAGGTGTCTCGGTCATGTCTACATAGTTCTTGAACCCGTAGGGTCCACACGCTTAACGTTTATTGACGATATAGTATTATATGAGTTATGTGATTTGGTGACTGAGGGAGTCCTGGATTAGGAGGTGTCCGGATGGCCGGACTATGACCTTTGGCCGGACTCCTGGACTATGAAGATACAAGATTGAAGACTTCGTCCCGTGTCTGGATGGGACTTTCCTTGGCATGGAAGGCAAGCTTGGCGATATGGGTATGTGGATCTCCTCCCATTGTAACCGACTCTATGTAACCCTAACCCTCTCCGGTGTCTATATAAACCGGAGGGTTTTAGTCCGTAGGACGAACAACAATCATACCATAGGCTAGCTTCTAGGGTTTAGCCTCTCTGATCTCGTGGTAGATCTACTCTTGTACTACCCATATCATCAATATTAATCAAGCAGGAGTAGGGTTTTACCTCCATCGAGAGGGCCCGAACATGGGTAAAAACATCGTGTCTCTTGTCTCCTGTTACCATCCGCCTAGACGCATACGATTCGGGACCCCCTACCCGAGATCCGCCAGCTTTTGACACCGACATTGGTGCTTTCATTGAGAGTTCCTGCGTATGCGTCATCTTTAGGCCGATGGCTCCTCCGATTATCAACAACGATGCGGTCCAGGTGAGACTTTTCTCCCGGACAGATCTTCAGATTCGGCGGCTTTGCTGCGGGCCAATTCGCTTGGCCATCTGGAGCAGATCGAAAGCTACGCCCCTAGCCATCAGGTCAGATTTGGAAGTTTGAACTACACGACTGACGTCCGCGGAGACTTGATCTTTGACGGGTTCGAGCCACGGCCAAGCGTGCCGCACTGTCGCGATGGGCATGATCTAGCTCTACTGCCGAACAGTGCCCTGGAGGCCGCACCAGTGTCCGCTCCGACCTCTAGCTTGGAGCCGACTGCGCCAATCGAGGATGGGTGGCTAGACACCGCCTCGGGGGCTGCAATCTCTATGGTGATCGAGCCGAACACCAGCCTTGTCCTTTGCAGAGCTCGTGATTCCAAGGTGCCGGACTTTTCTCCGGACTCCAAACCTTCCACGCCCCTGCCAATCGGATCCGATTGGGCGCCGATCATGGAGTTCACCGCTGCGGACATCTTTCAGCACTCGCCCTTCGGCGACATCCTGAATTCACTAAAGTCTCTCTCTCTCTCTATCGGAAGACCCCTGGCCGAATTATGGTCGGGAAGGTTGGGATGCGGACGATGAAGAAATTCAAAGCCCACCCACTACCCACTTTTTAGCCACTGTCGATGATTTAACCGACATGCTCGACTTCGACTCCGAAGACATCAACGGTATGGACGACGATGTAGGAGACGAACAGGAACCAGCGCCTATAGGCCACTGGACAACCACCCCATCTCACGATGTATACATGGTGGATACACCTAAAGGAAACGACGACGAGGAACAAAGGGACGCAATGAGGGATCGTTCCCTCGAAAAGCAATCAAAGCGGCGGCGTAAGCGCCGCTCCAAACCCCACCTCGACAGAGAAAGCAGGCATACAGACCCAGCCATAGAGCAGGGCAAACCGGCGGAGGACGAACATGCCATCGAGAAACCGTCCGAACGGGCAAATTGGATAAACAACCCGTCCCCGGCGAAGACAACAGTCCGGACGACCTCACGCCGGACAAGTTGCTGGAGCAGAAGAACCTCCAAAAAAGGCTCATGCCATCGCTGTAGCCTGAAAAAAGCGTATGTAAGATGCACTCAGAATTAGATGGAGCAAAGTACTCAACACCGCACACAAATACGGCGACAATCGCCACACAAAGAGCTATCCGAAGCGAAAATTACTGTCGGAATTTGATGATGAGGCCTTAGAGCCTCCGCAATCTAAAAATAAGGAAGCCACCCGGTCGGACAAACGACCCCATGGCCAACACAGTGCGGCAAAGGACTCTGCACACAAGCCGGCACGCAATCCGCACAAGGATTCACATGAAAAAGATGGCCCAGCCAGATCTATCTATGGGCCAAGAAAGCAAGCTCTAGTAAGCAATGCAACACATCAAATATCCGAACATCGCGGTACGCCTAGATATAGGGGTGCCGCACACCCCCTATGTTTCACCGATGAGGTGCTGGATCATGAATTTCCAGCGGGATTCAAGCCCGTAAACAAAGAGGCGCATTTGACGGAACAATGCACTCGAGTTCTCGGATTGAGGATTACATCCTCCATATACACATGACTAGAGGAGATGATCTCCACGCCATAAAATACTTACCCCTCAAACTCAAAGGGCCAGCCCGGCATTGGCTTAAAAGCCTTCCCGAAAACACCATTGGAAGTTGGGAAGAGCTCGAGGATGCTTTTCGGGCAAATTTTCAAGGGACCTATGTCCGACCTCCGGATGCGGATGATTTAAGTCATATAACTCAACAACCCGGAGAGTCAGCCCAGAAACTCTGGAACAGATTTCTTACTAAAAGAACCAGATAGTCGGCTGTCCGGACGCCGAAGCCTTAGCAGCTTACAAACACAGCGTTCGAGACGAATGGCTTGCTAGACACCTCGGCCAAGAAAAGCCAAGAACAATAGCCACATTAACAAGCCTCATGACCCGCTTTTGCGCAGGAGAGGATAGCTGGTTGGCAAGATGCAGTACCAGCGACCCAAGTACATCCGAAGTTAGGGATGGAAAAGGGAAACCACGACGCAGCAAGGACCAGCGCCGGACCAAGGGAAACAGCCCGAAGAGCATGGCAGCCAACACCGGATTCAAAAGCTCTCGGCAGAATCAGAAAAAACTGCCCCTCAAGGATAACAGGGACGAGATATCTAACCTAAACAAAATCTTGGACAAGATATGTCAAATCCACAGTACTCCCTAGAAGCCTGCAAACCATACCCACATAGATTGTTGGGTCTTCAAGCAATCCGGCAAACTCAACGCCGAACACAAGGGGCTCGACACACCAAGCGAGGACGATGACGAACCCCACAAGCGAGCACCGAAAACAAAAGAACTTCCCACAAGAAGTCAAAACTGTAAATTCACTTCACGTGACAAAAGGGGAGAACAGAGTGGCGCCCATAGAGATACGCCGCCATACGGCCTATCCTGCAGGAGTCCCGCCACCGGGTTGTTAAAACCAATCACCTTCGACCATCAGGATTACTCTAGAAGTATCCAGAATGCAGGCTGGACTGCCTTGGTATTAGATCCGATAATTGACGGACTCCACTTTACACAAGTCCTAATGGACGACGGCAGTGATTTAAACCTGCTATATCGGGACACAATCCGCAAAATGGGGGTAGACCCAACAACAATTCGCCATAGCAACACTTCCTTTCAAGGGGTAACGCCAGGCCCAGATGCCCATTGTACGGGCTCTCTCCTGCTAGAAGTTATGTTCGCTCACCCGACAACTTCCGCCAAAAGCTAACCTTCCACATCACTCCATTTACAAGTAGCTATCAAGACCACTCGACGCGGAGCTTTCGCCCGCTTTTAACGCAATACCGCATTATGCATCCCTTATACTTAAAATGCCCGGTCCACGATGCATCATCTCATTAAAGGGAAATATCGAGTGTTCCTCGAGCTGAAGATTGTGCGGCTGCCTTAACAGCCACACACTAAACCGGCTTCACTAATCAAAGCACCTAAACAGGTCGTTCGGACCCGGACATGGCTAGACGAGTCCGCGTAAACATACAAGGGCTTACTAGCCGCATACCCCCGTTCAAGGGCTCCGCGCATGTACAACAAGAGACAATAAAGCTCAATTTAATTCATTTTTAAATTGTACTTTGTTTATTTAATATAACGTACATTTTAAATGCGATCTTTTTCAACTAAGTTCCTCTCTTTACAGATGAACACCGTGCTACACCCGTCCTGTGATACGGCACAACGGAGACACAAAGCGCAGACGCGCAAGAGGGACCCGGTCCAAGGATTCTTCTCAGATTAAGACCCTGCGTAAACCTTTTTTACTGTCTCTTGTTGATACACATCCCCCGGTTTCTTGCTATAACCGAGGTGGAGGCTGGCGTCTTGGCATTGGCCACGTCAGGATTTTGCACGTACCTGGACACCAGGGGATTATTACTAAGGGCGTTGTTCAGCCCGTTTTCATATAGACCGAATACCTTAGGGAGTGTTCGGCGTCGCGAGTTTGGCCTTATATGCATCAGCTCTGAATCATGTCTTTGGTCAAATGTTGGGTTTGCCGACTCTGTGTTTTACTACCTTACGCCCGCTCTATCGGCTAAGGCGGCACCAGAGAACTATCACGATTGTGCCCCGGTTCGCCAAAGCGAGCACCTCAAGAGGAAGCCGAAACTGATCATGATACAGCGTGAGATCGATCAACGATCGATGACCCACCGGAATCTTTAGGATTCCTCCGCATTAATGGAGGGCCGTTTGGTCAGCACACACGCGCCCCGGTCGGGCGAAGCGGTGCCCCTAGGGGCTATATAGTAGCCCCAATCACAAACTCCTATGGCTAAGTGAAAGTGATAAAGCATTATAGTCCGGTTGCCTAGTTTGCTGCGCTTATCACCTCCTTTATAGGACCAAGACGTTGGATCAAGTGTGAAAATGCGCTTTCAAGAAACACCCTCGCATTATATGCGTAATGTCAAGACTGCCATCTTCGTGTTATATACACATATACATTAACGGCCGCACATGAGGTATTTTAATTCTTCCAGGCACAAGATAAAAAGCTTTTATATTCCATCGAAACATTGTTTCACAATAACACATGTTATTCGAACATGATATCCTTCGAGCATCAAGGCTCTATTAAACGAGCGCCCGCAGAACTTCCACGAAAATAGTGCTCGGCAGGTACTCGGCTCCCGTCCGAATCTTGGGATGCAACATCGGTGGCCTTCATCTCCGCCCAGTATGTCTTGACACGGGCAAGAGCCATCCGCGCACCCTCTATGCATGTTGACCTCTTCATTGCATTGATATGCAGCACCGCACCAAGGAACTGTTGCACCAAACCAAAATAACTCTTCGGCTCGGGCCTTTCCGGCCACAGATGACTCACGACATCCTTCATGGCGAGTCCGGATAACCTATTCAGCTCCGCCCATTCGGCCAAACGCTCGGTTAATGGAAGTGGGCGCTCTGGATTGTGGAACTGCGACCAAAAAAAGCTTTTCCACTTCGTGATCCTGTTGATCTCGGAAGTGTTTGTCGCGTCATGCACTTGCCGCCAAGTCCAGATAAGTATCCGCCGCACTCCACAGCCGGTCTAATCGAGCATATTTAGGATCCCCGAACTTCATCCGCAAGATAAAGGGCTTTCCACCGCGATATCTCCTACCGACGTAGCTCTGCTTCATGGCTCTCATTGCAGAGCGAGCATCCTTGGCCTCGGTAGTGGCCTTCTCTAGGTCCTTCCGTTCTACCGACCTTCTTTTTCAAGAAGCTTGCAGCGGTCGGCAGCATCCTTCAACTTCACAGCCATCTCGGCCATTTCCTTCCTGCTTCGGCGTTGAGCAGCTGTTCGGCTTTCAGCTCTTCGCCGCCTTTAAGGCAGCCGCATCACTTTTTTCCGCTCGTTTCCTTGGCTCGGGCGAAGTTCCGCCCAAGGTTCTCCATGGCAGCGGCACCATCTGCATCAAGCATACATGTTGTAAGGCATGGGTATCAAGCCCCCTTACCAGGTGTCCGCGGAGAAATTGCATACCTTGTGACTCGTCAAGCCGCTTGTTGACAAGCGCGACGTCGGCATCCGCCACGCTGTTGCCGCTTTAGCTCGGCAAATTCATCACCCGCTAGCCACCGGACACTTCGCCACCTACATAGGAAGAGCGACATGTTATACCTGGGATTATGATCCTCGACGCACTGTCATTTTTGACAACGCACCGAGTCTCAGGGGCTACTATCTATACAGGACGCATCTTTTATATGCGGAACTGTCAAAAGGTACATCATTTTGTGTACCTCAAAACCTGTCAGTAAACTCCTGACGGCCACGTGCAACCCGCTCTCCGCGGATGAAATCCTTTCAATCACCGTGCCCATCAATACACGGTGTTCTTCTGAGATAGACGCTCGCCCGAGCAGATCCTTCAGCTCCTCTGACCGTGCACCGGACGGTGCCGGACTCGTCCGATGGCCTTTTTCGAAGGCCGGACACGGAGGGATTTGGGGAGCCATACGGCTTCTTTCCGGCCCTGCCGGATTCGGAGAAACCCTCCGTGATGACACCTCAGGGTCGCCCGCCTCACAAGGCGGTACGGCAAGGGGAGGCGTTCCGCTCTCCATCATCTCCGGATGAAAGATCCCCTGAAGATGAGCTCTGCTGAGAAGGGCTGAGATCCGAACTACAAGGTAAAAATTCAGTTATCTTTCTCAGGAATAGAATAGGGATGTATCTTATTTTAAAACTCCCCTCTCTACTTATGGCTCGCTGGAGGGCTGAACCCCTTGAGGGCACAGTGCGGCCGAGGCACCTCCCGGCGCAGGACCCTCTGATGAAGATTTCTTCCCCCGCTTTGAGACCATGGTCTCCGGGTCTTCAGAGGCGGTCCTCTTCTTTCCTTGGATGGAGGGATTCTCGATTCCTCCTTTTCTGAGAGCCTCCTTCGGGGAGACGGTAACTTCCTTGTTCCCCCCTTCGCCTTCTTCCAAAGGCGCAACCTCCAAAGATCCTGGTTAACACGGGATCCCGGCGTGGTCTCGGGGAGGGGGACGGACACCGATTAGCTTTGCTTTCGCTATCCACTCTCGCTTAAGGGACAGCTCTTTTAAGGGCAATTTTATGATGAATATACGGATAGCGTGTCCGCATGTGGCTACTTACTTGAGTATCCGGCGATTGCAGCTCAGACCTGCATCCTCGGTCGAGTCCGACACATTGCTTGTGATCCAAGAACAATTTGTACATCTCCATGGGCGCCGCGCCCAGAAGTGTTGGAGAGCTCGTGGTCCCTCCGATTAAACTCCCACAAAGTGAGGGGGCGGCGCTTGCGGTGGCAAAGTGCGGGGAATCAACATGACCTGCGTCACTACAGCCAGGTTGATGTCTCTTTCCAGGAGATCTTGAATGCGGCCCTGCAACAAGGGCACGTCCTTGGACGGCCCCCAGTCGAGCCCTTTATTGACCCATGATGCCAGCAGCAGGGGAGGACCCGAGCGAAAGGCAGGTGGCGCCACCCACTTGGTGCCCTTGGGAGCTGTGATATAAAACCACTCTCGTTGCCATAAGCTGAACTCCTCTTGAAAAGAGCCCTCGGGCCATGGAGCGTCAGCATTCTTGCTTATAATAGCCCCTCCGCACTCCGCTTGCTGCCCCTTGATCATCTTCGGCTCCACTTTGAAGGTCTTAAGCCACAATCCAAAGTGAGGGGTAATGCGGAGGAAGGCTTCGCACCTACAATGAACGATGAGATGTGGAGGATGGACTCCGGATCCAAGTCGTGAAATTCCAACCCATAATAAAACATGAGCCCCTCACGAAGGGGTCCGTCGGGAAGCCTAGCCCCCGAAGGAAGTGAGACGCAAACACCACGCTCTCACCAGGCTTGGGAGTGGGAATAACCTGCCCTTGAGCAGGCAGCCTATGCGAAATTTCGCCGGTTAAATACGTGGCATCTCTTAGCTTTAGCACATCTTCTTCCGTAACGGAGGAAGGCATCCACCGGCCTTGAAGGTCGGAGTTGGACATCATTGAAGGTCCGAAGCGCCTGAATCTAGAGCTTTGGGTGTTGGAACTCGAGGCGAGGGGCGAATTCAATTGAGATTGAAAGAAAGGAGTAGGGCCTTGGTCTCTGAGGGAGTCCTGGATTAGGGGTGTCCGAATAGCCGAACTATCACCGTTGGCCGGACTCCTGGACTATGAAGATACAAGATTGAAGACTTCGTCCCGTGTCCGGATGGGACTTCCCTTGGCGTGGAAGGCAAGCTTGGCGATACGGATATGTAGATCTCCTACCATTGTAACCGACTCAGAACCCTAACCCTATCCGTGTCTATATAAACCGAAGGGTTTTAGTCCGTAGGGATCGAACAACAATCATACCATAGGCTAGCTTCTAGGGTTTAGCCTCTCGATCTCGTGGTAGATCCACTCTTGTACTACCCATATCATCAATATTAATCAAGCAGAGTAGGGTTTTACCTCCATCGAGAGGGCCCGAACCTGGTAAAAACATCGTGTCCCTTGTCTCCTGTTACCATCCGCCTAGACGCATGATTCGGGACCCCCTACCGAGATCCGCCGGTTTTGACACCGACATTGGTGCTTC
The DNA here is from genome assembly GCA_021605145.1 of Aegilops bicornis. Lineage (NCBI taxonomy): Eukaryota > Viridiplantae > Streptophyta > Magnoliopsida > Poales > Poaceae > Aegilops > Aegilops bicornis. The sequence continues at coordinate 535,063,239 of CM038671.1, read as the reverse complement.
ATTGAGAGTTCCTCTGTGTCGTCATCCTTAGGCCCAATGGCTCCTTCGATCATCAACAACGACGCGGTCCAGGGTGAGACTTTTCTCCCCGGACAGATCTTCAGATTCAGCGACTTTTGCATCATGCGGCCAATTCACTTGGCCATCCGGAGCAGATCGAAGCTACGCCCCTGGCCATCGTGTCAGATTTGGGAGTTTGAACTACACGGCCGACATCCGCGGAGACTTGATCTTCGATGGATTCGAGCCACAGCCCAAGCGCCAGATTGTCTCGATGGGCACGATCTAGCTCACCGCCAACGATTGCCTCGAGGTCGACGAGGCCCCCGCTCCGACCCTTAGCTCGGAGCCGACTCCGCTGATCGAGGATGAGTGGTTGGACACCGCCTCATGGGCTACGACCTCTACGGCGATTGAGCCGAACTCCATCCATGTCCTTTGCGAAGACCGTGACTCCAAGGTGCCGGACTCCTCTCCGGACTCCGAACCCTCCGCGCCCCTGCCAATCGAATCCAATTGGGCGCCGGTTATAGAGTTCATCGCGGACATCTTTCGGCACTCGCCTTTGGCGACATCCTGAATTCACTAAAGTCTCTCTCTTTATCAGAGAGCCTGGCCGGACTACGGTCAGAAGGTTGGGATGCGGACGACGAAGAAATTCAACGCCCACCCACCGCCCACTTTGTAGCCATCACAAAAGCTTAAACGACGTGCTCGATTTCGACTCCGAAGACATCGACGGTATGGACGACGATGTAGGAGACAACCATGAACCATCACCTATAGGATACTGGACAGCCACCTCATTCCACGATGTATACATGGTGGATACACCTAAAGGAAGTGACGACGAGGAACAATGGGACACTACGAAGGATAAATCCCTCGAAAAGCAGTCAAAACGGCAACATAAACGCCGCACCAAGTCCCACCTCGACAAAGACGGCAGCCACACAGACCCAGCCATAGAGCAGGGCGAACCGGTGGACGATGAACATGCTATCGAGCAACCGCCCGAACAGGACAACTTGGATAAACAACCCGTCCCTCGAAGATAATGATCCGGATGATCTCACGCCGGACAAATTTTTGGAGCGTAAGAACATCCACAAAGGCTCGTGGCCGCTTCGGCGTAGCTGAAAAAGCGTAAGCGAAGCTCAAAACAGCGGAAGATGCACTCGTAATCGATGGAGCAAAGTACTCAACACCGCAGAGAAATACGGCGACAGTCGCCAAACAAAGAGCTACCCGAAGCGCAAATTACTGCCCGAATTCGAAGAGGACGCCGTAGAGCCACCGCAATCAAAGAACAAAGAGGCTGCCCGGTCGGATAGACGACCACATGGGAAACATGGAGCGGCAAGCGGCGCCACACACAAGCCGGCACGCGATCCGCATAAGGATTCGCATCAAAAGGATGGCCCAGTTAGGTCCATCTATGGGCCAAGAAAGCAAGCTCTTCCAAGCAATGCAACACGCCAAATATCCGAACATCACGGCACACCCAAATATAGGGGTACCGCACACCCCCTGTGTTTCACCGATGAGGTGCTGGATCACGAATTCCCAGCGGGATTCAAACCCGTAAACATAGAGGCATATGACGGAACAATGCACTCGAGTCTGCAGGTTGAGGATTACATCCTCCACATACACATGGCTAGAGGAGATGATCTCCACGCCATAAAATACTTACCCTCAAGCTCAAAGGGCCAACCCGGCATTGGCTCAAAAGCCTCCCCGAAAATACCATTGGAAGTTGGGAAGAGCTCGAGGATGCTTTTCGAAAATTTTCAAGGGACTTATGTCTTTCCTCCGGATGCGCATTTATTTAAGTCGCATAACTCAACAACCCGGAGAGTCAGCCTGCAAATTCTGGAACAGGTTCCTCATCAAAAAGAACCAAATAGTCGACTGTCCGGACGCCGAAGCCTTAGCAGCTTTCAAACACAACGTCCGAGACGAATGGCTCGCCAAACACCTCGGCCAGGAGAAACCGAGAACACTGGCTGCATTAACAAGCCTCATGACCCACTTTTGCACGGGAGAGGATAGTTGGCTGGCAAGATGCGCATCAAAGTGACCCAAGTACATCCAAGTCGTGGATGGAAATGGAAAACCACGACGCAGCAAGGACCAAAGCGTCGGACAAAGGGAAACAGCCCAAGAGCACGATACCAACGCCGGATTCGTAAGCTCGGCAGAATCATAAAAACTGCCCTCAAGGACAACAGCGACGAGCTATCCAACCTAAACAAAATCTTGGACAAAATATGCCAAATCGACAAGATTCTCCGGAAGCACGCAAACCATACCCACAGAGATTGTTGGGTCTTCAAGCAGTCCGCAAACTCAATGTCGAACACAAGGGCTCGACACACCAAGCGAGGACGATGACGAAACGCACAAGCAGACCTCCTGAAAACATAATTATTTCCCAGAAACAGTCAAAACAGGGAACTCTCTTCAAGTGACAAAAGGGAAAAATAGAGCAGCGCCCATAGAAACACGCGTCGCACAGTCTATCCCAGCAGAGTCCCAACGATGGTTGTCAAAACCAATCACCTTCGATCATCAGGACTAGTCCGGAAGTATCGGGAACGCAGGAGGGACTGCCTTGATATTAGATCCTATAATCGACGGACTCCAATTTACACAAGTCCTAATGGACGGAGGTAGCGATCTAAACCTGCTATATCAGGACACAATTCGCAAAATGGGGATAGACCCAACCAAAATTCGCCATAGCAACACCTCCTTCAAAGGGGTAATGCCAGGCCTATATGCCCATCGTACGGGCTCCCTACTGCTAGAAGTTGTGTTCGGCTCATCCGACAACTTCCACCGCGAAAAGTTAACCTTCCACGTCGCCCCACTACTGGGACGTGAAGCTTTCTCCCACTTTAACGCAATACCGCATTATGCATCTCTTACACTCAAAATGCCCGGTCCACACGGCATCATCTCATTAAAAGGGAGTATCAAGTGTTACTCGAGCACGGAAGAACGTGAGACTACCTTGACAGTCCCACACTAATCCGGCTCCGCTAATCAACGCACCAGAATAGGTCATTCGAACCCCGGACATGGCTAGACGAGTCCGGCGTAAACATATAAACGCCTACTAGCGGCATACCCCGCATAAGGGCTGCACGCATGTACAACAAGAGACAATAAAGCTCAATTTTATTCACTTTTCGAACCATACTCTATTTATTTAATATAAAGTACATTTTTCGCACGATCTTTTTTCTTTTCAACTAAGTTCTTCTCTTTTACAGATGAACACCGTGCTACACCCGTCCAGGATACGGCACAACGGAGACACAGGCGCAGACGTGCAGTAGGGACCCGTTGCAAGGATTCTTTTCAGATTAAGACCCTTCGTAAACCTTTTTTACTGTCTCTTGTTGATACACATCCCCCGGTTTCTTGCTATAACCGAGGAGGAGGCTGGCGTTTTGGCATCGGCCGCACCAGAATTTTCGCGCGGACCTGGACACCAGGGCTTAGGGCATTGTTCTGCCTGCTTTCATAAAGACCGAATACCTTAGGGAGTGTTCGGCGTCTCGAGTTAGGCCTTATATGCATCAGCTCCGAATCATGTCTTTGGTCAAATGTTGGGTTTGCCCAGCTCACATGTTTTGCTGCCTTACGCTTCGTTCTATCGGCTAATGCGGCACCGGAGAATTACTCGACAGCCCAGTTCGCCAGTGAGCACCTCAAAGAGAGAAAGCCGAAAATTGATCGTCATGATATAGCGTGAGACTGGTCAACCACTTTCGATGACCCGCTGGAATGTTTAGAATTTCAAGATTAACGAAGGACCGTTTCGGTCAGCACATACGCGCCCCGAATTCGGGAGAGCGCGGTGCCCCTAGGGGCTATATAGTAGCCCCACCATCGAACTCCTATGGCTAAGTGAAAGTGATAAAGCATTATAGTACGGTTGCCTAGTTTGCTACGCTAGCACCTCCTTTACAGGACAAAGACGTTGGATTAAGTTTGAAAATGCGCCTTTTTGCAAACACCCCCGCACTATGTGCGTGGGGGCTGAAGCCGAAGACTGCCATCTTTCAGGTTATATACACATATACATCAAGGGCCGCACATGAGGTGTTTTAATACTTGAACGCACAAGTATAAAAAGCTCTTATATTATATTGAAACATTGTTTTCACAAATCATACATGTCATTAAAACATAATATCCATCGAACATAGCTTCTATATTAAAAGAGCGCCCTGCAGGACTTCCTCAAAATAGTGCTCGGCAGGTACTCGGCTTATGTCCGAATCTTGGGATGCAACGTCGGTGACCTTCATCTCCGCCCAGTATGTCTTGAGACGGGCAAGGCCATCCGCGCACCCTCTATGCATGCTGACCGCTTCATTGCATCGATATGCGGCACCGCACCAAGGAACTATTGCACCAAGCCAAAATAACTCTTCGGCTCGGGCCTTTTCGGCCACAAATGAGCCACGACAGCCTTCATGGCAAGTCCGGACAACCTATTCAGCTTAGCCCATTCGGCCAAGTGATAGGTTAATGAAAGTGGATGCTCCGGGCTATGGAACTGCGACCAAAAAAGCTCTTCCATTCCGTGATCCTTTTGACCTCGGAAGTGTTCGGCCGCGTCTGCGGCACTCGCCACCAAGTCCAGATAAGCATCCTCCACACCCACAGCCAGTCCAATTGAGCGTACTTAGGATCCGTGAATTTCCTCCGCATCAGGAAGGGCCTTCCAGCCGCAATATCTCCGGCCTGACGTAGCTCCTCCTTCATAGCTCTCATCGCAGAGCGATATCCTTGGCCTTGGTGGCGGCCTTTTTCAGGTCCTCTTGTTTCGCTCGATCTTCTTTTTCAAGAAGCTCGCAACGGTCAGTAGCATTCTTCAATTTCACGGCCATCTCGGCCATTTATTTCTTGCTTCGGCAAAGGAGCAGCCTGTTCGGCTTTTAGCTCTGCGGCCGCCTTTAAGGCAGCCACATCACTTTTTCTGGCTTGCTCCTTGGCTCGGGCGAGCTCCACCCGAAGGCTCTCCATAGCAGCGGCACCATCTGCATTAAGCATACATGTTATAAGGCATGGGCGTCAAGCTCCCTTACCAGGTGTCCGCGGAGAAGTTGCATACCTTGTGACTCGTCAAGCCGCTTATTAACAAGTGTGATGTCCGCATCTGCCACGTCAAGTTGCTGCTTTAGTTCGGCAAATTCATCAGCCCGGCTAGCCACCGGATGCTTCGCCACCTACATAGGAAGAGCGCATATTATACCTGGGGTTATGATCCTCGGCGCGCCATCATTTTTGACACCGCACCAAGTCTCGTGGGCTACTATCTATACAGGCGATTTTATATGCAAACCGCCGAAGGTACATCATTTTATGCGTACCTCAAAACCCGTCGATAAACTTATGACGGCTTCATGCAATCCGCTCTCAGCGGATGAAATCCTTTCAATCACCGCATCCATTAACGTATTGTGATCTTCCGAGATAGACGCCGCCTCGAAAGCAGATCCTTCAGCTCCACCGACCGTACACCCGTTGGTGCCGAACTCGTCCGGTGGCCTTTTTCGAAGGCCGGACACGGAGGGCTTTGAGGGGACATACGACTGCCTTCTGGCCCCGCCGGATTCGAAGAAGCCCTCGGTGACGATACCTCAGGGTCGTCCACCTCGCATAACGGTACGGCAGGCGGAGGCGTTTCGCTCTCCATCATCTCCGGACCAAGATCCTCAAGACGAGCTCACTGTGAAGGGATGAGATCCGAACTACAAGGTAAACTTTCGGTTACCTTCGTAAACAAAACGGGATGTCTCTCTTTAAAAAACGCCCCTTTACTTACGGCTCATTTGGAGGGCTGATCTCCTTGGGGAAATAGTGCGGCCGGGCATCTCCCGCCGCAGGACCCTCCGTGAAGATTTCTTCCCTCGCTTGAGGCTTTGGTCTCCGGATCTTCGTAAGCGGCCCTCTTCTCCCTTGGAGGAGGGATTCTCGATCCCCTTTCTTGATAGCCTCCTTCACGAAGGTAGTAGTTCCTTGTTCCCCCTTCGCCTTCTTCAAAAGGCACAACCTCTAGCATCTTGGTTAATACAGATCCGGCGTGGTCTCGTGGAGGGGGGCCGGACACCGATCGGGCTTTTGCTTTTGCTATCCACTCCTGTTTAAAGGATAGCTCTTTTAAGGGCAAGTGTATGATAAATACGTGGATAGCATGTCCGGGTACAGGACTACCTACTTGAGTATCCGGGTGATTGCAGCTCAGACCTGCGTCCTCGGTTAAGTCCAGACACATTGCTTGTGATCCGAAGAACAGTTGGTACATCTCCACGGGCCTTACGCCCATAAAATGTTGGAGAGCTCATGGTCCCTCCGGATTAAACTCCCACAGGCGGAGGGGGCGACGTTTGTAGGGCAAGGTGCGACGAATCAGCATGACCTGCGCTACTACGACCAGATTGATCTCTCTCTCTCTCTCTCTCGGATGTCTCGAATACGGCCCTGCAACAGAGGTACGTCCTTGGACGGTCCCCGGTCGAGCCCTTTATTGACCCATGATGCCTGCCGCAGTGGAGGACCCGAGAGGAAGGCAGGTGGCGCCGCCCATTTGGTGCCCCTGGGAGCGGTGATATAAAATCACTCATGTTGCCATAAATTGAGCTCCTCTTGAAAAGAGCCCTCGGGCCAGGAAGCGTCTGCATTCTTGCTTATAACAGCCCCTCCGCACTCTGCCTGATGCCCCTTGATCATCTTTGGCTCCACTTTGAAGGTCTTGAGCCACAATCCGAAGTGAGGGGTAATGCGGAGGAAGGCTTCACATACGACAATGAACGACGAGATGTGGAGGATGGACTCCGGATCCAAGTCATGGAATTCCAGCCCATAATAAAACATGAGCCCCTCACAAAGGGGTCCTCGGGAAGCCTAAACCCTGAAGGAAGTGAGACACGAATACCACGCCTCACCAGGCTCGAGTGGGAATAACCTGCCCTTGGGCAGGCAGCCTATGTGAAATTTCGCCGGTTAGATACCTGGCGTCTCTCAGCTTTAGCACATCTTCTTCCGTGATGGAGGAAGACATCCACCGGCCGTGCAGGTCGGAGCCGGACATCGTTGAAGGTTCGAAGCGCCTAAATTTGGAGCTTTGGGTGTTGGAACTCGAGGCGAGGGGCGGATTCGATTGAGATTGAAAGAAAGGAGCGGGCCTTGGTCTCGTTATAACGAGGTTGAATACCAAGAGCCCTCCCCGTGACCGTTCGGGACTCGCCGATGGAGGAGGCGTGCTAACGGCACGATCGGGTTACCCACGCCTGCATTGATGAGGATCCGAATAAAGGGGGCACGATCTACTGCCTCGATAAGGCGTGCCAAGGAAACCGCCTCGCTGAACGCTACCGAGGTGGAACAAAGAAACGATTCGTATAAAGGCATGGCCGTGGTGTGATGTCACGCCGCGGAACACGTCAGCAGATCTGTGCAAAGGTTATTCTCTCTACGGTGGTATGTGGGACTTGTTTTGCAGAACCGGACACTATCCTTGTGTTCAAAATCTTCTATGAAGTATTCAGAGGAGGAACCCACCTTGCAATGCCGAAGACAATATGCACGCCCGGATTAAATGCGTCATTGAAGCCTGGTTCGAGGCTACCGAGGGAGTCCTGGATTAGGGGGTGTCCGGATAGCCGAACTATCACCGTTGGCCGGACTCCTGGACTATGAAGATATAAGATTGAAGACTTCGTCCCGTGTCCGGATGGGACTTTCCTTGGCATGGAAGGCAAGCTTGGCTATACGGATATGTAGATCTCCTACCAATGTAACCGACTCTGTGTAACCCTAACCCTATCCGGTGTCTATATAAACCGGAAGGTTTTAGTCCGTAGGACGAACAACAATCATACCATAGGCTAGCTTCTAGGGTTTAGCCTCTCTGATCTCGTGGTAGATCCACTCTTGTACTACCCATATCATCAATATTAATCAAGCATGAGTAGGGTTTTACCTCCATCGAGAGGGCCCGAACCTGGGTAAAAACATCGTGTCCCTTGTCTCCTGTTACCATCCGCCTAGACGCACAGTTCGGGACCCCCTACCCGAGATCCGCCGGTTTTGACACCGACAGTCTCTTTATAAATAGGTTGAATACCAAGAGCCTTCCCCGTGACCGTTTGGGACTCGCCTTCGGTAGAGGAGACGTGCCAACGGGCACGATTGGGTTACCCATGCCCGTATTGATGAGAATCCCGAAATAAGGGGGGCACGATCTCTGCTTTGACAAGACGTGCCAAGGAAACTGCCTCGCTAAACGCGCTGAGGTGGGACAGTAAAAACGATTCGAATAAAGGCTTGGCCGTGGTGTGATGTCACACTGCGGAATACGTCAGCAGATTGCATTTGTGCAAATATTATTCTCTCTACGGTGGTATGTGGAACTTATTTTGCAGAGCCGGACACTATCCTTGTGTTCAAAATCTTCTATGAAGTATTCGGAGGAGGAACCCGCCATGCAATGCCGAAGACAATCTGCGCGCCGGACTCGTCGTCATTGAAGCCTGGTTCAGGGGCTACTGAGGGAGTCCTAGATTAGGGGGTGTCCGGATGGCAAGACTATGACCTTTGGCCGGACTCCTGGACTATGAAGATACAAGATTGAAGACTTCGTCCCGTCTCTGGATGGGACTTTCCTTGGCGTGGAAGGCAAGCCTGGCGATACGGATATGTGGATCTCCTCCCATTGTAACTGACTCTATGTAACCCTAACCCTCTCCGGTGTCTATATAAACCAGAGGGTTTTAGTCCGTAGGGACTAACAACAATCATACCATAGGCTAGCTTCTAGGATTTAGCCTCTCGATCTCGTGGTAGATCTACTCTTGTACTACCCATATCATCAATATTTATCAAGCAGGAGTAGGGTTTTACCTCCATCGAGAGGGCCCGAACCTGGGTAAAAACATCGTGTCCCTTGTCTCCTGTTACCATCTGCCTAGACGCACAGTTCGGGACCCCCTACCCGAGATCCGCCGGTTTTGACACCGACAGTGACCAAATGTTGTTCGGAGTCCCGGATGAGATCACGGACATGACGAGGAGTCTCGAAATGGTCGAGAGGTAAAGATTGATATATATAGGACGATAGTATTCAGACATCAGAAGTGTTTCGAGGGTACCAGGTACTTATCGGGTCACCAGAAAGGAGTTTGGGGCACCCCCGGCAAAGATATGGGCCTTATGGGCCAAGAGAGGAAACACACCAGCCACAAGGGGCTGGTGCGCCCCCCCATAGCAGGCCGTCCTAAGGAGGAGAAGGAATGGGGGAGGGAAAGGAAAGTGTGGATTGATAACCCACAAGTATGGGGGATCGAAACAGTTTTCGAGGGTAGAGTATTCAACCCAAATTTATAGATTCGACACAAGGGGAGACATAGAATATTTGCAAGTATTAGGAGCTGGAGATTACTTATCAATAGCAAAGTGATCAGTAGCAAAGTAGTATGATAGTTTTGATAGTAGTAGTAATAGCAATAGTAGCGGTAACAATGGTGGCAATGATTTTGTAGCAAGTGCAATAGTAACAGCAGCAGTAATAACTTAGTAGAGACAATATAAGAGAGATTCGTAGGCATTGGATCGGTGAATTCGTTGGAAGATGTTCATCATATAACAGTCATAACCTAGGGCGATACAACACTAGCTCCAGTTCATAAATATAATGTAGGCATGTATTCCGTAAATAGTCATACGTGCTTATGGAAAGAACTTGCGTGACATCTTTTTTCCTACCCTCCTGTGGCAGCGGGGTCCTATTGGAAACTAAGGGATATTAAGGCCTCCTTTTAATAGAGAACCGGAACAAAGCATTAACACATAGTGAATACATGAACTCCTCAAACTATGGTCATCACCGAAAAGTGTCCCGGCTATTGTCACTCCAGGGTTGCCAGATCATAACACGTAGTAGGTGACTATAACTTGCAAGATCGGATCTAGAACATGGATATAATGGTGATAACATAAACGGTTCAGATCTGAAATCATGGCACCCGGGCCCAAAGTGACAAGCATTCAGCATGGCAAACTCGTAGCAATATCAATCTCAGAACATAATGCATACTAGGGATCAAGCCCTAACAAAAATAACTCGATTACATGATGAATCTCATCCAACTCCTCACCGACCAACAAGCCTATGAAGGGATTACTCACTCCCGGTGGGGAGCATCATGGAATTGACGATGGAGAAGGGTTGGTGATGATGAAGATCGAAAATTCCCCTCTCCGGAGCCCCAAACGGACTCCAGATCTGGCCTCCTGATGAAGAACAGGAGGTGGCGGCGGCTCCGTCTCGTGAAACGCGATCATTCTTTCTCCCTGATTTTTTTCTCCGAAAATATGAATTTATAGTGTCAGGGTTAGTTTGCGGGGCCACCAGGTGGGGACAACCCACCTGGGCACGCCTGGAGGGTGGCGCGCCTTGGTGGGTTGTGCCCGCCCAGGTGCCCCCTTCCGGTGGTTCTTGGCACCAGAAATTATCTTTATTCATATAAAAATTCATCGCAAAGTTTCTTTCCAATTCGAGAACTTTTATTTCTGCACAAAAACAACACCATGGTAGTTCTGCTGAAAACAGCGTCAGTTCGGGTTAGTTTCATTCAAATCATGCAAATTAGAGTCCAAAACAATAGGAAAAGTGTTAGGAAAAGTAGATACGACGGAGACGTATCATTGATTAGGATTCCCACTTCCTTCCCTCTCCCCCCTCTTTCCTTCCCCCTTGGGAATACATGGCAGGGGGCGCGGCCTGGGCAGGAGCCCTAGGGCCGGCCGGCCACCTATGTGGTGCGCCAGGCTGCCTCCCCTCCCCCTCCCACCTATATATATGTGGGAGAGGGCGCCTCGCACACCAAAGATCAATTGTTAGCCATGTGCGGCACCCCCCTCCACCGTTTACACCCCCGGTCATATTTTTTTTGTGCTTAGGCGAAGCCTTGCAGAGATCACTTCACCATCACCATCACCACACCATCGTGCTGACGGAACTCATCTACTACCTTGATGTATTACTGGATCAAGAAGGCGAGGGACGTCACCGAGCTGAACGTGTGCAGAACGCGGAGGTGCCATGCGTTTGGTACTTGATCGGTTGAAGCGCGAAGAAGTTCAAATACATCAACCGCGTTGTGAAACGCTTTCACTTACGGTCTACGAGGGTACGTAGACACACTCTCCCCCTCGTTGCTATGCATCTCCTTGGATAGATCATTGCGTGTGCATGGATTTTTTTTCATGCAACGATTTCCAACAGTGGCATCATGAGCCAGGTCTATGTGTAGATGATATGCACGAGTAGAACACAAAGAGTTGTGGGCGGTGATAGTCATACTGCTTACCACCAACGTCTTATTTTGATTCCGCAGTATTGTGGGATGAAGCAGCCCGGACCAACCTTACATGTCCACGCACATGAGACCGGTTCCACCGACTGACTGATATGTCTCCAACTTATCTATAATTTTTTATTGTTCCATGCTATTATATTATCTGTTTTGGATGTTTTATATGCATCAATATGCTATTTCATATTATTTTCGGGACTAACCTATTAACCTAGAGCCCATTGCTAGTTTCTGTTTTTCCTTGTTTTTGAGCTTCGCAGAAAACGAATATCAAACGAAGTCCAAATGGAATAAAACTTTACAATGATTTTCTTGGACCAAAAGGCACCCAGAGGACTCGGAGTCCAAGCCAGAAGACCCACGAGGCGGCGACAAGGGTGGACGGTGCACCCGAGGGGGGGGGCGCCCCCTGCCTTGTGCCCCCCTCGGGAGTCCCCTGACCTAACTCTTCATCCTATATATTCACATATATTCCAAAACCCTAAGAGGATAAGCCACAAAAATAATGTTCCGCCGCCACAAGCCTCTGTTTCCGTGAGATCTCATCTTGTGGCCTTTTCCGGCGATCTGCCAGAGGGGGATTCGATCACGAGGGCATCTACATCAACCCTATTGCCCTTCCGATGAAGCATGAGTAGTTTACCTCAGACCTAGGGGTCCATAGCTAGTAGCTAGATGGCTTCTTCTCTCTTGTTGATTCTCAATACCATGTTCTCCTCGATGTTCTTGGAGTTCTATCCGATGTAATCTTCTTTTGCGGTGTGTTTGTCGAGATCCAATGAAATGTGGATTTATGATCACCTTATCTATGAATATTATTTTAATCTTCTATGAATTCTTACATGCATGATTTTATATCTTTGTATTTCTCTTCGAATTATGGTTTGGTTTGGCCAACTGGATTGGTTTTTCTTGCAATGGGAGAGGTGCTTAGCTTTGGGTTCAATCTTGCCGTGTCCTCACCCAGTGACATAGTAGGGGCAGCGAGGCACGTATTTTGTATTGTTGCCATCGAGGATAAAAAGATGGAGTTTTCATCATATTACTTGAGTTTATTCCTCTACATCATGTCATCTTACTTAAGGCATTACTCCGTTGTTCATGAACTTAATACTCTAGATGCATGCTGGATAGCGGTCGATGTGTGGAGTAATAGTAGTAGATGCAGGCAGGAGTCGGTCTACTTGACACGGATGTGATGCCTATATCCATAATCATTGCCTTGGATATCGTCATAACTTTGCGCTTTTCTATCAGTTGCTCGATAGTAATTTGTTTACCCATCGTATTATTTGCCTTCAAGAGAGAAGCCTCTAGTGAAACCTATGGCCCCCGGTCTATTTTCCATCATATTTGTTTCCGATCTACTATTTTGCAATCTTTTATTTTCACATCTATAAACATAATATTTAGTTATCTTTTATTTAGTTTTATCTACCAGATCTCACCTTTGCAAGTGACCGTGAAGGGATTGACAACTCCTTTATCGTGTTGGGTGCAAGTGTTTGATTGTTTGTGCAGGTGCATGTATTGGGGACTTGCGCGTTTCTCCTACTAGATTGATACCTTGGTTCTTAACTGAGGGAAATACTTATCTCTACTGTGCTGCATCACCCTTTCCTCTTCAAGGGCAAAACCAACGCAAGCTCAAGAAGTAGCAAGAAGAATTTCTGGCGCCGTTGCCGGGGAGATCTACGTCAAGCCTACCGAGTACCCATCATAAACTCTCATCTATTGCATTACATTATTTGCCATTTGCCTCTCGTTTTCCTCTCCCCCACCTCTAAAACGATTTTCAGAAAAATACAAAAAGATTTGCCTTTTTATTCGCCCTTCTTCCGTTCGTCTTTTTGTTTGCTCGTGTGTTAGATTGCTTGCTTTGTCATGATGTCTCAAGAGAATACCAAGTTGTGTGATTTTTCCAATACCAATAATAATGATTTTATTAGCACCCCGATTGCTCCCGCCACTAGTGCGGAATCTTATGAAATTAATGCCGCTTTGTTGAATCTTGTTATGAAAGAACAATTTTTTGGCCTTCCTAGTGAAGATGCCGCATCCCATCTAAATACTTTCGTTGAGTTGTGTGATATGCAAAAGAATAAATATGTGGATAATGATATTGTTAAATTGAAGCTATTTCTGTTCTCACTACGAGATCGTGCTAAAACTTGGTTTTCATCTTTGCCTAAAAATAGTACTGATTCATGGAATAAGTGTAACAATGCTTTTATTTCCAAGTATTTTCCGCCCACTAAGATCATCTCCCTTAGGAACGATATAATGAATTTCAAGCAACTTGATCATGAGCATGTTGCATGATGTCTACTACGCAACCTTCTTCTTGTAGACGTTGTTGGGCCTCCAAGTGTAGAGGTTTGTAGGACAGTAGCAAATTTAACTCAAGTGGATGACCTAAGGTTTATCAATCCATGGGAGGCGTAGGATGAAGATGGTCTCTCTCAAGCAACCCTGCAACCAAATAACAAAGAGTCTCTTGTGTCCCCAACACACCCAATACAATGGTAGATTGTATAGGTGCACTAGTTCGGCAAAGAGATGGTGATACAAGTGCAATATGGATGGTAGATATAGGTATTTGTAATCTAAATTTACAAAAACAGCAAGGTAGCAAGTGATAAAAATGAGCGTAAACGGTATTGCAATGCTAGGAAACAAGGCCTAGGGTTCATACTTTCACTAGTTCTCTCAACAATAATAACATAAATGGATCATATAACTATCCCTCAACATGCAACAGAGATTCACTCCAAAGTCACTAATAGCGGAGAACAAACGAAGAGATTATTGTAGGCAATTTAAACCACCTCAAAGTTATCCTTTCTGATCGATCTATTCAAGAGTCCGTAGTAAAATAACACGAAGCTATTCTTTCCGTTCGATCTATCATAGAGTTTGTACTAGAATAACACCATAAGACACAAATCAACCAAAACCCTAATGTCACCTAGATATTCCAATGTCACCTCAAGCATCTGTGGGTATGATGATACGATATGCATCACACATTCTCAGATTCATATATTCAACCAACACAAAGAACTTCAAAGAGTGCCCCAAAGTTTCTACCGGAGAGTCAAGACGAAAATGTGTGCCAACCCCTATGCATAAGTTCACGAGGTCACGGAACCCGCAAGTTGATCACCAAAACATACGTCAAGTGAATCACGTGATATCCCATTTTCACCACAGATAAGCATATGCAAGACATACATCAAGTGTTCTCAAATCCTTAAAGACTCAATCCGATAAGATAACTTCAAAGGGAAAACTCAATCCATTACAAGAGAGTAGAGGGGGAGAAACATCATAAGATCCAACTATAATAGCAAAGCTCGTGATACATCAAGATCGTGCCTAATAAGGAACACGAGAGAGAGAGAGAGAGAGAGAGAGATCAAACACATAGCTACCGGTACATACCCTCAGCCCCGAGGGTGAACTACTCCCTCCTCGTCATGGAGAGCACCGAGATGATGAAGATGGCCACCGGTGATGGTTCCCCCCTCCGGCAGGGTGCTGGAACAGGGTCCCGATTGGTTTTTGGTGGCTACAGAGGCTTGCGGTGGCGGAACTCCCAATCTATCCTATTCCCCAATGGTTTTAGGGTATATGGATATATAGGCAAAAGAATTCGGTCAGGGGAGCCACGAGGGGCCCACGAGGGTGGGGGCGCGCCCAGGGGGGCAGGCGCGCCTCCCTGCCTCGTGGCCACCTCGAAGCTTCCCCGACTTCAACTCCAAGTCTCCTGGATCACGTTCATTCCAAAAATCACGCTCTTGAAGGTTTCATTCCGTTTGGACTCCGTTTGATATTCCTTTTCTGCGAAACACTGAAACAAGGTAAAAAACAGAAACTGGCACTGGGCTCTGGGTTAATAGGTTAGTCCCAAAAATAATATAAAAGTGCATAGTAAAGCCCATTAAACATCCAAGATGGATAATATAATAGCATGAATACTTCATAAATTATAGATACGTTGGAGACGTATCAGCATCCTCAAGCTTAATTCCTGCTCGTCCTCGTGTAGGCAAATGATAAAAGTAATAATTTATGAAGTGTGAATGCTAGAAGGTGCATAAGTTTGGTCAATGATAATTTCAATCACCTTTTCTAGCATCATTATATGTCATAACAGTAGCTCAACTCATAGAACTTTTCATGATTAAGTAACAAGCTATTCACATGTTAAAGTATAGATCATAAACTTTCTTGAAAATTAACAAACCGTGTTATGAGTCATCAAACAATTACAATTCATCTTATTTTCAGGAAGAGTCTATGTCAGAGCTTTGATTTATCAAATCCCACATACTCAACTCTCATATGGTCTTCCATGATTGCTACCACTCAAAGCATATTTTTAGAACAAATAGCATCCATCGAACACAGAGAAAGACATGGGCTTAATGTTTCGCCTCCCAACTTATTTATCATATAGATAATTGTCAACAATAATAATTCATGATCAAATATATTTGAATGGCCATATATGCTTAGATCTTTCCATCACATGATGCTTGCCAACTAAAGAGTAGGTTGGAATGAGAAGGAATACTACTGACTCTTGCATAAAAGTAAAAGATAGGCCCTTCGCAGAGGGAAGCAGGGATTTGGAGAGGTGCCAGAGCTCGAAGCTAAAACAGAGATGAAAATAATTTCGAGAGGTATGCTTTCATTGTCAACATAACGACCATGAGTTCGCAATATCTTCCATACTAGATGCATTATAGGTGGTTCCCACGCAGAAAGGTAAAGTTTTTACTCCCCCTCCACCAACATTCACACTCCACGGCTTGTCCGAAACAACGGGTGCTGTCCAACTATCAACATTCCTGGGGGAGTTTTGTTTAAATTATTTGTGATTTTGTTTTTGATCTATTGACCATAGGACTGGGCATCCCAGTTACCAGCCATTTTCTCGTGAATGATGAGCAGAGTCCACTCATCGTGAGAATAACCCACCTAGCATGGAAGATACTAACAGCCCCTAGTTGCTACATGAGCGATTCAGGCATACAAAACAGATTATTATTTGAAGGTTTAGAGTTTGGCACATGCAAATTTACTTGGAACGACAGGTAAATACCGCATATAGGTAGATATGGTGGACACTCATGGAAGAAACTTGGTTCAAGGAATTTTGATGCACAAGCAGTATTCCCGCTTAGTACAGATATTTTGGCTAGCAAAGGATTCTAAATAGCAAGCACCACATGTTAGAGGATCCATAACAATATAACTCTATACAAATATACCCAAGCATAACTCATTATGTTTTCTTCCTTGTCCAACTTCAACTAATTTTCTCAGGTTTGAAAATAATTAATGGGGCTCACAATCATAGAAGATGTCCAAGATAGTATATTTATATGTGAAATCTCTCTTCCAATAATATTCTTTCATGAATTGTTCAAGTGACCAATACAATGTTTGCTAACCTTCAATAAATTTACCACCTCTACTTCTTATATGTGAAGGCATTACTCCCCATGGGAAAGGCATATGAAACATATATAATTTCAGATTTATGACAAATCATTCAACCATTTACTCATAGGATATAAGTGAAGCACACGAGTAAATGACAAACTACTCCAAAAAGATATAAGTGAAGATCAGTTTGTAGTCAAATAATTATGTAGCTATATGAAGACTCTCTCTCATTTAAGAATTTCAGATCTTGGTATTTTATTCAAACAGCAAGCAAAACAAAATAAAATAAAATGACACTCCAAGCAAAACACATATCATGTGGTGAATAAAAATATAGCTCCAAGTAAAGTTACCGATGAACGAAGACGAAAGAGGGGATGCCATCCGGGGCATCCCAAGCTTAGGCTCTTGGTTGTCCTTCAAGATTACCTTGGGGTGCCTTGGGAATCCCCAATATTAGGCTCTTGCCACTCCTTATTCCATAGTCCATCGAATCTTTACCCAAAACCTGAAAACTTCACAACACAAAACTTAACAGAAGATCTCGTGAGCTCCGTTAGCGAAAGAAAACAAAACACCACTTCAAGGTACTGTAATGAACTCATTATTTATTTGTATTGGTGTTAAATCTACTGTATTCCAACTTCTCTATGGTTTTTAAACTATTTTACTAGCTATAGATTCATCAAAATAAGCAAACAACACACGAAAAACAGAATCTGTCAAAAACAGAACAGTCTGTAGTAATCTGTAACTAACGCAAACTTCTGGAACTAAAACAATTCTACCAAAATAGGAAGGCCTAGATAATTTTATTATTGATCTGCTGAAATTGGAATCAGTATTTTATCACGTTCTGGTGATTTTAAACAACTGTTTTCGTGAACAGAAAGTTTCTGGAATTTTCAGCAAGATCAAATAACTATCATCCAAGAAGATCCTATAGGTCTTACTTGGCAGAAACACTAAATAAAACATAAAACCACATCTAAGCAGAGGCTAGATGATTGAATTATTACTAAACAGAACCAAAAAGCAAGAAACAAAAACAAAATTGGGTTGCCTCCCAACAAGCGCTAACGTTTAACGCCCCTAGCTAGGCATGATGATTTCAATGATGCTCACATAAAGGATAAGAATTGAAACATAAAGAGAGGATCATGAAGAATATGGCTAGCACATTTAAGTCTAACCCACTTCCTATGCATAGGGATTTTGTGAGCAAACAACTTATGGGAACAATAATCAACTAGCATAGGAAGGCAAAACAAGCATAACTTCAAAACTTTAAGCACATAGAGAGGAAACTTGATATTATTGCAATTCCTACAAGCATATATTCCTCCCTCATAATAATTTTCAGTAGCATCATGAATGAATTCAACAATATAACTATCACATAAAGCATTATTTTCATGATCTACTTGCAAAGAAATTTTATTACTCTCCACATAAGCAAAATTCTTCTCTTTCGGAATAGTGGGAGTATCATAAGAGACTCGAATACTATAAATTGTTTCCACGTTAAAAGAGTAGTGTTCAGAAAAGGGTAATCACAATCATGACAAGTTTTATAAATATAATCATCACTACTTTTTATAGCATAAGTGTCATCACAATAATCATGATAAATAGGAGGCATGCTATCATCATAATAAATTTGCTCATCAAAACTTGGGAAGCTAAAAATATCATCTTCATTAAAAATAGCATCCCCAAGCTTGGGACAAACATTAATTGCAGCAAATATATTATCAAACATGTCATTCTCATCAAACATAGCATCCCCAAGCTTGGGCCTTTTCATATCATAAGCATAATCACTCTCATCATTAATAGTATGGATAGCATCAATAGTATAGCAATTACCATCATTACAATGAGTAGTAGGAGCAACATCATTTGAGAGGGATACCTTTCTACTTTTGCTTCTCCGTCTTTTCTTTTTCTTCTTCACATCAAGTGTGGGTTTAACCCTCTTTTTTGAGCTCCTTATTAATGAGATTGGTTGAGTAGAAGGCTCCTCCTCGTTACCTGATTCATCATAAGAAATAATAGGAGGATATTGGGAAGTCTCTTCCATTTCATTAGTATTCTCTTCATCTTATATTTGCTTTCTTTTCTTTATGTAATTGGCAAAATAAGGATTTTCGATGCAATTCACCGCACAATACATATAAATTTCTTCTAGATCAATATCGAGGAATTTCTCCAGGTTATATTTTGGAATATGCTTAGTTTGACGTTTCATTTCTTCATAACCCAAAAGCAAACTAAGTTCATTATGATGTGCAAGGGAAATCAAATCACCACAATTTTTGGACACGATTCGATCATGAAATCAAGTCATCACAATTTTTGGAACGATTCAATTGCTCGACAGTAATTTGTTTACCCATCATATTATTTGCCTTCAAGAGAGAAGCCTCTAGTGAAACCTATGGCCCCCGGTCTATTTCCATCATATTTGTTTCCGATCTACTATTTTGCAAAAAAAATTCACATCTATAAACATAATATTTAGTTATCTTTTATTTAGTTTTATCTACCAGATCTCACCTTTGCAAGTGACCGTGAAGGGATTGACAACCCCTTTATCGTGTTGGGTGCAAGTGTTTGATTGTTTGTACAGGTGCATGTATTGGGGACTTGCGCGTTTCTCCTACTAGATTGATACCTTGGTTCTCTATTGAGGGAAATACTTATCTCTACTGTGCTGCATCACCCTTTCCTCTTCAAGGGAAAAACCAACGCAAGCTCAAGAAGTAGCAAGGAGAATTTCTGGCGCCGTTGCCGGGGAGATCTACGTCAAGCTTACCAAGTAACCATCATATACTCTCATCCATTGCTTTACATTATTTGTCATTTGCCTCTCGTTTTCCTCTCCCCCACCTCTAAAACGATTTTCAAGCAACCCTGCAACCAAATATCCCTCAAGTGGATGACCTAAGGTTTATCAATCCGTGGGAGGTATAGGATGAAGATGGTCTCTCTCAAGCAACCCTGCAACCAAATAACAAAGAGTCTCTTGTGTCCCCAACAACACACCCAATACAATGGTAGATTGTATAGGTGCGCTAGTTCGGCGAAGAGATGGTAATACAAGTGCAATATGGATGGTAGATATAGGTATTTGTAGTCTGAATTTATAAAAACAGCAAGGTAGCAAGTGATAAAAGTGAGCGTAAACGGTATTGCAATGCTAGGAAACATGGCCTAGGGTTCATACTTTCACTAGTGCAAGTTCTCTCAACAATAATAACATAAATGGATCTTATAACTATCCCTCAACATGCAACAAAGAGTCACTCCAAAGTCACTATAGCGGAGAACAAACGAAGAGATTATTGTAGGGTACGAAACCACCTCAAAGTTATCCTTTCTGATCGATCTATTCAAGAGTCCGTAGTAAAATAACACGAAGCTATTCTTTCCGTTTGATCTATCATAGAGTTCGTACTAGAATAACACCTTAAGACACAAATCAACCAAAACCCTAATGTCACCTAGATACTCCAATGTCACCTCAAGCATCCGTGGGTATGATTATACGATATGCATCACACAATCTCAGATTCATCTATTCAACCAACACAAAGAACTTCAAAGAGTGCCCCAAAGTTTCTACCGGAGAGTCAAGACGAAAACGTTTGCCAACCCCTATGCATAAGTCCACGAGGTCACGGAACCCGCAAGTTGATCACCAAAACATACGTCAAGTGAATCACGTGATATCCCACTGTCACCACAGATAAGCACATGCAAGACATACATCAAGTGTTCTCAAATCCTTAAAGACTCAATCCGATAAGATAACTTCAAAGGGAAAACTCAATCCATTAGAAGAGAGTAGAGGGGGAGAAACATCATAAGATCCAACTATAATAGCAAAGCTCGCGATACATCAAGATCGTGCCAAATCAAGAACACAAGAGAGAGAGAGATCAAACACATAGCTACTGGTACATACCCTCAGCCCGGAGGGTGAACTACTCCCTCCTCGTCATGGAGAGCGCCGAGATGATGAAGATGGCCACCGGTGATGGTTCCTCTCTCCGGTAGGGTGCCGGAACAGGGTTCCGATTGGTTTTTGGTGGCTACAGAGGCTTGCGGCGGCGGAACTCCTGATCTTCTATTCCCCGATGGTTTTAGGGTATATGGATATATATAGGCGAAAGAATTCGGTCAGGGGAGCCACGAGGGGCCCACGAGGGTGGGGGCGCGCCTCCCTGCCTCGTGGCCACCTCGAAGCTTCCCTGACTTTAACTCCAAGTCTCCTGGATCACGTTCGTTCCGAAAATCACGCTCATGAAGGTTTCATTCCGTTTGGACTCCGTTTGATATTCCTTTTCTGCGAATCACTGAAACAAGGGGAAAACATAAACTGGCACTGGGCTCTGGGTTAATAGGTTAGTCCCAAAAATAATATCAAAGTGCATAGTAAAGCCCATTAAACATCCAAGATGGATAATATAATAGCATGAATACTTCATAACTTATAGATACGTGGGAGACATATCATTGCACAATCTTGGGAGAGGATGAAATTAATGATAAGAAATTGCCCTACGCATGGTTTGAGTTTATGGATGATTATACAAAAAAATTATGCCGTGCTGAATTTTGCATCTAGAAATATTTTAGATTCCGCCGCGGGTGGTACTCTTATGGAAATCAAATTAGTATAAGCTACTAAACTCCTAGATAATATTATGGAAAATTACTCTTAATGTCATACCAAAAGATCTCCCACTAGTAAAAAAGTGCATGCGATTGAAGAAATAAATACTTTGAGTGGAAAGATGGATGAATTAATAAAATTATTTGCTAGTAAGAGTGCTCCTATTGTCCCTAATGATATGCCTTTGTCTACTTTGATTGAAAACAATAATTAATCTATGGATGTGAATTTTGTTGGTAGGAACAATTTTGATAATAACGCGTACAGAGGTAATTTCAATCCTAGGCCTTTTCCTAGTAATTCCTCTAATAATTATGGTAATTCCTACAACAATTATTATGGAAATTATAATAAGATTCCCTATGATCTTGATAACAATATTAAATAATTTATTAGTTCCCAAAAAGTTTTCATTGCTATGGTTGAAGAAAAATTGCTCAAGATTGATGATTTGGCTAGGAACGTTGATAGAATTTTGCTTGAGATTGATTTTTTGAAAATTAGATATATTCCACCTAAGCATGATATTAATGAGTCTCTAAAAGCTATGAGAGTTTATATGGATGAATGCAACGAAAGAACCGCTGGGATGCGTGTTAAGCGAGATTGGCTTGTAAAAGTGCATCCTTTGATTTCTCGTGAAAATGATGATGAAGATCTTAAAGTGATTGATCTGACTCATATTGAATCTTTGTTTTCTAAAATAAATCTTGATAAAGATGGCACTGGAGATGAGTCAACCTTAGCTAGAAGGAGTCCCAATGATTCGGAGTTTATAGATCTTGATGCAAAAAATGATAAAGTGGGATTGGATAGGTTAAAACTTTAAGTAGCAATGAACCCACTCTTTTGGATTTCAAGCATTTTAATTATGATAATAGCTCTTTGATAGATTGTATTTCCTTGTTGCAATCCATGTTGAATTCTCCTCGTGCTTATAATCAAAATAAAGCTTTTACTAAACATATCGTTGCATGCTATGATGAAATCTTTTGAAGAAAAGCTTGAATTGGAAGTTTCTATCCCTAGAAAACTTTATGATGAGTGGGAGCCTACTATTAAGATTAACATTAAAGATTATGAGTGCCATGCTTTGTGTGATTTGGGTGCCAGCGTTTCCACGATTCCAAAAACTTTATGTGATATATTTGGTTTCCGTGAATTTGATGATTGTTATTTAAATTTGCATCTTGCAGGTTCCACTATTAAGAAACCTATGGGAAGGATTAATGATGTTCTTATTGTTGCAAATAGGAATTATGTGCCCGTAGATTTCATTGTTCTTGATATAGATTGCAATCCTACATGTCCTATTATTGTTGGTAGATCTTTCCTTAGAACAATTGGTGCAATTGTTGATATGTAAGAAGGAAACATTAGATTTTAATTACCATTAAGGAAGGGCATGGAACAGTTTCCAAGAAAGAAAATTAAGTTTCCATATGAATCTATTATGAGAGCTACTTATGGATTGCATACCAAATATGACAATACCTAGATCTATGTTTGTATGCCTAGCTAGGGGCGTTAAACAATAGCGCTTGTTGGGAGGCAACCCAATTTTATTTTTATTATTGTTTTTTTGGTTTTGTTTTTCAATAATTTTGTCATATAGCCAATTGTTAGATGTGTTTTAATGTTTTAATTACTGCTTGTGCCAAGTAAGACCTTTGGGATAACTTACAGTGGTAGTTGAATTGATCTTGCTGAAAAACAGAAACTTTTGTGCCCAGTCACAGAATTGTTGAAAATCACAGAAGCGCGATAAAATACTGATTCTTTTTGCACAAGATTGATATAAAAATCTTCTGTATTGTACTAATTTTTCAGAATTTTTGGAGTTCCGGAAGTATTCGAAGTTTACAAATTTCTACAAACTATTCTGTTTTTGACAAATTTTATTTTCTATGTGTTGTTTGCTTATTTTGATGAATCTATGGGCAGTATCAGGGGGGTATGAACCATGAAGAAGTTGGAATACATTAGATATTACACCAATATAAATAAATAATGAGTCCACAACAGTACCAAAAGTGGTGATTTATTTTCTTATACTAACGGATCTCATGAGTTTTCTGTTGAGTTTTGTGTTGTGAAGTTTTCAAGTTTTGGGTAAAGATTTGATGGACTATGGAATAAGGAGTGCCAAGAGCCTAAGCTTGGGGATGCCCAAGGCAACCCAAGGTAATATTCAAGGACAACCAGGAGCCTAAGCTTGGGGATGCCCCGGAAGACATCCCCTCTTTCGTCTTCGTCTATCGGTAAATTTACTTGAGGCTATATTTTTATTCACCACATGATATGTGTTTTGCTTGGAGCGTCTTGTATGATATGAGTCTTTGCTTTTTAGTTTGCCACAATCATCCTTTCTGTACACACCTTTTGAGAGGGACAAGCTTAAATCGTGATTTATTAGAATACTATATGTGCTTCACTTATATCTTTTGAGCTAGGAAAATTTGCTCAATTGCTTCACTTATATCTTTTTAGAGCACGACAGTGGTTTTATTTTATAGAAATTGTTGAAATCTCTTGCTTCACTTATATTATTTTGAGATTCTCTAAACAACATGGTAATTTGCTTTGGTTAAGAATTTAGTCCTAATATGTGGGCATCCAAGAAAGATATAATAAAAACTTTCATATAAAGTGCATTGAATACTATGTGAAGTTTGATTCTTTATGATTGTTTTGAGATATAAAGATGGTGATATTAGAGTCATGCTAGTGAGTAATTTTGGATTGGTAGAAATACTTGTGTTAAAGTTTGTGATTCTCGTAGCATGCACGTATGGTGAACCGTTATGTGATGAAGTCGGAGCATGATTTATTTATTGATTGTATTCCTTATGAGGGGCGGTCGGGGACGAGCGATGGTCTTTTCCTACCAAATATCCCCCCAGGAGTATGTGTCTAATACTTTGTTTTGATAGCTAATAGAATTTTGCAATAAGTATGTGAGTTCTTTATGACTAATGTTGAGTCCATGGATTATACGCACTCTCACCCTTCCACCATTGCTATCCTCTCTAGTACTCACAAGAACTTTCATGGGTGCCTTACACCCACCATATACCTTCCTCAAAACAGCCACCATACTTACTTATTATGGCATTTCCATAGCCATTCTGAGATATATTGCCATGCAACTTCCACCGTTCTGTTTATTATGAAACGCTCCATCATTGTCATATTGCTTTGCATGATCATGTAGTTGACATCGTATTTGTGGCAAAGCCACCATTCATATTCTTCATACATGTCAATCTTGAGTCATTGCACATCCTGGTACACCGCCGGAGGCATTCATATAGAGTCATATTTTGTTCTAAGTATCGAGTTGTAATTCTTGAGTTGCAAGTAAATAAAAGTGTGATGATCAACATTTTAGAGCATTGTCCCAAGTGAGGAAAGGATTATGGAGGCTATGATTCCCCCACAAGTCGGGATGAGACTCCGGACGAAAAATATATAAAAAAAGAGAAAAAAAAGGGAAAAAAAGAGGCCAAAGAGCCCAAAATAAAATGAGAGAAAATAGAGAAGGGGCAATGTTAATATCCTTTTTCCACACTTGTGTTTCAAAGTAGCACCATGATCTTCATGACAGAGAGTCTCCTATGTTGTCACTTTCATATACTAGTAGGAATTTTTCATTATAGAATTTGGCTTGTATATTCCAATAACTAGATGACCCGTTGCGCCAATGGCGCAAAGGGCGACAGCAACGAAATTGCTGTGCAGACGAAACTGCTCACACGATGTGCAGCCGACAGACAAATCCAACGGTGGAACAGTACTGCTGCTGTGCATCACATGGCTTGAACTTTAGCGTCGTCCACAAATCGTCTGTGTGACATCGTATGTATAGCAGCGTTCCGGCAGCAAACCAAGCTTTGAAGCCATGCGAGTTAGAATATTTTGAGACCGATATTCTTCTTACATAAGGAAAAAGTTCATAAGAAACGCTATATATTGCATTGATCGGTACGGTGTTTTTCGAGCAACGATGTCGTTGGATTTGGCTCTGGTTTTTGTAGAGATGTCGCTTCCATGCGTCATTTGTTGTGGAGGGCGCCATGTGCGCTGTAGAGATATAGAATGGCAGATTTTTGTGGACTGACGCTTCTCTTCAAGTTTAACTTACCGCTTTGTTTACCAACTTTGACAGGAGGAAATTGGATCAGTGCACCCACCGCATAGAGCTCCAGGAAGTGCGGCAATCCAACAATGCATGGCATAAGCAGTGTGTGATTGCCGTTGGAAAGTTAGCAACACATAAATAAACATGCACAATATTTCAGCTCCTGACGAAATGAAATGCCTAGAGGAAAGTTAGAGAGGGCATTTATTCTTGTCATTGTCTTACCTAATCTAAGCACGCACTCAATGTAGTTTCAGATGGAATGCATTCAGCATACATGGTGAAAGAGAGCTGCCCCCAGGGCCCCACTACTGAACCACCACGCCCACATCACCATCTCACAGTGACACGCGCCCGCAAACCCCTGCTCCTTCACATTTTTTCCTACTCTGCACCGCTACTTCCGTCCTCACTTCATTTCCCTCCTAGATCCCCTTTCTTGTCCAGCTCGCCGGGGGCACCAGTCGCTGTTGCAAAGCCAGCCGCATGAATCGGCGGGATACACCAGCCCTCGGTCCGGATCGACGTCCACGCCTCGGGCTCCAACATGCACGCCCGCTAGACGCCGCCGTGAACCACCTCGTTTTCTGGTGCGTTCTTGCTCCTAGGTAGTTCCCCTAGCTCCATTGTTGCTCCTGTTGTCCCTTTAATGGTGATTCCGGGTGCCAGCGCGCAGGACCGAGGCCGCCTTCTTCGGTTCCGTCGGCTACCACTACAACGCCACTACGGTCATCCTCCTCACCGAACAGCTCCACAGACCATGATGGGCTCCGCGTCTCCCCTGGACCACGGGTCCCTCCTACTTCTTCCTCGATGTTGACCGCCATTGCCGCTGTACAGAGCTCGTTGCTCTGCCTCGTCCGACCTCGGCACTAACAGCAAGGTGAGAAATCGCCTCTGCATGTTGCTGGCTGTGTGTTGCTGATGTCGATTTCTACTTGATGCCGCTGGCTGCTTTGCTACATTCTGCTGGCTGGTTGTTGCTTGATGTTAATGCTTGATGATGTTAGCCGTGACCCGCGTGTAGATGAGAGAAAGAGATTTATTTGCTATGAAAAAAGATGGGCATATTCAATACTGTTTAATTTACTTGCTCGTCACACTGTCAAACTCTAGACTTCCCTGTGTATAAAAGTTTTCACTCTAACATCTGATTTATGAGGAAAATCACAGAAAAGTTCTCAACCTGCTGAAGTTGTAAATTCATAGCGAAATCAAGCTTAGTCAGTCTAAAAGATGATGTACTTTAACAAAATGTCTTTAAATCTCTGAAAGTTCATAACTTGCATTCTAAGACTCAAAGAAAAAATTATTGCCAATTTCAGTAGCTTCATTTTCAACTTTCTGCATGACATCTCATACAATTCATGCACTCTACACATTTTGGAAATTCATGAATACTGATTTTCCTCTGTTTGGTTCTTTTCCAAGGTTTCTTCGTCGTTTCAGTAGAGTCCGGCAATGAGGGATATTACGAGTTCGATCCACAGCTTCATTGGGACATTGACCAGCAAGGCAAGCATCGGCTTGTTGACCCTATCTTATGTTTTACTTATGTTGAAGGATTATACTATCTTGTTGTTGTCCGTATTGGTTACCATGTCGTACCTTTGTTTGCAATATCCATGTTTAGCTTTGTTTGGCATGGCTAGGAGTTTCTTGTTGTTCATGATCAGCAGGTCATGACACATATTAACTCCGGCAATTTGTATTCATCTTAAAATAGTACAGTTATGATAGCTTCAAACCATATTAAAAAATTCAAAATAAAAGATAAGCACCTCAACAGCTATGTTTCAAAATAGCAGCTCAAGCACATGATGAAACATTGAGAAGGATCTTTTGCTACTAATGTCAACAACAATTTTGTTCTTCACACAAATGCAAAATAGATTCAGATCTACAAGAACAGAGGATGTCGATACATCTCTGGATCCAATAATGCAAATCATTCAAGAAGTTAGACCTTACTGAGTGACCGTTACGCGGCGGAAATAGATGCACATATCTCATTCCTATTCTACAACTAGGGATGAAAATGGAATGGAAACTTTCCGTTTTTCCGAAGGAAAAATGGAAACGGAGAGGAAATATGAAAACGGAAACGGAAATTTGCAAAACGGAAGTGGAAACGGAATTTTTTATCCGGAAACGGAAACAAAAACGGAACGGTGTTTTCCGGTGGAACATGCATGGAAATGGAACTTTCCGTTTCCGTGAATATGGAATTTCTGTTTTTACTATAGACCTATAGCTGTTTTGTAGCCCAACCACCAAAGAGAACACAATGACACAATTAGTAGAATGGATCTAAGGCCCAACTCCTACTACCGCACATGTACTCAGCTTGACCCTATACGCAATTGTCCAGTACTACTACAATACTATGCTAAGTTGCTAAAAAATGATATTGTTTTGTAGCCATGTTAACGACTCGTTAAATTTGTTTGTTTTTGTGTGTATTTCTCTATGATTCAAGGGGTTTTAAGTTTCGATCAATGCCTATTTCTGTTTCCGTATCCGCTTTGTATTCGCTCCGTCTCCATTTCCGGTAGTATCTGTTTCCGTATTCATTTCCAGGGTTTCTGTATTCGTTTCCGCTTCTGCAAAGAAATATGAAAACAAATATGATAGCACTCAGTTCCGTCTGTTTCCGCTCCGTTTTCATCCCTATCTACAACAGAGAAAAATAAAACAACCAACCCAAGTGACATATCAGTCTTTGTGTGGTGGTTGGAGGCTATACTCTGAATTTCTGATGAGTGAGAACCCATCAGCGCAAAAGAAATTTAAGTTTATCATTGCTATAAATGTACATGAAATGAAGCTCCACATTCAGTATGATTTTCTTATTTCTCTTTAGATATTTAACAAGGAAAGCCACAGAAATTGGGAAACACTTCAAACCACACCTTTTTTACCTGTGAGCTTGTCAATTAAGTTTGTGCCGCCGTCTCCTCCTGATCTCACCTCGGCCACTTGCCTCATCAGCGACCCGCGCCATCAGTGTTAAACACATCCATTCATGGCGGGGATATATCCTCAACCATTGCGACTGGAAAAGAAACATAAATGAATTAAATAAACATGTAAAGATAAAGAAAATTGTGCACAAAAAGGATCAGGTCCATACGCTCTAAGATGGTTCAACAAAGCAGTAGTATGGCAAGGATCAAATATAAAGCTTCATGTGACACTGGTCATGCATCATTGAAACAAAAAAAAGACGTCTAAGATAGCTGCCTTAAATGCATTTTTTCCCGAGGGGGCCAACACCACTACCAAATTTTGCTTTATACTTACAGATTAGCAATACACAAAAGTAATATTAAGGTTCAGTTGACCTAAGTGCATTTTTTTGCCAGGGGGGCAACACCACTACCAGATTTTGTTTTATACTTGCAGGTTAGCAGTACATGAAAGTACTGTTAAGGTTCAGTTGCAAGCTCGTAACTGGAAGCACAACAAGATTAAATAAAAGCCACACCTTCAGATTTCTTTTGTTTGTAGAACTAATCAATTGATAACACTTCAGAGTCAAAGATGTGTCACCAAAATAGGAAATGTGGATAGTGCAAAAAAGATGCACAATTGTTGCATAGGGCTCTTGTCTTCTTTTTTTTTTTTTGCATCACAAAACAGTAGGCATGCAAATTGAAAATTAGCACATCGCTTGTAGAACCTATAAACAATATAGAACTGATAGCCTTTTCTTTAGAAAAGGCCACTATTATTTCAGTGCAATTTCAAATATGCTATTTCTCTCACATGGAAGAAATGCTACAAAAGAAAAATTCAGTCCATGCATGTACCTCACCTAAAATCAATCAATTTTTAGGCGGAACATAAAGAATATCCTATGGAGAGAGATGATCATAACTTACATTCCAATCACCTTATTTCCGAACAGGAAATATTCACTTAGCTCGTCTATGTACCGTGACCAGAGATACTTATTGAGTTTAACAGGCAATCCATGTATTGATTTCCAATCACCCTAGTGCATCTGTATATCAAGAGGTGGCTTTTAGTGGGCATTGTAGTAACCTTTTAATGGATCCTAATAGCAATATTGTGTGCAGGAATAAGAAACCTCACCTGGACTTATGCTAAACATGTCTTGCTCCTAAATGTAGATGGGGGTGTGACAGTCAGCGTTCAGGCCTGCGCCTCTGTTGATCAAATCAGAACATGGTCCTGCTGGCCATGGCGTACGCTTGAGAGGATGGAGATCAAGGAGAGGTGGAGGTGGAGGGAGGAATGGCATGAGGTGGCCAAAGCAATGGCGCCGTAGGTTGTCGATGAGCTGCAAAAGATTACAATTGGTCAGCCATCAAATATTGCATTGATTAACTAATGTCTTCAATCGCATGCCAGAGATATGGCATGGATAAAACTCTTCTAGAGGAGCTTCATTAAGGTACGTACAACTATACAACACTTCTGACATAAATCAAATGTAAATCAACGGTAGATAGCCAGCCAAGTGATATAGTTATAGTTAGATCAATACCTCTGTTTTGCATGAATAAAATAACAATCTAAATATATAGGAAATCAAGAAAGGTCAACAAACATATGCTACTGATGATTCATTTCTTGATGGAGCTGCATTAGTACATAATAACAAAGAAAATGTAATTTTATGTACAATCAAAAAGGGTGCAGAGCAAATAAATGTAATGATTCCTATTCTACAACAGAGAAAATGGAATTACCAGCCAACAAAATAAATCAGCCTGTGTGTGTGTGTGTGTGTGTGTGAATAAAGATGTCTCTTTTTGCCCAGTAGTAGCGTCTTGGCATTACAACGAAGGTTGAAAGACATTGTTGCTTCCAGTAAATAACCAAAGCAAAGTTGGCATACATAAAAAGACAATGGTCAGTACAAGAACTCTTATTCACTTGCAGACTGAGAACCACAAAAGCTAATCCTCAAATTTGCACCTCTCCTTTTTGCATTCGGATGGACATCAACCTCTCCTCTTCCATATGTATTGTCCTCCTTCTCCCCAATTTCCTGGTCCTATATTTTAGTGAAAACAGCTCCTTGTGAGCTGGATCAGGTGTTGTTTCAGCCACTGTTTACAAATTATCCTAGCAAGAAGACTGAAGAACGTATATAAGCGGTAATATATATACACAGGTGCAGCTAATTTAATGCAAAATATAAAAACCTTAACCAAGATTGACTCCGATCAACACAAAACAAACGCATTATGCACATATGGACCATAAATATATAAAAGTGGCAATGTTAAGTACCTTCGAGAACAAATGGCCTGGCAAAGGTGATCATTACAACAAAACGAATGAAGTATCATTTTGAGTCAGCAAAATTGATCAACAGAAGACATCAACCTTGTGGTCTTCGAGAGAAGATCGGCGTCTTTTCCATATTAGGGCCACATTCTTAATAGCAGAGAAAGGGAAACACTAATACCCAAAAGCAGGTGCATATCAGTTCATGGTGAAAAGAGGTGTGTGTAAGATCGCTTTTAATTTCATAATAACCAAGCAACACTACGCAGTGTAGAAATCATAACCAGAATAGTTTATATCTGAAACAAATACTAAGCAAAAAATAAAACAACAAACATCGTTGCCAAACCCATCATCCTTCATCTCTAATCCACAAGACTTCCAATAGAAGTGCTAACTGATAACCTCGGTAGATGCTAACAAAGACGCATCTACATTTCCTCAATCCTCCTTCTGCTGCGATCATATGCATTTCAAAAATCAATTAAAATTGTCATGGAACACAAAGAATATCCTGTAGAAAGAGACAACCCTAACCATGCATTGCAGATAGCTATATAAATAATACTTTTTTGCTTTGTTGCACTTCATTGAGCAGGTAAGATCTATAACAAGAAATATACATGTACATGACAAGATAAATTCCCTTTTTTCAGAAATATCATAAATTCTACAATAGTGGGGTGAAAATACCAATGTGTACTTCTTCAGCATAGGCAACCAGTTCTAAAGCTAATGTTATATTTTTTCAGCTCCAACCTACATACATACAAATATAATTCTCAAAAGTCGAGCAAAAGGTTATATCCAACGAATGAGAATAAAACATTCACTAACCCTTCTACGAGCCGTCTATTGGACTCTATCATGTTTCTTCCTACAGTTCCTGAGTCAACACCTCATTATATTTCCTTCCTCCAGCAGCATTGACCAAGTTCAACTGATGCAGCCAAACCAGATCCTCAACTGAAAACTGAAAAGGGAAAACAACTTCAGAACCAAAATGAGGAATTTGCTAAAATAGACCTCCAAAACCATTGTTGTGGAGCTATCCTTTATCTTAATAATAAGCGTACAACTACTCCTTTCACTTTTGATATATCAAAGTTTCTAACAGGATCTTGATAGCCGAAGTGAATATTTCCTAGCACATCAGAAAGTGAGCAAAGGGTAGATGAAAAGTAGTTGCTAAATACGCCCATGCTTCCAAAAAATTGTTACTCATGGATAGAAACAAACTGAATGAAATGCTCGCTCGTTCAGATAAATAAGAATCTGCATTCCATGTAGGCACATATAAATAAGAATCTGCACAAACACCATGTCGGCATAACGAAATAAGAGCAGGGGCTAGGTAGTTTCGTTTTTCCTGCACGAGACACATCAGTGAGAGTGAAGCTGCACAATGAGATACCTTGGATAAGCCGTAAGTGGAGTTGGTCCACAAGTCGAAGAAGCAAGCGAACTTCCAGGGGTCGTCATCCGAGTCGGGGTCCTCCTCCCAGGGCTTCTTTGCAGTCCGCTGTCGCCTGGCTAGGCCTGGGCCACGACACAGTTGGGGCAGCAGACCCAAAACTTACAAAGATCCTAACACTTCCAATTTTCTAGATGAAATGAAGAAACATTGACTAATTAAAATCGTATTCCGAAATTTCCTAGCTTGTTATCAGAACAAGAAACATATCATAACATCCTGGGTGCTGCCAATAATCACCGAGGAAACTGAAAAAAGAGCATGAGGATAATTTATAATCACCTGAACTTCCCAGGTTGATTGTGCAGAACATCACAAGTAATCTGTAGTCAAAGAAAATGATTAATTGAATGGATCTCCCATATACCATAGCAAATGGTTGAGAAATACCTAAACCAAGGAGAGAAGAGAGAGGGAGGGAGGGAGAGGAGGGGGGAAAGAGCTGGGGGCGAGGAGCACCTGCATCATATGATGTGGCTGCAGGGGTCGGCCTCCGTCGGCTTCTTCCAGCTAGGCGAGGGTGCGGCGGACAAGAAGTGGCAGACAAGAAGAGCAATGCAGGAGCCGACGAGGACGACAAGGGAGATGGCGAGCAGCGCGAGGAGGAAGAAGAGGCCGGCGGGGAAGGCCACCAGACCCGCCCACAAATCATCTTCCTCCCTCCCTCCCTCATGTGGCCATGAGCTCACCCTCCCCTTCTCTATCCTCCCGTGTCGGAGCCGGCGGCAGGTGGCCGCCTTCGTCCACCTGCTTCAAATCTGCGGCAGACGGGGCAACTGCGGGGACCTGGCTGTAACTCCTCCTCTGTGATCTGAGGCAACGGCCAACGAGGAGAGACACGGAAGAGGAGGAGGCCGACAACATGGGGAATAGGGGCTCGCGGAAGGGGCGGGGACGAAGGAAGGGGGAGGCGGCGGGCAGAAGGGACGAGCGGCGCGGCCTCGTGGGGCTGAGGACGGGAGGAGGTTGGAGCTTGAGGACGGGAGGAGATTGGGCTAGGTTTTCACCGCGCCGATGATTGTGCACCACGCAGCCCAAAAGCAACCCACCAACTGTTTTTTGGGCCCCACAGATGAATGGCCCCAGTAGTCATCCAGAGCCAGACGAAGCACATGCGTGAAAAAGGACCAACGACTGACCAATCGACAGCAGGGTAAAAACGTAAACAGTAATTTGATCGAGCGGCCCAGAATCGCTAGCGCTCGCAGGTGCCTCCGCTATGCGGATAGCGAGGTTTATATGTTCGATGGGCTTCCTCAAATTGACTTAGGTCTTCAAGCGAGTTCGATGCACACTTATTTAGTTTTTTTTTGAGCTTTCATATACTTATAGCTCTAGTGCGTCTGTTGTATGGCAATTCCTAGTCACTCACATTGATATTTATTGATGGGCATCTTCATAGCCCGTTGATATGCCTAGTTGATGTGAGATTATCTTATTTTTTGTCTTCTCCACCACCATCATATTCTATTTCACCTATAGTGCTATATCCATGGCTCACGCTCATGTATTGCGTGAAAGTTGAAAAAGTTTGAAAATATCAAAAGTATGAAACAATTGTTTGGCTTGTCATTGGGGTTGTGCATGATTTAATACTTTGTGTAATGAAGATGGAGCATAGCCAGACTATATGATTTTGTAGGGATAACTTTCTTTGGCCATGTTATTTTGAGAAGACATGATTGCTTCATTAGTATGCTTGAAGTATTATTGTTTTATGTCAATATTAAACTTTTGTTTTGAATCTTATGGATCTGAGTATTCATGCCACAATGAAGAAAATTACATGGATAAATATGTTAGGTAGCATTCCACATCAAAAATTCTGTTTTTGTCATTTACCTACTCAAGGACGATCGGGAATTAAGCTTGGGGATGCTTGATACGTCTCTAACGTATCTATAATTTTTTATTGTTCCATGCTATTATATTATCTGTTTTGGATGTTTATATGCATTAATATGCTATTTATATTATTTTCGGGACTAACCTATTAACCTAGAGCCTAGTGTCAGTTTCTGTTTTTTCCTTGTTTTTGAGCTTCGCAGAAAACGATTATCAAACGGAGTCCAAACGGAATAAAACTTTACGATGATTTTTCTTGGACCAGAAGACACCTAGAAGACTTGGAGTCCAAACTAGAAGAACCACGAGGCGGTGGCAAGGGTGGAGGGCACGCCCTAGGGGGGCGCCCCCTGCCATGTGGCCCCCTCGGGAGTCCCCTGACCTAACTCTTCGTCCTATATATTCACATATATTCCAAAACCCTCACAGGAGAAGCCACGAAAATACTTTTCCACTGCCGCAAGCCTCTGATTCCATGAGATCCCATCTTGGGGCCTTTTCCGTCGATCTGCCGGAGGGGGATTCGATCACGGAGGGCATCTACATCAACCCTATTGCCCTTCCAATGAAGCGTGAGTAGTTTACCTTAGACCTAGGGGGCCGCAAGCCTTTGTTTCCTCTCTCTCTCTTTGATTCTCAATACCATGTTCTCCTTGATGTTCTTGGAGATCTATCCAATGTAATCTTCTTTTGCGGTGTGTTTGTCGAGATCTGATGAATTGTGGATTTATGATCAGTTTATCTATGAATATCATTTGAATCTTCTCCGAATTCTTATATGCATGATTTGATATCTTTGTATTTCTCTTTGGATTATCGGTTTGGTTTGGCCAACTACATTGATTTTTCTTGCAATGGGAGAGGTGCTTAGCTTTGGGTTCAATCTTGCGGTGTCATCACCCAGTGACATAGTAGGGGTAGCGAGGCACGTATAGTATTGTTGCCATCAAGGATAAAAAAATGGGGTTTTAATCATATTGCTTGAGTTTATTCCTCTACATCATGTCATCTTACTTAAGGCGTTACTCCGTTCTTTATGAACTTAATACTCTAGATGCATGCTGGCTAGCGGTCGATGTGTGGATACAAAAAAGTACACTTCCATGATGATACGTGTTTGTCACAGTAGGTCACGTTTCTTATCATGTATGTACATCCATGACGATTTTATGACAGAAAGATAGTCATACCTGTGCTGTCGTAGAAGTGTTCCATAACATGTACATCCATGACGATTTTACGGCCCATAATGTGGTCCGTTATTGGCCCATGTTTG
The DNA here is from genome assembly GCA_021605145.1 of Aegilops bicornis. NCBI lineage: Eukaryota > Viridiplantae > Streptophyta > Magnoliopsida > Poales > Poaceae > Aegilops > Aegilops bicornis. The sequence goes on along the minus strand of CM038671.1, from coordinate 535,027,704 downwards.
GCCAATCGATCATACGGCCCGTAGAAGGCCCATTGATGCTACGGTCCGTAGAAGGCCCATTGTTTCTACAACCCGTAGGAGGCCCATGGTCACTACAGTAAATATGTAGCCCATGGTTATTGTGGCCTAGTTTTAAAAAATAGGTTATTGTGGCCACTAGCAAACCGCGGAAAAAGAACTGCACTGACTACAAGCAAACAAATAAACACGACAACAAGGAAATAAATAAGCAAGGAACTTATGCTAGGCTATCAAAGCTATTACACATATTACATCCACTGGGCATCAAAGTTTGCCACCAGTGCAAATATAGGGAACAAAGCAGTATATCACATACACTGGTTGTCAAAGTTGGCAACCAGTGCAAATAAACGCCGCAACAAAACAAAGTCCAGAACTGAAACCACTTCAGAAGAGCTCAAGAAACAATATCCTGGGTACCCATAATGCTAGTAAGATGCTTAGCAAGCTTATTAACTTTGTCTTGTTTGGCGCTTAAATCCTCCAGCGCTTGATGTTGCACCAGAAAGTATGCATCTGAATTCTTCACGGACTTCCTCAGTCCTTCAGCTTCTTGCCGCAACACAGCTGACTGATGCCTTTCAGCTTGTAGATGAGAGTGAAGAAGCCGAGGTGATTTAGGCAGCGAGTTCAAAGAGCTTGTGCCGTGATGCTGCCGATGCTTTCGAACACTACATCAACGCATGACTGTGGGGTTGTCTCACTGTCTACAAGATCGTTTTTATCACCTTTCTTGGAGACCAACAAGTTGTCTCACTATCTTGAACCTTATCTGCATTACTTTCTCTACCATTGCATGGTGGGGTGCTCTTCTCCAATATTCTGTTCGCATTCTACAAGAGAAACAAGCAGACACGTCATAGATTTAGCATGTAGTATACGAAACTCATTTTGGTAAACCAATTCAGTAGTAAGGTGGACAGGATAATCGCATGAAACAAACATGTATCTATGTACTATGGTCACTGTATTTTCCATATCATTCTAGTTTATGTTGCCAAATCAAGATAGAGACACTGTTCAAATCATACATCTTTAAGACACAGCATCATAGAAATAATATAAATGTGAGAAACTACACAGCACTGGCAACACTTGTAATGTGCATCACATGAGAACATAACTGTTTATACAACTGAAACTGAAATCAACATAGAGCAAGAAGTTAGAACAACAATCCAGTTAAAGAAATAGGTTTAAAACATACCTATTGCACCATTGGAGTTTCAATTGGATCCTTCAAATTTGAAATTAGTTGGTATGAGTAAATACAGTGATGCAACAGAAAAGGAGTATGGACCATAGCTACGGAATCTGACCTGAGAATAGTTGCTCTTCTGATTTAAACATGGAGTTTGGGTTCACTGTGGTGGTCTTCATGCTTTGGGCACTACAATTGCTTTACAAACTGCTCGTGTGGGTACTCTCTGGTGGACATGGTGTTGTGTCAACTAGAAGTGGGTTACTATCCGCTGGGGTTGGGGTTAGATGGGTTGTAGCCGGTTCTCTGTCCAACGGTGTAAGTGTGCAATCTGGAAGAGTCTCGGTTATGTGTGGTGGGGCTAGTTCATGGGCCAGTACAACGATGCACTACTGCAGGATGTTACTAACAGGACACTACGATCAGAGACCCTTCGACAAAACTGTGTGCGATGCAATAATCGCAAACGGTGGTGTAAAAGAACCGTCAAAAAAGATGCAAAATGTTTGCGATGGCGGAGCCATCAAACATGGTTCAGATTTTAGTTGTGTGTGCGATGCAGGGCATATGGTTCAGTTCAATGAACTGTTTGTGATGAGGCGGAACAAAAGAAACGGGCGGCCAGATGAAGGCGTGTGCGATATACAGCATACGGTTCACTCGGACGAAATGTTTGTGATGATGAGGAACAATAGAAACGGGCAGCTAGATAAAGGTGTGTGCGATTAAGGGCATACGCTTCAGAAGGATTAACTGTTTGCGATTAGGCAACAAAACAGAAATGGGTCAGCCAGATCAAAGTGTCTGCGGTTGATGGCATACACTTCACACGGATGAATTGTTTGCGATTAGCCACAACAAACTGAAATAGTTAGATCAACGTGTGTGCGCTAGACGGGCACACACATTCTAATTAAAAGAAGCATGCACGATGGTAATAACGAGCACACACGGTTGTTGGAACAAGACGTGTGCTGACATTGCCTATTGCAGTGCACCCTAGGGTGCAAATGCCACGTACACGGCCGAGAAGGCGTATATGCCCATGTTACGCCTTCCGGGAATAGTGCCGCACTTAACCGTCAGTAAATTTTGAGCCTGCGTCCCGTCACATTCCAAATTGCAAACCTATTCACACCGATCAAAACCTAAACGGTTTCCCACTTAGGAGTGTATTAGTACTCAGTTATAAATACTACTACTCCAAGATGACCGCACATTCCTCCTCAACTCCTCATCCACAAAAACAAACAAGTCATTCATCATCGTTCCCTTGCGTCAGCCATGGCCAGCGTGAGTTCTGGGTCGAGAGATTGCCATTAGGGAGATGCGAGCATGGAAGAAGAAGCACAAGAGATGTCCCGCCTCGCCACGAACGCAACCGGCATGTCCTGACGCGCGACCGTAGCAGCACAGAGGTCCCGCCGTGCCGCCGAAGCAGCACGGAGGTCCCGCTGCATCATCGATGCGGCAGACTGGTCCGGCCGCTCCGCGGAAGCAGAAGAGATGTCCCGCCGTACCGCGAATGCAGCAGAGATGTCCTCTCACGCCGCGGCGGCCAGGGAAAATGTCTCACCGGCAGGCGTGGACTCTTATAGGCGCATGCATGCGATCGTCCATAGCCAGATGGATCAGATCTCCGGCTGGGCGAGGTTGCAGGACGACACGAAAGCCTCTTTTGAACAGGCTACAGGCGTCATCCGCCAACTAAATGAGAGCAATGCGAAGCTCCGGGCCGAGCGCGACCTGCTGAGGGCGAAGATCATCGGAAGTGCGGAGCAGCAGGAGGAGACCACTGCCTTGTTGAAGAGGACCGACGTCATCGTCGAGAAACTTATGGACGAGAATGCCATGCTGCGCATCAAGCGCATAAGGCCGGTGGAGGAATCCGTGGATGCTATCAAGCAGCATCTTGAGGACAAGAAAGAGCTCATCGTCGCTCGCTGCGGAGACTAGTTCCCGCGGCATACAGTAACGCATCAAGAAAGTAGAGATCAGCGAGCCAGATCATTTTCTTCCTTCTTCTTTTGCCCTTGTGTATTTTGGGCATTGCCTCTTGTGGCTTTTTGTAATTATGTTCCTTTTTTTGCGGGGATTTTAATTATGTTCCTAAATATGTAAGACAATTATTATCCACTGTCATCGTCCTTATATTCATCATGCTTGCTATAAGTCATAGTCGATGCTATATAGGTCCGCCGGATCTTACATCAAGATCCGTGCAAAACTTTCTTTGCAGATTTTCATTTCTCTCTCTTAAATCTTAGTCTAGTGAGACATATAACAAATCCATAGAACAGGGGCTCGGGCGCCATTAATGGAGACGTTGGGAGGGAGGTGCGCGGTTGGTAGAGGTCAAAGGGCTCTCTTCCCGATTAGCACACGCATGGGTCTGATCGCACGCCTCCCGTACTCAAATAGCTACCTCGCACGACACCTCCTAGCAAACAAAAAAGGGGACGTGTGGCGGCATGTAATTGGTAAGTAGAACGCCCACGGTTTCAATAATACTTGTCTTTCCGATTTGTAACGTGAAAGCACTTGTTCCAAAATGACTTTGTTGATTGTTAATGTATGCGCCTTCGCAAATGGGATAGAAAAAATACCACAACATGTTGGTGCCATGTCATGATACCATGCCAAGTTTCATGATTTTCATGAGTGTTTTGGATTTACAGGAACTAAAAAACCAAGTTTCTCAATCTTTCCGGCCGAGCCATGACGCCCAGATGTTTGAATTTCATTCCCATTTCTTGCATGGGACCTAGAAATTCACCCAAGGACACACATGTGATTTTTCAACCAACTTTGGTGCATTGGAGCAAGTGCTTGTAGTTCAAATTTGAATTATGCACATTAAATGCCCAGAAACTCAATTAATGTATAAAAAAGGCCAAACGAACCCGGAATGATGCCAAAATTTAGCACGATACTTCTATTTGGTCTAATCATGCATGTAAAAAATTAAAGGCGGGAGAAAGGCGTGTATGCGTATGTCGTTTCGCACACGGAGGTGACACGTTCCCTCTCGGAACCACGAGCCTTCTTGAGGGAAGCTCCGGTTTGCAAGAAGCTTACACCAAAGCTTGTCCCAATTCAGCCAAAAAAAACACCGCGGCATGTTGGTGCCATGTCATGACACCATGCCAAGTTTCATGATTTTCTGGCGTGTTTTGGATTTACAGGAATTAAAAAACCAAGTTTCTCAATCTTTCCGGCCGAGCCACAACGCCCAGATGTTTGAATTTCATTCTCATTTCTTGCATGGGACCTATAAATTCACCCAAATACACACATGTGATTTTTCAACCAACTTTGGTGCACTGGAGCATGTGCTTGTAGTTCAAATTTGAATTATGGACATTAAATGCGCAAAAACTCAATTAATGTATTAAAAAGGCCAAAAGAACCCGGAATAATTCCTGTCGTGGTTTTGTCACGGCAGATGTCCTCATGAAAGGACTTAGTCATGGAGCCATCACTACGGGTTAGCTTGAAGGGGTTAAAGCGGACACAAGGACGCAAGAGAGTTTATACTAGTTTGGCCCCTTTCGATGAAGGTAAAAGCCTACGTCTAGTTGTGATGGGATTAATGGGGGTTTCGATGACTAGGGAGCAAACAAGCTTCGCCTAAGTCTCGAGTTGTTCTCTCTCGTCCTGAATACGCCAGGTCGTCCCCTTATATACATGGGTGACGCCTTGGTCGGTTTTAGAAGTCCCGAGACCGGCTCATAGACATGTCTCGTTCGGTCTCTAGTATTTCTAACTTACAACACAAGTTACATACTAATGCCAGTTCACGGCTACAAGCCTTAAACGGTTACTGGGCCTTGGGCCCTTATAGAATATCCTCACGGGCTTCAAGCATACTTGACTCTTGATGAAGTTAACTCGCCTCTCCCGCCGGGTTTACGCCCAAAGAGTAATATCCCCAACATTAGGCCCCAGATTGATTTGAACAAGTTCATGTCAATCCTTAGTAAAAACTTCGTCTTCAACATCTTCTTGGTTGAACCGCCGTGACGTCATCTTCTCAGATTGTGGTGAACCGGCTTGACGTCATCTATCATAAAGAAATATATATAACATCTTTTCATTAATGAGTCTGCAACAACCGAAGCGACAACTCCGCTTCCAAACTTGCGGCCCCTTGATTTTCGCGCCTAACACACATATCCCTTGCCTTTATAAATAGACCGAGGGGTCATTCCTTTTTTCCCCTTCGCGCCCCTCTGCTTTGTCTTCCTCGCGCCGCCCAGCTTCAGAGCTCCGCCGCCGCCGTCAACTTCTGCACCAACCTTGGCCGCTGCATCACCCTGATCGTACCAGAGCATCGCGGTCTCCTTCTGCTTCTTCCTCAGCCCCGGTAAGCTTTCTGTCCTTTCACCATAGATCTGTTCTAGGGTTTCCCTGTTCTTCGGTGCTCATCGCTTGCTTCTTGCTCATATGCTAACTTTTAGTTAAATCTGCGAACCTTTGTTCCGCGTAGCAGTAGTTTTTTAGCATCCGCTGTCACTTGCGTATCTCAAGATCATAGATCTCCTTGCATCCTTTCTCATTGATTTGGTACCGCTCCATTTTGGATCTTGAATATCTATTTTTTTCTGAATATGCTCCAGATCCAAAAACTGTGATAACCTTTTGTGAAACCTGTTTTCGCACATGTACTTCTGATTCATCAATGTTTCAGACCAGGCGGTTTAACTTTGTAGAGAAATTGACAACTCGACATATACCATTAGTCCCCTTGTTGAACCGCCAGGGTTTTCCAGTTTATGTATTGCCACCTTGCAAAACTCCGGTTTATAAGCAACTTCTTCCAGTTTAACAATGAATGTATCAATATATAACCTTCCAACATACTCTTGAACCGGTATTACTGCTTTGCAGATTGCATCATGGCCAAGCAAGTGTACGAGTGTAACTGGGCCCCTTCTCGAGTGACTGAAACTCAACTGGATAATTTAGTCCGCACCGGCGCCTTAGGCAAAAGGACGTCATTCACTGGAGGGTCCCTGGCCCGGAGAGTTCTCCAGAACCCAAGGATGGAGAAGTTGTTGTATTTGCTGATCATTTAGCCCGGGGCTTCACCTGGTTCAAAGTTTTATCGAGACGTCTTGGCTAGCTTCCAGCTGCGTCCACAAGACATTGGCCCCAACTCCATAACCAATATCTGTCATTTTCAAGTGCTCTGTGAGGTGTTCTTTCAAGAGGAGCCCACATTTGAATTGTTCAGAGATTGCTTCCATCTAAACCGCCGCCTGAATTTTCTCGACGGTACCAACATCGAAGTTGGGTGGTGTGGCGATTCGTGCGGAAAGAGGTCACTTACCCTCACGCCAAACCGCATGTACCATCCCAAAGAGTGGAATTCAACATGGTTTTATCAAGAAAGATACCTCCCGAGGGAGAAAATCCCTTAACGGGTTACCGTCCGAGCAGCTAAGCAACACGCATCCCCTCCCTCACAGATCGATCGCTAAGGAGAGAAGCAAATATGCTCCTCAACTATCCAAGCTCCGGCCTTCATGGCCAACGGGTTGACAGGAATTGATCTTGCTCATTCTTTGGATATCTTGGAGTATCGCCCCTAAGCTCAAGGCTCCGGTTTGATGTGCAAATATACAGAAGATGTGAAAGACCCTCTACGGCATATTGAGATCCAGCTGACAGACGATGAAGTTACTGAAGCTGTTAAGAAGATGTTGAACGAACCGGAAGCTGCTTGCGCCCAAACCGGCCTGGCTCCCTTCTCTGTCGTTAATAAACCGCCAGCTGTAAGACTCATATCTTACGCCTTTATAAGATCTGACTATGTTCAAATACTCTTTGCTGACATTAACATCTTTCAAATAGGGTGATGATCCATTTTGGAGCAGGAAGACTCCACAAGAGAAACCGGTGGCAATAACCCGGCCCAAGACCAAAGTTGTGAAGAAACCAGCCTATAGAAAGAAAACCACTGCCTCCTCCGATCCACCGGTGACGATGATGTGGGTAATCCGGACCTTGTGGTAAAACTTGACTCACTTGGTCTATTTTTACACACCTTATTGATAATGATTATTGCCGGGATGATCTTTGAAGCTAGTCATCTTGATGTTGTAGAGGTAATCACTCTTTCTTCCGATTCAAACCCTTTACCTTCAAGAAAATCCGTCAGGCAAACCGAAAGTTAAATTTTCTCATCCTCTTGCTTACTTGGATCGAAACTTTCTTATGAAGACACAACAGCATGAAGCTCGTCGCGCAACTTTGGCACATCGGCCGGTAGTCACCTCCACCGGTTTACCGAATAGCTCGGTTCGGAAACGCTGCTCGAAGGTCTCTAACTGTTTTGTCAATGCTTATCCTAAAGCGGGTTGCATTCGTCAACCTCTTAATCCATCTGACTCCGATTATCAGGTTACTTCTCATTCTTCCTCTGGCGAGTCGACAGGCACCCAACTCCCACCACTCAAGACAGTGCTTGGGTGAGCCATATTCCTGATAATGTTGTTTGGTATACCACTTTCAATGTTCATTAGATTGATCCGTCTTTTTCCTTTCAGAGCCAAGCCTAGGCCAAGCAAGAAAGCTCGCATGGATAAAGCGGCAGAAGACGATGCTCCTGAACAGACCCAAATACCAAACCCTGAGGAACACATCCAGGATGATATCTTGGTGACCCACCATTGCAAGGTCATGATGTTCTTGTTGAAGAGGCGTATGTTGATACCACCGGTCCTTCAAATCAACCCACAAGTCCTGCTCAAACCGACAAGACAAATGAGTCCACCAAAGCAGACGGATAAATCGGCGACCCCAGTGCGAACCGGCGACGCCAAGGATGACGATGTTGTGATTACTGGCTTTGGCCATTCCGAGCCAGGTAATCCCGTCGCTTTGTCCAAGCACACTGCCAAGGATGAATTTACTGCATTTGGTAAAGGCAAGTGGAATGCCGATCTGGCAACTTATGCCGCTTTGAATCCACAAGATCTTCATTCCGGTTATATGAACCGGTTATATACCAGCCGTGATTATGAAGCCGGTCTGGTGAACATGATGACGGACAAATATGAGGTAAACTCCATAACTCCCTGCTTGTATATTTCAATCTGTCAACTCTAATAGCCCCCAAGTGACGGTTTAAGATGTGAACTTAAACCGGGACTTCCCAATATAATCCTGAGCAAAGCTATACTTTTTGGGAGAGTAAATAAGCATTAGCCCCCAAGTGCCGGTTCAACTTAATGTAGTTAAACAAGGACTTTTTATAAGAAATCCAGTATCCCTCAAGGACAGAGCAAATAAGCATTAGCCCCCAAGTGCCAAACTGAATACTTGTATTGAGCTTGGGACTTTGATATATAGAAATTGTAGGATGAACAGCAAATAGGCATTAGCCCCCAAGTACCAAAGGCATAACTTGTTATGGGGTTGGTACTTCAAGTCTACATCTTAATGATTTTACGTATGTAGGTGATGTGAACAAGAAAGAAAGCCAAATCGCTGATCTCCAAGACAACACGAAATCCCGACAAGCTGAAACCTCCAAGGCAAAAATGAATTATCCAGTAACTTTAAGCGTCATGGAAAAGCTTAAGGAGATCTTCAAAAGGAGCGGGTTGATTGGGCCACTTTGAAAAGGCGCTTTAACTCAGCAGGCGTAAAATCTTTGAAGCTGCCCTTAAATCGGTGGTGGATGAACTGTCCAGTGTAAAGCGGCAAGTACACGCCATGACCGCCGCTGTCTTTGGTAAGCCTTTTTTGATTTCTGACATAATGAAGCTTTCTCATGTAATTGCCGGCTTATTAACACTTTGAATGATATAGGGACACGCATTGGCCACTTGGGATCAGATGTGCGGAAGAAATTGAAAGCCTCTTACACATTGATAGAGCAACTCTATCTTTGGTCTAGACGGATCATTAGCACCGCTTCTCATAACAACCCAGCACCGACCTTGATCCAGGACACCCTCAAAAGGCTTTCAATGCTTCCTGCCCGGTTTGAAGAATTAAAGAAATCTGCTGCTAGAACCGGTGCCATAAACGCCTTAATCTGGGCCAAAGCGTGGGTGCCCGACTTCGATCCTGTTGAAGCAGCCCAAGGCTTCCCAAGCTTGAAGGAAGACGGGACGGAATTCAGCAAAGAAGATCTTCGAGCCCTAAACCGGGAAGTGCGCCCTTTGGCTTGTCAGCTGGTTGAAGAGGCAAATCTGTCTCACTATCAGGCCCAATATGATGGAGAAAATAAATGAGTATCTGCACCGATTCCTGAAGCGGAGAACCTTATACCGCCAATCCGTAAGCATACTTACGCTCCTGATATTGAACCGTCGTTGCTGATCAATGATGAAGCCGTATTCCAAGCATTAATGGGAATCGATCGACGATTGTTGATTTCCGGCCGGTAGGGAATCGAAGTTGAAGCGGTAGCGAGATGACCCACAACCATCAGGCCAAGCTGGCGATCAAACATAAACCGGAGGCCGGTTTACATTACTGCTTCCTTATGTTATGCCAAAAACAATTATCTTATCTGGGCACTGTGTTGCCTTGTAATAGACTAGCTGCCACCCTTTGTGTTGATATGCCTTCATGCATATTTATTGCAACTTATGTTTTTGTTGAATCATCAACCTTTAACTGTTGTCTGCAGCGAAAAGCTTAAAACGCCATTGTGGTTGTACCACTAGGCGGGCCATCATATCCATGTATATGAAACTAAAGATAATACTTTAGATAAAACATATGATAAAATATGGGAATATGTGATACCTGCCACCGTAGGGCATGAAGTTGGCTGTGCCAATCCTGAAGCGGAATTGTAAGAAACCCGCTTTGCTGAAGGAGAAAACAGCTCCTGTGTATATAGGGTCGATTTACCAGGTAAGCCGTTCCGGGTTAAGATGAACACCGGCGTTACTCCATAATAGGATGTTTATCAAAAATCAAGCCGGGCAAAAGTGTCTCCGGATGAAAAACAAACCGTGTCCCGTCAACTAATAGTCGAATCAGTTTAACTATTGTTGGTTTAAGAACACAACAAGAGAAATATGCAAAAAGACAAATAAATTGCAAACAAAGGCAAAGACAAAATCTTTTTGCGGAAAGAGGCTGTTTGAGCCGATCAAGTGGCATTACCAAGGTCGGACACGACCAAGCCCCCAATAGGCGTAGCTATGGTTCATGTCAGCCAGGTCCCCAAATGATGCAGTGGCATTACGCCGATCAAGAGGTGTAGCGATGGTTCGGGTTCGACCAAGCCCCAAGTGATTCTGTGGCCTTAGGCCGACCAAGAGGCGTGGTTGGTTGAGACGTGACCAAGACCCCAAGTGATCTCGTGGCTTTTCGCTTTGTCAAAAGGTGTTGCATTGGTTCTGACACGACCAAGCCCCCAAGTGACATAATATAAAGCTTTGTTAAAAAGCTAACTCAAGGGGTAAACCGGAGACTGCTTTAAGATAAAAACTCCATGTAACCACTCATGATGTAAAAAATAACAGAGACCCCACTTTAGCTAAGGCTCCGGTTTATTGTATTGATCGTAGTATATACATTGTCATAATGTGTACATAAGTAAAGCCTATGGCTCAAGTATAGTAGGGCCGAAGATGAGCTATGTTCCACGGCCTGTTGGTCTCCTCCTCTGATGTACGTGAGTCTTTATGCTCTCGAATATCAATCAGATAGTATGACCCGTTGTGCAGATTCTTACTGACCACGAAAGGTCCTTCCCAAGGTGGGGATAGCTTGTGCATATCGATGCAGTATTGAATGAGCCGAGCACCAAATCTCCTTCTTGAAAGGTTACGGTTCTAACTTCGTATGTTGTGATATAGCGAAGATCCTATTTGGTAAATCGCCGAGCAGGCATTTGCAATGTCACGCCCCTCATCCAACAGGTCCAAAGCGTCTTGCCGAAGCTACCTCGTTGTCCGCTTCAACATAAGCTTCTACACGAGGTGAGTCATGACGGATATCATCGGGGAGAACCGCCTCCGCTCCGTAGACCATGAAGAACGGTGTGTATCACAGTCGATCTGTTGGGTGGAGTGTTGATGCTCCATAACACAGATGGTAACTCCTCAACCCTACAACCCGGCGTCCGCTGCAAAGGAACCATAAGCCGGGGTTTGATGCCTCGTAAGATCTCCTGGTTAGCTCGCTCTGCTTGGCCATTGGACTGTGGGTGAGCCACTGATGAAACGTCAAGCCGGATGTGCTCACGTTCACAGAACTCCTTCATAGCACCCTTAGACAGATTGGTACCATTATCAGTAATGATACTGTGTGGAGAGCCGAACCGGAAAATCACCTTCTTAATGAATTGAACCGCCGTGGCTACATCACACTTGCTGACGGGCTTCGCTTCTACCCACTTTGTAAATTTGTCAACCGCCACCAAAAGGTGGGTCTTCTTGTCCTTGGACCGTTTGAAAGGCCCGACCATATCCAGCTCCCAAGTTGCAAACGGCCAAGTAATTGGAATCATCATCAATTCTTGAGCCAGCACATGAGCGCGTCTTGAGAACTTCTGACAGCCGTCACATCGCCTAACCAGGTCCTCCGCATCATCATGAGCAGTCAACCAATAGAAACCGTGATGAAACGCCTTGGCCACCAGAGATTTTGAACCGTCGTGGTGACCACAATCTCCTTCGTGGATTTTGCGCAAGATCTCACAACCTTCCTCTGGCAACACACAACGTTGAAACGCTCCTGATACACTGCAATGATGCAACTCACCATTGACAATAGTCATGGACTTGGATCGCCGGATTATCTGTCTGGACAGCATCTCATCCTCTGGTAACTCGCCCCGGTTCATGTACGCAAGATAAGGAACCGTCCAATCCGGAATAATATGCAGAGCTGCCACTAACTGAGCCTCCGGATCAGGAATAGCCAAATCCTCTTCGCCGGGGAGCTTGACCAAGCCGGGTTATGCGGGACATCTAAGAAGACATTAGGCGGGACCGGTTTACTGGCCGAGAGCCCGGCCGGCTTAAAGCGTCCGTCGCTTCGTTCTTCCGTCATCCACATGATCCACTGATATCCCTTGAAGTGGCCAAAGAATGATATCCACCTCACGACGGTATCTTTGCCATGAGCGGGTCCTTAGAATCCCAAATCTGGGACACTTGTTGGGCCACCAGTCCGAGTCACCAAAGCACTTGACTCGACCGAGATTCATCTCCTTAGCCATCCGAAGACCATGGAGTAAAGCTTCATACTCGGCTGCATTGTTAGTACAAGGGAACATTAAGCGGAGAACATAATGTAACTTATCACCTCGTGGGGAAGTTAATACGACTCCGACCCGAGCCCTCAATTACTGGACCCATCAAAATGAATAGTCCAATAGGTGTGATCCGGTTTTTCTTCAGGTGTCTGTAGCTCTGTCCAATCATTGATGAAATCCACAAGTGCTTGAGACTTGATCGCCGTCCGAGGCACGTATTTCAGACCGTGCGGCCCAAGCTCTATAGCCCACTTGGCAATCCGGCCAGTTGCCTCCCTGTTTTGAATTATATCTCCCAAAGGAGCAGAGCTGACCACTGTGATGGGATGTCCCTGGAAGTATTGCTTAAGCTTTCGGCTTGCCATGAAAACTCCATACACCAGCTTCTGCCAATGTGGGTACCTTTGCTTGGACTCAATAAGCACCTCACGATATAGTAAACCGGCGCCGAACCGGATACTCCTTACCCGCCTCCTTGCGCTCTACCACAATAGCTTCTGCTTGTTGCCTGAGCATTAGCTGCCACATATAGTAGCAACGGTTCTTTGTCAATCGGGCGGCAAGAACGGCGGATTGGCTAGCTGCCGCTTTAAATCCTCAATGCTTTATCGGTGGCGGACTCGGACAAAGGGATCCGCTTTTTTCAAAGATTCGATACAAAGGTATTGCCTTCTCACCGAGGCGGCCGATAAACCGCTCAACGCGGCAATCCGCCTGCCAAGCCGGACATCATTGATACATTTCGGTTTAGCCAGAGAGGTGATAGCTGTGATCTTCTCCGGATTAGCCTCGATTCCCCTGTTGGACACCAGAAAACCCAATAACTTGCCTACCGGTATACCAAAAACACACTTGGCCGGATTGAGCATCATCTTGTATGTCCATAGGTTATCAAAGGTTTCCTTCAAATCGTCAACCAGAGTCTCCTTCTCCCTTGACTTAACCACAATATCATCCACATAGGCATGCACATTATGGCCGATCTGCTTATGAAGGCGATTACGTACACACCGTTGATAAGTTGCTGGGCACTCTTGAGCCCAAAGGGCATAGATACATAACGAAGGCTCCAAAAGGAGTTATGAACACCGTATTCTCCTGGTCCTTAATCGCCATCTTGATCGATGATAACCGAATATGCATCCGTAAAACTCAAGCGCTCACAACCCGCCGTAGCATCAATAATCTGATCAATGCGGGGGAGGCAAAAGGATCTGCTGGACAAGCCTTGTTAAGATCTGTAATCCACACACATGCGCCGGTGTCGTTCTTCTTAAGGACCAACATCGGATTAGCCAGACCATTCAGATGGAACACTTCAACAATAAAGCCGGGCGCTAAGAGCACAGCTACTTCCTCTCAATAGCTTTATGCGCCTTTCTTCGTTGAACCAGCGGAGAAACCGCTTCACCGATTTGTATTTAGGATCAACATTAAGAGTGTGCTCGGCGAGTTCCCTCGGTACACACGGCATGTCGGAAGGCTTCCATGCAAAATGTCCGGTTCTCACGGATGAACTCGATGAGTGTGCTTTCCTATTTCGGATCCAAGTTGGTGCGATACTAAAGCTGCTTGGACGTATCGCCCGATCTGAAGTCAACAAGCTTGGTCTCATTGCCGATTTGAACTTTAGAGCCGGATCATGCTCCGTGGTTGGCTTTTTCAACGGAGTCATGTCAGCCGGATCAACATTATCCTTGTAGTACTTCAACTCTTCCGTGGCACAAACCGACTCTGCATAGGCCGCATCACCTTCTTCATATTCCAAGGCAATCTTGTGACTTCCATGAACGGTTATGGTCCCCTTGTGACCCGGCATCTTGAGCTGCAGATAAATATAACAGGGCCGTGCCATAAACTTGGCATAAGCCGGCCGCCCAAACAAAGCGTGGTAAATATAACAGGGCCGTGCCATAAACTTGGCATAAGCCGGCCGCCCAAACAAAGCGTGGTACGGGCTCCGGATCTTGACCACCTCAAAAACCAATGTTTCGACACGAATCATGATCATCTCCAAAAGCCACCTCGAGCTATCTTGCCAACGGGATATGCTGACTTACCAGGTACCACACCATGGAACACCGTATTGGACGGTTTAAGATTCTTGTCTGTTAGCCCCATACGACGGAAGGTCTCATAGTACAAGATATTAATGCTGCTTCCTCCAGCCATGAGCACCTTGGTGAACTTATAACCTCCCACCTGAGGTGTCACCACCAATGCTAGCTGACCCGGATTGTCAACCCGGGGCGGGTTATCCTCTCTGCTCCATATGATCAGCTGTTCGGACCAGCGTAAATAATGAGGCACGGCCGGTTCAACAGAATTCACTGCTCGCTTGTGAAGCTTCTGGTCTCGCTTGTCTAAGCTAGTGGTGAATACATGATATTGCCCGCTATTCAATTGCTTTGGATTGCTCTGATAGCCCATTCTTTGCTGCTTCTTTGGTTGTAACCACCACAGCTATTACGATTGTTTTGATTATTATGTCCACCACGAACTCCATTGAAGCTGAACGGCATTTCCTCCACCGTGACCCGGCCCATGGAATCCGGATCCTGAGCCACCACCTGATCCGTGATCATACCAGAAAGCATTAGAATCTTTGAACTCCTGCATAATATAGCAATCCTTCCAGAGGTGGGTGGCTGGCGCTTCCTTCGTCCCGTGCTTTGGGCAGGGCTGGTTTAATAGATAAGTCAGGTAGTCCGGATTGGGGTTTGGAGCTCCACCGTGATTTGGCGGTTTACCCTTCCGTCGCTGGCCCCATCTGTGCGCTTAGTATTAGCCACAAAGTCCATCTTTGCCATCCGCCTTACGCTTGCCTCCGTTACCATGACCTGCCGTGTTGTGTTCTTTGCCCCTTGGAGTTGCCGTTCTTCTTTCCCTTCCTGTCTTGTCATCATCGGACTCGGGATCCTTGGTACCATCGTAATCAACATACTTCACTAATGCGATCATGAGGGTCCCCATATCGTTGCAATGACGCTTCATCCGTCCCAATGTCAACTTCACGAGGTTTTAACCGCGGTTGCTTTCCAAAGTTATAACCATGAGTCGGCGTTGATACTGATGCGAGGAGTGCAAAATTTTCGAGACTTCGGCGTACCTAGCGGGTTGTTGACTCTCCTTCCTCCACGGACACGAGCCGCTAAGTCCACTATCGACATGGGCTGCTTACATGTATCCTTGAAATTACGGATAAACCGGGCTGCATAGCGGGCCCATGAACTAATAGAATTGGCCGGTAAGCTCTTTAACCGGAATCTGGCTGTCCTTCAAGCATCATGGTGAAATACTTTGCACATGCCGCTTCATCTCGTCAAGCATCTCCATGGCCATCTCATAACTCTCTACCCATGCTTCCGGAGACAAATCGGCCGTGTAGTTTGGCACCTTGCGCGGGCCCTTGAAATCCTTGGGCAGGCGCACATTGCGTAAAGCGGGGACTAAACAAGGCACTCCCAAAGAACTGGAAGTAACTCCTGGCTCGATCGAGGTGGTTGGACGAACCGGCGTAAGTTGACGAGCCTCATGTTGCTTGCTAACTTCGGCATCCCTTCGTGCTCGGGCCGGTCCACCACTTCACGAGAATCACCTGCCGGGTTATGGCCACGGGCGCTTCGCGATTCGTGCATCATCGAATCTGACCGGTTCATCCATCCGCCTACCAGTAACTCCGGCTTGGGCGGGGTGGAATGAATTGATCACGGCTATATGAATATGCTTCCTGCTGAACCAAGGTTGTTCGAAGAAGTTCCTTAACCCGGTGCGTCTCCACCGCTTGCGGAGAATCACCTTCAATTGGGATGGCCTCCAGCCGTGAAGCGGCGGCGATAAGATTGTCCATTCGATTGGAATAGTGACCTGGAGGCGTCTGGACAGGCTGAGGTACGATGTTTTTTTGTCGAGGCGGCTCCATCGGTAGGCTGAACGGCGCACCGTCCTGTGCCTCCGCCCGGTTTAGCCACGGCGGGTTACTAGTCCCTGCTCACGGGTGTTAAAGAGGTTTACGCCATCAAAGACCGTCTGCGGGCGAGACCGATGCTTCCTTTTCGAGGACTTCATGCGGCGCGTTACGGTCGACATAAGCCTATAGGCTGCAGCGTCCAGCGGCCGCTCTGCGGCCATCCTGTTGTTCTCGGCTGCTAAATCGGCCTTGGCCTGAGTGATCTGTTCCCTCACTTTTGCAATCTCCGCATTGTGGGCGTCCTGATCCGCCGGGTTAGCTTCTGCCGTAAGCACAACCAACGCATCAAACAGATCAGATAAAACTTGAGCCGGTGGGCGCACAGAGCCTCCTGCCCCGGCCGCTGCTAATCCGGAGAACATTGCTGCTGCGGTCGAAGAGTGGATCGCCGCCTGTGTACCGGCCATGAATATCCCAACCCGGTTGGGCGATCGGAAGGGTCCGAATCATCGCCGCCATCGAAACAGCCCCCAATCCGGCCGTCCTGTAGCTGATACAATGATTCGGTTTCTCCGGTCGAGGACTCGTTGCCAGAGTAAACGACGGTCTCGCTACCAGATGCCGATCCATCTTCATATTCTCCTCCATGGATGAATCCCACGAAGGCACACTTCACGGCCGGTTTAACCTCGGCAGATCTCGCACGCTGAGCCGTTTCGACGAGGTCGATGCAGATGTCCGGCTCAGGGCCCGGTTCATCGATCTTGCCAATGAAGACGTGTATGCCACCAAAGGGGACCCGGTACCCGTACTCAATAGAGCGGCCTCGGGGCCCCGGCTGAATCGTCGATGTAGAGCTTGCGCGACGACTCTTGGTCATCGGCCCTAGCGTAACCCTTGATCCTTGAAGTTGCCCTCCAAGAACTTGAAACCATCGTGCGATAGCCCACGGTGGCGCCAAGCTGTAAATGGTTTTGTCACGGCAGATGTCCTCATGAAAGGACTTAGTCGTGGAGCCATCACTACGGGTTAGCTTGAAGGGGTTAAAGCGGACACAAGGACGCAAGAGAGTTTATACTAGTTCGGCCCCTTTCAATGAAGGTAAAAGCCTACGTCTAGTTGTGATGGAATTAATGGGGGTTTCGATGACTAGGGAGCAAACAAGTTTCGCCTAAGTCTCGAGTTGTTCTCTCTCGTCCTGAATCGCCGCCGGGTCGTCCCCTTATATACATGGGTGACGCCCGTCGGTTTGCAGAGTCCCGAGACCGTCTCATAGACGTGTCCGGTTCGGTCTCTAGTATTTCTAACTTACAACACAAGTTACATACTAATGCCGGTTCACGGCTACAAGCCTTAAACGGTTACGGGCCTTGGGCCCTTATAGAATATCCTCACGGGCTTCAAGCATACTTGACTACTGATGAAGTTAACCCGGCCTCTCCTGGCCGGTTTACGCCCAGTAGTAATATCCCCAACAATTCCAAAATTTAGCACGATACTTCTATTTGGTCTAATCTGCCTGTGTAAAAAATAAAAGGCGGGGAGAAGGCCTTTGTCATTATGTCGTTTCGCACATGGAGGTGACACGTTCCCTCTCGGAACCACGAGCCTTCTTGAGGGAAGCTCCGGTTTGCAAGAAGCTTACACCAAAGCTTGTCCCAATTCGGTCAAAAATATACGGCAGCATGTTGGTGCCATGTCATGACACCATGCCAAGTTTAATGATTTTAAGGCGTGTTTTGGATTTATAGGAATTAAAAACCAAGTTTCTCAATTTTTCCGGCCGAGCCACGATGCCCAGATGTTTGAATTTCATTCCCATTTCTTGCATGGGACCTAGAAATTCACCCAAGGATACACATGTGATTTTTCAACCAACTTTGGTGCACTCGAGCATGTGCTTGTAGTTCAAATTTGAATTATGCACATTAAACCCCCAGAAACTGAATTATTGTATAAAAAGGCCAAACAAACCCGGAATAATTCCAAAATTTAGCACGATACTTCTATTTGGTCTAATATGCCTGTGTAAAAAAATTAAGGCGGGAGAAGGCAGTGTACGTATGTCATTTCGCACACGGAGGTGACACGTTCCCTCTCGGAACCACAAGCCTTCTTGAGGAAAGCTCTGGTTTGCAAGAAGCTTACACCAAAGCTTGTCCCAATTCGGCCAGAACAATTGCCGCATCATGTTGGTGCCATGTCATGACACCATGCCAAATTTCATTATTTTCAGGCGTGTTTTGGATTTACAGGAATTAAAAAAACCAAGTGAAAGATCGTGGATGTCGCCTAGAGGGGGGGGGGGGTGAATAGGCGCTTTAAAATAATTACGGTTGAGGCTTGAACAAATGCGGAATAAACCTAGCGGTTAATTTGTCAAGCACAAAACCTACAACAACTAGGCTCACCTATGTGCACCAACAACTTATGCTAAGCAAGATAAGCAACTATGTGATAGCAAGATATATGACAAGAACAATATGGCTATCACAAAGTAACGTGCATAAGTAAAGGGCTCGGGTAAGAGATAACCGAGGCACGCGGAGACGACAATGTATCCCGAAGTTCACACCCTTGCGGATGCTAGTCTCCGTTTGGAGTGGTGTGAAGGCACAATGCTCCCCAAGAAGCCACTAGGGCCACCGTAATCTCCTCACGCCCTCGCACAATGCAAGATGCCGTGATTCCACTAAGGGACCCTTGAGGGCGGTCACCGAACCCGTACAAATGGCAACCCTTGGGGCGGTCACCGAACCCGTACACTTTGGCAACCCTTGGGGCGGTCACGGTGCAGATCAAATTGCTCGGGCAACCTCCACAACCTAATTGGAGACCCGGCGCTTGCAGGAGCTTTACACCACAATGATTGAGCTCGAACACCACCAACCGTCTAGGGCGCCCAAGCACCCAAGAGGAACAAGCTCAAGGGCACCAAGCACCCAAGAGTAATAAGCTTCTCAACTTGTAACTTCCACGTATCACCGTGGAGAACTCAAACCGATGCACCAAATGCAATGGCAAGGGCACACGAAGTGCCCAAGTCCTTCTCTCCCAAATCCCACCAAAGCAACTAATGCTAGGGAGGAAAATGAGAGGAAGAACGAAGAAGAACACGAAGAACTCCAAGATCTAGATCCAAGGGGTTCCCTCACTTAGAGGAGAAAGTGATTGGTGGAAACGTGGATCTAGATCTCCTCTCTCTTTTCCCTCAAAAACTAGCAAGAATCCATGGAGGGATTGAGAGTTAGCAATCTCGAAGAAGGTCAACAATGGGGGAAGAACACGAGCTCAAAGGATTAGGTTGAATGGGGAAGAAGACCCCCTTTTATAGGAGCTCCCGAATCCAACCGTTATGTTCACAAATAAGACAGAGCGGTACTACCGCTCAAGGAGCAGATTACTGCTCAAGGAGCGGACTACAGCTAGGGCGGTAGAACCCCTTCAAACACAACAGGGAGGAGGCAAAAGGCCAAAGAACCTTGAGCGGTAGTACCGCTCGTCCTCATGGTACTACCGCTCGACCTCATGGTACTACCGCCAAATGGTAGCGGTACTCACGCTATGACGGTACAAAAAAATATACATGCCTACTTCATGAGCAAAACATGAGATTTTGGTCGGGCGGTACTACAGCTTAGGAGCAGCGGTAGTACTGCTTTCTGAGGCGGTACTACCGCTCGAGCTGTGATAATCTTGCTTTCTGGGCGGTAGTAAAAATTACATCCGCTCTAGTCGCGGTAGTACCGCTATGACCTTTACCAAAACAGCCATAACTTTTGCAAGCGGACTCGAATTCAACGAAACCAAGTTTGTTGGAAAGCTAGAAACAAGGGCTAACACAATCTTGAGAGAAATACCAATAATAAGCAAATGAGAAAAGGCCCAAAAGAAAATGGTGAGAACCCTTCCTCGAAAAAGACCGGTAAAACCTCCAACACGAAAACATCATAGAAGACGCATGCAAATTCCGTTTTCGATGAACTCAAGCTTGTCATAAAGATGACCATAAGCTCTAAGACTCACAAAGAGAACCAAACAAGAACCAAGAAACATGATGCAAGGATGCAATGGTTTGAGCTCTCGACGAGCGATACGATCAAGCTACTCACTTGAGAGCCCCCCTTGATAGTACGGCTATCGATCCTATAACCCGGTCTCCCAACTACCACCATGAGACCGGTAAAATAGAAAACCTATCAAGGGCAAACCTTTGCCTTGCACATGATCCACTTGAGCTAGATGATGACGATCTTGTCCTCCTCAAGATGGACCACCTTTCTTGATTGCGTTGGGTCGATGGAGACTAGATGATTGCTCCCCATACTCCACTATGGGTGAGCCACTCTTGACACATCTTCACAAGTCCATTGACACCACAATGGATGGAAAGCTTCAAGCACTTGATCTCTTCGTGATGCTCCACTTGAACTTGCACACGGCAATCTTGATGACGATCACCACTTGATGTCATCCTTTCCATGGGTTGTATGATATCTTCCTCTTGGCCAAGCCCATGGACACGTACCTAACCCCACATAGACTCTCACATAGACCATGGGTTAGTACACAAAGTGCAATGGATAATGCTTACCATACCATGGGATCACTTGATCCCTCTCGGTACATCTTCTATGCTTTGTGAGTTGATCAACTTGATTCACTCTTGACTTAGTCTTGATCAACCTTGAATCTTTCCAACTCTCTTCGTTTGGATGATGTCTTGAAGGTAAACATGAATGATCACACAATCTTCTTATTCAAGACATGCTTGCAATAAGCTCAACACTCACATGACCAATCTTTGGATAATTCCTTAATAGCACCTTGGTCAACACATAAACTCCTTGAAACCAACACATGGACTTCAAGAAATGCCTATGGACAAATCCTTCAAATATAACTCAATGCAACCATTAGTCCATAGAGAATGTCATCAATTACCAAAACCACACATGGGGGCACCGCATGTCATTTCAATCTCCCCCATTTTGGTAATTGATGACAATCACTTTCAAGAGAGTTTATATAAGGAATTATGCATCACCATGCAATTCAACAACCAATAGTGCATGCGTATGAGATGCAAATGCTAAGGAACAAAACCAAAGCAAGAGGAGATAGCTCTCTAAACTTCTCCACAAAACTCTCTGAAACTTCTCCCCCATTGGCATCGATTGCCAAAATGGGCGAAAAGCTAAGAAGACCAATATAAATTGTGGTCCTCCATAAATTGTGTATTTCTCAACAAGAGAGTGGAATGCAATACACATATCCAACGGTTAATACTTGGAGGAACACAAACTATATGAGGCCCAAAGATTGCAAAAGAATGATATGCCACAAAGACATAACAAAGAGAGAAACAAGCAATCAAGCAATCAAAAGATACCAATTGAAGCAAGCAATCAAAGGATATCAATTGAACCACTAGACCAAAGATCCCTCTGAGCCACATGAAAAAGATATTATGATATGAGCAGAGGATTGTTCTAAAGAAACTAGAGAAGCTCCCCATGATTTGTGCACATCAAGAATTTTTGTATTTGGATACAAAATGCACAAAAATGATCATAGCTCCCCCAAAGTCAACAGAAACTAACAACCAGTGCAAGAGAGCATATAGGAAACTAAGGCTAGCGCTTGCAACAAGCACATGGTTGAGCAACATTGCAAAATAGGCAACTTAAGAATAGGCTCAACCAAAATGATGTGTGTGAGTCATGGCAAAGCACATGAGAAGACTAATATACGGATGAGCATAAGCATCAACATAGTCTCGAATGAATGAGATACACGGTGCAAAGCCTTTCATTCTCACACACAACTAGCAAATGGGTTCACAAGCTTACTAATAAGAAAATAGAGAACCCATGCTTGTGACAACCCGTGGTGAAGATAGACGATTAGAGGCTCATCAAGACGAGGGGTACCAATTAAGATGGCAAAAGCCTCGTAAAGATGAGCAAGAGGAAAATAATCTTCACCACACAAGAGTGCGTCAAGATGCAGCGATAGAGGACATGCACTCAAGGCAAAAGCTTTCACGGAGCCACCAAAGAATTAACATAAGAAAGACAAGGTGGGCGTGAAAGAAAGGATATCAACTAGAGATGTAATTTCTCTCAAGTGTATAAGGTTCTAGGTAGACAAAATCATGATGATATATATCTACACAGAGGGATGTACACCGAAATAGTTACAACATGAAGGAACAAGATATCCACAAGGAAGTCATAAATATACCAATAAGATATTTGCTTGAAAGCATAGCACTTGGCTAGATATGGTCTTATTGTATATAAATGAATTCCTACCCATGAACATCAAAGACATCACAACTAGCAACATGAGATCATCGTTGAGATGCTTTGAGAAAGGAAACAAGTATCACAAGAAAGAGTGAAATACATGCCATGATACAACCTACACAAGGTTGATGCAAGTAATGTGTACATGAAGTAGATGATGATACTTATTACCGAGATACCATTGGAAGGATGTAGTAGATACCAATTGAAGGTAGATAGTAGTTCATTGATCATCCTAGCTTGACTCCAATATGCACATGGTGACAACACCTTCCTTGTGAGTGAGCCGAGCATCCAATGCATCTCCAAATGTTCCTATAAGAACAACACAAACTAAGCGGTACCCAAACTCATCGGGACCAAATAGTTAGAAACACCAATACATAGGACAAACTCCACATAAATATGTGCATATAGATATGAAAATGAATATCATGCACATCTCATCCAAATTGAGACTAGGTGGAGTTTCTCCCATATATATTGGGTCAAAGAAAGAAAGCATGCCAAATAAAATACATGAAGTAAACATGCATGCTCAAAACTTTCAAGAACCGAAACCAAATGAAACGAAATGCAAAGAAAAAGGATACCAAATAGATAAATTATCACTTGGAAGATATCATTAAAGATACATCAAGGAATGAGATATCCATTGATACACACGAAATGAAGGATGTCAAACTCCCAAAAGAGAGAATGGTTCCAAACAAACCAAGCCCTCTACAAAGTTTCATGATGGCACAAAGTACCAAAAAGAAAGCGGCTTGCCTTCCACAAACACACACTTGATAAGGATCACAAGATGAGCGTTTTAGAGAAAATAGGATAGCTCCCCGACGAGTTGTGCATTGCATAGGATTTGCATTTGAATACAAAATGCACAAGGTGGGATCACCACTTTCACTATATCTAGAAAACACTAGACAAGAACAAGAAATAAACAAGATCCACAAGTGGTAGGTAAGACAAAGGGAGTTGACACAAACTTGGCAAGAGGAAAGGCAAATAAAAACAAAAGTCAATGTAAAGATGATCAATAAATTCTACCACACATAAGTGACTACCAATTGTCAAAAGACAAAAAGTATATGGAAATAATTCCGGTGGTAGATAACAAGGATATCCAACATCATCTTCACAACAAACACAAGCAAATTGCAACTTGTAGAGCTATCATGCCACCTAGGAACAAGATAATTTACAATATCAATTCTAGGTGACAATATCTCAAATGTACACATTTTCTAGGCTAGTAATACACACATAGCATATTACTCCCCCATAATGTGATACCAAATAAAGATAGACAAGAGGCAATTAAAAGGATCCAACAAGAGATAATTAATGGAAAATTTAGAATTTGAATTTCTCATGAGAGATATACCACCTAGAGACTAGATAATCTTGAAATATCAATACTAGATGGTATTACTCATGTACACACATTTATAGGATTGTGAGGTGCACAAAGCACATCACTCCCCATAATGGGATATTCCATTAATCTCTCACAAGAGCCAACTAAGAAATAAACAAGATGCAAAAAGGCTCAACACACAACACACATGTACATGATGTGCAAACCAACATGCACATACTTGATTTCTCAAGATAAGCAATTTTGAAGCACAACATATACAAGCACATGCAAGATACAAAACCACAACATGCTAAGGGACAAGTAACTTTTAATGTAAGCAATTTAAGCACGAGTTACATAAGGAGGAACATTGGATATATGATAGAAAGATAATCCGAATGACTTGGCTTGACACAATATGAATGATGAGGACCCTTAAATCTTCATAATGTAGCCAAGTCTCCAATGACCTCCAACAACACCTATTGATCAAGTTTGAGCTAGTTGGTCCCCAACCAAGTTGGGTCCTAAGAGGTTAGTCACAATAGGCTTGGCCACCCAAATGGTTCTTTTCTTGACACCACTTTGAGTACCAACAAACTTGGCAAACACATTGCCAACCTTATCCTTCCCAAGAGAATAGACATCATCAATAATAATTGGGTTGGATAAGTTACCACTCGTGCATGAAGAAGAGACGTGGCCTTTCTCACGACATAAGTAGCAAAGTCTACTCTTCACTTTCTTCTCACTTGATTTCTCAATAAGAGAAGCATTAACTTGAGTCTTCTTGGGAAGTGGCCTCTCTTCAACTTGAGGTTGAGCATGAGATTGAACTTGTTCCCTCTTCCCTTGTTGCTTGACAATAATGGCCTTCTTCTTCAATGGGCAAGATCTAACATGATGCCCTTCTACTTTGCACTTGAAGCAAACAATCTTGGCCGATTTCTTGACTTGTTCTTGGCCCTTCTTTTTGTTCATTTTGGACTTCTTCTTCTTATTGGAGTTGAATCCAAGTCCACCTTTGTCATTGGGGGATTTTTGCACACTCAAGATATTGTTGAGTGTGGATTTCCTTCATGACTCTTTTCAAGTCTTTCTTCAAAGAAGTGACTTGGGCCTTGAGCTCTTTGATTTCCTCTACATGGTTAGTCTCAATACAAGTACTAGAGGAAGTATAAGCTTCATTGTTAGAGCAACAAGGCAAGGAAAGCAATTCATCACAAGATGTACCAACATTGTGAGTAGATGAATTACAAGGACTAGCACATATCAATATAGCATTTTGACTAGAAGTAGTGCTAGTATCCACATGAGGATCACTAGATGTTACCTTAGCAAGCATGGCCTCATGAGCTATCATTAGCACATTATGGGATACTATAAGATAGTCATGAGAGTTTGAGAGCTTTTCATGGCTTTCTTCCAATTTCCCATAATTGCTAGATAGCAACTCAAATTGAGCCCGTAGCTCAACATTCTCCTTCAAAATGGATGCTTCACAAGAGATAGAGTTAGTAGCACAAGCATCATCATCAGCAACAAGAGGAGAAGAAAACTTGGCAAGCTCTTTTGAATATGAAGCTTTAAGTTGAGCATGAGACTCGGTGATTTTGATGAGCTCACTCTTAATGACCCTTGAGCCATTTTCGAGGTGCTCAAAGTCCTCAAGGAGTTTAGCATGCACAACTTCAAGCTCCTCATTTTAGTTTCAAAATCATTGGCCACCTCAAGAGCTCTATCACGAGATTCCCTCACTCTAGATAATTCTAGAGCAAAAGTCTCCTCAAGAGATTCCTTGGTGGTTTGTTCAAGTTCAAGAGCTTGAGAGAGGTCCGCAATCTCATTAAGCGTAATCACGCTCATGACCTTCCAT
The DNA here is from genome assembly GCA_021605145.1 of Aegilops bicornis. Lineage (NCBI taxonomy): Eukaryota > Viridiplantae > Streptophyta > Magnoliopsida > Poales > Poaceae > Aegilops > Aegilops bicornis. Next base: position 535,001,789 of record CM038671.1, on the reverse strand, counting down.
TTTATCAATGGTGACCTCATGCTCCTCAAGATGAGATTCCAACTCATCAATATATTTCTTGCCCTCAATAGCAATAGACATGATTTCCATGAAGTTGGAGCGAGCAATTTTATTCTTAAGAAGAGCTTTAAAAATCATTTCCCCTTAATTTTTAAGGAGGCACCATCATCGCTCTCTTCATCATAATCAACATCATCATCACTCTTGCCATCATCAATATCATCACAAGATATATTGGGATTCAAAGTGGAGATACCTTTGAAGCCTTGGCCATAAGGCAAAATGCAGTAGATGATGATATAGGATCCCTTGAAGCACCATTCAAGACCACATCTTGTTCCATGGAGTGTTGGGTTTCATCTACATTGTTAGCACAACAACTCGAGGAAATACATGCATTTTTATCATGGCAACAAGATATAGCAAGCATATCATCATGAGATTTAGTCAAGCAATTTCTACATGATATGCAAGGACTATCAACACAAGCAAGTGAAACATTTGGAGTGCTTTCGAAGTGCTAAGGCCCAAAAGGCAGACATTGCAATAATATAGTGATGAAGAATCATCCACAAAAAGCAGTGACACTACTCACCATATCATTACCTTGTGGCAAACCACATGTAGGTGAAGTAGAAGAAGTTGAGAAGACTATACGGCCGGAGGTGGAGGGAGAACAATCATCCCTACAAATCTTGGACACACCATATTTATCTTGAAGCTTCATCCACAACTCATGAGCATCCGGAGCGGCATGAGTTGAAATATAACTACATTGCTCAAAGCATCGAAAAGCACATTAGAAGCTTGAGCATTGAGATAAGAGTTTTCTCTTCCTCTAAAGATAATCTTTGGGGATCCTTTGGAGGAGAAAACCCATATCTACAATTCGCTCCAAATTTGGGTCCATGACCCTAAAGAAATTAAGCATCTGAATTACCCAAACATCAAAATTTGTGCCATCGAAACTAAGAGTGTCGAGAATCCTAATCCCCTAGTCGACATATTTACTCTCTAGGCGGTTAAGCCCAACAAAGAGAGACGAGGCTCTAATACCAATTGAAAGATCGTGGATGTCGCCTAGAGGGGGGGGGGTGAATAGGCGCTTTAAAATAATTACGGTTGAGGCTTGAACAAATGCGGAATAAACCTAGCGGTTAATTTGTCAAGCACAAAACCTACAACAACTAGGCTCACCTATGTGCACCAACAACTTATGCTAAGCAAGATAAGCAACTATGTGATAGCAAGATATATGACAAGAACAATATGGCTATCACAAAGTAACGTGCATAAGTAAAGGGCTCGGGTAAGAGATAACCGAGGCACGCGGAGGCGACGATGTATCCCGAAGTTCACACCCTTGCGGATGCTAGTCTCCGTTTGGAGGCGGTGTGAAGGCACAATGCTCCCAAGAAGCCACTAGGGCCACCGTAATCTCCTCACGCCCTCGCACAATGCAAGATGCCGTGATTCCACTAAGGGACCCTTGAGGGCGGTCACCGAACCCGTACAAATGGCAACCCTTGGGGCGGTCACCGAACCCGTACACTTTGGCAACCCTTGGGGCGGTCACGATGCAATCAAATTGCTCAGGCGACCTCCACAACCTAATTGGAGACCCGGCGCTTGCAGGAGCTTTACACCACAATGATTGAGCTCGAACACCACCAACCGTCTAGGCGCCCAAGCACCCAAGAGGAACAAGCTCAAGGGCACCAAGCACCCAAGAGTAATAAGCTTCTCAACTTGTAACTTCCACGTATCACCGTGGAGAACTCAAACCGATGCACCAAATGCAATGGCAAGGGCACACGGAGTGCCCAAGTCCTTCTCTCCCAAATCCCACCAAAGCAACTAATGCTAGGGAGGAAAATGAGATGAAGAAGGAAAGAAGAACACGAAGAACTCCAAGATCTAGATCCAAGGGGTTCCCCTCACTTAGAGGAGAAAGTGATTGGTGGAAACGTGGATCTAGATCTCCTCTCTCTTTTCCCTCAAAAACTAGCAAGAATCCATTGAGGGATTGAGAGTTAGCAAGCTCGAAGAAGGTCAACAATGGGGGAAGAACACGAGCTCAAAGGATTAGGTTGAATGGGGAAGAAGACCCCCTTTTATAGGAGCTCCCGAATCCAACCGTTATGTTCACAAGCCAGAGCGGTACTACCGCTCAAGGAGCTGATACTACCGCTAGGGCGGTAGAACCCCTTCAAACACAACAGCGAGAGGAGGCAAAAGGCCAAAGAACCTTGAGCGGTAGTACCGCTCGTCCTCATGGTACTACCGCCGACCTCACGGTACTACCGCCAAATGGTAGCGGTACTACGCTTGCGGCGGTACAAAAAAATATACATGCCTACTTCCGTTGAGCAAAACCACGAGATTTTGGTCCGGGCGGTACTACCGCTTATGAGCCATGGTAGTACTGCTGCAGGACGGTACTACCGCTCGAGGCAGCGGTAATCTTGCTCTGGAGCGGTAGTAAAAATTACATCCGCTCTAGTCGCGGTAGTACCGCTGCAGCCTTTACCAAAACAGCCATAACTTTTGCAAGCGGACTCGAATTCAACGAAACCAAGTTTGTTGGAAAGCTAACAACAAGGGCTAACACAATCTTGAGAGAAATACCAATAATAAGCAAATGAGAAAAGGCCCAAAAGAAAATGGTGAGAACCCTTCCTCGGAAAAGACCGGTAAAACCTCCAACACCGAAAACATCATAGAAGACGCATGCAAACTCCGTTTTCGATGAACTCAAGCTTGTCATAAAGATGACCATAAGCTCTAAGACTCACAAAGAGAACCAAACAAGAACCAAGAAACATGATGCAAGGATGCAATGGTTTGAGCTCTCGACGAGCGATACGATCAAGCTACTCACTTGAGAGCCCCCTTGATAGTACGGCTATCAATCCTATAACCCGGTCTCCCAACTACCACCATGAGACCGGTAAAATAGAAAACCTATCAAGGGCAAACCTTTTCCTTGCACATGATCCACTTGAGCTAGATGATGACGATCTTGTCCTCCTCAAGATGGACCACCTTTCTTGATTGCGTTGGGTCGATGGAGACTAGATGATTGCTCCCCATACTCCACTATGGGTGAGCCACTCTTGACACATCTTCACAAGTCCATTGACACCACAATGGATGGCAAGCTTCAAGCACTTGATCTCTTCGTGATGCTCCACTTGAACTTGCACACGGCAATCTTGATGACGATCACCACTTGATGTCATCCTTTCCATGGGTTGTATGATATCTTCCTCTTGGCGCAAGCCCATGGACACGTACCTAACCCCACATAGACTCTCACATAGACCATGGGTTAGTACACAAAGTGCAATGGATAATGCTTACCATACCATGGGATCACTTGATCCCTCTCGGTACATCTTCTACGCTTTGTGAGTTGATCAACTTGATTCACTCTTGACTTAGTCTTGATCAACCTTGAATCTTTCCAACTCTCTTCGTTTGGATGATGTCTTGAAGGTAAACATGAATGATCACACAATCTTCTTATTCAAGACATGCTTGCAATAAGCTCAACACTCACATGACCAATCTTTGGATAATTCCTTAATAGCACCTTGGTCAACACATAAACTCCTTGAAACCAACACATGGACTTCAAGAAATGCCTATGGACAAATCCTTCAAATATAACTCAATGCAACCATTAGTCCATAGAGAATGTCATCAATTACCAAAACCACACATGGGGGCACCGCATGTCATTTCAATCTCCCCCATTTTGGTAATTGATGACAATCACTTTCAAGAGAGTTTATATAAGGAATTATGCATCACCATGCAATTCAACAACCAATAGTGAATGCGTATGAGATGCAAATGATAAGGAACAAAACCAAAGCAAGAGGAGATAGCTCTCTAAACTTCTCCACAAAACTCTCTGAAACTTCTCCCCCATTGGCATCGATTGCCAAAATGGGCGAAAAGCTAAGAAGACCAATATAAATTGTGGTCCTCCATAAATTGTGTATTTCTCAACAAGAGAGTGAAATGCAATACACATATCCAACGGTAAATACTTGGAGGAAGACAAACTATAATGAGGCCCAAAGATTGCAAAAGAATGATATGCCACAAAGACATAACAAAGAGAGAAACAAGCAATCAAGCAATCAAAAGATACCAATTGAAGCAAGCAATCAAAGGATATCAATTGAACCACTAGACCAAAGATGCCCAGATGTCCAGATGTTTGAATTTCATTCCCATTTCTTGCATGGGACCTATAAATTCACCCAAAGACACACATGTGATTTTTCAACCAACTTTGGTGCACTGGAGCATGTGCTTGTAGTTCGAATTTGAATTATGCACATCAATTGCCCAGAAACTCAATTAATGTATAAAAAAGGCCAAACGAACCCAGAATAATTCCAAATTTTAGCACGATACTTCTATTTGGTAAAAAATTAAGGCGGGAGAAGGCAGTGTACGTATGTCGTTTCGCACACGGAGGTGACACGTTCCCTCTCGGAACCACGAGCCTTCTTGAGGGAAGCTCCGGTTTGCAAGAAGCTTACACCAAATCTTGTCCCAATTCAGCCAAAAAAATTACCGCGGCATGTTGGTCCCATGTCATGACACCATGCCAAGTTTCATGATTTTCTGGCGTGTTTTGGATTTACAGGAATTAAAAAACCAAGTTCTCAATCTTTCCGGCCGAGCCACAACGCCCAGATGTTTGAATTTCATTCTCATTTCTTGCATGGGACCTATAAATTCACCCAAATACACACATGTGATTTTTCAACCAAGTTTGGTGCACTGGAGCATGTGCTTGTAGTTCAAATTTGAATTATGGACATTAAATGTGCAGAAACTCAATTAATGTATAAAAAGGCCAAAAGAACCCGGAATAATTCCAAAATTTAGCACGATACATCTATTTGGTCTAAACTGCCCGTGTAAAAAAATAAGGCAGGAGAAGGCACTGTACGTATGTCGTTTCGCACACGGAGGTGACACGTTCCCTCTCGGAACCACGAGCCTTCTTGAGGGAAGCTCCGGTTTGCAAGAAGCTTACACCAAAGCTTGTCCCAATTCGGCCAGAAAAATTACTGCAACATGTTGGTGCCATGTCATGACACCATGCCAAGTTTCATGATTTTCTGGCGTGTTTTCGATTCTGAGAATTAAAAACCAAGTTTCTCAATCTTTTCGGCCGAGCCACGACGCCCACATGTTTGAATTTCATTCTCATTTCTTGCATGGGACCTATAAATTCACCCAAAGACACACATGTGATTTTTCAACAAACTTTGGTGCACTGAAGCATGTGCTTGTAGTTCAAATTTGAATCGTGCACATTAAATGCCCAAAACTCAATTAATGCATAAAAATGCCAAACGAACCCGAAATAATTCCAAATTTAAACACAACACTCATGTACTAGTTGCATGTTCACTATACATAAATGTTCTAGCAATTCAAACACCATCCTTTCTCTGCGTAACACCATTTTGTCTTTCAAAACATAATGAAAAAATCAGGTATACCACAAACAGATTACTAGAAAGAACCGTGTGGGATGCGATATAAAATATCTTGGTGCACCGTCTTGTCTGGCTTACGCAGGAAGCTTCGTCTCTGATCCACACCGCCCGCTTGAACCACACTTGCCCGCCAGTTTCTCGCGGCACCGAGCGAATTTTTTTGCCATCACGGAAATATCTATCTCCCCGCCCCCTCCCTCCTACCAAAAGCCACATTTCCACTGTTCCACCTTGCTATCCAAGTTCAAACCTTCACTGTTGCTTACTGGCAGCTCAGCCTCCTCGCCGACGACCCTTCTTCTTGCAGCGCCGCCTCATCGTCGGCTACCCTTCTTCTTGCAGCGCTGCCTCCTCGCCGGTGACCCTTCTTCTTGCAGCGCCGCCTCCTCGCCGGCGACCCTTCTTCTTACTGCGCGGCCTCCTCACCGCCGACCATTCTTCTTGCTGCGCGGCCTCGTCGATATGGTCAGGTAATACACACCCCACCCACACCATCCTCCTCCTTTCCCGTCCCACATGTCCCGACCGACGGCGCAACACCTTCCACCGAAATCACTGTCCCCCTCCTCCAATTAAGCGCCGCCCATAGCCATTCTGCACGTAGTATAACGTGGAGCTCAGTAGCATGCGGCCGCACGCGCGCACGAAGTCGCTATGGCTGCCATGCGTGCCGGCCGCCAGCTTGGAGGAGCACCTCGTCTTCGAGGCCGCCATCGACACCGCCACGCGGTTGTCTACATTAAAATACAGTTCGTGCTATTTTCTCGAGGCCACCGCTAGTGCCTTCTAGTGATTTGTCCTCTGTAATGTTAAGATGCAATCTGATGTTCAATTAATAGTTTGGTCCTCTGAAATGTAATGTTCAGTTAACACTTTGGTCCAACAATTGCTACATTTCATAGTACTGTTCTCAAGCATTCTTTGTTTTGTTAACTGTCTTATCTTCTAGTACATGTTTCTATTCTGCAATGTCGTGTTGTGTTAACTATTTTGGTTCATTTGGTCCGTTTTCCATTTAACTGTTTGGTTCAGTTCTGCAATTTGATTTTCATTTGCTGTGGGTACAATTTTGTATTGTTATGCATGTGTCACCAATCGAATTTGGTTGTACTCAATACATATTCTACTGATAGAAATTCTCAGTTAACATGATCAAGATCTTCCTTATGTGTGTTGAAGGCAAACAATGGGAGACACTGCGGTTTACCATCGAGGTTTGTTCAAGCATGGTCCTTTGACTGATAGCACATTATTGTGTAGTTGCAGGAGTCATTCTAATATTTAGGTTTCTTACAATTTGGTCTTGCACATGTAGGTCCTATTTGTCGGAGGCTTAGACCCTTTATTAAACCCGGTTGCATATGGGGAAATGAGATGTCCATGAATATCAGTCAAGTCAAGAAACTCAGAAAGATTGTTAGGATGAAGAAACTTGCGACGAATAACAACAAGATCTTTGTTTGCACAATGAAGAAGACATCCGTCAACAATTGGATGGTACTAACTCTTTTACCTTGTTCTTACCCCTTGCGCCATTTCAAAATTTATAACATCGATTTATGCATATCTTTGTTTTCAGTACTTTTCAAAGCAGTTCACCGATCATTACCTCTCAAACCACCTGCATGGTCAAGAGGCGAGGAAGGTATTCATTCAACTCCCGCGTTACAATATTGAAGTCTTACTGAAGAGGACGAAGGTTGGGCGGGCAATTATCCATAGCCACTGGCTGAAGTTGCAAGGACATTCAACATCACTGAAGGCTCAATATTTGCCTTCCGCTCTGCAGTTTCCGAGATGAGATTCATCTGTCTATTTACCATGTATGATGCTACTTTCCAAAGGTTTTTGATGCTGCATGTGAAACTTGGTGCTGTTGTGTAATGGCGTAACTGAGTGCCAAAGCTATCTGATGTAATTCGATTATGAAATCACAGTTCTTTATTATCGTATATGAAATATCTAGTGTGTTTTATAAGAAATATCAATTTGATTAGTACATGGATTATCAATAGGCTAATTACCCTGCTTATTGGGTTTTTGTATTGCAGACGGTTACTCAGACAACACCGTGGGTGATGAACTCAAACAACCCGCACGGTTTCTAGAAAGTAGGCGTGTTCGATCAGCTAACAATCACACACGGCTTCCGGCAGCGAACTGTTTGCGTTAGGCCACCTTGCACAAACGTTTCCACACAAAGAACTATGTGTGATATACATATGAACGGAAATGATTTTCTGGGATTCACCGTGTGGGATGTACATACAAACAGAAATGATTGGGTTTCGATGCCTCGCCCGATCACACTCGAGTCCCAGGAGGGCCTATCCCCGACGATTTCTGGGTCGTGTGGGAAGGACCCCCCTATCGTCCACACTCACTTGGCGATGGTTCCAAATGATGTCACAGGAAGGGGTTAAAAACCGTTTGTATAGTACGTCATTGTACCAGTGATGGTTCTATTTGCATCGGCGGGTAGCACCGTCTTTTGTGAAGAACGGGTTTTTGCTCCGCAGATACTGCCATCACCCCCTCCAATTCAAATGGCTGATTAACAAGAAAAGAAATTGAACGTACAAACATTGTATGATAGACAGATGTGGTAATTCACATATATGTTGTCTAACCAAACAGGGCAGCATGACACAATTTCGCATATATGATGGCTAGCTAAACACGATAGCATGACACAATTTCAGATATATGATGGATAACTTAACAAGATATAATGGCATAATTCAACATATGATGAGTATCTAAACAGGATGACATGACAAAACTATATGACGTCTTTCTGAAATAGGTTGGGATGAAATAATTCACATACATGTTGTCTAAGTATACATGATGGCATGATCTAATTGACATAATTGATTCATATACTAAGCTCCTGGCACTTGCATGTATGATCTCTAAACTAAGCAGATGGAATTCAATATCTTACATATGATGTCTAAACTAAGCAATGCAAGACACCATATGCATGATATGAGAAATATAGACATTGCAAATTAGAGCATACACCTCAGGTGGGATATAGGACTAGTCATCTGTCTCTGAATCCTCCTCTGAGGAGCTACCTGTAACCATCGAGATATATGCTTCAACATGTACCATTGCATGCTCTGAAGACCTTGTTTTCACTCCTGATTTTTCCATAACCAGCTCAAATGGCTGATACACATGAATAGTAGTTCAATATACACAGATTGTGGACAAATGGAATACGTAATGAAAAAAAGGATGGCATGAGATAATTCACATATATGATGCCTGGCTACATGGCGGTGCATAATTCACATATATGATAATTGGCTGAAAAACATGGCATTGCATAATTCACATATCTGATATAGAAAGCAAACATGAGGCATTCACACAAAGCATGTCTAATCTAAGCAGATGACATGACAATGCAAGACACCATATGCATGATATGAGCAATATAACCCTGCCAAGTTAGAGCTTGCACCTCGGGGGGGGGGGATACGACTGGTCATCTGTCTCTGGATCCTCCTCTGAGGAGCTATCTGTAACCAGCAAGAAACCTGCATCAACAAGTAGCACTGACTGCTCAGAAGACCTTGTTTTCACTCCAGATTTTCCAATGACCGACCCAAATGGCTGATGCACAGGAAGAGTAGATGAATGTATAAACATTGTTGACAAATGGAATACATTATGAAAAAAATATGGCATGATACAATTCACATATACGATGACTGGCTAAATAGGATGGCATTGCATGATTCACGTATATGATGTGCGGCTAAAGAAGATGGCATTGCACAATTCCCATATACTCCCTCTATTCCTAAATATATGTCTTTTTAGAGATTTCAAATGGACTACCACATACAGATGTATATAGACATATTTTAGAGTGTAGATTCACTCATTTTGCTCCGTATGTAGTCACTTGTTGAAATCTCTAAAAAGAAAAATATTTATGAACGGTGGGAGTATGATATAGAAACCAAACAAGTGGCATTCACACAAAGCAAATCTAAACTAAGCTGGTGACATATAAGATGTATAATGTAAGCAATGTGAGGCGCCATATGCATGATATAACCAAAATCAGCATGCTAGGTTAGAGTAAACACCTCAGGGGGTAAATAGGAGTGGTAGGATCCCTCGGAATCCCCCTCTAAGCAATTATCTTCATCTAGAATACAATCTGGAATGGCGGGAGGGGGGCCCACTTCGCCCACCATGGAGCGGTGTCTGTATGACATTATATTCCCACGCAACGGTCTTCTCTTTTTCTCTACATGTTCAGTATGATTGTGTACAATAACTGACATGCATAATAAAGAAACATAGTTAGATTATGTAAGGCCTAAGGGGTGCTGCTACGTCTTGAGATTGCGTTGGTTTTCCTCGAAGAGGAGAGGGTGATGCAGTAGAGTAGCGTAAGTATTTCCCTCAGTTTTTGAGAACCAAGGTATCAATCCAGCAGGAGGCTCCTCAAAAGTCCCACGCACCTACACAAACAAACTGAGAACTCGCAACCAACGCAATAAAGGGGTTGTCAATCCCTTCACGGCCACTTGCAAAAGTGAGATCTATAATAAAGATAGTAAGACAAGATGAATATAATTTTGGTATTTTATAATATAGATGGAAAAAGTAAAGATGCAAATAAAAGTAGATTGGAAGCAAATATGATAAGATATAGACCCGGGGGCCATAGGTTTCACTAGTGGCTTCTCTCAAGATAGCATAGGTATTATGGTGGGTGAACAAATTACTGTCGAGCAATTGATAGAAAAGCGAATATTTACGAGATTATCTAGGCATGATCATGTATATAGGCATCACGTCCATAACAAGTAGACCGACTCCTGCCTGCATCTACTACTATTACTCCACACATCGACCGCTATCCAACATGCATCTAGAGTATTAAGTTCATAAGAACAGAGTAACGCATTAAGCAAGATGACATGATGTAGAGGGATAAACTCAAGTAATATGATATAAACCCCATCTTGTTATCCTTGATGGCAACAATACAATACGTGCCTTGCAACCCTTTCTGTCACCGGGTAAGGACACCGCAAGATTGAACCCAAAGCTAAGCACTTCTCCCATGGCAAGAAAGATCAATCTAGTAGGCCAAACCAAACTGATAATTCGAAGAGACTTGCAAATATAACTTAATCATACATAAAAGAATTCAGAGAAGATTCAAATATTATTCATAGATAAACTTGATCATAAACCCACAATTCATCGGATCTCGACAAACACACCGTAAAAAGAGTTTACATCGAATAGATCTCCACAAGAGAGGGGAAGAACATTGTATTGAGATCCAAAAAGAGAGAAGAAGCCATCTAGCTAATAACTATGGACTCGTAGGTCTGTGGTAAACTACTCACAACTCATCGGAGGGGCTATGGTGTTGATGTAGAAGCCCTCCGTGGTTGATTCCCCCTCCGCCAGAATGCCGGCGAAGGCTGCAAGATGGGATCTCACGGATACAGAAGGTTACAGTGGTGGAAATTGTGTTTAAATCGCCTTTGGATGTTTTCGGAGTACGTAGGTATATATAGGAGGAAGAAGTACGTCGGTGGCCGCCGGAGGGGCCCACGAGACAGTGGGCGCGCCCTCCTATCTCGTGGAGGCCTCGGCTGCTTCTTGAGTTGCACTCCAAGTCCTCTGGATCACGTTCGCTCCAAAAATCACGCTCCAGAAGGTTTCATTCCGTTTGGACTCCGTTTGATATTCCTTTTCTTGAAATCTGAAATAGGCAAAAAAGACAACAATATGGGCTGGGCCTCCGGTTAGTAGGTTAGTCCCAAAAATGATATAAATGTGTAAAATAAAGCCCATAAACATCCAAAAGGGGTAATATAATAGCATGGAACAATAAAAAATTATAGATACGTTGGAGACGTATCAGGTGCATGCAGAAATCAAGACTGGTGGTATTAAACGAGTGGATAGATCCAAAACTAATGATGCAGGTAGAATATAGCTTCAGTTTAAAAAGATAGACAATGGATCATCTACTGTTTGTTGCCCACACAACATGAACCACATAGAAGACCCCAGATGAACCAGATAGTAGACAGATACTATTTGTTGCTGCCTTGATATGTGCTCCATGGGCATTTTAAAACTCAAGTTTGAACATTAGTTTGGACCTGACTCGGAGTCTAAGAGGTGACAGGACGATAAAGTAGCAGGTAATAATAACCGATGTATGACATAAGCATACACGAAAGAGTGCGACCTCTCTTCCGGATCTGTGTAGTCCTAAGGTTCATATGCTCAGTCGATGATGGTAATGCAGTTGGCATGGCTCAGCTCTGGGAAGATGATCTGGCGGCGAAAGAAAGTCTGCGGGGAATCTACTCTCTGATGAATGCTTCCCTCGATGGTGCACCTGAGGTGGGGTGGATGACGGCACGGCAGGAGCAGGACATAACACACAGAGTTTTCTTTGTCACCTATCTGAAAATGAAGTAAATCTGTAAGGGCTCCTTTGAATTGGAGGATTCTATAAACGCAGGGAGAGGAAAAACACAGGAATAGGATAGGAATGCACGTGCAAAACAGAGCATTTGCAAACATAGGATTTCTGTCAACCTGGGTGTTTGGTTCACATGAATTGGAAGACACAACAATGGAGAAACATGGTCAAATTAAAGTCAAACCATGTGAGAATGAAAAAAAATAAGAATCTTATTATGCCAGTAATGCAATTAGTCATGTTCTTCATGCATATTAATTTGAAAAGGACGTCTAAGTGGATATCAAAATTCCTACGTTTTTTCTTTGAAAGAGACACCAAAGGAAAAAAAGTCCTCCAGTTTTGCTTTGCTCCATTCCTTCTAACCAAATGCACGAATAGTAGTACCATAGTAAAGTTTCCAATTCCTATGTTTTCCTTCACTTTTTCTTTGAACTAGTGGCGATTCTAGTAGGCAGTCTTCAATAGGCTGAAGCATGCCCTCAAAATATTTTGTGAGCTTAGATTTGGTCCACATTAGTATCATATAATGGCTATCTTGCTAAACCGATTAAAATTGTGGTTCAAAAGAGCATTTAGTTTTCTCCCTGTTAACTTTGTGACCACGATTCATTTATTTCTAGATTTTCAACTGCTTTGAACCAAAGGATCCCTAAGGGATCGACATGAATGTAGAGTAACAAAGTGATGCGACGAGTGTACAACCTCTATGGCATAGCCTTGTCGACCTCAGCATCATTGGGTTGGACGTGGAGGATGGTGATGCTGGTGTGACTCGTAGGTGGGTAAGAAGATCTGATGCCTCTGGATACGGCGCCGAGGGTACTGCTCTATTATGATGGACGGTTCCGTCGTTGGAGCAGCTCTGGTGAGGTGTATGATGGCGAGGCTGAAGCAGGACAAGACAAACAATGTTAATCTGAAGTGGGACTCTATTATCATCTGTAATAGATGGTGTAAAATACATAACCAAAAAGTGCTAGATCTAAAATGCATCAGCCGCTCCACGGCCGCTCCGAGAGATGCTGTAAATACTGTTCACTCTGAACTTAATTGAAGAAACTGAACTTTACATTCGAAACTAAATTTTACTGTCGAAACTGATTGAACTATGTAGCGACCCGACCTCAGACGGTCAAGTCTCTGTGCTTAAGTGTCATCCCTGGATCGGTATGCTGACACACACAATACTTGAGGATTTATAACAGAGGTAAATCACATGTATAAAGTAACGTAAATACTATTAGCTCAATCCAAATAGCGGAAGTAACAAGGTTGTGGATTCCCATCAACACCAACGACAAAGTTGAGTGTAGAAATCGTAACCCTAATGTAACACTTACTCGTCGTAAGAATCCTGCAACATGAGGCGTTGCAGCCACAAGGGTCAGTACATTGAATGTACTGGCAAATTCACACCATAGGATAATGATGAAAAATAACTATCACTACATGCATATTTGGTTGGTGGAAAAGCTCCATGGTTATAATGTTTTTGCGAAAAGCCATTTTTTCCCTACTACAAAGGAGTACAATTTATTTAACTATCATGGTAGTTGGACAAACCTTGAGAATGGTACCCCCATCTCAATTCCAATTAAAACTCATTATCAACCCAACAAATTAATTTAGAGTGATGAGATCAATATGATAATCCAAGAACCAGATACTGAAGTTGTCCATAACCGGGGACACGGCTAACCATGATTAGTTTGTACACTCTGCAAAGGTTTGCGCACTTTTCCCCACAAGACTCGATCTCCTCCGTTGGATTTCTCGCACTACAAGATGTTTGAGAAACAGATGACCGAGACACAGTCTTTCAGAAGCATTTACTCTAACCCCGGGTAGACAGTACCAACCTACACCCCCTACATCTGCTAGCCTACCACTGGAAGAGGTCATGCAACATACTCAACTATGCTAGAGCCCATAATATCTTGTGGCTGCACACGGAAGTTTCTAGCATGAATAATCTTATGATCCCTTTGAGCCTGGTAGGTGAACCATAGGATGATCACACGGTATATCCCCGGGATCTCCTAGGACAACACTGGTATATCCCCAGGTGTCCGGGCAAGTCCACTGGTATATCCCCCGGGTGCCCCTACCAATCCACCCAGATGTGTATTAAAGTAGCCACCTTAAGTTAACCATTAATAATAACTCTCACATCTGTCATGAATCACTCAAACCAATCCACGTCTACGAGCATAGCATGGCAATAAGCATAACGTAGAGTAACTCCCAAGGTTTGAATGCAAGATAATAGGTTCCTACCTCATCAACTACTTCCCAATCCCCACATGTTATCAATTCCTAAACATGCAATGTTTGAGGGTGAAACTAATGCATAAAAACTGGGTATGAAAGGGATATGTTCAAAGTGTGAAGTTTCCTGTACTGCTGATGAAGATGACTCGCACTCGTAACTCCTGATAGATCTACTCGTCACACTCCGGTCAATCTATCGTGAGCAAGCAATAGTAACCATACATAAGCAAACACTCAAAAGATCGGAAAGAACGAAGAAGACAATTCGGAAAACACCAAAACCAAGCAAATAACTCTTGCAACAAAAAAACAATTTCTAACAGTATCAAAATTATGTGAATTTGGCCTTATCAGAAAGTTTAGGTCAAGAGCTTCGATTTGCAGAAAGAATCAACTCAAACGGAGTTATAAAACTCAAGTTACGATCAAACAAAGTTTAAATACAATTCTGTTTGAATTCAAATTTTAAAACTTTCAAAAACATGATTAAGTTGTTTTACTGGATAGAGGAGATCATAACAAAGAAGTGGGCATTGGTTTCGTTGGATTTGGACAAAAGAGTAAAAAGTACTGACCGATTGAAGTACAGGGACTAATCTGTGAAGAAAATTTATCACGAATAGGTCCCTGGCCGAAAACTAAAATAAAAAGAAAAATCCTATCAAACGAACGTTCGCTACAGAGAACTAAAGAACGAACTCGTTCACTTAGGAAGATAACATAGCGAATGTTTACTAATTAAATTAACCTAGATAATAAACCGATCTAACCTAATAAACCAAACTAAACCGAGAAACCAACAAAAAACCGAACGGTCTATACCGGTTCGACGACGAGGTTCGGCGAGGCGGTGGCGAAATCCGACGGGGCGGGGCGGCGGCTCCGGCGCGAGGCGACAGCGGCGGCGCTCACCGGCGACGGTAGCAAAGCTAGCTAGCGGCGCGGTGGCTACAGGGACGGCCGAGGCGGCGTGGCGCGAGATGCAATGGCAAGACGAGATGCATGGGCGGTGCGGCTCGGGAGGAGAGAGATGGGCAGGCGCCGAATTTATAGGAGGGGAGGGGCGAGGTGGCTTGGAGGAGAGGCAACGGAGAGGCGGCGGGGAAGAGTCCTGGTCGGACTCCTGTGGCGGCGGCGTTGTGCTCGCTCGGGAGAGTCCCGAACTCGGGGTCGTGGATGGGGCGCTGCGCGGCCTGGCTAGGTCCTGGGCCGGCCCAGTCGGCGAAGTTAGTTTTTTTGTTTTTTAACAATTTTGCAGACAAGAAAAGAAACAAAAACAAAATAAAATGAAAATATACTAATGGCATATTATATATCAAATTTTTCAGAAAAAGATTTTCTACGACATCAACATTATTCTAGCATCAAATAAAATCCACACGAATTTAAATAAAGCAAAGAGTGCTACTGCTACATTAAATTCCAATAAAAATCAATTTAAAAATACCAAAATTAATTCGAATTTATTTCTCTCCAATTTTCTGATGTAGGGAATCATTTTACCCTAATTCCATATATTTTATTTTTGGAGAAAAATAATTTGAATAAAAACCAAATAACTCCAAATTGAAAATAATTTCCAAAAGGACTTTAAAGTTGATCCTTTTAAACTCCCAACTCATATTTCATATGTTTTGAAGAAGTCATTTTATCTTCTCTCATGAAAATCACTAAGCTGCTTGAAGTTTCTGAATTTGAAAATATTTCTAAATAAAATTCAAATATTTTCGAAACCCTTTTCATTTATGTAAATGGAAGAAGTCATGTCATCTTATCTCAAGGGTTTTGTGGTGAAAAGAATTTGAATTTATAAATGCAAAAATGAAAGTTTGGGAAAGTCCTTTTATTCCCTCTCATTTAACTTTCAAAAAGTTTCGAATTTCACTCAGTTTCACACAAGCAACCACACCACAATCAAACAATCAATCAAATCTATTTATTTAATATAACATTCCAAAATTTGGAATTTTGGGATGTTACAAACCTATCACCTTTAAAATGAATCTCGTCCTCGAGATTCGGAGATGCTAGAAAGAAATAGTTTAGGGTCGGGGTCTTCTCAAAATCCATCGATTGTCTCCGGGGTCTAGGGTGCTACCACCCTTAGAAGCCTTGTTACGGTCCCATCAATACTCATATACTCCATCCTTTTTGCTGACAGAGTCGGCCTTCTCAGATTCTCGGGAAAATTCCTTCTCTGGGCTCTTCCGGTAGTGGCATAACCTTTTTCCTCAATTCTTGTGTCCTTTCATCTTGGCAAGGTTATTCCATGACTGGGTCTTCTAAGTTGACAGGTGTGGCGCCAATACTAAACAACTATCGATATCTCATGGTGGTCAACAATTTATGGTTACTTCTGCAGGAAAAGGGTCTGGGCTTTATTCTCACTGTATGACCTACGATTGGCAACAGCTGCCTTGTGCAAGGGAAAATTGTCCTACCATTCTAAGGTTTAAACAAGGTTTTGATCGTCGTCTCTCTACTATGGGTAATTCACTCAGATTTACCATCCCATATAGCAGAGGCGAATAATAAGAGTAAGTCGGTACGGTGATCAATCCATCCCGCACCCAAATCATTACCCTGTATATGGTTTAGCGAATCTCGCTTTCTAACACTCGGTCGTCCTCACAAGCATTGCAGAATTTCACTTGTCGATGAACTAAGTTCGGATAAATCCATGGATTCTGTAAGCCAAACAAACATCTATCACCCTTCACAACTCTCAGGTTTTGCGTATCTCGTATAACATCGTCTGTGGGTAAGGTCGTAATCTCTTCCAGGGTTTTTCCTTCAGCAAGAGTGTGCTTGCTTCTTGGCAGGTCCTGGGGCCTGTGGGTTATGGCACATCTCATCACTTGTAAATCTTCAACTCATCATCAGGGCAACTGCTCGGTATTCCAACATCCAACTTCCTAGCATTCTTAAAATCTATCCAATTGTACTGTCTCTCTTCCTTCCGTTGGCACCAAACTAAGACGAGATTACTCCGTTTCAACATGGAGTTACAATTGCTCCCTATTACCAACATCATACCTCCTTTATATCCAATAGTGCTTCATCTCTTCATATTCTTGGGGTATCCCACATATCGAGATAAAACTTATACTTACGAAGTCCACTCCGTGGAACATCATTATCCTTTCCAAGGGTCAAGTGTCCTCACAGGGTACTACCACCCTTAAAATGCTCCAATTCTTCCATAGACCATATTTCTCATATCCTCGAAAATGGTCAAAATCTTCCTTCATAGAGTAACAACTCATAAAATCCAAATCAGTACCCATGATACTAACTTTATTGATTCTCCAATGATAATCTCTTGCTTTTCCATTACATGCCTCAACTCATCGCCTCAATATAAAGGAAAATGTTCTTACTACTACTAATATACTTCTCACAGACACAACTAATTACCACAAGTCTCCTTCTCATTGGGACAATCTCTGGTAAAGTGCCTTGCTTCATTACAACAAAAACATATTACTTCTGACAATTCTCGAGGTTTCCTTTTTGGGCAACGGCTGAAGTAGTGCCCTGACTCCTTGCACCTGTAGCAGGTGATATGACTCACGTCCTTCCTGGAATCCAATCTATTCTTTTCCGAGACTTTTCCGTTCCAATCAGGGCTTCTATTTTCTATGGGTCATACTCTACTTCCTCTCTCAGGAATTCTACCAGATCCCCATTTAGATAAGTTTGGGAGATGTGTCCTTCTTCTCCACATGAATAGCATGACTTAGTGCATGGTTTAATTGGGTCTTCTTTGGGTGTGTCCTCCACCTCTTCTTTCATCACAGGTTCTTCTAAAACTTCCACGAGGGCTCCTTTCATTGCTTCCTTCTTCTGCTGGATGGTTCTTTGTACCATGGGGTAAATGTGACACTGCAGGGTAGTGGGTAGTCCCTTCACACAAGAAACAAGTAATCTTCCTAGTGGGGCATTCTTCAGCTAGGTGACTTTCTTCACAATTAGGGTATTCATCCTTGTGTTCCTTATGGTTGTGTCCTATTTCTCCACAAATCTTGCATGCACAAGGTTTCTTCATATCCTTTCCATAAGGCTTCAACTTCTGGGACACAAGAAGAGATCTTTGCAGAGTCAACTTAAATTCTTTCCAAGTCGTTACTCCTTGCCATCCATTGATGGTTCGGTACATCCTCCACCTAGTAGCAGCACCTTTTCCAAAGCACTGAAGAGCATGCTGGGTCATATCCTTTCCGACTATGGGGTTATTCTTCATGTGATTCTCCATGTTCTGAATCCATTGGTCCGTCTCCAATTGACTTATCGGTCCAGGAAACATGAGTTCATCTCTATTCATCCTCTATTGGGTCCATGGGTTTGGGGGTGGGATAAGAGAGATAGAGATGGATACACACAATGAAAACAATGGTTTTGGAAAAGACATATTTTATTTGTGGCTGTTGGAAAAACATCTATCAAATGATGACTCACAATCGTCGCATCTTACATAGGTATATAACAGGGGTTTGGTCTTTTAAAGGTCAATAAATCTTCACAGTCATCAAACTCTTCAAGTCTTGTTCATGTCCCCGATGGCTACTTCCGGTCGTGCTTGTCCTTCTCAAGTTTTGTTGCCAGATCATCTCTGTTGACGCGAAGTCTCTTGTGACGTCCTTCAATATTCAGGAGTTGCGTTCCAAACTTCTAGTTTCAACATGCTTGGCATGAACCATGTCCTAATGTCCTTCAGTTCCTGATGAATCTCCGGTATCTTGGGGTTTTGTTCCTCCAGTTTGGCTACTTCAGCTTCTGGGTCCTAAGTTCTTCAAGAAATGCTTCCTTGTTGAATAAGGCTTCCAGAAGGTCCATCTTAAAAATACTTGATGTAATACTTCAGATCCTGGCGATACACCAGCTAAGGTTAAAACTGCATCCTTTGCTGATAGGTGCTCCATCAACCTTCTACCATCCAATCCTTCCGATTTAACCGCATGCTTAACTCAAAGACGGTGACAATAGCATAAGCGAGCGATAACATCATGGATAGCCATGTTTCTTCCCTTGTCATTTCCATGAGCTATCACTCCATAGTTGATAGCTCCTGCCTTAGGGTTTTCTTGACAAAACTTTGAGTTCTACTGCTCCATGTTCTGGTCTTTCTCCGACAAACCTTGATCTCGGGTATTGCCAGCTTCCATAGTCTGACAAAATCCATAAGGGTAGCCTTCCTAGTCATAACAATCGGGAAATTCTTCAGAGTCTTCAAATTTTCCTAGTCTTCGTTGTCTTCAACCATCGTAGTTTCCATTGCACGGTAAAATCCTCTCCATTCCAAAGTGATCTTAGTTGTCCGATATCTTGTACTTCTTGGAGTGGTCTCATCACCAAACTTGAATTGGTCAAAAGGGGAAAGGGGTATAGTCTCACTAAAAGTAATATTTGAATAAGCTCAGAAGATAAGAGAGGTAAAAGATCTTTTGAAAAGAAAGTTGTAGAGAAAAGTCTTCCTATGGGTTTGCCAGTTCCTAGGGGTCACGTCCTACAGTCAACATGTGCTCTGATACCATCTTGTAGCGACCCGACCTCAGACAGTCAAGTCTTTGTGCTTAAGTGTCATCCCTGGATCGGTATGCTGACAAACACAATACTCGAGGATTTATAACAGAGGTAAATACAAACACAATACTCGAGGATTTATAACAGAGGTAAATTACATGTATAAAGCAACGTAAATACTATTACCTCAATCCAAATAGCGGAAGTAACAAGGTTGTGGATTCCCATCAACACCAACGGCAAAGTTGATTGTAGAAATCGTAACCCTAACGTAACACTTACTCGTCGTAAGAATCCTGCAACATGAGACGTTGCAGCCACAAGGGTCAGTACATTGAATGTACTGGCAAATTCACACCATAGAATAATGATGAATAATAACTATCACTACATGCATATTTGGCTGGTGGAAAAGCTCTATGGTTATAATGTATTTGCGGAAAGCCAAATTTTCCCTACTACAAAGGAGTATAATTTATTTAACTATCATGGTAGTTGAACAAACATTGAGAATGGTACCCCCATCTCAATTCCAATTAAAACTCATTATCAACCCAACAAATTAGTTTAGAGTGATACGATCAATATGATAATCCAAGAACCAGATACTCAGGTTGTCCATAATCGGGGACACGGCTAACCATGATTAGTTTGTACACTCTGCAAAGGTTTGCGCACTTTTCCCCACAAGACTCGATCTCCTCCGTTGGATTTCTTGCACTACAAGATGTTTGAGAAACGGATGAGCGAGACACAGTCTTTCAGAAGCATTTACTCTAACCCCGGGTAGACAGTACCAACCTACACCCCCTACATCTGCTAGCCTACCACTGGAAGAGGTCATGCAACATACTCAACTATGCTAGAGCCCATAATAGCTTGTGGCTGCACACGGAAGTTTCTAGCATGAATAATCTTATGATCCCTTTGAGCCTGGGTGGCGAACCATAGGATGATCACACGGTATATCCCCGGGATCTCCTAGGACAACACTGGTATATCCCTAGGTGTCCGGGCAAGTCCACTGGTATATCCCCCGGGTGCCCCTACCAATCCACCCAAATGTGTATTAAAGTAGCCACCTTAAGTTAACCATTAATAATAACTCTCACATCTGTCATGAATCACTCAAACCAATCCACGTCTATGAGCATAGCATGGCAATAAGCATAACGTAGAGTAACTCCCAAGGTTTGAATGCAAGATAATAGGTTCCTACATCATCAACTACTTCCCAATCCCCACATGTTATCAATTCCTAACCATGCAATGTTTGAGGGTGAAACTAATGCATAAAAACTGGGTATGAAAGGGATATGTTCAAAGTGTGAACTTGCCTGTACTGTTGATGAAGATGACTCACTCGTAACTCCTGATAGTTCTACTCGTCACACTCCGGCCAGTCTATCGTGAGCAAGCAATAGTCACCATACATAAGCAATCACTCAAAAGATCGGAAAGAACGAAGAAGACAATTCGGAAAACACCAAAACCAAGAAAATAACTCTTGCAACATAAAACAATTTCTAACAGTACCAAAATTATGTGAATTTGGCCTTATCGTAAAGTTTATGTCAAGAGCTTCGATTTGCAAAAAGAATCAACTCAAAAGGAGTTATAAAACTCAAGTTACGGTCAAACGAAGTTTAAATACAATTTTGTTTGAATTAAAATTTTAAAACTTTCAAAAACATGTTTAAGTTGTTTTACTGGATAGAGGAGATCATAACGAAGATGTGGGCATTGGTTTCGTTGGATTTGGACAAACGAGTAAAATGTAGTGACTGACCGAAGTACAAGGACTAATCTGTGAAGGAAATTTATCATGAATAGGTCCCTGGCCGAAAACTAAAATAAAAAGAAAAATCCTATCGAACGAACGTTCGCTACAGAGAACTAAAGAACGAACTCGTTCACTGCGGAAGCTAACATAGCGAACATTTACTAATTAAATTAACCTAGATAATAAACCGATCTAACCTAATAAACCGAACTAAACCGAGAAACCAACAAAAAAACCGAACGGTTTATACCGATTCGACAACAAGCGAGGTCAACGGCGAGGTTCGCGCGAGGGCGAAATCCGCGTGGGCGGCGGCCCAAGAAGAAGCTAGCAAAGGTGGCTACGCTGGGCTGGAGGCGGCGGGCGGGCGCGACAAGGCGAAGCGCGAGGCAGCAAGGCCACATGGATGTGGGCGGTGCGGCTCGGGAGGAGAGAGATGGGCCCGGGGCGCCGGAATTTATAGGAGGGGAGGGGCGAGGTGGCTTGGAGGAGAGGCAACGGAGAGGCGGCGGGGGAAGAGTCCTGGTCGGACTCCTGTGGCGGCGGTGTCGTGCTCGCTCGTGAGAGTCCCGAGCTCGGGGTCGGGGACGGTGCGCTGGGCCGTGGCCTGGCTGGGTGCTGGGCTGGCCCAGTCGGTGAAGTTTTTTTTAAACAATTTTGCAGACAAGAAAAGAAACAAAAACAAAATAAAATAAAAATATACTATAGGCATATTATATATCAAAATTTTCAAAAAAAGATTTTCTACGACATGAACATTATTCTGGCATCAAATAAAATCCACATAAATTTTAATAAATTAAAGAGTGCTACTGCTACAATAAAACCCAATAAAATCATTTTAAAAATACCAAAATTAATTCAAATTAATTTCTCTCCAATTTTCTGATGTAGGGAATTATTTTACCCTAATTTCCATATATTTTATATTTGGAGAAAAATAATTTGAATAAAAACCAAATAACTCCAGATTGAAAATAATTTCCAAAAGGACTTTAAATTTGATCCTTTTAAACTCCCAACTCATATTTCATATGTTTTGAAGAAGTCATTTTATCTTCTCTCATGAAAATTATTGAGTTTGCTTGATGTTTCTGAATTTGAAAATATTTCCAAATAAAATTCAAATCTTTTCGAAACCCCTTTCATTTATTTAAATGGAAGAAGTCATGTCATCTTTTCTCCAGGGTTTTGTGGTGAAAAGAATTTGAATTTATAAATGCAAAAATGAAAGTTTGGGAAAGTCCTTTTATTCCCTCTCATTTAACTTTCAAAAAGTTTCGAATTTCACTCAATTTCACACAAGCAACCACACCACAATAAAGCAATCAATCAAATCTATCTATTTAATATAACATTCCAAAATTTAGAATTTTGGGATGTTACAAACTAATGTGAGCATTGCAATAGAAGTTTGGGGCATTCGAGCACTAGTAGCAGAGAAGCAGTGATCTAAATTAGCAGTCGCTCGAGCAGGGAACGCACTAGTAGAGAGCAACTCGTGCAGCAACATCGTGAGCGAGTGCTAAAGCAACAACTCCTCAGAATGCTTGGGGTCGGCAGAAGAAACAGCAAGAGAGAGCAAGAGCAGAGCGAACACGAACGAGAGCAAGAGTGGAGCAAGAAGCGACCGGCAGAATAGCGAGTAGAGCAAAGAAGACGAAGCGAAAGCAAGAGCAATGCAAAGCGCGACCGACAAAGAAGAATAGAGCCGCATGAAGCGAAGGCTGGAGCAGCAGCAGCTAGTGCCGGTGTGGAAGTCGCCGCCGAGGAAGCAATGAAATGGGGGAGAGACGCCGTGGATGAAGTGGCCGACGACAGCACCGTCGGTGGAGACCTGCCATGGCTGCTCGGTATCGAGCACCGGCAGCCCCGTGAGATCGGATAAAAGATAAAATGCAGCGGTGAGTGCATAACATCCTTGGTGGCATTGAGTAGGCCTCGACTTCATCAGAGGAATTGGTGAGGGTGTTGCGATTCCGGTGGGGCAGGTCAAGACAACACTGTGGGGATGGAGGTGGCGCGATAGACGAGGCGAATATCGGGGCGGCTCCTTGGAGGTGGAGGACGGGGTGGCTGATCCGGCGGGACGACGAGATCGATGACGGATCCTCATTCGGTGCGGTGGATGAGGGACGACGAGCTGTTGCGATGGACGATGTCGTCGAGGAAGAGTCTCCGGCTGAGCGGTGGTCGGGAGGCCGACGGAGGAGCGTGGGGTTGCGCAGGTTTTGGTGGCCTCGGTGTACGTATGGGGGGCGAAGGGGAAGGTAGGGGGAGCCATGGCTTAGGGACGTGCTTGTCCAAAATGTAGGGTAAGTTACGAACGTACCCCCACCGGTTTTGACCACGCGATGTTGAGGCGGGATTTCCGGCTGCGGGGTAGAAGGGGGATTTCGCATGTCTGGGCTGCGGGACCGATTTCAGATGAGGAGGGAGTTTTAGCGCGCGTCAAAATTTCTGGATAACAAGGCGCGGCGCGGTTGAAGAGGCGGGAGTTTCATAGCAGAAGAGACAAAAGATACTCGAGCTTGAAAATTTCGGGATAACAAGGCACGGATTCCATCTTCGGCAGAACAAACTTAACGTGTACAAAAAATACAATTCATACAAGACACAAGAGATTCATGTCCCCTTCTACTATATTGCTATAAATGCCATTGAAAAAACTACAAGAAAAATGTAAAAAAACCAGGAGAACAAGATTACCTGCATAATACCAAATCAATTCGCACTTCCCTCAACAATAACAAAAAAACAAATCAATTCCCATGACAAGAAAGAGTCATGTCCCTTCTTATATGATTACAAATGCCAGATCTCGAATTTCAATTTTTGAATCCATGTTGTGTTGAATTCGAATATATCGTTAGGTGACCTTGCTTTTTATAATGGATGTAGTCCTACATTTTGATCTTCCATCTCATATGAACATTTTACTCCACCCTATGAACATACATATTGTCGTCTACCATATGGACTAAATTTGAATCAATTTCCCTTATTTGAATACGATTGTTGTCAAATTATACCATCATTTAAATATCATGCATATAGCAGTAACTATATTTCACTATGAACTACATGTACCATATGATCTCCAATTCAAATATTTGTATCCATTTTATGTTGAATTCAGATCACAAGACATTGGTGCAGGTAGCGAGATGTTCGGGATAATTTGAATCTGTTTTCATATGTATAATTTTTGGCGAATTGGGACAAGTTTTGGTATAAGCTTATTGCAAACCGGAAATTCTCTCAACAAGCCTCCTGGTTCCGAGAGGGAACGTGTCACCTTTGTGTGCGAAATGATATACACTGCCTCCCCCTGATTTTCTTTACAAAGGCAACATAGAACTATATGAGTGCCCTGTTAAATTTTGGAATTATTCCGGGTTCGTTTGGCCCTTTTATACACTAGCAAGACATGCCCGTGCATTGCACAGTGAGGAAAAGAAAGCATCTTTCATACACACATGCAACAACATCAGCAAACAATATTATTAAAAAAATCTTTATTGACACAATTTCAAACAATATGAAAATCAACTTTAAGCCCTTTGGTTTACATAAAACTTCGTATGAACAGTTTAATGTGCATCATCGTATAGGGGTTGGTAGTGCACTGTGCAAAACAGATAAGATGATTATGTACCCGTTTTAACCTTTAGGATATGGTAGTTGATAGGAATCAACATCCCCTATAGTGTCAATAATAGATTATGTGAGAGCATCAAACTGTCATATCTACTAAATTTGAATAGGGTATAAAACATATATAATAGACATTTATTAAATGCCCCACATAGAGAAGATAATAATTAAGTTTACATTTTGTTAAATTTTGGAATTATTCTAGGTTCGTTTGGCCTTTTTATACATTAATTGAGTTTCTAGACATTTAATGTGCATAATTCAAATTTGAACTGCAAGGACATGCTACGGTGCACCAAAGTTGGTTGAAAAATCACATGTGTGTCCTTGGGTGAATTTCTAGGTCCCATGCAAGAAATGGGAATGAAATTCAAACATCCTGGTAGCCCGTGACTCGGCCGATAACATTGACAAACTTGGTTTTAAAATTCTGTAAATCCAAAACTTGCACGGAAATCATGAAACTTGGCATGGTGTCATGTCATGGTACTAACATGTTGTGGTAATTTTTTGGCGAATTGGAACAAGTTTTGGTATAAGCTTCTTGCAACCGGAGCTTCTCCCAAGAAGGCTCGTGGTTACGAGAGGGAACGTGTCACCTTTGTGTGGGAAACAATATACTCTGCCCCTTGATTTTCTTTTACAGAGGCAACATAGTACTATATGAGTGTCGCGTTAAATTTTGGAATTATTCCGGTTCGTTTGGCCTTTTATACATTAATTGATTTTCTGGTCATTTAATGTACATAATTCAAATTTGAACTACAAGCACATGCTCCAGTGCACCAAAGTTGGTTGAAAAATCACATGTGTGTCCTCGGGTAAATTTTAGGTCCCATGCAAGAAATGGGAATGAAATTCAAACATCTGGGCGTCGTGTCTCGACCAGAAACATTGAGAAACTTGGTTTTTTAATTCCTGTAAACCCAAAACACGCATGAAAATCTTGAAACTTGGCTTGGTGTCATGACATGGCACCAACATGCTGTGTAACTTTCTTTGTCATCGATTTGCGAAGCGCTACGCTAACAATCAACAAAGTCATTTTGGAACAAGTGCTATCACGTTACAATCGGAAACACAAGTATTATTGAAACTGTATGCGTTCTACTTACCATTTATGTGCCGCCAAACGTCCCTATTTTTATTAGCTAGGAGGCTCCATGCAGTGGTAGCTATTTGAGTACGGAGGCGTGCAATCGGACCCTGCGCGTGCTTATCGGGAGGAGAGCCCTTTGACCTTCATCTGCTGCCCACCTCTCTCCGAAGGTCTCCATTAATGGCGCCCGAGACCCTATTTAATGGCGTGGCTATGTCTCACTCGACTGAGATTTAAGAGAGAAAAAAGAAAATCTGAAAAGAAAATTTTGCATGGATCATGATGTAAGATCCGACGGACCTATACAACATCTACTACGACTTACAACAAGACTGATGAATATATAAGGACGACGATAGTGGATAATAATTGTCTTACATATTTAGGAAGATAATTAAAAAGCCACATGTGGCTATGCCCGAAACACAAGTGCAAAAGAAGAAGGAAGACACATACAACGATCTGGCTCACTGATCTCTACTTTCTTGATGCGCTGCAGGTCGCGGAGACTAGTTCTCGCGGCGAGCGGCGATGATCTCTTTCATCAGTTTCATGACCTTAATACGCTGCTTGGCAGCATCCACGGATTCCTCCACCAGCCTTTTGCGCTCGATGCGGAGCATGGCATTCTCATCCATAATTTTCTTGACGATGACACCCGTCCTCTTCAACAAGGCAGCGGTCTCCTCCGTTCCGGTGATCTTCGCCCTCAGCAGGTCGTGCTCGGCCCGGAGCTTCGCATTTCCCTCCCCTAGTTGCCGGATGAAGCTGGTAGCCTGTTCAAACGAGGATTTCATGTCGTCCTGCAACCTCGCCTAGCCAGAGATCTGATCCATCTAGCTATGGATGATCACATGCATGCGCCTGTAAGAGTCCTCGCCTGCCCGTGAGACATTTTTCTAGGCCGCCGCGATGCGGGAGGACATCTCTGCTGCATTCGCGGCACGACGGGATATCTCTGCTGCTTCCGCAGCGCGGCCGGACCAGTCTGCTGCATCAACGACACAGCGGGACCTCTGTGCAGCTCCGGCGGCGCGGTGGGACCTCTGTGCTGCTACTGCAGTGCGGTGGGACATATCGGCTGCTTTTGCGGCGAGGCAGGACATCTCTCGTGCTTCTGCTTCCATGCTTGCCTCTCCCTGGTGGTAATCTCTCGACCCAGAACTCACGCTGGCCATGGCAGATGCTGAATGACTTGTTTGTTTTTGTGGGTGAGGAGTTGAGGAGGAATGTGCGATCATCTTGGCATAGTAGTATTTATAACCGAGCACTAATACGCTCCTAAGTGGGAAACCGTTTAGGTTGTGGTCGGTGTGAACAGGTTTGCAATTAAATATAGCGTGGTAGTAATTTGGAATGTGACGAGATGCAAGCTCAAAATTTCTAGATGGTTCTAGTTTTTAAGTGTGGAACTATACCAGGATAACGAAACATGGGCACGTGTTCTCGGCCGTGGTGTAGCAGTTCTGTAATATGCCATGGTACTTCTTTTTCTACTACTGTGTATGTGCAATAACAGGCACCGTTGGATACATATCTTATGGTTATTGCGGCGTTCGACAGGAATAGCCTCGTGGCGAGCTATAGACTAGTCTTTTTTTCACACGCATTACATCGACACATATCATCTCTCTCCCTCTTTCCCACGCACACACCTAGTCTCTCGGGATTTCTCGGACGCACCAAGCACCATCTCTAGCTCCCTAGGTCGATGCCACCCACATACACTTGTACTCTAAGTTTAGTATGTTATACACGAAGAGAAGAGGTGCACGCACGCCTTTTCGTCCTCTCTCGCACACGCATCTGTAGCTACAATTGTAGTGTTCTCAACCATCCGATTGGCTCTATCATAGGTTCCCATTGCTCCTTGGCCTTGATATGGAGAACTTTAAAACACAGAGGCTAAGCTGGAGGCGCGAGGTTTTGGTTAATGTGAGAGCCGCACACGGCACCAACACGACACGAGCTTAAATCGCACAGTGCGTAGTCGGGTGAGTACTACTAGTAGTACTACTACTTTGATGTGTCGCGTCAACTCGCACAAGTATGCAACACTTCCTGAACAAACAAGCATATAAGCTGCTTATACTTCTTACCCAATGGATCTTTATATCCAACAGACACAAAATATCCATTCGACTATTGGAAATTACATTAATCACGATCCGATGTCGAAGTAATTGCGGCATCGCCACCAAACCCACCATCTCTTAAGCTAAAGTAGACCGAGATAACCCCTATATTAGCATATTACTAAGATAAACAAAAGGCACTGTAGAATCATTTAGGAGGTGAGCTTGTCAATACGAATGTGGAGGGACACCGTCCTCGACAACCCAGCCCCGACCAGCAGTTTGGGCGGAACTGTGAATAAGGTCAGCTCCTCCACGGCGACGTTGTCGGGATCCTTGCTACTTGTCACCCTGATTTGCACGTTGACGGTGTCTGTCCTGCCTTTGGGATCCCCCGGTGGGCCGTTCACCCACAACTTGGACGCGTAGTGCGGTAGTGGGGACGCCCCCGCTCTGATGCAGACGACCGACACGGTGATAGGCGCGTCGATGTCGAGCACGCCGTCGACCAAGAAAAACGCGCGGCTGTCCTCCTCCGCGATTAGAAAGAGCCGTGGATCCGACACTAGCACTTGCGGCTGGAGCACCTTGCCGTACTGGATCTTGTGCACGGGCATGGGATGCACGGCGATCGATGTGGTGGGAGAGCGTTGGTGGCGGGCCTTCATAGCCGCAGCAGCACGGGCATTTGCGGTGGCGCGAGCGACCCACGCTCTGGTGATCGGCGAGCTTGTGGTAAGTGACATAGAGCCCACACCCTTCATGCGGGCACTCCACCCTCACCGAATAGAGGACGGCGTCCATCACCGCGTTCCGCACATCGAAGCCTCCGCCGCGCTCACACTTCCAACACTGCCACTGGTTCCCGGGGCGCTCGCCGTGGCAGTCCGCGTAGGCTAGGTGCCCTCCCTTGCACTGCACAAATCAATCTAACAACACATCAATCAAGAAACCTGCACCTTGCTCAATCAGCCAAACGGACGAGGTGTATTCGAACCTCATACACTGGAGCCTTCAAGGGGAGGAGGCACAAGGGGCAGTGGCGCAAGGTGAGGTCCATAGAGACCATAGAGAGCTCCATCGTCGGGTCCTGTTCCGTCGGCATGATCTCGCCCTCCTCGTGCACAACCTTGAGCATGGTGGCTCACAGGACTAGGAGAAGCTTTCTCTACATGCTCTCCCTCCCGCACGCGGAGGACATGCAGTGATTCATTCGGTGTCGATGACCGAAGCATACTAGTAGTACTCCACCGTAGTAGTACCATCATTGTTCGACTTCCCAAGAGGCGAAGAGCCAAGCGCAACCCAGACGCTCGTGTGGTAGTTTCATGTGTAAGGGAGGTAATATAGTGACATAGTCTAGCATAGCGTGTATCGTGCCTGTAAGCTTAAAATCGTTCGGGTCAGCTCCATGCTTTTTTTGATTAAAGTAATGTTCCGGCCCTACCTGTAATCCTGGTGATTGTAGTTTGCATGCTCATCTGGTCAAGACAGGAATATATATTTTAATTTGTGGTGGGGTAAATGTTAGAGGTTACAGCAAATATCTTGAACACTGCGGGTCTTTTGGCCAAGTTTTTAGAGACAAGCATGTGGGGCCGGTGCTATGATGTGTCGCTTCAATACAATGAGGAGAAGCTTGATTTTACTACTACACGCCTCTCCCTCGCCCATGCGCGGTGGCTTGTAGACGAGGACATGCTTTTTCTTACTACAACAAGCTATCCTCTCGCACGCCGTGGACGGACATGCGAAGTTGGTTCGATACTGTAAAAGTAGTAACATCATTGTTCGTCTTGTCGAAGCCATCCATTGATGGTTCGGTACATCCTCCACCTAGTAGCAGCACCTTTTCCAAAGCACTAAAGAGCATGCTGGGTCATATCCTTTCCGACTATAGGGTTATTCTTCATGTGATCCTCCATGTTCTGAATCCATCGGTCCGTCTCCAATTGACTTATCGGTCCAGGAAACATGAGTTCATCTCTATTCATCCTCTATTGGGTCCATGGGTTTGGGGGTGGGATAAGAGAGATAGAGATGGATACACACAATGAAAACAATGGTTTTGGAAAAGACATATTTTATTTGTGGCTGTTGGAAAAACATCTATCAAATGACAGCTCACAATCGTCGCATCTTACATAGGTATATAACAGGGGTTTGGTCTTTTAAAGGTCAATAAATCTTCACAGTCATCAAACTCTTCAAGTCTTGTTCATGTCCCCGATGGCTACTTCCGATCGTGCTTGTCCTTCTCAAGTTCTTTTCCCAGATCATCTTTGTTGATGCGAAGTCTCTCGTGACGTCCTTTAATATTCTGGAGTTGCGTTCCAAACTTCTGGGTTTTCAACATGCTTGGCATGAACCATGTCCTACTGTCCTTCAGGTCCTGATGAATCTCCGGTATCTTGGGGTTTTGTTCCTCCGGTTTGGCTACTTGACACGGGTCCTAAGTTCTTCAAGAAATGCTTCCTTGTTGAATAAGGCTTCCGGAAGGTCCATCTTAAAATAGTTGATGTAATACTTCAGATCCTGGCGATACACCGGCTAAGGTTAAAATCGCATCCTTTGGCGATAGGTGCTCCATCAGCCTTCTACCATCCAATCCTTCCGATTTAACCGCATGCTTAACTCAGCACGGTGACAATAGCATAAGCGAGCGATAACATCATGGATAGCCATGTTTCTTCCCTTGTCATTTCCATGAGCTATCACTCCATAGTTGATAGCTCCTGCCTTAGGGTTTTCTTGACAAAACTTTGAGTTCTACTGCTCCATGTTCCGGTCTTTCTCCGACAAACCTTGATCTCGGGTATTGCCAGCTTCCATAGTCTGACAAAATCCATAAGGGTAGCCTTCCTAGTCATAACAATCGGGAAATTCTTCAGAGTCTTCAAATTTTCCTAGTCTTCGTTGTCTTCAACCATCGTAGTTTCCATTGCACGGTAAAATCCTCTCCATTCCAAAGTGATCTTAGTTGTCCGATATCTTGTACTTCTTGGAGTGGTCTCATCAGCCGAAACTTCGGGTGGTCAAAAGGGGAAAGGGGTATAGTCTCACTAAAAGTAATATTTGAATAAGCTCAGAAGATAAGAGAGGTAAAAGATCTTTTGAAAAGAAAGTTGTAGAGAAAATTCTTCCTATGGGTTTGCTGGTTCTAGGGGTCACGTCCCCATACCAACATGTGCTCGATACCATCTTGTAGCGACCCGACCTCGAGACAGTCAAGTCTTTGTGCTTAAGTGTCATCCACGGATCGATATCTTGACAAACACAAGACTCGAGGATTTATAACAGAGGTAAATACAAACACAAGATTCGAGGATTTATAACAGAGGTAAATTACATGTATAAAGCAACGTAAATACTATTACCTCAATCCAAATAGCGGAAGTAACAAGGTTGTGGATTCCCATCAACACCAACGGCAAAGTTGATTGTAGAACCCTAACGTAACACTTACTCGTCGTAAGAATCCTGCAACATGAGACGTTGCAGCCACAAGGGTCAGTACATTGAATGTACTGGCAAATTCACACCATAGAATAATGATGAATGATAACTATCACTACATGCATATTTGGTGGTGGAAAAGCTCTATGGTTATAATGTTTTTATGAAAGCCAAATTTTCCCTACTACAAAGGAGTATAATTTATTTAACTATCATGGTAGTTGAACAAACATTGAGAATGGTACCCCCATCTCAATTCCAATTAAAACTCATTATCAACCCAACAAATTAGTTTAGAGTGATACGATCAATATGATAATCCAAGAACCGGATACTCAAAGTTGTCCATAATCGGGGACACGGCTAACCATGATTAGTTTGTACACTCTGCAAAGGTTTATGACTTTTCCCCACAAGACTCGATCTCCTCCGTTGGATTTCTTGCACTACAAGATGTTTGAGAAACGGATGAGGGAGACACAGTCTTTCAGAAGCATTTACTCTAACCCCGGGTAGACAGTACCAACCTACACCCCCTACATCTGCTAGCCTACCACTGGAAGAGGTCATGCAACATACTCAACTATGCTAGAGCCCATAATAGCTTGTGGCTGCACACGGAAGTTTCTAGCATGAATAATCTTATGATCCCTTTGAGCCTGGGTGGCGAACCATAGGATGATCACACGGTATATCCCCGGGATCTCCTAGGACAACACTGGTATATCCCCAGGTGTCCGGGCAAGTCCACTGGTATATCCCCAGGGTGCCCCTACCAATCCACCCAAATGTGTATTAAAGTAGCCACCTTAAGTTAACCATTAATAATAACTCTCACATCTGTCATGAATCACTCAAACCAATCCACGTCTATGAGCATAGCATGGCAATAAGCATAACGTAGAGTAACTCCCAAGGTTTGAATGCAAGATAATAGGTTCCTACATCATCAACTACTTCCCAATCCCCACATGTTATCAATTCCTAACCATGCAATGTTTGAGGGTGAAACTAATGCATAAAAACTGGGTATGAAAGGGATATGTTCAACGTGTGAACTTGCCTGTACTGTTGATGAAGATGACTCACTCGTAACTCCTGATAGTTCTACTCGTCACACTCCGGTCAGTCTATCGTGAGCAAGCAATAGTCACCATACATAAGCAATCACTCAAAAGATCGGAAAGAACGAAGAAGACAATTCGGAAAACACCAAAACCAAGAAAATAACTCTTGCAACATAAAACAATTTCTAACAGTACCAAAATTATGTGAATTTGGCCTTATCAGAAAGTTTATGTCAAGAGCTTCGATTTGCAAAAAGAATCAACTCAAAAGGAGTTATAAAACTCAAGTTACGGTCGAACAAAGTTTAAATACAATTTTGTTTGAATTAAAATTTTAAAACTTTCAAAAACATGTTTAAGTTGTTTTACCGATAGAGGAGATCATAACGAAGAAGTGGGCATTGGTTTCATTGGATTTGGACAAACGAGTAAAATGTAGTGACTGACCGAAGTACAAGGACTAATCTGTGAAGGAAATTTATCATGAATAGGTCCCTGGCCGAAAACTAAAATAAAAAGAAAAACCCTATCGAACGAACGTTCGCTACAGAGAACTAAAGAACGAACTCGTTCACTGCGGAAGCTAACATAGCGAACATTTACTAATTAAATTAACCTAGATAATAAACCGATCTAACCTAATAAACCGAACTAAACCGAGAAACCAACAAAAAAACCGAACGGTTTATACCGATTCGACAGCGGCGAGGTCAACGGCGAGGTTCATGAGGCAAAGGCGAAATCCCGTGAGGCGGCGTTCGGCAGCTAGCGGCTAAGCGGTGGCTACGCTGTATGAGGCGGGCGCGAAGGCGACAAGGCATGAGAGGCCAGCAAGGATGTGTGGGATGTGGGCGGCTCGGGAGGAGGGAGAGGGGCCTGGGCGCCGGAATTTATAGGAGGGGAGGGGCGAGGTGGCTTGGAGGAGAGGCAACGGAGAGGCGGCGGGGGAAGAGTCCTGGTCGGACTCCTGTGGCGGCGGCGTCGTGCTCGCTCGTGAGAGTCCCGAGCCTGGTCGGGATTTGCAAGGCCGGGCCGTGGCCTGGCTGGGTCTTTGGCCCGCCCAAATCGGTGAAGTTTTTTTTAAACAATTTTGCAGACAAGAAAAGAAACAAAAACAAAATAAAATAAAAATATACTATAGGCATATTATATATCAAAATTTTCAGAAAAAGATTTTCTACGACATGAACATTATTCTGGCATCAAATAAAATCCACATAAATTTTAATAAATTAAAGAGTGCTACTGCTACAATAAAACCCAATAAAAATCATTTTAAAAATACCAAAATTAATTCAAATTAATTTCTCTCCAATTTTCTGATGTAGGGAATTATTTTACCCTAATTTCCATATATTTTATTTTTGGAGAAAAATAATTTGAATAAAAACCAAATAACTCCAAATTGAAAATAATTTCCAAAAGGACTTTAAATTTGATCCTTTTAAACTCCCAACTCATATTTCATATGTTTTGAAGAAGCCATTTTATCTTCTCTCATGAAAATTATTGAGTTTGCTTGATTTTTCTGAATTTGAAAATATTTCCAAATAAAATTCAAATCTTTTCGAAACCCCTTTCATTTATTTAAATGGAAGAAGTCATGTCATCTTCTCTCTAGGGTTTTGTGGTGAAAAGAATTTGAATTTATAAATGCAAAAATGAAAGTTTGGGAAAGTCCTTTTATTCCCTCTCATTTAACTTTCAAAAAGTTTTGAATTTCACTCAATTTCACACAAGCAACCACACCACAATAAAGCAATCAATCAAATCTATTTATTTAATATAACATTCCAAAATTTAGAATTTTGGGATGTTACAAACTAGTAGCAGAGCATTGCAATAGAAGTTTGGGGCATTCGAGCACTAGTAGCAGAGAAGCAGTGATCTAAATTAGCAGCCGCTCGAGCAGGGAACGCACTAGTAGAGAGCAACTCGTGCAAAGAAGATCGTGAGCGATTGCTAAAGCAACAACTCCTCAGCTGCTTGGGTCGTGGCAGCAAAGAAGAGAAGAGAGAGCAAGAGCAGAGCAAAGACGAAACGAGAGCAAGAGTGGAGCAAAGAAGTACCAACAAAGAATAGCAGAGTAGAGCAAAGAAGACGAGCGAAAGCAAGAGCAATGTAGCAAATGACCGACAACAAGAATAGAGCAAGAATGAAAGCGAAGGCTGAGCAAAGCAGCTAGTGCTGGTGTGGAAGTCGCCGCCGAGGAATCAATGAAATGGGGGAGAGACGCCGTGGATGAAGTGGCGGCGGCAAGACCGTCGATGGAGACCCGCCATGGCTGCTCGGTATCGAGCACCGGCAGCCCCGTGAGATCGGATAAAAGATAAAATGCAGCGGTGAGTGCATAACATCCTTGGTGGCATTGAGTAGGCCTCGACTTCATCGGAGGAATTGGTGAGGGGGTGTTGCGATTCCGGTGGGGCAGGTCAAGACAACACTATGGGGATGGAGGTGGCGCGATAGACGAGGCGAATATCGGGGCGGCTCCTTGGAGGTGGAGGACGGGGTGGCTGATCCGGCAGGACGACGAGATCGATGACGGATCCTCATCCGGTGCGGTGGATGAGGGACGACGAGGTGTTGCAATGGACGATGTCATCGAGGAAGAGTCTCCGGCTGGGCGGTGGTCGGGAGGCCGACGGAGGAGCGTGGGTTGCGCAGGTTTTGGCGGCCTCGGTGTACGTATGGGGCGAAGGCGAAGGAAGGGCGAGCCATGGCTGAGGGACGTGCTTGTCCAAAATGTAGGGTAAGTTACGAACGTACCCCCACCGGTTTTGACCACGCGATGTTGAGGCGGGATTTCCGGCTGCGGGGTAGAAGGGGGATTTCGCATGTCTGGGCTGCGGGACCGATTTCAGATGAGGAGGGAGTTTTAGCGCGCGTCAAAATTTCTGGATAACAAGGCGCGGCGCGGTTGAAGAGGCGGGAGTTTCATAGCGTAAGAGACAAAAGATACTCGAGCTTGAAAATTTCGGGATAACAAGGCACGGATTCCATCTTCGCGTAACAAACTTAACGTGTACAAAAATACAATTCATACAAGACACAAGAGATTCATGTCCCCTTCTACTATATTGCTATAAATGCCATTGAAAAAACTACAAGAAAAATGTAAAAAAACCAGGAGAACAGGATTACCCTGTACAATACCAAATCAATTCGCACTTCCCTCAACAATAACAAAAAAACAAATCAATTCCCATGACAAGAAAGAGTCATGTCCCTTTTTATATGATTACAAATGCCAGATCTCGACTTTCAATTTTTGAATCCATGTTATGTTGAATTCGAACATATCGTTAGGTGACCTTGCTTTTTATAATGGATGTAGTCCTACATTTTGATCTTCCATCTCATATGAACATTTTACTCCACCCTATGAACATACATATTGTCGTCTACCATATGGACTAAATTTGAATCAATTTCCCTTATTTGAATCGATTGTTGTCAAATTATACCATCATTTAAATATCATGCATATAGCAAGAACCATATTTCACTATGAACTACATGTACCATATGATCTCCAATTCAAATATTTGTATCCATTTTATGTTGAATTCAGATCACAGTACATTGGTCTGGGTAGCGAGATGTTCGGGATAATTTGAATCCTGTTTTCATATGTATAATTTTTGGCCGAATTGGGACAAGTTTTGGTATAAGCTTATTGCAAACCGGAAATTCTCTCAACAAGCCTCCTGGTTCCGAGAGGGAACGTGTCACCTTTGTGTGCGAAATGATATACACTGCCTCCCCCTGATTTTCTTTACAAAGGCAACATAGAACTATATGAGTGCCCTGTTAAATTTTGGAATTATTCCGGGTTCGTTTGGCCCTTTTATACACTAGCAAAACATGCCCGTGCGTTGTACAGTGAGGAAAAGAAAGCATCTTTCATACACACATGCGACAACATCAGCAAACAATATTATTAAAAAAATCTTTATTGACACAATTTCAAACAATATGAAAATCAACTTTAAGCCATCGGGTTTACATAAAACTCGTATGAACAGTTTAATGTGCATCATCGTGATAGGGGTTGGTAGTGCCTTTGTGCAAAACAGATAAGATGATTATGTACCCGTTTAACCTTTAGGATATGGTAGTTGATAGGAATCAACATCCCCTATAGTGTCAATAATAGATTATGTGAGAGAATCAAACTGTCATATCTACTAAATTTGAATAGGGTATAAAACATATATAATAGACATTTATTAAATGCCCCACATAGAGAAGATAATAATTAAGTTTACATTTTGTTAAATTTTGGAATTATTCTAGGTTCGTTTGGCCTTTTTATACATTAATTGAGTTTCTAGACATTTAATGTGCATAATTCAAATTTGAACTGCAAGCACATGCTACTGATTGCACCAAAGTTGGTTGAAAAATCACATGTGTGTCCTTGGGTGAATTTCTAGGTCCCATGCAAGAAATGGGAATGAAATTCAAACATCTGGGCGCCGTGACTCGACCGATAACATTGACAAACTTGGTTTTAAAATTCCTGTAAATCCAAAACTTGCCTGGAAATCATGAAACTTGGCATGGTGTCATGTCATGGTACTAACATGTTGTGGTAATTTTTTTGGCCGAATTGGAACAAGTTTTGGTATAAGCTTCTTGCAAACCGGAGCTTCTCCCAAGAAGGCTCGTGGTTCTGAGAGGGAACGTGTCACCTTTGTGTGGGAAACAATATACTCTGCCCCCTTGATTTTCTTTACAGAGGCAACATAGTACTATATGAGTGTCGCGTTAAATTTTGGAATTATTCCGGGTTCGTTTGGCCTTTTTATACATTAATTGATTTTCTGGTCATTTAATGTACATAATTCAAATTTGAACTACAAGCACATGCTCCAGTGCACCAAAGTTGGTTGAAAAATCACATGTGTGTCCTCGGGTAAATTTTAGGTCCCATGCAAGAAATGGGAATGAAATTCAAACATCTGGGCGTCGTGTCTCGACCAGAAACATTGAGAAACTTGGTTTTTTAATTCCTGTAAATCCAAAACACGCATGAAAATCTTGAAACTTGGCTTGGTGTCATGACATGGCACCAACATGCTGTGTAATTTTGCTGTCCGATTTGCGAAGGCGCACACGTTAACAATCAACAAAGTCATTTTGGAACAAGTGCTATCACGTTACAATCGGAAACACAAGTATTATTGAAACTGTGGGCGTTCTACTTACCATTTATGTGCCGCCAAACGTCCCCTATTTTTATTAGCTAGGAGGCTCCATGCAGGGTAGCTATTTGAGTACGGGAGGCGTGCAATCAGACCCCTGCGCGTGCTTATCGGGAGGAGAGCCCTTTGACCTTCATCTGCTGCCCACCTCTCTCCCAAGGTCTCCATTAATGGCGCCCGAGACCCTATTTAATGGCGTGGCTATGTCTCACTCGACTGAGATTTAAGAGAGAAAAAAGAAAATCTGAAAAGAAAATTTTGCATGGATCATGATGTAAGATCCGACGGACCTATACAACATCTACTACGACTTACAACAAGACTGATGAATATATAAGGACGATGATAGTGGATAATAATTGTGTTACATATTTAGGAAGATAATTAAAAAGCCACATGTGGCTATGCCCGAAACACAAGTGCAAAAGAAGAAGGAAGACACATACAACGATCTGGCTCACTGATCTCTACTTTCTTGATGCGCTGCAGGTCGCGGAGACTAGTTCTCGCGGCGAGCGGCGATGATCTCTTTCATCAGTTCCATGACCTTAATACGCTGCTTGGCAGCATCCACGGATTCCTCCACCAGCCTTTTGCGCTCGATGCGGAGCATGGCATTCTCGTCCATAAGTTTCTTGACGATGACACCCGTCCTCTTCAACAAGGCAGCGGTCTCCTCCGTTCCGGTGATCTTCGCCCTCAGCAGGTCGTGCTCGGCCCGGAGCTTCGCATTTCCCTCCCCTAGTTGCCGGATGACGCTGGTAGCCTGTTCAAACAAGGCTTTCATGTCGTCTTGCAACCTCGCCTAGCCGGAGATCTAATCCATCTAGCTATGGACGATCACATGCATGCGCCTGTAAGAGTCCTCGCCTGCCCGTGAGACATTTTTCTAGGCCGCCGCGATGCGGGAGGACATCTCTGCTGCATTCGTGGCACGACGGGATATCTCTGCTTTGCTTCATGGCCTTGGGACCGATCTGCATCGGCGACACAGCCGGGACCTCTGTGCAGCTCCGGGCGCGGTGGGACCTCTGTCTTTGCCATCGCGGTGCGGTGGGACATGTCGGCTGCTTTTGCGGCGAGGCGGGACATCTCTCGTCCTTCTGCTTCCATGCTTGCCTCTCCCTGGTGGTAATCTCTCGACCCAGAACTCACGCTGGCCATGGCAGATGCTGAATGACTTGTTTGTTTTTGTGGGTGAGGAGTTGAGGAGGAATGTGCAGTCATCTTGGCATAGTAGTATTTATAACCGAGCACTAATACGCTCCTAAGTGGGAAACCGTTTAGGTTGTGGTCGGTGTGAACAGGTTTGCAATTAAATACAGCGTGGTAGTAATTTGGAATGTGATGAGATGCAAGCTCAAAATTTCTTGACGGTTCTAGTTTTGAAGTGTGGCACTATTCCCGGATAACGTAACATGGGCACGTGTTCTTGGCCGTGGTGTAGCAGTTTTGTAATATGCCATGGTACTTCTTTTTCTACTACTGTGTATGTGCAATAACAGGCACCGTTGGATACATATCTTATGGTTATTGCGGCGTTCGACAGGAATAGCCTCGTGGCGAGCTATAGACTAGTATTTTTTTCACACGCATTACATCGACACAAATCATCTCTCTCCCTCTTTCCCACGCACACACCTAGTCTCTCGGGATTCCTCGGACGCACCAAGCACCATCTCTAGCTCCCTAGGTCGATGCCACCCACATACACTTGTACTCTAAGTTTAGTATGTTATACACGAA
Organism: Aegilops bicornis; assembly: GCA_021605145.1. Taxonomy (NCBI): domain Eukaryota; kingdom Viridiplantae; phylum Streptophyta; class Magnoliopsida; order Poales; family Poaceae; genus Aegilops; species Aegilops bicornis. Next base: position 534,961,881 of record CM038671.1, on the reverse strand, counting down.
GAGAAGAGGTGCACGCACGCACTCGTCCTCTCTCGCACACGCATCTGTAGCTACGAATTGTAGTGTTCTCAACCATCCGATTGGCTCTATCATAGGTTCCCATTGCTCCTTGGCCTTGATATGGAGAACTTTAAAACACAGAGGCTAAGCTGGAGGCGCGAGGTTTTGGTTAATGTGAGAGCCGCACACGGCACCAACACGACCACGAGCTTAAATGCACAGTGCGTAGTCGGGTTTGTACTACTAGTAGTACTACTACTTTGATGTGTCGCGTCAACTCGCACAAGTATGCAACACTTCCTGAACAAACAAGCATATAAGCTGCTTATACTTCTTACCCAATGGATCTTTATATCCAACAGACACAAAATATCCGTTCGACTATTGGAAATTACATTAACTGCTGATCTGATGTCGAAGTAATTGCGGCATCGCCACCAAACCCACCATCTCTTAAGCTAAAGTAGACCGAGATAACCCCTATATTAGCATATTACTAAGATAAACAAAAGGCACTGTAGAATCATGTAGGAGGCGAGCTTGTCAATATGAATGTGGAGGGACAACGTCCTCGACAACCCAGCCCGGCCAGCTTTGGGCGGAACTGTGAATAAGGTCGCCTCCTCCACGGCGACGTTGTCGGGATCCTTGCTACTTGTCACCCTGATTTGCACGCTGACGGTGTTCTGCCCTGCCTTTGGGATCCCCGGTGGGCCGTTCACCCACAACTTGGACGCCAGGTGCGGTAGTGGGGACGCCCGCTCGATGCGCATTTAACCGACACGGTGATAGGCGCGTCGATGTCGAGCACGCCGTCGACCAAGAAAAACGCGCGGCTGTCCTCCTCCGCGATTAGAAAGAGCCGTGGATCCGACACTAGCACTTGCGGCTGGAGCACCTTGCCGTACTGGATCTTGTGCACGGGCATGGGATGCACGATGCTGATGTGGTGGGAGAGCGTTGGTGGCGGGCCTTCATAGCCGCAGGCAGGCACGGGGCATTTGCAGGGCGCGAGCGGACCCACGCTCTGGTGATCGGCGAGCTTGTGGTAAGTGACATAGAGCCCACACCCTTCATGCGGGCACTCCACCCTCACCGAGTAGAGGACGGCGTCCATCACCGCGTTCCGCACATCGAAGCCTCCGCCGCGCTCACGCTTCCAACACTGCCACTGGTTCCCGGGGCGCTCGCCGTGGCAGTCCGCGTAGGCTAGGTGCCCTCCCTTGCACTGCACAAATCAATCTAACAACACATCAATCAAGAAACCTGCACCTTGCTCAATCAGCCAACTGGACGAGGTGTATTCAACCTCATACACCGGAGCCTTCAAGGGAGGAGGCACAAGGGGCAGTGGCGCAAGGTGAGGTCCATAGAGACCATAGAGAGCTCCATCGTCGGGTCCTGTTCCGTCGGCATGATCTCGCCCTCCTCGTGCACAACCTTGAGCATGGTGGCTCACAGGACTAGGAGAAGCTTTCTCTACATGCTCTCCCTCCCGCACGCGGAGGACATGCAGCAGTTCATTCGGTGTCAGATGACCAGAAGCATACTAGTAGTACTCCACTGTAGTAGTACCATCATTGTTCGACTTCCCGAAGAGGCGAAGAGCCAAGCGCAACCCAGACGCTCGTGTGGTAGTTTCATGTGTAAGGGAGGTAATATAGTGACATAGTCTAGGATAGCGTGTATCGTGCCTCTAAGCTTAAAATCGTTGGAGTTGGCTCCATGCTATGAGGCCATCTCGAAGCATTTTTTGATTAAAATAATCTTCTGGCCCTACCTGTCATCCTGGTGATTGTAGTTTGCGTGCTCATCTGGTCAAGACAGGAATATATATTTTAATTTGTGGTGGGGTAAATGTTAGAGGTTGCAGCAAATATCTTGTACACTGCGGGTCTTTTGGCCAAGTTTTTAGAGACAAGCATGTGGGGCCAGTGCTATGATGTGTCGCTTCAATACAATGAGGAGAAGCTTGATTTTACTACTACACGCCCTCTCCCTCGCCCATGCGCGCGGTGGCTTGTAGACGAGGACATGCTTTTTCTTACTACAACAAGCTATCCCCCCCCCCCCGCACGCCGTGGACGGACATGCAGAAGTTGGTTCGATACTGTAAAAGTAGTAACATCATTGTTCGTCTTGTCGAAGCCATCCATTGATGGTTCGGTACATCCTCCACCTAGTAGCAGCACCTTTTCCAAAGCACTGAAGAGCATGCTGGGTCATATCCTTTCCGACTATAGGGTTATTCTTCATGTGATCCTCCGTGTTCTGAATCCATCGGTCCGTCTCCAATTGACTTATCGGTCCAGGAAACATGAGTTCATCTCTATTCATCCTCTATTGGGTCCATGGGTTTGGGGGTGGGATAAGAGAGATAGAGATGGATACACACAATGAAAACAATGGTTTTGGAAAAGACATATTTTATTTGTGGCTGTTGGAAAAACATCTATCAAATGACAGCTCACAATCGTCGCATCTTACATAGGTATATAACAGGGGTTTGGTCTTTTAAAGGTCAATAAATCTTCACAGTCATCAAACTCTTCAAGTCTTGTTCATGTCCCCGATGGCTACTTCCGATCGTGCTTGTCCTTCTCAAGTTCTGTTGCCAGATCATCTCTGTTGATGCGAAGTCTCTTGTGACGTCCTTCAATATTCAGGAGTTGCGTTCCAAACTTCTGGTTTCAACATGCTTGGCATGAACCATGTCCTAATGTCCTTCAGTTCCGGATGAATCTCCGGTATCTTGGGGTTTTGTTCCTCCAGTTTGGCTACTTCAGCTTCTGGGTCCTAAGTTCTTCAAGAAATGCTTCCTTGTTGAATAAGGCTTCCAGAAGGTCCATCTTAAAAATAGTTGATGTAATACTTCAGATCCTGGCGATACACCAGCTAAGGTTAAAACTGCATCCTTTGCTGATAGGTGCTCCATCAGCCTTCTACCATCCAATCCTTCCGACGAACTGCATGCTTAACTCAGCACGGTGACAATAGCATAAGCGAGCGATAACATCATGGATAGCCATGTTTCTTCCCTTGTCATTTCCATGAGCTATCACTCCATAGTTGATAGCTCCTGCCTTAGGGTTTTCTTGACAAAACTTTGAGTTCTACTGCTCCATGTTCCGGTCTTTCTCCGACAAACCTTGATCTCGGGTATTGCCAGCTTCCATAGTCTGACAAAATCCATAAGGGTAGCCTTCCTAGTCATAACAATCGAAATTCTTCGAGTCTTCAAATTTTCCTAGTCTTCGTTGTCTTCAACCATCGTAGTTTCCATTGCACGGTAAAATCCTCTCCATTCAAGTGATCTTAGTTGTCCGATATCTTGTACTTCTTGGAGTGGTCTCATCAGCCGAAACTTCGGGTGGTCAAAAGGGGAAAGGGGTATAGTCTCACTAAAAGTAATATTTGAATAAGCTCAGAAGATAAGAGAGGTAAAAGATCTTTTGAAAAGAAAGTTGTAGAGAAAAGTCTTCCTATGGGTTTGCCAGTTCCTAGGGGTCACGTCCTCACAACCAACATGTGCTCGATACCATCTTGTAGCGACCCGACCTCGCATAAATCAAGTATTTGTGCTTAAGTGTCATCCACTGGATCGGTATCGACAAACACAATACTCGAGGATTTATAATGAGGTAAATACAAACACAATACTCGAGGATTTATAACAGAGGTAAATTACATGTATAAAGCACCGTAAATACTATTACCTCAATCCAAATAGCGGAAGTAACAAGGTTGTGGATTCCCATCACCACCAACGGCACAGTTGATTGTAGAAATCAGAACCCTAACGTAACACTTACTCGTCGTAAGAATCCTGCAACATGAGACGTTGCAGCCACAAGGGTCAGTACATTGAATGTACTGGCAAATTCACACCATAGAATAATGATGAATGATAACTATCACTACATGCATATTTGGCTGGTGGAAAAGCTCTATGGTTATAATGTTTTTGCGGAAAGCCAAATTTTCCCTACTACAAAGGAGTATAATTTATTTAACTATCATGGTAGTTGAACAAACATTGAGAATGGTACCCCATCTCAATTCCAATTAAAACTCATTATCAACCCAACAAATTAGTTTAGAGTGATACGATCAATATGATAATCCAAGAACCAGATACTCAGGTTGTCCATAATCGGGGACACGGCTAACCATGATTAGTTTGTACACTCTGCAAAGGTTTGCGCACTTTTCCCCACAAGACTCGATCTCCTCCGTTGGATTTCTTGCACTACAAGATGTTTGAGAAACGGATGAGGGAGACACAGTCTTTCAGAAGCATTTACTCTAACCCCGGGTAGACAGTACCAACCTACACCCCCTACATCTGCTAGCCTACCACTTTGGAAGAGGTCATGCAACATACTCAACTATGCTAGAGCCCATAATAGCTTGTGGCTGCACACTACGGAAGTTTCTAGCATGAATAATCTTATGATCCCTTTGAGCACGGGTGGCGAACCATAGGATGATCACACGGTATATCCCGGATCTCCTAGGACAACACCGGTATATCCCTAGGTGTCCGCAAGTCCATCAGTATATCCCCGGTGCCCCTACCAATCCACCCAAATGTGTATTAAAGTAGCCACCTTAAGTTAACCATTAATAATAACTCTCACATCTGTCATGAATCACTCAAACCAATCCACGTCTATGAGCATAGCATGGCAATAAGCATAACGTAGAGTAACTCCCAAGGTTTGAATGCAAGATAATAGGTTCCTACATCATCAACTACTTCCCAATCCCCACATGTTATCAATTCCTAACCATGCAATGTTTGAGGGTGAAACTAATGCATAAAAACTGGGTATGAAAGGGATATGTTCAAAGTGTGAACTTGCCTGTACTGTTGATGAAGATGACTCACTCGTAACTCCTGATAGTTCTACTCGTCACAATCCGGTCAGTCTATCGTGAGCAAGCAATAGTCACCATACATAAGCAATCACTCAAAAGATCGGAAAGAACGAAGAAGACAATTCGGAAAACACCAAAACCAAGAAAATAACTCTTGCAACATAAAACAATTTCTAACAGTACCAAAATTATGTGAATTTGGCCTTATCAGAAAGTTTATGTCAAGAGCTTCGATTTGCAAAAAGAATCAACTCAAAAGGAGTTATAAAACTCAAGTTACGGTCAAACAAAGTTTAAATACAATTTTGTTTGAATTAAAATTTTAAAACTTTCAAAAACATGTTTAAGTTGTTTTACTGGATAGAGGAGATCATAACGAAGAAGTGGGCATTGGTTTCATTGGATTTGGACAAACGAGTAAAATGTAGTGACTGACCGAAGTACAAGGACTAATCTGTGAAGGAAATTTATCATGAATAGGTCCCTGGCCGAAAACTAAAATAAAAAGAAAAACCCTATCGAACGAGCGTTAACGCTCTGAAGAACTAAAGAACGAACTCGTTCACTGCGGAAGCTAACATAGCGAACATTTACTAATTAAATTAACCTAGATAATAAACCGATCTAACCTAATAAACCGAACTAAACCGAGAAACCAACAAAAAAACCGAACGGTTTATACCGATTCGACAGCGGCGAGGTCAACGGCGAGGTTCGGCGAGGCAGTGGCGAAATCCGGCGGGGCGGGGCAGCAGCTCCGGCAGCAGCAGCTAGCGGCGCAGGCGGTGGCTACGCGGGGCGGCGGAGGCGGCGGCGGGGCGCGACAAAGGCGGCGCGGGCGCGAGAGGCAGCAAGGCGGCGCGGATGTGTGGGCGGCGGCGCTGACTCGGGAGGAGGGAGAGGCCTGGCGCCGGAATTTATAGGAGGGGAGGGGCGAGGTGGCTTGGAGGAGAGGCAACGGAGAGGCGGCGGGGGAAGAGTCCTGGTCGGACTCCAGTGGCGGCGGCGTCGTGCTCGCTCGTGAGAGTCCCGAGCTCGGGGTCGGGGACGGTGAGCTGGGCCGTGGCCTGGCTGGGTGCTGGGCTGGCCCAGTCGGTGAAGTTTTTTTTAAACAATTTTTCAGACAAGAAAAGAAACAAAAACAAAATAAAATAAAAATATACTATAGGCATATTATATATCAAAATTTTCAGAAAAAGATTTTCTACGACATGAACATTATTCGGCATCAAATAAAATCCACATAAATTTTAATAAATTAAAGAGTGCTACTGCTACAATAAAACCCAATAAAATCATTTTAAAAATACCAAAATTAATTCAAATTAATTTCTCTCCAATTTTACGATGTAGGGAATTATTTTACCCTAATTTCCATATATTTTATTTTTGGAGAAAAATAATTTGAATAAAAACCAAATAACTCCAAATTGAAAATAATTTCCAAAAGGACTTTAAATTTGATCCTTTTAAACTCCCAACTCATATTTCATATGTTTTGAAGAAGCCATTTTATCTTCTCTCATGAAAATTATTGAGTTTGCTTGATTTTTCTGAATTTGAAAATATTTCCAAATAAAATTCAAATCTTTTCGAAACCCCTTTCATTTATTTAAATGGAAGAAGTCATGTCATCTTCTCTCTAGGGTTTTGTGGTGAAAAGAATTTGAATTTATAAATGCAAAAATGAAAGTTTGGGAAAGTCCTTTTATTCCCTCTCATTTAACTTTCAAAAAGTTTCGAATTTCACTCAATTTCACACAAGCAACCACACCACAATAAAGCAATCAATCAAATCTATCTATTTAATATAACATTCCAAAATTTAGAATTTTGGGATGTTACAAACTAGTAGCAGAGCATTGCAATAGAAGTTTGGGGCATTCGAGCACTAGTAGCAGAGAAGCAGTGATCTAAATTAGCAGCCGCTCGAGCAGGGAACGCACTAGTAGAGAGCAACTCGTGCAGCAGCATCGTGAGCGATTGCTAAAGCAACAACTCCTGTAGCTGTCGGGGGTCGTGCAGCAGCAGCGCAAGAGAGAGCAAGAGCAGAGCAGCAGCACGAACGAGAGCAAGAGTGGAGCAGCAGTGCGACGAGCAGCAATAGCAGAGTAGAGCAGCAGCACGAGCGAAAGCAAGAGCAATGTAGCAGCGCGACCGACAACAAGAATAGAGCCGCAGCGCGAGCGAGCGCTGGAGCAGCAGCAGCTAGTGCTGGTGTGGAAGTCGCCGCCGAGGAATCAATGAAATGGGGGAGAGACGCCGTGGATGAAGTGGCCGGCGACAGCACCGTCGGTGGAGACCCGCCATGGCTGCTCGGTATCGAGCACCGGCAGCCCCGTGAGATCGGATAAAAGATAAAATGCAGCGGTGAGTGCATAACATCCTTGGTGGCATTGAGTAGGCCTCGACTTCATCGGAGGAATTGGTGAGGGGTGTTGCGATTCGGTGGGGCAGGTCAAGACAACACTATGGGGATGGAGGTGGCGCGATAGACGAGGCGAATATCGGGCGGCTCCTTGGAGGTGGAGGACGGGTGGCTGATCCGGCGGGGCAGCGAGATCGATGACGGATCCTCATCCGGTGCGGTGGATGAGGGACGACGAGGTGTTGCAATGGACGATGTCATCGAGGAAGAGTCTCCGGCTGGGCGGTGGTCGGGAGGCCGACGGAGGAGCGTGGGTTGCGCAGGTTTTGGCGGCCTCGGTGTACGTATGGGGGGCGAAGGGGAAGGTAGGGGGAGCCATGGCTTAGGGACGTGCTTGTCCAAAATGTAGGGTAAGTTACGAACGTACCCCCACCGGTTTTGACCACGCGATGTTGAGGCGGGATTTCCGGCTGCGGGGTAGAAGGGGGATTTCGCATGTCTGGGCTGCGGGACCGATTTCAGATGAGGAGGGAGTTTTAGCGCGTCAAAAGTTCTGGATAACAAGGCGCGGCGCGGTTGAAGAGGCGGGAGTTTCATAGCAGAAGAGACAAAAGATACTCGAGCTTGAAAATTTCGGGATAACAAGGCACGGATTCCATCTTCGGCAGAACAAACTTAACGTGTACAAAAAATACAATTCATACAAGACACAAGAGATTCATGTCCCCTTCTACTATATTGCTATAAATGCCATTGAAAAAACTACAAGAAAAATGTAAAAAAACCAGGAGAACAGGATTACCCTGTACAATACCAAATCAATTCGCACTTCCCTCAACAATAACAAAAAAACAAATCAATTCCCATGACAAGAAAGAGTCATGTCCCTTTTTATATGATTACAAATGCCAGATCTCGACTTTCAATTTTTGAATCCATGTTATGTTGAATTCGAACATATCGTTAGGTGACCTTGCTTTTTATAATGGATGTAGTCCTACATTTTGATCTTCCATCTCATATGAACATTTTACTCCACCCTATGAACATACATATTGTCGTCTACCATATGGACTAAATTTGAATCAATTTCCCTTATTTGAATACGATTGTTGTCAAATTATACCATCATTTAAATATCATGCATATAGCAGTAACCATATTTCACTATGAACTACATGTACCATATGATCTCCAATTCAAATATTTGTATCCATTTTATGTTGAATTCAGATCACAGTACATTGGTCTGGGTAGCGAGATGTTCAGGATAATTTGAATCCTGTTTTCATATGTATAATTTTTGGCCGAATTGGGACAAGTTTTGGTATAAGCTTATTGCAAACCGGAAATTCTCTCAACAAGCCTCCTGGTTCCGAGAGGGAACGTGTCACCTTTGTGTGCGAAATGATATACACTGCCTCCCCCTGATTTTCTTTACAAAGGCAACATAGAACTATATGAGTGCCCTGTTAAATTTTGGAATTATTCCGGGTTCGTTTGGCCCTTTTATACACTAGCAAAACATGCCCGTGCGTTGTACAGTGAGGAAAAGAAAGCATCTTTCATACACACATGCGACAACATCAGCAAACAATATTATTAAAAAAATCTTTATTGACACAATTTCAAACAATATGAAAATCAACTTTAAGCCACTGGTTTACATAAAACTCGTATGAACAGTTTAATGTGCATCATCGTATAGGGGTTGGTAGTGCACTGTGCAAAACAGATAAGATGATTATGTACCCGTTTTAACCTTTAGGATATGGTAGTTGATAGGAATCAACATCCCCTATAGTGTCAATAATAGATTATGTGAGAGCATCAAACTGTCATATCTACTAAATTTGAATAGGGTATAAAACATATATAATAGACATTTATTAAATGCCCCACATAGAGAAGATAATAATTAAGTTTACATTTTGTTAAATTTTGGAATTATTCTAGGTTCGTTTGGCCTTTTTATACATTAATTGAGTTTCTAGACATTTAATGTGCATAATTCAAATTTGAACTGCAAGGACATGCTACGGTGCACCAAAGTTGGTTGAAAAATCACATGTGTGTCCTTGGGTGAATTTCTAGGTCCCATGCAAGAAATGGGAATGAAATTCAAACATCTGGGCGCCGTGACTCGACCGATAACATTGACAAACTTGGTATTAAAATTCCTGTAAATCCAAAACTTGCACGGAAATCATGAAACTTGGCATGGTGTCATGTCATGGTACTAACATGTTGTGGTAATTTTTTGGCGAATTGGAACAAGTTTTGGTATAAGCTTCTTGCAAACCGGAGCTTCTCCCAAGAAGGCTCGTGGTTACGAGAGGAACGTGTCACCTTTGTGTGGGAAACAATATACTCTGCCCCCTTGATTTTCTTTTCTTCTGAGGCAACATAGTACTATATGAGTGTCGCGTTAAATTTTGGAATTATTCCGGTTCGTTTGGCCTTTTTATACATTAATTGATTTTCTGGTCATTTAATGTACATAATTCAAATTTGAACTACAAGCACATGCTCCAGTGCACCAAAGTTGGTTGAAAAATCACATGTGTGTCCTCGGGTAAATTTTAGGTCCCATGCAAGAAATGGGAATGAAATTCAAACATCTCAAGGCGTCGTGTCTCGACCGAAACATTGAGAAACTTGGTTTTTAATTCCTGTAAATCCAAAACACGCATGAAAATCTTGAAACTTGGCTTGGTGTCATGACATGGCACCAACATGTCTTTGTAATTTTCTGTCCGATTTGCGAAAGGCGCTACGTTAACAATCAACAAAGTCATTTTGGAACAAGTGCTATCACGTTACAATCGGAAACACAAGTATTATTGAAACTGTGGGCGTTCTACTTACCATTTATGTGCCGCCAAACGTCCCCTATTTTTATTAGCTAGGAGGCTCCATGCAGGGTAGCTATTTGAGTACGGGAGGCGTGCAATCAGACCCCTGCGCGTGCTTATCGGGAGGAGAGCCCTTTGACCTTCATCTGCTGCCCACCTCTCTCCCAAGGTCTCCATTAATGGCGCCCGAGACCCTATTTAATGGCGTGGCTATGTCTCACTCGACTGAGATTTAAGAGAGAAAAAAGAAAATCTGAAAAGAAAATTTTGCATGGATCATGATGTAAGATCCGACGGACCTATACAACATCTACTACGACTTACAACAAGACTGATGAATATATAAGGACGACAATAGTGGATAATAATTGTCTTACATATTTAGGAAGATAATTAAAAAGCCACATGTGGCTATGCCCGAAACACAAGTGCAAAAGAAGAAGGAAGACACATACAACGATCTGGCTCGCTGATCTCTACTTTCTTGATGCGCTGCAGGTTGCGGAGACTAGTTCTCGCGGCGAGCGGCGATGATCTCTTTCATCAGTTTCATGACCTTAATACGCTGCTTGGCAGCATCCACGGATTCCTCCACCAGCCTTTTGCGCTCAATGCGGAGCATGGCATTCTCGTCCATAAGTTTCTTGACGATGACACCCGTCCTCTTCAACAAGGCAGCGGTCTCCTCCGTTCCGGTGATCTTCGCCCTCAGCAGGTCGTGCTCGGCCCGGAGCTTCGCATTTCCCTCCCCTAGTTGCCGGATGACGCTGGTAGCCTGTTCAAACGAGGCTTTCATGTCGTCCTGCAACCTCGCCTAGCCGGAGATCTGATCCATCTAGCTATGGACGATCACATGCATGCGCCTGTAAGAGTCCTCGCCTGCCCGTGAGACATTTTTCTAGGCCGCCGCGATGCGGGAGGACATCTCTGCTGCATTCGTGGCACGACGGGATATCTCTGCTGCTTCCGCAGCGCGGCCGGACCAGTCTGCTGCATCGACGACACAGCGGGACCTCTGTGCAGCTCCGGCGGCGCGGTGGGACCTCTGTGCTGCTACTGCAGTGCGGTGGGACATGTCGGCTGCTTTTGCGGCGAGGCAGGACATCTCTCGTGCTTCTGCTTCCGTGCTTGCCTCTCCCTGGTGGTAATCTCTCGACCCAGAACTCACGCTGGCCATGGCAGATGCTGAATGACTTGTTTGTTTTTGTGGGTGAGGAGTTGAGGAGGAATGTGCAGTCATCTTGGCATAGTAGTATTTATAACCGAGCACTAATACGCTCCTAAGTGGGAAACCGTTTAGGTTGTGGTCGGTGTGAACAGGTTTGCAATTAAATATAGCGTGGTAGTAATTTGGAATGTGACGAGATGCAAGCTCAAAATTTCTTGATGGTTCTAGTTTTGAAGTGTGGCACTATTCCCGGATAACGTAACATGGGCACGTGTTCTCGGCCGTGGTGTAGCAGTTTTGTAATATGCCATGGTACTTCTTTTTCTACTACTGTGTATGTGCAATAACAGGAACCGTTGGATACATATCTTATGGTTATTGCGGCGTTCAACAGGAATAGCCTCGTGGCGAGCTATAGACTAGTCTTTTTTTCACACGCATTACATCGACACATATCATCTCTCTCCCTCTTTCCCACGCACACACCTAGTCTCTCGGGATTTCTCGGACGCACCAAGCACCATCTCTAGCTCCCTAGGTCGATGCCACCCACATACACTTGTACTCTAAGTTTAGTATGTTATACACGAAGAGAAGAGGTGCACGCACGCACTCGTCCTCTCTCGCACACGCATCTGTAGCTACGAATTGTAGTGTTCTCAACCATCCGATTGGCTCTATCATAGGTTCCCATTGCTCCTTGACCTTGATATGGAGAACTTTAAAACACAGAGGCTAAGCTGGAGGCGCGAGGTTTTGGTTAATGTGAGAGCCGCACACGGCACCAACACGACACGAGCTTCGTCTGCCTGGTGCGTAGTCGGGTGAGTACTACTAGTAGTACTACTACTTTGATGTGTCGCGTCAACTCGCACAAGTATGCAACACTTCCTGAACAAACAAGCATATAAGCTGCTTATACTTCTTACCCAATGGATCTTTATATCCGACAGACACAAAATATCCGTTCGACTATTGGAAATTACATTAACTGCTGATCTGATGTCGAAGTAATTGCGGCATCGCCACCAAACCCACCATCTCTTAAGCTAAAGTAGACCGAGATAACCCCTATATTAGCATATTACTAAGATAAACAAAAGGCACTGTAGAATCATTTAGGAGGTGAGCTTGTCAATACGAATGTGGAGGGACACCGTCCTCGACAACCCAGCCCCGACCAGCAGTTTGGGCGGAACTGTGAATAAGGTCAGCTCCTCCACGGCGACGTTGTCGGGATCCTTGCTACTTGTCACCCTGATTTGCACGTTGACGGTGTCTGTCCTGCCTTTGGGATCCCCCGGTGGGCCGTTCACCCACAACTTGGACGCGTAGTGCGGTAGTGGGGACGCCCCGCTCGATGCGCATTTAACCGGTGATAGGCGCGTCGATGTCGAGCACGCCGTCGACCAAGAAAAAGCAGCGGCTGTCCTCCTCCGCGATTAGAAAGAGCCGTGGATCCGACACTAGCACTTGCGGTGGAGCACCTTGCCGTCTTGGATCTTGTGCACGGGCATGGGATGCACGATCTTGATGTGGTGGGAGAGCGTTGGTGGCGGGCCTTCATAGCCGCAGTGTGCACGGGCATTTGCAGGGCGCGAGCGGACCCACGCTCTGGTGATCGGCGAGCTTGTCGTAAGTGACATAGAGCCCACACCCTTCATGCGGGCACTCCACCCTCACCGAGTAGAGGACGGCGTCCATCACCGTGTTCCGCACATCGAAGCCTCCGCCGCGCTCACACTTCCAACACTGCCACTGGTTCCCGGGGCGCTCGCCGTGGCAGTCCGCGTAGGCTAGGTGCCCTCCCTTGCACTGCACAAATCAATCTAACAACACATCAATCAAGAAACCTGCACCTTGCTCAATCAGCCAAACGGACGAGGTGTATTCGAACCTCATACACTGGAGCCTTCAAGGGGAGGAGGCACAAGGGGCAGTGGCGCAAGGTGAGGTCCATAGAGACCATAGAGAGCTCCATCGTCGGGTCCTGTTCCGTTGGCATGATCTCGCCCTCCTCGTGCACAACCTTGAGCATGGTGGCTCGCAGGACTAGGAGAAGCTTTCTCTACATGCTCTCCCTCCCGCACGCGGAGGACATGCAGCAGTTCATTCGGTGTCGATGACCGTAAGCATACTAGTAGTACTCCACTGTAGTAGTACCATCATTGTTCGACTTCCCGAAGAGGCGAAGAGCCAAGCGCAACCCAGACGCTCGTGTGGTAGTTTCATGTGTAAGGGAGGTAATATAGTGACATAGTCTAGGATAGCGTGTACCGTGCCTCTAAGCTTAAAATCGTTGGAGTCGGCTCCATGCTATGAGGCCATATCGAAGCATTTTTTGATTAAAATAATCTTCTGGCCCTACCTGTCATCCTGGTGATTGTAGTTTGCATGCTCATCTGGTCAAGACAGGAATATATATTTTAATTTGTGGTGGGGTAAATGTTAGAGGTTGCAGCAAATATCTTGTACACTGCGGGTCTTTTGGCCAAGTTTTTAGAGACAAGCATGTGGGGCCAGTGCTATGATGTGTCGCTTCAATACAATGAGGAGAAGCTTGATTTTACTACTACACGCCCTCTCCCTCGCCCATGCGCGCGGTGGCTTGTAGACGAGGACATGCTTTTTCTTACTACAACAAGCTATCCCCCCCCCCCCGCACGCCGTGGACGGACATGCAGAAGTTGGTTCGATACTGTAAAAGTAGTAACATCATTGTTCGTCTTGTCGAAGAGGCGAAGAGCCAAGCGCAACCCAAACATGGTAATTGCGAACGCTCGCATGGTAGTCTTTGTGTAGGGGTGGGGCATGGTGCGGAGCCTTGGAGCACACATATAGCGAGGCTCTTGCATGAGACAAAATTGCCATGTAAGCAGACTATAGGCCCACTATTGTACTTGCTCGCCCTGTAAACCGGAAAGGAGGGACTACTCCCTCTGTTCCTAAATACTCCCCGTATTAGCTTTGGTAAAAGTCAAGCTTTATAAACTTTGACCAAGTTTATAAAAATATATATTAACATTAGCAATAACAAATCAATACAAGTAGATTTATTATTGAATCTACTTTCACATCATATATATTTGTTATGATAAATCTAGATATTATTTTTTATAAACTTGGTCAAACTTTATGAAAATTTGACTTCAGTCAACTCTAATATGCAGAGTAAATAAAAATGGAGGGAGTATTTGCCTTTCTAGAGATTTCAACAAGTGACTACAACCTAAATGAGTACATACGGAGCAAAATGAGTGAATCTACATCGTAAATAAATACATAGTTCTCTTGGTTTCCTCTCCGCCTTGGTTGCGGTGCACAATATTGAGTATACTACTACTGACTAGTCTCTTTTTCACACGCCTTTACGTTGATACGGCTTGAATTCGAACGAGGCAGAGGGTAGAGGTTCCCGAAACATTGAATGGTCAATGATGCCTCCGCATTCAATTAGCATGCAGAGGTAGGAGTAAGAGCATGGTTAATAATACAGCCAACTACTGGCTATAAGATGTTGCCATATCATCTATAGCCAACACATATAGTCACTCATACAACAAGGTTAGCTAGAAGGTTGACTATAAGATTAGTACCTTTTATCATCTTCCCTCTATCTCTTTCCTCACATTTATTGCATCTGCCTTGAAGCACGCATATAGCCAGGCTCTTGCATGAGAGCCCACTCACCTTACTTTCTCATCTTCTCTCCATATCTTTCCTCACATTTACTGGAGAAGCAGAATGGAGCCAGCATGATCTGAATGCAACGCAGTTTGGACTCTCATAAAGGCGCCCCACCACTCCAGTCCATCTACTCCTAGTCTCTACGCAGCACTGCCCACTCCAATCCAAGACCAAGACCACGTGACCAGAAGCCACAAGCACCCATGGCGTCGATGGGCGAAGCGGCGATTAGGCATGCGGATCGTCCAAGACGCCGCACTGCAGCCACCGCTGTTGGCGTTCGAGACGGTGCTAGCGACCGCCGGCGTCATAGCCCTCGTCAACGCCGGCTTCGCCTCTCGCATGTGCCAGATGATGGTGGACTCCATCCGCAAGTTCACCGCTGTCAAGAAGCGCGCGGACGACCTTGCCGTACTGCTCCAGCCTGCGCGCCCAGGCTCCTCGTTGCTTGCCACCCTCATCGGCCTCCAAGGTGACGGATTCTTTGAAGCAAAGGTGGCCATGCAGCTGCCGGAGGTCGCGACGAAGAATGTGCACCTCGAGGCTGCGCACGCCGTGCAGCGCCTCTCCGTGCAAGAAACCATCGACCTGCACATCCACGTCTACGAGGAAATCGTCTACATAGGCCACTACAAGGCCAGCGAGGACAGAAAGACATTGGCCTTCTTCCAACGGCTGGAATCTTTGGAAGCCATTGTTCAGAAGCACGTCGACCTGGCCACGAAAGCTGCTGCTACTTAGCCGCCGTTCGGTGGGCCCGCGCCCTGAGTCGAGGAGGTGGACGTCGTGGATGGTGCATCTTTCTTCTTGCCTCCTGTAACCATCACTGCATCGCCTTGTGGCCTTAATGTTTTATTAGTGTACGAGATTTTTATTCTAGTCGTAAATGACATGTGTGATCCCTTGCTCTTATTTGGTATTAATTATATGTAGTATCATTGTCTTCGACCTGGTGTACTATCTAGGTCCTAGTTTATTAGTCCCTTTTGTAATTTGTGCTAAATTTTGACCAAATATTTAACTAACAAAATGTTAGTGCATGTAAAAAAATTATATCTTTTGATTTGTATTTGAACATAGTTTTCAATGATATAATTTTGGTGACATGCATGAACCTTTTGTTAGTCAAATTTATGGTCAAAATTTGGCATAGATTACGACGAGGAGCAATAAACCAGGACGGAGGTAGACTGGTCCGTCACCATCGTGTTTTGTGACTAATTTTGACTTCAGCGACCCAACCTACATGGAAGGAGTGCTGTATATATTGGCGCGACAACCAAACTTATATATTCAAAACTGAGCGTTACTACAAGTCACGAGTTCAAAAACGAGAAAGTGGAACAAGTACATCATGCATATGTCGTTCGCGTCGCACCCCACACGGTCGCGGTGCACAATGTAGTAAATGAGTAGTCTCTTCTTGACCCGCATTTAGCTGGGCTAGAGCAAACTAGCTCAAACTAACCCCTCCTGTTTGGATACTTTGAGGCTATTTCAGCCCAAACTTGCTCTAACTTGGGGATCCAAACAAAGAGGAGAAGTACTGTACATGCTACAGACTGGACTGTAGCATATTTTTTTATGGCCATATCACGACATTGTTTTCTATGGCCTATCGCCTGCTGGTTCACTGGGCTACCGTGGTTCGCACTCCTCCGACGTGAGTAGTAGTACTAGTATATACACTATATATACCGCATGATTCTTTGCTCCTTTTTACGTACTTCGACGACATGTGGGAGAGCCAGCATCCGGGTCGACGTGTCATGCACCAGATTAGAGTGGGGAGCGGAAGGGGGCATCAACACGGTCGTAGCGCCAGTAAATCATGACTATTGTGAGTAGTCATATCACAACACCCCGTCTTTCCAGCAGTAACGTGCCATCAAATCGCACAACCCTACCTTTCCAGCAGTAAGTTGAATCCGCTATTCCCTCACCCTTCTCGCCTCTTTGTCAAACTGCCTACGCGAAAACTGCCGCATGTAATGCCCGGGAAAGCCCCGTCCTCAACTTTTAACTACGCGAAAATAGTTTGAGCTTGTTCGTTCTATATAAATACTAGTATTGTATGTTTATTCACCCATGGGGTTGTTCAATGAATGGAGGGCCGGGGAGCACAAGTGAACAATACTACTAATAGTAACTTGGAGTCGTACAGTTAGTCACGTTAAATAGAGAGTTTCTTTTCTTTAATGCCACGTACACAAATTGAAACGCTTGTTGTGGAGAGAAAAAGATAATCACTCCACTATATATGTAGGCAGGGGCCTGAGCGCATGCTTTACTAGGGTTTCTCTCTTCATTCTCTCATCCTCTGCAGATCTAAACAAGACAGTGGTAGCGACATTTTCTCTCTGCTCACCGTTGGTCACAGATCCGACCGGATCCCTTCAGCCGATGTGTGTAGAGGACTAGGTGCATCGGTCACACGGTCATCACCGGCGAGGGAGGAAACCCATAGCTGCCGGCGGGTCCCGATCCTCTGCCCGTGTCGTTCTCTCTGACACAGCGCCGGCTAGGGAGGTCCTCTGTCAGGACCCCGATTCTAAGTCACACCGATCTAGCCTGTAACACCTCATATCACTTTGCGGCCTCACGCACGATATTCCCACGGGTGTCGCCTTACCATGGCCCGGGACCGTTTGCGCCTTTTGGCTCACGTATATGATAGTGTCGCTAGCATCCATATGACAGAGAACCCGGGCCGACATGACTAGTCGTGAACCCAAAGCAGCACTAACCCATGGGGACATGCATAGATGAATCACATCGAGCATGTCGGTCAGCAGCGTGTGAATCCGGGCTGTAGCTCTAGGCTAACAGGACTCCGGGAACCCGAAAGTAGAAAGGTGCTAGGCAGACCCCGGATGTCACCGCGTGACATTTCCCGAAGGGACGTATACCAGAACAAAGTGAAACACATGTCGGCCAGTCAAGTGTCCTGAACAGTAGTGCTGGGCTAGCAGGACTCCGGTGAACCGGGTTGTAGCAGACTACTATGGCTTAAGGAAGCACTAGACTACATTTCCCCATAAGAGAGGCTGCCAAGGATAAACAACTAGATTGTCGGATCCCACACATACCAAGCATTTCAAACATACACACAATATGCTCGATATGTGTAAATACAACATGGCATCACAACATAACTCTACGACTCAAGTATTTATTCATTAGGCTCCGAGGAGCGAGGTATTACAAACATGGGTCTCATGACACAACATTCGGAGCATACAAGTCAAAGCACAAGCGGAAGCTTAACATGTCTGAGTACAGACATCTACAAATGAAAAACGCTGAGAAGCCTGACTATCTACCAGATCCTGCCGAGGGCACAAGATCGTAGCTGAGGTATCAAGCTAAACGTCAAAGTCCACGTGGAACTATTAGCGAGACTGACGTCTCTCTGCAAAACATAAAATAAGCAAACGTGAGCACAAATGTACTCCGCAAGACTTACATCAGAACTAACTACATATGCATCATTATCAACAAAGGGGTGGTGGAGTTTAACAGTAGCAAGCCAGCTTTGACTCGGTGGCTATCCTAAACTACGACTGCAAGTAACTCTTTTGAGGTGGCGCACACGAGTCCACATGTTCACCATATCAATACACCACTATGGATCCGATCCCGTCTTCCTACGAGAACGCCATCCATAGCACTCACGCTTATCTTGCGCATTTTAGAGTATCCACTTTCACTTGTCTATGAACTGATATAGGCAACCCGTAAGTCCTTTTCATGAGACAGCTATTCAAATAGATCATATTAACCCTGCAGGGGTGTACTTCTTCACACACGCTCTCGCCACTTACCACCATGTACACGCCGTGTATCTCGGCAACCTTCAATCGGAAGCCTGGCGAGGGAGTCAGCCACGACCTGACTAACCACACAAGTCTCTAGAACAGGTTTATCGCCTATTCGGGTTCCATCCGCAAGGAGATCCGTGAGGTGTCACCACGGCCCCGAACGATGTGTGCAGGGTTCCCGAGACACCAAACGAGCGCTCGGTACACCGGACCACGGTGTATCTACCGCATCATAGCCCACCCCTAGGGTCAGCGCTACGCACGGCCTCCAACACATATCCTACAAACACCAGAAACTAGTTGCAACTCCTGGACAGAGATCAAGGCGATTAATAAGCCGAGAGGGGCCGAGTTACCGGAACCCAATGTGTGGTAGTAACTGTTCATGGATCACAAACACAGAACTCAGTTCCTGAGGACGGCTGCAATGAGACAACCCACCATGTACTCCTACATGGCCTCTCACCGCTACCTTTACCAAATCATGTTCACACACTTACCTCTCAACAGTAGGACTTGTTCACACACCTCCGATTCATCCCCGATGAATCAGACCTGACTCAACTCTAAGCAGTAGCAGGCATGACAAACAAGCATGTATGAGTAGGCACATCAAGGCTCAAACAACTCCTACTCATGCTAGTAGGGTTTCATCTATTTACTGTGGAATGACAGGTCATGCAGAGATAAAGGGGTTCAGCTACCGCAGCAAGTAACAGATAAATCGTTGTTGTCCTAATGCAGTAAAAGAGAGCAGGAGCGAGAGAGTGGGATTGTATCAGAATGTACAAGGGGGGTTTTGGTTTCCTGGCACTTCTGAAGATAATATAGTTCTTCATCGGTGTCATCGAACTCATCGCTTGCGCCGTCTCTTGAGGGGGGACAAACACCGGCAAACAAGGAAGAACACAATCAATGCAATGCGACAATATGATGCATGAATGTGACATGGCAATCTGATGTGATTTGAGCTAATGCAACTAGCAACAGATTAAATGAAGTTGGTTAGAATACAAGATTCAAATTCAAACTCCATATGTGATTATTCAAATGCCATTTAAATGATTTGGCGTAAACAGAAGCAATAAGTTGTTCTAACATGCATGAAAATGGTACAGATGGATAGATTGGATTTTTCTGATCATTTTTCATATATAATTTATTTCATTCTGTGTTATAGACTATTTTCTATGATTTTTAGAAGTTAGCACTATTTTCTGGAATTTCCTGTAAAAGAATAAATCCAGAAAAAGAGTTACTGCGTCAGCACTACGTCACCGTGACGTCAGCAGGTCAACGACGGCTGACCAGGTCAACCCTGACTAGTGGGGTGCACACGTCAGTGACTCCGTGCCGGTTTGTCTCACAGACAGGTGAGGCCTGTCAACGGCCACATCAGCATGGTCAACGCCGACGCGTGGGGCCACTGTGTTTAGATTAAGTCTAATCTAAACTTAACCCGAGGTTATTTAGTCGGTGGGTCCCTATTGTCAGTGGCCGAGGTGATTAAACTAAATGTGATTAGGCCATAATTTCGACGCCACGTCAGCAGTCGCCGGGGTTAATCGCCGGCGCTAGCAGAGGGCACCGAAGTTGCCCTCCCGGCCGTTTCCGGTGACGGGAGCAAGCGGGGCTGGCCTCTACGGCTGCGTCATGACGAGGCGCTTCGATTGGTGGCCATAGGCGGTGCCGGGGAAGCGTGTAGCAGCGGTGGCGATGGCCCGGGCGGCGGCCGGAGTTCGGGCAGGTGCGGGGACGCGGCTGCGGTGCCCAAACGAGCGAGCTAGCATGCTGAAGATGCAGCACGCGATGCCCTGAGCGTAACGTACGCACGCCCGGGACCAATTGATCACCGGAGCCACGCCGACGTTGAGCTCAGGTGGCGGTGAGTATCGGCCTTGACAGAACCGCGGCTAGAGGTCGGGGAAGACGCCGGAAAGAGAGGGGAAATGCGTCGGAGCTCACTGGGAGGTCGCAGAGGAGCTTAGCGTGCTTGGGGGCGGCTCGGAGGCGACGAAATCACGGCGGCGATCTCAGTTGCCCGAGGAGGAAGATGAGGGCGGGGCGGCTCCACGGGGCGTCCGGGCTTGAGTACGTCGACGATGAGGAAGACGGAGTTGCGGCAGTTTTCGAGACACAATGGATGGGCGAGGGAGGGCCGGTGGCCGTGGTGGTGCTCGTCGGCGGCGGCGGGTGTGTTCGGTGGTGCCACACGGAGAGCAGAGGAGGGGAAGGGGCCCAGGGGAGAGAGGGGAGAGGGGTCGGGGGGTTGCGTGGCGTCGCGGAAGACGTCCAGCGACGAGGGGATCGAGCCAAAGGTGCAATGCCGGTGGCATGGCAGCCTTGTGGCGCCATGGCTAGCTTCTCCTCTTCCTTCTGGCAGGAGGAAGAAGACGCCCCTGCCCTCGGTGGGCCGGCCAGGTGGCTGGGCTGCCAGGTGGGCTGGGCCTGCTGGAGGAGCTGGGCCAGGCAAGTGGCCCAGGTGGGCCTCCTCTCTCTCTCTTCGTTTATTTCTGTTTTCTATTTTTTTGTAACTTCAGGGCTTTATTAAAAATGCCAGGGCGTTTCCAAAAATCATGAAACTAATCATGGCTACTGTTTAGAATATATCCAACAGTAAACATTTTAGTTTATGATTATTTGAGCATTTGAAATATTTTATAGCATTTAAATGCCCAAATGCAAATACTGTAGGATTTAATTCAAAAGTCCAGAAATGGCCTAGAATTATGTGCATCATTTTTGCGGAGGTTTTCACCTTTATCAAAAATCATGAACTTTTCCAGAGGACATTTTGGATTTATTGAAAAGGATTTTATTTGATCCTATTTGAATTCACTTGGTGCTAGGGTTTGGATCAATCCCCATTTCAACTTCATGAACTTAAACATGATGCATGGATGCAATGCCACTAGTTACAAGCAAACTCTAGGGATGTGACAACTCACCCCCACTAAACAAGAATCTCGTCCCGAGATTCAAGACGTGAGGTAAGGAGACAGAGGGGATACAAAGCTAACTTGATCCTCATGATCCAACTTGCACTTCGTAAGAACGTTGATTCGATCATCATCTTGATCTTGACATCTTGCTTTGAGAACTTCATCCAATATGACAACGAGAGGAAAGGGAGAATTTTAGAAGAATCAATCCTCTCGAGGATCGAACAAGTCAGGATTAACTCACGGAATGAGACATAGCAACATCTCTCGAGCTGAGACATGAAACAAATATCCAGAGGGATGGAGTGCAACAGATGACGAAGATTCACTACGTAGACACAATTCCACACTTAAGAAGGTGGTGAACGGTTGTCAACGTAGCGAGGAAATAATTGCCATGATTCTATAACGGGGCACCTTAGGAGAGGTGACTCGTTGGACTGTTCCCTTAAGTGGCAAAAAGGAATTACTTTTGATACATTGATCATTGGAACTCTTTTCACCAGCCTGAGGCAATTCACAACAATCGTTTGGCGGAGTTACAAAGGGATGGCATACCCGGACTAGAATGGATGATGTGGACTACCTTGTTGAAGACAACATAATGAATGATTTTTGCTTATCATCGGAGGTGGAGGGGACCCATGGTAAGTCCACCTTTGAAGATGATCCTAAACAGTAGTTACTGAGATGCAAGCTGGAAACAAAATGAAAATGCTGGGAATGATTCTGATAACTGGGAATAACTCAACGGGAGTGATTCCACCGTTTGAATGGTTCTAGCATAATCGAGGAAATCGAGAGCACAACGACCCTTGAGGAACAACTTCTAGCATAGGTTGCACTAAATCTTCATGAAGAAGATGGTCGAATAGCTCAATCAAGATACTACAATGATAGATCTTTCGGCTAGGTGTGTCGGCCAAAACATCAACCTTGTCGGGACCTACATCATAATCTTGGAGAAGTTCCAACCGTCATATCTGCCTGAGATTCATATCTAGTTCGTAACGGGATATTCCAGACCCATCGAGTCTAGAAGAAAATGAAAGTTTGCAACACAAATCGATGAGACGACATTGCGAGATTCTCGGGAAATGAACTACGGTAGTAAGCTCCAAAGCATGAGCTGGTTCTGCTACAAGCATGTGAACATGCTGTCCTAGACAAGCATGACCACATAGTAGTCTTACAATAAAACACTACCGAGTTCAGGTGGGAACCATCAACGAGGATATCGAAGTCCTTTTATAAGCCCGGGTTAGCTCTTAAGAAGGAGCTTCTTCTCCTTGAACAAATCAATCAGTGGCTTGGTGTGCTAGGGAACACATATGGATTGGAGGCGGCCAACCTATCAAACCATAGAGTACTTCACACATAGGCATGACTAACTTGGGATGATTCCAGGGGAAACAAAACAAACCTTTCTCGAACTCATGCTGGCAACTTGCACCAAATGCACGTGAATCAGAGAAAGTCACTTCTTACATCCAACATATGGTTCATGAGCGGGACATGAAGATAATGCTTTTTAGAAGTTTCCAACACTAGCTGGATGTTCAACATGAATCATGGAGATGATGAAAATGTTTCAATGGGCTCAACAAGAATTTATCAAGATTTCCATATAGATGGAATTCCATAACTATGTGAACAAGGTAATAGCATTGGTCAGACCCAAAAGATATAATGGTGTATGCTCGACAACCGCGAGTAAGACAAAATTACGAACATCATTGGTTCTGATTTGATTTGACGATAGCCCACACTCAAATCAAGTTTTGACAAGGCAATAAATCCAACAACTAATCACGAGGATCAGTCGATGAAGATATCATCTTTCTTCAACACACACAAACACAAAGATATCCCTTCAGAAAGAACCAATTTCGGCAAAGCTTTTTATCTTCCAACTCTCCAAGTTGTTGTTTAGCTTAACCAACTAGCTCAGGGGTATCCAACACAGATTCTTGGAGAAAGGGTGGTTTGGAGGAAAACCAACTTGATCACGAACTAAACATAGCGGTCAGGTGACAACCTGGTAACACTTCCGAGAAGATTTTTGGAAAATCATGAACCACCGATATGTTACTAAGCTCAAGAACATTCTTGCTTTTCAGGGCAAGACGATATGGTCAAAGAGCAAGGGATTGATATAATCCTAACTCATTGATCGAAGAGTGCACCGGAAATAAGGACTAGGTAGCACGATCAATCTTAGAATGATGATTCCATAATCAACACACCAAGAATGATATTATCGTCCATTAACCACCAAGCAACGGGGTTGCTAGGAGTATTGATTTCACACATCACGATTCACTTGTCGGCATTCCGGCTCTGACAACACGGATCCGAGAAATGAATAATGATGGCGAGAAGTATCACTATACCAAGAGTTCATAAGAGGTGGTGCAATTCTCATGATATTCCTGACATAAAGAGGGCAATACTTCGGGGTAGAACAGAATCAAAAGCTGGATTGGCATTTTGACCTGCAGAATACAACTACTTTGACCCAATCCTCAAGATGGACAAGGTACTGGAGTTTGTTTCTCCTAGTCATTCTGAAATAGAATGCCTTGACAAACCACAAGAATAATGGGCATCGACAACGAATGCACGCATACTCTTGAGTATCAAATGATAGACGGGGGTCAGAATACAACTAAAGAGGGACAACTCAAAGGGGCATATATCTTTCTGAGTTATGGAGGCATGGATTAGTATGTCGAGCAAAGTTCAACATTTCTTCCGGATAACCCATGCGGAGAAGGTAGAACTGGCAGAGTCACAATTATGAATGGAGAATTCCTTAAGAGTACTCTGATTGTGATCTTTTAATTCAAAGAACTTCTGCCTTATTGGTTCATGGTATTTGGAAGAAGGAAATACCACGGACCTCGAGGACTATCACAAGGTTACTAATATCCTAAAGGTACGAGCAACACTATCAACACGAGATAAGTAGAGTGAATCTGGGGTCAAGAACCCAGGAATAGAATACCTACTAACTAAATGGCATCACGGGATGCTTTCGAGAATGGTGGCCAGAATTATCACACCGGGACACAAAACATGGCTAGATTACTAGGTGGTTCTCTAAGACACCTAGGGTCATAATAGTAGCTCCAACATATATACCGAGGCAATAGAGTACCTCAACGCACCTGTTAGTGTGCTTATTCTGACCATAAATGACATCGGGAATGGAAAGAAAGGATTTGCAAATGCATCGACTATTTAGAGACACAGGATGACTCGAACAACATAACGATGTAAATGCTCAAAAGATTTGAGACATCATGCAAAATGGTGGCATAACCACTCTACAACATCATAACAAGGTTCGAGACCAACAGTTAACATACGTAAATAGTAGGAACTGAATCGAGGCTTAAAACCAACAATCTTAAAGGTCTATGGATTAGTAACACGTCATCCTGTTAGATAGATGAGAAGCCTAGTTCTTAAACCCCGTAGAAGAGAAGAGGATGACTCAGATCAGAAGGCCATGAGGTATAAGGAGTAAAAAGAGCCTTATGTTCCCTTCCACAATCTATTCTCTTACATAACTAAAGCATTTCTAGACACAACTTCGACCGGTTTGGCTTGGTAGACTTCTGAGCAGTCGAGGCTCACGATACCAAAGGCTGTCGGGACCCGATTCTAAGTCACACCGCTCTAGCTCAGTAACACCTCATATCACTTTGCGGCCTCACGCACGGTATTCTACCAGGTGTCGCCTTACCATGGCCGGAACCGTTTAAGCCTTTTGGCTCACGTATATGATAGTGTCGCTAGCATCCATATGACAGAGAACTTCGGGCCGACATGACTAGTCGTGAACCCAAAGCGGCACTAACCCATGGGGATAGGCATACATGAATCACATCGAGCATGTCGATTGATGGCGTGTGAATCCGGGCTGTAGCTCGGCTAACAGACTCGGGGAACCCGGGCAGTGAGCTAAGCGGGACCCGGATGTCACCGCGTGACATTTCCCGAAGGGACGGAACCACGAGAACGAAGTGAAACACATGTCGGCCGGTCAAGTGTCCCGAGCAGTAGTCTTTGGGCTAGCGAGGACTCCGTGAACGGGTTGTAGCAGACTACTATGGCTCAAGGAAGCACTAGACTACATTTCCCCATAAGAGAGGCTGCCAAGGATAAACAACTAGATTGTCGGATCCCACACATACCAAGCATTTCAAACATACACACAATATGCTCGATATGTGTAAATACAACATGGCATCACAACATAACTCTACAACTCAAGTATTTATTCATTAGGCTCCGAGGAGCGAGGTATTACAAACATGGGTCTCATGACACAACATTCGGAGCATACAAGTCAAAGCACAAGCGGAAGCTTAACATGTCCGAAAGTACGTACATCTACAAATGAAAAACGCCGAGAAGCCCGACTATCTACCGAGATCCTGCCGAGGGCACAAGATCATAGCCGAGGTATCAAGCTAAACGTCAAGTCCACGCTGAACTATTAGCGAGACCAGCGTCTCTCGCAAAACATAAAATAAGCAAACGTGAGCACAAATGTACTCCATAAGACTTACATCGTAACTAACTACATATGCATCATTATCAACAAAGGGGTGGTGGAGTTTAACGGTAGCAAGCCAGCTTTGACTCGGTGGCTATCCTAAACTACATTTGCAAGTAACTCTTTTGAGGTGGCGCACACGAGTCCACATGTTCACCATATCAATACACCACTATGGATCCGATCCCGTCTTCCTACGAGAACGCCATCCATAGCACTCACGCTTATCTTGCGCATTTTAGAGTATCCACTTTCACTTGTCTATGAACTAATATAGGCAACCCAGAAGTCCTTTTCATGACACGGCTATTCGAATAGATCATATTAACCTGCGGTGTACTTCTTCACACGCTCTCGCCACTTACCACCATGTACACGCCGTGTATCTCGGCAACCTTCAATCGGAAGCCTGGCGAGGGAGTCAGCCACGACCTGACTAACCACACAAGTCTCTAGAACAGGTTTATCGCCTATTCGGGTTCCATCCGCAAGGAGATCCGGCGGGGGTGTCACTCACGGCCCCAAACGATGTGTGCAGGGTTCCCGAGACACCAAACGAGCGCTCGGTACACCGGACCACGGTGTATCTACCGCATCATAGCCCACCCCTAGGGTCAGCGCTACGCACGGCCTCCAACACATATCCTACAAACACCGTAAACTAGTTGCAACTCCCCGGGACAGAGATCAAGGCGATTAATAAGCCGAGAGGGGCCGAGTTACGGAACCCAATGTGTGGTAGTAACTGTTTCATGGATCACAAACACGTAACTCAGTTCTGAGGACGGCTGCTATGAGACAACACACCATGTACTACTTCATGGCCTCTCACCGCTACCTTTACCAAATCGTGTTCACACACTTACCTCTCAACAGTAGGACTTGTTCACACACCTCCGATTCATCCACGATGAATCAGACCTGACTCAACTCTAAGCGATGCGAGGCATGACAAACAAGCATGTATGAGTAGGCACATCAGGGCTCAAACAACTCCTACTCATGCTAGTAGGGTTTCATCTATTTACTGTGGAATGACAGGTCATGCAGAGATAAAGGGGTTCAGCTACATGACAAGTATGAATAAATCGTTGTTGTCCTAATGCAGTAAAAGAGAGCAGGAGCGAGAGAGTGGGATTGTATCAGAATGTACAAGGGGGGTTTTGGTTTCCTGGCACTTATGAAGATAATATAGTTCTTCATCGGTGTCATCGAACTCATCGTCGGTACGTCGTCTACTGAGGGGGGACAAACACCGGCAAACAAGGAAGAACACAATCAATGCAATGCGACAATATGATGCATGAATGTGACATGGCAATATGATGTGATTTGAGCTAATGCAACTAGCAACAGATTAAATGAAGTTGGTTTGAATACAAGATTCAAATTCAAACTCCATATGTGATTATTCAAATGCCATTTAAATGACTTGGCCTAAACAGCAGCCATAAGTTGTTCTAACATGCATGAAAATGGTACAGATGGATAGATTGGATTTTTCTGATCATTTTTCATATATAATTTATTTCATTCTGAGTTATAGATTATTTTCTATGATTTTTAGAAGTTAGCACTATTTTCTGGAATTTCCTGTAAAAGAATAAATCCAGAAAAAGAGTTACTACATCAGCACTACGTCACCGTGACGTCAGCAGGTCAACGGCGGCTGACCAGGTCAACCCTGACCAGTGGGGTCCACACGTCAGTGACTCAGTGCCGGTTTGTCTCACAGACAGGTGGGGCCAGTCAACGACAACATTAGCGTGGTCAACGCCGACGCGTGGGGCACTGTGTTTAGATTAAGTCTAATCTAAACTTAACCCGAGGTTATTTAGTCGGTGGGTCCCTATTGTCAGTGGCTGAGGTGATTAAACTTAATGTGATTAGGCCATAATTTCAACGCCACGTCAGCAGTCGCCGGGGTTAATCGCCGGCGCTAGCAGAGGGCACCGGAGTTGCCCTCCCGGCCGTTTCCGGCGACGGGAGCAAGCGGGGCTGGCCTCTACGGCTGCGGCGCGATGAGGCGCTTCGATTGGTGGCCATAGGCGGTGCCGGGGCAGCGTGCAGCAGCGGTGGCGACGACCCGGGCGGCGGCCGGAGTTCGGGCAGGTGCGGGGACGCGACTGCGGTGCCCAAACGAGCGATCTAGCATGCTGAAGATGCGGCACGCGATGCCCTGAGCGTAACGTACGCACGTCCAGGACCAATTGATCACCGGAGCCACGCCGACGTTGAGCTCAGGCAGCGGTGAGTATCGGCCTTGACGGAACCGCGGCTAGAGGTCGGGGAAGACGCGGGAAAGAGAGGGGAAATGCGTCGGAGCTCACTGGGAGGTCGCTGAGGAGCTCAGCGTGCTTGGGGGCGGCTCGGAGGCGACGAAATCACGGCGGCGATCTCGGTTGCCCGAGGAGGAAGATGAGGGCAGGGCGGCTCCACGGGGCGTCCAGCCTTGAGTACGTCGACGATGAGGAAGACGGAGTTGCGGAGGTTCTTCGAGACACAATGGATGGGCGAGGGAGGGCCGGTGGCCGTGGTGGTGCTCGTCTACGGCGGCGGGTGTGTTCGGTGGTGCCACACGGAGAGCAGAGGAGGGGAAGGGGTCCAGGGGAGAGAGGGGAGAGGGGTCGGGGGGTTGCGTGGCGTCGCGGAAGACGTCCAGGGCGACGAGGGAAACGAGGCGAGGCACACTGCCGGCGTGCCCTTGGCACCGTGGCTAGCTTCTCCTCTGCCTTCTAGCAGAGGAAGAAGACGCCCCCTGCCCTCGGTGGGCGGCCAGTGGTGGCTGCCCGGTGGCTGGGCTCTTTGGAGGAGCTGGGCGATTAAGTGGCCTGTAGGCTTCCTCTCTCTCTTTGTTTTTTCGCTTTTCTATTTTTTGTAACTTCGTGGCTTTATTAAAAATGCCGATGCGTTTCCAAAAATCATGAAACTAATCATGGCTACTGTTTAGAATATATCCAACGATAAACATTTTAGTTTATGATTATTTGAGCATTTGAAATATTTTATAGCATTTAAATGCCCAAATGCAAATACTGTAGGATTTAATTCAAAAGTCCAGAAATGGCCTAGAATTATGTGCATCATTTTTGCCAGAGGTTTTCACCTTTATAAAAAATCATGAACTTTTCCAGAGGACATTTTGGATTTATTGAAAAGGATTTTATTTGATCCTATTTGAATTCACTTGGTGCTAGGGTTTGGATCAATCCCCATTTCAACTTCATGAACTTAAACATGATGCATGTATGCAATGCCACTAGTTACAAGCAAACTCTAGGGATGTGACATCCTCCGACCCTTCTTCCTCCCTACCGTATTGTGCGCAGATCCGACCTGCCGCCGCCAACATCCCGACGACCCTCAGGTATAAGTTCTTTGAAAGCAGCCTTGCTCTACTGCCCTAGCTCCCCATGTGTCTGCATGTGCATCTTTCTCTACTTCCATCAGCTCTTCCAAAGCCACCTAAATTTTTAGTATTATTAGAGGTAAAGCTACTTCATGCAGTCAAATCTAGGACTTGGTTCAAACAACGAAGAAAGGGGGGGAAGTCGTAGCATGAATCTAGGACTTGATGCAAAGAGGAAATAACAAGGGGAAAGTAGTAGAGACCAGATACCCAACATGTCTCTTGGTTGAAAAGGGAAATAAAGGGAAAACACAGTACAAACTGGATAAGGAACATATCTATTATTGGTTGAAAAAAGGATAGAAAGTGGCGGCTGGTGGACAAGTCAGCAGAGTATGTCCAGGATTAGATTTTCTGCCCTCACATAGTAAAAGGTCTCCAGGATTAGTTTTGCTGCCCTCACAGAGTATGAACAAACTTGGCATAACCACTTTATGCCTCCTTGTAGGTACATTGTGCTGATGCGTCCACTGTCGCATGTCCTTATACCAACCTTTTGTTGTTGTTAATGTAAGGGCGCATGTAAAATGAAGCGATCACACTGTTACTGTCGTGGTTTTATCACGGCAGATGTCCTCATGAAAGGACTTAGTCGTGGAGCCATCGCTACGGGTTAGCTTGAAGGGGTTAAAGCGGACACAAGGATGCAAGAGAGTTTATACTAGTTCGGCCCCTTCGATGAAGGTAAAGCGTACGTCTAGTTGTGATGGAATTGATGGAGGTTTTGATGACTAGGGAGCAAACAAGCTTCGCCTAAGTCTCGAGTTGTTGTCTCTTTTTTCAATTGCCTCCGGGTCATCCCCTTATATACATGGGTGGCGCCCGTCGGTTCACAGAGTCCCGACGCCGGTTTATAGATGTATCCGGCTTGGTCTCTACTATTTCTAACTTACAATACAAGTTACATACCCATGCCGGTTTACGGCTACATGCCTTAAACCGCCACGGGCCTTAAACCCTCTTCTGCCTACTTGGGATTTAATATACTAAACTACTAATGAAATTAACCCGGCCTGTCCTGGCCGGTTTACGCCCAGTAGTAATATCCCCAACATTAGGCCCCAGATTGATTTGAACAGGCTCATGTCAATCCTCTGCAAAAAACTTCGTCTTCAGCAACTTTGTGTAATCGGGTGAACCACCATGATGTCATCTTCTCTGGTCATCGTAAACCGACGTGACGTCACCTATCATAAAAACTATCCACAATACCTCTTTTGTTTAATAGACCCGTGACAATCGAGGCAACAACTCCGTTTCCAAACTCACGGCTCCTTGATTCTCGCGCCTGACACATGTCCCTTGCTTTATAAATAAGACCGAAGGGTCATTTCTCGCGCCGCCCAGCTTCGGAGCTCCACCGCCGCCGTCAACTACTGCACCAACCTTGGCCGCTGCATCACCCTGAAAGTACAAGAGCATCGCGGCGACCTTCCGCTTCTTTCTCAGCTCCGGTAAATCTTCTGCTCTTTCCGCCCCAGATCTATTCTAGGGTTTCTAGGTTTTTCAGTGTTCATCCTTTGTTCTTCGTTCATATAATGGTTGTCAAAAGAACTCCTGAATCTCTGTTCTGTGTAATGGTAGCTTTTAGCCTCCGCTTTCACTTACGCATCTCAAGATCATAAATCTTATTTACATCTTTGCTCATTGATTTAGTACCACTCTGTTTTGGACCTTGAATATTCATTTCTTTTCTGAATATGCTCCAGATCCAAAACTGTGAAATACTTTTGTGAAACCTGTTTCCGCACATCCACTCTGGATTCATCGATGTCTCAGACCAGGCGGTTTAACTTTGTAGATAAATTGACAACTCGGCATATACCATTAGTCCCCTTGTTGAACCGCCAGGATTTCCCAGTTATGTAATGCCACCTTGCAGAAATCCGGTTTATAAGTAACTTCTTCCGGTTTAACAATGAATGTATCAATATATAGCCTTCCAACATATTCTTGAACGGTATTACTGCTGCAGATTGCACCATGGCCAAGCAAGTGTACGAGTGTAATTGGGTCCCTTCTCGAGTGGATCAAACGCAATCGATTAACTTAGTCCGCACGGGCGCTTTTAGGCAAAAAGACGTCATTCATCGGAGGGTCCTCGGCCGGAGAGTTCTCCGTAACCCAAGGATGGAGAAGTTGTTGTTTTCTTGATCATTTAGCCCGGGGCTTCAGTCCACCGGTTCAAAGTTTTATCGGGATGTCTTGGCCAACTTCCAACTGCATCCACAAGACATTGGCCCCAACTCCATAACCAATATCTGTCACTTTCAAGTGCTCGTGAGGTGTTCTTTCAAGAGGAGCCCACAGCTTGAATTGTTCGAGATTGCTTCCATCTAAACCGCCAGACCGAATTTTCGACGGTCCCAACACCGAGTTGGGTGGTGTGGCGATTCAAAAGCGGAAAGAGGTCACTTACCCTCACGCCTAAACTGCACAACCATCCCAAAGAGTGGAATTCAACATGGTTTCTTTGCAAAGATACCTCTCCCGAGGGAGAAAATCCTTTACGGGTTATCGTCCGAGCGGCTAAGCAACACATCCCCTCCCTCACGCATCGACTGCTAAGGAAAGAAGCAAATATGCCCCTCAACTATCCAAGCTCCGGGCCTTCATGGCCAACGGGTTGACAGGAGTTGATCTTGCTTTCATTTGGATATCTTGGAGTATATCGCCCCTAAGCTCGCTTTGTT
Source organism: Aegilops bicornis (assembly GCA_021605145.1). Classification (NCBI taxonomy): domain Eukaryota; kingdom Viridiplantae; phylum Streptophyta; class Magnoliopsida; order Poales; family Poaceae; genus Aegilops; species Aegilops bicornis. The sequence continues at coordinate 534,929,490 of CM038671.1, read as the reverse complement.
TGATGTGCAAATACACGTAAGATGTGAAAGACCCTCTACAGCATATTGAGATCCGGTGACAGACGATGAAATTCTTGAGGCTGTTAAGAGGATGTTAAAGCGAACCGGAAGGCTGCTTGCGCCCAAACCGCCTGGCTCCCTTTACGCCATTAACAAACCGCCACCGTAAGACTCATATCTTATGCCCGTATAAAATCGACTATGTTTAAGTACTCTATGTTGATATTAACATCTTTCAAACAGGGTGATGATCCATTTTGGAGCAGGAAGACTCCACAAGAGAAACCGGTGGCAATAACCCGGCCCAAGACCAAAGTTGTGAAGAAACCAGCAAATAGAAAGAAAACTGCTACCTCCTCCGATCCACCAGCTCACGATGATGTGGGTAATCCGGATCTTGTGGTAGAACTTGACTCACTTGGTCTATTTTTTACACGCCTTATTGATAATGATTATTGCCAGGATGATGCTGAAGCTAGTCATGCTGATGTTGTAGAGGTAATCGCTCTTTCTTCCGATTCAAACCCTTTACCTTCAAGAAAAATCCGTCGGCAAACCGGAAAGTTAAATTTTCTCATCCTCTTGCTTACTTGGATCGAAACTTTCTTATGAAGACACAACAGCATGAAGCTCGTCACAAGCAACCCTAAGACAAAGAGCTGTGTAGTCACCTCCACCGGTTTACCGAACAGTCCGGTTCGAAAACGCCGTTCAGAGGTCTCTAACTGTTTCATCAATGCTTAACCTAAAGCGGGTTGCATTCGTCAACCTCTTAATCCATCTGACTCCGATTATCAGGTGACTTCTCATTCTTCCTCTGGCGAGTCGACATGCACCCAACTCCCACCACTCAAGACAGTGCTTGGGTGAGCCATATTCCTGATAATGGTGTTTGGTATACCACTTTCAATGTTCATTGGACTGATCCATCTTTTTCCTTTCAGGGCCAAGCCTAGGCCAAGCAAGAAAGCTCGCCTGGACAAAGCGGCAGAAGATGATGCTCCTGAACCGACCCAAATACCAAATCCTGAGGAACACATCCCGGATGATATGTTGACCGACCCACCATTGCAAGATCATGATGTTACTGTTGAAGAGGCACATGTTGATACCACCGGCCTTTCAAATAAACCCACGAGTCCTGCTCAAACTAACAAGACAGCGAGTCCACCAAAGCATACGGATAAATCGGCGACCCCAGTGCGAACCGGCGAAGCCAAGGATGACGATGTTGTTATTACTGGCTTTGGCCATTCCGAGCCAGGTAATCCTGCCATACTGTCCAAGCACACCGCAAAGGATGAATTTACCGCGTTTGGTAAAGGCAAGTGGAATGCCGATTTGGCAACTTATGCCGCTTTGAATCCCCAAGATCTTCATTCGGTTATCTCGAATCGGTTATATACCAGCCGTGATTATGAAGCCGGTCCGGTAAATATGATGAAGGACAAATATGAGGTAAATTCCATGACTCTGCTTGTATATTTCAATCATCAGCTCTAATAGCCCCCAAGTGATGGTTTTAAGATGTGAACTTAAACCGGGACTTCCCAATACAATCCTGAGCAAAGCTGTACTTTTGGGAAAGTAGCCCCCAAGGGCCGGTTCAACTTAATGTAGTTAAACCGGGACTTTTATACCATAAGAAATCCGGTATCCCTCAAGGACAAAGCAATTAGGCATTAGCCCCCAAGTGCCAAACTGAATACTTGTATTGAGCTTGGGACTTTATATTGAATTTGTAGGATGAAAAGCAAATATGCATTAGCCCCCAAGTACCAAGGACATAACTTGTTATGGGGTTGGTACTTCAACTCTGCTCCTTAAGCTTTATCCAATGATTATCTGTATGTAGGCTGATCTGAGCAAGAAAGAAAACCAAATCACTGATCTCCAAGAAAACCTAAAATCCCAGCAAGCTGAAACCTCCAAAGCAAAGAATGAATTAACCAGCGCTTTAAGCGTCATGGAAAAGCTTAAGGAGGGCTTGAACAAGGAGCGGGCAGATTGGGCCATTGAAAAGGCCGCTTTAACTCAACGAGCAAAAAATGCAGAAGCTGCCCTTAAACCGGTGGTGCACGCCATGACCGCCGCTGTCTTTGGTAAGCCTTTTTTTATTTCTGACATAATGAAGCTTTCTCATGTAATTGCCGGTTTATTAACCCTTTGAATGATATAGGGACACGTATTGGCCACTTGGGATCAGATGTGCGGAAGAAATTGAAAGCCTCTTATACATTGATAGAGCAACTTTATCTTGGTGCTTGACGGATCATCAAGACCGCTTCTCATAACAACCCGGCACCGACCTTGATCCAGGACACCCTTAAAGGTTGTCAATGCTTCCTGCCCGGTTTGAAGAATTAAAGAAATCTGCTGCTAGAACCGGTGCCATAAACGCCTTAATCCGGGCCAAAGCGTGGGTGCCGGATTTTGATCCTGTTGAAGCGGCGCAGGGCTTCCCAAGCTTGAAGGAAGACGGGACATAATTCAGCGAAGAGGATCTCCGAACGATAAACCGGGAAGTGCGCCCTTTGGCTTGCCAATTGGTTGAAGAGGCAAATCTGTCTCACTATCAAGCCCAATATGATGGAGAAAATAAACGAGTGCCTGCACCGATTCCTGAAGCGGAGAACCTTATACCGCCAATCCGTAAGCATACTTACGCTCCTGATATTGAACCGTCGTTGCTGATCAATGATGAAGCCGTATTCCAAGCATTAATGGGAATCGACTGGACAACTGTTGATTTCCAGCCGCTGGGTAGGGAATCAGAAGTTGAAGTGGCGCAGGATGACCCGCAACCATCAGGCCAAGCTGGCGACCAAGCATGAACCGGAGGCCGGTTTATATTACCGCTTCTTTATGTTATGCAGAAAAACAATTATCTTATCTGGGCACCGTGTTGCCTTGTAATAGACTAGCTGCCACACTTTGTGTTGATATGCCTTCGTGCATATTTATTATAACTTATGCTTCCGTTGAATCACCAATGCTAAACTGTTGTCTGTAACAAAAAAGCTTAAAACGCCATTGTGGTTGTATAACCAGGCGGGTCATCATATCTATGTATGTGAAATCAAAGATAATACCTTAGATTTAAACGTATGACAAAATGTGGGAATGTATGATACCTGCCATCGTAGGGCATGAAGTTGGTTGTGCCAATCTTGAAGCGGAGTTGTAAGAAACCCGCTCTGCTGAAGGAGAAAACAGCTCCTGTGTATATAGGGTCGGTTTATCAGGTAAACCGTTCCGGGTTAAGATGGACACCGGTGTTACTCCATAATAGGATGTTTATCAAAAAATCAAACCGTGTAAAAGTGTCTCCGTATGAAAAACAAACCGTGTCCCGTCAACTGACAGTCGAATCGGTTTAATAATTGTCGGTTTAGGAACACAACAAGAGAAATATGCAAAAAAGACAAACAAATTTCTAGCAAAGGCAAAGACAAAATCTTTTGCGAAAAGAGGATGTTTGAGCTGATCAAATGGCATTACCATGGCCGGACACGAGCAAGCCCCCAATAGGCGTAGCTATGGTTCATGTCAGCCAGGTCCCCAAATGATGCAGTGGCATTACGCCAATCAAGAGGTGTAGCGATGGTTCGGGTTCAACCAAAGCCCCCAAGTGATTCTGTGGCCTTAGGCCGATCAAGAGGCGTTACTGGTTCAGTCGTGACCAAGTCCCCAAGTGATCTCGTGGCTTTCGCCTATCAAAAGGTGTTGCATTGGTTCGGACACGACCAAGCCCCCAAGTGACTCTGTGGCCTTAGGCCGATCAAGAGGCGTGACTGGTTCAGACGTGACCAAGTCCCCAAGTGATCTCGTGGCTTTCGCCTATCAAAAGGTGTTGCATTGGTTTGGACACGACCAAGCCCCCAAGTGACATGATATAAAGCTTTGTTAAAAAGCTAACTCAAGGGGTAAACTGGAGACCGCTTTAAGACAAAAACTCCATGTAACCACTCATGATGTAAAAATACACAGAGACCCCTCTTTAGCCAAGGCTCCGGTTTATTGTATTGATCATAATATATACATTGTCATAATATGTACATAAGTAGAGCCTATGGCTCAAGTAAAGTAGGGCCGAAGATGAGCTATGTTCCACGGCCTGTTGGTCTCCTCCTCTGATGTACGTGAGTCTTTATGCTCTAGAATATCAATCAGATAGTATGACCCGTTGTGCAGATTCTTGCTGATCATGAAAGGTCCCTCCCAAGGTGGGGACAGCTTGTGCATATCAGTTTGATCTTGGATGAGCCGGAGCACCAAATCTCCTTCTTGAAAGGTTCTCGTTCTAACTCGGCGACTGTGATAGCGACGAAGATCCTGCTGGTAGATCGCCGAACGGGCAGCTGCAATGTCACGCTCCTCATCCAACAGGTCCAAAGGGTCTTGCCATGCTACCTCATTGTCTGCTTCAACATAAGCTGCTACACGAGGTGAATCATGACGAATATCACTGGGGAGAACCGCCTCCGCTCTGTAGACCATGAAGAACGGTGTGTATCCTGTCGATCTGTTGGGCGTAGTATTGATGCTCCATAATACAGATGGTAACTCCTCAACCCAACAACCCGGCGTCCATTGCAAAGGAACCATAAGCCAGGGTTTGATGCCTCGTAAGATCTCTTGGTTAGCTCTCTCTACTTGGCCATTGAATTTGCGGGTGAGCCAGCGATGAAACGTCAAGCCGGATGTGCTCACGTTCACGTAACTCCTTCATAGCACCCTTAGACAGATTGGTACCATTATCGATGATACTGTGTGGAAAGCCAAACCGGAAAATCACCTTTTTAATGAATTGAACCGCCGTGGCTGCATCACACTTGCTGACGGGCTCCGCTTCTACCCACTTTGTAAATTTGTCAACCGCCACCAAAAGGTGGGTCTTCTTGTCCTTGGACCGTTTGAAAGGCCCAACCATATCCAGCCCCCATGTCGCAAACGGCCAAGTAATTGGAATCATCCTCAATTCTTGAGCGGCACATGAGCGCGTCTTGAGAACTTCTGACAGCCGTCACATCGCCTAACCAGGTCCTCCGCATCAGCATGAGCAGTCAACCAATAGAAACCGTGACGAAACGCCTTAGCCACCAGAGATTTTGAACCAACATGGTGACCACAATCTCCTTCGTGGATTTCGCGCGAGATCTCACAACCTTCCTCCGGCGACACACAATGTTGAAATGCTCCTGATACACTGCAATGATGCAACTCACCATTGACAATAGTCATGGACTTGGATCGCCGGATTATCTGTCTGGCCAGCGTCTCATCCTCTCGTAACTTCGCCCGGTTCATGTACGCAAGATAAGGAACCGTCCAATCCGGAATGACATGCAGAGCCGCCACCAACTGCGCCTCCGGATCAGGAATAGCCAAATCCTCTTCGCCAGGGAGCTCGACCGACGGGTTATGCAGGACATCCAAGAAGACATTAGGCGGGACCGGTTTACGTTGAGAGCCCAGCCGACTTAAAGTGCCCGCCGCTTCGTTCTTCAGTCTGTCCACGTGATCCACCTGATATCCCTTGAAATGGCCTGCAATGATATCCGCCTCACGACGGTATGCTGCCATGAGCGGGTCCTTAGAATCCCAAGTACCAGACACTTGTTGGGCCACCAGGTCCGAGTCACCGAAGCACTTGACTCGGCTGAGATTCATCTCCTTAGCCATCCGGAGACCATGGAGTAAACTTCGTACTCAGCTGCATTATTAGTACAAGGGAACATTAAGCGGAGAACGTAACAAAACTTATCACCTCGTGGGGAAGTTAATACGACTCCAGCCCCCGAGCCCTCAATTACTGGACCCATCAAAATGAATAGTCCAATAGGTGTGATCCGGCTTTTCTTCAGGTGCTTGTAGTTCCGTCCAATCATTGATGAAATCCACAAGTGCTTGAGATTTGATCGCCGTCCAAGGCACGTATTTCAAACCATGCGGCCCAAGATCTATAGCCCACTTGGCAATCCGGCCACTTGCCTCCCTGTTTTGAATTATATCTCCCAAAGGAGCAGAGCTGACCACTGTGATGGGATGTCCCTGGAAGTATTGCTTAAGCTTCCAGCTTGCCATGAAAACTCCATACACCAGCTTCTGCCAATGCGGGTACCTTTGCTTGGACTCAATAAGCACCTCACTGATATAGTAAACCGGACGCTAAACTGGATATTCCTTGCCCGCCTCCTTGCGCTCCACCACGATAGCTACGCTGACTGCACGAGCATTAGCTGCCACATATAGTAGCAATGGTTCCTTGTCAATCGGAGCAGCAAGAACAGGCGGATTGGCTAGCTGCCACTTTAAATCCTCCAACGCTTTATCAGCAGCCGGACTCCAGACAAAGGGATCTGCTTTCTTCAACATCTGATACAAAGGGATCGCCTTCTCACAGAGGCGGCTGATAAACCGGCTCAACGCGGCAATCCGGCCTGCCAAGCGCTGGACATCGTTGATACATTTCGGTTTAGCCAGGGATGTGATAGCTGTAATCTTCTCCGGATTAGCCTCAATTCCCCTGTTGGACACCAGAAAACCCAATAACTTGCCTGCCGGTACACCAAAAACACACTTGGCCGGGTTGAGTATCATCTTGTATGTCCGTAGGTTATCAAAGTTTTCCTTCAAATCATCAATCAGAGTCTCCTTCTCCCTTGACTTAACCACAATATCATCTGGGGGAGGGCAAAAGGATCTGCTGGACAAGCCTTGTTAAGATCTGTGTAATCCACACACATGCGCCAGGTGCCATTTTTCTTAAGGACCAGCACCGGATTAGCCAGCCATTCAGGATGGAACACTTCAACAATAAAACCACCCGCTAAGAGCCTGGCCACCTCCTCTCCAATAGCTTTGCGCCTTTCTTCGTTGAACCGGCGGAGAAACTGCTTCACCGGTTTGTACTTAGGATACACATTAGAGTGTGCTCAGCGAGTTCCCTCGGTACACCTGCCATGTCAGAAGGCTTCCATGCAAAAATGTCCCGGTTCTCCCGGATGAACTCGATGAGCGTGCTTTCCTATTTCGGATCCAAGTTGGTGCTGATACTAAACTGCTTGGACGAATCGCCAGGTACGAAGTCAACAAGCTTAGTCTCAGCCGCCGATTTGAACTTTAGAGTCGGATCATGCTCTGTGGTTGGCTTCTTCAACGGAGTCATGTCCACCAGATCAACATTATCCCTGTAGTACTTCAACTCTTCCGTGGCACAAACCGACTCTGCATAGGCCGCATCACCTTCCTCACATTCCAAGGCAATCTTGTGACTTCCATGAACGGTTATGGTCCCCTTGTGACCCGGCATCTTGAGCTGCAGATAAATATAACAGGGCCGTGCCATAAATTTGGCATAAGCCAGCCGCCCAAATAAAGCATGGTATGGGCTCTGGATCTTCACCACCTCAAAAGTCAATGTTTCTGACCTGGAATCATGATTATCTCCAAGGGCCACCTCCAGAGCTATCTTGCCAACGTGATATGCTGACTTACCAGGTACCACACCATGGAATACCGTATTGGACGGTTTAAGATTCTTGTCTGTTAACCCCATACGGCGGAAGGTCTCATAGTATAAGATATTAATGCTGCTTCCTACATCCATGAGCACCTTGGTGAACTTATAACCTCCCACCTGAGGTGCCACCACCAACGCTAGCTGACCCGGATTGTCAACCCGGGGAGGGTGATCCTCTCTACTCCATACGATTGGCTGTTCGGACCAGCGTAAATAACGAGGCACGGCCGGTTCAACAGAATTCATCGCCGCTTGTGAAGCTTCTAGTCTCGCTTGTCTAAGCTAGTGGTGAATACATGATATTGCCCGCTATTCAACTGCTTTGGATTGCTCGATAGCCCATTCTTTGCTGCTGGTTGTAACCACCCTGTCTATTCTGATTGTTTTGATTGTTATGTCCACCCTGATCTCCATTGAAGCCTGAACCAGCATTTCCTCCACCGTGACCCGGCCCATGGAATCCGGATCCCGAGCCACCACCTGATCCGTGATCATACCAGAAAGCATTAGAATTTTTGAACTCCTGCATAATATAGCAATCCTTCCAAAGGTGGGAGATTGGCGTCTCCTTCGTCACGTGCTTTGGACAGGGCTGGTTTAATAGATAAGTCAGGCGGTCCGGATTGGGGTTTGGAGCTCCACCGCGATTTGGCGGTTTACCCTTCCATCGCTGGCCCCTGTCCTGTGTGCTAGTATTAGCCACAAAGTCCATGCTGCCATCCGCTTTACACTTGCCTCCGTTACCATGACCTGCCATGTTGTGTTGCTGCCCCTTGGAGTTGCTGTTCTTCTTTCCCTTCCCTGTCTTGTCATCATCAGACTCGGGATCCTTGGTACCATCAGAATCAGCATACTTCACTAACGCAGTCATGAGGGTCCCCATATCGTTACAATGGCGCTTCATCCGTCCCAATTTCAACTTCAGAGGTTTAAACCAGCAGTTGCTTTCCAAAGTTATAACCGCGGAGTCGGCGTTGATGCTGTCTGATGAGTGCAAAATTTCCGAGACTCGGCGTACCCAGCGGGTGGTTGACTCTCCTTCCTCCTAGACACAGGCCGCTAAGTCCACTATCGACATTGGCTGCTTACATGTATCCTTGAAATTCTGGATAAACCGAGCTCGCAACTGGGCCCATGACCTAATAGAATTGGCTGGTAAGCTCTTTAACCAAATACGGCTGTCCTTCAAGCATCATGGTGAAATACTTTGCACACGCCGCTTCATCTACGTCAAGCATCTCCATGGCCATCTCATAGCTCTCTACCCATGTTTCCGAGACAAATCAGCCGTGTAATTTGGCACCTTGCGGGCCTTGAAATCCTTGGGCAGGCGCCGCGTTGCGTAAAGCGGGACAAGACAAGGCACTCCCAAAGAACTAGAAGTAACTCCTGGCTCGATCGAGGTGGTTGGACGAACCGGCGTGGTCGACGAGCCTCATGTTGCGCTGCTAACTCGGCATCCCTTCGTGCTCGGGCCCGGTCCACCACTTCCTGAGCATCACCCGCCGGGTTATGGCCACGGGGCGCTTCACGGTTCCGTGCATTATTGGATACGGCCGGTTCATCCATCCGTCTGCTGTAACTCCAGCTTGGACGGGGGGTGGAATGAATTCGGTCACGGCTATACGAATATGCTTCCTGCTGAACCAAGGCTATTCGAAGAAGTTCCTTAACCCGGCGCGTCTCCACCGTTTGCAGAGAATCACCTTCAATCGGGATGGCCTCCAGCCGTGAAGCGGCGGCGATAAGATTGTCCATTGGACTGGAATAATGACCTGGAGGTGTCTAGACAGGCGGAGGTACGATATTATTCTGTCGAGGCGGCTCCATCAGGCGAGGCTGAACCGGCGCACCCGGCCCTGGTGCCTCCGCCCAGTTTAACCATGGCGGGTTACTAGTCCCTGCTCCTGGGGTATTAAAGAGGTTTCTGGCATCGAAAACTGTCGGCAGGCGAGACCGATGCTTCCTTTTCAAGACTTCATGCGACGTGTTCTGGTCCAGCATAAGCCTATAGGCCTGCGCATCCAAAGCGGCCCGCTCTGCGACCATCCTGTTGTTCTCAGCTGCTAGGTCGGCCTTGGCCTGAGTGATCTGTTTCCTCACCTTTGCAATCTCCATGTTAGCCCCTGCCATAAGCACAATCATTGCATCAAGAGTGGACCGCCGCCTGTGTACCGGCCATGAATATTCCAACCCGGTTGGGCAGATCAGAGGGATCCGGAATACTGTCACCATCGGAGCTGCCCCCATACGGCCGTCTTGCAGTTGATACAATGATTCGGTTTCTCCGGTTGAGGACTCGTCGCCGGAATAAACGACGGTCTCGCTACCAGATGCCGATCCATCTTCATATTCTCCTCCGTGGATGACTCCCATGAAGGCACGCTTCACGGCTGGTTTAACCTGGGCAGATCTCGCACGCTGAGCCATTTTGACGAGGTCGGTGCAGATGTCCGGCTCAGGGCCCGGTTCACCGATCTTGCCGATGAAGACGTGTATGCCACCAAAGGGGACCCGGTACCCGTACTCAATCGATCCGGCCTCGGGGCCCCAGCCTGCATCATCGATGTAGAGCTTGCCGCGACGACTCTTGGTCATCCGGCCCATAGCGTAACCCTTGAGTCCTTCGAAGTTGCCCTCCAAGAAATTGAAACCATCATGCGATAGCCCCACGGTGGGCGCCAACTGTCGTGGTTTTGTCACGGCAGATGTCCTCATGAAAGGACTTAGTCGTGGAGCCATCGCTACGGGTTAGCTTGAAGGGGTTAAAGCGGACACAAGGACGCAAGAGAGTTTATACTAGTTCGGCCCCTTCGATGAAGGTAAAGCCTATGTCTAGTTGTGATGGAATTGATGGGGGTTTCGATGACTAGGGATCAAACAAGCTTCGCCTAAGTCTCGAGTTGTTGTCTCTTTTTTCATTTGCCTCCGGGTCGTCCCCTTATATACATGGGTGGCGCCCGTCGGTTCACAGAGTCCCGACACCGATTTATAGATGTATCCAGCTCGGTCTCTACTATTCCTAACTTACAATACAAGTTACATACCCACGCCGGTTTACGGCTATAGGCCTTAAACCGGCCACGGGCCTTAAGCCCTCATCTGCCTACTTGGGCTTTAATTTACTCAACTACTAATGAAATTAACCCGGCCTGTCCTGGCCGGTTTACGCCCAGTAGTAATATCCCCAACAGTTACCTTAAGGACATGTCTAACCAGTGTTATTGTTAATCTAATGCCTCTAGTGATATGATGCAATTAAACTGTGTTACAAATGGTACTCCTTCTATTTTCCCTAGTATGATAAGTAAGTTGCTTCTTTACGCTACTGAGTGTCCTGGTGTCCCCATGGTCCCATGCCCTTAAGCTAACTCTTTAGCTGCTGTTGATCTACTGTATCCGGTAAACAAGCAATGCCACCATTAAAGTAATCTCATATTTGACGAATGTCATTATTGATCATAATTCTTCCAGTAACATGAAGCATTCCTGACGTTTTAAAATTTCTACAGTCCTTGCATGATTGCTAACATAATTAAGATGCTTCTTTTCATTTCGTGTATGTTTCGTATCTTGTTATTGACCAACAACTATTTTCTTTCTATCTTTTTGTGCAGATAGGGATATCCATTTCACCTTGTTGCTATTGTGACCTTTTGGTGAACTGCACAAAACACTTTTTTTGGAATGAGTCTCTTGTGCAGTTCAACTAAAATGTCACGTGGGCAACATCTCTCAATTTTGGTGGAACTACACAAAATGGTGATTGGAGTTTCCAAAATCTCCATCAAATTCTGCTAGTAATCTCGTGCAACATTTTATTAGCCTTTGCAAGATGAGCCGTCACTGTCACCATAGTGGCACTTTATTTTAGTGGAACTGCACAAAAGGATAAGCAAATTATAGTTGCACCTTGCATGAGTAGGACAACCAACCTTAATGTTGCTCAATTTTTGTGCAACTACTAAAGAAGAACCTGCCAGCTCACAAGAGCAAGTACTTATTGCTAGTTGAATGATGCAATCTTTGCTTCATTTCAGGTGAACTGTAGAAAAAGTCGCATGAATTGAATCATCGAGTGGAGCTACGAGTTGACTTCAACTAGTGCCACTATTATAGTAATCATGCTCTTTATTATTCGTGTTGTGCAAACAGCAATACTCAACTACAGATGTTGTGATGGTCAAGAGCATTCGCCAAGTTCTTGGGTTGTATGACATGGCTAGCCAAGATGGATTTAATCCCGATATTCACGTTATCAAAAGGCTCTAACGGGTCGGTTCTGAATCTTGCAAGCTGGGAATCAATGAGATGTGTAGGCATCTTTGTTGTACTTATTATTTGAATCTTATTTTTTGGTTCTGAAGCTTGCAAGCTGGGAATAAATGAGATGTGTAGGCATCTTTCTTGTACTTATTATTTGAATCTTATTTGTTGGTTCTGAATCTTGCAAGCTAGGAAACACGGCATGATGATGCAGAGGACAACAACCATAACAAACAGTTCAAACTTGGTAGAATTATCTATGTGAAAGTGTGACAAATGTGTTGATCGTGTGCGTCCTGAGAATAATAATTCTAACTGTTGTGCATGTTGATCCTGTGGCACTGATAGAACGAGCCAATGCATTGTTGTTTAACAATAAATTTAATTAAAGCTAATTAAATTTAAGTAAAGTGACCACTAACACTTGTTATTATAGTACCAATACAGACCCACTCGTGAACCGACGTGTGGCCGGAATAGGTTTCTTAATGGAGGCGTTTCAATGCGCCGAGGGTGCATGTTCTGCCAGGCATGCAGCGGGCAAGGGAGGGGTAGTAACTATTGTCGCCTGTACACACTAAGTTTACTGTTGAATCTAGTTCCCCAAGAGCTAAAAAATGAACTGTTGTCGCCGCCTACCCACTCGTTCACTTGAAGAGACTCCAATGGCGATCGGAGGGCTGAGCATGCTGGATATGGACTTCAGAAAGGAGTTCACCTTTGAGTTCGCCGTTCCGTCCCATGGCTGCACCAAGTTGAATGTGATGTACACCAACGATCCGAACTCGGTGAAGCTCTGCCTTGCCGAGTTCAAGCAGTACCTACAGGACGAGAAAACACAAGGTCGTAGGACTAGACCTTGTGCCCATCCATTCGTCTCCTGACAGGGACCAGCGGATCACCATCGCCTAGGTATGCGTGCGGGACGAGGTTCTCGTCTACCACTGCTGTAGGGCCATCAGAGGTTCTGGAGCATTCACACGTTTCATCGGCAGCGCTGACTGCACCTTCGCTACGTTCGAGAGAAGGAAGAACACGACGATTCGACCATCTGGTGCAACAAGCTTGTCGACATCCAGAAGCAATACAAGATCATCGGCAACGGATAGGAGAAGGACTCCTTGGTTGACCTTGCCGAGACCATCATCGACCCCTGCTATGCTAACGTGAAAGAAGACAGCGATAGCAAGGACCTGAACACGTGGGAGGTACCTCTGAATCTAGCCTACACAACCTCCGTGGCCAAGGATGCATACACATGCTACGACATGTACAAGCAGATCTTGGACATGAGGGCGTGTCTGCTTCCCGTAGACGAATACATAGACAACCGCATCGTCATGATCAAGCATGCCAGGAAGGTCTAGATGTTGTACTTTATCTGTTTAAGCACATTTATCATCTGAGCATTTCATGCATTACCCTATGTGTCGTAATTATCTGTTTTGTCCGAAATATTTCTTCTAAGAACCCATTAACCTGTTTGCTTTTCTAGTGGCTATTTGCTTATGTATGTAACTAGTTCCCTCAGTTGTCATGCTTTGAATCTCCTTCCTCCCAACATATTCCCCTTCTCAGGTGGACCCTGTAGGTCTAGTACACAGACATTTGGGATCAACCACCTATCCATTTGTATTTCTTTATTTTGTTCAATCTTTCATCCTCTTCCTACACAGCGGCTGGCGGCACTGTCGCGCATGCCTTGGTGATCCATCATAGCCTATGGCATTGGCCAGGCCATCCTCTATTATCACACATTGTCCGGCGGCGGCACCTCCACCGTCCCACCATGCACCCGAACAAGTCAACCCTCATACTCCCCTCCGCCTGCGTCTTCCCCCACTCTGGTTTGTTCAGTCCGATGTCTCGTCGTATTGTTGAAAATGAATAGAACATTGGTAATGCTTAAACATCACGCTGGATAAATGTGTAAAACTGAAATAAAAGTCATGTGTTAACTACACCAAGAATAACTAGAACAAAATATAGCCGTTCAAACTGGTATTGATGTAGTCGAGCAGCATAGTTCTGACTTGCACATAATGAACAACACATTGTGAATGACTGAAATAAACAAGGCATAAATGACCAGTATAACAACCAAATATAGCCATTGAAAACTGGACTTAGTCTCACTGCAACCAATCTAACAAGCAAATACAGATAAACATGACATATGCTTGAAAACTGGACAAATGCTCACTGCAACCAACCTAACAAGCAGATACAGATAAACAAGGCATCTGCTTGATAACTGGACAAAGCTAAAAAAGAGCAACCTAACAACCAAATATAGATAAACAAGGCATCTGCTTGATAACTGGACAAATGCTCACTGCAACCAAACTAAGAACCAAATACATAAAAACAAGGCATATGCTCGATAACTCGAAAAATTCTCACTCCAACCAACCTAACAACCAAATACAGATAAACAAGGTATCTACTCACTATAAACAACCAAATATAGCCATTCGTGAAACTGATGTGGACAATTCATACTTAAACATCACATAGCCCTATTGAACAATACATTTTTGCATAACTAAAATAATTAAACATGGCACAGTTAAAGCACCACAGGGCAAATGCTACTACAACGGGTTGGCAAGCTAGAAAAGTAAGATTTGCTGATAGAATGTTGCCTCACATTTCATGGAATGGATCCTTCCAGTTGGAAGAGCACAGACCCATGGTGTGCTCTCTGATGTCACAGATGGGTTGTTTCATCTTGGAAGAACCTTCGTGGGTGCCCTCCTCGTGGTCGTGGTCAATGAGATCTGACTTGGCAATTGAGGATCCCAAGCCGCCGCCATAGAACGCATCCTTCATAAATGACAAAATGGGCTCGATGGCATATAAAGATCGCAAATCCTGGACCGCTTGGCGGAGGAGATCAGCGGCAGGGCCGTCGAAGAGATCAATGATGGTTGAACCAGAGGGGTTGGGGATGGAACACTTAACCTGTGACATGGCTCGTGTGAAGCCATCGCTGTGGACGAGCTTGATGTCGTAGCCAGCTTTCCCGAGATACAGTAATACGCTAGCCCGCTGACATGAAGCCTTCGGCATGGCAACGTAGTCAACGTCTTCGTCGGCTTCCGCGGCGACGTGTTGCTCCGGGATCGACAGGTCGGGGTGAACGGCGGCCACCTCGCCAACGTCCGCCGGAGAGGCCATGATAAACCTCTTCTTGGCCGAACGCTCGTCGGGCTCCCCGGGATACATGGTCGAGCTTAGGCTGCGACATTCTAGAGCAGGGGATGTGGATCTGGAGGGAAGGGACACCGCAGGCCTCATCTAAAAACTCAGGGGAGTGGGCGACGGTAGATCGCTGGGTAACATGAAGTTTATTATCTAAGCTAGGAGGAACGGGCAGACCGGCAGGGGTTGGCGGCGGCGCCGGCGGCCGCGAGCTACGTTTCAAGGGGGGAGGGGTGGGTGGGGGACTGTGGAGGGGGGTGTTTGAGAATACGTCGCGGCTACTGAAATTTTTAGTAATGGTGGGTGGAGATGGTGGTGGACGAGGGAGGGCGACGGTTCAAATGCCTCGGCTACTGCAATTTTACTATAAGGTCGGTGCTGGAGGAGTGTGGGCGACGGTTGAAGTACGGTGGTACTAAAATTTGAGTAAAGGAATTGATGCGGGGTGGGAGTGCCCAAGATCGCGCACGGTCCAATAACAATATGCGTGTATGATAATAAGGATAAGTGGCGGAACCGCCAATTTTTGCAACGCTCAAGGAGGATAGTTTGTTTTTATATTTCTAGCTAGCTGGTCTGTCGCACACGGTTCGTCCTAATTTCCAAATAAACTTACACGCCTTTAGCTTTCACAGGTGGTGATTTTATAGCGCACTTGCATCGCACACGGTTAATCCAGTACCTCCACCCTTTACTCGCACTTGCATGGTCGTGGTGATTTTACAGCGCACTTGCATCCCACACAGTTGAGCTAGTACCTCACCTTTGCTCGCGCTTGTGCAGGCGTGGTGATTCACAGTGCACTTGTATCGCAGACAGTTAAGATATCATACCCGTGTTCGTTGTGCGTCATCAGAGTCTTTGCAGCAAAAAAACGTTAGAGAGGATCAAAAGACAGCCACACCAGCATGTGGCCCAAATATATATGAGTGAAAAGGGTGGTCTGTGATGTTCAAAATTCCAATACACAACTTTGACCACGCGGGCCCACGGTTAGGCGCGTCGTCGAAGATCGATGAGAGGGGCCAGAAGTCAAGAACCACCTGGAAGTGGCCAAATATATGTAGGAATATTGGGGACGTTTAAAACTTTAAATACGCAATGCATAACTTTGGTGGCACCTGCCTCGCAAACCCGAAAGCACCCGTGGACACACACACACACACACACATATATATATATATAATGACATAATGTCGTACCTAGCTAGGATGCTTGGCCCACCACCTCCCACTTCGTGTCGGCGGGTCGGATGCAAGTAATGGTTTATAGTTTGGTCATACATGCATGTCGCCATGACCTACCATAAGACGGACCAATGAATCTATCATTTAGTCAAACGACAATTGTTGTTGTCGATAGACCGCATGGGCCAATAGATTGAACCATCATAAAAATCGCACGAGAGGGACCACAAAACCAGCACCTCTTGCATGCGGCCCAAAATGATGTACGTTGGGAAGGGGTGATGTGTGTTTTCAATATAGAATAATGTACAATTTAGATGTGGTGCCTACCTCTTGATATAGACAACCATGAAGGCAAGGTAGTTAAGGACGAGATACGCAGGGTATGATGTAGGTCAAACCCAGCTATCCGAGCATGTGGGAGGGAATCCTGACAACGCATGAGCTCGAGCTTTGGTTGAGAGACATGTGACGGTGACCGGCCCTAACAAGAACTAGGAGGAATCCATTCATGGCCAACACATACCCCTCATTATCGGTTAAAGGGATGATATATATACACTCGGGGAGCCCACAGATATGCGTGTCGTCACAAAACAACCACACAAGGGAGACGTGGTCGATCAGAAGACCCCGTATACACTGCATGCGGCCCGAAAATATGTATGTGTACGGTGGTGTGTTATGTGCTTAAATCCCGAATGCAGAACTTCGATGGGCCACCAACTACATTACAAAGCGAACACCATACCCGACTCCAAGCCTGGTTCAATACGTACGATGTCGGTTTCCCAAATTCGAGGCGGGGAGGGTTATCCCATGCATGCGCTCAAACTTTATTTGGTCTAAGCATGGGACACATTTATATCTATACCCCTATATAGTGTGCGAATAACTTTGAAAGTTGGTCATTGGATGAAGCCAATCCAACGGTACAGAGATGGCAAATCCGAGCACTACTGGTCGTTGGATATCACCTACATTCCACCAGATTCTGCCACATGTATAATCTAGAAGACTCCATGGTTGAACTTAAGCATAATGCACAAACCTCGAAACACAAGCACTTCTCCTTTGTTCTCTAGAATCTTCCATATCTTAATTGCCCAATTTTTTTCTAAATGAATTGTCACTTTTTGTTTTTACTTTATGCTTTACAATGCACAATTCCATGAATCTTAAAATAGATTTTTTTATGAAACTAATTGATTTTGGATGAGATGAACTATAAGAATTAAACGAACATCTACATCATGCATATATGACTAAAAGCTTACATGCTATAGTGTGGTATTTATTCATAATTTTGTTACCAAATCTCATGCGTGCAATGCACGTGCACTACAAAAAAAAATACACTTCTGTGATGATACGTGTTTGTCACAGTAGGTCGCGTTTTTTATCATGCATGTACATCCATGACAAATTTATGACAGAATCAAGATAGTCATACATCTTTGTCAGAGAAGTGTTCCATGACATTACCAAAATTATCATCATAGAAGTGTCCACTTCCATGACGATAAATCACGCGTCAGAGAAGTGCTTTCGTCAAGGGTGACCGACACGTGGCATCCACCGTAACGGAACACCGTTAAGCTATCGGGTCGGGTTTTGGATCCGATAACCCGTTAACAGCCCCGTCCAATGGGAAATTTCCATGTGTAAAATTCTTATTGGCCGGGCGAAACACGTGTCAACTCATCAGTGGGTCAGATAGGCGCCTATGATATGTCGACACATGCCACGGCCCACCATTGGCCCGTTTAGCTTACAAAGCCGGCCCGTTTGACTTGGTCAAAAGTTAACGGGCTGGCCCATGAAAAGCCTGTTAACGGTCTCTTCGCAAATAGCCCATTTTACGGCCCGTTAACTCACGACCCGTTAGGCACTAAAGGAAATCGGCCCAAGAACGTCATGTGGGCCGTCGAATATAACACCAGCCCATTTCACTTTCGGCCCATGTATGGCCCACGACGACTTTCGGCCCATATGAGGCCTCCGTTTCTTTCGACCCTTTACACGCCCACGGTGAATCTAGCCCATAATGAATAGTAATTTTCTTTGTACCCGTTAACGGCCCATGATTTACATGGGCTGTTTCCAGCCCATGTTAGCTTTCGGCCTATTGACGGCCCATACGTTCTTGGGCTCCTTTTCGGCCCTCAATTACTTCCGGCCCGTTCTTGGCTGTTCCCCTAATGGGCCAAATTCGCCCATGGCAAGAGTCGGCCCGTTCTTGGCATGTTCCCCAAATGGGCCAAATTCGCCCATGGCAAGAGTCGGCCCGTTCTTGGCATGTTACCCTAATGGGCCAAATTGACCCATGGCAAGAGTCGGCCCGTTTACGCCCGGCCCGTCCTATATTCTCGCCCATTAACGACCCGTTATGTCCGTGATGTAATTAAGCTTTGCAGTCCCACGGCTGCTAACGGCCGTTACCGTCTTTGGGCCGATACCAATTACGCCCTATTACGGCCCATGTAGACCCATTTATCCGACGGCCCGAGGCCCACCGATTACGTGCCCATTTATCAACGGCCCGAGGCCCACCGATTCTGAGCCCATTTATCGACGGCTCGTAGGAGACCCATGGATCCTACGGCCCGTAGATGGCCCATGGGTAGTTGCGGCCACTAGCAAACTAGGGAAAAAGAAGACTAGGAAATAAATAAGGCCGAAACTAACGCTAGGCTATTAAGGCGATTGCACAGATTACATCCACTCGGCATCAAAGATCGCCACCAGTGCATATATAGGGAACACCCTACACTATACAAAAATGGCTTGTTGTTTTCTTCAGCCGGTGGCTGCATGTTAAGAATAAATTTTGTATCGCACCAAAACAAATTACAACTATATAAAAAAAGGAAGGTTGGCATAAAACTTAAGAGTCTAGCAGATAAATGCACCACCAGAAGTTCAGAAGCTCGGTTCATTTGACCTGACTGTTACGTTTTCATGATGTATTGTCTGATGGAGCACCATAACCCTCGCCTTCATTTCCCTAGGCTCATGAACAACATAGAAAATGTCTGATAGTCCGGTTTCAAAACCATGCATATCTTGACGACATTGAGCAATGTTTCTCCTTGTTTCACAAAGGGCCTCTGTTAGGGAATGGACTTGTGTCTGGAGCGCAGATACAACATTGCTTTGAGCTTTCATATCTTGATCATGAGGCACTTTGGACGATATTGCCTTAACAACCAACCCAGTATTATGCAGGAACGTGCTTTTGGCACTGTTAGTGGACAGGTACTGACCCACCGCAGCAAGAGCTGAGATTGCGGTTATAGTTGCCTCTGAAGGTGGCGGTTCCACCATTTTTTCCATAGCTCGCTGAAAAGTTGAGGTTTTACATTAGTAGTACCAGAACAGAAGATATTAACGAGGCAGCAAAACCAAACAAAATAGCTTTGGTCTATATACAGAACTTATTCTGGTGAACCCATGTAAAATATTAGTCGTATTTTTATTGCAAAGTACATAATAAAACCAGGTTCCAAACATATGACCATGTACCATTGCTAATGTATTGTCTATTTCTTCACATTGTATTGATGGCTAAGGATAAAGAGACGAAGTTTATAATACGGTAAGCATAGTATGACATCATTCATATCACAAAACAACCGAGAAACGGAACAAATAGGCAATTGTAACATTGTGTGGGCAAGTCCAAAGACGGAACTAGATTACGGGTCAAGATCAAAGGAACATCACTCCTCCCTTTTAAACCTTGTAAGGTGCAATGATACGCTAAGACAATTGTGTATAAAATTGAAAAGAGTAATAGACATTGGCTGCAAACCATGCAGTTCAAGGCATAAGTTAGAGTAAGTAGTAGTTAAAATGCATGAGGATTAAGGACTTACAACAGCGGCTTTGACTGGTGTAGTCATGCCCTTCTTCTTGCTGGTGTGACAGTCCTTGAAGATTTCCACAGCATTTGGTTCAGGTACTTTTTAGTCCTTGCCGGCTTTCCTCTGCATTTCGAACAAGTCAATATAGATATGATAATATCGTACAACAAAAAGAGTGAAACAACAGCTAATTACAAGAGCCTCGCAGTGTGCAATATAGCTACGAGATCACGCTGCTTGTTGGAATATCACTTTCGTACGGTTGGCCTTGTTCTTTGAACAGTTCACCTGCAAGAAGATAGATTTGTGTGGCACATGCGTCAATAGGACTTCAACATGTGATCTGATCACATATATATATATATATATATATATATATATATATATATATATATATAATGTACCTGATACTTCGGATTAGACCAGTGTTTAACAAGGCCCCTCCAGTCTTCATCCGATATATTTTCCACTGGAGATGTTTGGGAAAGTTCACTGTTAACCTTGCCTTCAAAGTGAGTTTTCCTCAAGTTATATCGACATCTTGTCATGCAGAGCAGACTTGAAAACATGGGTGCAAGCTTGTCAGTTGCATCATCTTGGCTATCCAACTTGAACCTCATCTGTTGAAAATTATGAGAGTCTCATTATCAAAGAACCTAGAAAGTATGGGATGAGCAAGACGATATTACTAGTTTCCATACATAACCATACTTACAGATAATTGGTCGAGGAAGGTGTTGAACTGGGTTTCATCTTTGTCATTCCTGTACTGAATCCATGTTGGGAGGATACGTACATGACACCTAACTGTAGGACCTTGAGAAGAGGTGTCTAGAGGGGGGTGATTAGACACTAAGTACCAAAGTTGCAGTTTTTAAGTTTCTTTAAAGTTTGAGTGGAGTTTAGGCACAAGTTTAACATTCACAACATATAGCAAGCAAGCATGCAAAGAGTATATGAGCAACGGAAAATAAAGCATGCAACTTGCAAGAATGTAAAGGGAAGGGATTGGAGGATTCAAACGCAATTTGGAGACACAGATGTTTTTGGCGTGGTTCCGATAGGTGGTGCTATCGTACATCCACGTTGATGGAGACTTCAACCCACGAAGGGTAACAGCTGAGAAAGTCCACGGAGGGCTCCACACATGAAGGGTCCACGAAGAAGCAACCTTGTCTATCCCACCATGACCGTCGCCCACGAAGTACTTGCCTCACTAGCGGTAGATCTTCACGAAGTAGGCGATCTCCTTGCCCTTACAAACTCCTTGGTTCAACTCCACAATCTTGCTCTGAGGCTCCCAAGTGACACCTTGCCAATCTAGGAGACACCACTCTCCAAGAAGTAACAAATGGTGCGTTGATGATGAACTCCTTGCTCTTGTGCTTCAAATGATAGTCTCCCCAACACTCAACTCTCTCTCATAGGATTTGGATCTGGTGGAAAGAGGGTTTGAGTGGAAAGCAACTTGGGGAAGGCTAGAGATCAAGATTCATATGGTAGGAATGGAATATCTTGGCCTCAACACATGAGTAGGTAGTTCTCTCTCCGAAATAGGACGCCTGGAAGTGTAGGTTCGGTCGAGGGCTCTCTCCACGAATGAAGAGGAGGTGGAGGGGTATATATAGCCTCCACACAAAATCTAACCGTTACACACAATCTACCAAACTCGGTGGGACCGAATCGTTAAACTCGGTCAGACCGATTTAGCAAATAATGTGACCGTTAGGGTTTTTGGTGGGACCGGAATGCAACTCGTTGAGACCGACTCGGTTAGGGTTAGGTCATAACATAATCTCGGTAAGGCCGATTACATAAACTCGGTGGGACCGATTTTGGTAATATGCTTTCCACAGAGTTGGTCAGGCAAACTCGGTTTGACTGATTATCAAACTCGGTGGGACTGATTTTGATAATAAGTTAACCAGAGAGTTTGCATTGTAATCTCGGTAGTACCGATTGCTCAAACTCGGTTAGACCGATTTTGATAATGGACATACACAGAGAGATTACAATCCCATCTCGGAGAGACCGAGATCCCTATCGGTGAGACCGATTTGCCTAGGGTTTGTGGCAGTGGCTAAGACATCCAAACTCGGTGGCACCGGATAGAAAGAATCAGTGGGGCCGAGTTTGACTTTAGGTTTAGGACAAATGTGTGGAAGTGGGAAAGTAGTTGAGGGTATTTGGAGCATATCACTAAGCACTTTGAAGCAAGAGGCTCATTTAGCAACACCTCATTCCTCCTTGATAGTATTGGATTTTCCTATAGACTCAATGTGATCTTGGATCACTAAAATGTAAAATGAAGAGTCTTGAGCTTGAAGCTTGAGCCAATCCTTTGTCCTTAGCATCTTGAAGGAGTTCCCACATCCTTTAGTCCATCCCACTCCATTGTTGAACTTATCTGAAACATACTAGATAAAAGTGTTAGTCCAACAAGAGATATGTTGTCATTAATTACCAAAACCACCTAGGGAGCACTTGTGCTTTCACTAACGGCAACCGCTGCCTCTGATACTAACTTGGCTGACTCTGTAGCATCACGTGGCCTTTTTAAACCTGCCTCAAAACGGATCTCCATTCTTCCTCCTCTAGATTTAGTTAACCTATCAAGCATTATCCTTGATGTTTGTTTCCTATTGCGCCTAGGTGCTAGTCCAACAACGAACATAGGAAGTGTTAGTGTACATCAAATTGTGAGACTACGTATAAAGAAGCATGCAACTGTAACTTGACTCCAGCAACTACCTTCTTGCTGTTGAAGCTCACAAGGTTCATCTGATATTGCCAACTCGTCTTGTGTCAAGAGTGCTTGGGAAGTAGTGTCAGGTGGCAAGGGAGCTTGGGAACATGCTGCTAGCTCAGTTGACGCCTTAAGTATGTCGTACCGTAGTACTGTGGTAGGTGTTGCAAGAACTAGGGCTGTGTCTGCTTGTTTGGTGGCAGCTATTTGTTTTTGTTTGGCTTTTTTTTGCAGCTCGTGTAGCATGGGATGCCGTGTTTGTAGAATTTCCGGCTGGACTTTCACATTCTATTGCACCATCAGTACCAGCAGAATCTGCAGGATTCATCCGCTTCTCATTCCCTGCCATTCTGTGTTTCTTCCTCTTTCTCTGTGCCATGTTAAGTCAAGCCGACAAGAAAAACGAATAACAATTTAGTTCTTCAGAACAAATTGATGCGTGATGCGCATTTAACTGAACTTTGATGTTAGACAACCACATGATAGGAGGATGTAATATGTATGAAAAACAGGACGGAAGAGATAACCGTAACTATGATGTGTAAACTAAGAAGAAGACATTTCACCAAATTAGAAGCAATGCAATGGAAGGTAGACACCATATGAAAGATGCTACAAATATCGCTCTGCCAAGTTAATAAAGTGTCTCAACATAAATGGCGTTTAAACAAATGTGAAGCAAGACAAGAAATAAATCATATGCAAGATGCAAACAACATCACACTACCATGTTAGAGGTCTCTCATCATTAGTGCCATTGCATATTCACAGCATTGCATGTTCACAGCTTATGATGTGTAAACTAAGGAGAAGGCATTTCAACAAATTAGAAGCAATGAAAGCTAGACACCATATGAAAGATGCAATGAATATCACTCTACCAAGTTAAAACTGTCTCCTCATAAGTGCCATTTCAACAAATTAGTAGTACAAGCTAGAAAAGAATGTGAGATGTAACCTATATCACACTCCGAAGTCAAACGTGTCTTATGATAAGTGATTGTTGCAGGTTACACAACAGTAGTAATTTGATGTAAGAACATGGTGTGTTAGACAGGTATTGTATGTTCTAGAAACACGAACACGTGTCTTATTCAAGTATAATGTGTAAAGTAAGCAGATGGAATTCAACAAAATTAGAAGCAATACAAGCTAGACATCACACATAACATGCAACCACATATAACAGTGCCAAGTTAGAGGGAGAACCAGTGATGCTGCACTAGGGGAGACATGCTCATCATAAACACAACTTTGTTGAGTGTCTATGCATGTGTTGTCTTGGAAATCATCTTGGGGGTGTGGAGGAGTAGAAACTGTAGAGGCCCTATATTTGGAAGGAGCATCTTTATCCGTTGCGTTGCTAACTTCCTTCCGCTTTATTGATTTTGAATTGTCAAGTAAAACCAAAAATAAATAGCAATACAATTCTCTCTTCAGAACTCATTCATGCATGATACTAACAATCACTACTTTGATGTAAGGCAAACACATGATACCAGGATGGAATATGTACGAAAAACAGGACGACATGGCATGTTCACAACTGTTTGTGTAAACTAAGCAGAAACCATTCCAGCTTCCCAGCTAATAAGAAGCAATGCAAGCTACACACCACATGAAAGATGCAACCAATATGACTCTGCCAAGTTAAAAGCGTCCCATCATAAATGGAATTTCAACAAATTAGAAGCAGCGCATGCTATAAATCATATGAAAGATGCAAGTAATATCGCACTGCATATACTAAAGGTGTCTCGTCATATTGATTGATGCGGGATACAAAAAAACAATATTTTTATGTAAGGACATGCTTAATAGACAGATGTACTATGTACTAAATACAGAAGGCATGTCACATTAACATGTATAATGTCACATTTACAGAGTATAAGCTAAGGAGACTAGCACATGCAGTTTAACCAGATTGGAAGAATTACAATCTAGACACCATATGCAACATGCAACCACATATCACGCTGCCAAGTTAGAGCAAGCACTGTGGTGCTAGTGTAGGGGAAATGCTGTAATCAACTACAGAGCTACGTTCACTATCTTCATCTAGCATTTCTGTTTCTTGAGAATCATGTCGGGAGGCTAACGTTTTATTCTTTAAATGAGGAGTAGTCCCCTTGCCTGCCTGCCTCGTCGTAAGTGATTGATGAGGGATACACAAGAACATTAGTTTGATGTAAGAACATGTTTAATACACAGATGTACTAGTACGTACCAAAAACAGAAAGGCATGTCATATTAAAAGGTATAATGTGTAAGCTAAGGAGATGCAATTTAACCAAATTGGAAGCAATACAAGCTAGAAATCCGGCTGGAGTGGTGAACATGATCATCTAGGACCTGAGAGCCTGGTGGGAGGCGGGCTGCTTCGCCACCATCGTGGCTTTTTAGTTGGCTTCCTAGTGATGTCTGTCTTTCTTTGGGCTTGTCATCCTTTGGCTCGGCCAGTGCCGTGACTAGCTATTTGTCTTCTGGTGCTCACGGGATGGTGGTTCATGTAAAAAATATCTTTCCTTATCTTAATAAAGACCGACTTTGGCCTTTCGAATACAAGCTAGACACCATATATGGAACATGCAACCACATATGACACCGCGAAGTTAAAGCAAGCACCTGGGATGGTGGTTCATTGCGAGCTAGGTCATCAACTCCAGAGCAATGTTTACCGTCTCCATCTTCTGACACTACACCCTTTAAAGCGCTGTAACGTGCCGCGCCTAGCCACGTAGAAAGCTGGCACTACTTGTCTCTTTTCTTTTTTGCTTCCCTTTCGGCAGACTCTAAAATACCCTTGCCTAAAAACACAATAGTGAGAGTATGGATGAAGTGTGTGCGTAACTAGTGCCTTTGTAAAAAGTAGCAGATAGCAGGTGGCTGAAAAATAAATGACAGGAGACATATGATAGCTCTACAACATTGCATGGCAAACAAAATTAGATTCTACTCTGTATGATTTTGTAATATATGAGCACAGGAAATGCAGGTACTCCTCCAGCACACCACCACATGTGGTCATATCTAAGATAACAGTCGACTGAAAATAAATAGGTCAGTCAATATTTTTAATGAACCGTCCGATCTATAAGGAACAGGCAGATGGCCTTTGTCTACCTCCCTTGATCCTTTGTTGACGATCTTTCTCGAACCGCCAGCCCAGACCCCTGCCTCCGCCGCCCTGCCCTCCCCTCGAACTCACACCACTGCCATGCTTGGCAGCGCCCCTAGGCCATCCCTTTAATCCCGGCCGACCTCCAGATCGAGGCGCCCGAGTTTCTAGGCCGCAGACACCCCTAAGATAAACACCAAAGCGCTGCTTCCCACGTAATAGTCGTACTAAGCGCTGTTACGCCGAGAATGCTTCCGCTAATTGGGAATCAACTGGCCGTAGATCAAAATTCAGAGGCGACAGACCTCTAGCTAAGGTGAAATAGTATATGAGGAGAAACCTTGTGCATCGCGAGTTACTAGGAACATCTAGTATCAAGAAGAAGCGGTCAACTAGTGTCTTCTGTGGGATGAATACCGTGCAAGCAGAGACGTAAAATTTGCACGAATAAGGGAAGAGGAGTACATTTTTCGGTTGCCGTGTGGTCACCTCCACATGTCGCGGCGATCTTCTTCTTTTTATCGGGGAAACCGATGTTCTGGAGGGTGCAGGCTTGGACGAACCCATGGACAAATTGTTGATTGTGTTGCTGTGGCCGTATGTCGGCGGAGGGGAAGCAGATCCGAGGCGGCGAAGGACGGCGTAGCAGGAACAGCTCCGGTGCGGTGGAGGGTGGCGAAGTTGGAGCGGCAGCGGTGAGGCGCAGGACGGAGTGGTTGAACTGGCTCGGGTACGGACGACTCAGCCTCGACTTCAACTACTAGCCATGGAGGGTGTTGCGGTTGAGGTTGCGGTGGACGACGACGTCGGGGTATCGGCTCCGACGTGATGGAGGAGGGCGGCGGTTGATGGGTGGGATGGGGTGGTGGACGGCGGCGTATCTGGTGGAGAGGTAGTTTTGGCGCCCACAGAGTATGAATGGGGAATCGAACAGGTGGGGGGAACCATGTTTCGGTCTGGGACACGCTTGTTTTTGGCTTTTTCGAACAGAAGATGGGGCGCACTTGTTTGAAATTTGGGGAAAGTACAAACTTTGCCCCCCTCTTAAATTTCGGACCTCTTTGCGGGTCGGGGTAGGATGGTAATCCCAGTGTCCCAAATAGTGGGCGGGGCGATTTGACGCGCGCATGTGTGCTTAAGCGGCCATTGTGTATGAATGTTTTTCGGAGGCGGTTGCGTGGCGTCTAGATGAAGCTACAAACCTACCCCGGTTTAGACCTTTGGACGTCGGGCCGGTAGGTTTCACAGGTCGGAATTATTAGAAAAGTAATTTCCTTGTACTACCAAACATTGGTCTCACGCAGTTTTGGGCGAGTAGAGGCTCTTTTGGTGCTTCATTCGAAATTTTGAAACACAAGCATTCACATTTAGAGTACTCTTGAACTATGAGGATGACCTAAACAGACAACGTTATATTTGACCTTGTATGTTTGAAAACCTCATTAAATTATCCGCTTCCATTTGAAATTTTGACACTTGAAAATCCTATAACTACGATAATTTTGGAATGGAGGAGCTAATTTTGAATCTATTTTGTACACGACTACATATGCTATTATGTACAAAATCAGAGCAAAGATTGGTACCCCCATAGTTTAGGTATGGTTTACAAATGCCATGTTATCAAATTCAAATAATTGAATGGACTTCATGTTGAATTCTATTTTTTTAAACCACCTTAGGTTGAATTCAAATGTATGCTAGTTCATAGGTAGCTATTAAAAATGTCCATTGTGTAACTTTCGTATGTATAATGTGCTTTACACACACAACATGAACTATACTCACGTTTATATTCGAGTGCTAAAGTGATGCATTGTCTGGAGTTCAAAATACTAACTATGTGGATCAATTGTGTCGAATAATAACATAGACATGCTCAAATTCGATAGAATCTAGATGTCTCGATGGATCAATGACCGCTCCTTACGCCAATTGCAAATATCATGATCCCATCCTAATATTTGGATACAATTTATATCTTTAATCAATGTGTAGAGCAGTCTTTTTACGTGTAGTTTCACTCTCCATCGGTGGTCTCTCGCACATGCTCACACACTCTCTCCCGAGGTGTCTTTCGCACACATGCTCTAGATATAACCCTCCTCCCTCTCGTAACCATTTACAACTGTTTTCACTAACCTTTATCACAAGCACTCTTCATCTACTTAAACATACACACGCACAATCCTCATCGACCCTTTCTATATACATGGACCTGCCCTCGTGTCTCATGTACGCACATTATCTTTACGCTTTGTCTCTCACGCATTATCTCACACCTCTCTTCCTAATCGGCGAGTATGATTCTAGCGAGCATTTTGTAGGATGCCCCTTAAAGTTAGGTTGGATGAATAGTAATATCGTAGATAAAGGGTTACCTTAGTCCAAGAACCTAGGGTTACAAATCCTAGCCGGCTTTATCAGTGGACACAAAGTCCTTCACAATTCTGCTATCTTTGTCTTGTACGACTAGTCATCCATGGGTCTTCCTAAATGTGTCATGGGCCGACCAATGTGGCGCAGGACGGAACCGAACGAAGGGCCTCACCTCGACCCACCGGACCTCATGCGGTGACACACCCTCTGCCCCCACGTCTCATTATCTTCTCACACCCACACATACCAACACAAACACCACACACACAGAAAATTTCTCCTGGTGCCTCTATTCCCTCCCCCCTTGCATATACACACTCAAGGGAATGGAATCTCTTGTCGCGACGTCATATTCGTCTCTCTCTCTAGAGCACTCTCATTTCTCGTGCTATCTCTCCCACGCCCCCCTGTCGGCCCCTCTATCCATGCCTCTCTCGAATACGTAATACACACACATACCTCTCTAGGCTCCACCAAATGCATCAACTACACATTCACACATGTTACATCACGTACCCCATTGATCTAAAAATCCCTCTCTTCACATTTATTTCGCATACAACATTCCTTTTGAATAAAGTGTGGCCAAAAATTATTTTAGAGTTTCTACATATATACAACATTACAAAGTTGTATGGAGGAGTACTGACAGCTAATTTGCATTGCATGGTGCCCACAATGATATTTATTCCGCACTGTGAATTTGTATATTTTTATACTATATACAAAGTTAGTCATAATAAAGAGAAATGAAGAGCATCTCTCTCTCCATCGCATACCCCCCCCCCCCTGTACGCCCCTTTCACGTATGCACACAAAACTATCTCCATGTCCTCTAAAAGTAAGCCCCCAGAAAATGTACGCGTGTTTCATCTTTCTCTCGCGATATATGCAATGACGATCATTGTATTTGAAGTGAAAGCACGATACATACACTGGACTTCATAATCCACTCATTACGGTCACCATTTACGTTTAGTGGTTATTATACGATCCACGGGCTCACCGTACAACTTTGTATTTGCTCATGACATGACTAGTTGACCAGTTGAACGCCTCCACGTGGCACCTAATCTAGTGTTGAATCACATTATCTCACTAACATCGTGCCCACACAGCCGACTTGTATCTACTCTACATCTACACTATTATAAAATACATAAAATACACTCTTATAAAAAATAGAGTTGGTGATGATGGTGTGCCTGCCACCCTGCAATATAGGCCGTCCGATTTATATCTGATGGATAGGAAAGAAACTATGGCAATTTTGCAAAAAGGTACCCACACACCTCTCCACATTTGCAAATAAGGCCTTCCCTCGTTTATCATTTTCTCTCACAAGATAAACAAGTCATACAAATGCATCTTGATGTTACGTGCAACGCACGGGCATCTTGCTTGTAAGAATGAAAACAAACGACAAAAAATATTTTGACGGTGGTTGAAGTCATGACCCATGGGCACAATGCATAAGGTGGCCTTGTATTGGTATGCCGAGCCGTCTGTTTTAACACACAGGAGCTGGTGTGGTGATTATACACACACGCACGCATGCACACGAACTCCATCCACGCAACACTCACACAAACACATGCACCCACGCACGCACGCAACACTCACACGTACACACACAGCCACGCACGCACGCAACACTCACACGCACGCATGCATGCACACACCAGCACACCACACGACCAACACACACACTCTCACGCTCAAGTGCTCAACCTACACGTGCATGCGCACACATCAGGCCCTCGATGCATACATACACAACCAGGTGATTCCAGCGCACGGGTTGGAGCCTTGTCACGCCTGCGTAAATTTGTGTTTATCTGACCTTTTCCCTATGCGAACTGATAGGTGGGACCCACAAGGAACGTGGTCAATTTAATTAGTCAACATGGCGCCACGCAGACTATTTGGCCGGTCAACGGAGTGCAATCCGATGCTGAACTGTGAGCAAGTGACCGGATAATCACCGCAAAACGTATGTAGTGACCGTAATCAGCTTATTCTGAAGTTCGGTGACCGTACTACGCTTTTCTCTCTCTAGGCCCTCCAAAACTACATCTCTACACGTTCTCGCATGTTACATCTAACAACTATGCAATACAGCACTACTACTACACTCTAACACAATAAATCATATGTGTTTTTAGTTTTACTAGATATCATATTGTTACTTATAATTATTCAGTTTGCATACATTAAAATTGCCTTTGAAATGTATGGCCATTACCATCTCTTTACTTGTGGGAAAAATCCCGCCTTTCCTGCTTAATCGGGTTTGTATTGATGGATCGTGCGAAACAACAAATCTATAGTACTATACAGCACAAGTGACAGTTCAACTTTGGGCGTCGTGTAAATCTACTCCTCCGTCGTAAGATTGGAGCGCTCGCTTTCATAAATCTTCTAGTCCCTTTCACCGACGAGACATCAAGCTACCGGGTCCACGTGCCATACCGGAATACAGTGCAGAGCAGCCGGGTGAAGCACCCCAGTCATGGCGTCGGCGTAGTAATGAGCAATGAGGCGTCAAATCACAAAGCAGCACCTTTCCCGTAGTTAAGTTGGAGGGACGGAGTAATAATGCTAAAAAAAGAAGTTGGAGGGACGAAGCAACCATCATTTCACTCGTTGCTGAATCCGCTTCTCCCCCATCTTCTTCAACTTAACCACGTGTTGCTTCTGCAGTTGTTCTACCTCATGTGGGACGCAGATCAGCTTGGTAAAGCACTGACACGTGGGACCGCATTTTAGCAAACCTCCAGGACAACGTCCTCCGAAAATAAGAAACCTCCCCCGCCATCCGCGCGACAAAATCACCTCCTTTTTACTAATCTTTGGTTCTATAATTTTTTAGATCAATATAATTTAGATTTGTATAGATAGCACACAGGAGCAAAACCAAGTGGTACGGTTAAGGGCATCCACAATGTGTAGCCAAATGTGAAAATAGCTTTTGGCATCGTGGGAACCATTGTGGACGGTGTTGCCAAAGCCAAAAGATGGAACCGAAGCTCCCTGATTGATTGATTGAAGGAATAGAAAAATGCAACGTCTCTCCTCTTTCTCCCATGCTTGGACGCATGTAGTACAATATAGAGCACAGAGTCTACTCCCTGTCCCTTCTATCACAAATCACAAAGCGTTGAGGCGTCAAATCACAAAGCAGACGAAGCAACTATCATTTCACTCTTCATTGACTCCGCTTCTCCATCATCTTCTTCGAGAAACCATCTCACCGCACTAGTACTCCTAGTAGTAGTACTAGTAAAGGACTTCCTGGATGCAAATAAGGCGGTTGTCTTGGCTTGCAGGCGGCACTTGCGAATGACTTACCGTGGTCTCCCTCAATGGTGTTCTCCGTCGAACGCACTTCGCCAAACCACAAAAAAAAAGTCGTCGACGTCACTGCAATGGGCAAGGAATTCAAATATAGTTACCACCTCCATTTTTTTGTACACGAGGCCTGTACATCAAAATTACAATTTGCAAAGGGCCACTAACACTAATCGAGGCAAAATTGATGGGGGTAGCAACCAAGGACATTAATATCCCCTGCATGCATGCGGAAGCGAGAAGGTTCGTTTGCATGGCGCTGCATTAATCAAGCTATGAGGAGTGAGATGGTTAGATCTTTGGTCTTTTCGAGAAAAAATACGCATTAATTGACACGTGAAGCGAGGATTTGTATCGATTAAATCCTGCGAAGGATAACCCCGCCTTTCTTTTTTAACACTAGTACTCCTAGTAATGCACGCATTACTTATCCTGTTTGGGTCTAGGCCTTGCATTGCCAAACTTCGCCACACATTTTTGCCAAGCTTGCCTAAAGTTTTCAAAATGAGAAGGAGGTACACTTAGCATGGCTGTCGTGGCGGTCGCACCGCACCCTCACACGGTCGCTCCTGCCGCGTCGCGGTCGCACCGCACCCTCACATAGTCGCTTCCCGCACGCCGCAAACCCAACCAAGGGAACACACCCTCAACGACACGTCTTTGTCGCATGTGAACAAACCAAACTCAACCATCCTATCGCTGACACATAATTTTCGTTCATAGAGTATGTTTATCCAACCGCATGTTGGGGAGTATCCGTCTGCCCGCAAGCGGTGGTCTGTTGGGGAAGAAGAAGAGGTGAGGAAGAAGGAAAGAAGGGTTAGGAGGCGTGGGATATTCATCCAACCGCCTGAAATGGTAGATCAACCCAAGTCAGCGACTTGCATAACAAATAGTATGTTTTTACACAGCAAAGATCCATAAAAACAACAACATAAAGAAAAACTATCCTTTGCTTTCGCGGAAAGAGACGGCCTCGTCGTCTTTGGCTGCCGCCGCGAATCAGCTGTCGCTGCCGACGTGTGTCTCTGCACCGTGGTTGTCCTCGGCCTCCAGCTACTCGTTCAAGCGGAGCATGTGGGAGCTCTGCACGGACGAGAGCACAACCCGGTTCAAGTCAAGGACATTTGGTTCCGCTGCGGAGAGGCCTCGATGGCGGCGACATCCAGCGGCGCTCGCGTCGAGTCGAGCCTCCGCCGCCCGGTTCAAGTCCGGGACTTCGGTTCCGCTGCAGAGGGCGTCGATGAGAGCGGCATCCGCGGCGCTCTGCATCGAAGTCGAGCCTCTGCCGCTGGTTCATGTCCGGGGCGTCGGTTCCGCTGTAGGAGGGCCTCGATGGCAGCGGCATCCGCGCTCCACCTCAAGTTGAGCCTCCACCGCCGGTTCACATCCACGACATCCGGTTCCGCCTGCAGGAGAGCCTCGATGGCAGCGGCATGTGCACGCTCCACGTCGAGTTGAGCCTCTGCCTTCCGGTCCTCCTTTAGTATCGCCATGTTGAACCGCTGGTCCGCCTGCACCATGGGGGACTCGGATGCTAGCACGAAGTCGACGTCCATTGTCTCATACCCATTGGGGGCCTTCTGCGCCACGACCTCCGCAGTGAACATTGGATCGGCTTCCTCCTCCTCGTAGCTTGGCTCCAGAGAACTCGAGGATTGGACCGCCGCAAAGCGAGCTTGGGAACGGAGTGCAATGCGTGGCGCCCGGACGACCGCCGCGATTTCTGCGCGGCGCTCCGGCCAAGACATCTTGTGGTAAGTGATCTTCGCGGCGCACCATGGCTTTCCGCGAACTAGGGACGCTTGATGTGGGCTAGGGGATTGAAAGGTGGGGGAATGGGCTGGAGATTTGGTGTGGTTTTAGGGCAGTGGCTGGCGTAGGCCGAGCAGCGAAGGTTCTGGTGTGAATAGTGGTTCCGATGATGACCGGTCAATCGGTTTTGACTATACATCGCTTTTGTCGCGTTCGCGTTGCAGCCTGGCACGCTGGACCCTCCATGTCGCTCACCGAATGGAATGCGCTTCGTCTTGCGTTTCGCCGCCAGGGACCACAGTTGAGAGCAAACCGACGTCCCTCCCCCTCCCCCGCCCGTGTCACTTATTATACCACCACTCCCTCCGTTTTATGCGGAGTAATTAAAAACAGAGGGAGTATACTACGGATGAGGATCCCCTGACGTGGCCGAACCAATTGAGTAACTGACATGCGGGGCCTAGCAAGCATGGGGTCCGCCAGTAAGTGACCGAAACGGAGGGTAAGGCAGGGATACCTACGTCAGAGGATCCACTTCCACTATACAACTTTGACCAAATGTTAGAGTAATAATATATGGCATGCAACTTACACAAATGTTAGAGTAATAATATATGACATGCAACTTACACAAAGCATACAGGGTCTAATGCGTTTTTCGAGGCTAACTTTGACCAAATGCTAGAGTAATAATATATGACATGCAACTTACACAAAGCATATGGTCAATTTCGTATGTGAAAGAAGTTTCCAATGATATAATTTTCACATTATACATCTCATGTACTCCCTCCGTCTAGGTGTGTAAGTCATCTTATGAAAACCAAATAATCCCAAAACACGTGGCGCCGGTGCATTAACTTCTACCTCGTTTCTTGTTTCTTGACATATGAACCAATAAGAGATGAGGGTGTGCATGCTTTTAATGACACGAGACTATCAAACATGACATGCGATGGTTAGTTCATTGCATGCAATACTATTAATTAGCAAATAAACATTAATGTCTCTTGTTTTCCCTCCTCCTTGGTCACGGTGCACAGCCTAAGATGACTTACTCACCTATGTGAAAGGAGTACTATTAATCTTGTCAGCAGTCAAATTGGAAACCATCTCGAGTACAAATCTAGGAGTACGTCTGAATCTAACAATATTGATTGGGCGTTGTTAAATGTTGATACATTTTTATCATAGTAGAGATACTTTGACTACACATAAAACTTATAGTCCCTCCGTCTAGGTGTGTAAGTCATCTTATGAAAACCAAATAATCCCAAAACACTTATGCGCGGTGCATTAACTTCTACCTCGTTTCTTGTTTCTTGACATATCAACCAATAAGAGATGAGGGTGTGCATGCTTTTAATGACTTGAGACTATCAAACCACGGCATCACGATTGGTTAGTTCATTGCATGCAATACTATTAATTAGCAAATAGACATTAATGTCTCTCGTTTTTCGCTCCTCCTTGGTCACGATTGCACAGCCTAAGATGACTTACTCACCTAGACGGAGGGAGTATGTAAAGTAGAAAGGATAGGAGGGAGTATATTGTGCGTTCAAAAGCAGAAACAAACATTGAATACACTTTATATATGATTTGCGGATGATATGATCACCGGTTCAAAATTTTGAATCCGCCTTAGGTATCACGTGCCCCACTCGTTCCCTCTCGATTTCATCTCGGGGTCCGGAGATCTATTGAAAGAGGACTAGGGTGGGTACATGCGAATGATACTCGGTGGAATTTTCAAATGAGGCATGTGGGAGGATGGACTCGACTGGAGGGCAACATGATCGATGGAGAAGAGGGTTGGAGAGGAATGAGAAATAAGCAAACGCCACATGATTACACTTGAACGGCTCAAATAAACAATAAGTTGTCTCGCTTGGCCTACATAGTGAAAGGCCTAATGCGCAACGCGGAGCACTGACGCTCGAATATGGCCAGGAAAACAGGGAAACCGACATAGCACAGACTAGTCCAATGGAGGAGCTCGCCCACGACCTCCTCGCCACCGACAACCGTTCATGTGGGTCATTGGGGCCAACAACGGGGCGCAGCCCCAGCACCGCCTCTGGACACGGCGACCGCGGTGAGCGACACGCTCATATCATCGATAGACACGGTCGGTTTCAGGTGTCTTTGAGGGTGGCGTTAGTGTTGTAGCACGACCAAAGGTATGTTTAGTTTGTGCCCAAGGTTGCCCCATCAAAGCATTGGGTAGCCAAAATTTTGGTTGAGGTATTGGTTCCCATGATTTGGCAGACATTAGCAAGAAAAATGAACTAGAGTTGGCTAGAGTTCATTGGCATGCCAAAGAAATGGCAACCATCCAAACAAAGACCAATCTTTGGGTCATGACCAAAATTTTGGTAAGGTGCACTTTGGCCACAATCCAAACACACCCCAACACCCGGCTCGTCGAGGATGCACGGGGCACCGCAACGCATCCGCGGAGTGGTGTAGCGATCAACTGCATCATCTAGACACGAGACCATGCCGGGTCGTCTTGCTTTTTCAATGACATGCGGGATCGCATTTGAGCAAAGGGCATCTCCAACGTTGCCACGACCGCAGCGGTGACTACCCTGGCACACCAAAGCCCTCGTCCCTCGGCGTCAATGCATGCGGTGCGTTCCCAATGGGCGCCAGCTGCCTGCATTCATGCCGTCCGTTCGTATGTCGTCGTTAAGAGGCTCGGTGCCCGAGGAACTAACTCCGGTGACTTAATGACGCACCCGGACGCTTGGTGTCACCGGAATGCGCTACTTAAAGCGGCAACGCCCACCTAACCTCCACACCATAGCGCATCGTCCTCCTACCTAGCACCACATCCGCCATGACCCCAAGTGCGAATGCTCTGCGGGAGAGCTTGTCTTCGGGGATGAAGCTCGAGGTCGCCGCCATCGCTCAAGTCGCCTCTCGCGACGCAATAGCGGCGTAGCCGGACGCGGACGCTACCGCTGGCGGTGGCCACGCTGGCAGCCGACAACGGGAGCACCGTCTGCCACGCGTCCTACTTGCCTCCGTCCAACGTCCGGCACCGCCGAGGTCGGGGACTCCTCCGAGGATGAGTAGGGCATGGGAGGCGGCAGGACATGGTGTGCCAACTGGCCGGTCCGTATCCCGTGTTCTACTCTTCCTCGCCGAAGACCGCACCTTCACTTCACGGGTCTTGAACCCTGCCCCCGTACATGGACGTCGGTCGCCACCGTAGAATAGGTTTAGGGTCGGGTTTCTTTTATTTTTCTGTCCTATAAAAGTTCGAAATGTGATGAAAATCTGCCGTGTTTGCATTAATCTCGGCCGGTGTATATGAACTTTCACAATAATATACATATTGTAGGAGTACTAGCAAGA
This sequence comes from Aegilops bicornis, assembly GCA_021605145.1. Taxonomy (NCBI): domain Eukaryota; kingdom Viridiplantae; phylum Streptophyta; class Magnoliopsida; order Poales; family Poaceae; genus Aegilops; species Aegilops bicornis. The sequence goes on along the minus strand of CM038671.1, from coordinate 534,892,724 downwards.
TGCCCGTATGCTGCACGGAAGATCAAGATCTTGTGGGAGAAAAGGATGAACGAGGGAAAGCCTTATCTGCAAATGTGGAGAGGAGTGCGGATAATTTGTCATAGTTTCCTTCCTATCCGTTAGATATAGATCGGATGGCCTATATTGCAGGATGACAGGCACACCATCATCACCAACTCTGCTTTTTATTGAACCGAGACAAATCTAAAAAACCCAACTAAGCCAACCTCCCAGCATATCGCGCGGGAAAAGACCCGGCCGCGTCGTTTTAGTCGGGATTACCGGATTACTAGTAGTAGTATCGATGGATCGCGCGAAGCAACATTTTTTTGAAGGGGCGAAGCACCTAGTTTAAAAGGAAAAAAGGCGGTACACTCACAGCACTCTGTCATGTCGCATTGCACCCCACACATGTTCGGTCCTGCACACGGCTCACGCAAACGTAACGCGCTTCGGCTTGCCTCTTCACTGACACGTGGGACAACACTTGGAGAAACCGACCATGCGCCAAACTCCCCCCCCCCACACACAAAAATTCCCCCCAAATTCGATTTAACCGCCCTTCGGCCAAATATCCCCCCCCCCCCGTCCCCTCTCCACTCCATTCGCTCCACCAAAGCCGCCCTCCCGCCCGCGCCCGTCGTCAGTGCTGCGGTTCGTCGAGGGGACGACGGCGATCCTCTCGCTCCCACGATGCGCTCTCGTAGACTGCCGTCCTCTAGCAGCGCCGCCACCTCGCTACGTTCTTGTGGGCGCCTGGCGGTCAGCGCCGCCACCAGCGACGTTAGTGTGGAGACGACGGCGCTCGGCTTCTCCCCACAAGACGCGCATTCTAGACTGAGGCCCGTTCATGTCGGTGTAGCGCTGAATGTTAGCCGATAGACGCCGTTAATCTCACTGTTTGCCGAAGTAGTTTATCGTCAATATGCTCGCTTAAGAAGCTTCCTTGCCTGCTACGCACTCAATGCTTAGGTGAGATGGCATGCCAAGGCCGATTAGTTGCTAAAATATCCTGCATATATTTATTGTGACGTAGATTGCCATGGTCTAGTAGCTAATCTGTTAGGTGAAATAACTCTACACCATTTTATACTCGATCTTTGTTGCTGCGATGGCGTTCGATAGTTCGATGGCTGTGTGCTCGGCCTCATTGATTTCTTGAAACAGCTGCCATAATTTAGCACTCAAATCTGTTTGTTGAATTAGCTTTACATATATTTACGTTACTTAGATCTGCTCGTCCAAATATCTTGCCATAGCTTTAAACATCGACCTAGGTATTTTTTCGGACTTCATAAAAAGCATATATGTTTTTCCTATAATATCTAGTAGAAGAACTAATTTGTATGTCTAACAGATGGACATGACTTGGATAACTTCTGCTTGAAGATTCTCCGCCGCATATGTCGAGGGGGTTGAAAACTTCATGAACTTTATCAAAGCTGAGTACGGTGGTCCGAAATCAGATGTGCTCTGCCCGTGTAGCAGTTGTATGAATTCAGTTGCAAGACCCCAGTCAACTATGCAAAATCATCTACACTTGTATGGGATGTCGGTCACATATACTAGGTGGGTCCATCATGGTGAAGCTGTGAACGTCAATGTTATTGACTACGTGGAAATGTGAGATCACCATCTTGATCTGCCTGATGCTTTCGGTGGAAGAGGAGGAGGAGGTGGTGGTGGCAGAGCTAGTGAGTTTGACCAACATTGAAACAATGCTACGAAATGCTCGTGCATTCCGTGAACTTTCACCTGCAGAAGAAAAATGGTGGGCCCGCATGTTGGAACAATGCAACGTTCTTTGTCACCCGTGAAATAAGATGTCGATATTCTCAGCTATGGTCACCTTTCTTTAGGTGAAGACATCTGAGCGGATGACCAACAAATCATTCGATGCGATGTTGGTTGCTTTCCGCGAATCTTTCCCAGATCGTCGAGCTGCCACACACCTACAAAGTAAAATGAAGAATTTCCTTCGTGCGGTTGGAATTGGATATGATATGATCCATGTTTGTAAGAATAATTGTGTTACGTTACGGAAGGATTATGCCAACTTAAGTGAATGCCCGAAATGCAAATCATCAAGATGGAAAGATGTCGATGCTGTAAAGAGGGTTCCTCATAATGTTCTGAGACATTTTCCAATTACACCAAGATTGCAGAGGTTGTTTCATGATGCTAAAACAAGAGAGGATGTACTGTGGCATTCTAGGAACTAGGAGTACAAAGATCAGAATGTAATGAGCCATCCATCTCATGGTAGTGAGTGGAAAAGCTTCAATGATAAACACAAAGAGTTTGTCTTGACCCAAGAAACATTAGACTTGGCTTAGCTTCGGATGGATTTAACCCATTTGGCCACCAGGCGCCACATATAGCATGTGGCCGGTGCTTGTTATCCCTTACAACATGCCTCCAAATGTACGCACCAAAGAATCAAACTACATGATGGCCTTGCTCATCCCAGGTCCAAAAAGTCCTGGAAAGGATTTTGATTTGTTCATGGAGCCTCTTGTGGAGGAACTTCAACAGCTATGGAAGGGTGTTCTCACGCGAGACCTATATAGCAGCCCACCAGCTGATTTCTTTCTGCGTGCTGTCGTAATTTGGTGCATCCATATCCGGCTTTGGGCACTATGTCAGGGCGAACGACACATGGTTACAATGCATGTGTTCGCTGTGACAGGAATCCATTGTCATCACATAATACTTAGCAAGATCTGTTACATTGGACACCGCCGTTTGCTTGCCAAGGACAAGCCGCATCCTAGAAAATACCGAAGACATGTGTTCAATGCAAAGCATGAAAACCGTGATGCGCCAAAGAGGCTCACCGCCGATGAGTTGCAAGTGGAATTAGAGAAGGTCACGCATATTACACCAGGAAACCATCCTGGTAATGGTAGTGGGAAAAGGAAGCGTGGCACGGTAGAAGAGAGATTCTTGTTTACCCGCAGGTCCACTTTGTGGGACTTGGAGTATTGGAAAGATTTGGATCTGCGGCATAATCTTGATGTGATGCACATCAAGAAAAATATATGTGACAACATTATCGGCACACTTCTTAACATTGAAAGCAAGACGAAAGATACCTTAAAATCTAGGATTGATTTGACACACCTGGGTATCAGAAAGGATTTGCAGGTGCAATTTGAAGGTAAACCACGGGATATGGCACCACCGTGGTAATGCGTCTTGGACAAGGTAAAAAGAAAAGAATTTTGCGAGGTCCTCACACGTGTGAGATTCCCACAAGGATTTGCTTCCAACCCCGAAAGGAGAGTCGGTCTGAGATGGAAACAAGGTACAAGGGTTGAAAACTCATGACTGCCACATCCTACTTCAAAGGGTTTTACCTGTTATCCTTAGAGGATTGGGCCGCCACAGAGTTATCTGAGAGCGATTCTTGAGTTGGGACAATTCTTCAGGGAACTCTGTAGTAGAAATATCAGGATAGATGCTTTGGAGCATCTTAGAGACAAGATACCAACTATCCTTTGCGACCTTGAGAAGATATATCCTCCAGCCTACTTTGATGTGATGGTGCATTTGGTTGTTCATCTACCTGATGAGGCACTACTTAGAGGTCCAGTACAATATGGCTGGATGTACCCTATTGAAAGGCGCTAGGCACTTTCAAGGGCTATGTTAGGAACAGAGCTAGACCCGAGGGTTCCATTGCAGAGGCCTACATTGCTACAGAAGCGTTGACATTCTGCTCAAAATACATTGAAATAGCTGATCAGCTTAGCAAAGAGGTGGGTGAAGACAATCCCGGGCTCAATGTTTTTGATTATTCTGTTCGAGTTACAGGGAAGAGTCGACAAGAGGATAAACCTAAAGTTTTGGACAAAATGGTTTGATATGTGTTGAATAACTATCCTGAGATACTACCTTATATCAAGTAAGTGCAAGATCGCAGCTTATACATCGTAATCTACTAAACTTGCAGACATTCTTATATATTTAGATGTTTGATTTAATCACTATGTTGTGCAGCATCTACAAAGAGGAGTTACAGCCACAAAATCCGAGAAACATTGACAAACTGGTTATGGCAGGATTTGCGAAATGGTTCAAGAACCATGTAAGCTTTTGAAGTGCATTGTCGGTTTTTTAATATATTGATTACATAAGATGATCAGCTTGTCTATTTTCAAACAATAGGTTAAGAAGATCTTTGGAGGATGGGCAGGCGATTGATGATGCCCTTTACTCACTAGCAATGGGTCCCGATACTCGGGTAAGACATTATGAATCTTGCGTTGTTGGAGATGTGCGCTACAACACCCTTTGCACGAGACAAAAGCGGGAAGACACAAAATAGTGCCATCATGAGCACGGATCATTATGACAAAGAGACAACTGAAATGTATGCTAACATAATGAGACATTGTTCGATTGCGATATATCTCGATTTCGAGGATCATCGTTGTGGTTACATTGTCTTTGTCGTTGGTATAACCTGTTTTCCAAGGATCACAAAACCCGTAGCTGATGCTTATTTCAAATCCATCAATGTCAAGGCGGCGTACCGGACCAACGAGCCTTTTATTTTGGCAAATCAAGCAACATGATATTTTTCTTGGAAGACACATTTGCACGTAGCGATGACTGGAGAGTATTGCAAAGGTTTGAGCAGAGGAATTCGTTTAATGAAGTTGCACAACAAGATGGTGCTTACACTGCTCCTGATGTACAAGATAACATATATGTTCCTAATATCTTTGAGAACCATCATGTCAATGACGCCGGCGAAAAGATTGCCTGTCGTGCTGTGGACATACAAGAGTTGATCAACAAGAAGCCAACGTTCGAGGACGTTGAGGACGAAGAAGAAGATGACACCATGGGGAATTACGGTTCGGTGATACACATGGCGAAGGTGTTGGCCGTCTTCTGCGGATGATGATTACATTGCTTTTATCGTATTTATTTGCACAGCCGAGAAGGCGTTTTTTATCTACTATGTGAAATTGTGTTTTGCTATGACAACTGAAACCTAATGAACATGTTGTTTAGTATTTTGTCAGAGAACATCACTTGTTATGTATGCTGATTTGTGTTTGGTGATTGTATGACAACTAAAACATGATGACATTGTTGTTTAGTTGTACTCATATTTGGCTGTGAAACTTGAATTTGATGACATAGTTTGCCGTTGGACTGCAATTTGCTCGGCGTCTTGAATGAGAAAAAGCTGACCCGACGGGGCCTCTACTATTTATTTATTTATATGAGCAAAAGGATACCCCTGATTTCCGTTAATAGAAATCATTAGATGTTCACAACACTACGCCCAAATTTCGCTACACGGGTTTCATTCATTACTAATTTCAGCAAAGTACTCATGTCCTAGCCAATCGAATACATCACGAAGTGCTACATACACCGCAAATAAAGAGACAATCATCCTCTGAGCACATCGATTTTGCCCATTATCTTCACAAGCTCTTTCATCTCCTCATTGCTGTCAAGGCCATTCAGCAGTTGTTGCTTGGCCATGATTAGAGGAACTGCATCTTTAACCTTCTGCTCTGCATCTTCCTCTTCTGCCGTTCCTTCAGTTACTTGTCCAACACCCCAACCTGCTGGTATTGGGATTCCTCGGCTAACCAAATAATCAGCGTAGTTGCATTCCCCCACATCAGCAACTTCCCAGAAATACAAATCACACGAATCTTCCCTTTTCCGCACGAATCAAATTGGAAGATCATCAACCAAACTATTAAAAAAATCAGCGACTGAAAGCAGCAGAACAACACTTAAACATATTATTACCCCATGATTCGGGCATTTGTAGAAGACTCGCCAGGGTTGCGGATTGTGGTTGAGACGCGATGGATGACTCTGCGTGATTTGCGGCGGTGGCACCACACCAACGGCAGCGGAGTTGCGATGAGCAATCGGGTCAGAAAAGTGCGGCGGGGGTGTGATGAGACCCACAGCGATGGTACGGGTGGCGACTTGGCGCATATCTGGTTGTTACTGCTTTGAAGAGCGGTGGACGAGTAACCGGCCAGACATGGTTGCTTTGCGGCGAGCTTCCGATGCTAAGCGAGTAAGTAGAGAAGAGGAGAAGCGAGCGTTGGATATGTCGGTTTCATTACTTGCGAGTAGCATAGCACCATATATAGTCATAGTCTAGGTTTGGATTCGAACCAGCTACGAGCACGCCTTTCTTTCTTTTTCTAAAACTCGGCAACGTCTCTTTCATTGCTACACTAGCTTGTTCTCAGACGCCTTCCCAAGTCTTTGATTTTCTTTCCCTTTTTGCGAGGAAGGAAGGAGGACAAAATTGAGAGTTCCTCGGACTCGAACCCAAGACCTCTCGATTGAAAACCAAGGGTGCTAGTAACTTATGTGGCGAACGTTCCCTGTGAGGAGGACGGCAGATGAACGCATTTTCCTCGCAGTTTTCTTCCTATATATAAAAAAGTATGCTACTTGGTGTCCGCTTAGTCAAAAAACGATTGTGCCAACCTTGACCATTCGATTGACATTCAACGTCTGTCGCGTTTCTTTAGTCTCTTCTTCCTCGAGCCGCCAAAGCCAAACCAACGCCGGCGGGACCGCCTGCTCCCGCCTCCCACGGCTGGCTGTGATCTTCCCCGGCTCCTGTTCATTCCCGTCCGAGGCCTCACCATCGTCCTACGCCTTGGTTCGCTCGCCGCGGCGCCACCCTTCAGTGTTGTCAACATGGTCAACAACCGAGAGGAATAAGGAGATGACTATACATGGTGAGGATGACAAGAGGGGACCCAAAGACAGCTGCAGTAATTTTGTTTTTTCGGGACGGAGAAGGGTATCAACTGGGTTGTGCGGGACCCGTGGCCCGTCTAGCCCAGGCTTTTATTTCATATGTTTAGCACATGACCAGCCCAGTTTGTTTTTTTTCTTTCTGAAAAATGGCTAGCCAGCTATTTTGTTTTTTGCAGAATAACCAACATAGGCCTACTTGCTTTTCTACGCTCACCGGGCCGGAAATCTTTCAAGACGAGGAGGGATGCATTTTGCCCAGAAAATGGGCTATAAGTAATAAGAAATGGGCTATAAGTAATAAGAAATGGGCTATAAGTAATAAGAAATGGGCTATAAGTAATAATAAATGGGCTGTAAAATGAAAAAAAAATAAAGCAAACATGCAATTAGTTCCTAAATACTGTTTTCTTTCGGATTTTGATATTTTAAATTTCATTGTAAAACAGCGGGTAAAATTTCATTGAATTTAAATTAAGGTATATTTAGATTTAAAATTAATTTGAATCTGGCTAGAAATTTTGGGTTGTATGCTGTTTGGGACAGATTTGGAGGTGACTTGTGGGTCTACTAGGTTGGCGTGTACTTTGGCTTTGTCAACTTAGTCCACAAACGATTCAAATTTAGTCCACAAGCGATTCTAGCAGCAGTGACCGTTGGATGTTAATCCAACGGCCGTCTTCTTCTTCAATATCTCGATCTTCTTGCTCCGGCCGCCCAAACCAGCTCCGATGGGACCGCTTGCTCCGCCTCCGTGGCCGGGTTGTCTTTGCCGCCTGAGCCGCACCGCCCCACCCTACTTCATTGCTGGCCAGGCCATTCCTCTACTCACCCACACCTCCTGTTATTTTCCGGCGACGGCAGCCGGACCAGTAAACCCTCGTACTCCCCACCGCGTGGGCAACCATTGCCGAGTCTTCCCCGGCTCCGTGTCGTTCCCTTCCTAGGCCTCGCCGTCGTCCACCGCCATGGTGCTCTCGGCGCGGCCTGGTCAACGTGGTCAACAAACGACATCCATCGGCCGTGGATTGTACACGCAAAATAATGATTCCTCCACCTGACAGCTAGGACCCACCGGAAGGGCCTCTGTATTTCGCGAAAAAAACGTTCCCCCCGCTGACATGTCGGACCCACCAGCTATATCTTCGCACGCAAGGAAGTGCCTCCTTATTACGCACAAAAAAATGAATACCCACCATGCTAGATGGGACCCACCATAGTGGGAGGATGACTTAATGGGCCAACTAAGTTGGCGGGGACGGAGGGCTTTGTCAACTTAGTCAATATGAACGATTCTAGCTCCGGTGACCGTCGATGTCCATCCAACGGCCATAGTGCTTCTTCAACCTCTGGTCTTCTTGCTCCAGCCGCCCAAAGTAGCGCCGGTCGTGCCGCGTGCTCCTGCCTCTCGTGGCCGGCTGTGATGCCGCGGAGGCCTCATCGCCCCCTACTACTCCCACCGCTGGCCCAGGGTATCCCTCCTGTCGGTGTACAAAAAGAGGGGTACACTTTTTGTACCCCTATAACTGTGCACGGGCAGTCTGAGCCGCGGGCACCACCGCACTGAGCAAGGTAAGGGAGGTGAGCCAAGGTAAGGCCGAAGCTCGAGAGGAACAGAACGACGCCAAGACCAAGACCACAGAGAGCAAAGGGGACGAAGCGGACTCCCCTGGCAAGACCCTTGTTGGGAGGCGGTTTCAGCAAACCCGGCAAGACCCTTGCCGGGGCAGCTCGTCCCAGGCCTACGGAGCGAATCACCCTTGAGTCCACTGCCCCCCATGGGGCAAGGATTCGGGAGACATCCCCGTGGTGGCATGCAGATCTTTGTGAAGACATTCAAGATCGGATACACACTATAGAAGATGACGACCCTTGGCGGGATCCCAACCAAGGAGGACCACAAGGCCCCGGCAAGAGCCTTGCCGGGATGACAAGAAAGCGCCACGGCAAGACCCTTGCTTTGGGGCCCCGCAGAACCCTTCTTTGAGGCTCTGGCGAGGCCCTTGCCAAAGACACCCGTAGGGCCACCATCGGGCCCACGCCAATCAAACCTTCACCGCCGTTCGCATGCAGCTGCCGACCCAACCAGTTGGGCAGGCACCTGCGTGGCGGCAAGCGGATCTTCGTGGAGACCCACCGTTGCGCCACCTCAGCTACCTTCCTGCCGACATGGCACCACGGGCACCGCTGGCCAGGGCACGTGTCGACACGAAAGGGAGCGGCGACGGACGAGACAGGGCTCTCCCCCGTCCCCGATAAAGCAAGGACACCTAAGCAAGGCGCATTAAAGGCGCCTTGTCATGTAATGCGAGGGATAAACTCGCATCACTGTACCCTTTCCACCTCCTGTGTGCCACTGTGGCAGCCCCTTTCCCTATAAAAGGAGGCCCAAGGCGACCAGGAGGAGGATTCGGCTTTTTGGAGCTCCTCACGCCCCATTGCTAGTTCAAGAACACAGATAAACAAACCACCAAAGCAGGAGTAGGGTTTTACGCATCCTCGCGGCCCGAACCTGGATAAAGAGACCGTGTGCTATCTGTTTGATCCGCTCTTCTCACGACCCCGCGCCCCGTAACCGTAGTAGGGATTCTTGTGATCCCATAGGTGTCGTCCCCGCACCGACACCTCTACTCACCCACACCCCCTGTTATTCTGCGGCGACGGCAGCCTCACGCCGCAGCCGAACCAGTGAACCCTCGTACTCCTCTCCGCGCGGGCTACCACTGCCGCGTCTTCCCCGGCTCCGCGTCGTCCCCTTCCTAGGCCTCACCGTCGTCCAGACCACCGCCCTGGTGCTCTCGGCGCGGCGTGGTCAACATGGTCAACGACCGACTTCCTTCGGAAGAGTACTGTACGTGGAGAGGCTGACAGCTGGGTCCAGGCGACCGCAAGGAAGTGCCTCATTATTACGTGCAAAATAATTATTCCTCCACCTGACAGCAGGGACCCACCGGACGGGCCACATTATTTCACGAAAAAAATGTTTCCCCCCTGACTGCTGGGACCCACCGGACGGGCCAGCGTATTTAAAAACGTTCCCAGCTGTCACCGACCCACCGGAAGTGCCTCCTTATTACGCACAAAAAATGAATACTCCCTTGCTAGCTAGGACCCACCATGGTGGGAGGCTGACTTGTGGGCCTACTAAGTTGACTGGGACAGTGGCCTTTGTCAACTTTAGTCAATCTGAACGATTCTAGCTCCACTGACCGTACGATGTCCATCCAACGGCCGTAGTGCTTCTTCAACCTCTTGTCTTCTTGCTCCGGCCGCCCAAAGCAGCCGGTCGTACCGCATGCTCTCGCCTCCCGTGGTATTGTCTTGCCATGGAGGCCTTACCGCCCTACTATTCTCAAGCGGCAAGCCTTAACGCAGGCGTAATCACGCCGAGGACCCCGGGTGTCGCCGCAGAAAGAGCCTCGAGCGCCACTCCAGGGATTTAGAAGACCTGCCCGCTCGCCGAGGCGCTGGTGAAGATGGCATGCGACCACGGGGTCGTGATAGAGCTCCTTCTGACATGGTCAGAAGTCGAAGCGCGTCGCGATCCGTGCAGGTTTCGCTGCCACCAACGCGCCAAGCCACAGGCGCGCAGTTGCTCCTCGATTTCCCTTCCACTACGGGGAAACTCGATGAATGGAGAGCCACTATCCGGAGCCTTGTTGTGGTGGCCAACAAAGACGAACCGAGTCCGGTGGATCCCCCGGGTCGACGCTCCGACGGAGTCCCACGCACCAATGGCAGGAGAGCCGGCGGCGCCGCAACCACGGTGCACTCGCCTCCTCCTTGCCCGGTACCACGGACGCCAGCCTGTCGCGACGTTACGGGCGACGAGATCTCTGTAGCATCGTCCGACCCGCGGGCCCATTGTGACCAGCGCCAAGTTCTTCGGGAACGAGAACATGAAGACGCTCGAACCACTATCGAGCGCCGCACGAGCACGCCACCAATCGACAGGCGAAAGGTGGCTGCTGTGAGCCACCCAAAGACCGGGCATACGAGGCCTACCTTCACGAGGTAGGCTGTCCGGCTTTACCCGTGAGCTGCGGCAGTTCGATTGGCCCACTCACCGCACCTTCAAACCCGGCGTGGGCGAAAATGCAGTGGCAAGACCCACCCGTCCGAGTTCCTCGGCGTCTACACCATCACGATGCAAGCTGCCGGAGCCGACGATAAGGTTCTTTGCGACCATTACTTTCCGTTGGCTCTTAAACCCAACGCCATGTCATGGTTGATGCACTTGCCGGTAGACTCTATTTCCTCCTGGTCGGATTTATGCCATGAGTTCGTGGGCGCCTTTCTTGGAGGCCACCAAGCCCATGGCCAAGCAAGCGACACGCACATCATTCCCGGAAGGGAGGCGAGAGTCTCCGCAAGTATATTCAGAGGTTCAGCCGGTGCAGTACAATATCCCTGATGTTCACCTGCCGCCATCATCGGTAGCGTTCCATCGAGCGTGCGTAATCGCAAGATCTTGCCAAGAGTCGGCAATGAACAAGGTGAGAGATGTAGCAGAACTCTATGTTCTTGCTGACAGATGTGCCCGAGCTGAAGAGGGAAGGAAGTACCCCGGCGAAGATGCCGGCGTGGAAACCGACTCCTCAGATGAGGATATTGCTGCCCCGGCGAAGAAAGGCCGGCGCCGCAACAGGAAGCGCAAAGGAAAAGCCGTGCTTGCCGTCGAGGGATCTGATGACGCCGGCTCCACCAAGAAAACCAAGGCAGATGACCCCGGCAAGGAGGTTGCCGGATGTGTCGCCTGCCGGGCCTTGGCGGCTGCCGAGAAGCCAGGAAACTCCGAGAAGCGATACTACAAGATCCATCGCACCAAAGGCCGTGCTCTCCAGGACTGCCGACAGGTTGAGCTCCTCGCTGAGAAGTAGAGGGCTGAGTATGAGAGGCGGGACAAGGAGAAGGGCCCAGACGGTGCTGAGGGGTCCGCCAAGAAGCGTGACGGCCAGGCGGGCCATCGCGGCAAGGATAAGCAACAGGAGAGGCCCGCCCGGGGCCGTGACAGAAAGCCAGAAGACGACGATCACGAAGAGGATGAATAATCCGGCGACCACGAGTTTCAGAAAGCTACAGAGGCCATGTGCATCGACGGCGGCACCTCGCTGCATACTTCTCACCGCCGGCTTGAACAGTGGGCACGAGAGATTACAGCGGCAGAGCCGTCGTTTGATGCCCAAAGGTCACCAAGTGGTCCAGCACACCTATCATTTTTGACACTGAGGATCACACTGATCGCACTACCGCGGTCGGGTGCTTGCCGTTGTTGGTTTGACCAACAATACGCAACTTCAAGGTGACGAAGATGCTAGTCGATGGCGGGGCTGGCCTAAACTTGATCTCTCCTGCCGTGATCGAGAAACTGCAGATTCCTGATGGAGACCTCGAAGAGACGGGCACGTTTCAGGGGGTCAACCTGGGAAGAAGCCAACCCAAGGGAAAGATTACGTTGCCCGTGACTTTTGGAAGCGACCTGAACTTCAGGACGGAGAGGATCGTGTTCGATGTTGCCAAGATCCCCTTGCCCTACAACGGGATCCTTGGCCGCCCAAATACCGCCAAGTTCATGGCGGAGTCACACTAAGCCTACAACACCACGAAGATGTCGGGACACTGTGACGATCATCACCATCCCCTCCGACAAGAAAAGATGCGCTGATTTGCGCCGACCAACTATACCGATAGCGATTGCAAAGAGCTGCCGCCACTAGGGCACTTGCTCCTACCGCTGGGACCCCGGAGAAGAAGAAGAAGAAGACCGGTGAGACCTCGGACACCCACTCCGGCAAGCGCACCTCTTCGGAGTGTAGCGCTGCCGTCGAGGACGTGCCAGAGAGCTCCACCGGCGGAAACAAGAAGCCCAGGGCCATACCGCCGGGAACCAAGAAGGTTTCACCATAAGCTCCACCCTTGACGACAAATAGGAAGACGCGCTCGTCACTTTCCTGCGGGCGAATGTCGATGTGTTTGCGTGGCAAGCTTCCGACATCCCCGGTGTTCCCAGGGAGGTGATTGAGCCCCACCTTGCTGTTTGCCCTCATGCGCGGCCCGTCAAGCAGAAGGTCAAAAAGCAAGCTTTGGAACGACAAGAGTTTATCGCAGAAGAGATCCAGAAACTGGAAGCAACGGGTTTGGTAAGAGGAGTGCTCCATCCAACGTGGTTGGCCAATCCGGTCGTGGTGCGCAAGGCAAATGGGAAGTGGAGACTGTGTATTGTTTACACAGATATCAATAAGGCTTGCCCTAAGGACCCCTTCCCGTTGCCGCGCATCGACCAGATTGTTGACTCCACGGCTGGGTGTGATCTGCTGTCATTCCTCGAGGCCTACTCCGGCTACCACCAGATCTTGATGACAAGAGAAGACGAACAGAAAACAACATTCATCACCCCATGTGGTACGTATTGTTTCGTGCGGATGCCTTTCGGGTTGAAGAGTGATGGTTCGACGTTTGCAAGGGCGATCCAGATTGGTTTTGAGCCCCAGCTCCATAGAAATATGGAGGCTTATATGGATGACATAGTGGTCAAAACCAAGGACAGGGCAACCCTCATACCAGATTTGCAAGAAACATTTGCAAACTGCGCAAGATCAATCTCAAGCTGAATCACGAGAAGTGCGTCTTTGGCGCCCCGTCCGCAAGCTTCTCGGGTCCTTGGTGTCATAAGCGTGGGATAGAGGCCAATCCGGACAAAATCAAAGCTATAGAGCAGATTGAAGCACCTGCGAATAAAGGATGTCGCGTCTTCTTGTGGTTGCATCGCCGCCATGGGCGGGTTCATTTCCAAGTTCGAAGCGCCGCCTTCCCTTTTTCAAGATCCTCAAAAGGCGGGCCCAATGGAGTGGGCGCTTGAAGCCTAAGCAGCATTGCAAGGTTTGAAGAAATACCTCTCTTCGGCGCCAATACTAGTTGCGCCTAGGCCATCTGGAGCCGTTCTTTGCTATACTGGCGGCAGCGGACCAGGTGGTCAAGCGCGCCCCGGTGGCATGAGAGAGGTTGACGACGAGGTTATGGCAGCGGCAGAGCCCGACACCACCAATGCAGTAGACGACACAGCCGGTTGACGTGCCGAAGAAGAAAATGATGCGACACCGGTCTACTTTGTTATTTCCCTCCTGCAGGGGGCTAGATCAAGGTACTCCGGCGTCGCGTAAACCGATCTTCGGCCTTCTTATGGCCTCGAGGAAGCTGCGTCACTACTTCCAGGCACACGAGATCACTGTCGTCACTCGCTTCCGTCTGCAACGGATATTGCACAATCCGGATGCGACGGGAAGAATTGCGGAATGGGCACTGGAGCTGTCCAGCTTTGGCCTCAAGTTTGAAAGTACTTCGACGATTCAGAGCCGAGTCCTAGCGGAGTTCATTGCAGAATGGACCGCAACGCCTGACGAAGAAGCCCAAGAGACCGCTCTCCCGGCAAGGAGGCAAGTTGTGATTGGATCATGTACTTTGATGGAGCTTTCTCCTTACAAAGGCGCCGGGGCTGGCGTCTTGCTTGTCGCGCACCGGAGAGCACCTCAAGTCGTGATCCGGATGCATTTCCCGTGGAGGTGTCAACAAACAATACGGCAGAGTACGAAGGGCTGCTTGCCGGTCTTAGGATCGCGGCGGACCTCGGAATCAAGAAACTCATCGTCAGGGGGGACTCGCAACTTGTCGTCAAGCAAGTCAACAAGGATTACCAGAGCCCGTTCATGAAGGCCTACGTCGATGAAGTGATAAAGCTGGAAGAGCGTTTCGACGACATACAGGCTGAACACGTTCCCCGAGCGGGGAATGATATCGCTGATTACCTGTCGAAATGCGCTGCCCTCAAGCTACCCGTGGAACCAGGTACCTTTGTGCTTCAGCTAACTCAGCCATCCGAAGATCCATCAACAGAGCAGAATAAGAGGAGGAAATCAGGGCCTAGCAAGTACTTTCCCGCCAAGCTCCCCGGAGCCGCCGGCAAGGATGTTGCCAGATCTTGAGCCCGCCACAGACGGCCGCTCTGGCGGAGCGTCAAGCTCTTGCCGTCGAGGCAGCCGCTCCTATAGCGAAGGAGATGCCTTTAGTCCTCGCCGTCGAGCCCCGGGCTCCAACGTGGGCACAACATACCGTCCGATTCCTCCAAACAGGGGAACTTCCTGAGGAGCAGGAAAAAGCGGAAAAAGTAGGCCGTCGCTCTACCATGTACCGGTTAAATGCGATGGCGTCACAATGCGAAAAGAGGCCGAACGGTATGAAATTGAAGTGTATCCCTCGAGAGGAACGATCGAGCTGTTGGGCGAGATACACGGAGGCATATGTGGATCCCACATTGGGTCAAGGGCCCTTTGCCGCAAGGCATTCCGCAACGCTTCTTCTAGCCCACTTGCCCTCCGAGGATGCGGCGACACTAGTCACCGTGTGTGAAGCGTGTCGGCCCATTCAAAGAAGCCTCATCAACCAGCTCAAGCCCTTCAAACCATTCCTCTCTCCGGCCCTTCTCGGTGCAGGGGCTCGACATATCGGGCCCTTTCCCTGCGCGTCGGGGTTTTGAGTACTTGTGCGTTGTAATCGACAAGTTCACAAAGTGGCCGGAGGTGGAGGCGATGAGGAAGGTCACAACTCGGCCACCGTCAAGTTCTTCAAGGGACTAGTGTGCCGCTTTACGCGTGCCAACAGGTTATCACCGACAACGGCACACGCTTCACAAGCCGCACCTTCATGCAATATACCCAAGACCTTGGCAGCAGAGTCTGCTTTCGCCTGCTGCTCACCCGCCAAGCAATGGTCAAGCCGAGAGGGCAAATGCTTTGAAATCTTGCAAGGATTAAGGACCAAGACCTTTGACAGCAGCACAAGAGTGGAAGGCGCTGGATTGATGAGTTGCCGACGGTTCTTTGGTCGATCAGACGACGCCAAATCGAGCCACCGGCGGACACCTTTTTGCCTCGATATCACGGGCGAAGCAGTTCTCCCCATCGAACTCATATACGGGTCACCTCGAGTGCTCGCTTATGATGAGCTTGAGCAAGAGCAATCATGCGGAAAGATGACGAATGCTGCTTGAGGAAGATCGTCTTCGGGCACCGTGAGAGCAGCACGCTACCAGCAAGCCTTGCGCCGCTACCATAGCCGCAAGGTTCATGCCCGAAGCCTTGAGGAAGGCGACCTTGTCCTTCGGCGCATTCAATCGGCCAAGAATTCCAACAAGTTGACGCCAAAGTGGGAAGGCCCTTATCGGGTAATACGAGTCACCGTGCCTGCACGATCCGCTGGAGATCGAAGATGCCGTTCCGTGAGTAACTCTGGAACATTGAGCATCTTCACAAGTTTTACCGTGAGGCGCGACTTGCCGGGCCCCCGACAAGCCACCTTTTGTACAAGCATTGCCGATGATGCATGTAACCATTTGTACAAAGCCGGCGCAGACCACGAGCATAAATAAATGAAGCGGCTGGCGCCCTAAGTTATAGCATGCATGCTAGGTCGAGTCTTGTCCTTGGTTAGGGTTGATAGTGCTTAGCGCTGACTAACCCCTAGCTTAGAGGTCAGTGTGCGTCTCTTTGCCGTTCTTTTGTCTTCTTTGGTTCGCAGGACTTCGGATATCCTTGCCGGATCACTTGAGGACGAAAAAGAGAAGAGGGGCAGACCGGCATCTAGACCCCGGCAAGCCAGTATTGCCGGGGGCTGCAAGTACAAAGATTCACCCACGGCAAACCAGAGTTGCCGGGGCTACTGACTTCAGATAAGTTCTTCATCCCTTATCATGCATTCCCTTATGGACTGAGGTATGTGAAACCTCGTTTTTTCCCACAGCTATCATGCTCCCCTAAAACTCTAGGCCCTAGGGCTCGTTCCTGGGGCCAGATTTGGTCGTAGTCGCGGCAGCAAAAGGATGAAACGACGAGCCTGAACCTACCTCATCCCTGCCTCCGCCGAAAGCGTGAGAAAGGTCGAGCAAAGTGGGAAGACGGCAGGGCCTGTTGCCGGGCAAGGAAATGTTTATCTTGGGGATATCAAGGACTTACTCCTTGTCATGGGTTCTACCCGCAAACAAATGACCCGGCAAGCATCCCTTTTTCATTAAAAACATTCCACTCAGGTACAGCCCATGGGGAATGAAAAACATGAATGATGGGATTACAAGTTTTAAATTCAGCTAAGGCCTAAAGGCTTACAAGCTAAAAAGAGATAAGGTGCCCGTAATCCCTTTCTTGTCCCTCTCCTCAGGAGGCAGGTCAAGGAGGCGAAAAGGGCAAAAGGGGCGCCTAGGCGAGCTACGGGTGGCAGGAGGCACCAAGAGAACATCTCGGTGGCCGTCCGAAGGCTGGATGGTGATGGCGGCGCCGAGCGAGCTTCGAAGACGAGGCGGCAGGATCGGCCGACGCTGTCAAGGCGTCGGTGCCAGCGTACTCGGTTTGGCGGCCTTGCCGCTCGCCCTCTTCCTCTTCGCAGCCTCCCAACGCCCGGCCGCCCAAGAGACACGACCGAGAAGTTCAGGAAGCCGGCGACACGGATGATGGGATCGCCCGGTGCCGCCGCAGAGCGGTGCCCGACACCTAGTCGGACCCGTCATCCTGCCGCTGCTACCCTCGTCGTTCTTTGCCGCTGTCCTCCTCGCCACTCCCGCCTGAGGAGGAGTCTTCGCTATTAGAAGAGCTCTCCACGCAGCACCTTGCCCGAGTCCCGAAGCACCCGAAGACCTTGACGGAGAGAAGGCCACCCTCCATCAGCTTGAAATGGAGAGTGAGCCCCGCCGTCAAGCGGTGGATGTGAGCGAACGTCTTCCACCCTCGACCAAGATACATCACTTGACGGGCTGGAAAGTCGACGCGAACTCGCGTACCACTGATCCAACAGCCCCTCATGTGCAACCGCAATGACTCCGGCGGATCCAGCTACATCTCGCTCGTGAATGGAGTCGGGAGACGAAGGTGACGGCGAGGCGACCGGCGCAGCCTGACGAAGAACTCGCAAGGGTTATTCCCAACATGGCCCTCCATGGGTGGAGGAACTACTGGCGGAGGCGAGACCGGCGCGCCGCCCCGTTCTCCTCTTCCCCGAGCACCTCGGCCTCGCCCACGGCCTCGCCCGCGGCCTCGCTCCCTCCCCCTCCCCCTCGCGGCTGGCTCTGCCACCGCAGGTGCATGAGAAGGAAGGACGCGTTGTCGAGCGGTGACCCTTTCCGCCACCGTTGAAGGGCCAGGATTCCCTCTCTCAATGGCGGATGGAAGGGGCGAGCAGAAGCTGAAGGAAGGAGAAGATGGAAGAGTGCGGGATGCCGTCCCCCCCCCCCCCGCTCTTTATAAAGGCAGGGGTGGGGCTCGCCGCCCGCCGACAAATCAAAACGCAGAAAAGCGCGAGGCTGGGACCAACCCGCTGCCCCGGCCCGCGAGGGCCCGGTTTCCCGCCTCCACCATTCGCCACCCCAAGCGCATGAGAACCACGTGGCAGGCATGCGGGACCGAGGCGACGGGTGAGGCGACCTCTTCCCACCCTGTGACCGTGGGGAGTGGACGCCTTGAAGACCACGCCTTGGCCCCGTTCAGTAAATGGGCCGCGCCTCCCTCTGTTTATGGGGAAGGCGCAAACCGCGCCCTTTACTACGACGTGACGCATGCGCGCAAAGCTCAGCCCCACGCATGCCGCCCACGTCACGCACGCCTCCCCACGCCGAGCCACATGCGAAACGCAGCGAATACTCCCCTTGCTAGCTGGGACCCACCATGGTGGGAGGCTGACTTGTGGGCCTACTAAGTTGACTGGGACGGGGGCCTTTGTCAACTTTAGTCAATATGAACGATTCTAGCTCGGATCGTGCGATGTCCATCCAACGGCCGTAGTGCTTCTTCAACCTCTGGTCTTCTTGCTCCAGCCGCCCAAAGCAGCGCCGGTCGTACCACATGCTCCTGCCTCCCGTGGCCGGCTGTGCTGCCGCGGAGGCCTCACCGCCCCCTGCTATTCCCACCGTTGGACAGGCCCTACGGCGACGGCAACCTCACACCGCAGCCGAACCAGTGAACCCTCGTACTCCTCTCCTCGCGGGCTTCCACTGCCGCGTCTTCCCCGGCTCCCAGTCGTCCCCTTCCTAGGCCTCGCCTTCGTCCACCGCCCTGGTGCTCTCGGCGCGGCGTGGTCAACGTGGTCAAGGAACGACTTCCATCGGACGTGGGTGTATGCGTGGAGAGGCCGATACTGGGTCCACGGCCGCAGCAAGGAAGTGCCTCCTCATTACGCGGAAAATAATGATTCCTCCACCTGACAACTGGGACCCATCGGACGGGCCACTGTATTTCGCGAAAAATATGTTTCCCCCTGACTGCTGGGACACACCAGCTACATCTTCGCATGCAAGGAAGTGCGTCCGGGCAAAAAAACAAAACGATTCGCCCCCCTGACCGCTGGGACCCACCAGCGACACCTTCGCACGCAAGGAAGTGCGTTCGGGCAAAAAAAACGATTCGCCCCACGACTCGGGACCCACCGGCTACATCTTCGCACGCAAGGAAGTGCGTCCGGGCAAAAAACGATTCGCCCGACCTGGGACCCACCAGCTACATCTTCGCAGGCAAGGAAGTGCCTGACAGTCGGGACCCACCTGGTCGAAGCGTACGTAGCGTTGTCATTCTGGTCGTGAACGTGTACGTACATACAAGTCGTTGTAGAGGCGCGCACGTAGCATGTATACGTACGTACAGCGGCGAGGGTGCAAGAAAGAAAATACGGCCATGTACGTACATATGGGCAGGGTCTCGAACGCCTACTCGCGCATACGTACATGGCTGGGCCGGAACGGAGAAACAGCATCGTCGTCGTGTTCATGGGGAGGCAACGGAATGCGTCGTGTTCATGGAGAGGCAACGTAATGCGTCGTGTTCATCGGGAGGCAACAGAACGCGTGGGAGCCAACCGGCCGGGTCGGAACAGAATGCGTGGTCGTGTTCATCGGGAGGGCTTGGACGGAACAGGCGATGGAAAAGAGGCCTGGCATACCGCACAACAGAGGAAACGGCCTTGTGTTCGACCGGCCACGTTCAAAACGAGATCCTGTTCATCGGGAGGGGTCCGCGTCTGCCAAAATGGAGGAAGCGGACCTCCCTACGGTCAAACGGGGTCCTGTTGATCTGGAGGGTGTGGCGTGCATCGTAAAACGGAGGAAGCGGACCTCCCTACGATCGGCAGGGTCCCTGTTGATCGGGACGGGTGTGGCGTACCGCAAAATGAACGAAACGGGCCTCCTACGGTCGAAACAGGGGTCCTGTTGATCGGGAGGGGTGTGGCGTACCGCAAAACGGACGAAACGGACTTGTGTTTGAGCGCTACGGTCGAAACAGGGGTCCTGTTCATCGGGAGGGGTGTGGCGTACCGCAAAACGGGAATCCACAGGATATTGTTCATCTCCACCGTCGACCTCCTCCAGCCTCCACGGGCTACCGTCGACCTCCTCCAGCCGCCACGGGCTCCTGTTCATCCAGCCTCCACCGCGCGCTACTCCACCGGCTACTGTTCAACCACCCCTCCACGGGCACCCCTCCACCGTCTACTGTTCATCCAGCCCTCCACACCACGGGGTCCTGTTCAACCACCCCTCCACGGTCACCCCTCCACCGTCTACTGTTCATCCAGCCCTCCACACCACGGGGTCCTGTTCATCCAGAGGCAACGCCACCGCTCACTGTTCATCCAACCCCCCCTGAGGGAGTCCTGGATTAGGGGGTGTCCGGATGGCCGGACTATAACCTTTGGCCGGACTCCTGGACTATGAAGATACAAGATTGAAGACTTCGTCCCGTGTTCGGATGGGACTTTCCTTGGCATGGAAGGCAAGCTTGGCAATACGGATATGTAGATCTCCTCCCATTGTAACCGACTCTGTGTAACCCTAGCCCTCTCCGGTGTTAATATAAACCGGAGGGTTTTAGTCCGTAGGACGAACAACAATCATACCATAGGCTAGCTTCTAGGGTTTAGCCTCTCTGATCTCGTGGTAGATCTACTCTTGTACTACCCATATCATCAATATTAATCAAGCAAAAGTAGGGTTTTACCTCCATCGAGAGGGCCCGAACCTGGGTAAAAACATCGTGTCCCTTGTCTCCTGTTACCATCCGCCTAGACGCACAGTTCGGGACCCCATACCCAAGATCCGCCGGTTTTGACACCGACATTGGTGCTTTCATTGAGAGTTTCTACGTATGCGTCATCTTTAGGCCCGATGGCTCCTCCGATCATCAACAACGACCACGGTCCAGGTGAGACTTTTCTCCCGGACATATCTTCGTATTCGGCGGCTTTGCACTTTGCGGGCCAATTAACAGCCATCTAGAGCAGAACGAAAGCTACGCCCTTGGCCATCAGTACAGATTTGGAAGTTTGAACTACGGCCCGGCGTCTGGAGACTTGATCTTCGACGGGTTCGAGCCACAACCGAGCACGCCATTGTCACGATGGGCATGATCTAGCTCTGCCGCCCGAGCAAAGTGCCACGAAGGTCGCACGATGTCCGCTCCGACCCTTAGCTCGGAGCCGATCGCTGTCGAGGGCGGGTGGCTGGACACCGCCTCGGGGGCTGCAATCTCTCTGGCGATCGAATGAACACCAGCCTTGTCGCTTTGCGGCTTCGTGACTCAAGGTGCGGACTCCTCTCCGGACTCGAACCTTCCGCTACCGCTTAATCGAATCCGATTGGGCGCCGATCATGGAGTTCGCCGCCCGCGGACATCTTTTCAGCACTCGCCCTTGGCGACATCCGAATTCACTAAAGTCTCTCTCTTTATCAGAGAGTCTGGCCGGACTATGGTCGGCAAGGTTGGGATGCGACGACGAAGAAATTCAAAGCCCACCCACCACCCACTTCGTAGCCACCGCCGATGATTTAACCGACATGCTCGACTTCGACTCGAAGACATCGAAGGTATGGACGCCCGATGCACGAGGCGACCAAGAACCAGCGCCTATAGGGCACTGGAAGGCCACCTCGTCGTATGACATATACATGGTGGACACCCCAAAATAAGGGAAGGGCGATGGAACAACGGAGGATGACCCCTCCAAGAAGCAGCCTAAGCGCCGGCGTTAGCGGCGCCGCTCTATATCCCGCCAAAGCAAAAAACGGCGATTCCGGCATGGGAGATAATAACACCCCGGACAGTGCCGAAGAGAACCCCCTCCAGCAGGATTCAGCACAGGAGGATGGAGAAGCCAGCCCTCATGAGAGAGTGGTAGACAGAGAGGTAGAGGACGATAATTACATGCCACCCTCCGAAGACGAGGCAAGCCTCGACGACGACGAATTTGTCGTGCCTGAGGATCCCGTCGAAAAAGAGCGTTTCAAACGCAGGCTTATGTCCACGGCGAGCAGCCTCAAGAAAAAACAGCAACAGCTTAGAGCTGACCAAGACTTGCTAGCCGACAGATGGATCAAGTCCTTGCGGCAAGAGTACGAACTCGAACGCCCCTCCAAGAGCTACCCAAAGTGCAGATCGCTACCCGATTAGAGGAGGAAGCACCTAAACCTACATCACCAGCAGACGACGCGCCGACCGGCCACCTCGTGGTCATGACAGAGAGGCCTCTCGGCCCTCCACTCAAGCCGCACCGGCGTCGCTCGAGAATACCAAGGCACGGGAAATCGCTAGACCTGCGAGATATATTGGAGGACAAGGCAAGGCAAACAAGATCGATCTACGGATCGCGTGGGCGCCCATGGCGCGTGGACGATAACCGCTACATGCCGGATATGGCAATTCCGGCCGGGCGAACACAATGAGACAAAGCTCATTTGAGCTACGTTGTGATATAGCCCAAAGATGCAGGCGCCAAGACACCCACTTTGCTTCATAGATGAAGTAATGGATCATCAAATCCCCGAGGGTTTCAAACCCGTAAACATCGAATCATACGATGGCACAACAGATCCTGCGGTATCGATCAAGGATTATCTCCTTCATATCCACATGGCCCGCGGTGATGATCTACACGCCATCAAATACCTCCCACTCAAGCTTAAAGGACCAGCTCGGCATTGGCTTAACAGCTTGCCAGAAGAGTCAATTGGTTGTTGGGAGGACACAAGCCGCATTCTCGACAATTTCCGGGGCACCTATGTGCGACCACCGGGACGCCGATGACCTAAGCCACATAATTCAGCAGACAGAGGAATCGGCCAGACAATTCTGGACACGGTTCCTAACTAAGAAAAATCAAATAGTCGACTGTCCGGATGCAGAGGCCCTCACAGCCTTCAAACATAACATCCATGAAGAATGGCTTGCCCGGCACCTAGGACAGGAAAAGCCAAAATCCATGGCAGCCCTCACAACACTCATGACCCGCTTTTGCGCGGGAGAAGACAGCTGGCTAGCTCGTAGTAATAACATGACCAAGAGCCACAGTAATTCAGATACCAAGGACAACAATGGCGGTCGCGTCACAACAAGCACAAGCACCGCGTTAACAACGATAATGCCGAGGATCTGGCGATTAATGCGGATTCAGAGGCTTTAAACCCGGTCGTGGAAAAATCCATTTAAAAGAAATACTCCGAGCCCGTCCGGTTTGGACCGAATACTCGATCGCTCGTGCCAGATACACGGCACCCCCGAAAAACCAGCCAACCACACCAACAGGGATTGTTGGGTGTTCAAGCAGGCAGGCAAGTTAAATGCCGAAAACAGTGACAAGGGGCTGCATAGCAATGACGAGGAGGAGCCCCGGTCGCCGAACAATAGGGGACAGAAGTGCTTCCCCCCACAAGTGCGGGCGGTGAACATGATATACGCAGCCCACATACCCAAAAGGGAGCGGAAGCGTGCACTCAGGGACGTATATGCGTTGGAGCCAGTCGCCCCAAAGTTCAACCCATGGTTCTCCTGCCTGATCACTTTTGATCGAAGGGACCACCCCACTAGCATCCGCCATGGAGGATTCGCCGCAATGGTTCTAGACCCAATCATTGACGGATTTCACCTCACTAGAGTCCTTATGGACTGCGGCAGCAGCCTGAACCTGCTTTATCAGGATACAGTGCGAAAAATGGGCATAGATCCCTCAAGGATTAAACCCACAAAGACGACCTTTAAAGGCGTCATACCAGGTGTAGAGGCCAACTGTACAGGCTCAGTTACACTTAAGGTGGTCTTCGGATCCCCGGATAATTTCCGAAGCGAGGAGTTAATCTTCGTCATAGTCCCGTTCGCGATGGTTATCACGCCTTTGCTCGGACGAACCGCATTTGCAAAGTTCAATGCGGTGCCGCGACGACGCATCCCTCAAGCTCAAGATGCCAGGCCCTCGAGGAGTCATTACGGTCAATGGAAACACCGAACGCTCTCTCCGAACGGAGGAGCATACGGCGGCCCTCGCGGCGGAAGTACAAAGTAGCCTCTCAAGGCAATTCTCGAGTGCAGCTATTAAACGTCCGGACACCGTCAAGCGCGCCCGGAGTAACCTACAACAAGACCGCATGGCATGTTCCGAGAATGCGTAGCAATGCGGCCCCAACCCCAGCCCTCGCGAAATTGCGAAACCAGTACTACGCGTACATAATTACGCTCTGGAAATACCATGGGCATAGGGGGAGGGGCACGACCACGGCATGCCCAAAATGCGGCTCAACCACACTAGGGGCTCCCGATTTTGTCATTCTTTTTTCTTACTTTCAGGACTCCACTCTCCGGAAGGCCTGTCCGGCAGTACAATCGCCGAACACACGATGCAACAGCCAGGGAGGCGTAAAAGCTACGTTGAGTGTCCGGTGGTCTCTATAACGAAGCAGTATACTTGTTTCACATATCATCCCACAGCTTCGCCTCGAGGGGGACATGTCAAATAGTCCCATCTCTTGCTTATCGCACTATTTGTATCGTTCTGCTTTTACCGCAGACTTTTTGAATAAACAATACATAGCTTTTGTCCATTATTGCATTCCCTTTTTATGTAAATATGTTCAGTTACGACATTATGCAACCGTACACTTTGGTACGGCTAATGCACTAGGGGCTTAAGTACCCCAGAATATAGTGTGAGAAGTCCGAACGCTCATGAAAAGTCTGGCACCACTGAACTTATAGCATTATATGCATCGGCTCCGAATCATGTCTTGGGTCAATAGTTGGGTTTGCTCGGCTCCCATGTTTTGGTACCTTACGTTCCGTTATATCAGCTAAGGTAACGCTGGGAGAACTACTGCGATTGTGCCCCGGTTGAGCTGGGTTAAGCACCTCAGTAGAGAAAGCTAAAACTGACCGTCATGTTAGGGCGAGAGCTGGTCGCTGTTCGAGAGGTTTCGAGTCCCTAAAGACTTATGCCGCTTAGAGTGAGGAGTCGGCTTTGTCCGGCCTAGGCGTGGATAGCGCCCCGAACTCGGTCTTCCGAATACTAGGGGCTTCGCCAAAATTTAAAATTATAGAATTCTATGGCTAAGTGAGAGTGATAAAGCGTTATAGTCCGATTGCCTTGTTAGATTGTGCTAAGCTCCTCCTCGAAGGACCCAATAATGGGAACAAGAGCGCTTAGGTTTATCCCGAACACCCCACACTTTCGTGGCATGGCGGCGAAAGTTTACGACTCGCCATCTCTCAGATTTAATAAATGGCCGCACAGAACGTAATATTTTAAATTCAACAAGTGTTGCTTAGCGCGTATGAACAAGTTTTCAGTGCACAGGATAACACGAGCGAGTTTACTCAAAAACTACATCCTTGGAACATTCATCCGCCACAAGGCGGGCACCCTTCAGGATGCCCTCATAATACATCTCGGGCTTGCAATGCTCCTTTCCCCGCGGTGGCCCATCTGTCACCAGCTTCTCAGCATCCATCTTGCCCCAGTGCACTTTAACACGGGCAAGGGCCCTACGGGTGCCTTCGATGCATATGTAGCGCTTGATGACTTCAAGTCGTGGACAGGCATCCGCCAGCCACCTCACCAGCCCAAAGTAGCTCCCAGGCATGACCTCCCCAGGCCATAGCCGGACTATAAGGCCCTTCATGGCCTGTTCGGCCACCTTATGGAGCTCGACCAGCTGCTTCACTGGTCGCTCAAAGCACTGGGTGTCCGGCCTCGACATCTTGAGACCGTAACACCTTCTCCGTCGAGCTCCCTCCTCGGCCCGGTAGCAGTGACAGCGTCGGACACACCTGCAGGCAGATCTGCGAATGCTCTGGAGAGCTCTGGACTCGGGTAAGTAACAAGTAATTCACTTTCACGTGCTTGCTTTGCATAAAGAATGCCTTACCCGCCGCTATCCGCTTCATCGCCTCAATTTCTGGAGGGCTTTTTGGGCTTCGGCCTTGGCAGATTTGGCGCTCTCAAGGGCGAGGCAAGCTCGAACTCTCGAGTCTTTGAGTCAAGCTCCAAACTCGTGTTTTTCACGAGCACAGAGCTCTTGCTGCACCTCCACCACCGCGCCTCCTGCTTTTCTCGCTCGACACGCTCCACGACCGCATTTTCTTGACCTTGGACAACGCGCTTCCTTCGTGGTTTCCACAGGTTGTGGCCCTGTAATACTCACGTTGGTCCTGTCATTTTTGCAACCACATATTTTTTATATACTTACATAAGGTATTACTTACCTTCCTTGTCCTCGAGCTGCTTCTTGGCAAGGCCGAGCTCGTTCTCGGACCGCTCGAGGCTCGCTTCAATGCATCGACCTCCCGGTCGGTCTGGCAGAGGTCAAGTCGCAACTGCATTCCCATATTGACATACTTATGTTAGACTCCTGCGTATATCTTTTTGATCCTCAGTTCGGCTTTTCTTTCCGAACACCAAACTGAGCATCAGGGGCTACTATCTATGCGGTAATATTTTTACATATCTTAAATACATACCTCAAAGCCTGTTAGAAGGCTGGCACAGGCTTCAGTCAGCCCGCTCTTGGCGGACTGAACCATATGGATCACCGCACTCATAATAGTGCGGCGCTCCTCGTCAATGGAGGCGCCGTTAAGCACCTCCAGCAGATTATCCGGTGCCTCCGGTTGGACGGAGGTCACCGGCGTCGTAGGCTTGCCCTTCTTACTAGGGGGGCGCCTGCCGAACTCCGGAACCACTGAAGGTTCCGGTACGGTGTCCGGCCCAGGGCCGGACATTGAGCCCTTGGGGGTTTTGTCCCCTTTGCGCCTGGAGTCCGGGAGGTCGCCTTGCGGCGCCTCCAGGACCACCTCCTCCTGGCCTGGACCCTTTTGGAACTCCACCTCGGCATCATCCGCAGCGCGAGGGGAGGAGGCGGCTGGAAGTGAAGTGCTATTCACATCCGACGAGCTTAAGGAGCCGCTCGACGACATGCTGACTTGGGCTCGGGGCAGACTGCATGATTATATTCGGCGTCAAAAGATACTGTGCAACAAAGGAATGCCATGAGTCATTCTGGTATCCGGATACTTACAATTTTGCCAGGGGCTTGGCCCTGGATGGCCACTCCTCTTTGCCGTCGTCGGCGTTGGTATAGTAGTCCGGAGGAAGGGTCCTCCCCTTCTTGGACCCTCCGCCCCCCCTCCCAGTTGGGGCGGCCTTCCTTTTCTTCTCTCCCCCCGCTGGGGAAGAGACCTCTCTTCCCTCCTCCTCATTTTTGTGGGAGGAGTCCGCCTCGGAGTCATCGGACGATGAGTCCGACACCACCAGGTGCCGGGAACTCTTTCGAGTTCCCGTGGCCTTCTTCTTGGCCTTCTTCTCCGGCACCACGTAAGGTGCCGGAACCAAAGCCCGTCAAGGGCGGCCCGCTGGGTCTTCGGGCAAGGGAGCCGGACAGTTGATCTGCCCAGACGTCTTCTGCCAATCCTGTCAAAGGTAAGGGAGTTTAGATCCCGCATAGGGTCAAACTATGAAAAACAAGTATCCCGTAAAGGGTAAAATAGCTTACCGCATTGGCTTGATGCTGCACGCTGAATCCGCGATCCTCGGTAGCGGACGCGGGAGCCTCGGCGCCCTTGAACAGCACCTTCCAGGCATCTTCGTACGTAGTGTCGAAGAGCCTGCTCAGAGTTCGGTGCTATGCCGGATTAAACTCCCACAAGCTGAAAGCCCGTTGTTGGCATGGGAGGATCCGGCGGATGAGCATGACCTGGACTACGTTGACGAGTTTGAGCTTCTTGCTCACCAGGTTTTGGACGCAGGTTTGGAGTCCGGTAAGCTCTTCCGAATTACCCCATGATAGGCCCTTCTCTTTCCAGGAGGTGAGCCGTGTGGGGATGCCAGATCGGAATTCGGGGGCCGCTGCCCATTCAGGGTCACGCGGCTCGGTGATGTAGAACCACCCCGATTGCCACCCCTTTATGGTCTCTACGAAGGAGCCGTCGAGCCATAGGATGTTGGGCATCTTGCCCACCATGGCACCTCCGCACTCCGCTTGGCGGCCGCCCACTACCTTCGGCTTGACATTGAAGGTCTTCAGCCATAAGCCAAAGTGGGGCTGGATGCACAGGAAGGCCTCGCACACGACGATGAACACTGAGATGTTGAGGATGAAGTTCGGGGCCAGATCGTGGAAATCCAGGCCATAGTAGAACATGAGCCCCCAGACAAATGGGTGAAGTGAGAAACCTAGTCCGCGGAGGAAATGGGTGAGGAACACCACCCTCTCATGGGGCCTGGGGGTGGGGATGAGATGCCCCTCGTCTGGGAGCCGGTGGGCGATGTCATTGGACAAGTATTCGGCTTTCCTCAGCTTCTTGATGTGTCCCTCCGTGACGGAGGAGACCATCCACTTGCCTCCCGCTCCGGACATGGCTGGAGAAGGTTGATGTGGGATGTGCGGACTTGGGCCCTGGAGCTCGAGTGCGCGAAAATGGATAAGCAAAGGAGGAAGAAGGCGTAGATGAAAAAGGTGGATCCTTATCCCCTTATATGGGCGGACGATACTGCTCGTCCCCACCCGCCTGGTAAAACTCGCTTATCTCCCAAGCGGCGTAATTAATGGCATGGTTGGGTTACCCACGCCCGTATTGATGAGAATCCCGGAATAAGGGGACACGATCTCTGCTTCGACAAGACGTGCCAAGGAAACCGCCTTGCTAAGTCTTGTTGAGGTGGGACAGAAAAGCGATTCAATAAAGGCTTGGCCGTGGTGTGATGTCACGCTGCGGAGAACGTCAGCAGATTGGATTTGTGTAAATATTATTCTCTCTATGGTGGTATGTGGAACTTATTTTGCAGAGCCGGACACTATCCTTGTGTTCAAAATCTTCTATGAAGTATTCGGAGGAGGAACCCGCCTTGCAATCTTTGAAGACAATCTGCCTTGCCCGGACTAAATCGTCATTGAAGCCTGGTTCAGGGCTCTTGAGGAGTCCTGGATTAGGGGTGTCCGGATGGCGGACTATAACCTTTGGCCGGACTCTGGACTATGAAGATACAAGATTGAAGACTTCGTCCCGTGTCCGGATGGGACTTTACTTTGCGTGGAAGGCAAGCTTGGCGATACGGATATGTAGGTCTCCTCCCATTGTAACCGACTCCGTGTAACCCTAGCCCTCTCTGGTGTCTATATAAACCGGAGGGTTTTAGTCCGTGGGACGAACAACAATCATACAATAGGCTAGCTTCTAGGGTTTAGCCTCTCGATCTCATGGTAGATCTACTCTTGTACTACCCATATCATCAATATTAATCAAGCAGGAGTAGGGTTTTACCTCCATCGAGAGGGCCCGGACCTGGGTAAAAACATCGTGTCCCTTGTCTCCTGTTACCATCCGCCTAGACGCACATGTCGGGACCCCCTACCCGAGATCCGCCGGTTTTGACACCGACACCCCCCCCCCCGCAACGCTCACTGTTCATCCAATCGATCGGCTTCAGTTAGCAGCAGTAGCGAAGGAATCGCTCCATCGGGTTCCGTTAACAGCCATCGATCGATCGCTTCGAGTTCGATAACGTGTAGCTGCGGTGCAACCGCCGGGTTCGATTAGAGCCCAACGCCTCGCTTCGGGTTCGGTTAGAGCCAACGCCTGCGTGTACGAGAAAGCAGCGCATTGCTCGGCCCCCGACCTCCCACCATAACCGGCAACTCCCCGAAATTTTCCTCCCCCTCGCTTCTACCACGGTTTTTTACGTCATGGAAGGCCCAAGGAATGTCATGCAGCTGCGTCTCCGGCCGTCCAAGACAAAAAGCCCATTTTCTGTCATGATTTTTTGTCATAGAAGTAGGAGCCCACCACATCTATGATGATACCGGGTTTTGTCACAATTATCGTCATAGAAGTGTCATATGTATGACAAAAAAAAATCGTTCGGCCCAAAATGTCATGGATGTGTCTTTTTTTGTAGTGGTGTACCTTACTAGTATCAATAGGAAACCATGATGGTCAAACCCTTCTCATTATTGGGTCAAAGGGATAGATTTTGTGAGCCCCCTAACTGTCGGTAAAGGATGGTATATATACCTCGGGGAGCTCACAGATATGTGTCGCGTCTATAAGCCGCACAAGGGAGACATGCTCGAGAAGAACACCCTGCCCCCTATACCCTGCATGCGACCATTAAAAAGGTTTATAATCGCCATGACAGGTCAAGTCAATCATTCTTTAATTTTTTAGAGCAAAAAATAACCCATGAAAACATAGTAGGTTTATATAACCGCCATGACAGGTCAAGTCAATCATTCTTTAATTTTTTAGAGCAAAAAATAACCCATAAAAACATAGTCTACAAATTAGCAAAGCAAGGATCCCAAGGTTTATATAATTGCCATGATAGGTCACTATAGAGATATAATATATCTCTATAACGACCGTGTCATGGCATTTAAATGAAGCTTGAGATATGCAACTTCCCACCGGGTCACCCATCCTTGGACTACTCCAGCCCAAGCACGCTTAACTTCAGCATTCTATTCGACTAGGCTAGCGGATGGGAAGCCACCCCTTGCTGATAAGAATTGCCTCCTTGCCATTAAGGCGTTTCACGCTGGTCACCCTATGGGACCTACTCCCTCCTATCACACACATTTGTGCTTTTAGATATTTACATGGCTGGTGTGTCGCTGCTAGCCTTCAATGAGCACTGACACTGGTAGCGGGAAAACGATGGGAGAAGATGCGGGAAACCGATCAGAGGAGTGGCGAGAAACGATAGCATGTTTAGAAAACCTAGTAGAGAAGGAAGCGTTAGCTAGTTGCCGTTCAATCTGGGAGCATCCAACGGTGCACATGTACGATCCGTGGGGTTTGGGTTCTCGCCAATCAGAACGCATGACTCAGATTAGGCGCGCAGCAGGGGGGCATCAGCTACGTTTTGGTAGGCACACGACTTTCGTGAGTGAACCTTCTGCTATTTGAAAACATTTCGTGAGAAGAATCCCGGGTTTTAAATCCAAAACTCACCCAAAAATTGTGAAACCTAGCATGATGTCACGACATGGCACATATATGTCGAGAAATTTTTTTTCGTCCATTTTGGCGCAAGTTTTATTACAAGACTCTTACAAACCGGAGCTTCTCTCAAAGAAGCCTTGTGTTTCCGATAGGGAAACGTGTCCCCCTTTTGGGCGAAACGTAATCACTGTCTCTTTTCGCCTTGTATTTTCTTCTACGGGCAACATGGAATGATGGGATATCCGTGCTGAAATTTGAACATATTCAGGGATCGTTTGGCCTTTTTATACACCAATTGAGTTTCCTAGGCATTTAATGTCCATAATTCAAATCTGAACTTCAAATACATGCTCCAGTTCACCAAAATGGCTAGAAAAATTATACATGTGTCCTTGGGTGCATGTTTAGGTTCCATGCCAGGAATGGGAATGAATTACAACTGTACCCGTGTCCTGGATCATCCTCAAACATTTGGAATAATGGTTTTTAAATCTCCGTAATTCCTAAACTCACCAGAAAGTCATCAAAGGTGGCATGGTGTCACATCATGGCACATATATGTCATGGTAAAAACATTGTCCAATTTGGGCCAAGCTTTATTACAAACCTCTTACAAACCGGAGCTTCTCTCAAAGAAGCATCATGGTTCCGATAGGGAAACATGTTCCCCTTGTGGGCGAAACGTAATCACTGCCTATTTTCGCCTTGTATTTTCTTCCATGGGCAACATCGAACGATATGACATCTATGCTGAAATTTAAAC
Source organism: Aegilops bicornis (assembly GCA_021605145.1). Lineage (NCBI taxonomy): Eukaryota > Viridiplantae > Streptophyta > Magnoliopsida > Poales > Poaceae > Aegilops > Aegilops bicornis. The sequence goes on along the minus strand of CM038671.1, from coordinate 534,860,915 downwards.
TTATTCAGGGTTTGTTTGGCCTTTTTATACACTAATTGTGTTTCCTAGGCATTTAATGTCCATAATTCAAATCTGAACTTCAAATACATGCTCTAGTTCACAAAAATGGCTAGAAAATTTATACATGTGTCCTTGGGTGCATGTTTAGGTCCCATGCCAGAAATGGGAATGAATTACAACCGTACCCGCGTCCTGGCTCGTCCTCAAACATTTGGAATCTCGGTTTTTAAATCCCTGTAAATCCTAAACTCACCAGAAAGTCATCAAAGGTGGCATGGTGTCACGTCATGGAACATATATGTCATGGTAACAACATTGTCCAATTTGGGCCAAGCTTTATTACAAACCTCTTACAAACCGGAGCTTCTCTCAAATAAGCCTCGTGGTTCTGATAGGGAAACGTGTTCCCCTTGTGGGCGAAACGTAATCACTTCCTCTTTTCGCCTTGTATTTTCTTCCACGGGCAACATGGAACGACATGATATCCATGCTGAAATTTAAACTTATTCAGGGTTCGTTTGGCCTTTTATACACTAATTGAGTTTCTTAGGCATTTAATGTCCATAATTCAAATCTGAACTACAAATACATGCTCAAGTTCACCAAAATGGCTAGAAAAATTATACATGTGTCCTTGGGTGCATGTTTAGGTCCCATGCCAGGAATGGGAACGAATTACAACCATAGCGGTGTCCTAGCTCGTCCTCAAACATTTTGAATCTTGGTTTTTAAATGCCCATAAATCCAAAACTCACCAGAAAGTCATTGAAGGTGGCATGGTGTCACGTCATGGCACATATATGTCGTGGTAAAAACATTGCCAATTTGGGCCAAGCTTTATTACAAACCTCTTACAAACCGGAGCCTCTCGCAAGAACCCTCGTGGTTTTGATAGGGAAACGTGTCCCCTTGTGGGCCAAACGATAATTGCTCCCTCTTCTAGCCCCGTATTTTCTTCTACACGCAACACGGAACAACGACAGGCTCGTACTAAACTTTGAAATTATTCAGGGTTCGTTTGACCTTTTTTATTCATTAATTGAGTTTTCTAGGCATTTAATGTCCATAATTCAAATCCGAACTACAAATACATGCTCTAGTGCACCAAAATAGCTAGAAAAAACGTACATGTTTCCTTGGGGCGCATGTTTAGGTCCCATGGAACAAATGGGAATGAATTCAACCGTCTCGTCGTCCGGGCTTGGCCACAAACATTGCGAATCTTGGTTTTTAAATCTCGGTAAATCCAAAACTCACCAGGAAATCATGAAACTTGGCATGGTGTCACTACATGGTACATATAATTGTCCAATTTGGGCGAAGCTATATTACAAGCCTCTTACAAACCGGAGGCTTTCGCAACCTTCGTGGTTCCGGTAGGGAAACATGCCCCTCTTGTGGGTGAATCGATAATCGCTGCCTCTTCTCGCCTTGAACTTTGTTTTCTACACGCAACACAGAATGACAGGAGTGTCATGCTGAAATTTGAAACTGTTCAGGGTTCATTTTGCCATTGTATATATTACTAATTAAGTTTCCTACGCATTTAATGTAGTCCATAATTCAAATTTGAACTACAAGCACATGCTCCAGTGAAGCAAAATGGGTGGGAAATCGTACATGTGTCATCGGGTGCATGTTTAGGTTTCATTTAAGGAATGGGAATGAATTACAACTTCTCGTCGTCCTGAAACATTGAGAATCTTGGTTTTTAAATCCCAGTAAATCAAATACTCACCAAAAAACATGAAACTTGGCATGGTTTCATGACATGGCACATATATGTCATGGTAAAAAAAGTCGTCCAGTTTGAGAAGAGGCGCACACATTAGTAGCCAACGAAGTCCTTTTTGAAACAAAAAGCTGACACGTTAATATCGCAAACGGTTGTATTATATTAACCTTGTCGAAATTTAACCATACTCTGTGGCGTGCGTGCAGCTATTTGATTAGATGGGACGAGCGCGAGAAGTCTGCCGTCTTGAGGCTCGGCAGACGCGTCTTGAAGTAGTCCGCCCAAGCAGCTCGACGGGACGTGTGCATCCTGTCCACCTCGCAGGCTCGACGGGACACGTGCGAGCAACAAGTCCGCCCATGCTCATCAGGAAGCGAGCTCTTTGACCTCCATGCACCAGCCGCCACCTGCCTCGCTCACAACTTCCCATTAATGGGTTAATTAAACCACCTGGATGGAGGGTGTTTGCTTGTGATCCCTGTTGGGAAAAGTAGTATGCAATTTCAAAAAAATTCCTATGTTCACGCAAGATCTATCTAGGAGATGCATAGAGACAAGAGGGGGAGAGTGTGTCCACGTACCCTCGTAGACCGAAAGCGGAAGCGTTTAACAACGCGGTTGATATAGTCAAACTTCTTCTTGTTCTGACCGATCAAGCACCGAACGTACGGCACCTCCAAGTTCTGCACACGTTCAGCTCGATGATGTCCCTCAAACTCTTGATCCAGCAAAGTGTCGAGGGAGAGTTCTGTCAGCATGATGGCCTGGTGACGGTGATGGTGAAGGGATACATGCAGGGCTTCACCAAAGCACTACGTGAATATGACCGGAGGCGTTAACTGTGGAGGGGGGCGCCGCACACGGCTAACAAACGTTGGTGTGTCTTCTAGCGGTGCCTCCCCCACATATATATAGGTTGGAGGGGAGGAGAGGCAGCCAAAGGAGTGCCCCAAGTAGCAGGAATCCTAATTGGGGTCCTCCCAATTCGGCCTCCCCCTTTCCTATTCCTATTCGGAGTAGGAAGGGAAGAGGGGGAATCCTATTCCCTTTTTCCTTTCCTCCTTCCCCTTTTCTACTCCAATTTGGCCAGCCCATATGGGGGGCCCACCAGCCCCTTTGTGGCTGGTGCATTTCCCCTCATGGCCCATAAGGCCCATATCTTTTGCCGGGGGTGCCCGGAACCCCTTCCGGTGACCCGATATGTACCCGGTACTCTCCGGAACACTTCCGGTATCCGAATACCATCGTCCTATATATCAATCTTTGCCTCTCGACCATTTCGAGACTCCTCGTCATGTCCATGATCTCATCTCAGACTCCGAACAACATTCGTTCACCAAATCACATAACTCATATAATACAAAATTGTCACCGAACATTAAGTGTGCGGACCCTATGTGTTCGAGAACTATGTAGAGAAGACCGAGACACTTCTCCGGTCAATAACCAATATCGGAACCTGGATGCTCATATTGGCTCCTACATATTCTACAAAGATTTTTATCGGTCGAACCGTTATGGCAACAAACGTTATTCGCTTTGGCATCGGTATGTTACTTGCCCGGGATTCGAACGTTGGTATCTTCATACCTATTTCAATCTCGTTACCAGCAAGTCTCTTTACTCGTTCCATAATACATCATCCCGCAACTAACTCATTAGTCACTTTGCTTGCAAGGCTTCTTATGATGTGCATTACTGAGAGGGCCCAGAGATACCTCTCCGATACTCGGAGTGACAAATCCTAATCTCGATTCACGCCAACCCAACAAGAGACCTTCAGAGATACTTGTAGAGCATATTTATAATCACCCAGTTAAGTTGTGACATTTGATAGCACACAAGGCATTCCTCCGGTATCCGAGAGTTGCATGATCTCATAGTCAAAGGAATATTTATTTGACATACATGAAAGCAATAGCAATATAACTGAACGATCAACATGCTAAGCTAACGGATGGGTCTTGTCCATCACATCATTCTCCTAATTATGTGATCCCGTTATCAAATTACAACTCATGTCCATGGTTAGGAAACCTTAACCATCTTTGATCAACGAGCTAGTCAAGTAGAGGCTCACTAGGGACTCAGTGTTTTGTCTATGTATTCACACATTTATTAAGGTTTTCGGTTAATACAGTTCTAGCATGAATAATGAACATTTATCATGATATAAGGAAATACAAAATAACAACTTTATTATTGCCTCTAGGGCATTTAACACCAATAGTTCACATCACCATGTGATTAACACCCATAGTTCACATCGCCATGTGACCAAGACTTAGTCGTGAGGCCAACGCATCTATGTAGTAGCTTGAGAGGTGTTGGTCGGAACCGAGAGACGCGAGGTTTTACCCAGGTTTGGCCCCTTATGGCGGAGGAAAAAGCCTACATCCTGCTTCATTGATATTGATGATGATGATCACAATTACAAGGGCGCTCTATCTCGAGAGCTATTGACTTGTCTGTATCAACTTAACTTGTCCCTCTTGGGGTGCCCCACCCCTCCTTATTTAAGTTGGAGGGGCGGGTTACATGTGGAGTCCTAGTAGAATTAGGACTATTCTATTACATGTGGAATCCTAGTCTTGCTTCCTTTGTAAGGGAATATTCCTTATGCCTTTCCTCTTAAGCCGGCCTACCATAAAATGAGCCGGCCTTCCATGAACCGCCTTCTGGGCCAACGGATCTTGTCATTCCTCTGAACCGCCTGCCGGGTCACCCATGAGTCACCAGGCCCGACGGGGTCATCAGTGAGAGGAGAGATCCGGGTGGGTCACTTAATGAGTCGCCTGTCTTTGGGCGGGCCACTAGTGAATCGCCAAGTCCGGCGGGTCATACTCCCAGCTGGATCATGCCACGGGGTATATCCCCGACATTAGCCCCCACTTTAATTTGGATTTACCCATTTTAAATTGATCCTGCAAAATAAACACAAGAACAAATTTGACAGGTTGTGCGCCGGGTTAAAGTTTTTCTGAACCAGCACCTGATCATCCTTAAGTCCTTGTGATTTCCTTCTTGATACGTGTCCATGACTTCATAGCAAATCACCTTTAGCAGATATGTTCAAACTTTGCCAATGCAAAAGATCCTGGTACTTCGTCTGAAAAGCCCGGGTCAATAGGCCATCTTCATAGTCAATTTGCTTGTAGAAAATATTATTGAAAAGAATTCATTTGAGTCGGCCTTCAATGCTCTGACTTACTAAAAATATTGGACTTAAGATATCCTTCTGGAGCTGAACCAGTTTTTGTATACTCCGGCTTAATGATGCTAGAACTTGTCAAGTTGTGATTCTCGAAATTGCCGGGTTATGACTGATAATGTCGGGTCATGATTGTTGCTGACACTGGGTCATGTAGTTGACTTTCTTGAGTTATCCAGGCCAAAACTGAGAATATAATACTTGGTTTGTTCAAAAAACTGAGAACATGAAGATATCCTCCCTGATATGCATATCATCTGTAGCCCCCAAGTCTTAAGAGGAAAACATAGTGATAGCTTCAATATAAATGCTGCAACTTTGGAGAAATCCGGATTGTTCATGTAAGTCGCCAATCATAAACTAAACACTTTGTACTTCCCATGTGTAGCCCCCAAGTGCCGGGTCATTATGCAATAATAAGAAGGGACTTTGTAGATTTTATTATGTAGACTTAAGCAGCAATGTGTAGCCCCCAAGGTCCGTCTCAGTAAGATAATACTGAGCTGGGACTTTATATGTACTTCAAAAAATAACACCATATGATGTAGCTCCCAAGTTCCGGGTTACCTTTGACAGGAGCAATTAGTAGCCCCCAAGGGCTGGCTCATCACTATGTGATGGGTCGGGTCTCCAATAAAGTAAGTTAAAAATGACCTTGCATTAGCCCCCAAGTGTCGTGGTGCATGCTTGCAGCGACATGGGACTTCCATATTTGATACAATCATGATTTGAATAATGTAGCCCGCAAGTGCCGGGTCGTGTGCCTGCAGCGACTCGGGACTATTCCTTCCATTGTAAAATAAAATCATATCCATTGTCCGGATGATGTTGCTGAACGCCTTGCATATTCAATATTGAACCATGCTCTCTGCTGTGAGCCGGTATTCTTGGATAAATAAATAATAGCCATTGCTCTGAAGCAGCTTTGAAAACCTCAATCATAATACTGGTCATTGATAACCATAATAAAAATCTAGCCATGTTGGCTATTAAAGATTTGAATAATAAATCCGGTTGGAAAACCTCAATCATTTAATACTGGTTATAACAACCATAATGAAAAATCCAGCCATATTTGGTTATTAAAGATTAGAATAATATAAACTGGTTTGAAAAAAATCACAAGATCTTGTCTATTGACGAGTAAATCCAGAATTAAATACTCAATGGCTCTTGGCCGATGGCGACTTAATGCGCATTCATTGTAATCCGGGTTTTTGTAACCCGACGGCTTATAGCCCTGTGCAAAAATCAAGAATTGATAACCCTTTTGAAATACCAATTTTAATCCTTGATGATGGGCTTGAAGTTAAATCATTTATATAAACCATAGCTCAGGATGTCCTGCACAAAGCTTAAACAACATATGCCCTAGCAACTTAACATCCAAAGCCAGGGCGGGTAACAACCCAAACATAATATAGTCTTAAGCAATTATGGAAAAGACTAGAATTAAGGCCATCGAAGCCTTAATTCTGGTGACTTAAAGTCAAAAGCCAGGGCGGGTTATCAAACCTCGCATATTCTTATAACCAGGAAAACTTACCTATAGAATTAACTTATACTGCCGGATTATATTGGCATATCCAGTGAGGGTGACAACCCAAAGATTTATAAGCGCATGATTCCAATTGCGCTATCCAAAGTATGCTGGCGATTTAAGTCCATAGCCAGGGCGGTTTAGAAAAAACCCAAAGTATTTATTAAATATGAAGTCATACCTTTAGGCCAATATTATAATGATGTTGCAAGGACGTAAGTCTGCAAGCCAGACGCTTGTCAGGTCCAGAAGAGTCTAGCTCTGTTTTGTTTTTTGAAAAATTCAGTTTTTATCCCGCAAGCCGGCTCTCACGTGACATAAATTTGTCATTTTAAACTTAACTAGTTCAGGGTCTTATTGAAAAGAGTAACTGTTAAGAGTACGAATGGGCCACATGGGGGAGAGAGTGCGACAGCAGGTGAGTTTATCCTAGCTCTCTGTAAGCCGGCTCTCTCGTGACAAAGGTCGCTGTTTTAACCTTGACTAGTTTAGGGGCTTATTGAAAATAGTAACTGTCAAGAGTTCAGTGGGTCACCTAACGGAGTAGCATCTTGCAAACAGGCAGGTTTAACTCAAATTCGCTTGGAAACCGGATCAAGAGGGTGTGAACAGCTATGCTCGGTGAGCAGGAAGCCCCCAAATGACCAATGAGTCGGCTTGGAAACCGAATCAAGAGGGTGTGAACAACTATGCTCGGTGAGCAGGAAGCCCCCAAATGACCAATGAGTCGGCTTGGAAACCGGATCAAGATGGTGTGAACAATAATGCTCGGCGAGCAGGAAGCCCCCAAGTGACCTTATGAGATGGTTTGTAAGCTAATAAAGCAGGATACCCATGTTTGAACTACGCACTGCAGCATGTTCTCTTTGGCAACCTTTAATTTTTCTGAGAACTCGAACTTGCGAGAGATGAATTCTTCTTGAACCGGACGTATGAGCCGGATACTGAGAGCTCACAACTTTGTGAGAGACAGATTTCCCTCGAACTGGATTTTTGAACCAGAATCTTTTCTGATAGCCTGGAATTCTTCTGTTGAACCAGAATTTTTTGATTGCCAGGCAGTTTTTTAAGCCGAAAATTTTTTGTCGGCCTTTTGAATTTTAACCAATGTGGCAGTAGCCTCCGGGACCAGGTTGTCTTCCTTGAAATAATCCCCTCCGGGACCAGGTTGTCTTCCTTGAAATAATCCGGGGTTCTTGAATTTGACCGTGAGATAAATCAGCATATAGTTGAACAGCGGATTGCTGGAATATGTTGAATCTCGGCGGGTTATAAATGTCCCTGTCCATTGGTCCATCGGGTGCAGGCAAGGGCCATAGCTTGATGGTCTCCTTTGTAATGATGAATTCTGCATAAGTAATTGCACAAACGAGAGTAATTGTTCTCGAAGAAAATAAAAATGTATCAATAACAATTGATTGGACAGCTTTCACCTAATTCGTTCGGACGACAGACGAGTCGTATATCGCATCTGTGGATCTCCTCTAGTAATCTCAATAATAATTTAGTCAATATCTCAAGGCCTCGGCGGGAACGGCGGTTCGTAACGGCGAAAATGGCTCAAAGTGAGATCACGGGTGCCCCAAGGTGAGACCCGGATGTTGAAGTTGAAATGGCTCATGATAGAAGTGTGGCGGTTCACGGCAGAAGTGTAGCGAATCATTCGCTGGGTCGTAAGCCGCGCGGACGGATGTTGGTCGCAAGATGGTGTTGTTGGGCGCTCCGTACCCGTGATATGATGTCACATTTATTGTGAATCCTTGTTCTGCATGTTAAAATATACATGCCAGAGTATTGTTCTTGAAAGAATAAATATGTTTATAAAAATAGAATAGATGGATATCACCTTGTGCATTGGGATGATAGATGATCTTTGTTCGTCCATAGTTTAACTGGGTTACGGAGGCCCAGCAGTAGTGTGAGCGTGCTAATTTGCGGATCTAGCACTCCGTCTGGTCTGATATTTGATGAGTCGGTAGTGTTGATTTCTCCACCACGTGATCTCTGATGAGTTTGAGAAAAGCAACATGATCTTGAGAGGCGTGCACATACTACTACTAGTAGATGACCATGGGTGCTAAACTGTTGCCAATAATGATCAATGTATCATGTCATGAGCTTTGTTCCTTTCTGACGAACAAGTTGTTTGGTTCTTTCTTTTGCTGTTCAATCCTAACAATAATTGATGTATCATGTCTTTTGCAGTCATTTGAGCAGGTCGGCCACATCTTGTTCTCAACCATAGTACAGAACCACAAAGAGCTTGCTCGAAGTGGAGACGGCTGAAGCAGGCAAAGGCGTGCTGAGCCACGGTGACGCACGCGTTGGGCAGCGGCCGGAGGCTCGGTGCTCGGCTGTGGAGGCGGAGAAGTGCCAACGACTTAGCATAGGGGCGCGAGGCCAGCCGAGGCTCACGGTGCGGCAGAGGATGCAGCAACAGCCGGCTCGGGGCAACTTGGAGGCGGCCTGGATAGATGGCGGGGACTTGCAATGGAGGCTCCAGCGGGGGCGGCTCGGCTTCGACGTGGGTGCAGAGGCGCCTCGAAGACGGGTGACGGAGGTCGGCGGAACCGCGACGACAATGGAGGCCAGCGGCTGAATGAGGCAATGGCGGCTCTCGACAAGCGGATCGCTGAAGAATTGTTAGGGCTAGCGGGTCAGCTACGGTGGCTCTCAGCGTGAAACAGCGGTCGGCGACTCAAGGCAGCCGGGGCCGGCTCGTGGAGGCCCCGGCAAGGCGGTTCACAGAGGCGTAGCGACCCCTAGCAGCGGCGGGTTAGCCGAAGTGAGACCGAGTGAGGGCGAGGTGGAAACAGCGGCTTGCGGTCAGTGATGAAGGCGGCTCGCTCCGGAAGCGAGGCGAGGACGGTGTGGCTCGTCGACAAAGACGAAGTTGACTTGAAGCAGCATGCGGCAATGAGGTAGCTCGAAACAGAGGCGCCGAGGAGAGTCGGAGTAGGAGAGGACGATGGTGACCGGCGACTCCGTGGAGACGACGTGGCGGTAGAGGTGCCCCGGCGAGATGGCTCTGCGAAGGTCAGCGAGGCAGCGTTGGCGGAGATCAGGCCACAGACGTGCAAGCCGCCAGGCGGGTCAACGGCGGAGTATGTGTTACTATAGGTGACCTGCTCATACGAGGAACAGGGACGCTGCAGGTTGCCTCTGATGGGCCTCTTTCCTTTCTTTTCTTTTCTTTTTTCAAGGGCCAATCCAACTTGGTAACTTTTCCTTTCCTTAATTCTTGAACCAGCCTCCTGGACGCAATGGCGGCGGCTTAACAGATCTTTATGGGGTCACCACGGGACTTTTCCTTTGCACCGCCGACGCGTGTTTTGACAAAATTCCTCTCGGTCTCCGCCATGCGCAGCAGCAACGATGGAATTTGATCTCTTGTTCGAATTCGATGGGTCGCGTCCTGTTGGCGACACATAGAACGCCGAACCCTAACATCCTTTTAACTTAGATCTCATAGGCCGTAAACTTGGACTGATGAGTATGACACTGATGTAGATCCTTCCAAGCCAGCTTCTCTTCATTGAAAAATTATGAACTTCTCGATCCCAGTGAAAGATCCTTCTAAGAACTCAACACTATCGTGCGCGGCCCCACGATGGGCGCCAACTGTCGTGGATTTGTCACGATAGATGTCCTAATGTGAGGACTTAGTTGTAAGGCCAAAGCATCTATGTAGTAGCTTGAGAGGCGCTGGTCGGAACCGTGAGACGCGAGGTTTTACCCAGGTTCGGCCCCTCACGGCAGACGTAAAATCCTACATCCTGCTTCATTGATATTGATGATGATGATCACGATTGCAAGGGTGCTCTATATCGAGAGCTATTGACTCGTCTGTCTCAACTTAACTTGTCCCTATTGGGGTGCCCCACCCCTCCTTATATAAGTTGGAGGGGCGGGTTACATGTGGAGTTCTAGTAGGATTATGACTATTCTCCTACAAGTGGAATTCTAGTCTTGCTTCTTTTGTAAGGGAATATTCCTTATGCCTTTCCTCTTAAGCCGACATACCATAACATGAGCCGGCCTTCCATGAACCGCCTTCTGGGCCATCGGGTCTTGTCGTTCCTCTGACCCGCCTACCGGGTCACCCATGAGTCACCAGGCCCGGCCGGGTCATCAATGAGTGGAGAGATCCGGGTGGGTCACTCAATGAGTCGCCAGTCTTCGGCCGGGTCACTAGTGAGTCGCCAAGTCCGGCGGGTCATACTTCCGGCCGGGTATACCGCGGGGTATATCCCAGAAAAACACCCAAAGGATTTACTAGAGTCAATAATCTAGTTCACATCGCCATGTGATTAACACCCAAAGAGTACTAAGGTGTGATCATGTTTTGCTTGTGAGAGAAATTTAGTCAATGGCTCTACCACATTTAGATCTGTATGTATTTTGCAAATTTCTATGTCTACAATGCTCTGCATGGAGCTATTCTAGCTAATTGGTCCCACTTTTAATATCTATCCAGATTGAGACTCGGAGTCATCCAGATCGGTGTTAAATCTTGCATCGACGTAACTCTTTATGATGAACTCTTTATCACCTCCATAACCGAGAAATGTTTCCTTAGTCCTCTAAGGATAATTTTGACCGATGTCCAGTGATCTACTCCTGGATCACTATTGTACCCCTTTGCCAAACTCATGGCAAGGTACACAATATGTCTGGTATACAACATGGCATACTTTATAGAACCTATGGCTGAGGCATAGGGAATGATTTTCATTCTCTCTCTATCTTCTGCCATGGTCGGGTTTTGAGTCTTACTCAACTTCATACCTTACAACTCAGGCAAGAACTCCTTCTTTGACCGATCCATTTTGAACTCCTTCAAAATCTTATCATGGTATGTACTCATCGAAAGTCTTATCAAGCGTCTTGATCTACCTTTATAGATCTTGATGCCCAATATGTAAGTAGCTTCACCGAGGTCTTTCTTTGAAAAACTCCTTTCAAACACTCCTTTATCACTACAAAAAAATACACTTCCGTGATGATACATGTTTGTCATAGTAGGTCACGTTTTCTATCATGCATGTACATCCATGACAAATTTATGACTGAATCAAGATAGTCATACCTGTGCTGTCGTAGAAGTGTTCCATGACATTACCAAAATTATCATCACGAAAGTGTCCACTTCCATGACAATAAATCGCGCATCACAGAAGTGCTTTCGTCAAGGGTGACTGACACGTGGCATCCATAGTAACAGAACGCCGTTAAGCTATCGGGTCCGGTTTTGGATCCGATAACCCGTTAACAGCCCCGACCAATGGGGATTTTCCACGTGTAAAATCATCATTGCCTGGAGGAAACACGTGTAGGCTCACCGTTGGGACATATGTCATCCACTCATTGGACCCAAAGCGCCTATGATACGTCGACACGTGTACGCCCAACAGAGGCCCATTCCTCGTGAAAAGGCCAGCCCGTTTGAGTTGGTCAAAAGGTGGCGGTCGCCCACTCAAGCTTTGTTAACGGCCTGTTCGCATATAGCCCATTTACAGCCCGCTAACCCAGGGACCGTTGATGGCCTATCCGAATTAGGCCCAGTAGCCTCATCTGGGCCGTCCAATATAATTCCAGCCCGTTTTAACTTCCGGCCCATGTATGGCCCATGACGTCTTTCGGCCCATATGAGGCCCTTAGTAACTTCGGCCCATTAACGGCCCGTGGTAAAACTGGCCCGTTATGAACAGTGTATCACTTTATACCCATTAACGGCACGTGGTGAAACTGGCCCGTAATGAACAATGTATCACTTTATACCCATTAACGGACCATTATTCCGTTGGGCCGTTTCCAACCCATGTTATCTTTCGGCCTTCTCAGGGCCCATTTATTCTTGGGCTCATTTCGATTCGCTTACTTACTACGGCCCGTTCGCTATTTTCTCGCCAGGGCCAAATTCAGCCTGTGGTTATAGTCGGCCCGCTTGTGGCACGATGTCGTTGGGCCGTTTTCATAGCGTCATCAAATACGGCCGATTAACGATGGCCCGTTATGGTCGGCCCATGAACGGACGATTTCAACTCTAGCCCATTTACGGCCATAATGTGGTCTGTTATTGGCCCATGTTTGGCCAACCGGTCATACAGCCCATAGAAGGCCCATTGATGATACGGCCCGTAGAAGGCCCATTGTGTCTACGGCCCGTAGAAGGCCCATTGTGTCTACGGCCCGTATAAGGCCCATTGTTTCTACGTGGCAGAAGGCCCATTGTTTCTACGGCCCTTAGAAGGTGTATTGTTTCTACGGCCCGTAGGAGGCCCATGTTAACTACAGTAAATATGTAGCCCGTGGTTATTGTGGCCTAGTTTTAAAAAATAGGTTATTGTGGCCACTAGCAAACCGCGGAAAAAGAACTGCACTGACTACAAGAAAACAAATAAACAAGACAATAAGGAAATAAATAAGCAAGCAACTTACGCTAGGCTATCGCGGCTATTACACATATTACATCTATCGGGCATCAAAGTTCGCCACCGGTGCAAATATAGGGAACAAAGCAAAGCATATAAACGCCAAGAAGAAAACAAGTCCAGAATCGAAAACACTTGAAGAGCTCAAGAAACAATATCATGGATACCCATAATCTTTGGCAAGATGCTTAGCAAGCTTATTAACTTTCTCCTGTTTGGCGCTTAAATCCTCCAAAGACTTGTCATTGCACCGTAAAGTATGCATCTGAATTCTGCAGGGACTTCCTCAGTCCTTCGGCCACCTGTCGCATAAAATCTGATCAATGTCTTTCAACTTGAAGTTGAGACTCAAGAAGCCGAACTGATTCACGTAGTGAGTTCGAAGAGCTGGTGCCAGCAGTAGTAGCCAGTAACTCGAACACTACATCAAGACAGGACTTTGGGGTTGTCTCAGTGTCTTCAATATAGTTTTTATCAGCTTTCTTGGAGACCAATAGGGATGTCTCACTATCTTGAACCTTAGCTGTATTACTTCCTTTACCATTGCATAACGGGGTACTCTTCTCCAATATTTTATCTGCGTTCTAAAAGAGAAACAAACAAACACATCAGAGGTTTACAATGTAGTATATGAAACTCATTTTGGTAAACCAGTTCAGTAGTAAGGTGGACAGGATAACAAAGATGAAACAAACATATATCTATGTAGTATGGTCATCAGATGGTCTATATCATTCTAGTTTATGTTGCCAAATCAAGATAGATACAGTTCGAATAATATCTATTTAAGACAAAGCAATATAGACATAATATAAGTGTGGGAAACTACACATCAATAACAACACTTGTAATGTGCATGGCATGAGAACATAACTGTTTATTCAATTGAAACTCAAATCAACATAGAGCAAGTTACAACAGCAAACACATTAAAGAAACAGGTTTAAAACATACTTGTTGCGCCATTGGAGTTTCAGTTGCATCCTCAAATTTGAAATTACTTGGCATGAGTAAATAAAGTGATGCAAGAGCAAAGTAGTATGAACCATAGCTACGGAACCTAACCTGAGAACAATTCTTATTCTGCTTTAAGCATTGACTTGGGGTTCGGAGTGGTGGTCCTCGTGCTTTGGGCACTGCAGTTGCCTTACTAACTGCTCGTGTTTGGGTGCTCTGTGGTGGAGACGGTGTTGTGTCAATGGGAACTGGGTTACTATCTGCTGGGGTTGGGGTTAGAAGGGGTGTAGCTAGTTCTCTGTCCAACTGGGTAGGGGTACAATCTGCGTGAGTCTGGGTTATGTGTGGTGGGGCTGGTTCTTGGGCAAGTACAAATGTGGTTCTATCTCCATCGACAGGTACCACGATCTTTTCTGAAGACCGTGTTTTTACTCCCATAGATACTGCCATCACCCCCTCCAATTGAAATGGCTGATAAACAAGAAAAGTAATTGAATGTACAGACTTTGTAAGATAGACAGGTGCAATGGATAGTAGGGAAGAAAACAGGGCATGAAATAATTCACATTTATGTTGTCTAACCAAATGTAATAGCAGGACATAATTTCACATATATGATGGATAATTAAACAGGAGAGCATGACACAATTTCACATGTATGATGGCTAACTAAACAGGATAGAATGACATACTTCAAAATATGATGACTATGTAAACATGATGACATGATATAACTATACGATGTGTCTATTAAAGTGGTTGGCATGTCATAAAGCACAAACATGCTATCGATGGAAACATGATGGCATGATATAATTCACGGATAGAATGACATAATTCAAAATATGATGACTATGTAAACAGGATGAGATGATATAACTATATTATGTCTTTAGAAAATGGGTTGGCATGCCATAATTCGGATGCATGCTGTCTATGTAAACATCATGGCATGATATAATTCAAATATATGATTTATATACTAAGAAAGTGAGCAGAGGGCAATTGCATATATGATGTGTCAACTAAGGAGATGGCATTCAATATCGTGTATATGATGTAAAAGCTAAGCATTGCAATACAACATATGCATGATATGAGTAATATAACCCTGGCAAGTTTGAGCATACACCTCAGGGGGATAATACGACTGGTCATCTACCTCTGAATCCTCCTCTGAAGAGCTATCTATAACCAGCAAGATTGTCGGCGTTCTGGGAACGGGGTCCCTGTGACTTGCTCTCGCCTGCGGCCGGGCGTGGCTCAAGGAGGCCAGGCAGCTAATCTTCATCAACGCAAGCTCAAGACCCTCGCGAGGCCAAGCCTCGCAGGCGGGCGACAAGGAGCTTCTCGTGCACGGCCTCGTCAGTTGGCTCATGAGGAGGCGGAGAGTTCAAGGCAGGGTACCTCACGAGGTGCCCATGACGACCAGGCGCCCGATCGAGGCGCCAGGCCTGTGGCGTCCTCCTTTCCTCTTTGGTGCAAAGGGAGCAAGCGCAGCGAGAGCATCAAGCAAAGGCATCCGTTTGGTGCAACAAGACCAAGACCAGCCCCAACGGCCGGAAGGGAGTCATCGTGGAGCCCAAGCAAAGCGTCATCACCACAACCTTTGGCGGCGAGGACCAACTTTAGTCAGGATAAGTGTACCCGCTGTTCCCCTTCAAAATGGCCAATTGTTGGCGCCCTTCCCGCTCAATATTTGGGAAGAGGCCCAGGGCCTTAGCCTATATAAGTAGAGCTAGCCACCATAGTAGAGGGAGGGGGCATCTGGAATCGAGAGAAAGACAGAGACCCGATCCTCAAGCTAGAGCGACGGAACACCACCTAGCAGTTCATCACACCCACCAAGAATGCACCCTGCGAGGCTGTTCTTCCTTGTACTGCTCCTCATCAGCCCAAGAGGCAATCCACCACACCACACACCGGAGTAGGGTATTACACCACAATGGTGGCCTCAACCAAAGATAAATCTCGTGTCTCTTGTGCTGTTATGTTTAGTAGTTTAGGTCCCAGTGATTCGGGCGAGGTGCGAGACGGTGGAGGGTTGGATCTCCACACCCCAAAGTTGTTCGAACCTCAAGGGTCTGCCGGAACCCAAATCGACAAAGATGTCCGCTTCAAATAGTACCATTGTCCGCTCAAGACCTTGTTTTCACTCCAGATTTCTCCATCACCAATTCAAATGGCTGATGCACAGGAAGAGCAGTTGAATATGCAAACATTGTCGACAAGAGCAATGAGAAATACAAAGAAAGGACGACATGATATAATTCACATATATGACGCTTGGCTAAACAGCATGGCATTGCATAATTCACATATATAATGCCTTGCAACAAGATAGCATTACATAGTTCACATATATAATGTCTTGCATCAAGGTGGCATTGCATAATTCACATATATGGTAATTAGACACTAAACATGTGGCATTCACACAAAGCATGTCTAAACTAAGCAAATGACATAGCAATGCAAGATACCATACGCATGATATGAGCAACATAACCCTGCCAAGTTAGAGCATGCACCTTGGGGGGAATAGAACTGGTCATCTGTCTCTGAATCCTCCTCTGAGGAGCTATCTGTAACCAGCAAGACATGTGCTTCATCAGATAGCATTGTCTGCTCTGAAGACCTTGTTTCCACACCAGATTTTTCCATGACCGTGCCGAATGGCTGATGCACAGGAAGAGTAATTGAATGTACTAAAATTGTTGACAAATTTAACACGTAATAAAAAATGATGTCATGATATAATTCACATATAAGATGATTGGCTAACCAGGGTGGCATTGCAAAATTCACATATATGATGCCCGCTAAACAAGATGGCATTGCATGATTCACATATACGATAAATAAACTAAACATATGGCATTGACACAAAGCATGTCTAAATCCAAGCGGATGACATCTTTGATGTATACAAGAAGCAATGCAAGGCACCATATGCATGATATTACCAACATCAGCATGCCAAGTTGGAGCGAAGACCTCATGGGGTAAATAGGAGTGGCCTTCTGCTTCTGAATCCCCCTCAGAACAGTTATCTTCTTCTTGATTACGATCCGAAATGGGTGGAGGGGGAGTGCCTTTGCGCCCACCATGGAGCGACGTCTGCATGAAATTTTATTGCCACGCAAGGCTCGTCTCTTTTGCTCTACATGTCCAGCCCATTGTGTACAATAACCCATATGCATAGGAATAAAACATAGTGAGATTATATAAGGAGTGCATGCACAAATCCAGAGTGATGGTAGCAAACTGTGGATAGACCCAAAACCAATGATAGCGTGCAAATAATAGCTTTAGTTAAAAGATACGTATAATGGCTCCTTTAATGTTTGTTTGCACCCAACATGAAACTCATAGTAGACACCCGAGATTAACTAGATAGTAGACAGATAGTACTGATTGCTGCCCCAATATGTACCCCACAACCATTTAAAAACTCAAGTTTCAACATAAGTTTGGACCTGACTCAGAGTCTAATAGGTGAACACGATGATAAAGTAGCATGTCATCATATTAAGCGATGCATAACGTAAGCAGACACGGAAGAGTGCAACCTCACTTGCAGACCCGTGTAGTCCTCAAGGTCATCTGCTTAGTTGATGATGGTAATGCAGTTGTCGTGGCTGCCAAGGGAAGAAGATCTGAGGCGGCGAAGACAGTCTGGAGAGTGGATCCTGCTGTGGTGAACCCTTCCGTTGTTGGAGCAAATGAGCTGGGGTGGAACATGTAATCACAGGAGCGGGACAAACCACACAAGGTTTTCTTTGACACATATCTGTAATGTAAGTAATTGTGTAAGGGCTTGTTTGAATTTGAGGATTCTAACAATGCAGGGATAGGAAATAGACAGGAATACGATAGGAATGCACGTGCAAAACAGAGAATTTAAAAACACAGGATTTCTGCCAATCTGGGTGTTTGGTTCACAAGAATTGGAAGAACACACAATGCAAAAAAGCATGGTGAGATTAAGTCGAACCACAAGAAAATGTACGGTTAAAATTCTATTATGCTACTATCTCTTAGTCTTGTGCTTCATGAATAGGAATTTGAAAAGGAGGACAAGTGGAAATTAAAATTCCTACGGTTTTTGTTTCAAGGAGACACTAAAGGAACAAATCCTACAGTTTTCCTTTGCTCCATCCCTTTGCACCAAATTCATGAAAAGTAGTACCATAGGAAACTTTCCAATTCCTATGTTTTTCATTCACTTTTCCTTTCAAGCACTGGCGATTCTAGTAGGCAGGCTTGAGCAAAGAAAACCCTACACTAAAAAATGTTTTTGTGCTACGTCTATTACTTTGGACCCAGGCCACTGCCCTACTAGCTCAGCTCCCATGGCCATCAACAAATGCATAGCTCAAACGCGCAGAGATAAATAATGATGGCGTTCAAGAGAGTCCATCACGGATAGCTAAGTTGCTTCGTACCTCACTGCTTGTCATATAGTAGGATAAAATAATCGTATTTCCCGTTACTCCGTGTGCTCAGTGGACAATATATATAACATGTAGACTAAAAAAGAGATGCAACAAGTGTACAACCTCTTTGGCGAAGCCATGTCGATCTCAGCATGATTGGGTTGGCTGGTGAGGATGCTCTGGCTGACTTGGCTGTCGGAGGAGGGGAAGAAGATCTTTGGCGTCTGGAGATGGAGCCCGAGGTACTGCTCCGCTGTGATGGAGGGTTTCGTCGTTGGAGTAGTTCCGGTGAGTTGTACGACGCCAAGGCTGAAGCAGGATAAGAGAGACAACGTTAACCTGAGAGGAATTCTAATAGCATCTCCAATAGATGATGTAAAATACATAACCACAAAGTGCTAGATGTAAAATACATCAGCCGCTTGAGGGAGTCCTGGATTAGGGGGTGTCCAGATAGCCGAACTATCACAGTTTGCCGGACTCCTGGACTATGAAGATAAAAGATTGAAGACTTTGTCTCGTCTCCGGATGGGACTTTCCTTGGCGTGGAAGGCAAGCTTGGCGATACAGATATGTAGATCTCCTACCATTGTAACCGACTCTGTGTAACCCTAACCCTATCCGATGTCTATATAAATCGGAGGGTTTTAGTCCGTAGGACAAACAACAATCATACCATAGGCTAGCTTCTAGGGTTTAGCCTCTCTCATCTCGTGGTGGATCCACTCTTGTACTACCCATATCATCAATATTAATCAAGCAGGAGTAGGGTATTACCTCCATCGTGAGGGCCCGAACCTGGGTAAAAACATCGTGTCCCTTGTCTCCTGTTACCATCCGCCTAGACGCACAGTTCGGGACCCCCTACCCAAGATCCGCCGGTTTTGACACCGACATTGGTGCTTTCATTGAGAGTTCCTCTGTCGTCATCCTTAGGCCCGATGGCTCCTTCGATCATCAACAACGACGCGTCCGTGGTGAGACTTTTCTCCCGGACAGATCTTCGTGATTCGGCGGCTTTGCATCATGGGCAATTCACTTGGCCATCTGGAGTAGATCGAAAGCTACGCCGCTGGCCATCAGGTCAGATTTGGGAGTTTGAACTGCACGGCCGACATCCGCGGAGGCTTGATCTTCGACGGATTCGAGCCACAGCCAAGCACGCCGCACTATCTCGATGGGCACGATCTAGCTCTGCCGTCGAACAGTGCCTCGAGGTCCGCACCGGCGTCCGCTCCGACCCTTAGCTCGGAGCCAACTCCGCCGATCGAGGACGAGTGGTTGGACACCGCCTCGGGGCTACGATCTCTGGCGATTGAGCCGAACTCCATCCCTCGCTTTGCGAAGACCGTGACTCCAAGGTGCCGGACTCCTCTCCGGACTCGAACCCTCCGTGCCCCCGCCAATCGAATCCAATTGGGCGCCGGTTATGGAGTTCATCGTCATGACATCTTTCAAAGACTCGCTCTTTGACGACATCCTGAATTCACTAAAGTCTCTCTCTTTATCAGGAGAGCCCTGGCCGGACTACGGTCAGAAAGGTTGGGATGCGGACGACGAAGAAATTCAACGCCCACCCACCGCCCACTTTGTAGCCACTGTCGAAAGCTTAAACGACGTGCTCGATTTCGACTCCGAAGACATCGACGGTATGGACGACGATGTAGGAGACAACCATGAACCAGCGCCTATAGGATACTGGACAGCCACCTCATCCCACGATGTATACATGGTGGATACACATAAAGGAAGTGACGACGAGGAACAACGGGACACTACGAAGGATAAATCCCTCGAAAAGCAGTCAAAACGGCAACGTAAATGCCGCACTAAGTCCCGCCTCGACAAAGACGGCAGCCACACAGACCCAGCCATAGAGCAGGGCGAACCGGTGGACGAAGAACATGATATCGAGCAACCGTCCGAACAGGACAACTTGGATAAACAACCCGTCCCCGGCAAAGATAACAGTCCGGACGATCTCACACCGAACAAATTGTTGGAGAAGAAGAACCTCCACAAAAGGCTCGTCGCCACTGCACGTAGCCTGAAAAAGCAGAAGCGGAAGCTCAAAACAGCGGAAGCTCAAAACAGCGGAAGATGCACTCAGAATCAGATGGAGCAAAGTACTCAACACCGCAGAGAAATACGGCGACAGTCACCAAACAAAGAGCTACCCGAAGCGCAAATTACTGCCTGAATTCAATGAGGAGGCCGTAGAGCCCCCGCAATCAAAGAACAAAGGCGCCGCCCGATCGGATAGACGACCACATGGCAAACATGGAGCGGCAAGCGGCGCCACACACAAGCCGGCACGCGATCCGCATAAGGATTCACATCAAAAGGATGGCCCAGTTAGGTCCATCTATGGGCCGAGAAAGCAAGCTCTTCTAAGCAATGCAACACGCCAAATATCCGAACATCACGGCACACCCAAATATAGGGGTGCCGCACACCTCGTGTTTCATCGATGAGGTGCCGGACCACGAATTCCCAGGGATTCAAACCCGTAAACATAGAGGCATATGATGTAACAATGCACTCGAGTCTGGATTGAGGATTACGTCCTCCACATACACATGGCTAGAGGAGATGATCTCCACGCTAGAAAATACCTACCCCTCAAGCTCAAAGGGCCAGCCCGGCATTGGCTCAAAAGCCTCCCTGAAAATACCATTGGAAGTTGGGAAGAGCTCGAGGATGCTTTTCGGGCAAATTTTCAAGGGACTTATGTCCGCCCTCCGGATGCATTTATTTAAGTCACATAACTCAACAACCCAAGAGTCAGCCCAAATTCTGGAACAGGTTCCTCATAAAAAGAACCAAATATTCGACTGTCCGGACGCCAAGCCTTAGCAGCTTTCAAACACAACGCCTGAGACGAATGGCTCGCTGCACACCTCGGCCAGAGAAGCCGAGAACAATGGCTGCATTAACAAGCCTCATGACCCGCTTTTGCGCGGAGAGGATAGTTGGCTGGCAAGATGCGCACCAGCGACCCAAGTACATCCGAAGTCGTGGATGGAAATGGAAAACCACGACGCAGCAAGGACCATCACGGACAAAGGGAAACAGCCCAAGAGCACGGCAGCCAACGCCGGATTCGTAAGCTCCCCAGAATCATAAAAACTGCCCCTCAAGGACTACAATGACGAGCTATCCAACCTAAACAAAATCTTGGACAAAATATGCCAAATCCACAAGACTCGGAAGCCCGCAAACCATACCCACAGAGATTGTTGGGTCTTCAAGCAGTCCGCAAACTCAATGTCGAACACAAGGCTCGACACACCAAGCGAGGACGATGACGAACCCCACAAGCAGAAAGCACCGGAAAACAAAAGAATTTCCCACAAAAAGTTAAAACAGTGAACTCACTTCAAGTGACAAAAGGGAAAAACAGAGCGGCGCCCATAGAAACACGCACCGCACGGTCTATCCCAGCAGAGTCCCAACGATGGTTGCCAAAACCAGTCACCTTCGATCATCAGGACTATTCAGGAAGTATCCGGAACGCAGGATGGACTGCCTTGATATTAGATCCTATAATCGACGGACTCCAATTTACACAGGTCCTAATGGACGGAGGTAGCGATCTAAACCTGCTATATCAGGACACAATCCGCAAAATGGGGATAGACCCAACCAAAATTCGCCATAGCAACACCTCCTTCAAAGGGGTAATGCCAGGCCTATACGCCCATTGTACGGGCTCCCTGCTCCTAGAAGTTGTGTTCGGGTCATCCGACAACTTCTGCCGCGAAAAGTTAACCTTCCACATCGCCCCATTCGAAAGTAGCTATCAAGCACTAATGGGACGTGAAGCGTTCGCCCGCTTTTACGCAATACCGCATTATGCATCTCTTACACTTAAAATGCTCGGTCCACGCGGCATCATCTCATTAAAAGGGAGTATCAAGTGTTACTCGAGCACGGAAGAACGTGAGACTGCCTTGATAGCCCCACACCAATCCGGCTCCGCTAATCAAAGCACCTGAATAGGTCATTTGAACCCTGGACATGGCTAGACGAGTCCTGCGTAAACATATAAAGGCCTACTAGCGGCATACCCCCGTACAAGGGGCTGCACGCATGTACAACAAGAGACAATAAAGCTCAATTTTATTCGAACCGTACTCTGTTTATTTAATATAAAGTACATTTTTCGCATGATCTTTTTTTTCTTTTCAACTAAGTTCTTCTCTTTTACAGATGAACACCATGCTACACCCGTCCATGATACGGCACAACGGAGACACAGGCGCAGACGTGCATCAGGGACCCGTTGCAAGGATTCTTTTCAGATTAAGATCATGCGTAAACCTTTTTTACTGTCCCTTGTTGATACACATCCCCCGGCTTCTTGCTATAACCGAGGAGGAGGCTGGCGTTTTGGCATCGGCCGCACCAGAATTTTTGCGCTGCACTGGACACTGGGGCTTAGGGCATTATTCTCGCCCGTTTTCATAAAGACCGAATACCTTAGGGAGTGTTCGCGCCTCGAAAGTTAGGCCTTATATGCATCAGCTCCGAATCATGTCTTTGGTCAAATGTTGGGTTTTCCGGCTCCCATGTTTTGGTACCTTACGTTCCGTTATATCGGCTAAGGTAGCTGGGAGAACCACCGCGATTGTGCCCGGTTGAGCTGGGTTGAGCACCTCAAAGGAGAAAGCTAAACCGATCGTCATGATATAGCGTGAGACTGGTCAACCACTCGATGACCCACCGGAATGTTTAGAATTTCCCGATTAATGAAGGACCGTTTCCCGGTCAGGCACATACGCAACCCGAATTCGGGAGAGTGCGGAGCCCCTAGGGGCTATATAGTAGCCCCACCATCGAACTCCTATGGCTAAGTGAAAGTGATAAAGCATTATAGTTCGGTTGCCTAGTTTGCTACGCTATCACCTCCTTTACAGGACCAAGACGTTGGATTAAGTGTGAAAATGCGCTTTTTTTTTGCAAACACCCCCGCACTATGTGCGTGGGGGCTGAAGTCAAGACTACCATCTTTCGTGTTATATACACATATACATCAACGTCAAGACAGAGGTGTTTTAATACTTGAACGCACAAGTATAAAAAGCTCTTCTATTATATTGAAACATTGTTTTCACAAATCATACATGTCATTTAAACATAATATCCTTCAAGCATCAAGGCGTCTCTATTAAACGAAGCGCCTGCAGACTTCCTCAAAATACTGCTCGGCAGTACTTGGCTTCGTCTCAATCTTGGGATGCAACGTCGGTGGCCTTCATCTCCGCCCAAAGATGTCTTGACACGGAAAGAGCCATCCGCGCACCCTCTATGCATGTTGACCGCTTCATTGCATCAATATGCGGCACCGCACCAAGGAACTGCTGCACCAAGCCAAAATAACTCTTCGGCTCGCCTTTTCGCCACAAATGAGTCACGACAGCCTTCATGGCAAGTCCGGACAACCTATTCAGCTCAGCCCATTCGCCAAACGGTCGGTTAATGAAAGTGGACGCCCGGACTATGGAATCTGCGACCAAAAAGCTCTTCCATTCCGTGATCCTTTTGACCTCGTAAGTGTTCGGCGTCTGCGGCACTCGCCGCCAAGTCCAGATAAGCATCCTCCGCACCCCACAAATGGGTCCAATTGAGCGTACCTAGGATCCATGAATTTCCATCACAACAGAAAGGGCTTTCCAGCCGCAATATCTCCGGCCTGACGTAGCTCCTCCTTCATAGCTCTCGTTGCAGAGCGAGTATCCTTGGCAGTGAGAAACAGAAAGGGCTTTTCAGGTCCTCTTGTTTCGCTCGATCTCCTTTTTCAAGAAGCTCGCAACAGTTAGTAGCATTCTTCAATTTCACGACCATCTCGGCCATTTCTTTCTTGCTTCGGCAGTGAGCAGCCTGTTCGGCTTTTAGCTCTGCGGCCGCCTTTAAGGCAGCCGCATCACTTTTTCTGGCTTGCTCCTTGGCTCGGGTGAGCTCCGCCCGAAGGTTCTCCATAGCAGCGGCACCATCTGCATTAAGCATACATGTTGTAAGGCATGGGCGTCAAGCTCCCTTACCAGGTGTCCACGGAGAAGTCTCATACCTTGTGACTCATCAAGCCGCTTATTAACAAGCGTGATGTCCGCATCCGCCACGTCAAGTAGCCGCTTCAGTTCGGCAAATTCATCAGCCCGGCCAGCCACCGGACGCTTCGCCACCTACATAGGAAGAGCGCATATTATACCTGGGTTATGATACCGGCGCCGTCATTTTTGACACCGCACCAAGTCTCAGGGGCTACTATCTATACAGGGCGCATTTTATATGCAAAACTGTCAGAAGGTACATCATTACGCGTACCTCAAAACCCGTCAGTAAACTTACGACAGCTTCATGCAATCCGCTCTCAGTGGACGAAATCCTTTCAATCACCATACCCATTAACGTACGGTGATCTTCCGAGATAGACGCTTGCCCGAGCAGATCCTTCAGCTCCTCCGATCGAACACCCGTTGGTGCCGGACTCGTCCGGTGGCCTTTTTCGAAGGCCGGGCACGGAGGGCTTTGAGGGGACATACGGCTGCCTTCTGGCCCCGCCGGATTCGGAGACGCCCTCCGTGACGACACCTCAGGGTCGTCCACCTCGCATAACGGTTGATGCAGCGGAGGCGTTTCGCTCTCCATCATCTTCGGACCAAGACCCCCTGAAGACGAGCTCTGCTGTGAAGGGCTGAGATCCGAACTACAAGGTAAACTTTCGGTTACCTTCAGAAACAAAACGGGGATGTCTCTCTATTGAAAGAAAAAACGGCCCCCTTTACTCATGGCTTGCTGGAGGGCTGATCTCCTTGGGTAAATAGTGCGGCCGGGGCATCTCCCGCCGCAGGACCCTCTGGTGAAGATTTCTTCCCCCGCTTCGAGGCTTTGGTCTCCGGATCTTCAGAAGCGGTCCTCTTCTCCCTTGGAGGGAGGGATTCTCGATCCCCTTTCTTGATAGCCTCCTTCACGGAGGTAGTAGTTCCTTGTTCCCCTTCGCCTTCTTCAAAAGGCACACCTCTAGCATCATGGTTAATACAGATCCGGCGTGGTCTCGTGGAGGGCGGACACTGATTAGCTTTGCTTTCGCTATCCACTCCTGTTTAAGGGACAACTCTTTTAAGGGCAATTTTATGATAAATATACGGATAGCGTGTCCGGGTACATGGCTGCTTACTTGAGTATCCGGGCGATTGCAGCTCAGACATGCGTCCTCGGTTAAGTCCGGACACATTGCTTGTGATCCGAAGAACAGTTGGTACATCTCCACGGGCGTAATGCCCATAAAATGTTGGAGAGCTCGTGGTCCCTCCGGATTAAACTCCCACAGGCGGAGGGGGCGACGTTTGCAGGGCAAGGTGCGACGAATCAGCATGACCTGCGCTACTATGACCAGATTGATCTCTCTCTCTCGGAGGTCTCGAATACGCCCTCGCAATGTAGGTACGCCCTTGGACGGTCCCCGCCGAGCCCTTTATTGACCCATGACGCCCGCCACAATGGAGGACCCGAGCGGAAGGCAGGTGGCGCCGCCCATTTGGTGCCCCTGGGAGCGGTGATATAAAACCACTCCTGTTGCCATAAATTGAGCTCCTCTTGAAAAGAGCCCTCGGGCCATGGAGCGTCTGCATTCTTGCTTATAACATCCCCTTCGCACTGCACGATGCCCCTTGATCATCTTCGCTCCACTTTGAAGGTCTTGAGCCACAATCCAAAGTGAGGGGTAATGCGGAGGAAGTCTTCACATACGACAATGAACGACGAGATGTGGAGGATGGACTCGGATCCAAGTCATGGAATTCCAGCCCATAATAAAACATGAGCCCCTCACAAAGGGATCCGTCAGAAGCCTAAACCCGAAGGAAGTGAGGCACGAATACCACGCCTCACCAGCTCTGGAGTGGGAATAACCTGCCCTTGGTCGTAGCCTATGTGAAATTTCGCGGTTAGATACCTCGCGTCTCTCGCCTTTAGCACATCTTCTTCCATGACGGAGGAAGACATCCACCGCCGTGCAGGTCGGAGCCGGACATCGTTGAAGGTCCGGCGCCTAAATCTGGAGCTTTGGGTGCCGGAACTCGAGGCGAGGGGCGGATTCGATTGAGATTGAAAGAAACGAGCGGGCCTTGGTCTCGTTATAAAGAGGTTGAATACCAAGAGCCCTCCCTCGTGACTGCTCGGGACTCGCCGATGGAGGAGGCGTGCCAACGAGCACGACCGGGTTACCCACGCCCGTATTGATGAGAATCCCGGAATAAGGGGGCACGATCTCCGCTTTGATAAGACGTGCCAAGGACACCGCCTCGCTAAACTCGCTGAGGTGGAACAGTAAAAACGATTCGTATAAGGGGAAGAAGATCCTTGGCGTCTGGAGATGGAGCTCGAGGTACTGCTCCTCTGTGATGGAGGGTTTCGTCGTTGGAGCAGGTCCGGTGAGTTGTACGACACCGAGGCTGAAGCAGGATAAGAGAGACAACGTTAACCTGAGTGGAATTCTAATAGCATCTCCAATAGATGACGTAAAATACATAACCACAAAGTGCTAGATGTAAAATACATCAGTCGCTTGAGGGAGTCCTGGATTAGGGGGTGTCCGGATAGCCGAACTATCACAGTTTGCCGGACTCCTGGACTATGAAGACACAAGATTGAATACTTCGTCCCGTGTCTGGATGGGACTTTCCTTGGCGTGGAAGGCAAGCTTGGCGATACAGATATGTAGATCTCCTACCATTGTAACCGACTCTGTGTAACCCTAACCCTATCCGGTGTCTATATAAACCGGAGGGTTTTAGTCCGTAGGATGAACAACAATCATACCATAGGCTAGCTTCTAGGGTTTAGCCTCTATGATCTCGTGGTAGATCCACTCTTGTACTACCCATATCATCAATATTAATCAAGGTGAGTAGGGTATTACCTCCATCGAGAGGGCCCGAACCTGGGTAAAAACATTGTGTCCCTTATCTCCTGTTACCATCCGCCTAGACCACAGTTCGGGACCCCCTACCCGAGATCCGCCGGTTTTGACACCGACACCGCTCATCTCTGAACTTAACTGTCGAAACTGAATTTAACTGTCGAAACTGAACTTAACTGTCGAAACTGAATTTTGCTGTCGAAACTGCTACCGAAACTGAATGCGCTAGAGGTGAGGCTACACGTCAGTCGACTGACTTTTTCATCTTTGGTCAGTCGATTTTGCAGCCTTTGGATACGAAATTAAGGGTCTGCAGTTCATCTTCAACCTCCACCCCCCTGAGCCGCCAGCCACCATGGCCAAACAGTCGCCCCCACCGCCCGCGGCCGGCGGTGCGCCGCCTCGCCCGCCCCAAAACCACTCCCCACCGCCACCCGCCGCCCGGCCATCCCTCTAGCCTCCCCCGCCTGCCAAATTTTTTCTCCGGAGATCCCCACGCCACCGCCCCACCACCACCCCGACCCTTAACCCTAAGATAGATAGTGGGGTACCTCTCCGGTGAGCCCCCCTCCTCGCCGTGGTTCTTTCTTAACTCATGAGCCCCCCCACCCCTGAAAATTGGCTGACCCAAAAGTCAATTCAATGATCAAGTGTAGCTAAATCGGAGCAGCATCGCAAGCAAGAGCAAGAGCGAGAGCAGCAGCGCGAGCAAGAGTAAACAAGGCAGGGGACCGTGAGCAAGAGCAGAGCAGCAGCGCAAGCGAGAGCTAAAGCAGCAGTAGCTCCCACTGATGCGGACGTCGCCGCCGAGGTAGCGACACCATGGAGGAAATGGTCGGCGACACCGCCGTGGATGGAGCCGCGCCGTGTCGGCTCGGGACCAAGCGCCAACAGCACCGTGAGATCGAATCAAGAAGAAAATGCGGCGATTAGTGTACAACCTCTTTGGTGGCGCCGATTAGGCTGCAGCTTCATCCGAGGAAACGGTGGTGATGATGCTCTTCCGGTGGTGCACGTGAAGACGGCGGTGTGGGAATGTGATACGTCTCTGTCGTATCTACTTTTCCAAACACTTTTGACCTTGTTTTGGACTCTAACTTGTATGATTTGAATGGAACTAACCCGGACTGATGCTGTTTTCAGTAGAATTGCCATGATGTTGTTTTATGTGTAGAAAACAAAAGTTCTCGGAATGAATTGAAACTCCACGGAACATCTTAGAAAAAAAATAATAAATCCTCGCCAAAGATGAAGACCAGGGGGCCCACACCCTGTCCATGAGGGTGGGGCCCCCCAGGGCGCGCCCCCTACCTCGTGGGCCCCCTGGAGCTCCTCCGACGCCAACTCCAACTCTTTATAATTGCTTTCGAAGAGAAAAAAACCAGGGAGAAGAAATCATCGCGTTATACGATACGGAGCCGCCGCCAAGCCCTAAAACCTCTCGGGAGGGCTGATCTGGAGTCCGTTCGGGGCTCCGGAGAGAGGGATCCGTCGTCGTCGTCATCATCAACCATCTCCATCGCCAATTTCATGATGCTCACCGCCGTGCGTGAGTAATTCCATCATAGGCTTGCTGGACGGTGATGGGTTGGATGAGATCTATCATGTAATCGAGTTAGTTTTGTTAGGGTTTTATCCCTAGTATCCACTATGTCCTGAGATTGATGTTGCTATGACTTTGCTATGCTTAATGCTTGTCACTAGGGCCCGAGTGCCATGATTTCAGATCTGAACCTATTATGTTTTCATGAATATATGTGAGTTCTTGATCCTATCTTGCAAGTCCATAGTCACCTATTATGTGTTATGATCCGACATCCCCGAAGTGACAATAATTGGGATACTTCTCGGTGATGACCATAGTTTGAGGAGTTCATGTATTCACTATGTGCTAATGCTTTGTTCCGTTCTCTATTAAAAGGAGGCCTTAATATCCCTTAGTTTCCATTAGGACCCTACTGCCACGGGAGGGTAGGACAAAAGATGTCATGCAAGTTCTTTTCCATAAGCACGTATGACTATATTCGGAATACATGCCTACATTACATTGATGAATTGGAGCTAGTTCTATGTCACCCTATGTTATGACTCTTACATGATGAACCGCATCCGGCATAATTATCCATCACCGGTCCAATGCCTACGAGCTTTCCATATACTAGTTCTCGCTTATTTACTTTCCCGTTGCTATTGTTACAATCATTACAAAACACCAAAAATATTACTTTTGCTTTCATTACTCTTTTGTTACCATTACCACTACTATCATTACTTTGCTACTAAATACTTTGCTGCAGATATTAAGTTATCCAGGTGTGGCTGAACTGACAACTCAGTTGCTAATACTTGAGAATATTCTTTAGCTCCGCTTGTGTCGAATCAACAAATTTGGGTTGAATACTCTACCCTCGAAAGCTATTGCGATCCCCTACACTTGTGGGTTATCAAGACTAATTTCAAGGCGCCATGTCGGGAGCATAGCTCTATTCTTTGAGTCACTTGGGATTTATATCTGCTGGACACTATGAAGAATTTTAAAGACGCTAAGACAAAAATTTATCCCTCAACCACGAGGGGAGGTAAGGAACTGCCATCTAGCTCTGCACTTGATTCACCTTCTGTTATGAGTAAGCTTATACACCTAAACCTGCATCTGCTATTCGTTCTGATATGTCGCATGTTATCGATGATGCCACTTCTGCTATGCATGATACTTATGATAAACTACTTCTATGCTTGATACTACTGTGCCCCTTAGTGAATTTCTTGATGAACAAATTTCTAGGGCTAGAGAGAAAGAAATTATTGAAACTGATAATGTTGATGAAATCAATGATGAAGATATGCCTGTTATTCCTGAGGGTTATGTTTTTGATATGGAATCTTCTGCAGCTATTTTTGCCTGCAAAGATAGAAACGAACTTAAGAGGCTATTAGTTGATTGGAGTAAAGAATCACTTAGAGATAGAATGAAGCCTGACCCTGCTTTTGCTACTTCACCTATTTGTGTTCCTGATAAGGATTATGAATTCTCTGTTGATCCTGATATAATTACTATGGTTGAATCTGATACTTTTCATGGTTATGAATCTGAAACTGTTGTGGCACATCTTACTAAATTAAATGATATAGCCACCCTGTTCACTAATGATGAGTGATCTCGCTACTTTTATATCCTTAAAATATTTCTGTTCTCATTAAAGGGTGATGCTACGATATGGTTTAATTCTCTAGATCCTGGTTGTGTGTGTAGTCCCCAGGATATGATTTATTACTTCTCTGCTAAATATTTCCCTACTCATAAGAAACAAGCTGCTTTAAAGGAAATATACAATTTTGTGCAAATTAAAGAAGAGAGTCTCCCACAAGCTTGGGGGAGGCTTCTCAAGTTACTTAATTCTTTGCCTGATCATCCTCTTAAGAAAAATGAAATACTTGATATCTTTTATAATGGACTAACCGATGCTTCCAGAGATTACCTGGATAGTTGTGTTGGTTCTGTTTTCAGGGAAAGGACACCGGATGAAGCTGAGATTCTATTGAATAATATGTTGACAAATGAAAATAATTGGGCACCTCCTGAGCTAGCTCCAGAGCCAATTACTGAGCCTATTCCTAAACCAACTCCGAAGAAGAGAGGTGTTCTATTTCTCAGTCTCGAAGATATGCAAGAGGCAAAGAAATCTATGAAACAAAAAGGTATTAAGGCTGAAGATGTTAAGAATTTACCTCCTATTGAAGAAACATATGATCTTGATCCATTACCTATTGAAGAACCTCCTGATCCCGATAACCCGACCACGGGTAGTAAAGGTAAATTCTCTCTATAGATATGATAAAGTCAAGTCCCTCCTACTAAAATTGCTAGTCGCTGCTTGGATGAGTTTGATAACTTTAAGTTTAAGCAACAAGACTTCAATGCTTATTTTGGTAGACAATTAAAACAAAATACCTATATGATTAAACACTTGGGTGATTATATGGCTAATGTTAGAGGTGAACTTAAACTTGTTAGCAAACATGCTTCTATGGTTTCCACTCAAGTAGAACAAGTACTTAAGGCTCAAAATGATTTGCTCAGTGAAATGAATAGTAAGAAAAATGATTATGCGGTTAGAGTGGCTACTAGAACTGGTAGAATGACTCAGGAACCTTTGTATCCTGAAGGCCACCCTAAGAGAATTGAGCAAGATTCTCAGAGAAATAATATTGATACACCTAGTTCTTCTATAAGGAAGAAAAAGAAAAATGATAGGACTTTGCAAACTTCTAGTGAACCTATTGCTGAACCATCTGAGAATCCAAATGATATGCTGAAACACAATCTGGTAACGAACATGAACCTAGAAAAAATGGTAATGATGTTGTTCATGATGATGCTCAACCTAGTAATGATAATGATGTAGAAGTTGAACCTGCTATTGATCTTGATAACACACAATCAAAGAATCAACGTTATGATAAGAGAGATTTTGTTGCTAGGAAACATGGTAAAGAAAGAGAACCATGGGTCCAGAAACACATGCCTTTTCCTCCCAAACCATCCAAGAAAAAGGATGATGAGGATTTTGAGCGCTATGCTGAAATGATTAGACCTATCTTTTTGCGTATGCGATTAACTGGTGTGCTCAAAACAAATCATTATGCTAAGTATATGAAGGATATCATTACTAATAAGAGAAAGATACTGGAAGCTGAAATTTCCACCATGCTTGCTAATTACACTTTTAAGGGTGGAATACCAAAGAAACTTGGAGATCCGTGGAGTACCCACTATACGATGCTCCATTAAAAAATTATGTTAAAACCGCTTTATGTGATCTTGGAGCCGGTGTTAGTGTTATGCCTCTCTCTTTATATCGTAGACTTGATTTGAATAAGTTGACACCCTCGAGATATCTTTGCAAATGGCTCGATAAATCAACTGCTATAATGTCGGTATTTGTGAGGATGTGCCTGTTGTGGTTGCAAACATTACTATTTTAATGAACTTTGTTATTCTTGATATTCCCGAGGACGATAGTATGTCTATTATTCTTGGAAGACCTTTTCTGAATACTGCAAGGGCTGTTATTAATTGCACCAAATGCAATGTCACTTTTCATGTTAATGGTAATGAGCATACGGTACACTTTCCGAGGAAACAACCTCAAGTTCATAGTATCAACTCTATTGGAAAAGTTCCATCGATTATATTTGGAGGTTTTGATTTTCCTCTTCCTACTGTCAAGAACAAATATGATATTCTCATTATAGGGGATGTGCATATCCCCGTTGAGGTAACATAGTGTTATTCAAAATTTCTCCGGTTCCATGTTATTCAGAATGAGTTCGTTAACAAGACCTGATCAACCTTGTTAGTGGATTCCTTTTGATGAGCATGAGACAGATGAAACTAGAAGGCACAACCTCCTGTACCCTCTTTATACTTTCTGTTATTTAGTTGAAATAAAGTAAAAATAGTATTTTTCTGTCTGTTTCCAGATTTATCTGCGCAATATAAAAATACCCTGAAAATAAAAGTCCTCAGAATACCATGCCAATTTAATATGATTTTTTCAGGAATATTTGAGGATTTATGTAACTGAAAACACCGCGGGGGGAGCTGCCACCTGGCCACGAGGGTGGAGGGCGCGCCCTACCCCCCTGGGCACGCCCCCCTGCCTCGTGGGCCCATAGTGGCCCTCCTCCACTTATTCCTGCACCCATCCTCTTCTTCTTCCTCCCACAAACACGAATATCTAGCTCAAACACGAGTTCCAGCCCCTGTTGCTGTGATTTTCGATCTCCTTGCTCAAAGCACCTCTCACGAAACTTCTTGGGGAGATTGTTCCTTGGTATGTGACTCCTCCATTGGTCCAATTAGTTTTTGTTCTAGTGATTTATTCATTGCAAATTTGTGCTGCATAGGTGACCATGTTCTTGAGCTTGCATGTCAAATTTATATGGTTCCAAGTAGTTCTAATGCATGATTTATCCTCTAGGCACTTGTAGGAGTATTTGCTATCAATTTTATTGAAGTTGGCTCACTTTTGTTTGAAGTTACTAAAAAATTTAGAAATTTTTCAGAGGAAGCAATATGCTTAGGAAGATGTTCCAAGGTGGTTTTTCAAGGAAGCAAGGACCCAGGCTTGCAGTGCGTGATGCTGATGAGGAACCCCCAAGGGATGCTCCAGTGCGGCCTTGTGAGTGGCCTTCAGAAATTTTTTATGGATCATGCAGGAATAAAAGAAGAGTTTAACGCATATTTGTGTAACGCCGATCTTGTGGACTTTGAGGCAGACAAATGCCCACAGTATCATGATCTCACTAGCTCATTTGTGAGGAGGTTTGAATTTTCATCTTCGCGTAATTCTCCTTCTGTCATGTTTGATCTTTATGATAAATCTTATACCATGGACTTAGAGGATTTCACTTTTGCTTGCAAACTTCCACAATGGGGTAGTACTATTGATCCACGTAAATTTGAGTTTAGAAACTTTCTTGCTAGTATAACCGTGGGAGAATCTAGAGATGTAACACAAACTACCATAGGGAGCATTCACTTTCCTGCTATACATTATTTTGCTCTCTTCATAGGTAGATGCATAACTGGTAAGGATGAAGCATGTCACATGTGTGTCCCTGACCTTAGCATTCTCAGGAGTGCTGTGTTGGGTGACGAATCTTATCATATGGGAGCCATTGTAGCACGTAGCTTGCATCATAATAGATATAATGGAGATTTATTTGGAGGAATTTATGCAACCCGCTTGGAAAATTTTCTTAAGGTAGACGTTCATGAGGGTGATATGGAGTTACCTCCTGTAACATCCCAAATTTTCAATTTGGAATGTTATACATAGAGCATCATTGCATATCATATTTTTCGTTGCATTTTCTTTGCATTTTGCTCGATCCTAGAAATTCTACACAACTCAAGGACCCACGGGGAGAGATGGGGATTTTCGTTATTTTCATATTTGAGTTTTCTCAAATTTTGAAAATAGGATCATTGGATTTTAATTAGTTTATCCTCAATTATTTCTATTACAAAAATATGCGAGAGGGAATAAAATGACTTTCCCAAAATAAAGAAATAATGAAGATTTCATAATAAAATCAAATAAGATTTTATTTTGGAGTTTTTCGTCTTTTTATTTGAATTTAAAAAAAATGCGCGTTTTTCAAAATTGCATTTAGGCCCCAAATAAATGTTAATTAAATCCGGCTTGATTTTAGAAACCGGGGAAAATTTAGTTCGGGATTTTTGGAGTCCGTTTGGTACTTCTTTTGATTTTTTTTCTACGTGTAATATTTTATTAAAAAAACGAACCGCCTTTCGGGCCGTACCCGAGCGGGACTCCGCTCGGGGGCGCCTTTAAATAGCGACCGCCCCGGGACCTCAGCCCACCCGAGCCGCCCCCCCAGCCCACCCGCCGCCGCCCGGCCGCCGTCGCCTTGCCATTGAGCAGCCGCGCCTTCGAGGTTCGGGCCGTCGCCTCGATTTCCGTGTCGATTTTATTAAAAAACCGAATGGTTTTCTTCGGGTTTTTTTCAGTTTTTTTCCTGTTTTTTTTTATTATTTATTTTATTTTTTATTTTTTTTCCGTTCAAATCTGTTCATCGTTTTTTTCTTTTTCTCGGAATTAATCCGCGATTTTTCTGATCGCGATTCCAGATCCGATTTTCGTTTTAGTATAACTTTTCACTCGTTTATCGGAATCAGGCGATTCAAGCGCCTGGAGTTTCGTCTCGAAACCCTCTTTCCAAATAATCTACTTAAACAAGTTTTTGCATCTGTAAAATTTGACCTAGATCCAGATAAGTAAAACGAAGCTGTTTTCTTCCGCCGTTTGACTTTCGTTGCTTCGTTTGATTTGATTCTTTTTGCAAACCGGAGTTCTTAAGTTGAACAATCTGGTTAGATCTATTTGAGTTTTACCTGTGCATTATATGAGTACTTATTGTATGCTTGTTTGTTTGTCTGTGATAGAATACCCGGAGTGCGCCGCTTGTTACTTCGAGTCTCTAGGTTTCGCGGATCATCAGCAAGGCAAGTAACACTTTGATCATACTTTTCTCATACCCAGTTTTTATGCATTAGATCTATTTCTCAAACACTTGCATGATTAGGATCTAATTAAACTGTGGGATGGGAAGTAGTTGAGGTAGTACCTATTACCTGTTTTATTATCAAACCTTTGGGAGTTATTTCTATGTTTGCTTATTATGCCATGCTATGCTAGTAGACGTGGATTGGGTGAGTGTATCCATGACAGATGTGAGATTGTTAATTAATGGTTTATTTAAGGTGGCAACTTAAACACACATCTGGGTGGATTGAGGCATCGGGTTTCTATCAGGACTTGCCTGTATTTCTTCGGACCGCCACCCAGGCTCAAAGGGATCATGAGATTATTCAAACTAGAAACCTCCGTGTGCAGCCACAAGCCATTATGGGCTCTGGCGTAGTTGACTAAGTTGTGCGAACTCTTACGGGTAGACTAGCAGATGTAGGGGTTGTAGGTTGGTACGGTCTACCCACATGTAAGGTGCTAGCGCTTCTGAAAGACTATGTCTCGGTCATCCGTTTCTCAAACACCAAGTAGTGCGAGAAACCAAACGGAGGCGATCGGGTCTTGTGGGGAAAAGTGCGCAACCTCTGCAGAGTGTATAAACTAATCATGGTTAGCCGTGTCCCCGGTTATGGACATCTTGAGTATGTAGTACCTGGATATCATGTGAATCTCATCATGTTACTTCTAATTAATATTGTTGGGTTTGTTAATGAGTACTTTTAATTGGGATTAAGAATGCTGTCAAGCATTCTCAATGTTTCACAACCACCATGATAGTTAAATAAATTTTATTCCTTTGCAGTAGGGAAAATTGGCTTTATGCAAAAAAACTATAACCATAGAGCTTTCCACCAGCCATATATGCATGTAGTATAGGCTTATCCTTCCATTATTCTCTATGTGTTACATTGCCAGCATATTCCATGTGCTGACCCGTTTTCGGGCTGCAACGTTTCATGTTGCAGACTTTCCAAACAATGAGTAAGGTGCTTAGGTCGTGGTTCTATACTCAGTGATGCCGTTGGAGTTGATGGACTCGCTTATTCTTCCAAGACTTCCGCTGTTATCGTATTAGATGCCTTAAGCCATATTTATTTTATTAAGTTCTCTTTTGAGACATTCGTTTGTAATAAGTGTGTGATTGCTACTCTGTTATAAATCCTTCGAAGTACTGTGTGGTGTCAGCATTACTGATCCAGGGATGACACTGAGCACGAGACTTGACCGTTTGAGGTCGGGTCGCTCTGAGAGATAGTATCGAGCACACGCTGTTCAGAGGACACGACCATTAAGCTAAAACCCTAGATCACTACTCTCTCTTCTCATTTCTGACTCCTCATCTTTTCTACTCTTTTAGGATGACGGAAGTGAGGATCAAATTCACTCAGCCGGATGAAGATACACCCTTTGGACGACACCTGAAGGAAGTCACTAGATACCTTAACATTGGATTACCAAGCTTCACCGGGACCTGCAATTCCACTTTACCCAAGAAGAGCTTTGGAAGATTCAAGCCCAAGTTCCCGGAAGGACGTTTGCGCCAATCACGGAGCCCATAGTGTGTGTTTGCAATGCACCAACCTGGAGTCTGGGAAAGAGCATGGCAGCTCACATAACCATGGGACGCATTGGAGAAGTTTACAAAGAAGACCTCAAGGATACTATCTACCAGATTTGCGGACGCCGAGATGAACAATGGGAGATAGTTGGCACTAATAAGGATCGATCCATTGCAGCTTTCATCCAGGAGTTAAATCAGCACATTTGACGCCAGGAGAACCAGATGTCTTGTGAACATGATGGAGTTGAAGGCAGCAAAAACCAAGATTATCGAACTAGAAGGAGAACTGAAGGCCACTCGCAAGGACTACATGGAGGAGATTGTAGCTCTAGTAGGACAAAACGACGATCTTAAGGAGAAGATTGAAGAACTCATGGGAAATTCAGCACCGGAGGAGAAGATGAAGATAGCACCGTCCCGAGAACTACATCATCATCGATTTACACCGATTCCGATCCTAGTGATGATGATTACGAAGATGAAGTCGAGCGAGATATCATGGAGTCTTCATCGGAGCGCTTTTTCTAGTTGACCACCATAACAGTAGTAGATTACCCCTATGTTATTTTAGTTTTAGTTTCAAAGCACTTTGTAACGATAGATAGACCGTTGTATGCCCTTGTTTGAATTGATTGGAGTGATATTGTGTGATTTGTCTCATGTGCATATGGGTAGTGTTTCTCTCTAGACCTCATTCTATTCTTAATTCTCGTCTTTTCTTAAACCCCTCAAATGCCTCCGAGACGTGACCCCGAATTTGTTTTCCCGCCAGAGATCACCCAGTTGATTCAGCAGCAGAATACCTTGATTCAAACATTGGTACAGAACCAAGGCAACAACAACAACAACAAAAACCCACCGCCACCACCACCTGTTGACCATTTGACCCGTTTCTTAAGGCTGAATCCGCCGGTGTTCTCCAATAGCACCGAGCCGATTGTTGCATATGATTGGCTCCATAAGATAGGAAGGGAGTTGACCACTGCAGGATGTATAGATGGAGAAAGGGTGAAGTTTGCTGCACATCAGCTTGAAGGACCCGCAGCAGCATGGTGGGAGAATTTTACTGACCACTTACCTCAGAGACACCGCCACATGGGATCAGCCAAAGAAGCTTTCCGTACTGCCCATGTTTCAGCAGGAGCTATGGCCATGAAGAAGCGTGAGTTTCGCAACTTGCGCCAAGGAGGACGGACAGTTGGCCAGTATGTAGATGATTTCAGTAAGCTAGCACGTTATGCCCCAGATGACGTTGCTACGGATGTAGCTAAGCAGGAGAAGTTTCTAGAAGGACTGAATAATGAGTTGAGCATGCGGTTGATGGTAGCCACTTTCAATAACTACCAGGAGTTAGTAGATCGTGCGCTTATGATTGAAGGGAAGCAGCAGCAGATTGAAAATCGCAAGAGGAAGTATGGACAGGGGAAGTATAACCCTGGAGCTCAGCAGAAACTTTGCTTTACCCCGAAGCCAGGAGGACAATTTCAGGATACCCATGGAGGAGGTAGCTCGCACAACCATAATGGCACCAAGAATGGGAACGGGAATGGAGGAAGCAATGGAGAGAACCGCACCAACCCGTCAACACCATCCAAGGTAGACCTGAGCCACATCACTTGCTTTAAGTGCCGCAAGGCTGGGCATTATGCAAACAAGTGTCCAGAAGGCCAGAATGGAAATGGCAATGGAAGCTCAGGAAAGAAGCCGAATCCTTTCAATAAAGGACAAGTGAACCACGTTACCGTGGAGGAGGTTGAAGCTCAGCCAGATGCAATAATAGGCAAGTTTTTGGTTAAGTCATTTACTGCAGTTGTTCTTTTTGATACTGGTGCATCGCATTCATACATATCAAGGGGATTTGTGGATAAGTACAAATTACCAACCCAAGCCCTTAGGTCACCCATGCTAGTAACCTCACCCGAGCGTAATACATGGCTAGTATATGGTGTGATCGACCGCCATTAAGGATTGGACACTATGTTTTTCCCTCGGACCTAATAGTTCGGAATCCCAAGGATTGGATGTGATATTAGGCATGGATTGGTTATCGAAGTATGGAGGGAACATTGATTGCGCCCGAAGTCAATTTTGCTTACCACCCCAGAAGGGAGGAGAATCAAGTATGTATCACGGCATGAGCCGAGGAGAGCACATGCAAATTCCTTATCAGGAGTTGTGCAGGAGGAAGTACCAGTAGTAAGGGATTACCCGGACGTGTTTCCGGAAGAGTTTCCAGGCATGCCACCGGATAGAGACATTGAATTTCTGATTGAACTACTACCAGGCACTGGGCCGATATCTAAGAGACCGTATAGGATGCCAGCCCAAGATTTGGAGGAAATTAAGAAGCATATTAAGGAGTTACTGGATAAAGGTTTTATTCGCCCAAGTTCTTCGCCTTGGGGATCACCAAGATTCTAGTGGAGAAGAAGGATGGATCCTTAAGAATGGTTGTTGATTATCGAGGATTGAATGAAGTGACCATTAAGAACAAGTACCCACTGCCAATGATCAATGACTTGTTTGACCAGTTGCAAGGAGCTAAGGTGTTTTCAAAGATCGATTTGCGATCGTGGTACCATCGATTGAAGATTCGAGAGCAGGATATACCTAAGACGGCTTTTACCACTGTGCACGGGCTGTATGAGAGTACCGCAGTTATGTCATTTGGTCCGACTAACGACCTGCCTATTTTATGAACATGATGAACAAAGTGTTTATGGAGTTTTTGGATAAGTTCGTCGTGGTGTTCATTGATGATATTTTGGTTTACTCAAGAATGAAGAGGAACATAAGGAGCATTTGCGTTTGGTAATCGAGAAGCTCGAGAGAACATCGCTTATATGCCAAGTTCGGCAAGTGTGAGTTTTGGTTGAAGGAAGTTGGATTTCTTGGACATGTTATATCCGGAGAAGGTATAGCAGTAGACCCCACTAAGGTTGTCACCGTAACAAACTGGGAAGCACCAACAACAGTTGGAGAGATCCGGAGTTTCCTTAGACTAGCAGGATATTACCAGAGATTCATTGAGAATTTCTCAAGGATTGCGAAGCCTATGATAGAATTGTTGAAGAAGGATACCAAGTTCATTTGGACCGAGGAGTGTGAAGCTAGTTTCCAAGAGTTGAAGAAACGTTTGGTTACCTCACCAGTGTTGATTATGCCAGATCAGACCAAGGATTATGAGGTGTATTGCGACGCTTCACGTCGAGGACTTGGAGCAAAGGCTTATGCAGGAGGGAGAGTTGTTTCATATGCTTCACGACAGCTTAAGCCTCATGAGCTAAATTATGCTACGCATGATTTGGAGTTAGCAGCCGTAGTACATGCGTTGAAGACATGGAGACATTTCCTCATTGGAAATCATTGTGAGGTGTATACGGATCACAAGAGTTTGAAATACATTTTCACGCAGAAGGAGCTGAATCTCAGGCAAAGGAGATGGTTGGAACTCATCAAAGATTATGATATGAGATTGCATTATCACCCCGGAAAGGCTAAATGTTGTAGCAGACGCGTTGAGCCGTAAGAGTCACGTCAACACATTAATGACGGGAGAAATACCAAAGGAGTTAGCCAAGGATCTTCGAGAGCTATGTTTGGAAATAGTTCCGAGAGGCTATGTAGCAGCATTGGAGATTCAGTCAACTTTGATGGACAAGATCAGGGAAGCTCAAAAGACTGATAAAGAGATTGCCTCTATAAAGGAGAGAATGAGCGAAGGAAAGGCAAAGGGATTTCGTGAGGATGAGCATGATACCTTATGGTTTGAGGACCGTGTTTATGTGCCCAATGACCCGAAGATCAGGAAGTTGATTTTGCAAGAGGCACATGATTCACCATATTCCATTCACCCAGGAAATACCAAGATGTATTTGGATTTGAAGGATACTTTCCGGTGGACCGAATGAAGAAGGATATTGCAGAGTACGTAGCAGTTTGTGATGTATGTCAGAGGGTGAAGGCAGAACATCAGAAGCCAGCAGGATTGTTATAGCCATTGCCAATACCCGAATGGAAGTGGGATAAACTAGGTATGGATTTCATCATGGGATTGCCCAGGACTCGTTCAGGCTATGACTCGATTTGGGTTAAAGTCGATCGTTTGACGAAAGTAGCTCATTTCATTCCAGTAAAGACTACTTACAGCAGTGCCAAATTGGCTAAGATATACATGACCAGGATTGTATGCTTGCATGGAGTTCCGAGGAGTCTCAGACGTATAGAGGAACCCAATTTACCTCAAAGTTCGAAGCAGCTTGCACGAAACTTTAGGAACCAGACCGAGTTCAAAGACAGCCTTTCCATCCATGCATGTATGGACAAACCAAGAGAGTCAACCAGATTTTGGAGGATATGCTTAGAGCTTGTGCTTTGGATTATGGATCAAGTTGGGATGACAATTTGTCAGATATGGAGTTTTCTTACAACAACAGTTACCAAACCAAATCAAGATGGCACCTTTCGAAGCCTTGTACGGAAGGAGGTGCAGGACCCCGTTGTTGTGGGATGAAGTTGGAGACCGCCAGTTGTTTTGACCAGATTTGATTAAGGAGTCTGAACAGAAAGTAAAGTTGATTCGCGATAGGCTCAAGGTAGCCTAGTCAAGACATAAAAGTTATGCGGATTCAAAACACAAGGAGACAGAATACGAAGTCGGAGACAGAGTTTATCTTCGAGTATTGCCGCTTCGAGGAGTTAAGCGTTTTGGAGTTAAGGGAAAGTTAGCACCTTGATTTGTTGGACCTTATCGTGTTTTGGAACGCATGGGAGAAGTTGCGTACAAGTTGGAATTACCCGAGGGATTGTCAGGAGTTCATGATGTGCTTCACGTTTCACAGTTGAAGAGGTGTCACGCAGAGATGGCTGATATACCGCTGAGAGATACAGTACCACTGGAAGCGATACAGTTGAATGATGATTTGACCTATGAGGAAAAACCGGTTAAGATTTTGGAGTATGCCAGCAGAGTCACCCGCAGCAAGGTCATTAAGTTTTGCAAAGTTCAGTGGAGCCACCACACAGAGGATGAAGCCACCTGGGAACGAGAGGAAGATTTGCTTAAAGACCACCCTCACCTATTTTCTAGCCAACCCGAATCTCGAGGGCGAGATTCATCTTAAGGGGGTAGGTTTGCAACATCCCAAATTTTCAATTTGGAATGTTATACATAGAGCATCATTGCATATCATATTTCTCGTTGCATTTTCTTTGCATTTTGCTTGATCCTAGAAATTCTACACAACTCAAGGACCCACGGGAGAATTGGGGATTTTTCGTTATTTTCATATTTGAGTTTTCTCAAATTTTGAAAATAGGATCATTGGATTTTAATTATTTTATCCTCAATTATTTCTATTACAAAAATATGCGAGAGGGAATAAAATGACTTTCCCAAAATAAAGAAATAATGAAAATTTAATAATAAAATCAAATAAGATTTTATTTTGGAGTTTTTCGCCTTTTTATTTGAATTTAAGAAAAATGCGTGTTTTCAAAATTGCATTTAGGCTGCAGGCGGGACTCCGCTGGGGCGCTTTTAAATAGCGATCACCGGGACCTCAGCCCACCCGAGCCCCAGCCCACCCGAACCCGGCCACGCCTTTAGCCATTGCCGCCGTCATTGGAGCAAATAGCGCCTTC
The DNA here is from genome assembly GCA_021605145.1 of Aegilops bicornis. NCBI lineage: Eukaryota > Viridiplantae > Streptophyta > Magnoliopsida > Poales > Poaceae > Aegilops > Aegilops bicornis. Next base: position 534,818,412 of record CM038671.1, on the reverse strand, counting down.
GAGGTTCGCCGCCTCGATTTCCGTGCCGATTTTATTAAAAAACCGATCGGTTTTCTTCGGTTTTTTTACGGTTTTCTTTTTGTTTTTTTTATTTTTTTTCTTTTTCCGTGCGAATCTGTTCGTCGTTTTTTTTCTTTTTCTCGGAATTAATCCGCGATTTTTCTGATCGCGATTCCATATCCGATTTTCGTTTTAGTATAACTTTTCGCTCGTTTATCGGAATCAGGAGATTCAAGCGCCTGGAGTTTCGTCTCGAAACCCTCTTTCCGAATAATCTACTTAAACAAGTGTTTGCATCTGTAAAATTTGACCTAGATCCAGATTAGTAAAACGAAGCTGTTTTCTTCCGCCGGTTGACTTTAGTTGCGTCGGTTGTTGTGATTCTTTTTGCAAACCGGAGTTCTTAAGTTGAACAATCTGGTTAGATCTATTTTAGTTTTACCTGTGCATTAGATGAGTACTTATTGTATGCTTGTTTGTTTGTCTGTGATAGAATACCCGGAGTGCGCCGCTTGTTACTTCGAGTCACTAGGTTTCACGGATCATCAGCAAGACAAGTAACACTTTGATCATACTTTTCTCATACCCAGTTTTTATGCATTAGATCTATTTCTCAAACACTTGCATGATTAGGATCTAATTAAATTGTGGGATGAGAAGTAGTTGAGGTAGTACCTATTACCTGTTTTATTATCAAACCTTTGGGAGTTACTTTAACGTTTGCTTATTATGCCATGCTATGCTAGTAGACGTGGATTAGGTGAGTGTATCCATGACAGATGTGAGATTGTTAATTAATGGTTTATTTAAGGTGGCAACTTAAACACACATCTGGGTGGATTGAGGCACTGGTTTCTATCAGACTTGCTCAGATTTCTTGGACCGCCACCCGTGCTCAAAGGGATCATGAGATTATTCAAACTCGACACTTCCGTGTGCAGCCACAAGCCATTATGGGCTCTGGCGTAGTTGACTAAGTTGTGCGAACTCTTACGGGTAGACTAGCGGATGTAGGGGTTGTAGGTTGGTACGGTCTACCCACATGTAAGATGCTAAGCGCTCGAAAGACTATGTCTCGGTCATCCGTTTCTCAAACACCATGTAGTGCGAGAAACCAAACGGAGGCGACCGGGTCTTGTGGGGAAAAGTGTGCAAACCTCTGCAGAGTGTATAAACTAATCATGGTTAGCCGTGTCCCCGGTTATGGACATCTTGAGTATCTAGTACCTGGATATCATGTGAATCTCATCATGTTACTTCTAATTAATATTGTTGGGTTTGTTAATGAGTACTTTTAATTGGGATTGAGAATGTCATCAACCATTCTCAATGTTTCACAACCACCATGATAGTTAAATAAATTTTATTCCTTTGCAAGAGGGAAAAATTGGCTTTATGCAAAAAATCAGTAACCATAGAGCTTTCCACCAGCCATATATGCATGTAGTATAGGCTTATCATTCCATTATTCTCTATGTGTTACATTGCCAAGATATTCCATGTGTCAACCCGTTTTCGGGCTGCAACGTTTCATGTTGTAGACTTTCCAAACGACGAGTAAGGTGCTTAGGTCGTGGTTCTATACTCAGTGATGTCGTTGGAGTTGATGGACTCGCTTATTCTTCCAAGCCTTCCGCTGTTATCGTATTAGATGGCCTTAAGCCATATTTATTTTATTAAGTTCTCTTTTGAGACATTCGATTGTAATAAGTGTGTGATTGCTACTCTGTTATAAATCCTTCGAAGTACTGTGTGGTGTCAGCATTACTGATCCAGGGATGAAACTGAGCACAGAGACTTGACCGTTTGAGGTCGGGTCGCTACACCTCCCACATATTTAGATTTTAACTCTATGGCTTCGCACCAGTTTGTCGAGAGGCCTGAATCACCTCTCTTATATCGACTAATCTTTGATAAACGGCGTGTTTTCCGTATTACTCTTCCTGCTCCTGCCCTCTTTGATTCTCAGACAAAAGGAAGACATGTTATTACTAGAGAGGAGGCAGATGAGTACGAGAGGAGAGCGGAGGCAGCTCGACGCCACGTCAGCTGACTCAGAGGCGATAGCCACATTGCAAGATGACCCCAGCTACACCTACGGGTACCAGCCAGGCTATCCCTGGTAATAAACCAACTTAGGCCAAAAGCCTAAGCTTGGGGGAGTACGTATTTCCCACCGACATTACATTTATGTTTACACACACTCATTGCTAGATGTCGGTGCTCATACTTTTTCACTGTAATATCCATGTTAGTTTATTTTCTTTTTCCTGCTTTCTTCTTGTGTGTTTGATAAACCTTAGGAAAAACCAAAAAAAATTAGTAGTACTTTACTTTCTTGTTGTAGTAGTAATAATTAAAAAGAAAAACCCAAAAATATTTCCCGTTCTTCTTTTGCTTGTTGGGAGCTTTCCCGTGTAAATAGTTTTATTTTCTTTTCTTTTCTTTGGGGGTCGATAGGAGAAGACCATAATTAAATTGTTGAAGTGGCTCTTATATGCATTATTGTTGATTTAACCAAGAGCCCATATTGCCTTGTCTTCTCCTGCTTATTGAATGCTCGCAGATTCCATCTTAGTCCAATGCACGTGCACTCTTATTATTATTCACATCGTTCGGTCGTGCAAGTGAAAGGCAATTATGATGATATATCATGGACTGACCGAGATGGGAAAAGCTGGTATGAACTCGACCTCTCTTGTTTTTGTAAATATGATGAGTTCATCGTTCTTGATTCAGCTTATTATGAATAAACATGTTTGCAATGACAATTAGAGATCATAGTTGCTCGTGCCATGCTTGATTAGCTATGAGTTATAATGGTTTACCTTATGCCAACATGTTATTAAAATGGTTGTGATGCGGTATGATGGGGTGGTATCCTTCTTTGAATGATTTAAGTGACTTGACTTGGCACATGTTCACACATGTAGTTGAAACAAATCAACATAGCCTTCACAATATTTATGTTCATGGTGGATTATATCCTACTCATGCTTGCATCCAATGTTTATTAATTTTAGTGCATGTTCATGACTGTTGTCGCTCTCTAGTTGGTCGCTTCCCGCCTTTTGCTAGCCTTCACTTGTACTAAGCGGAATATCGCTTGTGCATCCAATCCCTTAAACCCCAAAGTTATTCCAGATGAGTCCACTATACCTTCCTATATGCGGTATCTACCTGCCGTTCTAAGTAAATTTGTATGTGCCAAACTCTAAACCTTCAAATAAACATTCTTTTTTGTATGCTCGAATAGCTCATGTATGACCTAGGGTTGTCCTTATCTTCCATGTTAGGCGGGTTATTCTCAAGAGGAGTGGACTCTGCTCCTCATTCACGAGAAAATGGCTGGTCACCGGGATGCCCAGTCCCATGCTTTATGCAAACTAAATCAAAAATAATTGCAAACAAAACTCCCCCTGGGACCTGATGTTAGTTGGAGGCACTCGTTATTTCGAGCAAGCCATGGGTTGATGCTTGTTGGTGGAGGGGGAGTATAAACTTTACCATTCTGTTTGGGAACAGCCTATAATGTGTGTAGCGTGGAAGATATCGCCATCTCTTAGTTGTTATGTTGACAATGAAACTATGTCGCTCAAAATATTATTTATCTCTCTATTTCAAAACTGAGCTCTGGCACCTCTACAAATCCATGCTTCCCTCTGCGAAGGGCCTATCTATTTACTTTTATGTTGAGTCATCACCCTCTTATTAAAAGCACTAGCTGGAGAGCACAACTGTCATTTGCATTCATTACTATTAATTTATATTGGGTATGACTATGACTGGATCTCTTTTACCATGAATTACAATGTCTAGTCACTCCTTGATCTTTAAAGGTGCTCTGCATTTATGTTTTGCGGTCTCAGAAAGGGCTAGCGAGATACCATCTTGTTATATCATATTATGATTGTTTTGAGAAAGTGTTGCCATTCGAGATTTATTATTATGACTCGCTAGTTGATTATGCCATTGATATGAGTAAACATGGGACCAGAGAATTATTGCAAGTGTGGTTAGTTATAATCTTTGCTGAAAACTTGAATGCTGGCTTGACATATTTACAACAACAAGAGCAAAGAGAGTTTGTAAAAGTTTTTCTTTTTCTCTTTCAGTTTGTCAACTGAATTGCTTGAGGACAAGCAAGGGTTGAAGCTTGGGGGAGTTGATACGTCTCCGTCGTATCTACTTTTCCAAACACTTTTGCCCGTGTTTTGGACTCTAACTTGTATGATCTGAATGAAACTAACCTCGATCGACGCTGTTTTCAGCAGAATTGCCATGATGTTGTTTTATCAGAAAACAAAAGTTCTCAGAATGACCTGAAACTCCACGGAACATCTTAGAAAAAATAATAAAAAATTCTCGCCAAAGATGAAGACTAGGGGGCTCACACCCTGCCCACGAGGGTGCCCCCCCTAGGGCGCGCCCCCCCTACCTCGTGGGCCCCCTGGAGACCTTCCGACGCCAACTCCAACTCTATATTGCTTTCGGAGAGAAAAAAATCAGAGAGAAGAAATAATCGCGTTTTATGATACGGAGCCGCCGCCAAGCCCTAAAACCTCTCGGGAGGGCTGATCTGGAGTCCGTTCGGGGCTCCGGAGAGAGGGATCCATCATCGTCGTCATCATCAACCATCCTCCATCACCAATTTCATGATGCTCACCGCCGTGCGTGAGTAATTCCATCGTAGGCTTGCTGGACGGTGATGGGTTGGATGAGATCTATCATGTAATCGAGTTAGTTTTGTTAGGGTTTGATCCCTTGTATCCACTATGTTCTGAGATTGATGTTGCTATGACTTTTCTATGCTTAATGCTTGTCACTAGGGCCCGAAAGTGCCATGATTTCAGATCTGAACCTATTATGTTTTCATGAATATATGTGAGTTCTTGATCCTATCTTGCAAGTCTATAGTCACCTATTATGTGTTATGATCCGACAACCCCGAAGTGACAATAATCGGGATACTTCTCGGTGATGACCATAGTTTGAGGAGTTCATGTATTCACTATGTGCTAATACTTTGTTCCGTTCTCTATTAAAATGAGGCCTTAATATCCCTTAGTTTCCATTAGGACCCCGCTGCCACGGGAGGGTAGGACAAAAGATGTCATGCAAGTTCTTTTTCATAAGCATGTATGACTATATTTGGAATACATGCCTACATTACATTGATGAATTGGAGCTAGTTCTATGTCACCCTATGTTATCACTGTTACATGATGAACCGCATCCGGCATAATTATCCATCACCGGTCCAATGCCTACGAGCTTTCCATATACTAGTTCTCGCTTATTTACTTTCCCGTTGCTATTGTTACAATCATTACAAAACACCAAAAATATTACTTTTGCTTTCATTACTCTTTTGTTACCATTACCACTACTATCATATTAGTTTGCTACTAAATACTTTTGTCACAGATATTAAGTTATCCAGGTGTGGCTGAACTGACAACTCAGTTGCTAATACTTGAGAATATTCTTTGGCTCCCCTTGTGTCGAATCAATAAATTTGGGTTGAATACTCTACCCTCGAAAGATGTTGCGATCCCCTACACTTGTGGGTTATCAGAATGGAGGTGGCACGAAAGACGAGGGGAACATCAGGGCAGCTCCTTGGAGGTGGAGGATGGGGTGGCTGAACCGGCGGGATGACCAGATCAACGACGGATCCTCATCCGGTACGGTTGATGAGGGACGTCGAGGTGTTGTTGTGGACGACGTCGTCGGGGAAGAGGCTCCGGCTGGGTGGCGGACGAAGGAGGGCGTGGGGCTTCTCGGGTTTTCCTGGCCTCGGTGTACGAATGGGTGGACGGATGGGATGGGAATGGGGAACCATGGCTTAGGGACGCGCTTGTCCGAAATGTGGGGTAAGTTACGAAAGTAGCCCCACCGATTTTAGGCGGTTCTTTCGGTTCAGGGGTATCACGGGCATTTCGCGTGTCGGGATTTCATAGGAGGTGGGAGTTTTCACAACTGTAATTTTGTAATAGCAAGGCGCGGGTTGAGATGGAGGGTGTTGTCGGAGCACAACAAGACAAAGATATATCTTAAATATTTCGGGCTAACAAGGCGCGGGTTGAAATTTTCAGACAAGCCTAACGTTACTGTACCAAATCAATTTGCACTACAAATGTCATTCAAAACTTTGAATTCATTTTATGTTCAATTAAAATATTTTGCTACGTGTATAATGCATGCAACCTAGTACTCAAATGAACGTTTTAGTGCATTCCAAATGTATATACTACCGCTTCAATATGAACTAAATTTGAATTCGTTTCTCTATTTGAATAAGATCTACAATAATGATTGTTGTGAAGTCAAAAGCATTTGAATTCGTTTATTTGTTTTAATAAGATCTACAATCGTCATTATTTTCAAGTTAAACCATCGTTTGTGTATTATCTTCACAGCGCACCACATGATTACTCTCGAGTTACATATGAACTATGTGTACTATATGAACTCAAACTTGATTTTTTGAATCCACTTTATTTTGATTTCAAATCATAGTACATTTCAAGCTCTAGCTAGATCTTCATAATCTAAACCATGTCTCATATGCATAATGTGTTTATCACATTATGTATGGTGCCCCTCCCCCTACGCCTACAAGTATTTAGATGTGAGTTGCAAACACCACACATTACCACAAATTCAAATAAAATGTGAGAATGTTAGATATATAGTATTGTTTAGATTGTTTGATATTTAGTTGTAAGCTGCAAATGCCACACATTATCACAAATTAAAATAAAATGTGAGATTGTTCGATGTATAGTATGGTTTAGATTGTTCGACATTTAGCTGTGAGTTGCAAACGCCATGCATTGTCACATTATGGTATAACATGTGCAAAACCACAACACGTGTATCACCACTATATTCATGCATGCATATGTTTAAAACACTATGATCTCCTATTCAAATATATGAATCCACTTTCATATCAAATTATGATCTTTGTTAGTCTCTTACACCCACACAATCCTCTAACCTTTGTAGCTACCACTAACTTTCTCTCGTGCATGCACACACCCTCCCCCTCCCTCAGCATTCTATCCATCGCGCACATTCATTTTTTTCTTTAGGTCGTTCTCCCACAGTCTCCATAACTACTTTCTGACACACACCGATCGATAAACCTCTCCAGCGATGTCTGCCTACAACATACACACGCACCTTCAATCTCCTCCTTTATGTGTCCTTGCCTCGTGTCTCTCATACGGTCCACACACGTGTAAACTCTCGCCCCTCTTTTCATTGATCTCACAATCGCACACTCCTCCCCCTATCTAGCTAGTAGTTGGGCCTCTCGCACCACCTCCTAGCTCCATTCTCTCTCTCTATCCGTCTCGCCGGCCTTATTTGCCTCTAACAAATGGACGTACACCGACCGATCTCTCGCTATACATATAGCTAGCTAGGTCCTTATAACTCGTTTTCCCCATGCGTCGATTGATCTACCTCATTAGTTATGTCTCTCCCTTCCTCCGACAAACAACAATTGATCTATCGATCTAGTTAGGTTTGCTTACCGAACACATGGTTCCCCTTCATCATCCATGGATGCGTCAGCAGCTTACATCACGCAGTGCACACAGAAAAACATCCCCACTCTTATTCCTAATATTGCAGTTCCACCCTCAGTTTGTCTAGTAGGCCTCTCCCACCATCTTCGAGAAGCAACTCCATCACCCATCCAGCACTCGACCCCTCACCCTCCCTCTCTCTCTCTCTCCTCTCTCTCTCTCTCTCTCTCTGTCCGATCCTATTTCCCGTCCTTCAGTTATGTATGGATGTCGACCGATCTCCCTCAAGACATAGTTGGGTCTCTCCTTCTCAACACATATATGAGTCGTTTTACCTCTATAGCTAGGCCTCTGCCTACCCCTCCCACACACACACCGATACATCGAGCGCTCTAGTCATGTCTCCCTGCCACACACAAACTTGACCTGTGCCCTCTGACGTTCTGGTAGGTCAGCCACCCTATATCTTTGACTTGCACACACACACAATTTCGATGGCTCTCTTCATCGATCTCGCACCCACCCACTTGATCCTCTCTTCGACTCTATCGATATCTATGACCCCTCCCTCTCTTCTCGTGGATCGCCCGGCCCTCTATATATGATCTGGATAGGCCTCCATTTTACACACAGTGCATGCAAAATTTTGTTTGAAATGTCATCGACACATATTCCCACAAATACATTCACGAAATCAACCTACACCCCCAAAACAAAAACACCCACGAACGCACAAGCCATTTGTCTAGGTTTGTATCTCTCACACACACCCACGTAGGTGGGGGACGTGCACGAAGAGAAGAGGTGCACGCACGGCGCACGTACTCCCATCTCTTTCCCAACCACACCCGCGCGAGTACACGGTGGATCTCATTTCTGTACGAAAAGGCAGCCCACGTGGTAATTTGACACGTGTACTGGTTGTCCACTAGATGGAGGGAGGATCGTCTACCACGGGTGAACAAACAAATTGTGACTTGACGCGTTATGTTAAAAAACATGCAAACCATGTGGGGCATACCTTAGAGGTAAGGCTCTATACACTGGAGTACTTTTGATGTGTCCCATCAACTCGCAGAATGAGGAGAAGCTTGCTTAGTACGCCATCTCCCCCGCCCACGGGCGCGGTGGCTCGCAGGATGAGGTGAAGCTTGCTTACTAGTAGTAATCTTGCACGCCTTCACGCTCCCTCGCCCACGCGTGCGGTGGCTCGCAGGACGAGGAGAAAATTTTACTACTCCCTCCGTTTACTCCTCGTCCCTACTACCTTGCTTAGAGAGATTATCATATTGTTTGGAATATATATGCCCTTTAGTAGATTTCAATATGAACTACTAGTACATACTCCAAACACTGATGTATATAGACATATTTTAGAGTGTAGATTCACTCATTTTGCTCCGTGTGTAGTCCATATTGAGGCCCTGTTTGGTTCATAAGTCCTAGGACTTTTTCTAGTCCCAACTAAAAAGTCCCTACTCCTTAAAAAGTCCCTCCCTGTTTGTTTTTAGGGACTAAAAAGTCCCTAGTCCCTCCCTAGAGGTTATTGAATGACCATGTTACCCCCAGTATACAGAAAAATAATAACCAAACAACACCATGAGGCGGCGGGGCAATGAGTGCAGGGAGGGGCATTGTTGGAAAAGTCCCAAAAAAGACTCTCCTTGAGAGTCTTCTTCATTAAGTCCCAAAAAGCAAGTTTTAGTCCCTAGTAGTCCCTCTTGTTTGGTTAAAAAGTCTCTAAGAGGGACTTTATCTAGTCCCTACACTAAAAAGTCCCTGGAAACAAACACCCCTTGCATAAAGTTGAGACACTTATTTTGGAACGGAGGGAGTACATATTTGCTATGATCTGTCAATCATTGAGATGCAATAGCATGCATGTTAATCTCCTTTGTATTTGATGAAATGTTGCAACGGGCAACCTTGGACGCAAGATACATGTAACAGAAGCTGGAAGCTTCATAGCATTGTACTATTTTGCTGATAAATTACAGTATGTACTATACTAGTACTTCCTCCATTCCTAAATATAAGTCTTTGTAGAGATTTCACCATGAACCACATACGGATGTATATAGATGCATTTTAAGTGTAGATTCATTCATTTTCTTCCGTATGTAGTCCACCTAGTGGAATCTCAGCAAAGACTTATATTTAGGAATGGAGGGAGTACTATGTAAAGAGTTAGGTGTCGCACGGTGTCCAGAAAATATGGTGATAGTATGAGGTGGGCCATGTAATCACTGGGCCTGCGTGTTTTCACCACTCTTGCACTCCTCCGCCGTAAGAATGGAGAAAATTGTAATCTAGTAGTACCTCCTTTCGCCAAAAATGTGGGACATCCAGCAGTCCTACCACCTCAGTAATAATGACCAATGAGCCGTCAAATCACATAGACCCAGCAGTAAGTTGGACGGACGAAGCAACCATCACTCTTGAATCCGTTTCTCCCTTCAACGTAGGCGGCAGTGAGAGGTCACGTCCGCTCTGCCCGGGCATGAATGCGGCACCGATTCTTTGGAGCAGCGCTGACCGTTTCGGGAGGGAAGCCTTGGCGATGAAGGGGCTTTGGGTGGGCCAGGCTGGTCAGAGCGAGCAGGCTGTCCTTTGTCCCTACCGGACGCCCGGACACGAGAGGATGCACCGACTCTCGCGGCTAAAATCGTAAACTACACACCATATCTCTATAGGAGTAGGTCGATCTGTCGCTCTCTCTAACACACACACATGTTGTTAAACACACACACACACATGCACATGCACACACAGGTTCATAGAATAGGAAAATTGTGCGAGTGCGAAGCCACAGGAAGTGAGATACAAATGGAGTATGTACAAGAAGAGAAGAGGTGACGAATATTCCATCAAACCTGGACTGAGGAGTAGTACTCCCTTCGTCTAGGTGTTAAGTCATCCTATGGAAATCAGATATTCCCAAAATGTTTAGGCATCGTCCATTAACTTCGCATCTCAATCCCCTCCTGGCCTCGTTGCTAGCGAGCGTTGTTACTTAGGGAGCGTTTGGATCCTTAGCAAGAACAGCTTATAGCATAGCCGGGCAAGGTTAGGCGTTTGGAACTGTTAAAATATTTTAGCTTTTGTGGGCCAGCTAGCTTGGGTGGGCTAGAAAAACCTTGCTAGCTCAGGAGATCCAGATCGGCTCGCTTCCGATGGCAGATTTCGCATAGTAGTAACATAGACTAGTAACATATGCATGTTACTAGTCCAAGTTACTCACCACTATGACCAGCCTAAGCAATGTAACCAAACGCTCCTTACTCTGCCTTGTTATCTCCCCCGGAAACCCAATGCATGGAGTGCAACTACGCGTTGATCAGTCAAGAAATCGAAGTCAGCTTGCATGCGAGTTAATACGTGGTCCTGCATGGTAGCTAAAACAACATCTCTTAGTTGTTTGGATTAATTGTTGTGTTTAGAGACAGAAATCAGGGCTTTGATTCGAGGAATGACCTGTCAAGTTTCTCCTTCTCCTCCAATCTGCTTGCACCTTGGTCCCGCTGCACCTTCTAATGTGACTTATTACACCTAGACGGAGGGAGTCGTACGAGATACGGTGGCACACTAACTTAGGTCGAATACAAGTGCCCAAAATTGTGTGCATGTTATAATAAGGATTCACTTAAAATAGTAGGTGAGTGAATAGAGGGATCAATTGGACAAAGGTGCTCGGCGATGGCGAGATGTGTGAGGTAAGATACACGGCCGACGCTTTTAATTTTTCTTATTAATTTGTTTGTTTCACCCTCTGACTGGTGGGACCCAACGTACTACGTGGAGAGAGGTAAGGTGACTAATGCTGCATTATTTCTGCACCACTATGGATAGTCTTACCACCAAAGCCACATGACACGATTATGATTTAAATCCAATGACCCCCACACACAAAAAACACGGCATGCTTGTCACACGAATGCAGGAATGTATAAAAGGTTATTTTCCTCTCGTTGAACATAACGGGAGGGTTGTGTAGCTGGTTAGCCTGTTCGCTCATCAAACTTGAGGTCTCGGGTTCGATAACTACACTTGAGCATAATTCATGCCAGGAGGATTCTTTGACTGCTCAAAATGGATGGATACGGATCTATACGATCAGCTGTAGCCTCGGCGCTTGTTTTCTAGGGTTTGCATTCTTCACACTCTCTCCAGTATTTATATACACGCTGGAGCCTCAGCGCTTGTAGTTGCTCTCTTCACACTCTCTCACCCTCTCCAGATCTAAACAAGACTTCGTTGGCCTCTCTCTCTCCCCTCACTGCTGGTCTGCCTGTAGTTGCTCTCTTCACACTCTCTCACCCTCTCCAGATCTAAACAAGACTTCGTTGGCCTCTCTCTCTCCCCCCTCACTGTTGGTCAAAGAGCCGGCAGGATCCGTCCGCCGGGAAGGGAAGGAGGCTTAACGTTGTCGCCGTCGGCGAGGGAGGGAATCCACTACCGGCGCAGCTTTTCACTTTCACCACCAGCGGCGGTGCGGGAGGGCCTCCGACCCCTTCTTCTTTGCCGCCATACATAGTGTGGGTCGAATGGCCTCCGGTCGCCCGCCGAACCACACCCCAAGAACCTTAAGGTATAATTTACTTATTCCACATGCATTGCTCTAGCTGCATGTGGGCTTTTTCCGCTTCTAGGTGATGGATCAAACAGGAAAGTAGTGGGGAAAGTTGTATACCATGAATCTAGGACGTGGTTCAAAGAGGAAAGGAATGGGGGAAAGTAGTAGGAAAAGTTGTATAGCATGAATCTAGGACGTGGTTCAAAAAGGAAAGGAATGGGGAAAGTTGTATCCCATGAATCTAAGACGTGGTTTAAGGAGGATAGGAATGGGGGAAAGTAGTGGGGAAAGTTGTATAGCATAAATCTAGGACGTGGTTCAAAGAGGAAAGGAAGTGGGGAAAGTACTAGTATAGACTGGCTATCGAGCACCTACGTTGGTCGAAAAGGGAAAACAATGACAAACACAACACACACATCTGTAACGAACTGATCTTTTGTTTTGAGGGACAAGGCTGTAGAGTTTGAGCAGGACTAGATTTGCTGCCTCACATAGGGAAAGGTGTCTAATGATAACAAAACTCTGACCAACACAAATATGCTCCTTGGTTGTTTGTTCTTTGTTGCAACAGTCTATGCATCACCCCAGTACATCGGTAGATGCACATGGTGTCAAAAGGCCCACTCTCCGTGCAACTCTTTAGCTGTTGTTAATCTAAGGCCCTGTTTGGTTAAAAACTCCTAGTCCCTACCTACTTGGTTCCGGGGACTAAACATGGACTAGAGGTTATTAAATGACATGCTAAAAGACCATGTTACCCCTAGTAATGAACTAATAGAGACAAGGTGTGATGCGTGGCGGGCAATCGTTGGAAAAAGTCCCAAAAAGACTCTCCCTTGGGTTCTTCTTTCTTTAGTCCCAAATGCCCACTTTTAGTCCCTAAAAGTCCCTCCTGTTTGGTTTAGATGGGACTGACACGGAGTTTTTTTAGTCCCTCCACCAAAATGTCCCTGTAAACAAACACCCTCTAACAATGCATTTGGAAAATTGATGCAATGCCACGCTTAAAAGCAAATTACATGTTTAACGAATTTTATTGTTAATATAATCTCTCTGTTAATATTAATCAATGCCACCGTTTGAGAAATGCTCTTGTCTTGCTTTCTTTCCCATTTAGATAAGGTAGATGCTTCTTTTTGTTGGCTTCTATGTCATTCACCGTTATTGACCACTAGTTGTTTCCTTTGCACCTCTGTGTAAATAGGGTTATCTACTTCACCTCGTTGCCATTGTGACCTTTTGTTGCACTGCACAAAACACTTTTGTTTTAAGAGTGTTTTGTGCAGTTCAACCAAAATGTCACATCGACAACGTTGCTTGATTGCCTGATCTTAGTGGAACTGCACACGAGGAGATCTTACTTCCTATCCGTGTTGGCAAATTTGGTTTAGATCTTCTTCTTGTGAGTTGTTTGAATTCCACTTCATGAGAGGTCAGTACTAGCCTTCTTTCACATTATTCTGCAGTGTGCTTTCATATGTTGTGCTACTTGTACGGTAATGTTGCTTGATTTTCTTGAATCGCACAAATGGAGACAAGACTTCCAATCTATATGTGCACCGTAATATCCCATTGAGGTAAGATAAGGATATTTCACAACTGTTGGCCTGTATTTTGCCACTTTCATCAGAAAATTAATGTCATTGTTTAGTGCTATACTTGTGCAACCTAATTGACATGTCAAATCTTACATTGAAGGCAAAGCTTGTCTGTTATTGAACCAAGTGATGAAGGGGAAGAACAAGCGGAAGAAAAACAAAATCAACTCCACAGTGCTGAAATGAAACCTTTGGAACTATGATGACACAAGTAATGATATAGTTTTGCATCTTAATTTATTGCTATGGCTGGAATGAGCAATTGTTTTGCCACTGATTTGATGCCACTCTTAATGTAATATGTAATTATTTCTATTTGTGCAAACAGGGATCTTCTTTGAAGATACCATATATTTTAGTGGAATTGCACAAGAAGATGTTGGAAACATTAATCTAATCGAGGAGTATATAGTAAGCATGGCCACTACAGTAGATAGCAACAGATGGTTCTGAAGAAGTGCTTCATTTGTATGCTCTACACAATAAGCCTCCTGACAAAGGTTGGTACTCGCCCACTGATTTCATCCATATGATTGAGCTTTGTCATCTCTATTGGTGTCGTGCTACTATTTAGATACTGTCATCAAAAAGTGGTATTGTCCTTGAGAAGTGCTTCATTTGTGTTGTTTTTAATATTTCCTTTCCTTTTTTTTGAGCAAACAGGGATGCTAGCATTTAGTTATCCTCTTGTCTTTGCACAACAGGATCATCCTCCTCTGGAGAAGAATATGGAGTACGTGAAGTGACTAGTTCCGATTATGCCAGGATGAAGAAGCCCTGTCTATCTTCTCATCAGAAGGAGCAGTTGAAGGATGGTTACATTAACCCCCACAAGACCAAACTAACTTCAGCTCAGAAGGACTGACAAATCTCCATTTTCTTGCTGTGATGCGCGAGTACAATGTTGTTCTAGGATTCTTTCCGGTGAGTCCCATTTTTCAAAATTTGTGCTCTACATGGACCATGTAGGTGCCTGTTTAAACTGTCAATTCATAGTACAGTTTGCTTTATACTAATCACTTTTTTTGTATTTGTGCAAACAGGGGTGCTTAGCTTGATTTCAATGGGAACTGCACAAAATGTTCATGAATACATCGAATCATTCATTTCCACCACAAGAAAGGAGGTGCCGCGCGAATTTGGTTGATTTTGGTGGAACTGCACAAGAAAAACAACTGGTTTATTTAGTACGAGGTGCCATGTCAATGTCCGAACTGATGGCAAACCCTGCCCATTCCACAATCGTAGGCATTTGATATTTTGGAATGGGACAACCTTGTCAAATGTTGCTCATTGATTTTAGCAAGAATACATGCATTTGATATTTTCCAATGGGACACCCTTTGCTGTCAGCAGCGTCGATCCATTTTTCTTTAGTTGTGAAGTAAATATTGGATCTGACATGTGAATCGTTGAGATGCATAATCATCGATTGTTTTGAATGTTCTCTATGAATTGCCAGGCTTGTGTGTTTGATTGCAATGTACAGGAACGCTAAAAGGCTGCTCAAACTCTTTGTACTCATACATTTCCTTTTACTTTGCACATTGTGAAAGTGCATACTTTTTGTATAAGATTGGTCAAAGTAGAGATACTTTGACTGCAGACAAAACTTGTATGCAGACTAGAAAGGACCGGAGGGAGTACATGTGAAACTGCTGCAAACGAGGTGATCACCCTAGGAATAATGCTAGTACGTATTGTTTTGCATGTTCATCCAATGCCAGTGATACAAGAATTCAAACTAATCGAAATAAATTCATTCATACACGGTCGGATTTCATATAAACATGCCAGATTTCATTACATTTCATACATTCTTCAACTAAAAAGGCGTGCGCTGGAGGTATAATTAATTAACCGAAGCTACCCACCTGTGTCCGAGCGAGCAGAAGCCGATGACTTAACTGCGAGTGCGATTCGCGTAATCGACATGTGGCCCAGATGCTGTTGGACCCACGTGTCGATCGACCAACCAACTGCACCAGCAGTTAAGTAGAAGCAGTGTCCTTATCCAACATAGCTCTCCGACTCCACGTCGCCGCCAAGAAGCTAACCGGCCGTCAGTTGTCAACCCGCCTAGCTTGTCATAGCGATTAGGGCAACTAGGAGCCCAATGATCAGGATCCCCACATGAAAAACACCTTTCTTCTTATCATTGTTCTTCTTGAAGTTCGTGTGTTGCACGGCCTTGTTCTTTCCATCAAACTTTTCTTTATCATCAAACTTGCCCTTATTCTTGAACTTGTGGGGCTGGAAGTTCTTCCTCTGTACCAGATTGGCACTAGATCCTCCCTCAATTCCTCGAGCATGTGTGTCCTTTGCTCTCGCCTTTTCTTCCACATCAAGAGTGCCAATGAGATCCATGAAGGAGGAAGCTTAGTGATGATACCTTCGGCAACAAACTTGTCCGGTAGCATACAACTGAAGTGCTCAAGTTCTCTCACAAATGATTGTAGCTCATGAACTTGCTCAACCACGGAGCGCTCTTCAAGCATCCTGTAATCATAGAATTGCTCCATGATGTACAACTCAGTGCCAGCAACTGGAGGGTAGCAGCGGTGGCCTTACTTGGACCCGAGCGGCGGCGACCTACTCCGTTTTACTCTTCCTCATTTTCTGTGTGGCACGGCCTCGTTGGCAGCGGGGCGGGGCCTCGGCGGAGCCGGCGATGTCCTCTGTCTCGTTGCGGTGGCGGCGCCTCGGCGAGCGGGAAATCCTCCCCTCGTTGCCCGGCGAGGTGGGGCCTCGGCGGAGCCGCGTATCCTCTACCTCGTTGTTGGCGCCCTTGAGCCTTGGTAAGCAGGGCCTCATCGGCGCCCGGTGGCGGGACTCGTCGGAGCCGGCATTGTCCTCGGCCTCGTCCTCGGTCTCGCCAAACAGCGCCTTGCCCGCTTCATCGCCCTCTTTGTAGGTGGTCGCAGCCTCCGCCACCCGCATGCGGTACCGCCAGCGCTCGAGGCGGGCGGAGTGGTACGAGTCGAGTAGTGCCTCCTGCTCCGCCCGCTCCGCAACGATCTGCTCCTCCGCTGCGGTGCTCACAGGAGGAGATGGTGGGCTGTAAGCGGCGCCGGCCTGCGCCTCCCAGAACTGCTCCTCACGCTTCTGCCTCACCGTGTCCATATATTGGGCACGGGCCTCGCCAGCGGTCATGGTGCAATGCACCAGCAAGGATGGCGCGGAGGAGGGGGTTGGCGCCGGATCATCGACTACCATGTTCTCCATTGGGACGTCGTCGTCCTCCGGCTGCCTGCCGACCAGCCAGTCGGCAGCAATGGCTGCCATCTCCTTGTGGTCCGTCGTTCGCCCGTCCTGAAGAGCGCTTGAGCGCGAGGAAGCCATGGTGGGCAGTAATGGTGTGGACAGGAGAATGGGAACGGATGCGGATGACTGCGGCTTTGGACGGCGCATCAGTTTATATAGCAATGGTGGGCGGCGAAGGGACGGACGTGTGGCGCCGGAGTATCTGCCTCGACAACCGTGTATCATTAATGTGGGCGGCAGAAGGACGGACGGATGGCACTTGTGTCATTTGAAGGCGGAAACAATCGCTTTGCACCGGGAAGCGAAGCGGGCGGTCTTGACCGTTCGATCGGAAGCAGCGGCGATGGGCGGATGCAGGTGGGCGAAGCGGTCGGACTCGTGCTTGGCGGCCGGGTCGGTCTACCGGCCGGACATCTTTGGCTCGCCAGCTAGCTTCGCCGAGCTGGCGGCGACAATCATACGATGGGCGTAGCTTCCAACCAAGAGCCGCGCCACTGTCCAAGCGGTTCATGCCGTGTTCACCATAGAGCGAGTGCGGCCGCGCCGGGCGCCCTAATGGCGGAAGAGCTACCAGCGTAGGAGGACCTGAGCTGCAACCTCCGTCTCTTCAACGAGCATCGATGAACAAGCGAACGACAATGTCATCGCGGACATGTGGCCCTATGATCCTGGCTTCCCGAATGAGCAACGGGCGCTGTATCAGATCATCCGTAGGGCCCGCGAGGCCCTCTCCGTCGTCCTTTGAGTTGTTGCGCTCAACGTGGCGCCGCCGTCTCGCGTTGTCAACATGGTCAACGGACATGGGGATGAGGAGATGACTTTACTTGGAGAGGATGACGGTGGGGACCCACCGGAGCCATAGCCGCCGTCGCAAGTGCCTCCTTATTAGTATATAAAACTATATTTTTTTTTGCTTCCTCCTGGTTTCCTGACATCACGGTCCCACACCATTGTCAACCTATGTAGTCAATAAACGAGAGAATTGCACAAGAAGCGGCTCACAGTTGGGACCAAGCAGCTCGAGCAGTATTTGTGTTTTTAACATGTGAGCACTGCAGAGTTTTTCTTGAGCGATGTTTAGCCTAGATATTAATTTTTCTCCTCTGAACACCAACAAAAACATCGCTGCAGCTATTAACTGGGCGGACTGTGGCCCGTCTAGCCTAGGCCAGATATCCAGCCCAGATATTAATTTTTTCAAGCTGAAAATGGCTAGCCCAACTATACTTTTTTTAGGAATGCCCAGGCAAGGTCAAGTTGTTATTCTCCGCCCCGCTGTGTAGCGACCCGACCTCAAACGGTCAAGTCTCTGTGCTCAGTGTCATCCCTGGATCAGTAATGCTGACACCACACAATACTTCGAAGGATTTATAACATAGTAGCAATCACACACTTATTACAATCGAACGTCTCACGAGAGAACTTAATAAAATAAATATGGCTTAAGGCCATCTAATAACGATAACAGCGGAAGGCTTGGAAGAAAAGCGAGTCCATCAACTCCAACGGCATCATTGAGTATAGAACCACGACCTAAGCACCTTACTCGTCGTTTGAAAAGTCTGCAACATGAAACGTTGCAGCCCGAAAACGGGTCAGCACATGGAATATGCTAGCAATGTAACACATAGAGAATAATGGAATGTTAAGCCTATACCACATGCATATATGGCTGGTGGAAAGCTCTACGGTAACAGTTTTGCATAAAGCCAATTTTCCCTACTGCAAAGAAATAAATTTATTTAACTATCATGGTGGTTGTGAAACATTGAGAATGGTTGACAGCATTCTCAATCCCAATTAAAAGTACTCATTAACAAACCCAACAATATTAATTTAGAAGTAACATGATGAGATTCACATGATATCCAGGTACTAGATACTCAAGATGTCCATAACCAGGGACACGGCTAACCATGATTAGTTTATACACTCTGCAGAGGTTTGCGCACTTTTCCCTACAAGACTCGATCGCCTCCGTTGATTTCTCGCACTACATTGTGTTTGAGAAACGAATGACCGAGACATAGTCTTTCAGAAGCACTAGCACCTTACTTGTGGGTACACCGGTACACCTACTTTCCCCTACATCTGCTAGTCTACCCGTAAGAGTTCGCACAACTTAATCAACTATGCGAGCCCATAATGGCTTGTGGCTGCACACGGAAGTTTCTAGTTTGAATAATCTCATGATCCCTTTGAGCACGGGTGGCGGTCCAAGAAATACAGGCAAGTCTGATAGAAACCAGTGCCTCAATCCACCCAGGATGTGTGTTTAAGTTGCCACCTTAAATAAACCATTAAATAACAATCTCACATCTGTCATGGAATACACTCACCCAATCCACGTCTACTAGCATAGCATGGCATAATAAGCTTAACGAGAAGTAACTCCCAAAGGTTTGATAACAAAACAGGTAATAGGTACTACCTCAACTACTTCCCATCCCACAATTTAATTAGATCCTAATCATGCAAGTGTTTGAGAAATAGATCTAATGCATAAAACTGGGTATGAGAAAAGTATGATCAAAGTGTTACTTGCCTTTAGCGATGATCCATGAAACCTAGAGACTCGAAGTAACAAGCGGCGCACTCACGGGTATTCTATCGCAGACAAACAAACAAGCATACAATAATTACTCATCTAATGCACAGGTAAAACTCAAATAGATCTAACCAGATAGTTCAAATTAAGATCTCCGGTTTGCAAAAAGAATCAAATCAAACGAAGCAACGAAAGTCAAACGGCGGAAGAAAACAGCTTCGTTTTACTAATCTGGACCTAGGTCAAATTTTACAGATGCAAAAACTTGTTTCAGTAGATTATTCGGAAAGAGGGTTTCAAGACGAAACTCCAGGCGCTTGAATCGCCTGATTCTGATAAACGAGCGAAAAGTTATACTAAAACGAAAATCGGATCTAGAATCACGATCAGAAAAATCGCAGATTAAATCCGAGAAAAAGAAAAATACGACGAACATATTCGAACGGAAAAAGAAAAAAAATAAAAAAAATAAATAAAAAAATAAAGAAAACCGAAAAAAACGAAGAAAACCGATCGGTTTTTTTTTAAATAAAAATCGGCACGAAAATCGAGGCGCGGCGAACCTCGGCGAACTCCGGCGAAGTCATGGCAAGGCGGGCTGGGCTCGGGTGGGCTTGGTGGGTCGGGGGTGGCCGCTATTTAAAGGCGCCCCCGAGCAGAGTCCCGCTCGGGTACGGCCCGGTAAGGCGGTTCGTTTTTTTATAAAACATTACGCGTAAAAAAAAATCAAAAGAAGTATCAAACGGACTCCAAAAATCCCGAAATAAATTTTCCCCGGTTTCTAAAATCAAGCCGGATTTAATGAACATTTATTTGGGGCCTAGATGCAATTTTGAAAAACGCGCATTTTTCTTAAATTCAAATAAAAAGGTGAAAAACTCCAAAATAAAGTCATTTTATTCCCTCTCGCATATTTTTGTAATAGAAATAATTAAAGATAAAATAATTAAAAACAACGATCCTATTTTCAAAATTTGAGAAAACTCAAATATGAAAATAACGAAAATCCCCAACTCTCCCCGTGGGTCCTTGAGTTGTGTAGAATTTCTAGGATCGAGCAAAATGCAAAGAAAATGCAATGAAAAATATGATATGCAATGATGCTCTATGTATAACATTCCAAATTGAAAATTTGGGATGTTACAAACCTACCCTTAAGATGAATCTCACTCGAGATTCGGGTTATTAGAAAATAGGTGAGGGTGGTCTTTAAGCAAATCTTCCTCTCGCTCCCGTGTGGCTTCATCCTCTCGTGGTGGTGGCTCCAATCGAACTTTGCAAAACTTAATGACCTTGTCATGCGAGTGACTCTGCTGGCATACTCCAAAATCTTAACCGGTTTTTCCTCATAGGTCAAATCATCATTCAACTGTATCGCTTCCAGTGGCACTGTATCTCTCAGCGGTATATCAGCCATCTCTGCGTGACACCTCTTCAACTGTGAAACGTGAAGCACATCATGAACTCCTGAAAATCCCTCGGGTAATTCCAACTTGTACGCAACTTCTCCCATGCGTTCCAAAACACGATAAGGTCCAACAAATCGAGGTGCTAACTTTCCCTTAACTCCAAAACGCTTAACTCCTCGAAGTGGCGATACTCGAAGATATACTCTGTCTCCGACTTCGTATTCTGTCTCCTTGCGTTTTGAATCCGCATAACTTTTCTATCTTGATTGGGCTACCTTGAGCCTATCGCGAATCAACTTTACTTTTTGTTCAGACTCCTTAATCAAATCCGGTCCAAACAACTGGCGGTCTCCAACTTCATCCCACAACAACGAGGTCTTGCACCTCCTTCCGTACATAAGGCTTGAAGGGCCATCTTGATCGGGTTTGGTAATCGTTGTTATAAGAAAACTCCGCTGACACGGCAAATTGTCATCCCAACTTGATCCATAATCCAAAGCACAAGCTCTAAGCATATCCTCCAAAATCTGGTTGACTCTCTCGGTTTGTCCATCCGTCTGTGGATGGAAAGCTGTGCTAAACTCCAGTCTGGTTCCCAAAGTTTCATGCAACTGCTTCCAGAACTTTGAGGTAAATTGGGTTCCTCTATCCGATACGATACTCCTCGGAACTCCATGCAAGCATACAATCCTAGTCATGTATATCTTGGCCAATTTGGCACTGCTGTAGGTAGTCTTTACTGGAATGAAATGAGCTACCTTCGTCAAACGATCGACTATAACCCAAATCGAGTCATAGCCTGAACGAGTCCTGGGCAATCCCGTGATAAAATCCATACCTAGTTTATCCCACTTCCATTCGGGTATAGGCAATGGCTGTAACAATCCTACTAGCTTCTGATGTTCTGCCTTCACCCTCTGACATACATCACAAACTGCTACGTACTCTGCAATATCCTTCTTCATTCCGGTCCACCATAAAGTATTCTTCAAATCCAAATACATCTTGGTATTTCCTGGGTGAATCGAATATGGTGAATCATGTGCCTCTTGCAAAATCAACTTCCTGATCTCTGGGTCATTGGGAACATAAACACGGTCTTCAAACCATAGGGTATCGTGCTCATCCTCACGAAATCCCTTAGCCTTTCCTTCGCTCATTATCTCCTTTATAGAGGCAATCTCTTTGTCATTTTTCTGAGCTTCCCTGATCTTGTCCATCAAAGTTGACTGAATCTCCAGTGCTGCTACATAGCCTCTCGGAACTATTTCCAAACATAGCTCTCGAAGATCCTCGGCTAACTCCTTTGGTATTTCTTCCGTCATTAATGTGTTGACGTGACTTTTACGGCTCAACGCGTCTGCTACAACGTTAGCCTTTCCGGGGTGATAATGCAATCTCATATCATAATCTTTGATGAGTTCCAACCATCTCCTTTGCCTGAGATTCAACTCCTTCTGCGTGAAAATGTATTTCAAACTCTTGTGATCCATATACACCTCACAATGATTTCCAATGAGGAAATGTCTCCATGTTTTCAACGCATGCACTACGGCTGCTAACTCCAAATCATGCGTAGCATAATTTAACTCGTGAGGCTTAAGCTATCGTGAAGCATACGAAACAACTCTCCCCTCCTGCATAAGCACTGCCCCAAGTCCTCTACATGAAGCGTCGCAATACACCTCATAATCCTTGGTCTGATCTGGCAGAATTAACCTTTGGTGATGTAACCAAACGTTTCTTCAACTCTTGGAAACTAGCTTCACACTCCTCGGTCCAAATGAACTTGGTATCCTTCTTCAACAATTCTATCATAGGCTTCGCAATCCTTGAGAAATTCTCAATGAATCTCCGGTAGTATCCTGCTAGTCCAAGGAAACTCCGGATCTCTCCAACTGTTGTTGGCGCTTCCCAGTTTGTTACGGTGACAACTTTAGTGGGGTCTACTGCTATACCTTCTCCGGATATAACATGTCCAAGAAATCCAACTTTCTTCAGCCAAAACTCACACTTGCTGAACTTGGCCTACAACTGATGTTCTCTGAGCTTTTCGAGTATCAAACGCAAATGCTCCTTATGTTCCTCTTCATTCTTCGAGTAAACCAAAATATCATCAATGAACACCACGACGAACTTATCCAAAAACTCCATAAACACTTTGTTCATAATGTTCATAAAATAGGCAGGTGCGTTAGTCAGACCAAATGACATAAAGGTGTACTCATACAGCCGTGCACACGGTGGTAAAAGCGTCTTAGGTATATCACGCTCTCGAATCTTCAAGCGATGGTACCACGATGCAAATCGATCTTTGAAAACACCTTAGCTCCTTGCAACTGGTCAAACAAGTCATTGATCATCGGTAGTGGGTACTTGTTCTTAATGGTTACTTCATTCAATCCTCGATAATCAACAACCATTCTTAATGATCCATCCTTCTTCTCCACTATAAGTAATGGTGATCCCCAAAGGCGAAGAACTTGGGCGAATAAAACCTTTATCCGAGAACTCCTTTATCTCGCTTCTTAATTTCCTCCAAATCTTGGGCTGGCATCCTATACGGTCTCTTAGATATCGGCCCGATGCAGCGATGAGTTCGAAACTCAATGTCTCTATCCGGTGGCATGCACAGCAACTCTTAGGAAACACGTCCGGGTAATCCCTTACCACTGGTACTTCTTCCTGCACAACTCCTGATAAGGAATTTACATGTGCTCTCCTCGGCTCATGCCGTGATACATACTTGATTCTCCTCCCTTCTTGGATGGTAAGCAAAATTGACTTACTGGCGGAATCTATGTTCCCTCCATACATCGACAACCAATCCATACCAAGAATTACATCCAAACCTTGGGATTCCAATATGATTAAATCCGTTGGGAAAACATGCCTCCCTATACTTAATGGCACTTGAAAGCATCCTTGGTGGCCATATACTCCGCTCCCGGTGAGCTTACTATCATGGGTGTCTTAAGAGTTTTAGTTGGTAGTCTAAACTCATCCGCAAATCCCCTTGATATGAATGAATGCGATGCACCAGTATCGAAAAGAACAACTGCAGTAAATGACTTAACCAAAAACTTACCTATTACTGCATCTGGCTAAGCTTCAACCTCCTCCACGGTAACGTGGTTCACTTGTCCTTTATTGAAAGGATTCGGCTTCTTTCCTGAGCTTCCATTGCCATTTCCATTACGGCCTTACGGACACTTTCGTTTGCATAATGCCCGATCTTGCGGCACTTAAAGCAAGTTACGTGGCTCAGGTCTACCTTGGATGGTGTTGGCCGGGTTGGTGCGGTTACATCCATTGCTTCCTCCATTCCCGTTCCCATTCTTGGTGCCATTATGGTTGTGCGAGCTACCTCCTCCATGGGTATGCTTAAACTGTCCTCCTGGCTTCGGGGTAAAACGAAGTTTCTGCTGAGCTCCAGAGTTATTCTTCCCCTGTCCATACTTCCTCTTGCGGTTTTCAATCTGCTGTTGCTTCCCTTCAATCATAAGCGCACGATCTACTAACTCCTGATAGTTATTGAAGGTGGCTACCATAAACTGCATGCTCAGCTCATCATTCAATCCTTCTAGAAACTTCTCCTGCTTAGTTGCGTCCGTAGTAACGTCATCTGGTGCATAACGTGCTAGTTTACTGAAATCATCTTCATACTGGCCAACTGTCCGTCCTCCTTGGCGCAAGTTGCGAAACTCACGCTTCTTCATGGCCATAGCTCCTGCTGAAACATGGGCAGTACGGAAAGCTTCTTTGGCCCGATCCCATGTGGCGGTGTCTCTGAGGTAAGTGGTCAGTAAAATTCTCCCACCAAGCTGCTGCGGGTCCTTCAAGTTGATGTGCAACAAACTTCACCCTTTCTGCATCTATACACCCTGCAGTGGTCAACTCCCTCCCTATCTTACGGAGCCAATCATCTGCAACAATCGGCTCGATGCTATTGGAAAACACCAGCGGATTTAGCCTTAAGAAACGGGTCAAATGGTCAACAGGTGGTGGTGGCGGTGGGTTATTGTTGTTGTTGTTGTTGTTGTTGTTGTTGTTGTTGTTGTTGTTGTTGTTGCCTTGGTTCTGTACCAATGTTTGAATCAAGGTATTCTGCTGCTGAATCAACTGAGTGATCTCCGGCGGGAAAACAAATCCGGCGTCGCGTCTCGGAGGCATCTGAGGGTTTTAAGAAAAGACGAGAATTAAGAATAGAATGAGGTCTAGAGAGAAACACTACCCATATGCACATGAGACAAATCACACAATATCACTCCAATCAATTCAAACAAGGACATACAACGGTCTATCTATCGTTACAAAGTGTTGAAACTAAAACTACTATAACATGGGGTAATCTACTATTGTTATGGTGGTCAACTAGAAAAACTACTCCGATGAAGACTCCATGATATCTGCTCCAGCTTCATCTTCGTAATCATCATCACTAGGATCGGGATCGGTGTAAATGCGATGATGATGTAGTTCTCTGGACAGTGTTATCTTCATCTTCTCCTCCAGTGCTGAATTTCCCATGAGTTCTTCAATCTTCTCCTTAAAATCGCCATTTTGTCCCACTAGAGCTACAATCTCCTCCATGTAGTCCTTGCGAGTGGCCTTGATTCTCCTTCTAGCTCGATAATCTTGGTTTTGTTGTCTTGAATCCATCATGTCTGCGCTTTGCCCGGTACTCCCTGGCGTCGAATGTGCTGGTTTAACTCCTGGATGAAAGCTGCAATGGATCGATCCTTCTTAGTGCCAACTATCTCCCATTGTTCATCTCGGTGTCCGCAAATCTGGTAGATAGTATCCTTGAGGTCTTCTTAATAAACTTCTCCAATGCGCCCCATGGTTATGTGAGCTGCCATGCTCTTTCCCGGACTCCAGGTTGGTGCATTGAAAACACACACTATGGGCTCCGTGATTGGCGCAAACGTCCTTCCGGGAACTTGAGCTTGAATCTTCGGTAGCTCTTCTTGAGTAAAGTGGAATTGTAGGTCCGGTGAAGCTTGGTAATCCAATGTTAAGGTACCTAGTGATTTCCTTGAATTGTCGTCAAAGGGTGTATCCTCATCCGGCTGAGTGAACTTGATCCTCGCTTAGTCATCCTAAAGGAGTAGAAAAGATGAGGAGTCGAAATGAGAAGAGAGAGTAGTGATCTAGGGCTTTAGCTTAATGGTCGTGTCTCTGATCGGTGTGCTCTGATACCATCTCTGTAGTGACCCGACCTCAAGCGGTCAAGTCTCGTGCTCGATGTCATCCCTGGATCAAGATGTCACGACACCACACGATGCCTTGAAGGATTTATAATGAGTAGCAATCACACACTTATTACAATCGAATGTCTCAAGAGAGAACTTAATAAAGGTAAATATGGCTTAAGGCCATCTAATAACGATAACGGAAGGCTTGGAAGAAAAGCGAGTCCATCAACTCCAACGGCATCATCGAGTATAGAACCACGACCTAAGCACCTTACTGCGTAAATGCGAAAAGTCTGCAACATGAAAGCGTTGCAGCCCCGAAAACGGTCAACACATGGAATATCGGGCAATGTAACACATAGAGAATAATGGAATGTTAAGCCTATACTACATGCATATATGGCTGGTGGAAAGCTCTCTGATTCTGATTTTGCATAAAGCCAATTTTTCCCTCTTTGCAAAGGAATAAATTTATTTAACTATCATGGTGGTTGTGAAACATTGAGAATGGTTGTGACATTCTCAATCCCAATTAAAAGTACTCATTAACAAACCCAACAATATTAATTTAGAAGTAACATGATGAGATTCACATGATATCCAGGTACTAGATACTCAAGATGTCCATAACCGGGGACACGGCTAACCATGATTAGTTTATACACTCTGCAGAGGTTTGCGCACTTTTCCCCACAAGACTCGATCGCCTCCGTTGATTTCTCGCACTATAGGGTGTTTGAGAAATGGATGACCGAGACATAGTCTTTCAGAAGCACTAGCACCTTACTTGTGGGTACACCGGTACACCTACTTTCCCCTACATCTGCTAGTCTACCCGTAAGAGTTCGCACAACTTAATCAACTATGCCAGAGCCCATAATGGCTTGTGGCTACACACAGAAGTTTCTAGTTTGAATAATCTCATGATCCCTTTGAGCACGGGTGGCGGTCCGAAGAAATCTGAGCAAGTCCTGATAGAAACCAGTGCCTCAATCCACCCAGATGTGTGTTTAAGTTGCCACCTTAAATAAACCATTAAATAACAATCTCACATCTGTCATGGAATACACTCACCCAATCCACGTCTACTAGCATAGCATGGCATAATAAGCGAACGTAGAAGTAACTCCCAAAGGTTTGATAACAAAACAGGTAATAGGTACTACCTCAACTACTTCCCATCCCACAATTTAATTAGATCCTAATCATGCAAGTGTTTGAGAAATAGATCTAATGCATAAAAACTGGGTATGAGAAAAGTATGATCAAAGTGTTACTTGCCTTGCTGATGATCCGCGAAACCTAGAGACTCGAAGTAACAAGCAGCGCACTCCGGATATTCTATCGCAGACAAACAAACAAGCATACAATAAGTACTCATCTAATGCACAGGTAAAACTCAAATAGATCTAACCAGATAGTTGAAAATTTGGGATGTTACACGCTGGGCTGCAAATCTTTCCAAAGAGGGATGCATTAGGCTTAACAGGAAAATGGGCTTTAAGAAATAATAAATGGGATGTAATTATAAAAACTAGGCAGTAACTATAAAAAATGCACCAAACACGTAATTACTTTATAAAATATTATTTTTGGATATTGAAATTTTAATTTCATTAATTGTTGTGAGCGCAATGTTTCATTGGATTTTACGTAATATAAATTTATATTGAAATTGTATTTAATCTAACTAGAAATTTCAGGATAAAAATATTTCGGATCCCATCAAAATGTGGGAAATTTTATTGAATTCTGTTTTGAACGGTTGGTTGAAATGGGTTGTACTTTTAACAAACTGTAAATGGGTTGTAGTAAATTCCGTTAGACTTCAAAAATTGGCTGCACGTTCTTACAAATCTCAAATGGGCTATAAGTTCTCTGCCACACACTTGTGGCCTTACTAAGTTGACGTGTCCCCTAAAAAAGGAGAGTTGACGCGTATGCAATGCTTTGTCAACTTATAGTCAACACACGGTTCTAGCAGCAGTGGCCATTGGATGTCCATCCAACGGATGCCGTGCTTCTTCTTCAATCTCGGATATTCTAGCTTCACCCGCCCAAAAATGATTCCTCAACCTGACATCTGGGGCGCACCATTTTGGAAGCTGACCTGTGGGCCTACTAAGTTGACGCGTACCAAGGGCTTTGTCAACTTAGTCAATATAAACGATTCTAGCTGCAGTGACCGTACGATGTCCATCCAACGGACGTCGTGCTTCTTCAACCTCTGGTCTTCTTGCTCCAGCCGCCCAAAGCAGCGCCGGTCGTGCCGCCTGCTCCTGCCTCTCGTGGCCGGTTGTGCTGCCGCGGAGGCCTCACCGCCCCCTACTACTCCCACCGCTGGCCAGGCCATCCCTCCACACACCCACACCCCTTGTTATTCTGCGGCGACAGCAGCCTCACACCGCAGCTGAACCAGTGAACCCTCGTACTCCTCTCCGCGTGGGTATCCACTGCTGCGTCTTCCATTGCTCCGTGTCGTCCCGTTCCTAGGCCTCGCCGTCGTCCACCGCCGTGGTGCTCTTGGCGCGGCGTGGTCAATGTGGACAACGACCGACTTCCATCGATAAGAGTACTGTATCTGGAGAGGCTGACAGCTGGGTCCACGACAGCCGCAAGGAAGTGCCTCCTTATTACGTGCAAAATAATTATTCCTGCACCTGACAGCGGGGACCCACCGGACAGGCCACCGTATTTCGTGAAAAAAAATGTCTCCCCCCTGACTGCTGGGACCCATCAGCTACATCTTCGCACGCAAGGAAGTGCGTCCGAAAAAAAAGCGATTCACCCCCCTGACTGCTGGGACCCACCAGCTATATCTTCACACGCAAGGAAGTGCCTGACAGTCGGGACCCAGCTGGTCGAATCGTATGTAGCGTTGTCATTCGTCATGACGATATGCGTACATCTTGAGTCGATGTAAAGCGCGCGCGTGTCGTAGTAGAGGCGCGCATGTAGCATGTACATGTGCGTATAGCGGCGGTGTGCAAGAAAGAAAATCTGACCACGCGTCGTACATACGGGCGGGGTCTCGGACGCCTACTCACGCATACGTACGGCCAGGGCTCGTGTACATGGCTGGGTCGGAACGGAGAAACTGCGTCGTCGTCGTGTTCTTGGGGAGCCAACCGGCTGGGTCGGAATGGAATGTGTCATCATGTTCATCGGGAGGGCTTGGACGGAACAACCGATGGAAACGAGGCCTGGCATACCGCAGAATGGACGAAACGGTCTTGTGTTCCACCGGCCACGTTCAAAACGGGATCATGTTCATCGGGAGAAGTGCAGCGTGCCGCAAAAGCGGAGAAGCGGACCTCCCTACGGTCGAAAGCAGGGGTCCTGTTCGCCGGGAGGGTGTGGCGTACCGCAAAACGGGACTCCACGGGATACTGTTCATCTCCACCGTCGATCCCCTCCACCCTCCACAGGCTACTGTTCATCCACCGTCGACCTCCTCCAACCTCCACCTGCGACTATTCATCCACGGGCTCCTGTTCATCCAGCCTCCACTGCGCGCTACTCCACCGGCTACTGTTCAACCAGCCCTCCATCGTCTACTGTTCATCCAGCCCTCCACGTGGTGGTCTTGTTCATCCAGCCCTCCACGGGGTCCTGTTCATCCAGCCCCAACCGGCTCGATCGATCGGGGTCCTGTTCATCCAGAGGCAACATCATGGGGTCCTGTTCATCCGCCCCGCCGAACTTCATCCAACCCCCCCGGAACGCTCACTGTTCATCTAGAGGTAGCATCCATCGGTTTCAGTTAGCAGCAGTAGCGAAGGAATCGCTCGATCGGGTTCAGTTAACAGCCATCGATCGATCGCTCGGGTTCACTAATGCATAACCTGCAGTGCAATCGCTCGGGTTCAGTTAGAGCCCAATGCCTCGCTCGAGTTCTGTTAGAGCCCAACGCTTCGCACCCACGCGCGTGCGTGTACGAGAGAAACGCGCATCGCTCGGCCCCGACCACCCACCGTAAACCGGGAATACCCCGATATTTTTCTCGCCCTTGCTTCTACCACGGTTTTTTCCATCATGGATGGCCCAAAGAATGTCATGGAGCTGCGTCTCTGGCCCGCCCAGGACGAAAAGCCCATTTTCTGTCATGATTTTTTATCATAGAAGTAGGAGCCTATCACATCTATGATGATACCAGGTTTTGTCACAATTATCGTCATAGAAGTGTCATAAGTATGACAGAATTATTTTTTTGTTCGGCCCAAAAAGTCACGGATGTGTCTTTTTTTTGTAGTGTATGCTTTCATGAAAATTCTACATCATTTCCGATCAACAATATGTCATTCACATATACTTATCAGAAAGGCTGTAGTGCTCCCACTCACTTTCTTGTAAATACTGGGCTTCACCACAAGTCTCAGATAAAACTATATGCTTTGATCAACTCATCAAAGCGTATATTCCAACTCCGAGATGCTTGCACTAGTCCATAGATGGATCGCTGGAGCTTGCACACTTTGTTAGCACCTTTAGAATTGAGAAAACCTTCTGGTTGCATCATATACAACTCTTCTTTAATAAATCCATTAAGGAATGCAATTTTGACATCCATTTGCCAGATTTCATAAAATGTGGCAATTGTTAACATGATTCGGGCGGACTTTAAGCATCGATACGAGTGAGAAAATCTCATCGTAGTCAACACCTTGAACTTGTCAACAACCTTTTGCGACAATTCGAGCTTTGTAGAAAGTAACACTACTATCAGTGTCCGTCTTCCTCTTGAAGATCCATTTATTCTCAATGGCTCGCCGATCATCGGGCAAGTCAATCAAAGTCCATACTTTGTTCACATACATGGATCCTATCTCATATTTCATGGACTCAAGCCATTTATCGGAATCTAGGCTCATCATCGCTTCCTCATAGTTCGTAGGTTCGTCATGGTCTAGTAACATGACTTCTAGAACAGGATTACCGTACCACTCTGGTGCGGAACGTGCTCTAGTTGACCTACGAGGTTCGATAGTAACTTCATCCGAAGTTTCATGTTCATTATCATTAGCTTCCTCACTAGTTGGTGCAGGCATCACAAGAACGGTTTTCTGTGATGAGCTACTTTCCAATTCGAGAGAAGGTATAATTACCTCATCAAGTTCTACTTTCCTCCCACTCACTTCTTTTGAGAGAAACTCCTTCTCTAGAAAGGATCCATTCTTAGCAACAAAGATCTTGCCTTCGGATCTGTGATAGAAGGGTGTACTCAACAGTTTCTTTTGGGTATCCTATGAAGACGCACTTCTCCGATTTGGGTTCGAGCTTATCAGGTTGAAGCTCTTTCACATAAGCATCGCAACCCCAAACTTTAAGAAACGAAAACTTAGTTTTCTTGCCAAACCATAGTTCATACGGTGTCGACTCAACAGATTTAGACGGTGCCCTATTTAACGTGAATGCAGCTGTCTCTAATGCATAACCCCAAAATGATAGTGGTAAATCGGTAAGAGACATCATAGATAGCACCATATCTAATAAAGTATGGTTATGACATTCAGACACACCATTACGCTGTGGTGTTGCAGGTGGCGTGAGTTGTGAAACTATTCTACATTGTTTTAAATGAAGACGAATTTCATAACTCAAATATTTGCCTCCGCGATCAGATTGTAGAAACTTTTTTTCTTGTTACGATGATTTTCCACTTCACTCTGAAATTCTTTGAACTTTTCAAATGTTTCAGACTTGTATTTCATCAAGTAGATATACCCATACCTACTCAAATCATTTGTGAAGGTTAGAAAATAACGATACCCGTCGCGTGCCTCAACACTTATCGGACCGCATACATCGGTAATGTATTATTTCCAATAAGTCATTAGCTCGCTCCATTGTTCTGGAGAACGGAGTTTTAGTCATCTTGCCCATGAGGCATGGTTCACAAGCATCAAATGATTCATAATCAAGTGATTCCAAAAGTCCATCCGCATGGAGTTTCTTCATGAGCTTTACACCAATATGATCAAAACGGAAGTTCCACAAATATTTTGCACTATCATTATCAACTTTGCATCTTTTGGCAACAATATATGAATATGTGTATCGCTACGATCAAGATTAAATAAACCATTTACATTGGGTGTATGACCATAGAAGGTTTTATTCATGTAAACAGAACAACAATTATTCTCTGACTTAAATGAATAACCGTATCGCAATAAACATGATCCAATCATATTCATGCTCAACGCAAAGACCAAATAACATTCATTTAGGTCCAACACTAATCCTGAAGGTAGAGGGAGTGTGCGATGGTGATCTTGTCAATCTTGGAATCACTTCCAACACACATCGTCACCTCACCCTTAACTATCCTCTGTTCATTTTGCAACTCCTGTTTCGAGTTACTAATCTTAGCAACTAAACCGGCATCAAATACCCTGGGGTTACTATGAACATTAGTAAAGTACACATCAATAATATGTATATCAAATATACCTTTGTTCACTTTGCCATCCTTCTTATCCGCCAAGTATTTGGCATAGTTCCGCTTCCAGTGACCATTCCCTTTGTAGTAGAAGCACTCAGTTTCAGGCTTAGGTCTAGCTTTGGGCTTCTTCACGGGAGTGGCAACTTACTTGCCATTCTTTCTTGAAGTTCCCTTTCTTTTCCTTTGCCCCTTTTCTTGAAACTAGTGGTCTTGTTAACCATCAACACTTGATGCTCTTTCTTGATTTCTACCTTCTCCAATTTTAGCATCACGAAGAGTTCGGGAATCGTTTTCGTTATCCCTTGCATATTTAGTTCATCACGAAGTTCAAGTAACTTGGCGATAGTGACTAAAGAACTCTGTCAATCAGTATCTTATCTAGAAGAATAACTCCCACTTGATTCAAGCGATTGTAGTACTCAGACATTCTGAGCACATGCTCACTGGTTGAGATATTCTCCTCCATCTTGTAGGCAAAGTACTTGTCAGAAGTCTCATACCTCTCGACTCGGGCATGAGTCTGAAATACCAATTTCAGCTCTTGGAACATCTTATATGCTCCGTGGCATGCAAAACGTTTTTGAAGTCCCGGTTCTAAGCCGTAAACCATGGCGCACTAAACTGTCAAGTAGTGATCATACCGAGCTTGCCAAACATTCATAACGTCTGCTTCTGCTCCTGCAATAGGTCCGTCACCTAGCAGTGCATCATGGACATAATTCTTTTATGCAGCAATGAGGATAATCCTCAGATCACGGACCCAGTCCGCATCATTGCTACTATCATCTTTCAACTTATTTTTCTCTACGAACATATAAAAAATAAACATAGGGGAGCTACAACGCGACCTATTGATCTACAACATAATTTGCAAATACTATCAGGACTAAGTTCGTGATAAATTGAAGTTCAATTAATCATATTACTTAAGAACTCTGACTTAGATAGATATCCCTCAAGTCATCTAAATGATATGTGATCCAAATCAACTAAACCATGTCTGCTCATCACGTGAGATGGAGTAGTCATCAATGGTGAACGTATCTATGTTGATCATATCTACTATATGATTCATGTTCGACCTTTGGGTCTCCAGTGTTCCGAGGCCATGTCTGTACATGCTAGGCTCGTCAAGTTTAACCTGAGTATTCCGCATGTGCAAAACTTTCTTGCACCCATTGTATGTGAACGTAGAGCCTATCACACCTGATCATCACGTGGTGTCTCAGCACGAAGAACTTTCACAACGGTGCATACTCAGGGAGAACACTTATACCTTGAAATTTTAGTAAGGGATCATATTATAATGCTACCACTGTACTAAGCAAAATAAAATATATAGAAGATAAACATCACATGCAATCAAAATATGTGACATGATATGGCAATCATCGTCTTGTGCCTTTGATCTCCATCTCCAAAGCACCGTCATGATCTCCATCGTCACCGGCTTGACACCTTGATCTCCATCGTAGCGTTGTGGTCGTCTTGCCAACTATTCCTTCAACAACTAACGCTAACACATAGTGATAAAGTAAAGCAATTACATGGCGTTTGCATTTCATACAATAAAGCAACAACCGTAAGGCTCCTGCCAGTTGCCGATAACTTCTACGAAACATGATCATCTCATTCAACAACGTATATCACATCATGTCTTGACCATATCACATCACTACATGCCCTGCAAAAACAAGTTAGACGTCCTCTACTTTGTTGTTGCAAGTTTTACGTGGCTGCTACGGGCTTCTAGCAAGAACCGTCTTACCTACGCATCAAACCACAATGGTGTTTCATCAAGTTTGCTATTTTAACCTTCTTCAAGGACCGGCCGCAGTCAAATTCGATTCAACTAAAGTTGGAGAAACAGACACCTGCCAGCCACCTTTATGCAAAACTAGTTGCATGCCTGTCGGTGGAACCGGTCTCAGGAACATGGTCATGTAAGGTTGGTCCGGGCCGCTTCATCCAACAATACCGCCGAATAGAAATAATATGTTGGTGGTAAGCAGTATGACTATCACCTCCCACAACTCTTTGTGTTCTACTCGTGCATATCATCTACGCATAGATCTGGCTCGGATGCCACTGTTGAGAAAAGTAGCATGCAATTTCAAAAAAATTGTACGCTCACGGAGATCTATCTAGGAGATGCATAGCAAGAGAGGGGGAGAGTGTGCCCACCTACCCTCATAGACCAAAAGTGGAAGCGTTTAACAACGCGGTTGATGTAGTCAAACTTCTTGTTCCGACCGATCAAGCACTAAACGTACGGCACCTCCAAGTTCTGCACACGTTCAGCTCGATGACGTCCCTCGAACTCTTGATCCAACAAAATGTCGAGGGAGAGTTCCGTCAGCACGATGTCATGGTGACGTTGACGGTGAAGTGATCCGCGCAGGGCTTTGCCTAAGCACTACGTGAATATGACCGAAGGCGTAAACTGAGGAGGGAGGCGCCGCACACGGCTAGCAAATGTTGGTGTGTATTCTAGCGGTGCCTCCCCCACACACACACACACACATATATATATATATATATATATATATATATATATATATATATATATATATATATATATATATAGGTTGGAGGAGGAGAGGCAGCCAAGGGGCACCCCAAGTAGGAGGAATCCTACTTGGGGTCCTCCCAATCGGCCTCCCCTTTCCTATTCCTATTCGAATAGGAAGGGAAGAGGGGGAAGGGGGAATCCTATTCCCATTTTCCTTTCTTCCTTCCCCTTCTCTACTCCAATTTGGCCAGCCCATATGGGGGGTGCACCAGCCCCTTTATGGCTGCTGTTTTTCCCCTCTTGTCCCATAAGGCCCATATCTTTTGCCGCGGGTGCCCGGAACCCCTTCCGGTGACCCGGTATGTACCCGGTACCCTCCGGAACACTTCCGGTGTCTGAATACCATCGTCCTATATATATATATATATATATATATATATATATATATCAATCTTTACCTCTCGACCATTTCGAGACTCCTCGTCATGTCCGTGATCTCATCCGGGACTCCGAACAACATTCGGTCACCAAATCACATACCTCATATAATACAAAATCGTCATCGAACATTAAGCGTGCGGACCCTACGGGTTCGAGAACTATGTAGACATGACCGAGACACTTCTCCGGTCAATAACCAATAACAGAACCTGGATGCTCATATTGGCCCCTACATATTCTACGAAGATCTTTATCGGTCGAACAATTATGACAACATACGTTATTCCCTTTGTCATCGGTATGTTACTTGCCCGAGATTTGATCGTCGGTATCTTCAAAACTAGTTCAATCTCGTTACTGGCAAGTCTCTTTACTCGTTTCGTAATACATCGTCCCGCAACTAACTCATTAGTCACTTTGCTTGCAAGGCTTCTTATGATGTGCATTACCGAGAGGTCCCAGAGATACCTCTCCATACTTGGAGTGACAAATCCTAATCTCAATTCACGTCAACACAACAAGAGACCTTCAGAGATACCTGTAGAGCATCTTTATAATTACCCAGTTACGTTGTGACGTTTGATAGCACACAAGGTTCCTCCGGTATCCGGGAGTTGCATGATCTCATAGTCAAAGGAATACATATTTGACATGCATGAAAGCAATAGCAATATAACTGAACGATCAACATGCTAAGCTAACAGATGGGTCTTGTCCATCACATCATTCTCCTAATGATTTGATCCCATTATCAAATGACAATTCATGTCCATGGTTAGGAAACCTTAACCATCTTTAATCAACGAGCTAGTCAAGTAGAGGTTCACTAGGGACTCAGTGTTTTGTCTATGTATTCACACATGTATTAAGGTTTCCAGTTAATACAATTCTAGCATGAATAATAAACATTTATCATGATATAAGGAAATATAAAATAACAACTTTATTATTGCCTCTAGGGCATATTTCCTTCAATCCCATGGCAACATTTTCTTTGTTCGTGTTTTCAACTCGTATTCCGCCCTAATTTAAATTGCCACGTAGGGCAACGGATAATACGACCACAAATAAAATGGCAACGGATAATACGATGACAAATTTACAATGGCGCAGATAATAATTGTCTTACATATTCCGGATAATTAAAAATGTCACATGCGGCAAAGCCCGGAAGACACGAGAGCAAGAGATGAAGGAAATTGCAGACAACGATCTGGGTCGCTATTGTCTCTACTCGTCGATGGATCGCCGGGTGATGACATCCTCTAGATCCTTCTTCAATTCCTCACGACTTTGCTTGAAAGCAGCCACGGATTCCTCCACCTCCTGCTCGCGCTCGATCCGGAGCTTCCTCAAGTCACCCATCACTTCCTCGATGACCGCTGTTAGCGTCATCCCCGAGGCACTACTCTGTTCATGCAGCATCTTCCAGCCGGTGGCCTCCTCCTCCTTCTCGGCGAGCGCCTTGAGAAGATTCGCATTGTCACCCATGAGTTGCTCGATGAGGTCGGTCGCCTTGTCAACCGAGGCATCGCTGATCTTGAGCAGCTTCATCAAGCCGTCGACCACCTCCTGCTGCTTAGTGACACCAGCGAGAATGTCGTCGGCGGCGGCGAAGGACTTAAGGAACACCAGCTCGTCGCGATGGCCGACACCGCGAATGCGCTTGTGAGAGCCTTCGCGTGCCTGTGGGAGCTCCTTCGAGGGCTCCGCGGCGCCGGGACATCTCTGTTGCGGCTGCAGCTTCGCGGCGGGACCTCTCTAGTGCTTCCGCGGCCTTGGTCTTGTTGCCTGGTTATATGTCCACCCTAAACTCCTCCCACCGGTCATGGCAGAACGACTTGACAGGAAAGACCAGTTTTGTGGGTGATGAGGAGAGGAACTGTGAAGTAATTTTTGAGTGGGTAGTTTTTATAGCCCGGTGCTAAGTGTGAACACATATTAGTTTGATAGGTGTGAACAGATTTGCAATTACTTATTGCGTTGTAATCTGCAATGTGACGAGAAACAAGGTCAAATTTTATTGATGGCAGAAGGTTGACCACGTGGTTGCTCGCTGTTGGGGCGGCCACGGTGCGCTCTTCTTGCGTCCGTCCGAGCGTTTTGCTCGCCATTGAGGCGGCCGCGGCACGCTCCTTTCATCCGAATCGGCTGTTTGCCATGTATCACACACATCTTGTTAAGTTGAACCGTTTTTGTTGTGTTCAATAATCAAAAACAGTTCGTCCGAGTGAATCGTATGCCGTATATCACACACACTTCGATCAGGATAACCGTTTATGTTGCACTCCCTAATAGCAAACAGTTCATCAGAGCGAACTGTATGCCATATATCGCACACACAGTAATATGGATGCCCGTTTCTGTTGTTCTGCCTCATCGCGAACAGTTCGAATGGATTAATTGTGTGCCCTCGCACACATAACTAAAATCTGAACCGTGTTTGATGGTTCCGCCGTCGCAAATGTTTTGCACCTTTTTTTACGGTTTTTTGCATCCCCGTTTGCAATTAATGCATCGCACACCGTTTTGTGAAAGGGTCTCTGATCATAGTGTCGCATTAGCAACATCCTGCAGTAGTGTAAGGAGCGGTAGCAGTTCAGGCAGTCCAGTCAATACCGTGTACACGTATGTACAGCCAGATGCCAAAAAATACGGCCATGTACATACATACGGGCGGGGTCTCGAACACGTACTCGCGCATACGTACGGCTAGGGCTCGTGTACATGGAGAGGCCACGGACGGCAGCAACGGCGTCCTGCTCGTCGGAAGCCAACCGGCTGGGTCAGAATGGAGAAACTACGTCGTGTTCATGGAGAGGCAATGGAATGCATCGTGTTCATCGGGAGGCAATGGAACACATCGTATTCATCAGGAGCCAACCAGCTTGGATGGAACAGCCGAAACGTGGCCTGGCATACCGCAGAACGGAGGAAACGAGCCTTCTGTTCTACCGCGTATGGTCGAAACGGGGTCCTGTTCATGGGGTGAGGGTCTGGCGTACCGCAGAACGAAGGAAATGGACTTTTGTTCGACCGCGTATGGTCGAAACGGGGTCCTATTGATCGGGAGGGGTGTGGCGTACCGCAAAACAGAGGACACAGACTTGTGTTGGAGCGCCTACGGTCAAAATGGGATCCTATTCATCCATCGTCTACTGTCTCGCTCCAGCCTCCACCTTCTACTGTTCATTCACCGTCGACTTCCTCCAGCCTCCATCTGCTACTGTTCATCCACCGTCGACTTCCTCAAGCCTCCACCAGCTATTGTTCATCCACGGGGTCCTGTTCATCCAGCCTCCATCGGCTACTGTTCAACCAGCCCTCCACGGGGTCCTGTTCATCAACCCTCCACCCGCTACTATTCATGGAGCCTCCACCGGCTACGATTCATGGAGCCTCCACGGGGTCCTGTTCATCCACCCTCCACCGGCCTCCTCGATCGGGGTCTTGTTCATCCAGCGGCAACAACCTCTACTACCACGGGATCCTGTTCATCCAACCCCCACCAGGAACTGTTCATCCAACCCCCACCTAGAACTGTTCATCAAGAGGCAGCTTAGATCGGCTTCAGTTAGCAGCAGTAGCGAAGGAATCACTCGGGTTCAGTTAACAGCAAGCGATTGATTGGGGTTCAGTAACGTAGCTGGTGCAATCGCTCAGGTTCAGTTAGAGCCCAACGCCTCTCTCGGGTTCAGTTAGAGCGCAATGCCTTGCTCACACGCGCGTACGTGTACGAGAGAAACGCGCAAACCTCCGTGCATCGCTCGGCCCCAACCACCCACCGTAACCGGGAACTCCCCGAAATTTTCCTCGCCCTCGCTTCTACCACGATTTTTTCCGTTAGGGACGGCCCAAAGAATGTCATGCAGGTGCGTCTCCAGCCCGCCCAGGACGAAAAGCCCATTTTCTGTCATGATTCTTTGCCATAGAAGTAGGACCCACCACATCTATGATGATACCGGGTTTTGTCACAATTATCGTCATAGAAGTGTCATAAGCATGACAGAAAAGTATTTCGTTCGGCCCTAAATGTCACGGATGTGTCTTTTTTTGTAGTGGTAATAGTAGTCGATGCAGGCAGGAGTCAGTCTACTTGACACGGACGTGATGCCTATATGCATAATCATTGCCTTGGTGTCATAACTTTGCGCTTTTCTATCAATTGCTCGACAGTAATTTGTTCCCCCACCGTATTATTTTCCTTCAAGAGAGAAGCCTCTAGTGAAGCCTATGACCCCGGGTCTATTTTTCCATCATATTTTTTTCTGATCTACTATTTTGCAATCTTTTATTTTCCGATCTATAAACCAAAAAGCCTAAAAATATTTAGTTATCTTTTATTTAGTTTTATCTATCTCTATCAGATCTCACCTTTGCAAGTGACCGTGAAGGGATTGACAACCCCTTTATCGCGTTGGGTGCAAGTGTTTGATTGTTTGTGCAGGTGCATCTATTTGGGACTTACGCATTTCTCCTACTGGATTGACACCTTGGTTCTTAACTGAGGGAAATACGTATCTCGATTGTGTTGTGATACGTCTCCAACGTACCTATAATTTTTTATTGTTCCATGCTATTATATTATATGTTTTGGATGTTTTATATACATTAATATGCTATTTTATATTATTTTTAGGGCTAACTTATTAAACTAGAGCCCAGTGCCAGTTTTTGTTTTTCCTTGTTTTTGAGCTCCGCAGAAAAGGAATACTAAACAGAGTCCAAACGGAATAAAACTTCACGATGATTTTTCTTGGAACAGAAGGCACCCAGGAGACTTGGAGTTCAAGTCTGAAGAGCCACGAGGCGGCGACAAGGGTGGAGGGCGCGCCCTAGGGGGGCGGCCCCTACCTTGTGGGCCCCTCGTGACCCCCCTGACTTAGATCTTCCTCCTGTATATTCACATATATTCTCAAACCACCAGAAGTATCCACGAAAACACTTTTCCACCACCGGAACCTTCTGTTCCCATGAGATCCCATCTTGGGGACTTTTTGGCATCCTGCCGGAGGGGGATTCGATCATGGAGGGCATCTACATCAACTCTATTGCCCTTCCAATGAAGCGTGAGTAGTTTACCTCAGACCTACGGGTCCATAGCTAGTAGCTAGATGGCTTATTCTCTCTCTTTGATTCTTAATACCATGTTCTCCTCGATGTTCTTGGAGATCTATCTGATGTAATCTTCTTTTGCGGTGTGTTTGTCGAGATCTGATGAATTGTGGATTTATGATCATCTTATCAATGAATATTATTTGAATCTTCTCTGAATTCTTATATGCATGATTTGATATCTTTGTAACTCCCTTCGAATTATCGGTTTGGTTTGGCCAACTAGATTCGTTTTTCTTGCAACGGGAGAGGTGATTAGCTTTGGTCCAATCTTGTGGTGTCCTCAACCAGTGACATAGTCGGGGTAGCGAGGCACATATTGTATTGTTGCCATCGAGGATAAAAATATGGAGTTTACACAATATTGCATGATTTTATTCCTCTACATCATGTCATCTTACTTAAGGCGTTACTCCATTCTTTATGAACTTAATACTCTAGATGCATGCTGGATAGCGGTCGATGTGTGGAGTAATAGTAGTAGAAGCAGGCAGGAGTCGGTCTAAGTGACACGGACGTGATGCCTATATTTCATAATCATTGCCTTGGATATTGCCATAACTTTGCACTTTTCTATCAATTGCTTGACAGTAATTTGTTCACCCACCGTATTATTTGCCTTCAAGAGAGAAGCCTCTAGTTAAACCTATGGCCCCCTGGTCTATTTTCCATCATATTAGTTTCCGATCTACTATTTTGCAATATTTTACTTTCATATATATACACCAAAAAGCCCAAAAATATTTTATCTTTTGTTTATCTATCTCTATCATATCTCACCTCTGCAAATGACCGTGAAGGGATTAACAACCCCTTTATCGCGTTGGGTGAAAGTGTTTGATTGTTTGTGCAGGTACTGGTGATTCGCGCGTTCTTCTCCTACTGGATTGATACCTTGGTTCTTAACTGACGGGAATAATTTGTTGCGACACGTTGCAGAAAATAAAAAATTTCTACGCTTCACCAAGATCAATCTATGAGTTCATCTAGCAACGAGAGAGAGGAGTGCATCTACATACCCTTGTAGATCGCGAGCGAAAGCGTTCAAGAGAACGGGGTTGAGGGAGTCGTACTCGACGTGATCCAAAACACCGATGATCCTAGTGCTGAACGGACAGCACCTCCGCGTTCAACACACGTACGGTTGGGAAGACGTCTCCTCCTTCTTGATCCAGCAAGGGGGAAGGAGAGGTTGATGAAGATCCAGCAGCACGACAACATGGTGGTGGATGCAGCAGCGATCTCGGCAGGGCTTCGCCAAGCGTCTGCGAGAGGGAGAGGTGTAGCAAGGGGAGAGGGAGGCGCCAAGAGCCTGGGTGCGGCTGCCCTCCCTCCCCCCTCTTTATATAGGCCCCCTAGGGGGGCGCCGGCCCTGGAGATGGAATCTCCAAGGGGGCGGCGGCCAGGGGGTGGCTTCCCCCCCAAGCCAGGCGGAGGCACCCCCACCCCTAGGGTTTCCCAACCCTAGGCGTGATGTCTACTACACAACCTTCTTCTTGTAGACGTTGTTGGGCCTGCAAGTGCACAGGTTTGTAGGACAGTAGCAAATTTCCCTCAAGTGGATGACCTAAGGTTTATCAATCCGTGGGAGGCGTAGGATGAAGATGGTCTCTCTCAAGCAACTCTGCAACCAAATAACAAAGAGTCTCTTGTGTCCCCAACACATCCAATACAATGGTAAATTGTATAGGTGCACTAGTTCGGCGAAGAGATGGTGATACAAGTGCAATATGGATGGTAGATATAGGTTTTTGTAATCTGAAAATATGAAAACAGCAAGGTAACAAGTGGTAAAAGTGAGCGTAAATGGTATTGCAATGATAGGAAACAAGGCCTAGGGTTCATACTTTCACTAGTGCAAGTTCTCTCAACAATAATAACATAGATAGATCATATAACAAGCCCTCAACATGCAACAAAGAGTCACTCCAAAGCCACTAATAGTGGAGAACAAGCGTAGAGATTATGGTGAGCTCTGAAACCACCTCAAAGTTATTCTTTCCAATCAATCCGTTGGGCTATTCCTATAAGTGTCACAAACAGCCCTAGAGTTCGTACTAGAATAACACCTTAAGATACAAATCAACCAAAACCCTAATGTCACCAAGATTCTCCATTGTCACCTCAAGTATCCGTGGGCATGATTATACGATATGCATCACACAATCTCAGATTCATCCAACCAACATAAAAGTACTTCAACGAGTGCCCCAAAGTTTCTACCGGAGAATCAAGAACGTGTGCCAACCCCTATGCATAGGTTCATGGGCGGAACCCGCAAGTTGGTCACGAAAACATACATCAAGTGGCACATGATATCCCATTTTCACCACAGATAATCACGGCAAGACATACATCAAGTGTTCTCATAAAGACTCAATCCGATAAGATAACTTCAAAGGGGAAACTCAATTCCTCACAAGAGAGTAGAGGGGGAGAAACATCATAAGATCCAACTACAATAGCAAAGCTCGGGATACATCAAGATCGTGCCATAGAGGAACACGAGAGAGAGAGAGAGAGAGATCAAACACATAGCTCGGGTACATACCCTCAGCCCCAGGGTGAACTACTCCCTCCTCGTCATGGGGAGCGCCGGATGATGAAGATGGCCACCGGCAATGGATCCCCCCCTCCGTGAGGTACCAAAAGGGGTCCCAATTGGTTTTGGTGGTTACGGAGGCTTGTGGCGTAACTCCCGATCTATCTTTTGTTCCGGAAGTTTTAGGGTACGTAGGTATATATGGGTGAAAGGAGTACGTCGGTGGAGCTACGAGGGCCCCATGAGACAGGGGGCCCGCCCGGGGGGGTGGGCGTGCCCCCAACCCTCGTGAGCACCTCCCGTATCTTCTGACATGGAGTCCAAGTCCATCAGGTGGGTTTCCTTCCAAAAATAACTTCTACAGTTGATTTCGTTCCGTTTTGACTCCGTGTGATATTCCTTTTCCTCGAAATACTGAAATAGGCATAAAACAACAAATCTGGGTTGGGCCTCCGGTTAATAGGTTAGTCCCAAAAATAATATAAAAGTGGATAATAAATCCCAATATTGCCTAAAACAGTAGATAATATAGCATGGAGCAATCAAAAATTATAGATACGTTGGAGACGTATCAAGCATCCCCAAGCTTAATTCCTGCTCGTCCTTGAGTAGGTAAATGATAAAAAAGTTAATTTTTGATGCGGAGTGCTACTTGGCATAATTTCAATATAAATCTTCTTACTTGTGATATGAATATTCAGATCCGAATGAATACAAAATAAAAGTTCATATTGACATAAAAATAATAATACTTCAAGCATACTAATCAAAGTAATCATGTCTTCTCAAAATAGCATGGCAAAAGAAAGTTCATCCCTACAAAATCATATAGTTAGGCTATGCTTCATTTTCGTCACACAAAGATGTTCCCAACTTCTATACCCCGATGACAAGCCAAGCAATTGTTTCATACTTAAATAATCTCAAACGTTTTCAACCTTCACGCAATACATGAGCGTGAGCCATGGATATAGCACTATGGGTGGAATAGAATATGATGATGGGGATTGTGTGGACAAGACAAAAAAAAGAAAGTCTCATATTGACAAGGATAATCAACGGGCCATGGAGATGCCCATCAATTGA
Source organism: Aegilops bicornis (assembly GCA_021605145.1). Taxonomy (NCBI): domain Eukaryota; kingdom Viridiplantae; phylum Streptophyta; class Magnoliopsida; order Poales; family Poaceae; genus Aegilops; species Aegilops bicornis. The sequence goes on along the minus strand of CM038671.1, from coordinate 534,774,140 downwards.
TGTCAACATGAGGAGTAGGGATTGCCATGCAACGGATGCACTAGAGCTATGAATGCTCAACAAAAGAAAACTAGTGGGTGTGCATCCAACTTGCTTGCTCATGAAGATCTAGGGCATTTTGAGGAAGCCCATCGTAGGAATATACAAGCCAAGTTCTATAATGAAAAATTCCCACTAGTATAAAAAGACAACTTATGAGACTCACTATATGAAAAACATGGTGCTACTTTGAAGAACAATACATGAGACTCACTACATGAAGAACAAGGTGCTACTTTGAAGCACAATATGTGAGACTCACTACATGAAGAACAAGGTGCTACTTTTAAGCACAAGTGTGGAAAAAGAGATAGTAGCATTGCCCTTTTTATTTATTTATTTTTTATTTTTATATTTTTTTTGTTTTTTGGGCCTTCCTTTTTTTGGCCTTTCTCTTTTTTTTGGGCCTTTCTTTTTTTTGGCCTTTCTCTTTTTTTTGGGCAATGCTCTAATAATGATGATCATCACACTTCTATTGATTACAACATAAGGATTACAACTCGAAACTAGAACAAGATATGACTCTATATGAATGCCTCCGGTGATTGTGCGGGATGGTGCAATGAATCAAAAGTGACATGTATGAAAAATAATGCATGGTGGCTTTGCCACAAATACGATGTCAACTACATGATCATGCAATGGCAATGTGACAAAAGTAAAGTATGTCATGATGATGAATGGAACGGTGGAAAGTTGCATGGCAATATATCTCGGAATGGCTATGGAAATGCCATAATAGGTAGGTATGGTGGCTGTTTTGAGGAAGATATAAGGAGGTTTATGTCTGATAGAGCGTATCGTATCACGGGGTTTGGATGCACCCGTGAAGTTTGCACCAACTCTCAATGTGAGAAAGGACAATGCACTGCATCAAGAGGCTAGCAAAGGCGGAAAGGTAAAAGTGCGTATAATCCATGGACTCAACATTAGTCAAAAGAACTCATATAATTATTGCAAAATTTAGAAGTCATCAAAATCAAGTACTACGCGCATGCTCCTAGGGGGATAGATTGGTAGGAAAAGACCATCGCTCGTCCCGACCGCCACTCATAAGGATGCACAAGTCAGGTACACTTCATGTTTCAAATTTGTTACACAACTTTAACCATACGTGCATGCTACGGGACTTGCAAACTTCAACACAAGCATTTCTCAAATTCACAACTACTCAACTAGCACAACATTAATATCACTACCTCCATATCTCAAAACAATTATCAAGCATCAAACTTTTCTTAGTATCCAACACACTCATAAGAATTCCTACAAATCTTTTATGCTTAGCATATTATGATTAAGAACATTACCATGCTATTTAAGACTCTCAAAATAATGTAAGTGAAGCATGAGAGTTCATCTATTTCTTCAAAATAAAACCACCACCGTGCTCTAAAAGATATAAGTGAAGTACTAGAGCAAACAACAAACTACTCCAAAAGATATAAGTGAAGATCAATGAGTAGTCGAATAATTATACAACTATGTGAAGACTCTCCCATTTAAAAATTTCAGATCTTGGTACTTTATTCAAACAGCAAGCAAAGATAAATAAAACTACATTGCAAGGATAGCACAACTCATGTGAACAAGCAAAAACTTAGGCTCAACCGATACTAACCGATAGTTGTTGAAGAAGAAAGGTGGGATGCCTACCGGGGCATCCCCAAGCTTAGATGCTTGAGACTTCTTGAAATATTATCTTGAAATATTATATTGGGGTGCCTTGGGCATCCCCAAGCTTGAACTTTTGTGTCTCCTTAATTCCCCTCATATCATGGTTTCTCTTTTTATCAAAAGCTTCATTCACAACAAACTCAACAAGAACTCGTGAGATAGGTTAGTATAAACCAATGCAAAACCTTATCATTTTCTACTGTAACAAATCACTAACATTATTATTCAACATTGCATACTAAATGCCTCTGCATATTTAATACTGCTATCCTTAAATAGAATCATTAAACAAGCAAACATATGCAAACAATGCAAACATAACAGCAATCTGCCAAAACAGTATAGTCTGTAAAGAATGCAAAAGTATCAATACTTCCCTAACTCCAAAAATTATGAAATAAAATTCCCACTGTAATAAATTTATCATAGCTCATTATGCAAAAAGATTCAACATTATACCACTCTCTGACATTTCTGAGGAATTTTTGCAACAGCGGTAAACTTTCTGTTTTCAAACAGCAACATGTATACTAGCAAAAATAAGCATGGCAAAGGCTATCCTTGACTTTTTTATTGAAAATAAAGATGCAAAACACTAATCTAACTAACAGCAAGCAAAACAAAACAAAATGACATGACGCTCCAAGCAAAACACATATCATGTGGTGAATAAAAATATAGCTCCAAGTAAAGTTACCGATGAACGAAGACGAAAGAGGGGATGCCTTCCGGGGCATCCGAAAGCTTAGGCTCTTGGTTGTCCTTGAATATTACCTTGGGGTGCCTTGGGCATCCCCAAGCTTAGGCTCTTGCCAATCCTTATTCCATAGTCCATCGAATCTTTACCCAAAACTTGAAAACTTCAACCACACAAAACTTAACAAAAAACTCGTGAGCTCCGTTAGCGAAAGAAAACAAAAGACCACTTCAAGGTACTGTAATGAACTCATTATTTACTTGTATTGGTTTTAAACCTACTGTATTCCAACTTATCTATGGATTATAAACTATTTTACTAGCCATAGATTCATCAAAATAAGCAAACAACACAATGAAAACAGAATCTGTCAAAAACAGAACAGTCTGTAGTAATCTGTAACTAACGCAAACTTCTGGAACTCAAAAAATTCTACCAAAATTAGAAGACCTGGAAAATTTGTTTATTGATCAGCAGCAATTGGAATAAATATTTTATCACGTTCTGGTGATTTTTAACAATTCTGTCGCTGAGCGCAAAGATTCTGGAAATTACAGCAAGATCAAATAACTATCACCCAAGAAGATCTAATAGGTTTAACTTGGCACAAACACTAATTAAAAGATAAAACCACATATAAACAGAGGCTAGATGGATTATTTATTCCTAAACAGAACCAAAAAGCAAGAAACTAAAATAAAATTGGGTTGCCTCCCAACAAGCGCTATCGTTTAACGCCCCTAGCTAGGCCTTATGATTTCAATGATGCTCACATAGAAGATAAGAATTGAAACATAAAGAGAGCATCATGAAGAATATGTATAGCACATTTAAGCCTAACCCACTTACTATGCATAGGGATTTTGTGAGCAAACAACTTATGGGAACAATAATCAACTTGCATAGGAAGCCAAAACAAGCATAACTTCAAAACTTTAAGCACATAGAGAGGAAACTTGATATTATTGCAATTCCTACAAGCATATATTCCTCCCTCATAATAATTTTCAGTAGCATAATGAATGAATTCAAAAATATAACCAGCACCTAAAGCATTCTTTTCATGATCTACTAGCATAGAAAATTTATCACTCTCCACATAAGCAAAATTCTTCTCATGAACAATAGTGGGAGCAAACTCAACAAAATAACTATCAGATGATTGAGAATTAAGATCAAGATGACAAGTTTCATGGTTATCATTATTATTTAGAGCATATATTTCATCACAATAATCATCATAGATAGGAGGCATGCTTTCATCATAGTAAATTTGCTCATCAAAGCTTGGAGGACAAAAAATATCACCTTCATCAAACATAGCTTCCCCAAGCTTGTGGCTTTGCATATCATTAGCATCATGGATATTCAAGGAATTCATACTAACAACATTGCAATCATGCTCATCATTCACATATTTTATGCCAAGAATTCTATGTAATTCTTCTTCTAGTACTTGAGCACAATTTTCCTTCCCGTCATACTCACGAAAGATATTAAAAATATGAAGCGTATGAGACAAACTCAATTCCATTTTTTTGTAGTTTTCTTTTATAAACTAACTAGTGCTAAAACAAGAAACAAAAAGATTCGATTGCAAGATCTAAAGATATACCTTCACTTACCTAGCCTCCCGACAGCGGCGCCGGAAAAGAGCTTGATGTCTACTACACAACCTTCTTCTTGTAGACGTTGTTGGGCCTGCAAGTGCACAGGTTTGTAGGACAGTAGCAAATTTCCCTAAAGTGGATGACCTAAGGTTTATCAATCTGTGGGAGGCGTAGGATAAAGAGGGTCTCTCTCAAGCAACCCTGCAACCAAATAACAAAGAGTCTTTTGTGTCCCCAACACACCCAATACAATGGTAAATTGTATAGGTGCACTAGTTCAATGAAGAGATGGTGATACAAGTGCAATATGGATGGTAGATATAGGTTTTGTAATCTGAAAACATAAAAACAGCAAGGTAACAAGTGGTAAAAGTGAGCGTAAATGGTATTGCAATGATAGGAAACAAGGCCTAGGGTTCATACTTTCACTAGTGCAAGTTCTCTCAACAATAAAAACATAGATAGATCATATAACAAGCCCTCAACATGCAACAAAGAGTCACTCCAAAGCCACTAATAGCAGAGAACAAACGTAGAGATTATGGTAGATGCACGAAACCACCTCAAAGTTATTCTTTCCAATCAATCCGTTGGGCTATTCCTATAAGTGTCACAAACAGCCCTAGAGTTTGTACTAGAATAACACCTTAAGATACAAATCAACCAAAACCCTAATGTCACCAAGATACTCCATTGTCACCTCAAGTATCCGTGGGCATGATTATACGATATGCATCACACAATCTCAGATTCATCCAACCAACATAAAAGTACTTCAAAGAGTGCCCCAAAGTTTCTCTGGGAGAATCAAGAACGTGTGCCAACCCCTATGCATAGGTCCATGGGCGGAACCCATAAGTTGGTCACCAAAACATACATCAAGTGGCACATGATATCCCATTGTCACCACAGTAATCACGGCAAGACATACATCAAGTGTTCTCATAAAGACTCAATCCGACAAGATAACTTCAAAGGGAAACTCAATTCATCACAAGAGAGTAGAGGGGAGAAACATCATAAGATCCAACTACAATAGCAAAGCTCGGGATACATCAAGAGCGTGCCATAGAGGAACACGAGAGAGAACACGAGAGAGAGAGAGAGATCAAACACATAGCTCTTTGGTACATACCCTCAGCCCCGAGGGTGAACTACTCCACCTGCGTCATGGAGAGCGCGGAGATGGATCCCCCCTCCAGGCGAATGCAGGAAAGGGGTCCCGATTGGTTTTGGTGGTTACGGAGGCTTGCGAGGCGGAACTCCCGATCTATATTCCGTTACGGAAGTTTTAGGTGCGTAGGTATATATGGGTGAAAAGAATGCGTCGGTGGAGCTACGAGGGCCCCACGAGGCAGGGGCGTGCCGGGGGTGGGCGTGCCCCCACCCTCGTGAGCACCTCCCGTATCTTCCGACGTGGAGTCCAAGTCCATCGGTGGGTTTCCTTCCAAAATAACTTCTCTAGTTGATTTCATTCCGTTTGACTCCGTCGATATTCCTTTTCCTCGAAATCGAAATAGGCATAAAGCAGCAAATCTGGGTTGGGCCTCCGGTTAATAGGTTAGTCCCAAAAATAATATAAAAGTGGATAATAAAGCCCAATATTGCCTAAAACAGTAGATAATATAGCATGGAGCAATCAAAAATTATAGATACGTTGGAGACGTATCAAGGCGTAGGGGGGCAAGGGGGAGGGGCGCACCAGCCCACTAGGGGCTGGTTCCCCTCCCACTTCAGCCCATGGGGCCCTCCGGGATAGGTGGCCCCACCCGATGGACCCCCGGGACCCTTCCGGTGGTCCCGGTACAATACCGGTGACCCCCGAAACTTTCCATCGATGGCCGAAACCTGACTCCTATATATAATTCTTTACCTCCGGACCATTCCGGAACTCCTCGTGACGTCCGGGATCTCATCCGGGACTCCGAACAACTTTCGATTCGCTGCATACTAATATCTCTATAACCCTAGCGTCACCGAACCTTAAGTGTGTAGACCCTAAGGGTTCGGGAGACATCTGAACATGACCGAGACGCCTCTCCGGTCAATAACCAACAGCGGGATCTGGATACCCATGTTGGCTCCCACATGCTCCTCGATGATCTCATCGGATGAACCACGATGTCCGTATACAATTCCCTTTGTCAATCGGTACGTTACATGCCCGAGATTCGATCGTCGGTATCCCAATACCTCGTTTAATCTCGTTACCGGCAAGTCACTTTACTCGTACCGTAATGCATGATCCCGTGACCAGACACTTGGTCACATTGAGCTCATTATGATGATGCATTACCGAGTGGGCCCAGAGATACCTCTCCGTCATACGGAGTGACAAATCCGATCTCGATTCGCGCCAACCCAATGCACACTTTCAGAGATACCCGTAGTGCACCTTTATAGTCACCCGATTACGTTGTGACGTTTGGCACACCAAAGCACTCCTACGGTATCCGGAGTTGCACAATCTCATGGTCTAAGGAAATGATACTTGACATTTGGAAAAGCTCTAGCTAAAGCGAACTACCACGATCTTTGAGCTATGCTTAGGATTGGGTCTTGTCCATCACATCATTCTCCCAATGATGTGATCCCGTTATCAATGACATCCAATGTCCATAGTCAGGAAACCATGACTATCTGTTGATCAACGAGCTAGTCAACTAGAGGCTCACTAGGGACACGTTGTAGTCTATCTATTCACACATGTATTACGATTTCCGGATAACACAATTTTAGCATGAATAATAGACTCCCACTTGGGCATTTTATTATTGCCTCTAGGGCATATTTCCAACAGTCTCCCACTTGCACTAGAGTCAATCATCTAGTTACATTGTGATGAATCGAACACCCATAGAGTTCTTGTGTTGATCATGTTTTGCCCTAGGGAGAGGTTTAGTCAGCGGATCTGCTACATTCAGTGCTCAGTATGTACTTTACAAATATCTATGTCTCCATCTTGAACATTTTCACGAATGGAGTTGAAGCGGCAACTTGATGTGCCTGGTCTTCTTGTGAAACCTGGGCTCCTTGGCAAGTGCAATAGCTCCAGTGTTGTCACAGAAGAGTGCGATCGGCCCCGACCCATTGGATATGACTCCTAGGTCGAAGATGAACTCCTTCACCCAGATTGCTTCATGCGCTGCCTCCGAGGCTACCATGTACTCCCTTTCACATGTAGATCCCGCCACGACGCTTTGCTTGCAACTGCACCAGCTTACTGCCCCACCATTCAAAATAAACATGTATCCAGTTTGTGACTTAGAGTCATCCAGATCTGTATCGAAGCTAGCGTCGACGTAACCCTTCTGACGAGCTCTTCGTCACCTCCATAGGCGAAACATGTCCTTTGTCCTTTTCAGTGCCGGGATATTCTTGACCACTGTCCAGTGTTCCTTGCTGGGATTACTTTGGTACCTCCCTACCAAACTTACGGCAAGGTTTACATCAGGTCTGGTACACAGCATGGCATACATAATAGATCCTATGGCTGAGGCATAGGGGATGACACTCATCTCTTCTTTATCTTCTGCCGTGGTCGGGCATTGAGCCGAGCTCAATCTCACACCTTGCAATACAAGCAAGAACCCTTTCTTGGACTGATCCATATTGAACTTCTTCAATATCTTATCAAGGTATGTGCTTTGTGAAAGACTTATGAGGCGTCTTGATCTATCCCTATAGATCTTGATGCCTAATATGTAAGCAGCTTCACCAAGGTCCTTCATTGAAAAACACTTATTCAAGTAGGCCTTTATGTTGTCCAAAAGTTATATATCATTTCCCATCAAAAGTATGTCATCTACATATAATATGAGAAATGCTACAGAGCTCCCACTCACATTCTTGTAAACGCAGGCTTCTACATAAGTCTGCATAAACCCAAACGCTTTGATCATCTCATCAAAGCGAATGTTCCAACTCGAGATGCTTGCACCAGCCCATAAATGGATCACTTTGGAGCTTGCATACCTTTTAGCATTCTCGAATTGACAAAACCTTTCGGCTGCATCATATACAGCTTCTTCCTTAAGATGGCCGTTAAGGAATGCCGTTTTGATGTCCATTTGCCATATCTCATAATCATAGTATGCGGCAATTGCTAACATGATTCGGACGGACTTTAGCTTCGCTACGGGAGAGAATGTCTCATCGTAGTCAACTCCTTGAACTTGTCGATAACCCTGAGCGACAAGTCGAGCTTTATAGATGGTAACTTTACCATCCGCGTCCGTCTTCTTCTTAAAGATCCATTTGTTTTCTATTGCTCGCCGATCATCGGGCAAGTCTGTCAAAGTCCATACTTCATTTTCATACATGGATCCTATCTCGGATTGCATGGCTTCAAGCCATTTGTTGGAATCTGGGCCCGCCATCGCTTCTTTATAGTTCAAAGGTTCACCGTTGTCTAACAACATGATTTCCAAAGATGCAGGTTGCCATACCACTCTGGTGTGGAACGTGTCCTCGTGGACCTATGAAGTTCGGTAGTAACTTGATCCGAAGTACCTTGATCATCATCATTAACTTCCTCTTGATTTGGTGCCGCACCACAGAACATCTTCTGAGCTGCGCTACTCACCGATTCAAGAGGCAATACTTCATCAAGTTCCACTTTCCTCCCACTTACTTCTCTCGAGAGAAACTCTTTCTCGAAAGGACCCGTTCTTGGCAACAAAGATCTTGCCTTCGGATCTGAGGTAGAAGGTATACCCAATGGTTTCCTTAGGGTATCCTATGAAGACGCATTTCCGACTTGGGTTCGAGCTTTTCAGGTTGAAGTTTCTTGACATAAGCATCGCATCCCCAAACTTTTAGAAAGCGACTTAGGTTTCTTCCCAAACCATAATTCATATGGTGTCGTCTCAACGGATTTAGACGGTGCCCTATTTAAAGTGAAAGTAGCTGTCTCTAGAGCGTATCCCCAAAATGATAGCGGTAAATCGGTAAGAGACATCATAGACCTTACCATATCCAATAAAGTGCGATTACGACGTTCGGACACACCGTTACGCTGAGGTGTTCCAGGCGGCGTGAGTTGTGAAACGATTCCACATTTCCTTAGGTGCGTACCAAATTCATGACTTAAATATTCTCCTCCACGATCTGATCGTAAGAACTTTATTTTTCGGTCACGTTGATTCTCTACCTCATTCTGAAATTCCTTGAACTTTTCAAAGGTCTCAGACTTGTGTTTCATCAAGTAGACATACCCATATCTACTCAAGTCGTCAGTGAGAGTGAGAACATAACGATATCCTCCGCGAGACTCAACGCTCATTGGACCGCACACATCAGCATGTATGATTTCCAATAAGTTGGTTGCTCGCTCCATTGTTCCGGAGAATGGAGTCTTGGTCATTTTGCCCATGAGGCATGGTTCGCATGTGTCGAATGATTCATAATCGAGAGACTCTAAAAGTCCATCAGCATGGAGCTTCTTCATGCGCTTGACACCAATGTGACCAAGGTGGCGATTACCACAAGTATGTGGGACTATCGTTATCAACTTTACATCTTTTGGTATTCACACTATGAATATGTGTAACATCACGTTCGAGATTCATTAAGAATAAACCATTGACCATCGGGCATGACCATAAAACATATCTCTCATATAAATAGAACAACCATTATTCTCAGATTTAAATGAGTAGCCATCTCGTATTAAGCGAGATCCGGATACAATGTTCATGCTTAAAGGCGGCACTAAATAACAGTTATTGAGGTTTAAAACTAATCCCATAGGTAAATGTAGAGGTAGCGTGCCGGCAAGCGATCACATCGACCTTGGAACCATTCCCGACGCGCGCCGTCACCTCGTCCTTTGCCGATCTCCGCTTATTCCGCAGCTCACCTTTGAGTTACAAATATGAGCAAAGACACGGTATCAAATACCCAGGAGCTACTACGAGTACTGGTAAGGTACACATCAGTTACATGTATATCACATATACCTTTAGTGTTGCCGGCCTTCTTGTCTGCTAAGTATTTAGGGCAGTTCCGCTTCCAATGTCCGCTTCCCTTGCAATAAAAGCACTCAGTCTCAGGCTTGGGTCCATTCTTTGACTTCTTCCCGGCAACTGTCTTACCGGGCGCGGCAACTCCCTTGCCGTCCTTCTTGAAGTTCTTCTTACCCTTGCCTTTCTTGAACTTAGTGGTTTTATTCACCATCAACACTTGATGTTCCTTCTTGATCTCTACCTCCGCTGATTTCAGCATTGAATATACCTCAAGAATGGTCTTTTCCATCCCCTGCATATTAAAGTTCATCACAAAGCTCTTGTAGCTCGGTGGAAGCGGCGAAGGATTACATCAATAACGCGTCATCCGGGAGATTAACCCCTAGCTGAGTCAAGCGGTTGTGCAACCTGTAAATTTTGAGTATGTGCTCACCGACGTAACTATTTTCCTCCATCTTACAATCAAGAACTTGTCGGAGACTTCATATCTCTCGACCCGGGCATGAGCTTGGAAAACCATTTTCAGCTCTTCGAACATCTCATATGCTCCGTGTTGCTCAAAACGCTTTTGGAGCTCCAGTTCTAAACTATAAAGCATGCCGCACTGAACGAGGGAGTAATCATCAGCACGAGACTGCCAAGAATTCATAACGTCTTGGTTCTCTGGGATGGGAGCTTCACCTAGCAGTGCTTCTTGGACATAATCTTTCTTTGTAGCTATGAGGATGATCCTCAGGTTCCGGACCCGATCCATTATAGTTGCTGCCATCATCTTTCAGCTTGGTTTTCTCTAGGAGCAGCGTTGAAGTTGAGGGTAACGTGGGCCATTTGATCTACAAGACATATTGTAAAGATTTTAGACTAAGTTCATGATAATTAAGTTCATCTAATCAAATTATTTAATGAACTCTCACTCAGATTAGACATCATTCTAGTCATCTAAGTGATACATGATCCGAGTCGACTAGGTCGTGTCCGATCATCACGTGAGACGAACTAGTCATCATCGGTGAACATCTCCATGTTGATCGTATCTTCCATACGACTCATGTTCGACCTTTCGGTCTCTTGTGTTCCGAGGCCATATGCGTACATGCTAGGCTCGTCAAGTTAACCTAAGTGTTTATGCGTGTGTAAATCTGTCTTACACCCATTGTATGTGAACGTTAGAATCTATCACACCCGATCATCACGTGGTGCTTCGAAACAACGAACTTTCGCAACGGCGCACAGTTAGGGGGAACACTTTCTTGAAATTATTATGACGGATCATCTTATTTACTACCGTCGTTCTAAGTAAACAAGATGCAAAAACATGATAAACATCACATGCAATCAAATAGTAGTGACATGATATGGCCAATATCATATAGCTCCTTTGATCTCCCTCTTCGGGGCTCCATGATCATCTTTGTCACCGGCATGACACCATGATCTCCATCATCATGATCTCCATCATCGTGTCTCCATGAAGTTGCTCGCCAACCCTTCTACTACTATGGCTAACGGTTTAGCAATAAAGTAAAGTAATTACATGGTGTTAAATCATTGACACGCAGGTCATACAATAATTAAGACAACTCCTATGGCTCCTGCCGGTTGTCATACTCATCGACATGCAAGTCGTGATTCCTATTACAAGAACATGATCTCATACATCACATATATATCATTCATCATTCATCACAACTTTTGGCCATATCACATCACAAAGCAATTGCTGCAAAAACAAGTTAGACGTCTTCTAATTGTTGTTGCATCTTTTACGTGGCTGCAATAGGGTTCTAGCAAGAACGTTTTCTTACCTCTGAAAAAGCCACAACGTGATTTGTCAACTTCTATTTACCCTTCATAAGGACCCTTTTCATCGAATCCGCTCCAACTAAAGTGGGAGAGACAGACACCCGCTAGCCACCTTATGCAACTAGTGCATGTCAGTCGGTGGAACCTGTCTCACGTAAGCATACGTGTAAGGTCGGTCCGGGCCACTTCATCCCACAATACCGCTGAAGCAAAATAAGACTAGTAGTGGCAAGAAAGTTGACAACATCTACGCCCACAACAAGTTTGTGTTCTACTCGTGCAAAGAGAACTATGCATAGACCTAGCTCATGATGCCACTGTTGGGGCACGTTGCAGAAAATAAAAAAATTATACGCTTCACCAAGATCAATCTATGAGTTCATCTAGCAACGAGAGAGAGGATTGCATCTACATACCCTTGTAGATCGCGAGCGGAAGCGTTCAAGAGAACGGGGTTGAGGGAGTCGTACTCGTCGTGATCCAAATCACCGATGATCCTAGTGCTGAACAGACAGCACCTCCGCGTTCAACACACGTACGGTTGGGAAGACGTCTCCTCCTTCTTGATCCAGCAAGGGGGAAGGAGAGGTTGATGAAGATCCAGCAGCACGACGGCGTGGTGGTGGATGCAACAGCGATCTCGGCAGGGCTTCGCCAAGCGTCTGCGAGAGGGAGAGGTGTAGCAAGGGGAGAGGGAGGCGCCAAGAGCCTGGGTGCGGCTGCCCTCCCTCCCCTCTCTTTATATAGTCCACCTAGGGGGGGGGCCTGGAGATGGGATCTCCAAGGGGGAGGCGGCCAGGGGGTGGCTTCCCCCCCCCCCCAAGCCAGGTGGAGGCGCCCCCACCCCTAGGGTTTCCCAACCCTTGGCGCAGGAGAGGGCCCCAAGGGGGGGCGCACCAGGCCACCAGGGGCTGGTTCCCCTCCCACTTATGCCCATGGGGCCCTTCGGGATAGGTGGCCCCACCTGGTGGACCCCCGGGACCCTTCCGGTGGTCCCGGTACAATACCGGTGACCCCGGAAACTTTCCCGATGGCCGAAACCTGACTTCCTATATATAATTCTTTACCTCTGGACCATTCCGGAACTCCTCGTGACGTCCGGGATCTCATCCGGGACTCCGAACAACTTTCGGGTTACTGCATACTCATATCTCTACAACCCTAGCGTCACCGAACCTTAAGTGTGTAGACCCTACGCGTTCGGAGACATCTGAACATGACCGAGACGCCTCTCCGGTCAATAACCAACAACGGGATCTGGATACCCATGTTGGCTCCCACATGCTCCTCGATGATCTCATCGGATGAACCACGATGTCGAGGATTCAAGCAACCCCGTATACAATTCCCTTTGTCAATCGGTACGTTACATGCCCGAGATTTGATCGTCGGTATCCCAATACCTCGTTTAATCTCGTTACCGGCAAGTCACTTTACTCGTACCGTAATGCATGATCCCGTGACCAGACACTTGGTCACATTGAGCTCGTTATGATGATGCATTACCGAGTGGGCCCAGAGATACCTCTCCGTCATACGGAGTGACAAATCCGATCTCGATTCGCCAACCCAATGCAGACACTTTCGGAGATACCCGTAGTGCACCTTTATAGTCACCCGATTCGTTGTGACGCTTTGGCACACCCAAAGCAGTCCTATGGTATCCGGAGTTGCACAATCTCATGGTCTAAGGAAATGATACTTGACATTTGGAAAAGCTCTAGCTAAACGAACTACACGATCTTTGAGCTATGCTTAGGATTGGGTCTTGTCCATCACATCATTCTCCCAATGATGTGATCCCGTTATCAATGACATCCAATGTCCATAGTCAGGAACCATGACTATCTGTTGATCAACGAGCTAGTCAACTAGAGGCTCACTAGGGACACGTTGTGGTCTATGTATTCACACGTGTATTACGATTTCCGGATAACACAATTATAGCATGAATAATAGACTATTATCATGAACAAAGAAATATAATAATAACCATTTTATTATTGCCTCTAGGGCATATTTCCAACATAATTATCTCTGATTTGCTGCATCACCCTTTCCTCTTCAAGGGAAAACCAACACAAGCTCAAGAAGTAGCATGCTGCATCACCCTTTCCTCTTCAAGGGAAAAACCAACGCAAGCTCAAGAAGTAGCGCTGACATGCAACTAGTTTTGCATGAAGGTGGCTGGCGGGTGTTTGTTTCTCCTACTTTAGTTGAATCAAATTTGACTACGACCAGTCCTTGAAGAAGGGTTAAAAAAGCAAACTTGACGAATCACCGTTGTGGTTTTTGCCGTAGGTAAGAACGGTTCTTGCTAGAAACCCGTAGCAGCCACGTAAATTTGCAACAACAAAGTAGAGGACGTCTAACTTGTTTTTGCAGGGTATGTTGCGATGTGATATGGCCAAGACATGATGTGATATATGTTATTGTATGAGATGATCATGTTTTGTAAGATATCAGGCAACCAGCAAGAGCCTTGTGGCTGTCTCTTTATTGTATGAAATGCAAACGCCATGTAATTGCTTTACTTTATCGCTATGAGTTAGCAATAGTTGTAGAAACTATAGTTGGCGAGATGACCACGACGCAACGGTGGAGATCAAGGTGTCGAGCCGGTGACGATGGAGATCATGATGATGCTTTAGAGATGTTGTCAAAAGAACGATATGATGATGGCCATATCATGTCACATACTTTGATTGCATGTGATGTTTATCTTTTATGCATCTTATTTTGCTTAGTACGGCGGTAGCATTATAATATGGTCCCTTCACTAAATTTCAAGGTAAAAGTGTTCTCCCTGAGTATGCAATGTTGCTACAGTTCATTGTGTCGAGACACCACATGATGATCGGGTGTGATAGACTCTACGTTCACATACAACGGGTGTAAGACAGTTTTGCACATGTAGAATACTTGGGTTAAACTTGACGAGCCTAGCATGTACAGACATGGCCTCGGAACACTGGAGATCGAAAGATAGAACGTGAATCATATAGTAGATATGATCAACATAGAGATGTTCACCATTGATGACTACCCCATCTCACGTGATGATCGGACATGGGTTAGTTGATTTGGATAACGTATCACTTAGATGACTTGAGGGATGTCTACTTAAGTGGGAGTTCTTAAGTAATTTGATTAATTGAACTTAATTTATCATGAACTTAGTCCTGATAGTATTTGCATATCTATGTTGTAGATCAATGGCCCGTGCTACCGTTCCCCTAAATTTTAGTGTGTTCCTAGAGAAAGCTAAGTTGAAAGATGATCGTAGCAACTTCTGCAATTTGGGTCCGTAACTTGAGGATTATCCTCATTGCTGCACGTAAGAATTATGTCCTTGATGCACCACTAGGTGAAAGGCCTGTAGAGGAGCAGATGCTGATGTTATGAACGCCTGGCAAGCTCGATCTGATGAATACTCGATAGTTCAGTGTGCCATGCTTTATGGCTTAGAATCGGGACTTCAAAGACGTTTTGAATGTCATGGAGCATATGAGATGTTCCAAGAGTTGAAGTTAATATTTCAAGCAAATGCCCGGGTTGAGAGATATGAAGTCTCCAACAAGTTCTATAGCTGCAAGATGGAGGAGAACAGTTCTGTCAATGAACACATACTCAAAATGTCTGGGTATTATAATCACTTGACTTAGCTGGGAGTTGATCTTCCAGTTAATTGTGTCATTGACAGAGTTCTTCAATCACTGCCACCAAGCTACAAAGGGTTCGTGATGAACTATAATATGCAAGGGATGAACAAAACAATTCCCGAGCTCTTCGCAATGCTTAGGGCCGCAGAGGTAGAAATCAAGAAGGAGCATCAAGTGTTGATGCTTAACAAGACCACTAGTTTCAAGAAAAAGGGCGAGGGAAAGAAAGGGAACTTCAAGAAGAATGGCAAGCAAGTTGCCACTTCCGGGAAGAAGACCAAAGATGGAACCAAGCCTGAAATTGAGTGCTTCTACTGCAAAGGGACTGGTCACTGGATGCGGAACTGCCCCAAGTATTTGGTGGATAAGAAGGATGGCAAAATGAAGAAAGGTATATTTGATATACATGTTATTGATGTGTACCTTACTAATGCTTGTAGTAGCGCCTGGGTATTTGATACTAGTTCGGTTGCTCATATTTGTAACTCGAAACATGAGCGACGGATTAAATGAAGATTGGCTAAGGACGAGGTGACGATGCGCGTCGGGAATGGTTCCAAGGTTGATGTGATTTCCATCAGCACGCTACCTCTACATCTACCTTCAGGGTTAGGTTTAGACCTGAATAATTGCTATTTGGTGCAAGCGTTGAGCATGAACATTATATCTGGATCTTGTTTAGTGCGAGACGGTTATTCATTTAAATCAGTGAATAATGGTTGTTCTATTTATATGAGTAATATCTTTTATGGTCATGCACCCTTGAAGAGTGGTCTACTTTTGTTGAATCTCGATTGTAGTGATACACATATTCATAACATTGATGCCAAAAGATGCAAAGTTGATAATGATAGTGCAACATATTTGTGGCATTGTCGTAGGTCATATTCGTGTAAAACGCATGAAGAAACTCCAAGCAGATGGACTTTTCAAATCACTTGATTATGAATCATTTGATACTTGCGAACCATGCCTCATGGGCAAGATGACTAAAACTCCGTTCTCCGGAACACTGGAGCGAGCCAATGACTAATTGGAAATAATACATATCGATGTATGCGGTCCGATGAGTGTTGAGGCACGCGACGGGTATCATTATTTTCTGACCTTCACAGATGATTTGGGTAGATATGGGTATATCTACTTAGTGAAACATAAGTCTGAAAATTTTGAAAAGTTCAAAGAATTTCAGAGTGAAGTGGAGAATCATCGTAACAAGAAAATAAAGTTTCTATGATCTGATCGTGGAGGCGAATATTTGAGTTACGAGTTTGGCCTTCATTTAAAACAATGTGGAATAGTTTCACAACTCACGCCACCTGGAACACCACAGCGTAATGGTGTGTCCGAACGTAATAACCATACTTTATTGGATATGGTGCGTTCTATGATGTCTGTTACCGATTTACCACTATCATTTTGGGGTTATGCATTAGATATAGCTGCATTCACGTTAAATAGGACACCGTCTAAATCCGTTGAGACGACACTATATGAACTATGGTTTGGCAAGAAACCTATGCTGTTGTTTCTTAAAGTTTGGGGATGTGATGGTTATGTCAAAAGGCTTCAGCCTGATAAGCTCGAACCTAAATTGAAGAAGTGTGTCTTCATAGGATACCCTAAGGAAACAATTGGGTACATGATATGTCTCCAATGTATCTATAATTTATGAAGTATTCATGCTGTTATATTATCATTCTTGGATGTTTTACAATCATTTTGTAGAACCTTTATACATTTTTTGGGACTAACCTATTGACCCAGTGCCCAGTGCGAGTTGTTGTATTTTGCTTGTTTTTTACATCGTAGGAAATCAATATCAAACGGAGTCCAAACATCGTGAAACTTTTTGTGGATTTTTTGTGGACCATAAGACATCCAATGGGCCAGAGCAACACCTGGGGGATGCCCCGAGGGCCCAGGCACGCACCGGTGGGTTGTGCCCACCTCGGTGGCCTCCCACACCGCCTCTTCGCCCTATAAATTGTCAAATATTCCAAAAACCCTAGCGGAGACCCTAGATCAGAAGTTCCGCCGCCGCAAGCCTCTATATCCATGAAAACCAATCTAGACTCTGTTCCGGCATCCTGCCGGAGGGGGAGATCATCACTAATGGCCGTCTTCATCATCCTGGTGGCCACCATGATGAGGAGGGAGTAGTCCACCCTCGGGGCTGAGGGTTTTTACCAGTAGCTATGTGTTTAATCTCTCTCCCTCTCTCTCTATCTCTCTCTCTCTCTCTCTCTCTCTCTCTCTCTCGTGTTCTTGAGATGCCACGATCTTGATGTATCGCGGGTTTGTTAATATAGTTGGATCATATGGTGTTTTCCCCTCTCTGTCTTGTGATGAATTGAGTTTTCCCTTTGATATTTCGTTTTATCGGATTGAATACTTTTATGGATTTGAGAAAACTTGATGTATGTCTTGCTATGTATACCCGTGGTGACAATGGGGTATCATATTTATTCACTTGATATGTGTTTCGGCACTCAACTTGCGGATTCCCGAGGTGACATTGGGGTAATCTACGCATAGGGGTGGATGCACGTTCTCGTCTTTGTTTCTACGGTAGAAATCTTGGGGCACTCTTTGAGGTTCTTTGTGTTGGGTTGAGTATTATGAATCTGAAATTGTTTTGCATATCACATAATCAACTCACGGGTAATCGCAGTGACATTGGAGTATCTAGGTGACATTAGAGTTGGTTGATGTGTATCATATGGTGTCATTTTAGTACGAACTCTTGGTTAGATCGATCGGAAAGAATAGGTTGGTGTTATTTTAGTACGAACTCTAGGATAGATTGATCGGAAAGAAAAGCTTTGAGGTGGTTTCATACCCTACAAACAATTTCTTCTTATGTTCTCCGCTAGATAGGAACTTTAGAGTGATTCTTCATCGCACGTTGAGGGATGGTTATATGATCCAATTAGGTTATCATTGTTGAGAGATTGCACTAGCGAAAGTACGGACCCTAGGCCTCATTTTCAAGCATTGCAATACCGTTTGAGCTCCATTTTATCAATTGCTACCTTGCTGTTTTTTTTATTTTCAGATTATAAAAATATATTTCTACCATTCATATTACACTTTTATCACCATCTCTTCGCCGAACTAGTGCACCTATACAATTTGCCATTGTATTTGGTGTGTTGGGGACACAAGAGACTTTTTGTTATTTGGTTGCAGGGTTGTTTGAGAGAGACCATCTTCATCCTACGCCTCCCACATATTGATAAACCTTAGGTCATCCACTTGAGGGAAAATTGCTACTGTACTATAAAACTCTGCGCTTGGAGGCCCAACACGAGTCTACAAGAATAAAGTTGTGTAGTAGACAACAGTACACCTTCTACCATAGATCTGAAGGAAAGATCTTTGTTGCTAAGAATGGGTCCTTTCTAGAGAAGGAGTTTCTCTCGAAAGAAGTGAGTGGGGGGAAGTAGAACTTGATGAGGTAATCGCACCTTCTCTCGAATTGGAAAGTAGCACATCACAGAAAACCGTTCTCGTGATGCCTACACCAACTAGAGAGGAAGCAAACGATAATGATCATGAAACTTCAGATCAAGTTGCTACTGAACCTCGTAGGTCAACCAGAGCACGATCCGCACCAGAGTGGTATGGTAATTCGGTTCTGGAAGTCATGTTATTAGACTAAGGCGAACCTACGAAGTATGAAGAAGCTATGATGAGCCCAGATTCTGACAGATGACTCGAGGCCATGAAATCCGAGATAGGATCCATGTACGAGAACAAAGTGTGGACTTTGGTGGACTTGCCCGATCATCGGCAAGTCATAGAGAATAAATGGATCTTCGAGAAGAAGACTGACGTTGATGGTAGTGTTACTGTCTACAAAGCTCGACTTGTCGCAAAAGGTTTTCGACAAGTTCAAGGGGTTGACTACGATGAGACTTTCTCACCCATAGCGATGCTTAAGTCCGTCCGAATCATGTTAGCAATTGCCGCATTTTATGATTATGAAATCTGGCAAATAGACGTCAAAACTACATTCCTTAATGGATTTCTCAAAGAAGAGTTGTATATGATGCAACCAGAAGGTTTTGTCAATCCTAAAGGTGCTAACAAAGTGTGCAAGCTCCAGCCATCCATCTATGGACTGGTGCAAGCATCTCCAAGTTGGAATATACGCTTTGATGAGGTGATCAAAGCATATGGTTTTATACAGACTTTCTGTGAAGCCTGTATTTACAAGAAAGTGAGTGGGAGCTCTGTAGAATTTCTAATATTATATGTAGATGGCATATTGTTGATTGGAATAGCATAAAAGGATACTTGAATAAGAGTTTTTCAATGAAAGACCTCGGTGAAGCTGCTTATATATTGGGCATCAAGATCTACAGAGATAGATCAAGACGCTTAATAGGACTTTCACAAAGCACATACCTTGACAAAGTTTTGAAGAAGTTCAAAATGGATTAGTCAAAGAAATGGTTCTTGCCTGTGTTACAGGATGTGTAGTTGAGTCAGACTCAAAGCCCGACCACTTCAGAAGATAGAGAGAAAATGAAAGTCATTCCCTATGCCTCAGCCATAGGTTCTATCATGTATGCTATGCTGTGTACCAGACCTGATGTGTGCCTTGCCATAAGTCTGGCAGGGTTCTTGCTATTTTTTTGCTTGTTTTTTTACTTTGTAGAATATCAATACCAAACGAAGTCCAAATGCCACGGAACTTTTTGGAGATTTTTTTCTGGCAATAAGAGACCCTAGAAGCTTCGGGAGGGAACAAGAAGACGAAGGAGTGGCCCACTAGGCACCAGGGCGCGCCAGGGCCCTAGGGCGCACCCTGGTACCTAGTACGACCCACAAGCCTCCATTTGACCTAACTCCGCCTCTATAAATTCCCAAAAATCAGAAAACCTACCGAGTCCACAAATACTTTTTCCGCCGGGAATCCTAACTCCTAGTTGCAACGTGGCGTGGCGGCCGGCGGTGGCGACACTCAAACACGGGCGCAGGACACGGTCTTCATGTCACAGCCCACACTTTTCTCCAGGTTGCAACACAGGGTGGTGTAAGTGGTGTGGCACCGACGAACTTGCCGATGGCAGTTAGGGGCTGTTTGATTCTAGGCCTTGCATTGCCACACTTTGCCGCACATTTTTAACAAGCTTGCCTAAGATTAGTTCATCAAAATGAGCCACAAATTGGCAAGCCTAAGGGAATCTTGTCATATTTTTTCTGTGTATACCATGAGGGGCCCTAGTGTGGCTTGCCTAAGGTGTGGCTTGAACCAAATACTCATCTAAGTTGGTTAAACTTGGCTAATTTTAGATGTGGCAACCTTTGACAAAGTTAGTCACAAACCAAACAACCCCTTAAGTTAGGCTGGTGGCTAGCTAGATAGATAGGAAGGAAGGGACAACAAAGGTTATTCTTTTTCTACATTACTCCCTCCTTTTCATATTATTAGGCGTACTAACTTTTGCATGCAATCCTGTATTGTTAGGCGCCGGAGGCAATCTCTGTTTGGGATTAAATTCATCAACCAAGATTTGGTCAAAGGAGTGCCTCCCCCTTTTTATTTTCTGAGTCATGGATGCCATCCTCCCTGCAAATCTGTATGATGGCTGAAGCAATGATTGATGTGCGCTAATCTTCATGCTGAAACTAATACACAATTAATAATGTGGGAAGGAGGGAGTATAACCTTTTGCGTTTGTGTGTGAACTGAATTGTTGATCTTGGTAGGTTTTTTTATGTTGTGAACCACCAATTTGATGTTTATGTACCATTTTGGGTGTGACAATGAACACATCTACTTTTTGACATTTTTATTAAAGTTTATTTTTGGCACGCAGCAGCATGTGCTCTCTGGAGCCAAAATGAATTTCCGTATTAGTATGGACTACTTCGTTTCTATTTTTCATCATATTTTTAATCTTTATAGAGTTTCGTCCCACCTTAGAGCAAGATTAATAGTAGAGCCAGCATCTTGCTTTATGTAGTATCCATTAACATCTTTAGAGTTTTTGTCTTTATTCATCGTGCTGTATTGGTGGAAAATACTCACGTGTGATGACAAGGGACATGCGTAGGTCGCTGAACAGCCAGCCCAAAGTACCGGATTCGCGTGTGCTTTTTCTTAGGGAATCGCGTGTGATGACAACAGGTCAAAAGTCCAGGTCAAGAAAATCCAAAACAGCCCGATTTTGTTATTGATGTCGGCATATGGCTGGTGTTTTGACGTGATTTGGGCTCTACAAACTAAAATTCCGCGAATGGTCAGGCGTTGACACGTTCGAGAGATCGCTCTCGGCCCTCGGACATGCACGTGGGCAAGCTGTTGAACCGTAGTGAATATGTATATTGCGTCACCTAAAAGACGTCAGCTGTGGTCCGGTACAATTCATTGTGAGAAGTTCTCCATTAGGCTGCTGGTTATGGCAAGTGGGAGTATCATACATTAGTATCATGCATATAATACTAGTGTATAATACTATATCTATAGTGCATAGTATTATAGCTTAGTATTATATATGGTATCATTTATTGTTATGCAAGACACATAGTAGCATAAATTAGAGGGTGCTTGGATCCAAAAGACTTATTTTAGTCTGACTAAAAATAGTCTCTTTAAGAGGCTAAAGTTCCAAGCACCCATGACTAAAGAGAGGCTAAAACTAGTCTTGAGACTAATTTTTTTTAATCAGGGGTATCCCTACTAAAATGTGGATTAGTCTTCTCTTTCCTCATTTAACTCTTCTCCTTTAACACGGGCGAGTTCTGGATTGGAAGGTTTGGAAGATAATAAATGCTCATTAACTTGATTTTAGTCTTTTTAGTACTTGGATCCAAGCATGGGTGAGGCTAGCAAGTTTTAGTCTCACTACTTTTAGTCATGAGACTAAAACGTATCCAAGCACCCTCTTAATTATGATACTGTATCTATCTATGTTACTATAACTTTTTTTTGATTTGCTTACCACATAAGTATGTTTGCGAGTCCTAAATGCATGATACCATTTATGTCACCCTTACTATGGCCAACCTTACACGAAATCGAACCCCAATGCTAATTCTACCCCAAATAGAACGCTAATTCGATGCAAAAAAAAAAAACACTAACTCTGAATTCCACTCGTGCACTATTAATGCAACACTATATAAATTAGCGTGATTTGCTACGGATTAACAAAAGTTACACATCTCTACTCTGCTATTATTGAAGGAAAAGTTGTGATTGTGAGATAATAGTGAGTTTAATACAGCAGAGGTACCTTAACTTGTCCGTTACCAGTTTGGTGCCCAGAGTTGTACAATATACAAAACTGATGTTATAACTTGTCCTATGATGTAAATACAGTGCCTTCGTACGTATTCGCGTGTATGTCCTACCTGCATGGTATGCCAACCTGGCCATGGGCCACATGTTAGTGGGTGTCCCGCGTATGTGGATTTTCTGCAGAAATGCAGTGGGTGTCCCGCGCATGAGGATTTTCTGCAGAAACGCCTTCATATTTTATTTGATTATTTAAGAAGCCCGGAAAAAAATTGTGGGCATGTGATTCGAACGTGAGACAACCAAGTCGCACGTAGCAGAGGCTGACCACCAGTATTTACCTTTTTAAACATTTATAACTGAGTTTAACTTTTTATAATAGGAGGCGTATATGTTGCGCTAGTATTTACCTTTTTAAGCGTTTTTTTAATATAGGGCGCTCTTTTGGGCCCGCACAAGGTTTCTTATTTATTTATTTTTTTCCAATTTCATGTTTAATTTTTTATACAATTTTTCTGTTGAAAAAGAAAGAGTAAAATATTAGAACTGGCATAAACTTAAGTAAAGTGTTGATGCATTTAAAAAAAAGTTCAACAGAAAGTCTCAGCTGCATTAAGAAATTGTAAACGGTTTTTGGAAAACGTTTCTCATGGACTCAAAAATTGAAAACATCTATTTCAAAAAATGCTCAACATGTATTAAAAAATTATTGTATAAAATTATCCATATATTTCTAAAAACACGTTTAACATTTTTTAACACATTTCTAGAATTTATTGTTTTTACTCAGTGATTTTTAATACATGTTGAATAGTTTTCAAAATACAATGTTGTTGATTATTTTAATAACTATGTATTCTAAAAATATAATGAAGATAAAAAATAATTATGCGTGATTGTGGTCATGAATGAAGATACAACAAATTTATGCAATATTTTATAATATACATTGAACTATTTAAATACACATAAATTTTAGAAAAAAGTTCATGTTTACCTCTTCAACCTACACAATAATGAATATAGATTAGAGATTTAAAATTTACAATAATGGCATATTGAAAATTATTGTAATTTTTATACGACCAAACAATAGTAAATTGAATTTTTTTAGTAAATAACGTAAAAGGAAATTGCAGAGCGCCAGTCAGAATATTTTTCTTAATATAGACCTATTAGCTATTAGCATAGATGAAACTACTTCACTTGCTCTACTTTATGAATGAACACTCTTCTACTACAGTTCTATTATGTGTATTATATTTTTAACCATTGTTGATCATCTGAACTGTCAACGCGTTAACAAATGCACCAGCTTTATTAGTGCGCACAGTACCACCTCAGGTGGTGCCCTAGCCACTAATTCTTTTTAACCTGGAGGTCTCTGGTTCAAAACCCATCGCTAACGCGGTTTGTTTTTCTGTGTTATTTTCATACTACACGTCGGACCCACGTTTGACCTTCCTTATGCAATTAATAAAATATGCAGAAGTTTTCTGCAAAAAAAATCTCACGCGCAAGTCACCTGACACCTCATCGGCTGCCAACCATTGACATGTTGCCCATGGCCTTGTTGACATGTCATGCAGGTAGAACAGACACCTAAATACATACGGAGGCACCGTATTTGCATCATAGGACAAGTTATAACACCACTTTTGTGTATTTTGCAACTTTAGGCACCAAAATGACCGCACTGGACAAGTTAGGGCACCTCCAGTATATTTAACTCGATAATAATCTCTATCTTTATGTCCACTACTATTAAACAAATGAGTTGAGGTAGAAATATCGTATCTACAAGTTAGGGCACCTCCAGGACAATACATCCACGGGTAGCCACGGAATTTAGGACAATTCACGACAGGTTTCAAATGATGGTCTGGCAAGAAATCGCGATTTTCGGATATTTCCTTCTACTAAGGATTCCAACGCCACTTTGGAAACTAATGCGATTCCCCACAATAATCATCAATCAGCATTGGTCAGAGCTACTACTTTGGGCAAGAAAAATCCCCATGCAACCCATACTCAGCCACAGAATCATTATTCTGATTTACCCCTGCCATTTACCGCACCTACCAACCTTGACCGGGGTTCGCAGCGGAAGATTGGAACCCTACGATGCCACAACTGCAGTCGTGGTGGACACATGGCCTCATCCTGCTTCATCAAACGAGGGAGAAAGGGGTGGTGCTGGGTCCCCAAGTCTCTCCCAAAGGCCGCCGCTCCGCATTCTGCCTCGAACTCCACACCATCCTCTGCTCCGCTGCAGAACACCACCACAACCATGGCCAACTTTCCAATCAATGTCATCCCCTACCTGTGACGCCCCAGATTCAATCGTACATTAATCATACACGCAAACGTGTACGATCAAGATCAGGGACTCACGGGAAGATATCACAACACAACTCTAAAACATAAATAAAAGTCATACAAGCATCATAATACAAGCCAGGGGCCTCGACGGCTCGAATACAAGTGCTCAATCATAGACGAGTCAGCGGAAGCAACAATATCTGAGTACAGACATAAGTTAAACAAGTCTGCCTTAAGAAGGCTAGCACAAACTGGGATCTGAGATCGAAGAAGGCGCAGGCCTCACCTGGATCCTCCTAACTACTCACAGTGTCGTCATCGGTAGGCTGCGTAGTAGTAGGCACCTCCGGTAGTAGTCGCCATCGACGGTGGCATCTGGCTCACAGGCTCCGTCGTGCAGTCGCGACAATCGGATAGAGATAGGGAAAAAGGGGAACAAGGCAACCGTGAGTACTCATCCAAAGTACTGCAAGCAAGGAGCTACACTACATATGCATGGATATATGTGTAAAGGGCCATATCGGTCCGTGCGAGCTGCGAATGCCGTAATAAGAGGGGATAGCTAATCACTGTCGAAGACTACGCTTGAGCAGCCTCCGTCTTGCAAAGATGTAGAAGAGAGTAGACTGAATTCCTCCAAGTAGCATCGCATAGCATAATCCTACCCGGCGATCCTCTCCTCGTAGCCACATTGAGAGCGACCACCGGGTTGTATCCGCACTTGGAAGGGTGTGTTTTATTAAGTATCCAGTTCTAGTTGTCATAAGGTCAAGACACAACTCCAAGTCGTCACATTATCAAGATCACGGTTATTCGAATAGATTAACTTCCTTGCAGGGTGCACCACATAACCCAACACGCTTGATCCCATTTGGCGGACACACTTTTTCGGGTCATGCCCGACCGCGGAAGATCAACACGTCGCAGCCTCACCTAGGCACAACAGAGAGGTCCACGCCGGTCTAAACCTAAGCGCACAATGATGCAGGCCCATCGCCCATGGCACACCTGCGTTCGAGGGCGGCCGAAGCGTAACTAGCCCCCTTAATACAAGAACAGACTTACGTTCCAAAACGGCGCGCGCCGCTCAGTCGCTGACGTCACGAAGGCTTTGGCTGATACCACGACGCCTAGTGCCCATATCTTTCCCACGTAGTTGGTTAGTGCGTATAGACCAAATGGCCAGACTCAGATCAAATACCAAGATCTCGTTAAGCGTGTTAAGTATCCGTGAACGCCGACCAGGGCCAGGCCCACCTCTCTCCTAGGTGGTCTCAACCTGCCTAAGCTTCCGCCACAAAGTAACAATGGGGCCGTCGGGAACCCAGGCCCACCTCTACCGGGATGGAGCCACCTGTCCTTTCACCCCTATCTCCGAACGATATCACGAGTAATGTAAATAGTGTAAAGTATATAGTATATGCCCGTGATCACCTCCCGAAGTGATCACAGCCCAAAGAGTATAGCATGGCAGACGGACAAGAATGTAGGGCCACTGATGGAATACTAGCATCCTATACTAAGCATGTAGGATTGCAGGTAAAGGTTTCAACAGTAATAGCAAGGACAGGCTATGCATCAGGATATGAATAACGGAAAAGCTTGGTAACATGCTACACTACTCTAATGCAAGCGGTATAGAAGAGAATAGGCGATATCTGGCTGATCAAGGGGGGGCTTGCACGGTTGCTCTGGCAAGAGAGAGGGGTCGTCAACTCCGTAGTCGTACTGGGTAGCAGCGGCGTCGGTCTCGGTGTCTAGCGGAAGAAGAGGGGGAAGAAACAATGAATACAATGCAAACAGATGCGTAACGATGCAAGACAAAGCAATACGTGATGCTAGGCGTGCTCTAACGTGGTATGAGGTGATACCGGTGAAGGGAGGAAACAATCGGGAAAGTATCCCCGGTGTTTCGCGTTTTCGGGCAGAGGAGCCGGAGGGGGAAAGTTGCTAGTTCGATAGGTTAGGGGGGGTGTGGCGGACGAACAGGTTGCGTATCCGAAATCGTCTCGTCGTTCTGAGCAACTTTCATGTAGAAAGTATTTTCATCCGAGCTACGGTTTATTTTCTATTAATTTTTTAAAGTTTTAAATCATTTTTAGAATTTATTTAGTTAATTTAATTCAAAATTATCCAGAATAGTGCATGCTGACATCGTCATGACGTCAGCATGACATCAGCAGTCAAACAGAGGTGTTGACTGGGTCGCTGACGTGTGGGTCCCGCATGTCATAGGTACAATAACCTAATTAACCTATTAACTATTTTAATTAGTTAAACAGGTAACTAATGTTTAATTAGTCTAATTAAACAGGATTGATTAAGTCAATTAATTTAGTTAGTTAACTAATTAATTAGCTAAAAAAATTATTTACTATTTATTATTTTCTTTAATTCCTCTTTTTTTTATGTTCTGGTACTGGGGTGGGGCCCGGCTATCATTGGGCCAGGGGCCTTAACGGGTTCGGGCGCTCGGGTGCGGGTGCCAGGAGCGGGCGCCCGACAGGGGCGAGATCGAGGCCTTGGCGGCCTTGCGGAGCCAGCCGGCCAGGCGGCAACAGGAAGGAGGGAGCCGAGTGGGCGCCGGAGTTGGCCAGGCGGTGCGACTCTGGCGGTCTAGCGGCGAGGCAGCGGTCGGTGAATGGGTCGAGGGTTCATGGCGGGACAGGCGAGCAGGAGGCCGAGGCACGGCCAGCCGCTTAAACGAGACCGGTGGATGCTGTGAGGCTGACAGCGCGGTGACAGGTGACAGCAGATCTGCGAGGAGCAGAGAAGGTGAGGTCGAGGCCTCACCGCGGTCGTAAAGGACTGGCGGGCGTGGGGAGGTAAACGGGACGACAGCAATGACGGAGAGGAAGGCAGACCATCGGGAGGAGGCAGTCCGGCAAGGTGCGTCGGCGATGGGCGTCATTAGGCGGAGGATCGGCCAGCGCGGGCGTGGGGCGGTTTCGGCGGAGACCTCAGGCAGCGGCAGGTGGCGACGAGGACTTCGGGTGGCGGCAGGATCGGGCGGTGGCTGGGCGCTCGATCCAGATCATGAAGTGGGGATCGTGGGGAGGGGATTAGGGTTCGGTGGGAGGGCAGGGACCTAAAGTAGGCCAGTAGGTGGGCCGGCCTGGCCGGGACTTGGCCCAGTTGGGCCGGGGGCTGCTGGGCCGGGGCCGGGGGGGGGGGGGGTTCTTTCCTTTTTGTGTGTGTGTTAGTTCTGTTTTTGTTTTGATTCCTTTTCTTATTTTCTTTTCTGATTTATTTCTAGTTTCTTTTAAATTTTTAGTTTTTACAAAAATTACCACTAGTACCTAAAGTAGTATTTATAACAAACTATTGTCACATCAATTCTTAACCCATAATAAAACATTTTAATATTTTATAAAATCCTGTAGGTATTTGTTTAATTGTTTTCACTACTGTTTTAATTAGTTTAGGGCCCTTAAACATTTTATCAAGGTTTGGTTTCTCCATCGTATTTACACTTGATTTATCTGACCCACCTTGAACATTTTGGTTTCATTGTTTGAAAACTTTTGTTGTTTGCCTATATTTTAAATTTGAATTTGAATCGTTTTGAACTAACGTGATTTTATCAACAGCAACCGAGGTGACGTGGCATCATTACCAAAGGTTTACTGTAGCTTAATTATCCGGGCATCACAATTCTCCTCCACTACAAGAAATCTCGTCCCGAGATTTAAGAGGCGGTGTAAGGGGGAAATTTGTGGTAGTGAAATTCTAACGGTTTTTCTCGGTCTTGGTTGCTTTTCTCGAAGTGGTCGATCCATTATATTGATGTCTTCATTTTTCTACTTCGAGTCATCAAGATGAAGTCGGCATGCTTTCTTCGGGGGTTCCATCGTACTTACGAAAGAATAAGGGGGGTATTCCGGGAGAACGAACCTCTACAAGGTTGACTATCTGGTCGATAACATCGGGGAAGGTGGCAGAACGTAACTCTCGAATTGAAACTTAAGAAAATATCGAGAGCAAAGTAATGAGGTTTCATGCGAAGTTTCGAGCAAGCAGGTAACCGTTCGATGCCCGAAACAGGGCGTGAAAGGGGCTCAAAGCAATCGGGAATAAGTATTGTGTCCGGTAACAGATTTGATGATCCCTCGGAAGATGGCTCGTGAATTACATACGAGGCCACACGTGAGAACAACCTTGGGAGCGAAGTGCAGGAGAGTCGAGTTTCGATCCTGTGGTGCATGGGTTATGGGCCCACCATGTGGTTCAAAAGTAGGAAGGACGCCGACATATTGCACGGTCATGGTAGCAAGGCATGGCAGAGGATAGCCTGTTAGTTATGTTGGCAACAACGTTGGTACCAAGGGCGAGGGACGAAGAGAACCATTTTCCTGCTCGTTGAACGAGGCGGACCAATAGGCAAATTTCTCATCCATCGGGGGTTACCAGGATGTCGTCAGCAATAGTAACAGGGTCGCACTAACAGAGTTGTAAACCGAGGTGTTTACCTAAGCAGGAGAATATTACTGCTTAGATCATATAGATCACAAGAAACGTTAACCCAACAAATGGAAAGAAAAATATGATTATCAGATTAAACAGAACAATGGAAAGGAAAATGTGTTTAAACACATATTTCAAAGGTATAACCTTCAGAAGGACGAGCAGAGCATGATATCCATGACAGGATATAATGTAGAAAACTCTTTAGGTAGGGGAGAGAAATTCCGTGACATTACCCATACAGGGGTGTTTGGATAATTGAGCAGGAAACATTTAGCATTGGGCTTCAAATGGTCTTCTTGAAAATCGGAGTACCATAGACATGCTTCGAGATAGCATTGACATGGTCATCAGGTGAAGATCAGACTTTGGAAACATAAAGGATCCATCAGGATAAACATATTAAACAAGGCATTCAATTTCCTCACGAAAAAATGGTTAACCTTGTTAAAAAGGGAACTATAACAATAGGTCCTCCGACCAGGTGTGCTAGGCATGACATCATCTTACCGGGTCATATAAAGACCAATGTTATAACTCTTGGAAAATGTTCCAACCATCATATCGACCGAGTTTCAGATCTGATTGGTGTCGAGGATACCACAGACTCGGGATGCACGAGATAAAAAGGTACGACATGAATTGATTTAGAAGACCTCGTAAGATTCTCGGAAATGATCTATGGAAGTGAGTTCCGTAACAAGAGTTCATCGAAGAACTAAGGAGAGGATGAGGATGTGGGCTGATGAACTCGGCGACAAATCATTGGGATTTCAAAAGATGGGTTTCCACAATTATGTGAACAGAGAGATAACATTTGTCAGATCAAATAATATAGTGAGGTATGCTTGAGGAAAACATACACAATTAAACATTGGTTGAAAGGTGCACCCGAAATATGGGTTGGGTTGCACGACCAATGTTAGAATGGGGATTCAATTATCAAAAGACTTAGAATGAAACTATCGCCCATTCACTTCAAAGCAATAGGGTTGCCAGAAGTTGTGAATTCACACGACATAGCTCAATCGTCGGTATTCTGGTTAAAAACAATACGGGGACCAAGGAATGAACGGAGATGGCGAGAAGTATTATTATATCAAGAATTCTTAAGAGGTGGTGAAATTCTCACCACATTCTTGACAAAAGAGATGGTAATACTTCCAAGGTAAAGAAGAACAAATGCTTTGGATAGTAGGGATCTCAAGGTATAACTTAAAACACGAACAAGTTTGTGTTGGTGGGAAGGCAATAAAGTGGTCGATGATAACACAGATCATCAAGGGCAAGGATGGTATTTCTCATCATGAACTCAATTGATATCCTGGAAGAGCTCATAAGGTTGATGATGATCACGACACATTTGTCGAGAGATTTCAATAAGATGTAATCAATCGTGACGACATCAAGTCAAAGGAATGAGGTAGCGGAAGGTTATTGGAACCATGGGTAGGACACAAACTTGAAATCAAGATTGTTGTTCAAGGCGAATCGATAGGGACGAGGAAGATTGACGTAAGCTTAGCTCATCGTCGAAAATTTTGTGCTCCGGGAAGAAGGACCAGGTAGCACAGTTAGAAGTTTGCACGATAATGATATAGCCGATAAGGCTAGGAATGACTTGAAGGATTATTAAACTCGTAAGCAACAAGAATTACTTAGAGTTACTGAATCGGAGTCTGGAATCGATTCACTTATCGGTGTTCTCGAGTGACTAATAACTCGTAACACAGGGAATCCGAGATCGGTGAGAAGCAATACTAGATGAAGACTCACAGGAAGCAACATAGTTCTCGAGATACCAGAGGTTAATACTCGAGGAAGATCAAAATAGAGGTTGGGCAAGCGTATTGATCTGCAAAAGGCAAGTACTTTAACTTGACCGTTAAATGGAATCAAAGAGAAAATGTGGTCGGGACCACGACTGCAAATGATCAATACATAGATACCAGCTGGTTTCATATCAAGGAAATAGTTATTATTACAAGAAGCTTCTATGATAGGATCTACATCGTGTCCATGGGCATGAACACAAAGTTCCAGGTCGACTCCCACTTCTTTAATGCATAACCTTTCATTCACTTCTCGTCTTCAACGAATTTGTGTGTTGAAATTTTATCTGACATAACACTAGTGGAGTATGACCCGTAGTAGTTTCCGGGGTCACACAGTTTAGAGAAGGCATATGTCCAACCCATCGGGGCCTCTTAGGAACATCTACCACAAACTTGAGGGTAAATAACACAAGCTCGATAGCGAGTATGGTTGACAAAGCAGCGGATACAATTTACCAAAGGCGGTATATATCCTCTGAAAGGCTCAAGGTTATTGAATATGAAGGACATTGTCGGATAAAATCCAACAAGGATGCAGGGTGAGTATCGGCACACAACCAGAGGAAGAAGCAAGGCAAAGACATTGGATTATAGAAACAACTAAATAACTTAGAGCACAATTGCTAAGGAATTATGATTTACAAAGCAAAGGATCAGAAGCAGACGCTCTGATCAAGGAAGGATAAGTTCAATACTTAGGGGCACAATCGACGACAATTTAATTGGCGAGAACCAGCTCATGATTAGAACGACGTCTGAGCCGGAAGGATGAATTCTAGGATCTGTTTGAGGATTGCGAGCATTCGCAACAAATCGAATCAACAGACTCAAAATGTCAATGACAATGGATGTCAACAAAATTACTAGACTTATGGGATTAACCATAATGCAAGCAATCAAGAATTTCAAGAGCAATAGGATGCTCAAGATTTTTGGAAGATCGAATGATATTTCGAGGATTCGTGACATACATGCATCAACTCGGGATGAGTGGATACTCGGTAAGTGCGAGAAATTATCCGTAGGGGTATTCAGGCGACAAGGAACTGCAAGGCAGTAGGCACAAAAGGATTATCGAAACAACGACGAGTGTTTCGTTGTATCTTGTAATAACAAGACCAACTGGGGATGAATGTACGAATAACAACTGCAAGTAGTTATCCATAAGGGTTGATGGTGGAAGGGAATTGCAAACGCGATGAACACAAGTTCTCGGGTTAACAGCGGAGATTATCTTCAAAGGTCTTCATGTGCGTGACGATCATCGGTAATAAGAGGCTCTCCGGTGAAAGTGATAACGAGATCCTAAAGTTAGATTTAGTAAAATTCATTTAACCCGAATAGAAGAGAGATCGAGTCCCGGAGTATAGACAAGGAGTAAAGATCCTAGTACCACCCAATGGCGACGTGGGCGCGTAAGGCACACAACCATGTTAGTAAAAGTTTTGTAATGTCTAGACTCGACTTCGGCCAAGGAGTGTGGAAGGGGGATTCCTACAGGCAGTCGGCTCTGATACCAAGTTGTGATGCCCCCGATTCAATCGTACACTAATCGTACACGCAAACGTGTACCATCAAGATCAGGGACTCACGGGAAGATATCACAACACAACTCTAAAACATAAATAAGTCATACAAGCATCATAATACAAGCCAGGGGCCTCGAGGGCTCGAATACAAGTGCTCGATCATAGACGAGTCAGCGGAAGCAACAATATCTGAGTACAAACATAAGTTAAACAAGTCTGCCTTAAGAAGGCTAGCACAAACTGGGATACAGATCGAAAGAGGCACAGGCCTCCTACCTGGGATCCTCCTAACTACTCCTGGTCATCGTCAGCGGGCTGCACATAGTAGTAGGCACCTCCGGTGTAGTAGTCATCATCGACGGTGGCGTCTGGCTCCTGGGCTCCGTCGTGCAGTCGCAGCAATCGGATAGAGATAGGGAAAAAGGGGAACAAGGCAACCGTGAGTACTCATCCAAAGTACTGTAAGCAAGGAGCTACACTACATATGCATGGATATATGTGTAAAGGGCCATATCGATTGGACCGAACTGCAGAATGCCGTAATAAGAGGGGATAGCTAATCCTGTCAAGACTACGCTTCTGGCAGCCTCCGTCTTGCAACATGTAGAAGAGAGTAGACTGAATTCCTCCAAGTAGCATCGTATAGCATAATCCTACACGGTGATCCCCTCATTGTAGCCCTGTTAGAGAGCGACCACCGGGTTATGTCTCGCACTTGGAAGGGTGTGTTTTATTAAGTATCCGGTTCTAGTTGTCATAAGGTCAAGGTACAACTCCAAGTCGTCCTGCTATCAAGATCGCGGCTATTCGAATAGATTAACTTCCCTGCAGGGGTGCACCACATAACCCAACACGCTTGATCCCATTTGGCCGAACACACTTTTCTGGGTCATGCCCGACCGCGGAAGATCAACACGTCGCAGCCCCACCTAGGCACAACAGAGAGAGAGGTCAAGACGTCGGTCTAAACCTAAGCGCTTACAGTGGGGCCCATAGCACACACTTGCGTTGAGGCGGCGGAAGCAGTAACTAGCCCCTTAATACAAGAGCAGGCTTATGTTCCAAACCGCCAGCGCCGCCGACGTCACAAAAGCTTTGGCTGATACCACGACGCCGAGTGCCCATATCTTTCCCACGTAGTTGGTTAGTGCGTATAGACCAAATGGCCAGACTCAAATCAAATACCAAGATCTCGTTAAGCGTGTTAAGTATCCGCGAACACCGACCAGGGACAGGCCCACCTCTCTCCTAGGTGGTCTCAACCTGCCCTGTCGCTCCACCACAAAGTAACAGTTGGGGGCCGTCGGGAACCCAGGCCCACCTCTACCGGGATGGAGCCACCATCCTTTCACCCCATCTCCGAACAGTATCACAGGTATTGTAAATAGTGTAAAGTATATAGTATATGCCCGTGATCACCTCCCGAAGTGATCACAGCCCAGTAGTATAGCATGGCAGACGGACAAGAATGTAGGGCCACTGATGGAATACTAGCATCCTATACTAAGCATGTAGGATTGCAGGTAAAGGTGTCAACAGTAGTAGCAAGGACAAAGCTATGCATCATCGGGATAGGAATAACGGAAAAACAAGAACATGCTAAACTACTCTAATGCAAGCGGTATAGAAGAGAATAGGCGATATCTGGTGATCGTGGGGGCTTGCACTGGTTGCTCGCAAGAGAGAGGGTCGTCAACTCCGTAGTCGTCTTTGGGTAGCAAGCGCGTCGGTCTCGGTGTCTAGCGGAAGAAGAGGGGGAAGAAACAATGGATACAATGCAAACAGATGCGTAACGATGCAAGACAAAGCAATACGTGATGCTAGGCGTGCTCTAACGTGGTATGAGGTGATACCGATGAAGGGAGGAAACAATCGGGAAAGTATCCCCGGTGTTTCGTGTTTTCGGGCAGAGGAGCCAGAGGGGGAAAGTTGCGAGTTCGATAGGTTAGGGGGGTGAGGCGGACGAACGGGTTGCATATCCGGAATCGTCTCGTCGTTCTAAGCAACTTTCATGTAGAAAGTATTTTCATCCGAGCTACGGTTTATTTTCTATTAATTTTTTAAAGTTTTAAATCATTTTTAGAATTTATTTAGTTAATTTAATTCAACATTATCAAGAATAGTGCATGCTGACATCATCATGACGTCAGCATGGCGTCAGCAGTCAAACAGAGGTGTTGACTGGGTCACTGACGTGTGGGTCCCGCATGTCATAGGTACAATAACCTAATCAACCTATTAACTATTTTAATTAGTTAAACAGGTAACTAATGTTTAATTAGTCTAATTAAACAGGATTGATTAAGTTAATTAATTTAGTTAGTTAATTAATTAATTAGCTAACATTTTTATTTACTATTTATTATTTTCTTTGATTCCTCTTTTTTTTACGTTCTGGTACTGGGGTGGGCCCGGCTGTCATTGGGCCAGGGGCCTTAACGGGTTCGGGCGCTCGGGTGCGGGTGCCAGGAGCGGGCGCCCGACAGGGGCGAGATCGGGCGCGGCGACGCCCGAGCAGGAGCGCCGGCGAGCAGGGCGACAGCGGGAAGGAGGGAGCCCGGGGGTGGGCGCCGGAGTTGGCCAGAGGTGGTGCGACTACGGCGGTCTAGCGGCAGGGGCGAGGCTGCGTCGGCTGAATGGGTCAGGGTCCGCGGGCGGGACATGGGCGAACGGGGAGGCCGAGGAACGGCCGCGGCCGCGCTAGGCAGACCGGTGGATCCGCAGCGGAGCGCGACGGCGCAGGGCGGTGACCGCGCGACTGCCAGATGCGCAGGGAGTAGAGAAGGTGAGGTCGAGGCCTCACCGCGGTCGTAGGGACTGGGCAGCAGGGCGTGGGGAGGTAGACGGGGACGACAGCGACGGCGCGACGGAGGGGAGGCAGACCATCGGGGAGGAGGCAGTCCGGCAAGGTGCGTCGGCGATGGACGTCGTTGGGCGGCGGGGATCGAGCGGCGCAGGCGTGGGGCGGTTCCAGCGGAGACCTCGGCGCAATGGGCGACGGGACTTTGGCGGCATGATCAGGCGGTGAGCGCTGGGCGCCTCGATCCAGATCATGCGGGGAGGGATCGTGGGGAGGGATTAGGGTTGGTGGGAGGCGGGGACCTAAAGTAGGCCAGTAGGTGGGCCGGCCTGGCCGGGACTTGGCCCAGTTGGGCCGGGGGCTGCTGGGCCGGAGCCGGGGGGGGGGGGGTTATTTCCTTTTTTTGTGTGTGTGTTAGTTCTGTTTTTGTTTTGATTCCTTTTCTTATTTTCTTTCTGTTTTATTTCTAGTTCCCTTTTAAATTTTTAGTTTTTACAAAAATCACCACTAGTACCTAAAGTAGTATTTATAACAAACTGTTGTCACATCAATTTTTAACCCATAATAAAACATTTTAATATTTTACAAAATCGAGTAGGTATTTGTTTAATTGTTTTCACTACTGTTTTAATTAGTTTAGGGCCCTTAAACATTTTATCAAGGTTTGGTTTCTCCATCGTATTTACACTTGATTTATCTGACCCACCTTGAACATTTTGGTTTCATTGTTTGAAAACTTTTGTTGTTTGCCTATATTTTAAATTTGAATTTGAATCGTTTTGAACTAACGTGATTTTATCAACAGCAACCGAGGTGACGTGGCATCATTAGCAAAGGTTTACTGTAGCTTAATTATCCGGGCGTCACACTACCTCCCACCATGCATGACTGTCGAGCTCGGGCCGCCTGACCGTAGGGTGCGTGACGATATGGTGGTCGGCCCGATCCCTCAGCTGCGCCACGACTTCCTCGCCATTGCCGAAGCAAACAGGGCCATCCCTTTCCACCACAAGGCGGCTCTCCGCCACATCATTGAAGGTTTGCTCCATGAATCCGAGTTTTTTCCAACTGAAGTAGGTGACCACCCTCTCGGTGTTGGTATCTTTGGATTCACCAATACGATCACTAGGGATGTAGTAGTTGGAACCACTTTTGAGCTTGATGAGGATGAATTTGATGAGCCGGTTGTGATATCCTTTGTTCCTCACGACGCTGCTCTGAACATGCGTCTTACTTTTTTCGGGCCGGTGATCTGGCTGCTTTACATCGGTTTCCCATATGACTACCAGACTCAACATTATATGCACAAATCTGTCGATAAGTTTGGTCAGTTGGTTGAATGGCATAACCCTAGAGGGGACCGTAGATTCGTGCTTCTGAAGGTCAAGGTGATACACCTAATTTTGTTCCTAAGAGTATGGTGCTGCGTCAGCTTGGGGGCGCTCGCCAGAGCTGGACTATCGCCGTGACTATGTTGATGAGCAGTGATTGGAATGCTCACATTCCAGATGTTCCGCCGGCCACTGAGGATCCTCCTCCAGAAGATGGAATTCCTCACCCACTTCATGGCGACAACCTAACAGCGGAACAGATTTATCAAATGCAGCTCGATAATTGGATTGCTCAAAATGTAGCTGCCAATGCAAATGCACATACATGTAATGACAATGCAGATCAGGGAGTCGATGATGAAGTGCAGTTTCAACCTCATTGGGGAGCCTGGCCCCCTTCCCCACCGCACACACCACCTGCAGAGTTCAACTTTCAGGCCTGGCTTGCTGGAGAAGGTTTGCAGGTGCATCATGGCATTCCTCCTCTCAACAACCTGCAAGATAGCCCGGCTGCTGCTTGGAATGACTCAATCTCCGTCTTTAGCAGCTCGGACTCAAGTGCAACTATGTCTGATGGTTATGCCCTCGTTCCTTTAAACATTTTCAACCAACTAATCTCTGTCAATGGTTCTGCAATTGGTGTTTTATCTGTGGATACAACTCAGTCCAGTGATTCTGTCCAGGGCCCGATTGCTGCTCCCCCTGAGGTAAACAGTATTGAACTGTCCCTGACTATATCCAATGCTGGTTTAAAGTTCTACATGTTTTCAGATCAAGACATCTATGCCTCGCTCCTACTGAATGACTGTGTGCCTATGTTGAGGCCGAACACCTACCTCACTGCTGCTATCAAGCCCATCATTGCAGCTTTTGGCCCTTGGAGTTCAGGTTCTGGATTTTGTGATATTTTAGTGCAGTTCACGGTCAGTGTTGCAGAGACAAATGGACAATTCTCTGTTCTGTCAGCATCTAAAACTGTCAAGCACTCTGCTGACTCAGTTTCTTGTACTGATCTCATACTTGGGCACACCTCTTGGGCCCTGACCCCAGGGGCCGCCGCGCTCTCTACTCTTGAAGACTCTGTCATTGTCTCCAGGGCTACTCCTTCCAAGGTTGTAATTACTGAGATTACTGATGACGTCGATCAGGCAGTGTCGTTGGATGTAGCCATTACTAGTAACACCAATGCTATGAGCCTGACAGCTCCTGATGATGCAGTGCTTCCTCAACTACCTACTGTTAATACTGAAGCCACAAGTGCACTGATTGCTCCTCTTGCTGTTGATTTGGGCTCAGGCACATCAGTGACCAGGAAGGGCAAAGCCAAACTCCAGCATCTGTGGTTGAGGTACGTCGCAGCAATCGGTCTAACAAATATGATGGGTTTAAGATACCATCTGTCTCTCATACTAAGCCAAAAATCTCCAAAGTTAAACCCCGTGTTGTGCCCTCTGCTGCTGCCACCCAAGTGGATAATGCTGATCATACAGTCAGTCAGGGGGACTGCACCCCACCGCCAACTCCAATTCAGGTTCTGCAGCACATTGGAATTAACAAGTGCGCCATTCCGCCAGCTGAAGTCACTGAGGAAGCTCTCATGGCGGAACCGGCAGACGGCCCGTCCCAAGCTTGAAGTCTCTGAAAAGCGCCTGCACCATTGCTTCCTTATTTTGCTTTATCCTATCATGTCTTTTTTGTTGAATTGGAACATTCTATGTTGGAATGTGCGTGGCTTAAACTCTGAACCTAAACTTTTGGCTCTATCTAATGCTATCGCTTCTAGTGGTTGTGCTATAATTTGTCTGCAAGAAACAAAAAAACACACCATTGATAATATGTTCATTAAGTCTTGCTGCCCGAAGAGATTTGACAAATTTGCTTACATACCCTCTCATGGTGCTTCGGGAGGGACCGTCACAATTTGGAATAGTGCCATTTTTACTGGCTCTGTGATTATGGAAGAAGACTTTGCTTTGGCCATTAAGTTTCGTTCCACACAGTCTGCCCAGGAATGGACATTGGTGAATATTTATGGCCCCTGTCAAGGTGATTCTAGAGTGACCTACACAAACTGGCTCCAAAATCTTAATATACCAACTAATGATGATTGGCTCTTATTGGGAGACTTTAATTACATACGAGGCCCCAAATGTAAACAAACACGGAGGTAATCTGAATGACATGATTGCTTTCAATGACATCATAAGATCTAATCAGTTAATTGAACTGCCAATCAAGGGCAGGGCCTACACATGGAGCAATATGCAGCTTGACCCACTACTCGAACAACTTGACTGGTTCCTCACTTCAAACAACTGGACATCGTCATCCCCCAACACCATAGTTGTGCCCTTGGGAAAACCAATTTCAGATCATATCCCGTGTGTGGTAAAAATCGAAACATCCATTCCATGCAGTAAAATTTTCAGGTTCAAGTCTTATTGGACTGAACATCCTGGCTTTTTTGAGTTGGTCCAATCGGTCTGGTCAAGAACTTTCAAGAATACCACAAATGCAGCCAACTTTGTTAGCCAGAAAGTTCAAGGCACTAAGGTATGAGTTGAAGAGATGGAGCAAAAGAATCTCTAAACTGACAGTGGCGATTGATAACTCCAATCTTGCGTTGGCCAATCTAGCTAGATGCTCTTGAAAACATTAGAACCCTCTCCACTCCAGACAAAACTTCAGGAAAATCCTGAAAAAGCACCTCCTTCGGCTGTTGAGCTAGCAACGACAATATTGGCAAAAGAGATGCACAATCCATTGGATCAAATTTGGTGATGAAGACCCTAAATTTCTGAAAGCTCTGGCTTCTGAGAGATACAGGCGGAACACAATACCAACACTCAAAATCTCAGACGGGATGGTCGTGGATGACCACGTTGGTAAGGAGGCAGTCATATACCAAACATCTAAAGAGCGGTTGGGAAAATAAGGCGAATTCCAAATGAAATTCAACCTCCCTGACATCATCAAGAAAGTAGAGGGACTGGATCTACTTACCGTTCCCTTCACCAAGGAGGAGATAGACGTGATCATCAAAGAAATGTCGGCCGATCGTGCCCCAAGACCGGATGGTTTTTCTGGTATCTTCATCAAAAAATGCTGGCATATTATTAAGAATAACTTTTACGAGCTATGCAACCAGTTCTATGAGGGGAAATTAAATCTTGAAAGCATTAATGAGGGGTTTATTACACTCATTCCCAAGGTTCGATCCCCGGAGGCTGTCTCTGATTTTAGACCAATCACTTTGTTGAATTGTTGTCTTAAGATTCTCACAAAACTTCTTGCCAACCGACTACAAAAGCTCATACTTAAAATCGTTCATAGAAATCAATATGGATTCCTGAAAGGCCGATCACTACAGGACTGTTTAGCCTGGGCGTTCGAATATATCCATCAATGTCAAGCCTCCAAGGAAAAGATCATTCTCCTAAAACTGGATTTCGCCAAGGCATTTGACACGATCAAACATGATGCTATGCTTATGATTATGTAGCATATGGGCTTTGATGGCAGATGGCTCAATTGGGTAAAATGCATTTTCTCTTCTGGCAAGTCAGCGGTGCTTTTAAATGGTGTCCCGGGTCGACAATTCAATTGTAAATGCGGAGTTCGCCAAGGAGACCCCTTCTCTCCATTGATTT
Source organism: Aegilops bicornis (assembly GCA_021605145.1). Taxonomy (NCBI): domain Eukaryota; kingdom Viridiplantae; phylum Streptophyta; class Magnoliopsida; order Poales; family Poaceae; genus Aegilops; species Aegilops bicornis. The sequence continues at coordinate 534,733,503 of CM038671.1, read as the reverse complement.
TTGTGCTGGTGGCTGACCTCTTACAAGCTGCAATCAATGATGCCTTCAGACAAGGGAGAATTCATCTACCGTTCCCCAGACAGAATCAACACGACTACCCTATGATACAGTACGCGGACGACACACTCATTCTTCTTCCCGCCTGCCCGATCCAAGCCCGAATGATTAAAAACATTCTCACTGACTACGCTGTCTCCATTGGGCCCAAGATAAACTTCCACAAGTCCACACTAATCCCAATCAACTGTGAGGCCAACTGCTACAATGAGCTCTCCACTATCTTTGGATGCAAAGTAGGATCCATGCCATTCACTTACCTAGGGCTACGTCTAGGGACAACCAAGCCCTCCGTCCAAGATCTAATGCCGCTTGTTTGCACAATGGAACGATGGATGACTAGCACTCTGGCCTTTATGTCTTATGGAGCCAAGCTCTCACTACTCAATACCATGATCACATCCCTAGTTATCTTTGCTCTGTGCACTCTCAGACTGCCACCAAAGATCCTTGATCTGCTTGACAAACTGTGAAGGAAAAGTCTATGGACAAAGAAGACTGAACAAGGGGACAAATGCAACTCACTTGCGGCCTAGAGCATGGTGTGCCGACCAAAACAGTGTGGGGGTCTTGGCATAATAAACCTACGTATACAAAGTGATGCCCTCCTCCTCAAATACCCGCATAAATTCTACAACAGACACGACGTACCTTGGGTGGAGCTCATATGGTCGACATACTACACAAACAAAATCCCCCATGCCACGGAACCATGCGGATCTTTCTGGTGGCGAGATGTTCTCAAGCTCACCCCAATTTACAGAGGTATATCAAAAGCAATTGTGCATGATGGAGCCACAGTGCTCATGTGGAAAGACCTGTGGCTCGACGCCACTCTTGATGAAATGTACCAGCGCGCCTTTTCCTTCGCTAAAAATGAGGATATTTCGGTTAAAGATTTCCTGGGATCCACGTCGCTGCATGAAACGTTTCACCTCCCACTCTCAGTTCAAGCAATGCAAGAAGTCCGTCATCTACAAAGAAAAGGTGAGGCATGTTGGCAACAATACTGGCCCGACCCCCCATGATAACTGGACATATTGCTGGGGCTCAGTGGAATTTAAAGCAATCAGATATTACAAGTTCTACTTTAGGGAAGTGCATGCACATCAATCGTACAAGTGGCTCTGAGCATCCAAGTCAACGTTGAAAATTAAGGTGTTTGGGTGGCTTCTTCTCTCAGACCGCTTAAACACACGTAACATGCTCAAGAGGAGGCACTACAACATTGGAGACGATTACAACTTCCTTCTTTGTGACCAGCGAATTGAAGAGACTGTCGAACACATGATCTTCCAATGTCCTTTTAGCCAACATTGTTGGTCCATGCTAGGGATCACTTGGCAACAAACTGGTTCAAGGCTTCGATGGATCAGTTTGGCAGCTCATGATTGGAACAATCCCATGTTCATGGATGTCTTCCTTCAAGCGGCTTGGAGCATTTGGAAAGAGAGGAATAACAAACATTTCAGAAGCATCACACCAACTTTTCTCTCTTGGCTTGAACATTTTAAACATGATTTTAGCCTGCTCCAACATAGAACCAAGGATGATGTGAGAGACTTTATTCTCTCCTTTGTAAATAGCTTAGAACCCCCTTGACTTCTTCCTCACAAGATAGTAGTTTCCCAAACCTCCACAAGTGGAGGTCAGGCACCATGTAATTCCACCATGTACATTGTATTCTTCTTTTGAGTAATTCAAACACAGTGGGAGCCTCTCCCACTGTCTAATTCCTCAAAAAAAATCGTATCTCAGCCACGTATTCGTCATTATCAATGGACTGGATTGCCCCAAATTGTAGCACATCAAATTCACATATTTACTAATTAATTTCAATCATCTCCACAACACCTTTTTATACAGTAAAAGTCCTCACTTTGTTTATTCATTAGGTCCATGAATTTCATAAGCTACTACATGCATAATAAAATCAAGTGGCACATGAAACCACACTTTACAGAGATCGTTCGTCACTCCTTCCTTTACCATTGCATGCACCGGAGAGTTTGCTTCTCGATGAGCCCACCCTACCTTCCACTCTTGTCGCGTGCCCAACATGAGCTTGACCTCCTCAACCATAGGCCCCAGCATAGAGAGGTTATTGCTATCATCATTTAGCATGGCTACTACCCCCTGGAATCCGTTTCCACATGAAGACGTTGAATATTCAACCCCGCTGCAAGCAGTGCTTTCCACCTACACGCCATTAGTTCGACAGTCTCTGGATTAGAAGTCAACGAGTATGAATGACATGCTGCTCCATGGAAGGCTTCCTCTTGGTCTGTAAGAACCACACCACTGCCTTCCCTCTCACCATGCTTCGACATAGCACCATATGTATTTGCTTTAATCCATCATGGCGTCGGCGGCTTCCACGTCTCCCGTACTGCACGTGTCGCCATCGCCGTTCTATCCCCTGAGCCATGCAGTAGTATCCACTGCTCAAAATGTACGCAACAAATCTTGTGATGCTTATTGGGTCTGCAATTTTCTTACCCTCCTTAGTGTCGTTTCTGTCAGATTCCGGGCTCCGCAGACCCTAGATAGATTCGAACTCTGGGGTGCGTGCCAAAAACTCAACCTCCTCAGTCTGCCCACTCGTCAATCCCACAACCTAGCTTGATGAACAGGAAGGAAAAGGGACAAGGCAGTTTACCTAGATTCGGGCCACCTTGCGGTGTAAAACCCTACTCCTGCTTTGTGGTGGATTGGCCTCGAGGTGGGCTGAGGATGAACTAGTACAACAGGAACAACCTCAGGAGGTGTGTTCTTGAGCTGGTGATGGTGAGGATGATCTGAATGATCCATCCCCATCCATGGTGGTGGCTAGGTCCTATTTATAGTGGCCTTGGTCCTCTTCCCCCAAAATGGAGGCGGGAAGGGATCCCACAACAGCCAAATTTGAAGGGAGATAACTAATACATCTTATCCTGACAAAAGTAGTCTTCGCCTGCAAAGCCTATGGTCGTGACGCCGTGGTGGGCTCGCTGATGACCTCCATCCTGCCGTCCTGGCGGCCTTGGTCTTGTTGCATAGGAATGGAAACCTTTGGCTGATTCCTCGAGACTCCGCGCCTGCGCTTGCCTCCTTAGCACCAAAGAGGAAACTGCTGTACAGCGCCTGCTGGCGCCGGCCCGGCCTTGATCATCATCGCTCACGTCATCCGAACCTCACGAGGTGGGGGCTTGCATAGAGATCTCCGCTCCCCAGGAGCCAACCTGAGGAGGCCGCTCCTTCTGGAGGTCTTGGTGTCGTCCTCCTTGCGAGGGTCTTGAGTTGTTGATGCTGATGGGCCGTACCAGGCCGTCAATGAAGCCACGCCATGGGCCGCAGGCAGGCAAGTCTGGGTACCCCCGTTCCTAGAACACCGACAGTAGCCCCCGGGCCCAAGGCGCGTCGGACTTGTCTTCGAGGCAAAGCCAAAGGGCAAGGGTGAAGCGCCAGAGGCCCTAATCACCTGCGGCCTAATACGTCTCCAACGTATCTATAATTTTTGATTGTTCCATGCTATTATATTATCTGTTTTGGATGTTTAGTGGGCTTTAATATGCTCTTTTATATTATTTTTGGGACTAACCTATTAACCGGAGGCCCAGTGCCAGTTTCTGTATTTTTGCCCATTTTAGAGTTTTGCAGAAAAGGAATACCAAACGGAATGAAACCTTCGTGATGATCTTTCTTGGACCAGAAGCAAACCAGAAGACTTGGAGTTGAAGTCTGGAACTCCGTGACGCGGCCACAAGGCAGGAGGGCGCGCCCAGGGGGGTAGGCGCGCCCCCACCCTCGTGGGCCCCATGGAGCTCCACCGACGTACTTCTTTCGCCTATATATACCCTTATACCCTAAAAACATCAGGGGGAGCCATGAAACAACTTTTCCACCACTGCAACCTTCTGTACCCGTGAGATCCCATCTTGGGGCCTTTTCCGGTGATCTGCCGGAGGGGGAATCGACCACGGAGGGCTTCTACATCAACACCACAGCCTCTCCGATGAAACGTGAGTAGTTTAGCACAGACCTTCTGGTCCATAGTTATTAGCTAGATGGCTTCTTCTCTCTCTTTGATTCTCAATACAAAGTTCTCCTCGATGTTCTTGGAGATCTATTCGATGTAATACTCTTTTGCGATGTGTTTGCCGAGATCTGATGAATTATGGATTTATGAACAAGATTATCTCTGAATATTATTTGGTTCTTCTCTGAATTCTTATATGCATGATTTGATATCTTTGCAAGTCTCTTCGAATTATCGGTTTAGTTTGGCCTACTAGATTGATCTTTCTTGCAATGAGAGAAGTGCTTAGCTTTGGGTTCAATCTTGCGGTGTCCTTCCCAATGACAGTAGGGGCAGCAAGGCATGTATTGTATTGTTGCCACCGAGGATAAAAAGATGGGGTTTATATCATATTGCTTGAGTTTATCCCTCTACATCACGTCATCTTGCTTAATGCGTTACTCTGTTCTTATGAACTTAATACTCTTGATGCATGCTGGATAGCGGTTGATGTGTGGAGTAATAGTAGTATATGCAGAATCATTTCGGTCTGCTTGACACGGACGTGATGCCTATATTCATGATCATTGCCTTACATATTCTCATAACTATGCGCTTTTCTATCAATTTCTCGATAGTAATTTGTTCACCCACTGTAATACATGCTATCTTGTGAGAAGCCACTAGTGAAACCTATGGCCCCCGGGTCTATTTTACGTCATATTAGTTTCCTGTCAACTTGCCAATTTTTGTCGCCGTTCTTTTATTTTGCAATCTTTACTTTCCAATCTATACAACAAAAATACCAAAAATATTTACTTTACTATCTTTATTAGATCTCACTTTTGCGAGTGACCGTGAAGGGATTGACAACCCCTTTATCGCATTGGTTGCAAGGTTCTTGATTGTTTATGCAGGTACTAGGTGACTTGAGTGTTGTCTCCTACTGGATTGATACCTTGGTTCTCAAAACTGAGGGAAATACTTACGCTACTTTGCTGCATCACCCTTTCCTCTTCAAGGGAAAACCAATGCATGCTCAAGATGTAGCACGGCCTTGGTCGATCCGTGGCGCTAGATGGGACGTGGGCGCCTCCGCTTCCCCATTCTTCCTCGGCAACCGTTCGACTTGACTAGAGCCTGCTGCATGCAAAAAGCCATCATTGCATGGGATCATGGAGGCGGGCGGTTGTCCTCCCTCTGACTATAAATGAGGGGAGGGGTGATGATCCACAAGTATATGAGATCAATTGTAGCTCTTTCGATAAGTAAGAGTGTCGAACCCAACGAGGAGCAGAAGGAAATGACAAGTGGTTTTCAGCAAGGTAATGTATGCAAGTGCAGAAATTGTAAGTAACAGAGTAGTTTGATAGCATGATAATTTGTAACGAGCAAGTAATGATAGTAGTAACAAAATTGCAGCAAGGTATCCCAATCATTTTGAGGCAAATGACAGGCCAAAACGGTCTCTTATGATAAGCAAAGCGTTCTTGAGGGTACACGGGAATTTCATCTAGTCACTTTCACCATGTTGGTTCGATTTGTGTTCGCTACTTTGATAATTTGATATGTGGGTGGACTGGTGCTTAGGTGCTATTCTTACTTGAACAAACCTCCTACTTATGATTAACCCTCTCGCAAGCATCCGCAACTATGAGAAAAGTGTTAAGAATAAATAAATTCTAACCATAGCATTAAACTTTTGGATCCAATCGGTCCCTTACGAAATAGTGCATAAACTGGGGTTTAAGCTTCTGTCACTCTCGCAACCCATCATCTAATTACTACTCCACAATGCATTCCCTTAGGCCCAAATATGGTGAAGTGTCATGTAGTCGACGTTCACATGACACCACTAAGGGAATCACAACATACATACTATCAAAATATCGAACACATATCAAGTTCACATGATTACTTGCAACATGATTTCTCCCGTGACCTCAAGAACAAAAGTAACTACTCACAAATGATAATCATGGTCAATATCAGAGGGGTATTAAATATCATATTGGATCTGAACATATAATCTTCAACCAAATAAACCATATAGTAATCAACTACAAGATGTAATCAACACTACTAGTCACCCACAAGCACCAATCTATAGTTCCGCTAACAAGATTGAACACAAGAGATGAACTAGGGTTTGAGATGAGATGGTGCTATTGAAGATGTTGATGGAGATTTCCCTTCCAAAGATGGGAGAGTTGTTGGTGATGATGATGACGATTATTTCCCCCTCCGGGAGAGAAGTTCCCCCGGCGGAATCGCTTCACCGGAGGGTAAAAGTGCTCCTGCCCAAGTTCCGCCTCGAGACGGCGGTGCTCCATCCCGAAATTCCTCTCCTTATTTTTTCTTGGTCAAAATGACTTATATACCAGAAGATGGGCACCTAAGGTGGGCCTCGGTGAGCACACCCCACCAGGGAGCGCCTGGGCTCCCTGGCGCGCCCAGGTGGGTTGTGCCCACCTGGTGGGCCCCCTCTGGTACTTATTTGCTCCAATATTCATCATATATTCCATAAAAATTCTCCGTGAAGTTTTAGCTTGTTTGGAGTTGTGCAGAATAGGTAGCCTGACGTAGCTTTTCCAGCTCCAGATTTCCAGCTGCCGGAATTCTCCCTCTTTATGTGTACCTTGCATATTATGAGATAAAAGGCATTAGAATTACTCCAAAAAGCATTATTATGCATAAAAATATCATAAATAATAGGAGGAAACATGATGCAAAATGGACATATCAACTCCCCCAAGCTTAGACCTCGCTTGTCCTCAAGCGAAAACCGAAATCAAAAATCAAGTCCACATGCTTAGGGATAGAGGTGTTGATAAAAACAAAATACGGACATAGAAGCGTCATGTTCATTATTATAACAGCAACAAACGTAAACATAAGACTCTTATCATAGAAATTTTATCATAGACTTCTCATGAATAAGTGATAATTCATCACATTATTGAAGTATAAAGAAAAAACTCTACTAGAAACCAACAAACTATGTTCTCAGTCAACTTTGCAACTACAATTCATCATCTTTTCTGGAAGAGCCACGTATCGGAGCCTCTAGGCAAGTCCACATACTCAACCATCATATAGTCTTCTATGATTGCTAACACTCACCGCATACACATGAGCAAAACGTTTCAACCGGACACATAGAAAGATAGGGGCTTATAGTTTCGCCTCCCAACGTATTCACCTAAGGGTGATGTCAACAATAATAACTCATGCTACCCATGTTCAACTGGACATACGTGCCTAGATCTTTCCTCACCACATGATGCTTGCCAAAGGAGAAAAAATAAAAAGGAATAGAGAGAAAACTTTGACTCTTTGCATAAAAGTAAATACATAAAAGTAAAAGATAGGCCCTTCATAGAGGGAAGCAGAGGTTTCCATGTGCTTATTTGTTTGTATGTTCAACCCTTTAGTGCAAAAGAACGTTGTATTGCCCCTTGTGATAGCGACCTTTATTATGCAGTTTGTCTCTTTTATTCTTCACCATCACAAGTTCGTACAACTCCCAATTTTCTCTTACACTAAATGATCTCACACTTTTAGAAGCAATTTTATTGCCTTATTGCACCGATGACAACTTACTTGAGGGATCTTGCTCAATCCCTAGGTAGGTACGGTGGACACTTGAAAATAAGATTTGGGTTTAAGGGTTTTTGAATGCACAAGTAGTATCTCTACTTAGTGCAGAATTTTTGGCTAGCAAAGATAGGGGGAAAGCACCACATGTTAAAGGATCTATGACAATATGACTTCTATGTGAATATGAACAAACATAAATCATTAGGTTGTCTTCCTTGTCCAATGTCAACAACTATGGAATATAATATTTTGATGGGGGCTCACAATCACAAAAGATTTTTAGGATAGTGTATTTATATGTGAATCTTCTCTTCCCTTATTAATTCTTTCATGAGTTGCATCATTGACCAATGCTATGTTTGTTAATCTCTAATAAAATTTCCTACTTATACTTTTCCTTATGTGGTGTCATCACCTACCATAAGATTAGCATATGATCTTTTTCCATTATTTCCTTTCTTTTTATGGCAACATGAAAGTAAAGAAAGCAAAAAACTCAAATTAAACTTTATTATATATCTCACACACAATTGCAAGGATAGATCACTAAGCAAACTCTCGAAAAGAAAGGATCAAACTAAACTTTTATTCATATAAAGCAAAATATAACTATGGACCGAACTAAGATAAGTAAAGGCAAAAATAGTGGGGATGATAGAATACCGGGGCACCTCCCCCAAGCTTGGCGGAAGCCAATGGGAGTGCCCATACCCGATACTTAATTTCTTTTGGTGATGAAGAAGAAGGTGGTGGTGATGAAGTAGAATTCTCCAATATAACCATGAGTAGATCCTTCAAACCTTGAATCTCCCGAAGGGTTTGATGAAGTAAATCACTGTTTTTCTTCACCTTAGCCATTATGTGTTTATTTTCCAGGCCCCACGGGTTTGTTCCTGCACTGTTTTCTCTTGGGCGAGATATGTCCCAATTGGACGGTATGTGCCTACGAGGAGTATTCTCGAACCCATAATTGTGAATCAAATTGTGAAAATTGTTACGATGTAACCTGTGTAAAGGCCTTCTTGGTGGGATTTCTTCTCGCACTTCAAGGCTCTCTTGATTATTTGATGATCTCATAGCTTGATGAGGATTGATATGCGTGGAAATGCCAGCCAATGTGCCTCTCTCGGGGGCCGGAGAGTGAACCCCAAAAGGATTTTCCTCTTCCTCCTCCATAGCAACCTCTTCAATTTCCTCTCCCCTTAGATCCTCATGAACCATCCCTGCGTCTTCTTCTCTGTTGTTGGAAGTTGAGGAACACATGATGTTGGTCTAGCTGAATCTGTCAGAAAACAACAAGAACAGAGAACAGAAGATTTCTCCGCGATACGATGGTCAATAGGTTCCGGGGGTATATAAAGATTTTTTATCTTAGGAAACAAGCAAGCGGTAGAAAAACGGAGTCCGGAAGGTACCCAAGGTGGGCATAACCCACCTGGGCGCGCCTGGCTTGCCAGGCGCACCCTGGTGTCTTGTGCCCACCAGGGTACGCTTCCTGCAAGTTTCTTATTTTCCTAATTTTCTAAATATTCCAAAACTGACAAAAAGTATTCTTGCGGATTTTTCGGAGGTCGTTTACTTACCGTATCACGTACCTTCTTATCTTCACGATTTTTGAGTGTTCCGAAAGGACTCTTTTATGTGTTCTTCCGGTGTCAAAGTTTGGATAATATTACTTTCAACATTAATGGGCGTACCTAAGATATAATGTTTTATTCGTTGCCCGTTAACAACCTTCGGGTTAGTACCTTTGGCATTATTTATTTTGATGGCTCCAGACCGATAAACCTCCTCAATAACATAGGGTCCTTCCCATTTTGAGAGGAGTTTTCTGCAAAGAATTTGAAACAAGAGTTGTACAAAAGAACATATTCTCCGACTTTGAACTCACGCTCTGGATTCTTTTATCATGCCATCTTTTAACCTTTTCTTTTAAAAAACCTGGCATTTTCATAAGCTTGGGTTCTCCATTCATCTAATGAGCTAATACCAAATAACCTCTTTTCACCGGCAAGTTTGAAATCATAATTGAGTTCTTTGACTGCCCAAAATGCTTTATGTTCTAACTCAAGAGGCAAATGACAAGCTTTTCCATAAACCATTTTATAAGGAGACATACCCATAGGATTTTTATATGCTGTTCTATAAGCCCAAAGTGCATCATCTAATTTCTTAGACCAATTCTTCCGGGACCTATTGACAGTCTTTTGCAAGATTAGTTTTATTTCTCTATTACTAAGTTCAACTTGACCACTAGACTGAGGATGATAAGGTGATGCAATTCTATGGTTAACATCATACTTGGCAAGCATTTTACGGAAAGCACCATGAACAAAGTGTGAACCACCATCAGTCATTAAATATCTAGGGACTCCAAACCTTGGGAAAATAATTTCCTTAAGCATTTTAATAGAGGTGTTGTGATCAGCACTACTGGTTGAAATAGCTTCTACACATTTAGTAACATAATCAACAACAACCAAAATATGTGTATACCCATTAGAGGAAGGAAAAGTTCCCATGTAATCAAATCCCCAAACATGAAATGGTTCAACAGCAAGTGAATAATTCATAGGCATTTCTTGATGCTTACCGATATTACCTATTCTTTGGCATTCATCACAATATAAGACAAACTTACGGGCATCCTTGAAGAGAGTAGGCCAATAAAATCCAGATTGCAATACCTTGTGAGCAGTTCTATCTCTAGCATGATGTCCTCCATATGCTTCGGAGTGACATTTTCTAGGATTTGTCCCTGTTCATGCTCAGGTACACAACGTCTAATAATACCATCTACTCCTTTATAAAGATGTGGGTCATCCCAATAGTAATGTCTTAAATCATAGAAGAATTTTTTCTTTTTTTGGTATGTAAAGCTAGGTGGTAACTATTTAGCAACAATGTAATTAGCATAGTCAGCATACCAAGGAGTGTTATGAGCAACATTTATTGCAGCTAACTGCTCATCAGGAAAACTATCACCAATAGGTAGTGGGTCTTGAAGCACATTTTCAAGCCTAGACAAGTTATCAGCTACGGGGTTCTCAGCTCCTTTTCTATAAGTGATATCTAAATCAAATTCTTGTAGCAAGAGAACCCATCGAATAAGTCTAGGTTTAGCATCTTTCTTTTCCATAAGATATTTTATAGCAGCATGATCGGTGTGAACAATTACTTTTCAATCAACAATGTAAGATTTAAATTTATCACAAGAAAACACCACTGCTAGGAATTCTTTTTCAGTAGTTGCATAATTCCGTTGAGCACTGTCTAGAGTTTTACTAGCATAATGAATTACATTTTTTTTAACTCTTTGTCCTAGAACAGCACCAACAACATAATCATTAGCATCACACATAATTTCAAAAGGCAAGTTCCAATCAGGTGGTTGAACAATAGGTGCAGAAATTAAGGCTTTCTTGAGTGTTTCGAAGTCTTCTAAACAATCATCATCAAAAAAAAAAGGAACATCCTTTTGCAAAAGATTTGTAACAGGCCTAGAAATTTTAGAGAAGTCTTTGACAAATCTCCTATGAAACCAGCATGACCTAGGAAACTATGAATACCTTTGATATCTTTAGGACATGGCATTTTATTAATTGCATCAACCTTAGCTTTGTCCACTTCAATACCTCTTTCAGAAATTTTATGACCCAAGACAATACCTTCATTAACCATAAAGTGGCACTTCTCCCAATTCAAGACAAGATTTGTCTGTTCACATCTCCGCAAAACTCGATCAAGATTGCTTAAACAATCATCAAAAGACTTCCCATAAACAGAGAAGTCATCCATGAAAACCTCAACAATATTTTCACAAAAGTCAAATAATATAGCATTCATACATCTTTGAAAGGTAGCGAGTGCATTACATAAACCGAAAGGCATACATCTATAAGCATAAGTTCCAAAGGGACAAGTAAAAGTGGTCTTTTCTTGATCAGGTTGAGAAACCGGTATTTGTGAAAAACCAGAATATCCATCAAGGAAGCAAAAATGTGTGTGCTTAGATAATATTTTTAGCATTTGATCAATAAAAGGTAGAGGGTAATGATATTTTCTAGTTGCTTTATTTAATTTTCTGAAATCAATTACCATTCTGTAGCCTGTAACAATTCTTTGTGGAATAAGTTCATTCTTATCATTAGGAACAACAGCAATACCTCCTTTGTTTGGGACACAATGAACATGACTTACCCATCTACTATCAGCTATAGGATAGATTATACCTTCTTCCAGAAGTTTTAAGATTTCTGTTCTTACCACTTCTTCCATTTTTGGATTTAACCGACGTTGGTGATCAACAAAGTTGTTTAGCATTAGGTTCCATATTAATCTTGTGCTAACATAGAGTGGGACTAATGCCCTTTAAATCATCAAAAGTATATCCAATAGCAGCTCGGTGCTTCCTTAGAACTTTCAATAATCTTTCTTCTTCATGTTCTGAAAGGTTAGCACTAATAATAACAGGATATATCTTCTTTCCATCAAGATAAGCATATTTCAAAGTGTCTGGAAATTGTTTTAATTCAAACACAGGATCACCTTTAGGTGGAGGAGGACCTCCTAGAGTTTCAATAAGCAAATTGTGTTTAAGTAGAGGATGTTGTTCAAAGAAGATCTTATCTATTTCATTTCTTTCATGCATATGTAAATCCCTTTCATGGTCTAGCAATTATTGTTCTAAAGGATCAGTAGGTGGTACAGCAATAGAAGCAAGACCAATTATTTCATCCTCCCTAGGCAATTCTTTTTCATGAAGCTTTCTACTAAACTTGTCAAAATTAAACTCATGAGACTCATCACCAAAACTAACACCGACAGTTTGTTTCTTACAATCTATCTTAGCATTTACAGTGTTCAAGAAAGGTCTACCAAAAATAATGGGACAAAATTCATCTTGTGGGGAACAAGAACAAGAAAATCAGTACGGTATTTTATTTTCCCACACAAGACTTCAACATCTCTAACAATCCCAAGTGGTGTGATGGTATCTCTATTAGGAAGTTTAATAGTGGCATCTATTTCTTCTATTTCAGCGGGTGTTATGTCATCCATAATTTGTTGATAAAGGGTAAAGGGGATATCACTTAATTACGCTAGCACCTATGTCACATAAACCATGACAACATTGATCTCCAATTTTGACTGAGACACAGGCATGCCAACAACGGGTCTATGTTTATCCTCTTTATCTGGTTTGGCAATTCTAGTAGCTTCATTACAGAAGTAAATAACATGCCCATCTATATTTTCTTCCAGTAGATGCTTAACCATAGCAACACTAGGTTCTACTTTGATTTGTTCACCAGGTTTAGGTGTTCTAATATAACTTTTGTTAACCACAGCTGAAACTTTAGCATGTTCCTTTATCCTAACAGGAAAAGGTGGTTTCTCAATATAAGCAGTAGGAACAATTGTATCAACATTATAAAGTATAGTTTCTTCTTTAGCTAGTACTGGTTCCTTAATTTCTTCTTTAGTAGGTGGGTGATATTTTAACCACTTATCTTTAGGGAGATCAACATGAGTAGCAAATGATTCACGGAAGGAGGCTATTATCTTAGAGTCAAGTCCATATTTGGTGCTAAACTTTTGAAAAGCATCGGTATCCATAAAAGATTTAACACAGACATACTTAAGCTTAATACCTGACTCTTTACCTTCATCGAGTTCACAATCTTCAGAGTTGAATTTAATTCTTTCCAAAAGATCCCACTGGAATTCAATAGTCTTCTTCATAAAAGAACCAGCACAAGAAGTATCAAGCATGGATCGATCATTATGAGAAAGCCGAGCATAAATTTTTTGGATAATAATTTCTCTTGAGAGCTCATGATTGGGGCATGAATATAACATTGACTTATGCCTTCCCCAAGCTAGAGCGATACTTTCTGCTTCATGAGGCCAAAAATTATATATGTAATTCCGATCACGATGAACTAGATGCATAGGATAAATTTTTTGGTGGAACTCCGATTTCAATCGATTCCAATTCCAAGATCCAATATCATCGCATAGCCTATACCATGCCAATGCTTTTCCCTTCAAAGATAAAGGGAAAACCTTCTTCATAACTTCATCTCCGGGCAAACCTGCAAGCTTAAACAATCCACAAATTTGTTCCACATACATCAAGTGCATATTAGGATGTTCGGTTCCATCTCCTGCATAAGGATTAGCTAGCAGTTGTTCTATCATACCCGAATGAATTTAATATTCAATATTTTCAGTATGTGCAGTAGGTTAGGGGTAGCAAATTGTGGTTCTGAACGAGCTGAAGATACCCCGAACAAACCCCTCAAAGGATTGTTTTCCATAGTAACAAGTGACAGTAAATTTCAGCACACTATATAAATGTTTCCTTACCAAATTCTACTTACCAAAGGCGCTTCACTCCCCGGCAACGGCGCCAGAAAATAGCCTTGATGACCCACAAGTATATGGGATCAATTGTAGATCTTTTCGATAAGTAAGAGTGTTGAACCCAACGAGGAGCAGAAGGAAATGACAAGTGGTTTTTAGCAAGGTAATGTCTGCAAGTGCTGAAATTGTAAGTAACAGAGTAGTTTGATAGCAAGATAATTTGTAACGAGCAAGTAACGATAGTAGTAACAAAAGTGCAGCAAGGTAGCCCAATCCTTTTGAGGCAAAGGACAGGTTAAATGGTCTCTTATGATAAGCAAAGCGTTCTTGAGGGTACACGGGAATTTCATCTAGTCACTTTCACCATGTTGGTTCGATTTGTGTTCGCCACTTTGATAATTTGATATGTGGGTGGACCGGTGCTTAGGTGCTGTTCTTACTTGAACAAACCTCCTACTTATGATTAACCCTCTCGTAAGCATGTGCAACTACGAGAAAAGTATTAAGAATAAATTCTAACCATAGCATTAAACTTTTGGATCTAATCGGTCCGTTACGGAATAGCACATAAACTGGGGTTTAAGATTCTATCACTCTCGCAACCCATCATCTAATTACTACTCCACAATGCATTGCCTTAGGCCCAAATATGGTGAAGTGTCATGTAGTCGACATTCACATGACACCACTAAGGGAATCACAACATACATACTATCAAAATATCAAACACATATCAAGTTCACATGATTACTTGCAACATGATTTCTCCGTGACCTCAAGAACAAAAGTAACTACTCATAAATGATAATCATGCTCAAGATCAGAGGGGTATTAAATAGCATATTTGATCTGAACATATAATCTTCCACCAAATAAACCATATAGTAATCAACTACAAGATGTAATCAACACTACTAGTCACCCACAAGCACCAATCTATAGTTCCGGTAACAAGATTGAACACAAGATATGAACTAGGGTTTAAGATGAGATGGTGTTGTTGAAGATGTTGTGGAGATTGCCCTCCCAAAGATGGGAGAGTTGTTGGTGATGATGATGACAATGATTTCCCCCTCTAGGAGGGAAGTTCCCCCGGCGGAATCACTCCGCCAGAGGGCAAAAGTGCTCCTGCCCAAGTTCCGCCTCGAGACGGCGACACTCCGTCCCAAAAGTCATCTACTTATTTTTTCTAGGTCAAAATGACTTATATACCAGAAGATGGGCACCGGAGGTGGGCCTGGGTGAGCACAACCCACCAGGGCGCGCCTGGGCTCCGTGGCGTGCCCACCTGGTGGGCCCCGTATGGTACTTATTTTCTCCAATATTCATCATATATTCCATAAAAATTCTCCGTGAAGTTTCAGCTTCTTTGGAGATGTGCAGAATAGGTAGCCTGACGTAGCTTTTCCAGGTCCAGATTTCCAGCTACCGTAATTCTTCCTATTTGTGTGTACCTTGCATATTATGAGAGAAAAGGCATTAGAATTACTCCAAAAAGAATTATTATGCATAAAAACATCGTAAATAACAGTAGGAAAACATGATGCAAAATGGACGTATCAAGGGGCAGAGCCCCCTGCTCATCTCCATCTTCTCGCTGCCCGCTCCTTCTTCTTCTTCTTCTTCTTCTTCTTTGTCTCCCCGTCTTGTCATAGCATCCATGGAGCTGACGAGAAGATTCTCTGCCGACGAAAAGGGGAAGGCCTCCAAGGAGGGGCCGGGTTCACCGCCTCCCAAGACAGGCTGTGGTCGCCCCCGCAAGCATGCTGCGACCCCGGCGGTGGCCCCTCGGGGGCGCGGGCACACTTCTTCAAGGTCTGGCGTCGTCCTGGGCAGCCGCGACAGCGCTTCCTCTCGCGATGGGAGTCGTCGGGGACGGGGCAGCCCCTGTGATGAGAGGAGGCGCGATGTGGTCGCCCGGCCTCCTCGGCCGCGCTTCCACTCGACGGACGCGTTCCCGGAGTTTGTCGTATGGTCGGAGAGACCCGCTGGCGCCTGGCTCCCACTCCCGTGCTTCTTCGCGGGTGAGTTGCCGACCGCGAGGCTTGATGGCCTCCAGATGCAGGCTAACGACTGCTGCAGCAGGGCCTCATGGGTTGCGGTCGAAGTCACCACCGTGGGCAGCGTGTCCTTGACCCTTGGTTGGCAGACGTTTGCCCGCGCGCGGGGCCTGAGCAGGAAGTGCACCCTTCACTTCAGGTACGACGGCCTTGTGACCCTCTATGTGAGGGTGTGTGGGGAAGATGGCTGTCGCGCGGGGTGCTGCCCAAAAGATGGCAGCGAAGGCGACGAGCTTGCCCTTGGTGACGGCCGCGCTTCCTCCAGCGATGACTCCTCCTCCGGTGAGAGCACCAGTAGCGGCGGCTACGACGAACCACCATGCTGCTGGGCTCGGATCGGGGAAGGCGATGAGCCGTCTCATCGCCGTGCTCCGGTGAAGCAGGAGGAAGACTCGGGCTGAGCTCGGGCGCCGCTGGAGCCGGGCCTCGGGAGCTGCTGCGGCCACGGGGCCCGCTTTTGTTTTACCTTTACTTTCTCCTGCATTAAAAAAGTAGAAGGCCCTGCTGGGGTGTGTAATGAACTATGGCGTTGCGCCACTATGCTATGTTTGTTATCTTGATATTGTGCCGTGATACCCGTGTTTTCACTAGGTGCGGTTAGGGTAACTTAGCTTGGTGTGCTTGTAGTAGTCCCCCATGTCGCGAGGGTGCACCTTTCCTGAGGTATCTCCCCAGGGCTTCCTTCCTTACGACTCAGGAGCCGTCGATCTTCAGGAGGCGTTGTACAGCTGCAGAATTTTTAGAAGGACTCATGAGGCGTCTCGTCCTTCCTCGCGTGAGCCCCCGAGCTTGGGTTTGTTGTGGCTGGTACACCGCGTCGTGCTACCTGGAGGCACGGACTTAAGAGGGTGCGCATGCCCACTAACTCATTCGAGAGCGTCTCGCGAGGATTAAGGACGCCGGAGCTCTGGGTAATGAGGCTTCGGTGAGGTGTGGTTGCGGGCGAGCCCAGGCGTACACACCTACCTAGCCCCTGCGCGTCGGACGCTCGAGGAGGAGCGACGGGCATCTGTCCCTCTTCCTGGGACAAGATTGGAAAGGCGAACGAACAAGGGAGAAAATTCCAACTCTGGCAAATGAAAGACACGCAAACTGCAAATTTCATTCAAGAAGCTGAAAACCAACTACAGAAAGCAAGCAAAAGAAAAGTCGCGTCTGACACATAGACTAGTCTTCTGGTCTTCCCACCAGCGCGGAGCATGGGGCCTCCACTAGGACATGGGTGGGAGCCACCGTGAGGCCCAGGGGCGACCTCAGGAGACTCCGGGGCGTGTACAGCCCCAACTCATTATTACGTGAGAGTGTCACGAGCGGAGACCTTCACAGGCGTGGGGCCTTGCTTCATGGGTAGTACTTCCAGAGGTGCTGGATGTTCCAGGCGTTCTGGATGGGTATCCCGTCCTGCGTCTCCAGGCGTGTGGCGCCAGGCCTGGAGACATGGGAGATCCTGAACGGGCTCTCCCACATGGGCGAGAGCTTATGCAACCCCTCCCTGGAGAGCACCCGCCATATGACGAGATCACCCACCTCGAGCGTCCTGGAGCGAACGTTGCGGCAGTGGTACCGCCTACTGGTATCTTGCCACTCGGAGCGAGGCTTGGCGGCGGCGTTCCTCCCTGAGCACGAGGTCCATCCCCAGCGTGGCGTCCTGGCGTGCCTCGTCAAACGCCAAGACCCGCATGGAGCGATGCCTGACCTTGTGAGGGAGAACCGCTTCAGCTCCGTAGACGAGGAGAGCGGAGTCTCACCCATCGGCTTGGTCGCGGTGGTGCGAATGGACCACAGCACGGACTGGAGCTCATCGAGCCAGCCCCTGCCGCAGGCCTCGAGCTTCTTCTTGAAGGTTCTTGCCTTGAGGCCTCTCAGGACCTCTGCGTTGGCGCGCTCGGCTTGGCCATTGCTCCTGGGGTGTGCCACCGTGGCGTAGCATATCTACGTTCCAAGGTTAGCATAATATGTTTTGAAAAGGTTGCTGGTGAACTGCAAGCCGTTGTTGGTGATGATGCGGTTATGAACCCCGAACTGGCTCATGAGGCCTTTGATGAAGTTGACGGCCGAGCTAGCCGGGATGGTGCCGACAGCCTCCACCTCCGCCCACTTGGTGAACTTGTCGATGGCGACGTATAGGTAGCGGTAGCCCCCGAGCGCTCGAGGGAATGGGCCCAGGATGTCCAGCCCCCAAACCGCGAACGACCATGAGAGCGGGATGGTCTGGAGACCCTGAGCGGGCTAGTGGATCTGGTTGGCATGGAATTGGCAGGCTTCACAGGATCTTACCAGCTCGGTGGCGTCATTGAGCGTCGTGGGCCAATAGAATCCACTACGGAACGCCTTGCCCACGAGGGTGCGTGATGAAGAGTGATGCCCGCAGTCCCCGCCATGTATGTCGGCCAGCAGCTCGCGTCCCTACTCCCTAGAGATGCATCTCAGAGAGATGTCGTTCGCCCGTTCGTCCCTGATGTAGTACGCGGTGGCCTGGCGGGCTACCCGCTCTACATCTTCCTCCTTCTCCGGTAAGGTGCCTTGGAGCAGGTACGCCTTGAATTCCTCGGTCCAGCACCCCTCCAGAGGCGCGAGAGCGAGGAGCAGGCGGGCTCCCGAGGTCGGGCCGCAAGCCGGGGTGCCTGAGAGGGGTGCTAGGGGGAGCTCCTCCTGAGGCGATCCTGGTCCCATGGTGGAGGGGGCTGCCGACGGCTTGAAGAGTCGCTCCTCAAAGACACCAGGCTCCAAGGCAGGCGCCGAGATGCCCTCTTGACGATGTCGTCCGCCTCCTTGTTCGGGCCGCGTGGTACGTGCTGCAATTCCAGGCCCAAGAATTGTTTCTCAATTTTGCGTACCTCCTCGAGGTGTGCCTCCATGTGCTCGTCCTTCGGCTGGTATGCTTTGTTGGAGAAGTTGACGAGGAGCCGGGAGTCGTCCCTGATGGTGAGGCGCCTCACTCCCAAAGCTTCCGCAGCCTTGAGACCGGCGATCAGGCCTTTGTACTCCGAAATATTGTTGGAGACCTTCTTGCCTTGCTAGAAGCAGAGCTGCACGGTGTAGTAGAGCTTGTCCTAGGTGGGCAAGATGAACACGACTCCAGCCCCCGCGCCCTGGCGCACGAATGCGCCATCGAAGTACATGACCCAACAATCTGGTGCTTCATGCTACTTTATCTATTGTTTTGGACTATAATGGGCTTTATTTTCCACTTTTATATTACTTTTGGGACTAACCTATTAACCGGAGGCCCAGCACAGAATTGCTGTTTTGCCTATTTCAGTGTTTCGAAGAAACAGAATATCAAACGGAGTCCAAATGGAATGAAACCTTCGGGAACGTGATCTTCTCACCGAACGCGATCCAGGAGACTTGGACCCTACTCCAAGAAGTGCCAGAGGCGGTCACGAGGTGGAGGCGCGCCCCCCTAGGCGCCGCCCACCTCGTGGGCCTCGACGCTCCACCGACGTCTTGCTTCCTCCTATATATACCTACGCACTTCAAACGATCTGAACAGAGCCAAAAACCTAATTCCACCGCCGTACCTTCCTGTATCCACGAGATCCATCTTGGGGCCTGTTCCGGAGCTCTGCCGGAGGGGGCATCCACCATGGAGGGCTTCTACATCAACACCATAGCCCCTCCGATGCGTGTGAGTAGTTTACTTCAGACCTTCGGGTCCATAGCTAGTAGCTAGATGGCTTCTTCTCTCTTTTGGATCTCAATACAATGTTCTCCCGTCTCTTGTGGAGATCTATTCGATGTAATCTTCTTTTTGCGGTGTGTTTGTTGAGATCGATGAATTGTGGGTTTATGATCCAGCTTATCTATGGAAAATATTTGATTCTTCTCTGAATTCTTTTATGTATGATCGAGTTATCTTTGCAAGTCCCTTCGAATTATCCGTTTGGTTTGGCCAACTAGATTGGTAGTTCTTGCAATGGGAGAAGTGTTTAGCTTTGGGTTCAATCTTGCGGTGTCCTTACCCAAAGGATGTAAAGGGTTGCAAGGCACGTATTGTATTGTTGCCATCGAGGATAACAAGATGGGGTATTTATCATATTGCATGAATTTATTCCTCTACATCATGTCATCTTGCTTAAGGCGTTACTCTTGTTTTAACTTAATTCTATAGATGCATGCTGGATAGCGGTCGTTGAGTGGAGTAATAGTAGTAGATGCAGAATCGTTTCGATCTACTTGTTTTGGACGTGATGCCTATATAAATGATCATTGCCTAGATAACCTCATAATTATGCTCAATTACATCAATTGCTCAACAGTAATTTGTTCACCCACCGTAGAATATCTATGCTGTTGAGAGAAGCCACTAGTGAAACCTATGGCCCCTGGGTCTATTCTCATCATATCAATCTCCATCACTTTATTTACTTGCCTTGCCTTTTACTTTTCACTTTGCATCTTTATACCAAAAATACCAAAAATATTATCTCTATCAGATCTCACTCTCGTAAGTGACCGTGAAGGGATTGACAACCCCTAATCGCGTTGGTTGCGAGTAGCTATCGTTTTGTGCAGTACGAGGGACTTGTGCGTGGCCTCCTCTGGATTGATACCTTGGTTCTCAAAAACTGAGGGAAATACTTACGCTACTGTGCTGCATCATCCTCTCCTCTTCGCGGAAAACCAACACAAGCTCAAGACATAGCACCTGTCAGGGCAGCCGTGACCTCCAGAGCATCGTCCTCAGGAGCCTTGCTGTCAGGGGGGATTGGCCAAGCTCATAGGAGCGTCATTGACTGGCGAGGCGGCCGGGGCCTCAGGAGCGCCATCCTGAGGCCGCAGTGCTTCAGCTGGGGGTGAGGTGTTTCGCCGTGAGCCCTTGGTCGGGCGCTCCTCCCGCACCGCCACCAGCGCCGCGCTGGTGGTGTGAGGCGTGGCGTCTAGGTAGAGCACCAAAGGTTCGAGGGGACGCGGCGCCACCATCACCGGTGGGTTGGTGAGGTACCTCTTGAGGTCTTGGAAGGCTGCGTCATCCTCCGGAGTCCACTCGAACGGTCCTTTCTTCTGCATCTCCTTGAGGGTTTGTGGCGGGTCATCCTTTCTATGGCCTTGACCTTCCCCGGGTTGGCCTTGATCCCCCTGTGTGACACCAAGAAACCCAGCAGCTTGCCGAAGGGGACGCCAAACACACATTTTCCGGCTTGAGTCACAGGTCCACTTCGCACAGGCTGGCAAATGTCTCCTCCAGGTCTTCAATAAGGGTCCTTGCCTCCCGAGATTTCACCACTATGTCATCGACGTATGCCTCGGCGTTCCTCCCGAGCTGCCGGCCCAGAGCGATGTGCATCAGCCGCTGGCAGGTTGCTTCGGCATTACGCAGCCCGAATGGCATGCAGGTGTAGCAGTACACCCCGTAGGGGGCCAAGAAGGCCGTCTTCTCAACATCCTGCACCGCCATCTTGATTTGGTGATAGCTCGAGACGGCGTCCAGAAAGCACAACAAGTCGCACTCGACGGTGGAGTCGACGATCTGATCAATGCGTGGAAGCGGAAAGGGGTCTTGAGGATAGGCCTTGTTGAGGTTGGTGAAATTGACGCACATGCGCTCCTTCCCGCCTTTCTTGGGGACGATAACCGGGTTTGCCAGCCATTCTGAATACCGTACCTCCCGAATGACGCCAGCCTCTTCCAGTTTGCAAGTCTCTTGGACGATGAATGCCTTCTTCTCTGTGGACTGCCGTCGTGCTTTCTGCTTCACCGGGCGCGTGTTAGGGAACACCCTCAAGTGGTGCTCGATTATCCCCCTCGGGATCCCGACCAGATCCTTGGGCTCCCATGCGAACATATCCTTGTTTGCGCGTAAGAAGCTGACCAACACCTCTTCTTGGTATGGAGGGAGGCCGGCGCCTATGGTGAAGGTGGGGCCCAATGCCCCGTCTTCATCGATCGACACCTGCTTCGTCTCGACACGATATTGAGAGAACAATTGCTTCTTCTTCGCTTGTGCAACCCCAGGGGCTTCTGGGGCTCCATCCTTACTTGGCCTCGTGGCTGTCGCGGCTCTAACAGTGTGCCTGAGGGCCGAGAGCGCATCCTTGGTGTCCCTAGCAACGGTGAGGACGCCGCTGCTTCCCGGCATCTTCATGAGATTGTAGCCTGGGTGGGTTGCCGCCATGAACTTGGCCAAGGCCGGGTACCCGAGAATGGCGTTGTACGACATGCCTATGTGGGCGATGTCGAAGTTGATGAGCTCAGGGTAGTTGTCGTGGGTGCCAAAAGTGACGGGGAGGCGAATCTGCCCGAGGGGACAGGTGGAGCCGTCGATGACTCCAAAGAAAGGCTTGGTGGGGCAGAGCCGGCCGTGTGGCATGTGCAACAGGCCGAATGCCTCCACGGAGAGGACGTTGAGGCCGGAGCCGCCATCGATGAGGGTCCTGGTGACTGCTGTGTTACAGCTGGTGGGAGTGCAAAGCATCGGGAGCGCGGCGACATCAGGGGGCGCGCCCATGTGGGTGGGCGCGCCCCCCATCCTCGTGGGCAGCCCAGGACTCTTCTATCCCAAGTCTTTTATGATTTGAATGGAACTAACCCAGACTGACGCTGTTTTCAGCAGATTTTCCATGATGTTGTTTTATGTGCAGAAAACAAAAGTTCTCGGAATGACCTGAAACTCCATGGTATGTCTTATAAAAAATAATAAAAAATCCTCGCCAAAGATGAAGACCAGGGGGCCACACCACATCCCACGAGGTGGGGCGCCCCTGGGCGCGCCCCCTACCTCGTGGGCCCCCTGGAGGCCCTCCGACGCCAACTCCAACTCCATATATTGGCTTTCGGGGAGAAAAAAATCAGAGAGAAAGTTTCATCGCGTTTTACGATACGGAGTCGCCGCCAAGCCCTAATCTCTCTCGGGAGGGCTGATCTGGAGTCCGTTCGGGGCTCCGGAGAGGGGGATTCGTCGCCGTCGTCATCATCAACCATCCTCCATCACCAATTTCACGATGCTCACCGCCGTGCGTGAGTAATTCCATCGTAGGCTTGCTGGACGGTGATGGGTTGGATGAGATTTATCATGTAATCGAGTTAGTTTTGTTAGGGTTTGATCCCTAGTATCCACTATGTTCTGAGATTGATGTTGCTATGACTTTGCTATGCTTAATGCTTGTCACTAGGGCCCGAGTGCCATGATTTCAGATCTTAACCTATTATGTTTTCATGAATATATGTGTGTTCTTGATCCTATCTTGCAAGTCTATAGTCACCTATTATGTGTTATTTTCCGACAAACCAGTTTTTACCATTATCGGGATACTTCTCGGTGATGACCTTAGTTTGAGGAGTTCATGTATTCAATATTTTCTAATGCTTTGTTCCGGTTCTCTATTAATAGGAGGCCTTTATATCCCTTAGTTTCATTTAGGACCCCGCTGCCATGGGAGGGTAGGACAAAAGATGCCATGCAAGTTCTTTTCCATAAGCACGTATGACTATATTCAGAATACATGCCTACATTACATTGATGAACTGGAGCTAGTTCTGTGTCACCCTATGTTATGACCGTTACATGACGAACCACATCCGGCATAATTATCCATCACTGATCCGGTGCCTACGAGCTTTCCATATACTGGTTTACGCTTATTTACTTTTCCGTTGCTACTGTTACAATCACTACAAAAATACCAAAACATTACTTTTGCTGTCTTTACTTTTGTTACCGTTACCACTGCTATCATATTACTTTGCTACTAAACACTTTGTTGCAGATACTAAGTTCCCAGGTGTGGTTGAATTGACAACTCAGCTGCTAATACTTGAGAATATTCTTTGGCTCCCCTTGTGTCGAATCAACAAATTTGGGTTGAATACTCTACCATCGAAAACTGTTGCGATCCCCTATACTTGTGGGTTATCAAGACCTTTTTCTGGCGCCGTTGCCGGGGAGCATAGCTCTATTCTTTGAGTCACTTGGGATTTATATCTGCTGGACACTATGAAGAACTTGAAAGAAACTAAGACAACAATTTATCCCTCAAGTACGAGGGGAGGTAAGGAACTGCCATATAGCTCTGCACTTGATTCACCTTCTGTTATGAGTAAGCTAGCGACACCTAAACCTGCTTCTGCTATTCGTTCCGATATGTCACATGTTATTGATGATGCCACTTCTGCTATGCATGATACTTACGATGAAACTACTTCTATGCTTGATACTACTGTGCCCCTTGGTGAATTTTTAGATGAACAAATTTCTAGGTCTAGAGAAAGAGAAAATATCGAAACTGAATACAATGATGAAAGCGATGATGAAAATATGCCTGCTATTCCTGAGGGTTATCTTTTTTATGCTGAATCTTCTGCAGCTATTTTTGCTTGTAAGGATAGATATGAACTTAAGAGGCTGCTAGTTTAATGGAGTAAAGAATCTCTTAGAGATAGGATGCTCCTGGCCCTGCTTTTGCTACTTCACCTATCTGTGTTCCTGATAAGGATTATTATGAATTCTCTGTTGATCCTGATATAATTACTTTGGTTGAATCTGATCCTTTTTATGGCTATGAATCCGAAACTGTTGTGGCACATCTTACTAAGTTAAACGATACAGCTGCCCTGTTTACTAATGATGAGAGATCGCGCTACTTTTATATACTCAAAATATTTCCGTTCTCATTAAAGGGTGATGCTAAGATATGGTTTAATTCTCTTGATCCTGGTTGTGTCGTAGTCCCCGTGATATGATTTATTACTTCTCTGCTAAATATTTCCCTGCTCATAAGAAACAAGCTGCTTTGAGGGAAATATACAATTTTGTGCAAATCGAAGAAGAGAGTCTCCCACAAGCTTGGGGGAGGCTTCTCAAGTTACTTAATGCTTTGCCTGATCATCCTCTTAAGAAACCTGAAATACTTGATATCTTTTATAATGGACTAACCGATGCTTCCAAAGATTACCTGGATAGTTGTGCTGGTTCTCTTTTCAGGAAAGAACACCGGATGAAGCTGAAATTCTATTGAATAATATGTTAACAAATGAAAATAATTGGGCACCACCGAGCCAATTCCCGAGCCAGCTCGAGCCAATTCGAGCCTATTCCTAAACCAACTCCGAAGAAGAGAGGTGTTCTATTTCTCAGTCCTGAAGATATGCAAGAGGCAAAGAAATCTATGAAAGAAAAAGTATTAAAGCTGAAGATGTTAAGAATTTACCTCCTATTGAAGAAATACATGGTCTTAATTTACCGCCTCTTGAAGAAGTGTATGATCTCAATTCTTTATTCACTGAAGAACCTCCTGATCCCGATATCCCGACACAGGTAGTAAAGGTAAATTCTCTCTATAGACATGATAAAGCTGAAGTACCTTCTACTAAAATTGCTAGTCAGTGCTTGGATGAGTTTGATAACTTTATGTTTAAGCAAGATGACTTTAATGCTTATTTTGGTAGGCAATTAAAACAGAATACCTTTATGATTAAACGCTTGAGTGATTATATGGCTAATATTAGAGGTGAACTTAAACTTGTTAGCAAACATGCTTCTATGGTTACCACTCAAGTAGAACAAGTACTTAAA
The DNA here is from genome assembly GCA_021605145.1 of Aegilops bicornis. Classification (NCBI taxonomy): domain Eukaryota; kingdom Viridiplantae; phylum Streptophyta; class Magnoliopsida; order Poales; family Poaceae; genus Aegilops; species Aegilops bicornis. The sequence goes on along the minus strand of CM038671.1, from coordinate 534,707,906 downwards.
GCCCAGAAAGAAGTGCTTGATGAAATGAATAGTAAGAAAAGTGATTATGCTGTTAGAGTGGCTACTAGAACTGGTAGAATGACTCAGGAACCTTTGTATCCTGAAGGCCACCCTAAGATAATCGAGCAAGATTCTCAGAGAAATAATATTGATATGCCTAGTTCTTCTAAAAGGAAGAAAAAGAAAGATGATAGAATTGTGCAAACTTCTAGTGAACCTGTTGCGAGACCACACGATAATCCAAATGACATCTCTATGTATGCGATCTTTGAAACACAATCTGGTAATGAACATGAACCTAGTGAAAATGTTAATGATGATGTTCATGATGATGCTCAACCTAGTAATGATAATGATGTAGAAGTTGAACCTGCTGTTGATCTTGATAACCCACAATCAAAGAATCAACGTTATGATAAAAGAGACTTTAGTGCTAGGAAACATGGTAAAGAAAGAGAACCATGGGTTCAGAAACCCATGCCTTTTCCTCCGAAACCATCCAAGAAAAAGGATGATGAGGATTTTGAGCGCTTTTTGAAATGATTAGACCCATCTTTTATGTATATGCGATTGGTGATATGCTCAAAATGAATCCCTATGCTAAATATATGAAAGATATTGTTACAAATAAAAGAAAGATACCGAAGCTGAAATTTCCACCATGCTTGCTAATTATACTTTTAAGGGTGGAATACCAAAGAAACTTGGAGATCTAGGAGTACCTACTATACCATGCTCCATTAAAAGAAATTATGTTAAAACTGCTTTATGTGATCTTGGAGCCGGTGTTAGTGTTATGCCTCTCTCTTTATATCGTAGACTTGACTTGAATAAGTTGACACCTACTGAAATATCTTTGCAAATGGCTGATAAATCAAGCTGCTATACATGTCGGTATTTGTGAGGATGTGCCTGTTGTGGTTGCAAACATTACTATTTTAACGGACTTTGTTATTCTTGATATTCCGAGGGCGATAGTATGTCTATTATTCTTGGAAGACCTTTCCTTAACACTGCAGGGCTGTTATTGATTGCAACAAAGGCAATGTCACTTTTCATGTTAATGGTAATGAGCACACGGTACACTTTCCGAGGAAACAACCTCAAGTTCATAGTATCAACTCTATTGGAAAAATTCCATCGATTATATTTGGAGGTTTTGAATTTCCTCTTCCTACTGTCAAGAAGAAATATGATATACTTATTATTGGGGATGTCCATATCCCGTTGAGGTAACATAGTGTTATTCGAAATTTCTCCGGTTCCATGTTAATCGGAATGAGTTTGTTAACAAGACTTGATCAACCTTGTTAGTGGATTCTTTTGATGAGCATGAGACGGATGAAACTAGAAGCACAACCTTCTGTACCCTCTCTATATTTTACATTACTTAGTAGAAATAAAGTAAAATAGTATTTTACATGCATTTCTGATTTATCCGTGCAATATAAAAATATCCCGAAAATAAAAGTCCTCAGAATGCCATGCCAATTTAATATGATTTTTTGGGGAATATTTGAGGATTTTTAGTGCAAAAATTACAGCGGGGGAGCTGCTACCTGGCCACGAGGGTGGAGGGCGCGCCCTACCCCCCTGGGCGCGCCCCCCTGCCCCGTGGGCCCACGGTGGCCCTCCTCCACTTATCCCTGCGCCCATTTTCTTCCTCTGCCTCACACAAACCCGAAAAACCAACTCAAGCTCGTGTTCCAGCCACTTTTGCTGTGATTTTCGATCTCCTTGCTCAAAGCACCTCTCACAAAACTGCTTGGGGAGATTGTTCCTTGGTATGTGACTCCTCCATTGGTCCAATTAGTTTTTGTTCTAGTGCTTTATTCTTTGCAAATTTGTGCTGCATAGGTGACCATGTTCTTGAGCTTGCATGTCAAATTTATATGGTTCCAAGTAGTTCTAATGCTTGATACAGGCTCTAGGCACTTGTAGGAGTAGTTGATATCAGTTTTATTGAAGTTGGTTCACTTTTGTTTGAAGTTACTAAAAATTTCAGAATTTTTTCAGAGAAAACAATATGTTTAGGAAGATGTTCCAAGGTGGTTCTTCAAGGAAGCAAGGTCCCAGGCTTGCAATGCGTGATGCTGACGAGGAACCACCAAGAGATGCTCTTGTGAGGCCCTGTGAATGGCCTTCGGAAAATTTTATGGATCAAGCGGGAATCAAAGAAGAGTTCGCGGCATATTTGCGTAATGCCGGTCTTGAGGACTTTGAGGCTGACAAATGCCCCCAGTATCGTGATCTCACAAGTTCATTTGTGGGGAGGTTTGAGTTTTCATCTTCGCGTAATTCTCCTTCAGTCATGTTTGACCTTTATGACAAATCTTATACCATGGACTTAGATGATTTCACTTTTATGCAAACTTCCATCTTGGGGTAGTATCGAGGATCCCCTAAATCTGAATATAGAGACTTTCTTGCTAGATTAACTGTGGGGGAATCTAGAGATATAACACAAGCCACTATAGGGAGCATTCACTTTCCTGCTATACATTATTTTGCTCTCTTCATAGGTAGATGCATAAATTCTAAGGATGAAGCATGTCACATGTGTGCCCGATCTCGGCATTCTCGGAAGTGCTGTGTTAGGGGACCAATCTTATCATATGGGAGCCATTGTAGCTCGTAGGTTGCATCATAATAGACATAACAGAGATTTCTTTGGAGGAATTTATGTAACCCGCTTAGCTAATTTTCTGGAGATAGACATTCGTGAGGGTGATATGGAGTTACCCCCTACTTATTTAAATTTTGATTCTATGGTTTCCCACCAGTTTGTTGAGAGGACTGAACCACCTCTCCGATGTCGACTAATCTTTAACAAACGGCATGTTGTCCATGTTACTCTTCCTGCTCCTGCCTTCTTTGATTTTCAGACGAGAGGAAGATATATTATTACCAGAGAGGAGGCAGATGAGTACGAGAGGAGAGCGGAGGCGGCTTGACGCCACGCTGCAGCTCGAGAGGCGATAGCAGCTGCATCGCAGTACGACCCCAGCTACCCCTACGGGTATCCGCCAGGCTATCCCTGGCAATAGACCAACTTAGGCCAAAATCCTAAGCTTGGGGGAGTACGTATTTCCCACCTACATTACATTTATGTTCACACACACTCATTGCTAGATGTCGGTGCTCATACTCTTTCACAGTAATAATATCCATGCTAGTTTATTTTCCTTTTTCCTGCTTTCTTCTTGTGTGTTTAACAAACCTTAAGAAAAAAACCAAAAAAAATTAGTAGTAGTTTATTTTTCCTGCTGTAGTAGTAATAATTAAAAAGAAAATCCCAAAATATTTCCTGTTCTTCTTTTGCTTGTTGGGAGCTTTCCCGTGTAAATAGTTTTATTTCCTTTCTTTTCTTTGGGGGTCAGTAGGAGAAGACCATGATTAAATTGTTGAAGTGTCTCTTATATGCATTATTGTTGATTTAACCAAGAGCCCATATTGCCTTGTCTTCTCCTGTTTATTGAATGCTCATGATTCCAGCTTAGTCCAATGCACGTTCACTCTTATTATTATTCACACCGTTCGGTCGTGCAAGTGAAAGGCAATTATGAGGACATATATGATGGATTGACTGAGATGGGAAAAGCTGGTATGAACTCGACCTCTTTTGTTTTTGTAAATATGATGAGCCATCGTTCCTGATTCAGCTTATTATGAATAAACATGTTTGCAATGACAATTAGAGATCATAGTTGCTCGTGCCATGCTTGATTAGCTATGAGTTATAATGATTTACCTTGCGTGCCAACATGCTATTGAGATGATTATGATGTGGTATGATGGGGTGGTATCCTCCTTTGAATGATTTAAGTGACTTGACTTGGCACATGTTCACGCATGTAGTTGAAACAAATCAACATAGCCTTCACGATATTTATGTTCATGGTGGATTATATCCTACTCATGCTTGCATTCAATGTTTATTAATTTTAATGCATGTTCATTACTGTTGTCGCTCTCTAGTTGGTCGCTTCCCAGTCTTTTGCTAGCCTTCACTTGTACTAAGTGGGAATACTGCTTGTGCATCCAATCCCTTAAACCCCAAAGTTATTCCATATGAGTCCACTATACCTTCCTATATGCGGTATCTACCTGCCGTTCCAAGTAAATTTGTATGTGCCAAACTCTAAACCTTCAAATAATCATTCTGTTTTGCATGCTCTAATAGCTCATATATCAACTAGTGTTGTCGTTATCTTCCGTGTTAGGCGGGTTATTCTCAAGAGGAGTGGACTCCGCTCCTCACTCACGAGAAAATGGCTGGTCACCGGATGCCCAAATTCCCATGCTTTATGCAAACTAAATCAAAATAATTGCAAACAAAACTCCCCACAGGACCCGTTCAATGTTGGAGGCACTTTCGTTGTTTCGAGCGAGCCATGGATTGATGCTTGTGGAGGAGGGGGAGTATAAACTTTACCATTCTGTTTGGGAACCGCCTATAATTTGTTTAGCATGGAAGATATCATCATCTCTTAGTTGTTATGTTGACAATGAAAGTATGCCACTCAAGATATAATTATGTCTATTTCAAAATCGAGCTCTAGCACCTCTACAAATCCCCGCTTCCCTCTGCGAAGGGCCTATCTATTTACTTTTATGTTGAGTCATCACCCTCTTATTAAAAGCACTAGCTGGAGAGCTGTCATTTGCATTCATTACTGTTAATTTATATCGGGTATGACTATGATTGGATCTCTTTTACCATGAATTACAATGTCTAGTCAGTCCTTGATCTTTGAAGGTGCTCTGCATTTATGATTTGCGGTCTCAGAAAGGGCTAGCAAGATACCATCTTGTTATATCATATTATGATTGTTTTGAGAAAGTGTTGTCATCTGAGATTTATTATTATGACTTGCTAGCTGATTATGTTATTGATATGAGTAAACATGAGACCTGAGAATTATTGCAAATGTGGTTAGTTATGATCTTTGCTTTGAAAACCTGAATCTTTGGCTTGACATAAGTACAACAACAAGAGCAAACAGAGTTTGTAAAAGTTTTTCTTTTTCTCTTCAGTTTGTCAACTGAATTGCTTGAGGACAAGCAAGGGTTTAAGCTTGGGGAGTTGATACGTCTCCGTCAGATCTACTTTTCCAAACACTTTTGCCCTTGTTTTGGACTCTAACTTGTATGATTTGAATGGAACTAACCCGGACTGGCGTTGTTTTCAGCAGATTTGCCATGATGTTGTTTTATGTGCAGAAAACAAAAGTTCTCAGAATGACCTGAAACTCCACGGGATGTCTTATAAAAAATAATAAAAAATCCTTGCCAAAGATGAAGACCAGGGGGCCCACACCCTATCCACGAGGGTGGGGGCGCCCCCCCCCCCTCCTGGGCGCGCCCCCTACCTCGTGGGCCCCCTGGACACCTTCCGACGCCAACTCCAACTCTATATATTGGCTTTCGGGGAGAAAAAAATCAGAGAGAAGAAATCATCACGTTTTACGATACGGAGCCGCCGCCAAGCCCTAAAACCTCTCGGGAGGCTGATCTGAGTCCGTTCGGGGCTCGGGGAGAGATTAAATCGCCGTCATCATCATCAACCATCCTCCATCACCAATTTCATGATGCTCACCGCCGTGCGTGAGTAATTCCATCGTAGGCTTGCTGGACGGTGATGGGTTGGATGAGATTTATCATGTAATCGAGTTAGTTTTGTTAGGGTTTATCCCTAGTATCCACTATGTTCTGAGATTGATGTTGCTATGACTTTGCTATGCTTAATGCTTGTCACTAGGGCCCGAGTGCCATGATTTCAGATCTGAACCTATTATGTTTTCATGAATATATGTGTGTTCTTGATCCTATCTTGCAAGTCTATAGTCACCTATTATGTGTTATGATCCGACAACCCCGAAGTAACAATAATTGGGATACTTCTCGGTGATGACCTTAGTTTGAGGAGTTCATGTATTCACTATGTGCTAATGCTTTGTTCCAGTTCTCTATTAAAAGGAGGCCTTAATATCACTTAGTTTCCATTAGGACCCGCTGCTTGCGGGAGGGTAGGACAAAAGATGTCATGCAAGTTCTTTTCCATAAGCACGTATGACTATATTCGGAATACATGCCTACATTACGTTCATGAACTGGAGCTAGTTCTGTGTCACCCTATGTTATGAACGTTACATGACGAACCACATCCGGCATAATTATCCATCACTGATCCGGTGCCTACGAGCTTTCCATATCTTTGGTTTACGCTTATTTACTTTTCCGTTGCTACTGTTACAATCACTACAAAAATACCAAAAACATTACTTTTGCTGTCTTTACTTTTGTTACCGTTACCACCGCTATCATATTACTTTGCTACTAAACACGTTGCTACAAATACTAAGTTTCCAGGTGTGGTTGAATTGACAACTCAGCTGCTAATATTTGAGAATATTCGTTGGCTCCCCTTGTGTCGAATCAACAAATTTGGGTTGAATACTCTACCCTCGAAAACTATTGTGATCCCCTATACTTGTGGGTTATCACGTGCCCCTGAGGGCCATGGGAAGGCAGTTCGCCATGACCTTGTCGTTGCTGGCGGCCGCCAAAACAGCTTCTGCATACACCTGGAGAAAACATGTCGGGTCCACCACGCCGTCGTATCAGGGCGGCAACTCCGGCCTGAACTTGGGTGGCCACTGCACCTGTCGCAATGCGGGGGTGAAAGCTTGGAGGCCCACGGCTGCCCCGAAGGCACCCATCGATCCGGTCGATGGAGCAGCGCCCGCCATTAGAGACGAATAGTGGAGCACAACGGACGGAGGGGCGGATCTTCGATGCACCGTTACCTGGCGCGCCAAATGTCGGATTCCGGGCTCCGCAGACCCTAGATAGATTCGAACTCTGGGGTGTGTGCTAAGAACTCAACCTCCTCAGTCTGCCCACTCGTCGATCCCACAGCCTAGCTCGATGAACAGGAAGGAAAAGGGACAAGGCAGTTTACCCAGGTTCGGTCCACCTTGCGGTGTAAAACCCTACTCCTGCTTTGTGGTGGATTGGCCTCGAGGTGGGTTGAGAATGAACTAGTACAGTGGGAACAACCTCAGGAGGTGTGTTCTTGAGCTGGTGAGGGTGAGGATGATCTGAATGACCCGTCCCCGTCCATGGTGGTGGCTAGGTCCTATTTATAGTGGCCTTGGTCCTCTTCCCCCAAAATGGAGGCGGGAAGGGATCCCACAATAGCCAAATTCGGAGGGAGACAACTAGTACATCGTATCCTAACAAAAGTAGTCTTCGCTTGCAAAGCCTCTGGTCGTGACGCCGCGGTGGGCTCGGTGATGACCTCCGTCCCGCCGTCCTAGCGGTCTTGGTCTTGTTGCATGGGAATGGAAACCTTTGGCTGATTCCTCGGGACTCTGCGCCTGCGCTTGCCTCCTTAGCACCAAAGAGGAAACTGTTGTACAGCGCCCGTTGGCGCCCGCCTGGCCTTGATCGTCATCGCTCACGTCCTCCGAACCTCACGAGGTGGGGGCTTGCATAGAAATCTCCACTCCTCAGGAGCCAACCTGAGGAGGCCGCTCCTTTTGGAGGTCTTGGTGTCGTCCGCCTCGCGAGGCTTGGCCCCTCATGAGGGCTTGAGTTGTTGATGCTGAAGACGGGTCGTACCAGGCCGTCGAAGAAGCCATGCCGTGGGCCACAGGCAGGCAACTCTGGTTACCCCCGTTCCCAGAACACCGACAGTTCTGAGCTAGCCATAGAGCATGTATATGCCCTGAACCATCATTGCCATTTGTTGTTCCTTCCCCTCACCGAACCAGTCCAGGAGCCATGGTGCTATACTGCTGTGGGAAGTCGCCTGTACCGGTGGGGTTGCCGCTGGAGCTCCCAATGCCGAGCTTAAAAATTTCCAGAACCGAACCGAGTGCGGAAGTGACCAAAAATGATGATACGTTGATTCTTCACGTCCACACGTCGGACAAAAGACTCCTACATTGATTCTTTGATGCAATAGCTATGTTCCAACATCCATACCATTGTGCATTAATCACCACATATGCACTTTATTTTGTTTGGAGCAGCGGTATCCTAGAATCCCATCCAGCCTCTATGCTTTGTAATCATAGACAAAGTACCCAGCCATCCGGTATTTGCTAGTTTTAGAGACATAGACAAATGATAGGTTGATTTCACCATAAACTGTCCATTTTTAGTATAGTTCCAAGTAAGATAATCTTCCACGTGGCCACCAATCAGTATTTGAAGGAAGTCCTATGCATCATCTGGTGTGAACATTTCCTCCACCTTACTTCTATCCCATGAGTTCCCATGCACAAAAAATAAGTCTTTTGACATGGCTGACACCCTAGACATACTCTTGGCCCAGTGGCTGAAGACGCCCCTTCCTTGGGATCCATTTATCATGATGTATTTTTACTCTGAACCTAGCCTCCAAACAAATCCCTTTGTAGCAAATCCCTCCCATGCAAAATGCTTCTAAATGTAAAAGACCCTCCCGTTGGACATTTTGCATTCAGTATCGAGCCCTCCAGGAAGTACCTCGCTTTGAGAACACTGCACAAAGGAGTTAGGGACCTGCATAATTCACTAAATGTTGATTAGCCATGAGTGCTTGATTAAAATCTTCCCTATCATGGAAACCTAGCCCCCCTTCATGCTTCCTGGTACACATCTTGTCCCAAGCAAACCCAATGCACCTTTTTTTCACCATTAGCTGCACCCCTCCAGAAGTTCAACGAGATCTCCATAATACTTTAATAGGAATCATTGCACCTTAATTAGTGCTACTATTAAATAAGCGAGTTAACACAAAAGCATTGTATCTCAGCCACATATGCATCATCCATCAATGTACCAAATTGCCCCAATATTGTATCACATCAAATTCACATATTTACTAATTAATTTTAATCATCTCAATAACACCTTAATAGGAATAATTAGGAAACAAAGCATCACATCAGCCATAATTTCCACAACACCTTAATTATGAAACATTGCATCTTAATTACACCTTCATTAGGAAGCAAATCGTCACAACTCACGTAACTAAAAAAAACATAAAGCAAAAATCACGTGTCCCACACGTCCCACCACATTACCTCCTCCTCCAAACTGTCTCTGCTCGGTTAAAAAAAAACCTCGTACGCATCGTATTCCCATGCTCATGATGCTGCCAATGAACATGTGTTGTCGGCCCGCCATTCCTACCCAACTCACTCCCATCAGATGACACTCTTGACTCGACTGCTCAGACCGTTTGCCATCGAACAATATCAATATGAAAAGACTAAAAAAGGCAAATCCAATTAATCTCGGCCATCAAACAATATCAATCCAACGATCTAGGTTTCCCATGAATGCTCGACATGTTTAGCATGCAATTCATATCTTATCATATATATAGTAACATCAATGCAATCACATAATTAATGTGTAACTGATGACCTACCTAATATAAGCATGGAATTAATTTCCTCCATAATTGATGTCATTCTGTCTATATTTTAGGAAGGTGATCTCACATATATGGTGGGATTTATGCATTCTTAATTACTTAATATTTACGTGATTGAACTGAATTGGCACTTGCCAAAGCAAGCATGAAAAACAACATCGAATGGTGGTGGTGGGAGGTGGAGGCAAAAATAAACCATGGAGCTGAAAATAAGCCATGCATATGCCCAATGCTCTTTTAGGAGAGAGATTACTAGCACTATGCCACTATGTACTCATTTAGATATGCTATTGCTAGACGATAGTTTGCTACCCCGGCGTTAAAAATGTATTTCTTCATGTGAAGAATTTGGTGACGAAATTGGTACGGCCTTTGAAGAAATTAATGTGAAGACTTTGAAGCTTGAAGAATTTTGTTTTTGTAGTTTCGTTCTTCTTATTTTGAGTCATAGAAAAACTGTACTGTTAAAGAAGGTCTAGGTGAATCATAGTTCACATTTCCAAAGTAATGCTCAAACCTATACATACACAAGCCGCTTCGAGTGAAGCCTTTGGAAATCTCCGGAACAGCTAAAGAATTTGCTAGCGATAGTGACGAAGTTCATCTGGTCGCTGACGAATTTGGTCAGGCTGAGGATTTAAGATTTCGCCAGTGCGATCTGCCTACCATGAGGAAAGGGTTTTTTACATCTGCGCCCCTGGTTCCTTAGTTGTACTCATTCATCCCCACACTCTTAACTTTTGCTCACTTTTCTCCACTCCCTTGTCTGAAATTCTCACAAATGGGCAAACTGGACGTTGCCGTCGGTCAATGGCTTGACCGTTAACTCTGACTAGTGGGGCCATGTAGGCGTTTCGTTTTTGCATGCAACTGGCCGCGGTCATGGGGTAGCACATGTCCATGGAACATGCCAAAACATCCCATCATATAAGAGGGGGAACCGCCTACGGGCGCATCGCCCCTACCATTTCCCCCCAAATCCCCTCCCTGCAGCATTGTCTCCCTCTCCCCCGCCATGTCATCTCGTTCTCCTGTACCGCACTGTCTCGATCTCCCCCACCGCATCCTCTACCTCACCTTCATTTCCTCCCTCATACCAATGGCGGACGCTCGTGGCGACACCGACGCAGCGACCGAAGATTTGCAGGGCGCGGTGATTGCGGCAGATGCAGTGCAGGACATTGGCGGCATCCACGGTGGTGCAGGGAAACTCGCAACCACTGTCGCGGCTGTGGACGTGGAGAAGGAGGTGGCGGGCTCCGCCTCGGTGCTGCCGGGGCTGATGGTGACGGCGTCGAGCGGCGTAGTTCATCCTAGTTGAGGAGAAGGTGCTAGAGGAGGTAGTTCCATTTGCTTGTACCCTAGTTGCAATATTTAGATTGTATAGTTAGTTTCATTGGTTGGATTGTGATTCATAGGGTAGTATAAATGGTTAGAGTAGTTGGTTTGAGGGATGGGGTTTTTTTGTACCTTTTCTGTATGGGGGGATGGGGTTTTTTGTATTAGGGTTTTTTGGATTACATTCATTGCAAAAATGCTAGACAGATCTTAATGAGAGATAGGGATCTCTATGCTTAAATGCTACACGTGATTATTAGATTTGTTTTTGAATGCTACACAGATTGGGGTTTTGAATGCTACAGACATGTATCCTTAGATTTGTTCTTGAATGCTACACAGATTGGTGTTTTGAATGTCATATGCCCAAATGGAATGCGTTAATTTTGATGTACCTATCAATTGATTAAGAACTTACTTGATTCATCAGTATATAAATTTTTCCACAATATGTAGTTATATTAGCTTTGTTGTTCAATGTGTGTGCATGACAACGGAAAATGCAAATAGGATCATAGTATGGATAATATGATCAATGTGTCATGTGTGCATATCTAAATTATCAGTTGGCTTATGTATTTACTAGTAATGGATGTAATTGTATATTCAGGAGGATGATTCTATGGGGAATAAGAGGAATCTGGACCTTACTGGGTTCAAGGACCCATACGATCCAGAGTATAGTGACGACGGAGAATATGAGGTAAGCCTGCTTGAAATTTAGATTGTTCATTCAGTTCCTTTGACATGGTGTATATGAATCTATAATGTATTAATGTAATTCATTCATGTGTGCAATATGAGTCTGGAGAAGATGTGGACAACGGCAACATCGCGTCCTTCACAGCAAAGGAGGAGGAGAAGATCAAGGCCAAGGGAGCTGCTTCCTTCTACAACCGCAAGATCAAGAAGTGGCACTGCCCCTACTGCACCACCAAGCCAAAGGATGGCCGCTTCGATCACCTTGTGTCTCATGCATAGGATGTAGTGATTCGCGGGGAGGACTACAAGATTAGGGGGTGAGGGAGTCCCTGATTAGGGGGTGTCTGGATGGCCGGACTATAACCTTTGGCCGGACTCCTGGACTATGAAGATACAAGATTGAAGACTTCGTCCCGTGTCCGGACGAGACTTTCCTTGGCGTGGAAGGCAAGCTTGGCGTCTGGATATGTAGATCTCCTCCCATTGTAACGGCTCTGTGTAACCCTAGCCCTCTCCGGTGTCTATATAAACCGGAGGGTTTTAGTCCGTGGGGCGAAGAACAATCATACCATAGGCTAGCTTCTAGGGTTTAGCCTCTACGATCTTGTGGTAGATCTACTCTTGTACTACCCATATCATCAATATTAATCAAGCGAGGAGTAGGGTTTTACCTCCATCGAGAGGGCCCGAACACAGGTAAAAACATCGTGTCCCTTGTCTCCTGTTACCATCCGCCTAGACGCACAGTTCGGGACCCCCTACCCGAGATCTGCCGGTTTTGACACCGATATTGGTGCTTTCATTGAGAGTTTCGCTGTGCCGTTGCCATCAGGAAGGATGCCTCATCCAGTCTTTAAAGACGGCACTCTTGCTAAAGGAGCTTTGGCTATCGGCCAAACTCTCCGGCTAGGCGGTTTTCTTATGACCGCCTGTTTGGCCGCCGCGCCAATGATGACTTCTCGGGTCATCGAAAGCAATCTTCACGTCAACTCGGAACTCGTCGAGCAGTTAGATCCGATGGAGCTCTCTTCCTTAAATGAGCTCTTGGATCGCATCGCCATACAGGAGTCGCTTCTGAGACTATGATCGATTGGGCCTAAACCCGATCCGAGAGAGATTAACTCTCCCAGGTCACCCATCACGTTGCGGTGGTGGAGGAACAATGCGGCAAGCCTTCATCTATCTTAAGGACTAGTTATTTCCGGATTCCCGATCCCTCAAGCGGATACCCGGAGGGAGGGCGTCCTCAAGCCACGAACCTAAAAGTCGAGGCGTGGGCTAGATTCATTGGACAACATCCAAGAACTCAAGCTTCGAGTTGGAAACTCCTTGGCCCCTGAGTCTCAGATTGGGCAAGGTTAGGATTTAATTCCACCCGCCCACCCAAACATAAGCGATCTATCCCAAATTCGGCAAGAGCCCATGAAAGCGATACACCATTCTTGGGCGATTCCTCCTGGTCATGAACAGGATAAAGGACTGCCGCGAGGAGGATGCAATTTCATTCTTCTGCAATAATTGCACGGACAACGAAATCCTCAATGCCATAAGTCGCCGTGAAATTACACGCTTCGCTGACTTGGCGTCCATAGTACAAAAGAAATCTTGTGTCGATGGAAAGCGCTGGAAAACCGAAATAAAATTTTGGGACAATCCGCCCTGAATACAACCCAGTCCTAAATAAAATGGTGCACTATCCGGGCACTGGGTTAAACACCAAAAGAAAAAAACCCTCTATAGGGCATGGAACCGTCTTTGGAGGGATGGCTCAATGGACCACTGTAAAATTCATTGTCTGAGGGCGCCACACCAACTCATAGCCTTAGAGCATGTTGGATACTCCGGCAGGTGGCGAGAAGTGGCGAAGAGCTTCTAACTCCGTAATCCTGAGCACCAGCCCAAGGATACCGATGCAGTATTAACAGTCTTCGATACTTCCGCATCAAATAATATGCGGAAACGAACACTCCACAGCCTTGCCGAAGTCTACCAAGTAGCAATAACAAACCCATGGAGTGACACGGCTATTACCTTTAATGCGAGTGATGAACCTAAATTCCGAACAGCCCGAGCACCAGCTGCATTGGTCCTCAGTCCAGTAGTGGACGGCTTTCGCCTTACCAAGCTACTCATGGACGGTGGCAGCGGATTGAACCTCATTTACGAGGAAACTCTTCAAAAAATGGAAATAGACTGGAGCCGCATTGAGCGAAGCAGCACAACCTTTAGAGGAATAATCCCCGGTCGAGCGCCTTGTTGTCTGGGAAAAATCACACTGGATGTGGTGTTCGGCATGCCGGATAATTACAGGTCCGAGGAGGTCATGTTCCAAGTGGCCCCGTTCAGCATCGGATACCACGCTCTATTAGGGCGAGAGGCATTTACAATTTTTCAAGCTATACCCCATTACGGGTACATGAAGCTCAAAATGCCCCGGCCCAACGGAATCATCACTCTTGCTACTGACCCGGACATAGCACTCCGCTCCGAAAATAAGACAGCCGCACTGGCCCTTGAGGCACTATCCGAAGCCCTAGCGGCCGAGGAACTGACTGCGCTACGCTCCACGGTGAACAGGGACGACGTGATACTCGATAAAAGATCCAAGTCCACCTCTTTTAAACTAGCGGACGAAATAGTCAAATTCCAAGTCCATCCAACGGACCCTACAAAAACAGCCTCCATCGGGGTGCAACTAAACCCTGATGTAGACACCGCAATCGAGAATTCCTACGCGAAAATTGGGAGATTTTTGCCTGGCACCCTTCAGACATGCCAGGAATCCCACGCCGGCTGGCCGAGCACAGCCTAAACATCCTAAAAGGATTCAAGCCAGTCAAGCAGGCCCTTCGGTGTTTCTCTGAACCCAAGAGACAAGCCATGGGAGAGGAGCTAGCCAAACTACTGGAGGCCGGATACATCAGAGATATAAAACATCCGGACTGGCTAGCAAACCTGGTGATGGTACCAAATAAGGACAAATCCTTGCGCCTATGCGTCGATTTCAAGGACCTCAACAAGGCTTGCCCAAAGGATCCCTTCCCCCTCCCCTGCATCGGTCAAATTATCGACGCTACCGCAGGACACGATTCATTGTGTTTCCTCGACGCATACTCCGGCTACCATCAAATTAAGATGGCAGAGCCAGACCAAGCCACAACGGCATTCATCACCCCATACGGCCCATTCTGCTTCAACACAATGCCCTTCAGGCTCAAAAATGCCGGCGCAACATATCAGCGCATGATTCAGACATGTCTGGCAAACCAGATCGGCAAAACAATGGAGGCATACATAGATGACGTGGTCGTCAAAACCAAGCATGTCAAAACTCTAGTAGACGACTTGAGGCTCACATTCGACAACCTCCGAACATATAACATCAAGCTTAACCCGGAAAAATGCGTTTTCGGCATACTAGCCGGAAAGCTCTTGGGCTTCATAGTATCCGGTAGAGGAACTGAAGCAAACCCAGCCAAGATCCGAGCGCTGTCACAATTGGATACCCCAAAGGACCTCAAACAAATACAAAAATTGACCAGATGCGTGGCGGCTCTAAGCCGCTTTATTTCCCGCTTGGGAGAAAAGGCATTACCCCTTTATCGCCTCCTCAAGTTGCCGAACACTTCGAGTGGACGGATGCCGCCACGGCCGGACTCAAAGAAATAAAAGTCATATTGGCAAAAAACCCGGTCCTGGCCGCGTCTAACATCGGCGAACCAATGCTATGATATATCGCGGCAACTCATCAAGTTGTAAGCGCAGTGCTCGTCGTCGAACGAGATACGGACGGACACAAATCCCCCCTTCAAAAGCCAATTTACTACGTGTCCACTGTCCTCACTCCATGCAAGTCGCGGTACCCGCATTATCAAAAGATAGCGTATGCGGTATTTATGGCATATCGGAAGCTGCGACACTACTTTCAAGAGTGTTCGATAATAGTAGCCTCTGAAGTACCTCTTAACGATATTATAAGCAACCGTGACGCGATGGGCTGGATTGCCAAATGGGCCATTGAGCTCCTCCCGTTAGACATAACCTATAAGCCACGGCGAGCTATTAAGTCGCAAGTTTTGGCCGATTTCGTCGCCGAATGGACTGAAGCCGAACTCCCTAAAGAGTACGGCACATATTCCAACTAGATCATGCACTTCGACGGCTCCAAAATGTTGGCTGGTCTGGGGGCTTGCGTCGTTTTGACGTCCCCAACAGGAGATACAGTTCAATACGTACTCCAGATAATGTATACGGACTCCAAACAACGCAGCCGAATATGAGGCCCTTCTACATGGTCTCCGGATGGCAGTCTCCATGGGCATTCAACGCCTAGAGGTGCGCGAGGATTGAACCTCGCGATATCCCAAATAAATGGAGACTTTGATGCCAAGGATCCGAAAATGGCAGCTTATCGCAACACCGTCCTAAAAATGTCATTTCGGTTCGAGGGGCTCGAATTTCACCATATAGCTCGGGAAAACAATCAGCAGCGGAGCGTCTTGGCACGCATTGGCGCCAAAGCATGATGCCGTCCCCCAACATCTTCTTGGAGAGGCTGTTCAAGCCATCCATTATTATGGGAAGGGAATTCGGAAATAACAGCCCGAACCCAACCGCCCGCCTCGACACCGAACATTCTCGACACAACAGAGGCTCGCCAGCAGTAACATCTTCAGCCCACGTAATAATGGCAGTCATTGCCCGTGGGCGTAACCATTCCTAGCCTATCTAATCAGGCAGGAACTTCCCGAGGACCAAAACGAGGCACACTGCATAGTGCGGCGATCTAAAGCCTATAAAGTCCATGAGGGCGAGCTTTATAAGAAAAGCACCACCGGAGTCCTTCAAAGGTGTATCTCCGAAGAGGAAGGGCGGAATCTTCTGGCTGAAATTAATGCCGGACTCGGCAGGCACCACGCCGCAGCCCGGGCCCTTGTAAGCAAGGCCTTCCGAACAGGATTTTATTGGCAGACGGCCCGGACAGATGCTTAGGACTTAGTCCAACGATGCGTAGGTTGCCAGCTCTTTGCTAACCAAAGCCATATACCACCCACCTCCCTCCAAACTATACCCATCACCTGGCCCTTCGCGGTCTGGCGGCTTGACATGGTTGGACCCCTTAAAGGAGGAACCCACAAGCAAAAATACCTACTGGTCATGGTGGATAAATTCACCAAATGGATAGAGGCCAAGCCTGTTAAGACGGCCGAATGCGGACCGGTGATAGACTTCATATCGTGGGTCGTACACCGTTCTGGCGTCCCCACAGCATCATCACTGATAACGGCACAAAATTTACGGCCGACGAGGTCAAACTCTGGCACAAAAACATGGGCATCAAGCTCGACTATGCTTCAGTCTATCACCCACAAACTAACGGTCAAGTCAAGCGAGCAAATGGTCTAATCATGAGCGGCATCTAACCCAGATTAGTGCGGTCCCTCAAGGAATCTAACACACACTGGGTAGAGGAGCTCGACTCTGTACTCTAGGGGCTGCGGACCACGCCGGATCGCACCACCGGATACACACCATTCTTTATGGTATACTGGTAGAGGCGGTTACGCCTGCGACATAATTCATGACTCACCTCGGCGTGCGCGTATGCGAAGAAAGAGAAGCCGAACTTCGATCGGCAGGATAGTTTGGACGCCTTGGAGGAGGCGTGGCGTGGCAAAAGCCCGTTCCACATTTTATCAACAAAGGCTTGAAGATACCAAAGCAGAGAAGTACGGGCCAAAACTTACAATGTTGGCGAGTTAGTCCTACGCCTGCCGGACAAGAAAAAGGACAAACTCAAGTCCAAATGGGAAGGTCCCTTTATTATTGACCAAGTCCTGACTGGTGGAGTGTACCGTCTGCGAGATGCATCGGATAACCAACTCGAGCCGAACCCATGTAACGCAGCCCGTCTCTGAAGATTCTACGCCTAGCGCCGGACTCTGTGTTCGTCTCCTTCCTCTGTCTATTTTTTTTACGCATTAGTTGTCTTTTATTTCTCTCCTTCTCCCTCCTTTTCTCTTACAGCCTTTAAGGGCTCGTTCGCGCCTTGTTACTTTTTGATTGACGCGCTATCCGCGCTCATTATACCTGGGGGCTTCTTTAACAGAAGCTTATTTATATGGGCTTCATGCCCAACACATGTGTCACACTTCCACATGTACCTTTTATTCACCATTATATGCATCGATATGACTTTAAGTTTTGGCCAAGCTGGGTTGCCTAGCTCCTGTGCTTACCCCTACGTTCCCGATTGTTCGGCTAGGCGGTAAAGGGAGCACCTCTGCGATTGTTACTGCCGGGTCAGCAGGATGTGTACCTCAGACTGGGTGAAGCCGAAAGCTAGTGTTCTTAAGGGAATATTAGGTCGGTGAACTAAAGATGATTTCTCACTTGTTTATTTATCCGCCCCCAGATGCTTTTCTGCTTTTTTCGCAGTCCGGACATGCACTTTAGGGCATGCCTCCTGTGAATGGAACCCCTAACGGAACTATTCTCCACGGAAAATGTTTCTTACTAACCATGTAATATAACATAACTAGTTGGGCACTTGTCTGTTCAAGCACTAATGACCCCTACGCCTGGTCTCCACGCATGCCCCGGTTCTTACATAACCGAGAGGGTATTCGGACACACTCCGGACTATCGGGTCCCGAGGTTGAAGCGAAAAGGTCCGCCATGAAAAACGATCTACAATCCGGCTAGAAGGCATTTTTACATGTCATATTAAATTACATAGTCAATTTGACAAGGTATATTCCTCTTCAATACCTTCCAACAGGCTGTCTAGTTTACAGTCCTGTTGGGAATATTAATGACCAACTCTACAGTCGTACACTAAGCTCATAGGGATCTCCTTCCCATCGGCCCCCACAGGTCCGACCTCGGCCATGTGGTTTGGGTCAGCCTTCGTGTACCGCGTCTTCACCATGGCCTAGGCCTCCCTGGCGCCTTGACGGCAGGCTGATATCTTCCATAACGGAAGCGCCTCCAGCTCCCTTAAGCCTCTCTGCAAGCCCTCCAAGGCCTTCGGCACGGAGACAGATGGCCACAAGGCATGGGCGACGCCTTTCATCACTGTCGAACTTCGTTAAATGCAGTTATGTAAACTTCGGGAAGAAGGTCACCCGTAGAACCGGGCATTTCCTCTGCAGGACGACCTGTGAGCATACCTACAGACATAACTCTGTTAGTCGACTTCCTCGCCAAACTCTTTTTCAAAGTTCGTTCAAGCACTTACTAAACATGCCGCGTCGAAGCCGCCGATTCTCCTTAACGGAGTCCGACAGTTGGGCACGAACATCCTTTAGTTCCTCGCCCAGCTGGGTGTTGGCATCTTGGAGATTATTCTTCTCCTGCCTCACCTTCGTAAGCACGCTCTCACCGGCCTTTAACCGGCGCAATAGTTGTTGCTTGTCCGGATCTACTCTGGCGCCATCTGCAATGTTATTGTCAGATTTGCACACATGCGGCACTTCACAACATAATTATCTTTCAAAGCATATAGTACCAGAGGGGGTCTCCTTGGCCTCCCCTGCCGGCTAGTCTTGACCTCAAGTTGGGCTTTGCACTCTTCCAGCTCCTGGGACAGTTGGGTATTCTTTTCCGTAAGATCCTGCATAACAAATGATCCTTAAATCAGTTATTCTAACTGTTTCAAGTCTCGGGGGCTACTGACATATATAACCATCAAATTTTCTCACCCGTATGTCTTTCACATACTGCTCCGTGGCTCTAGCTAGACCATTTTGAGCGGCACGGAGGTACGCATCTCCCGAATTGGACCGGGCTTTGGAGCCTGGCTGGTCAGTCCGGAATGAGCTTACAACCTTATCAGGCTCATCAGGTAAAGGACGTCCTTGTCATTTTCCTTCTGAGGGCTCCGTGGACGCCAGCTTAGGCGCTTCTTCAAAGGAGCATTATCGAACTCAGGGAGGCCGATCCGAACAGGGTCCGGCAGGGGGGACATCTTCTATATAAAACCATTCTGAAGGCCAATCTTCGGATGCCTTCTTTGGGGATCCGGATAGATATCCGGTCCCAGCGATGCGCCATAGTTCGGCTCCGCCCACTTGATATATCGACCCCTCCTGAGAACGGGGCACGAGGCAGAACATCTTCTTCCATAGCGTGAAATGAGCCTCAATGCCCAAAAACAGCTCGCAAAGGGCTACGAAGCCCGCAATATGCAATATGGAGGCAGGCGTAAGGTTGTGCAACTGGAGGCCGTAGAACTCCAGGAGCCCCCAGAGAAACGGATGAATTGGAAATCCGAGCCCTCTTATCAAATAAGGGACAAGGCATACCCGCTCTCCTTTGGAGGGATTGGGGACGCTCTCCGCTTGCTCTCCACCATTATAGGTGGCAAGCCCGGCTCGAACCGGGACCATGTAGGCTGGGGGAGAAACCCCTTGGCTTGGAGCGTCACTAGCTCGCTATGTGGGACGGATCATCTCTCCCAATCTCCAGGCTGAGGGCTGGGAGGGCGAGAGGAGGAGCTGCGTCGACTGGCCATGATGGAATGGATCTCATCGGATGCGCTCCGATGAATGCTCATGAAGGGAAGGTGGTGTGATTTGGATCTAAATCCTCGTCTGCTTAATAGACAGCTCATTTGTGCAGCTAGGGGTAAATGTAAAACACCACGGCTTTTCGCATTCGTTTGACACGTGGAAGATGGCCATTATTGGGTGCGGAAGCCAAGGCGCAATATTCACAAGGAGTCGGACACTATTCAACAGTACACGGAATTTGGAGAAGAACCCGCCTTGCAATGCCGAAGACAATCTGCGCCGCGGACTCATTGTCATTGAACCCGCCTTGCAATGCCGAAGAGAATCGGGGCTCTTGAGGAGTCCGGATTAGGGGGTGTCTGGATGGCCGGACTATAACCTTTGGCCGGACTCCTGGACTATGAAGATACAAGATTGAAGACTTCGTCCCGTGTTTGGTTGGGACTTTCCTTGGCGTGGAAGGCAAGCTTGGCGATACGGATATGTAGATATCCTCCCATTGTAACCGACTCTGTGTAACCCTAGCCCTCTCCGGTATCTATATAAACCGGAGGGTTTTAGTCCGTAGGACGAAGAACAATCATACCATAGGCTAGCTTTAGGGTTTAGCCTCTCGATCTCGTGGTAGATCTACTCTTGTACTACCCATATCATCAATATTAATCAAGCAGGAGTAGGGTTTTACCTCCATCGAGAGGGCCTGAACCTGGGTAAAAACATCATGTCCCTTGTCTCCTATTACCATCCGCCTAGACGCACAGTTCGAGACCCCCTACCTGAGATCCGCCGGTTTTGACACCGACAGGGGGCATCATGCTGCCCTCGCGAAGGTCCTGACTCCTCTTCCCAAGTGATGTGATGATGTGATGATGTTTTATCTTTTACTTTTGCGAAGCTGAATGTGGTTGTTTAGTAAAATTTGTGTGGTGGTATCTATAGTAAACTTTGTGTGTGATATATGGTAGTAATGTATTATGCTATCTATATTTATACGCCCTTAAATTTGCACATGGTGTATGGTATGTTCTGTTTAGATGTTGTGAGCTATGAGTTTAGGTGCTGCAATGATCACACATGCTGCTTGATGTTGCTTCACCGATCGGACATGCTTTGCAAAGAATAAGCAAAAAGAGCAAATAGTCCATCATTTGATCAAATATTCCAATAACGAGAGAAAAAACAACATTTGAATGAAGATAGTCCATCATTTGATCAAGTATTCCAATAACGGTCGAATATTCCAATAATGATCAAATATTCCAATTTGAATTTGAAGCAAAGTTTGAATTTGGACCAACACTTGAAGTCCATTGCCCTATGGTGTGATGTTGCAAAGTTTGAATTTGGACCGGGCTTTGGAGCCTGGCTGGTCAGTCCGGAATGAGCTTACAACCTTATCAGGCTCATCAGGTAAAGGACGTCCTTGTCATTTTCCTTCATACGAGGGCTCCGTGGACGCCTTGACTTAGGCGCTTCTTCAAAGGAGCATTATCGAACTGGGGAGGCCGATCCGAGCGAGGTCCGGCGAGAGGACATCTTCTATATAAAACCATTACGAAGGCCAATCTTGGATGCCTTCTTTGGGGATCCGGATAGATATCCGGTCCCAGCGATGCTTGCCATAGTTCGGCTCCGCCCACTTGATATATCGACCCCTCCTGAGAACGGGGCACGAGGCAGAACATCTTCTTCCATAGCGTGAAATGAGCCTCAATGCCCAAAAACAGCTCGCAAAGGGCTACGAAGCCCGCAATATGCAATATGGAGGCAGGCGTAAGGTTGTGCAACTGGAGGCCGTAGAACTCCAGGAGCCCCCAGAGAAACGGATGTATTGGAAATCCGAGCCCTCTTATCAAATAAGGGACAAGGCATACCCGCTCTCCTTTGGAGGGATTGGGGACGCTCTCCGCTTGCTCTCCACCATTATAGGTGGCAAGCCCGGCTCGAACCGGGACCATGTAGGCTGGGGGAGAAACCCCTTGGCTTGGAGCGTCACTAGCTCGCTATGTGGGACGGATCATCTCTCCCAATCTCCGAGTGAGGGCTGGGAGGCGAGAGGAGGAGGAGCTGCGTCGGTAGCCATGATGGAATGGATCTCTGTCGGATGCGCTCGAGGAATGCTCATGAAGGGAAGGTGGTGTGATTTGGATCTAAATCCTAGTATATTTAATAGACAGCTCATTTGTGCAGCTAGGGGGGTAAATGTAAAACACCCTGGCTTTTCGCATTCGTTTGACACGTGGAAGATGGCCATTATTGGGTGCGGAAGCCAAGGAGCGCAATATTCACAAGGAGTCGGACACTATTCAACAGGTACACGGAATTTGGAGAAGAACCCGCCTTGCAATGCCGAAGACAATCTGCGCGCCGGACTCGCTGTCATTGAACCCGCCTTGCAATGCCGAAGAGAATCGGGGGCTACTGAGGGAGTCCCGGATTAGGGGGTGTCTGGATGGCCGGACTATAACCTTTGGCCGGACTCCTGGACTATGAAGATACAAGATTGAAGACTTCGTCCCGTGTTTGGTTGGGACTTTCCTTGGCGTGGAAGGCAAGCTTGGCGTCTGGATATGTAGATATCCTCCCATTGTAACCGACTCTGTGTAACCCTAGCCCTCTCCGGTATCTATATAAACCGGAGGGTTTTAGTCCGTAGGACGAAGAACAATCATACCATAGGCTAGCTTTAGGGTTTAGCCTCTCTGATCTCGTGGTAGATCTACTCTTGTACTACCCATATCATCAATATTAATCAAGCGGAGTAGGGTTTTACCTCCATCGAGAGGGCTGAACACAGGTAAAACATCATGTCCCTTGTCTCCTATTACCATACGCCTAGACGCACAGATCGAGACCCCCTACACGAGATCCGCCGGTTTGACACCGACAGGGGCATCATGCTGCCCTCATGAAGGTCTGACTCCTCTTCCCAAGTGATGTGATGATGTGATGATGTTTTATCTTTTACTTTTGCGAAAGCTGAATGTGGTTGTTTAGTAAAATTTGTGTGGTGGTATCTATAGTAAACTTTGTGTGTGATATATGGTAGTAATGTATTATGCTATCTATATTTATGCCTATAAATTTGCCTGTGGTGTATGGTATGTTTTGTTTAGATGTTGTGAGCTATGAGTTTAGGTGCTGCAATGATCACACATGCTGCTTGATGTTGCTTCACCGATCGGACATGCCGCAAAGAATAAGCAAAAAGAGCAAATAGTCCATCATTTGATCAAATATTCCAATAACGAGCAAAAAACAACATTTGAATGAAGATAGTCCATCATTTGATCAAGTATTCCAATAACGGTCGAATATTCCAATAACAGATCAAATATTCCAATTTGAATTTGAAGCAAAGTTTGAATTTGGACCAACACTTGAAGTCCATTGCCCTATGGTGTGATGTTGCAAAGTTTGAATTTGGACCGGGCTTTGGAGCCTGGCTGGTCAGTCCGGAATGAGCTTACAACCTTATCGAGCTCATCGTAAAGGGCGTCCTTGTCATTTTCCTTCCGAGGGCTCCGTGGACGCCTTGACTTAGGCGCTTCTTCAAAGGAGCATTATCGAACTCGGGGAGGCCGATCCGAGCGAGGTCCGGCGAGAGGACATCTTCTATATAAAACCATTACGAAGGCCAATCTTGGATGCCTTCTTTGGGGATCCGGATAGATATCCGGTCCAGCGATGCGCCATAGTTCGGCTCCGCCCACTTGATATATCGACCCCTCACGAGAACGGGCACGAGGCGTAACATCTTCTTCCATAGCGTGAAATGAGCCTCAATGCCCAAAAACAGCTCGCAAAGGGCTACTGAAGCCCGCAATATGCAATATGGAGGCAGGCGTAAGGTTGTGCAACTGGAGGCCGTAGAACTCCAGAGCCCCAGAGAAAGCGGATGTATTGGAAATCCGAGCCCTCTTATCAAATAAGGGACAAGGCATACCCGCTCTCCTTTGGAGGGATTGGGGCAGCTCTCCGCTTGCTCTCCACCATTATAGGTGGCAAGCCCGGCTCGAACCGGGACCATGTAGGCTGGGGAGAAACCCCTTGGCTTGGGCGTCACTAGCTCGCTATGTGGGACGGATCATCTCTCCCAATCTCGGTGAGGGCTGGGAGGGCGAGAGGAGGAGCTGCGTCGACTGGCCATGATGGAATGGATCTCTGTCGGATGCGCTCCGAGGAATGCTCGCGAAGGGAAGGTGGTGTGATTTGGATCTAAATCCTCGTCTCTTTAATAGACAGCTCATTTGTGCAGCTAGGGGGGTAAATGTAAAACACCATGGCTTTTCGCATTCGTTTGACACGTGGAAGATGGCCATTATTGGGTGCGGAAGCCAAGGAGCGCAATATTCACAAGGAGTCGGACACTATTCAACAGGTACACGGAATTTGGAGAAGAACCCGCCTTGCAATGCCGAAGACAATCTGCGCGCCGGACTCGCTGTCATTGAACCCGCCTTGCAATGCCGAAGAGAATCGGGGGCTACTGAGGGAGTCCCGGATTAGGGGTGTCTGGATGGCGGACTATAACCTTTGGCGGACTCTGGACTATGAAGATACAAGATTGAAGACTTCGTCCCGTGTTTGGTTGGGACTTTCCTTGGCGTGGAAGGCAAGCTTGGCGTCTGGATATGTAGATATCCTCCCATTGTAACCGACTACTGTGTAACCCTAGCCCTCTCCGGTATCTATATAAACCGGAGGGTTTTAGTCCGTGGGAATGAAGAACAATCATACCATAGGCTAGCTTTAGGGTTTAGCCTCTACGATCTCGTGGTAGATCTACTCTTGTACTACCCATATCATCAATATTAATCAAGCAGGAGTAGGGTTTTACCTCCATCGAGAGGGCTGAACACAGGTAAAAACATCATGTCCCTTGTCTCCTATTACCATCCGCCTAGGCGCATGAGTTCGAGACCCCCTACACGAGATCCGCCGGTTTTGACACCGACAGGGGCATCATGCTGCCCTCATGAAGGTCCCGACTCCTCTTCCCAAGTGATGTGATGATGTGATGATGTTTTATCTTTTACTTTTATGAAGCTGAATGTGGTTGTTTAGTAAAATTTGTGTGGTGGTATCTATAGTAAACTTTGTGTGTGATATATGGTAGTAATGTATTATGCTATCTATATTTATGCCCTTAAATTTGCACATGGTGTATGGTATGTTTTGTTTAGATGTTGTGAGCTATGAGTTTAGGTGCTGCAATGATCACACATGCTGCTTGATGTTGCTTCACCGATCGGACATCTTTGCAAAGAATAAGCAAAAAGAGCAAATAGTCCATCATTTGATCAAATATTCCAATAACAGAGCAAAAAAACAACATTTGAATGAAGATAGTCCATCATTTGATCAAGTATTCCAATAACAGATCGAATATTCCAATAACAGATCAAATATTCCAATTTGAATTTGAAGCAAAGTTTGAATTTGGACCAACACTTGAAGTCCATTGCCCTATGGTGTGATGTTGCAAAGTTTGAATTTGGACCGGGCTTTGGAGCCTGGCTGGTCAGTCCGGAATGAGCTTACAACCTTATCAGGCTCATCAGGTAAAGGACGTCCTTGTCATTTTCCTTCTGAGGGCTCCGTGGGCCTTGACTTAGGCGCTTCTTCAAAGGAGCATTATCGAACTCAGGGAGGCCGATCCGAACAGGGTCCGGCAGGGGGGACATCTTCTATATAAAACCATTCTGAAGGCCAATCTTCGGATGCCTTCTTTGGGGATCCGGATAGATATCCGGTCCCAGCGATGCGCCATAGTTCGGCTCCGCCCACTTGATATATCGACCCCTCCACGAGAACGGGGCACGAGGCGTAACATCTTCTTCCATAGCGTGAAATGAGCCTCGATGCCCAAAAACAGCTCGCAAAGGGCTACGAAGCCCGCAATATGCAATATGGAGGCAGGCGTAAGGTTGTGCAACTGGAGGCCGTAGAACTCCAGGAGCCCCCGGAGAAATTCGAGCCCTCTTATCAAATAAGGGACAAGGCATACCCGCTCTCCTTTGGAGGGATTGGGGACGCTCTCCGCTTGCTCTCCACCATTATAGGTGGCAAGCCCGGCTCGAACCGGGACCATGTAGGCTGGGGGAGAAACCCCTTGGCTTGGAGCGTCACTAGCTCGCTATGTGGGACGGATCATCTCTCCCAATCTCCGGTGAGGGCTGGGAGGCGAGAGGAGGAGCTGCGTCGGTAGCCATGATGGAATGGATCTCTGCCGGATGCGCTCCGAGGAATGCTCATGAAGGAAGGTGGTGTGATTTGGATCTAAATCCTCGTCTCTTTAATAGACAGCTCATTTGTGCAGCTAGGGGGTAAATGTAAAACACCACGGCTTTTCGCATTCGTTTGACACGTGGAAGATGGCCATTATTGGGTGCGGAAGCCAAGGCGCCAATATTCACAAGGAGTCGGACACTATTCAACAGGTACACGGAATTTGGAGAAGAACCCGCCTTGCAATGCGAAGACAATCTGTCGCGCGGACTTCATTGTCATTGAACCCGCCTTGCAATGCCGAAGAGAATCGGGGAGACTCTTGAGGAGTCCGGATTAGGGGTGTCTGGATGGCGGACTATAACCTTTGGCGGACTCTGGACTATGAAGATACAAGATTGAAGACTTCGTCCGTGTTTGGTTGGGACTTTCCTTGGCGTGGAAGGCAAGCTTGGCGATCTGGATATGTAGATATCCTCCCATTGTAACCGACTACGTGTAACCCTAGCCCTCTCCGGTATCTATATAAACCGGAGGGTTTTAGTCCGTAGGACGAAGAACAATCATACCATAGGCTAGCTTTAGGGTTTAGCCTCTCTGATCTCGTGGTAGATCTACTCTTGTACTACCCATATCATCAATATTAATCAAGCAGGAGTAGGGTTTTACCTCCATCGAGAGGGCCTGAACACAGGTAAAAACATCATGTCCCTTGTCTCCTATTACCATCCGCCTAGACGCATACAGTTCGAGACCCCCTACTCGAGATCCGCCGGTTTTGACACCGGCAGAGGCATCATGCTGCCCTCATGAAGGTCCTGACTCCTCTTCCCAAGTGATGTGATGATGTGATGATGTTTTATCTTTTACTTTTGCGAAGCTGAATGTGGTTGTTTAGTAAAATTTGTGTGGTGGTATCTATAGTAAACTTTGTGTGTGATATATGGTAGTAATGTATTATGCTATCTATATTTGTCTGCCCTTAAATTTGCCTGTGGTGTATGGTATGTTTTGTTTAGATGTTGTGAGCTATGAGTTTAGGTGCTGCAATGATCACACATGCCGCTTGATGTTGCTTCTTGATCGGACATCTTTGCAAAGAATAAGCAAAAAGAGCAAATAGTCCATCATTTGATCAAATATTCCAATAACAGAGCAAAAAAACAACATTTGAATGAAGATAGTCCATCATTTGATCAAGTATTCCAATAACAGATCGAATATTCCAATAACAGATCAAATATTCCAATTTGAATTTGAAGCAAAGTTTGAATTTGGACCAACACTTGAAGTCCATTGCCCTATGGTGTGATGTTGCAAAGTTTGAATTTGGACCGGGCTTTGGAGCCTGGCTGGTCAGTCCGGAATGAGCTTACAACCTTATCAGGCTCATCAGGTAAAGGACGTCCTTGTCATTTTCCTTCTGAGGGCTCCGTGGACGCCAGCTTAGGCGCTTCTTCAAAGGAGCATTATCGAACTCAGGGAGGCCGATCCGAGCGAAGTCGGCGAGAGGACATCTTCTATATAAAACCATTACGAAGGCCAATCTTGGATGCCTTCTTTGGGGATCCGGATAGATATCCGGTCCCAGCGATGCGCCATAGTTCGGCTCCGCCCACTTGATATATCGACCCCTCCACGAGAACGGGCACGAGGCGTAACATCTTCTTCCACAGCGCGAAATGAGCCTCGATGCCCAAAAACAGCTCGCAAAGGGCTACGAAGCCCGTAATATGCAATATGGTGGCAGGCGTAAGGTTGTGCAACTAGAGGCCGTAGAACTCCAGGAGCCCCCGGAGAAACGGAAGAATTGGAATTCCGAGCCCTCTTATCAGATAAGGGACAAGGCATACCCGCTCTCCTTTGGAGGGACTGGGGCCGCTCTACGCTTGCTCTTCACCATTATAGGTGGCAAGCCGGCTCGAACCGGGCCATGTAGGCTGGGGAGAAACCCCTTGGCTTGGGCGTCACTAGCTCGCTGTGTGGGATGGAGCATCTCTCTCAATCTCCAGGCTGAGGGCTGGGAGGGCGAGAGGAGGAGCTGCGTCGACTGGCCATGATGGAATGGATCTCTGTCGGATGCGCTCCGATGAATGCTCACGAAGGGAAGGTGGTGTGATTTGGATCTAAATCCTCGTCTCTTTAATAGACAGCTCATTTGTGCAGCTAGGGGGGTAAATGTAAAACACCCTGGCTTTTCGCATTCGTTTGACACGTGGAAGATGGCCATTATTGGGTGCGGAAGCCAAGGAGCGCAATATTCACAAGGAGTCGGACACTATTCAATGTGTACACGGAATTTGGAGAAGAACCCGCCTTGCAATGCCGAAGACAATCTGCTAGCGGACTCATTTGTCATTGAACCCGCCTTGCAATGCCGAAGAGAATCGGGGCTCTTGAGGAGTCCCGGATTAGGGGGTGTCTGGATGGCCGGACTATAACCTTTGGCCGGACTCCTGGACTATGAAGATACAAGATTGAAGACTTCGTCCCGTGTTTGGTTTGGACTTTCCTTGGCGTGGAAGGCAAGCTTGGCGATACGGATATGTAGATATCCTCCCATTGTAACCGACTCTGTGTAACCCTAGCCCTCTCCGGTATCTATATAAACCGGAGGGTTTTAGTCCAGAGGACGAAGAACAATCATACCATAGGCTAGCTTTAGGGTTTAGCCTCTCACGATCTCGTGGTAGATCTACTCTTGTACTACCCATATCATCAATATTAATCAAGCAGGAGTAGGGTTTTACCTCCATCGAGAGGGCTGAACACAGGTAAAAACATCATGTCCCTTGTCTCCTATTACCATCCGCCTAGACGCACAGTTCGAGACCCCCTACCTGAGATCCGCCGGTTTTGACACCGACAGGGGGCATCATGCTGCCCTCGCGAAGGTCCTGACTCCTCTTCCCAAGTGATGTGATGATGTGATGATGTTTTATCTTTTACTTTTGCGAAGCTGAATGTGGTTGTTTAGTAAAATTTGTGTGGTGGTATCTATAGTAAACTTTGTGTGTGATATATGGTAGTAATGTATTATGCTATCTATATTTGTCTGCCCTTAAATTTGCCTGTGGTGTATGGTATGTTTTGTTTAGATGTTGTGAGCTATGAGTTTAGGTGCTGCAATGATCACACATGCTGCTTCAGTGTTGCTTCACTGATCAGACATGCTGCAAAGAATAAGCAAAAAGAGCAAATAGTCCATCATTTGATCAAATATTCCAATAACAGAGCAAAAAAACAACATTTGAATGAAGATAGTCCATCATTTGATCAAGTATTCCAATAACAGATCGAATATTCCAATAACAGATCAAATATTCCAATTTGAATTTGAAGCAAAGTTTGAATTTGGACCAACACTTGAAGTCCATTGCCCTATGGTGTGATGTTGCAAAGTTTGCTGAACTATTATAAACGTTAGGTGATCAATCCGATCTCTTTTGCGTGGCAATCCAGAAGCTCAGTAAGATCACTCGTAACTTCATCTGGTGTGGGGAAGACTCAGAAAACGCGTCCGGTGGACACTCTCTGGTCAAATGGAAGACTTTCTGCCGGCCTAAGCCCATGGGGGGCCTGGGAATCAACGACCTCAAGAGATTTGGTCGGGCGCTCCGACTTCGCTGGCCTTGGCTTATGTGGATGGATCCTGACCGCCAATGGGTGGGCTCTGCGATGCCTTGTGATGAGACGGATATGGTGCTGTTCAGGGCTTCTACCACCATCTCCTTGGGCAATGGGAGAAAATCCTTATTCTGGCACGACGACTGGACAGGACGGGGCCCTCTGTCCTGGGCCTTCCTGGAGCTGTACAAAATTGCCACCAGGAAGCGGAGATCTGTGATGAAGGAGCTCAACGAGGAGAACTGGATCAGATCAGTTGACCGTCTTTCATCGCCTACCCACCTGCAGGAGTTCATTGCTCTCGCTTCATTCATCACTCAAGTGGCGTTGAACCCGGACCAGGTGGACTCCATCACTTGGCGGTGGACCCCCAATGGCATATACTCTGCTGCCTCTGCTTACGCTGCCCAGTTCTCTGGATCCTGTCCCAGGTTCTCCCCGGCCAAGATTTGGGAGGCACACGCAGAGCCAAAATGTAAGTTCTTCGCCTGGCTTGTGCTCCACGGGAAGATCCTCATGGCCAACATGCTAGCCGTTCGTGGCTGGCTGCACGACCCTTGCTGTCCCCTTTGCCTTCGTGCTCCGAAGACGGCCACTCATCTCTGCAAGGACTGCCCTTTTGCTACCGCAGTTTGGTCTCACGTCCAGGTGTGGACGGGAGAGGACTCTAGGGCCATGCCCACGTTGCCCCCTTCGATGGGGATTTCGGACTGGTGGGATTCGCTCACCATCAAATTTCCCAAGAACGACAGAAGAAGGCGGAGCGGCCGCTTCCTTTACACCATCTGGAACATCTGGAAGGAGCGAACCCGATGCATCTTCAATGGAACTCGGCTCACGCACCTAGAGGTTGCAGCTATTGCCTTCGAAGACATCAAGCAAAGGTCCCTGGCCTTTGGCGAACCACAGTGGCAGCCAAGATGTTGGCTGATTAGTGCCATCGTGTGGGTTTTCTAGGGGTTTTTGTCCGGTTTCTCTTCAAAAAACCAAAACACTCTTGTACATAAACCTTATTCTCCTTCTTATATGAAAAGGCAGTGCTCCTGCCGGTTCCTCAAAAAACAAATTGTAATCAAGTTTTTTTGGACCTACTCCAAATGAGCCAAATATTTTTTATTGACACCTATTCAATCTATATAGTGTAGATTCGAAGTCTCACTATTTATTGAATTAATCTTCATATTTTTACTTTTTTTGAAAAAATTATGCTTTAATAGAAAACCATTAAAAACACGTTTAAAATATGAAAATGGAAAACTAAGTTCAGATCCTTCTTATTCACTTTGAAATCAAGCTTCGGTGAATTTTTTGATTTTTTTCAAAAACCTAAGGAACCCTACCTCTTCTCCTTGAACTCTGTGCAATGTTGTACGTGATAGCTCATATGTGTGAAGGTTTCTTCATGAAAATGTCCATAGACCAAGTTTATGATTTTTGGTTGGTAACATGTCACATAAGAGAACATTGTGCGCTGGTTTTATATATTTTTTATTTTTTTAAATTAATGGTGCTCATTTGACTTCGATCGTGCCACCTAGTTTTTTTTAATTTTCGTATACCAAGTTTAGTAATTTTCCACGTTAGTGTGTCTTATAAAACGACTAACGGCGAAGATTTCATTTTTATTTTTTAAATTAGTTATGCTCAGTTAAATCCTAGATAACCCCGTTGACCAGCTCAAAACCCCTCTAAACCCCGCGGGGTTTCACCTAACCCTAGCTCTGAACATCAGCCGTTTGATCATACACTAGCGCCAAGAGACAGCCCTCAAATGTGGTCTTCTAGAAGGGCTGGCTGCGTGCAGGCTCCACGCTGTTGGATCAGATGGACGGCTCCGCATTGTTGGATCATGGGGCGATCCGCGAAATATTCTCTCGTTGGTTGTGCTCGCCCACCATTGACTCCACAAATTAACGTAGTTATTGGGCCCAAAATGAAACCAAGCTCTGGTTGGGCCGTCACATTGGCTCTGCTTTTTTTGCTTGATTGTTTTGATTGCACCTACAGAGATTGAGTTCCCGATGCCGTGGTGGTGTGAAAACGAGCTAGTTCACATTTGATCCCATTACTGCCACGGCGAAATAACATGTCGCACTACGACTATTTAAGCCACACATCATCTTCTTCTTCCTCTCACATCCCTCATCTATCTCCCATCCTCCGCCATCTGCCCTTCTTGTTCTTCGACCCCATCTTCTTCGACCCATGCAGTACACCGGACCAATCTATCGCTTCCCACCCACCGTGCCGGAGAGGCTCTCCCCTGCCGGCGTGTATGTTCAGCATACACTACGTGTGTGGGCGATATCAAGGTGGAGGACCGCAAGGGGCTTCACCGGGTTCTTCCTCACGGCCGGCTACCACCACCTCCCACGGGGATCTCCAACA
The DNA here is from genome assembly GCA_021605145.1 of Aegilops bicornis. Classification (NCBI taxonomy): domain Eukaryota; kingdom Viridiplantae; phylum Streptophyta; class Magnoliopsida; order Poales; family Poaceae; genus Aegilops; species Aegilops bicornis. The sequence goes on along the minus strand of CM038671.1, from coordinate 534,675,671 downwards.
ATATTCCGCGTCGAGGAGGTCATCCAAAACGGGGTGGTGGTTGCTATCCTTTCTCACATCACCAACCCCTTCGACGCCTTCTACCTCCTCGGCCGCGTGTTTTGGTGTGGCTGCGAGTTCATCGCTTTCACCACCCACAACATCTTCACAGAGTACAGCAACATCTTCCCCACCGCGTCGCGCATGCACACTCTATCGTACCCCATCGACAACACCCCGGAGGAGCAGTGAAAGGCGCCCAGAGGAGCAAGGTGGAGGAGGAGCGAGGAGGGGCAAGGAGGACGAGGTGGAGAAGGCGGCGGCTAGGATATAGAACCCTCTATCTTTTTTTCTTGTTTTTTGGAACTATATTATGTTATTAAGTTGTAATTGAACTATATGATCATGCTCTGGGCTTGTTGGACCTATCTATGTTATGTTATTAAGTTCTATTATTAAGTTTTCTATCTATCCTATTATTAATTTCTTGCTAGATTGTACCTTTTTTGAATTATTGATTGTTTTTTTGAGAGAACTCGCTTTGTTCGTAAGCACCTAGTGCATGCATAGCTACACAAGCCACCACTAATGAAGCCATGTACCTAGGGTAGGGTCATAGGCCTGACCTAGACACCCTCCCCAAGGGCATCACCCTAAAACTAGAAGCATTCGAAGGGTACCATCATCCACTCGACCAGAGACATTCCACTCAGAATAATCAATGTCACTCGACCGTCACAGAAACCACTCGACATACAGAAGATCTAAAGCCACTCTACACAGCAACGGTCGGGCGTTTACCCATAGACTTAATTATCATTTATAGTACTTTATTACGGACGTTACCTGTAACGCTCCTCCTTTATGTACATTGAACTTCTTGTAACGTGGGCTGGCTGGGGTCCTGGTGCACTCTATATAAGCCACCCCTCTCCATTAGGACAAGGGTTCGCACCCCCTGTAACTCACACGCGCATAATCCAGTCGACCGCCTCCGGGCTCCGAGACGTAGGGCTATTACTTCCTCCGCGAAGGGCCTGAACTCGTAAAACTCGCGTGAACAACTTCGCCATAGCTAGGATCTTGCCTCCTCAAACCTAACCCCCATTCTACTGTCAGTCTTAGATCCACGACAGTTGGCGCCCACCATGGGGCAGGTGTCTTAGCGACTTGTTGGAGAAGTTGCGATGTTTCCGATTCCCATCATCATGGTTTCCGGCGGAGGATTGGCTGAGGGCCGCGAGATCCGTCTCGGCGCGCTCGTGTTCGTCGCTGACGACTCCGCTTGGCTCCAAGAGGCTCCACTCGACGTCGAGGCGCTCCCCGTCTGCGGGGCAACGCACTTTCGTGCGTGCGTCCGCGGCGTCCTTCTTCGGCAGCCGTCGACTCAGTATTGGTCGGCTCCTGTGGCGTCCTCGCTCCCCGCTATTCGTTGGTGCAAGCGTTCCGGTCGGTCGGGTGGGTGAGACATGCGGTGGCCCGCCAATCGGCCACCCCACAAGTCGCGGCAATCGAGCCCGATGAAACTCTCTACGGCCCGTTCGACCTGTCGACTGGCTCCGTGGAGACTGCATCCGAGTGCGGCAGCAGTGACCCCACGGCGGAAGTCCTAATGGTCAACGGACCGCGCAGTCCTCCCAGCTTACCCCGTGACGACAGTGGCAATGGCGGCGGCGATCCGTCGCGCGTCCACGAGGAGTACTGCCCCGATCCCCTCTCTTCGCAGGAAAGGGAAGAGCTTCGCCGCCGCAACATGGATGCACTTCACACTCCTATCGTTGGAGAAACCCCCGAGGCACGGGCCTTGGAGGAGGCGTGCCTGGCCAACTTGGCTGAGCGCACTCGACTGGAGAACCTCCAGCACGCACTCGACGAGCGTGATCGGCAGTGGATTCCTGAATCCAGTCGACGACAACTTTTTCCGCCTCCAACTCAGGTATACCGAACCCCAATTCAAAATCTCACAGCTGCAGGCCAAATAGCAGAGTCGATTCAGCCTTCCCAGTCGGAAGCTGGCAGAGGTTTGATGCAGATCCGGGCTTTACTCCGGGCAGCAGGAGAGCAGAACACAGCAGTATCTTAGTCACGGAATAGGATTCATAGCAGATCTGTGATGGCAGACACAGTTCAGTCGGCTCACAGCCCAAGATCGCCCCTGAGGCGTGAGGGACGTGGAGACCGACGAGATCAGTACAAAAATCGAGAGTAGTATGATCACCGACTAGACCACGATGATCGTCGTCGAGTGCCCACGACTCCCCCGAGGAGTAGGTCATATGTGCCTCGGCAGCACGATGACAGACGCCCTCACAGTGGCGGAAGAAGAATTCCATTCGACCCCAGAGAGCCAGGCTTTGATGCGAGATCTATTCTCGTTCAAGGTCTGGTTAACAGGAACAGGGCACATAGAGAAGGCCATGACAGAGATTCCGACTGGCAGCAGAGTGCATGTTTCAGGTCCATAGTGCTTTAGCAGAGCCATCAGGGCAGCAGTGTTTCCTCCCAACTTCAGGTTGGCGACTGGAGTCAGCAAGTTCACTGGTGAGTCCAAGCTTGACACTTGGCTTGAGGACTACCGAGTGGATGTTCTGATCGGTGGTGGCAATGATGAAGTGGCCATGAAGCACCTTCCTCTGATGTTGGAAGGCTCGGCCAGAGCATGGTTGAATCAGTTAGCACATGGCAGCATATATAGTTGGGAGGAACTTGCCCGAGTGTTTGTTAGAACCTTTGAAGGTACATGCAAATGGCCAGCAGGGTTAACAGAGTTGCAATCCTGTGTGCAGAAACCGAATGAAACCTTGAGGGATTATATCCAGAGATGGATCACATTGCACCACACAGTGGAGAATGTGTCAGATCATCAAGTAGTTTGTGCCTTCAAGGAGGGTGTTAAGTATCGAGAATTGAACCTGAAGTTCAGTCGGACTGGAGATATGTCCCTGAGTCGGATGATGGAAATCACCGCCAAGTACGCTAATGGTGAAGAGGAAGACCGACTCCGGAGTGGCAAGCACAAAACAGTCGCCCAAGAAACTGGAGGAGGGAATTCCAATCGGAAACAGAAACGCAAGGCCGAACCAGCGGCTCCTGGTGAAGCTTTGGTTGTGTCTCAAGGAAAGTTCAAGGGGAAGCCCAAAGGGCCGTGGAACCCCAAGAAAGTGAAAGATCAAGATGGAAATGATGTGTTGGATTTACCATGCCACATTCACACCAAAAAAGATGAAGAGGGTAATCTCATTTACCCTAAACACACCACTCGACAGCGTCGGCTCCTGATCAAGCAGTTCCAAAGGAAACAACCCAAGGAGAAGGAAAAGGAGTCGGCAAGGGTGAGGATAAGTAAGAAGATGATGATGGTTTTCCTAACGTCAATTCCACTCTGATGATTTTTGCTGATGTTGAAAGCAAAAGTCAAAGTAAAGTTATCAACAGAGAGGTTAACATGGTTGCTCTGGCAACACCAAGTTATTTGAAGTGGTCCCAGACTGCCATCACATTCGACCAGTCTGACCATCCAGCACATATAGCCACCCCTGGGAGGCAAGCGCTGGTGGTTGACCCAGTTGTTGAAGGCACTCGACTGACTAAAGTGCTGATGGATGGTTGTAGTGGCCTAAATATCATGTATGCTGAGACCTTGAAGGGAATGGGCATTCCGATGTCCAAGCTTAGTGAAAGCAATATGAGTTTCTATGGCGTCATACCTGGCAAGAAGGCCGACTCACTCGGCCAGATTGCCCTTGATGTGGTTTTCGGTGATTCCAAGAATTTCCGCAAAGAAAAGTTGACATTTGAAGTAGGGGATTTCCAGAGTGCTTATCATGCTATTCTGGGTAGGCCTGCCTATGCACGTTTCATGGCCCGACCATGTTACGTGTACCTCAAGTTGAAAATGCCTAGTCCCAGAGGAGTGATCACTATCACTGGCAATCGGCAGAAGGCAGAAAAGTGCTTCTAGAAAGGCTCAAAAAATCGCCGATGCACAAATGGCAGCAGTCGAAATGCAAGAATATCGGAAGAACGCAGATCCAAGTGATTTGTTGCACTCCAAGAAGCCTGCCACGGATTCTGCATTTCAGTCATCCGGTGAAAGCAAGCCGATTCATATTCACCCGACCGATCCTAGTGCTGCTCCTACTCATATTTCAACTTCACTCGACATCAAATAGGAAGAAGCGCTCATCCAGTTCCTCCGTGAGAACTGGGACATCTTCGCATGGAAACCTTCTGACATGCCGGGTGTACCCAGGGGACTGGCTGAGCATCATTTGCGAGTCAACCCAAAAGTAAAACCAGTCAAGGAACATCTTCGACGGTACGCCGTACAGAAGAGAAAGGCAATTGGTGAGGAAGTGGCTCAGCTCCTTGCAGCCGAGTTCATCCGAGGGATTTACCACTCCGAGTGGCTTGCCAATGTTGTCATGGTCCCCAAGAAGGACGATTCACTTCGCATGTGCATTGACTTCAAACATATCAATCGGGCCTGCCCGAAAGACCATTTTCCTCTCCCCCGCATCGACCAAATCGTCGAATCGACTGGGGGATGTGAGCGGTTTTCTTTTCTGGATGCCTATTCCGGGTATCATCAGATTTGACTCTATGGACCTGATGAGATAAAAACGGCTTTCATTACTCCATTCGGATGCTTCTGTTATGTCACCATGCCACTCGGCCTGAAGAACGTCGGAGCCACATTCATGAGGATGATTCAGAAGTGTTTGCTCACTCAAATCAATCAGAATGTGGAAGCATACATGGATGACATTGTGGTCAAGTCACGTAAGGGTTCCGACCTACTGGCTGACCTTGCTGAAACTTTTGCCAACCTCAGAAGGTATGATATCAAGCTTAATCCATCAAAGTGCACATTCGGAGTTCCTGGCGGAAAGTTACTCGGTTTCCTCGTTTCCGAACGAGGGATCGACGCTAACCCAGAGAAAGTTGGTGCTATACTCCGCATGGAACGTCATGTGCGTGTGCATGATGTCCAGAAGCTTACTGGTTGTTTGGCCGCCTTGAGTCGATTCATTTCTCGCCTCGGTGAAAAGGCATTGCCTCTTTACCGACTGATGAAGAAGTCTGATAAGTTCGAGTGGACTCCTGAAGCTGATGCAGCGTTTGCAGAGCTCAAAGACCTGCTTTCCACCCAGCCGGTGCTCGCTGCTCCAATCAGCAAAGAGCCTTTGCTGCTTTACATTGCAGCCACTGGACAAGTTGTCAGTATAGTACTCACGGTCAAGTGGGAAGAAGAAGGAAAAGCCTATAAAGTTCAGCCCCCAGTATATTATGTTTCTGAAGTTCTGACTCCATCAAACCAAAGATATCCACATTATCAGAAGCTTGTTTATGGGATTTACATGACCATGAAGAAGGTTGCACATTATTTCTCTGATCACTCCATTACAGTCGTCAGCGACGCACCATTACCAGAGATTCTGAACAACAGAGATGCAATTGGTCGAGTGGCAAAGTGGGCGATTGAACTCCTTCCCTTGGATATCAAGTTTGGGCAAAGAAAGCTATCAAGTCCCAAGCAATAGCAGATTTCCTCGCCGAGTGGATCGAACAGCAACTTCCGACTCAGGTTCACTCGGAGCATTGGACCATGTTCTTCGACGGATCCAAGATGATGAATGGTTCCAGTGCTAGGCTGGTGTTGGTATCCCCCCGGAGGTGACAAACTCAGCTATGTTCTCCAGATTCACTTTGACTCCTCCAACAATGAAGCTGAATACGAAGCACTTCTGTACGGGTTGCGTATGGCCATTTCACTCGGCGTCCATCGCCTCATGGTCTATGGCGACTCAGATTTAGTGGTCAATCAAGTGATGAAGGAGTGGGATGTCATAAGCCCAGCTATGACTAGCTATTGTACTGCAGTGAGAAAGTTAGAGAAGAAGTTTGAGGGGTTAGAGCGCCATCATATACCCCGACTGAAAAATCAAGCGGCCGATGATCTGGCAAAGATAGGTTCCAAGAGGGAAGCCATTCCCAGCAACGTTTTCTTGGAGCACATTCATACACCTTCGGTTCAAGAAGATCCTTTCACTGAAGAGCCCCCACAACCAAAGAGTGCCACTGATCCGACTGAAGTCGAAGTTCCAGCCGTGGTCGACTTGATCATGGAGGTTTTGGTCATCACTCCCGACTGGACAATGCCGTATATTTCATACATTCTCAGGAAGGAACTCCCAGAGGATGAAGAAGAGGCTCGACAGATCGTCCGTCGATCCAAAGCATTTACTGTGATAAGAGGGCAATTGTTCAGAGAAAGTGTGACTGGAGTCTGCCAGAAATGCATAACACCAGAAAAAGGTCGAGTGATCCTCAATGACATCCACTCGGGGACCTATGGTCACCATGCGTCCTCTCAGACCATTGTGGCCAAAGCATACCGAGCAGGATTTTATTGGCCACGAGCAAATGAGATGGCAAAAGAAATAGTCGACAAATGTGAAGGTTACCAGTTTTACTCCAACATGTCTCACAAGCCTGCATCAGCCCTGAAGACCATTCGACTCGTCTGGCCCTTTGCTGTTTGGGGATTGGATATGGTTGGACCTCTGAGGACTGGTAGGAGTGGCTTCACTCATGTGCTCGTAGCAGTCGACAAAATCACCAAATGGATTGAAGCCAAACCTATCAAAAACCTTGTAGCCAGTACTGCTGTCAGTTTCATCAGAGAGTTAACATTCATATATGGTGTTCCGCACAACATCATCACTGACAACGGGCCGAACTTCGGTTCTGATGAGTTCAGAGCCTTTTGTGCTTCCCAAGGTACTCGAGTTGACTATGCTTCAGTCGCCCACCCCCAGTCGAATGGACAAGCTGAAAGAGCAAACGGACTGATTCTCAAAGGACTGAAACCCCGACTGATGCGTGATCTCAAGCACGCAGCAGGCGCCTGGGTCGATGAACTTCCATCAGTGCTTTGGGGATTGAGGACAACTCCCAATCGGTCGACTGGCCGAACTCCATTCTTCTTGGTCTATAGAGCTGAGGCTGTACTCCCGAGTGACTTGCTTCACAATGCACCCCGAGTTGAGCTTTTCTCAGAAAATGAAGCGGAACAGGCACGGCAAGATGCATTTGATCTCCTGGAAGAGGAAAGAGAGATGGCCCTGATCCGGTCGACCATCTATTAGCAAGACCTGCGTCAAATCCACGCCAGAAACGTGAGGGGTCGGGCATTTCAGGAGGGAAACTTGGTTCTCCGAGTGGATCAGCAGAAGCCACACAAGCTTGCTCCTTCCTGGGAAGGCCCCTTCATTGTCACTAGAGTACTCCACAACGGAGCATACCACCTTTACAATGTCGAGCACAAGAAAGACGAGCCGCGCGCTTGGAATGCGGAGCTACTCCGCCCCTTTTATACTTAAACACTCAGTCTGTTGAGGTGTAATAAGAAATACCTTTGTAGTTTGTTTATCAAAGACAATAGTTTACAATCTTCTAAAATGATTGTCGTTGCTTATATTTGTGTCTGAAATCCCCCAGTGGGTGACTTAGCCGCGAATCCAATTCACCTAAGTTCTTTTTTAATCCTACTGAGTGGTGAGCAACCCTCCCACTCGGGGGCTTAGCCGCGAATCCGTTTCGCCTAAGTTTTAAAAATCCTACCGAGTGGTGAGAAAGCCTCCCACTCGGGGGCTTAGCTGCAGTCCAGTACTCGCCTAAGTTTTAAAAAATCCTACCGAGTGGTGAGCAAGCCTCCCACTCGGGAGCTTAGCTGCAGTACAGTACTCGCCTAAGTTTTAAAAAAATCCTACCAAGTGGTGAGCAAGCCTCCCACTCAGGGGCTTAGCCGTGAATCCGTTTCGCCTAAGTTTTAAAAATCCTACCGAGTGGTGAGCAAGCCTCCCACTCGGGGGCTTAGCTGCAGTCCAAGACTACTTAAGTTTGAAAAATCCCACCGAGTGGTGAGCAACCCTCCCACTCGGGGCTTAGCTGTAGTCCAAGATTTGCCTAAGTTTGAAAAATCCTACCGAGTGGTGAGCAACCCTCCCACTCGGGGCTTAGCTGCAGTCCAAGACTACCTAAGTTTGAAAAATACTACCGAGTGGTGAGCAACCCTCCCACTTGGGGGCTTAGCTTCAGTCCAGTACTCGCCTAAGATTCAAAAATCCCACAGAAAGGAGAGCAACCCTCCCTCGGGGGCTTAGCTGCAGTCCAAGACTACTTAAGTTTGAAAAATCCTACCGAGTGGTGAGCAACCCTCCCACTCGGGACTTAGCTGCAGTCCAAGATGCTCGCCTAAGTTTGAAAAATCCCACCGAGTGGTGAGCAACCCTCCCACTCGGGGGCTTAGCTGCAGTCCAGTACTCGCCTAAGTTTGAAAAATCCTACCGAGTGGTGAGCAACCCTCCCACTCGGGTGTTAGATGTTGGGTTCCGGCAGACCCTTAAGGTTCGAACTCTGGGGTGCGCACGAAGATGTCTCCCCTGCCGATCTACATCCGATCATCCCGCGAGAATCTGGCTAAACGATGAACAACACGAGGGACACAAGATTTATACTGGTTCAGGCCACCGTTGTGGTGTAATACCCTACTCCAGTGTGTGGTGTGGTTGATTGCCTCAGGGGCTGATGATGAACATTACAAGGGATGAACAGCTGTCGGATTTCGGGTTCCGGCAGACCCTTGAGGTTCGAACACTGGGGTGCGCGTGGAGATCTCATCCTCTACCTACCTGCACCCAGCCGCCTCGCTAGGATCTAAACTACGAAAGGAACAACACAAGAGACACAAGGTTTATACTAGTCCGGGCCACCATTGTGGTGTAATACCCTACTCTAGTTTGTGGTGTGGTGGATTGCCTCTTAGGCTGATGGTGATGAACAATACAAGGAAGAACAGCCTCGTGAGGGTCTGTTCTTGGCTGGTGCGATGAACAGCTAGGGGGAGTTCAGTCGCTCTCTCTCTCTGCTGATCCCAGATTGCCCTACCCTGTGGGTGGCTAGTCCTATTTATAGGCAAAGGCTCTGGGCCTCTTCCCAAATATTGAGCGGGAAGGGCGCCAACAATTGGCCATTTTGAAGGGGAACATCTGGTACACTTATCCTGACTAAAGTTGGTCCTCGCTCACAAAGGCTCTCGTGGTGACGCCTGCTTGGGCTCCACAATGACTTCCTTCCTGCCGTTGGACTGGTCTTGGTCTTGTTGCACCGAAATGGACGCCTTTGCTTGATGCTCTCGCTGCGCTTGCTCCCTTTGCACCAAAGAGGAAAGGAGGACATCACTGCGATGGCGCCCGCCGGCGCCCTTGGTCGCCATGGCTTGCGCGTCATGGGCACCTTGTGAGGTACCCGCCTTGATCTCTCCGCCTCCTCATGAGCCAGCACTGATGAGGCCGTGCTCGAGGAAGCTCCTGTCGTCCGCCCCCACGAGGCTTGGCCCCTCGCGAGGGTCTTGAGCTCGTGTTGATGAAGATGGGCCGTGATGGGCCCCCCTTTGAGCCAGGTCGCAGGCCGCAGGCAGGCAAGTCTGGGGACCCCTGTTCCCAGAACGCCGACAGTAGCCCCCGAGCCCAAGGCGCGCCCGGACTTGGCCGAGCAGAGAGGCGAAGGGGCAAGTGCGAAGCGCTACGGGCCCTAACAGCCTGCAGCCTTGGGCGCCGCGTGGCGGTTGATTGGATGTCGGCGCCTCAGCAACCGCGCGAGTCGATAAAGGAGCGGCGTCTGCCTATGCTTTGCTTCCCTTGCTTTCTCAATTCTTGCCAGATCCCCTTTCTTGCGCCTCTCCTTCCTGCCTCCGAAATCTTCAGATCCACTTCGACTGCACTCCCTAGCAAGGGATGGCGCCTCGCCAGACCCCGGCCGGAGCTTGGTACGCGCCTGCCCTGGACTCGTTGAACGTGTCAGAGGCGAGCCTTGCCCGGGTGCGCCAGATGGCGGCGGCGCAGGGCATCGACGGGGTGAAGGTGTTCAAGGCCGGCTCCGCCCTCCCTGAGGGCCAACTGAGCACCTTCTATCCGTTCTTTGTAAGTGCCATTGTTGCCGGTCTGATGCCTCCCTTTTCCGAGTTCTTCTTCTCTGTCCTCCGCCATTACAAGCTACAAGCTCTGCATCTCCACCCCAACTCTGTTCTCCTCCTGGCGATCTTCGCCTACTATTCTGAGGCTTGGTACGCGCCTGCCCTGGACTCGTTGAACGTGTCGGAGGCGAGCCTTGCCCGGGTGCGCCAGATGGCGGCGGCGCAGGGCATCGACGGGGCGAAGGTGTTCAAGGCCGGCTCCGCCCTCCCTGAGGGCCAACTGAGCACCTTCTATCCGTTCTTTGTAAGTGCCATTGTTGCCGGTCTGATGCCTCCCTTTTCCGAGTTCTTCTTCTCTGTCCGAGGGCTTCAGGAGCAAGTGGGTCTTGGTAGATGTTGGGCGCATCCACCCTCGGCTAATCATGCCCACGGAGCACCCCATATACTCCGACGATTGGTCTCGAGTGGAGCTCGTGGACCCCCGCGCGAGGCCGGTGCTGGAGAAGATGGACATGGATCTGAGGCCGCCCAGCATGGCGGCGGCGAAGCTGACCGCACGTCGCTGCTAAGGGAATTCCTAGAGCACCAGCTGGCTCCGCTTCGTCAGTACTCACTTTCAATGTGGAGGCCCCACCCGAGCCCTGCGGTCTTGGCCGACAAAGACCTGGCTGCGGTTCTCCAATCTTTGGTCGGGGGCGGCGTGGCGAGGTTGGAGGGCGCTCCTACGCCCCTGTTCCTTCGCGACGACTGGGAGCAGGTAGTGGAGTCCATGCCCGTCTTCAACGGGGACGGGCCCGTGCCCATGAGGCTCCGAGGACCCAGTGGGCGTGTCCTCCGGCGACTCCAGCGAAGAGAAGGGAGAAGGGGAGCGGGAAGGAGGGCTCGACTCCGAGGCGACCGACGGAGAGTCGAGGGCTCCCCTCCCTCGGTGCAAGTCCCGCGTTCTCCGCCTCTCACCGAGCGACGACGACGACGATGATGATGACGAGCGGGGCGGCGGAAGCTTGCCCCCGATCCCGAAGAAGGACAGGACCGGGCTGATCCCCTGCGGGTCTGCCCCGGCATCGAGGCGATCCGCAGGCGTGCCTCCTGCTCCCGAGCTCCTTGAGGCTGATCACTGTAGCCGGCTCTCAGGCTTCAAGTATGGCCCGAGGTTGCTCGAGCTCGCGAGCGACGACCAGTAAGTGCTCGATTCCTATCTCATTTCTTGTTTTGTCGCTGAGACTTGACGTTTGTATCTCTTGGCTAGGCTGGCGCCCGCGGCAAAGAAGCCGAAGGGATCTTCTGAGGTTCCGTCTGGGGCAGCGCCTCCGCCCGTGAAAGAAGGTGACCGCGATGCACGGGCCTCTCCTCGCCGGCCGTCCTCACGCTGCCCGGCTGAGCCGGCCGGGCGAAGCTCAAATTTCACGGCCCAGCGGCTCTGAGGTGCCCTTGCCTGACGCTGCCACCACAGCCTTTGGGGCGCAGCAGGCTCCGCCTCTGGATACTGTGGTCACACTGCCGCCTTCTCCTCCTACCCCACTGACTGCTGTTTCTTTGACTCCTCCCACCATTCTAGATCGCTGCTGCCCAGGCCGGACCGATCATGCAGGATCTTTCGGGCGCCGACCCTCGTCTGGTGGCCGGGCGCTTGGAGCTGGCTTCTGGCTGGATTCGCTCCGACGCTTTGATTCGGGCGGCAGTGGTCCATGCCTCGACGGCTTGCGACAAGGAGAAGCAGGCCGTCCTTGGGGCGAAAGTTGCTCGCGACGCCGCCTTGGGGGAGTTATCCGATGTCCGAGGTCGCTGCAAGGCGCTAGAGAGCGAGCTGCAGGGCCTGCGGGACCAGCTCGCCAAGGAGGCCCGCCTTCGCCAAGAGCAGGAGGAAGGCATGAAGGCTCGCGAGGTGGCCGTCAAGGATCAGGACGCCAAGCTCAAGAAGCGCCGTGAACGCCTAGGCATGCTGGAGCAAGAGTTGGAGGCGAGGAAGGTCGAGCTGGACGGCAAGGCACGGGTCCTTGCCGAGGAGCACGTGGCCTTCACAGATATGGAGGTGAAGGCTCGCACCTTGCTGAGGGAGCTTTACGATAGCGGCTGGAGAGCCAGCTGGCCGGGCGCAGAGGACGGCCCGCCAAGTTGCTTCCTTCCTGGTTCGGCGCTCTTGAAGATGTCGCCCTTGGCCTTGGCCCTATAGCTGAGGCCGAGGCGTGTGTCTTGTCTTCTGCAGCGCTGACGCGGGTCCTCACCCACGTCTACCTTCGCGATCCCAACGCCGACCTCGACAGCCTGCTGGAGCCAGTGAGCGGCGAGCTTGCTGCTGCCGCTACGGAGGCCGTGAAGGGTCGTGTGGAGGCTCACTGGGAAGTTCCGGCCTTGACACCAAGCGGCGAGGCGCTGCCAACCCTGCGGCTCCACCAGGCGAACCCGCTCCGCGCAGCTCCACCGCCAACAAGTGACTCCGTTGCGGCTCCTGTTCTGCTTTTGATTCCTGCACATGTATCATGCCTCGGGGAGGCGTTTAAACTTGCATTTGGCGTTGTGATAACAGTTATGGACTGTAATATTTGCTTCTGAATTCCTTGAAATTTGCGCTTTTCCTTCCTACTTGCTTGTGTTCTACGCCGGCAGAGCTCCTGCCTTGATACCTCAGCCGCCGTTAGCCCCGACCGGAAACCAGGGCGGGACCAAGGAGTGAGGGGCTACATGACAAGTTAGGCTCCCTGAGTCGCAATGCTCAGGAGTCCCGGCTTAGCGCCATCGAACAACAAGTAGGGAGGTGAGATGTGGGTGGATCTACCGTTCACGTCTGCGAGCCCGGCCCGCGCATACCTCAACCGCCGTTAGCCTTCGGAACTAAGGCGTGAGGGGCTACGTGACCAGTTAGGCTCCCGAGTCGCGATGCTCAGGAGTCCCCTTGACGCCAAACGGCCTTCGTACCTTGGCTCCGCCGGGAGGGACGCGTGACGAACCAGGCCCGAGGGGCCTGGCTGGGTGGCGTGCGTCTGGCGTGACTCAGCGCAGCCTCGTGCCCAGCCCCCTCGCGCGGCACTCCCGAGGGGAGGCGTTGCGATGAGGCGAGACACTGAGCTCTGGGCTCCCTGAGGTTGATGCAGCCCGGGGGCCACCTTCAGTTGTTTATCACCAGCGCAGAGCATAGCGCATCCGTATGTGTACGGGCATAGCCGCTCCTCGACAGTGTCGTTAGCCAGCACGGAGCATGATGCTTCCACTAGTGCGTGGGAGGGGGCTCCCCTCCGGGAGGAGCCCCGGCGCAGGCTACACCCATACGACACGTGGCTGACACGGTAGGGCCTGGCGAGGTGTATCTGGGCACCCGTGAGCCAGCGCGGGACTAACGGGGCCCTACCTCAAGGCGGGTTGCGCCTGGCACTGGGCCTTATCTTGTGATGTGTTCCTGCAGATTTGGTTAGATGCCGACGCTCTACGTCCTCGGGCCCCGGCCCTCGAGCTGGTCTCAGCCGTCGTATGCTGTGTCGCGATGCTGCGTGGACAAGGCCAGAGGGTGAGGGTTGGAGAGCCAGTAGGAGCCCTGAGTCGCGATGCTCAGGTACCCCCCCCCCCCTTAACGTGCAAGTAGTCGACATGAATGAAGAAAAGGGTGCCATGGATTGGCATCAAATAACAAGCATGATGGGTCGAACGCATGACCCGAAATAAACGCAAGAGGGATACATGCCGCCGGGCCTGGCCCGAGCGACTTGGGGATGATGCAGCCCGAGGGGCGCCCCCAACAAGATAAGCTAGGAACATGAAGTAAAAGGGATACACGCCGCAGGGACGGACCCACGCGGCCTGGGAATAATGCAGCCCTGGGGGGCGCTCCCAGCTGGAAATGAAACTTGAAAGACAAGGGTGTTGGTGCAGCAGACTCGGTGGGCTGCGGGAGCCGATCCTCACGAGCCCCCAGGCTCAGGGGCCTTGGGAGGCTTCGGAGGCGCTGGTGGCTCCTTGTGGACCATCTCCATCTCTGCCCGGGCTGCGGAATGCCTGGCCTCTTGAGCCTCCAGGATATCCCTCATGAGGCGCTGGTACGTGGCGACCGCATTTGGCAAGCCGTAAGGCATGCGAACGTAGCTGTGGGTGGACCTTCGCAGCGCCCCACTCGAGAGGGCCAGAGGCGCTCCTGAGAGGCGGCTCGGTTGAGCCCTGGTATGTCGATGCAGACGCGCAGCCCACCATCCTCGCCTGGATGGGGAGCTACGGAAGGTAAGCGGCGGCTGCCACTCATGACTCTTGACTCCTGCAGCTCCTGAACGATCTTGTTGACGAACTCATGAGGGTTTGGCCCTCCTTGCCTTGTTCCTTCCTGAGGGAAACGTGCGTCGAAACACGCCTCCAAGTGATGCCCAAGTGCCTCCCTCATGACCTTAGCAAGGTCGGTGGCCCTCCAAGGGGGAGCCCCCGAGCCCTGCCTGAGGAGGGCACCGGGCGCGCTTTCCTATGCGATAGAAGGAGATTCCCCCTAAGCAGGCGTGGACCCTGAGGGGCCTGCCTCCTGAGGGGCCGGGTCGGACGATGTCTTCTTCTTCTTGGGGGCGGTCTCGGGAAGCCTCCTGCTTCCGTGATCCGGGTCTTCCAGTGATGCGGCCTGAAAGGCTCGCTCCAGGGACCACACCGCGTCTTTCTCTTCGCAGGGCACCGTGATGACTCCGCCACTCCCTGGAATCTTGAGGATGTTGTAGCCATGGTGGGTTACGGCCATGAACTTGGCCAGTGATGGGTACCCGAGGATGGCGTTGTATGGCAGGAGAATGTGGGCGACGTCGAAGTCGATGAGCTCGGTGCGGTGGTTGTCGCGTGCGCCGAAGGTGACAGGGAGGCGAACATGCCCGATCGGGACCGTGGAGCCATCGGTGACCCCAGAGAAAGGCTTGGTTGGCTGAAGCTGATTGTAAGGCACTTGGAGATTGTTGAACGTTTCCTCGTGACAGACGTTGAGCCCTGCCCCGCCATCGATGAGGGTCTTGGTGACTAGCACGTTGCTGATGATTGGGGAACAAAGCATCGGGAGGACTCCGGCTATGGCCGCACACTTGAGCTGAACCGCTGAGCTGGACGTGATGGTGCACGCCGACCACCTGAGGGGGTGTGTGGCTTTGAGCTTGGGGAGGACTGCATTCACTTCGCGGGCGAACTGCTTGAAGATGCGTTGAGAGGCTGGGGCTTGAGCTCCGCCCAGATGCAAAGCGACGCGGCTCTCGGAAGTCCCCAGCCCCTCGTCCGATGATGGTCTTCAT
The DNA here is from genome assembly GCA_021605145.1 of Aegilops bicornis. Classification (NCBI taxonomy): domain Eukaryota; kingdom Viridiplantae; phylum Streptophyta; class Magnoliopsida; order Poales; family Poaceae; genus Aegilops; species Aegilops bicornis. The sequence goes on along the minus strand of CM038671.1, from coordinate 534,660,476 downwards.
TTCTCCTTGGCTGCGGTGGCAGAGGAGGGAGGCCTGTGTTGCCTTGCAGGCGATCCTCGCAAGGCTGATCCTCCAGCCTCCCTCATGGCGGGTCCCGCCAGCGATCCTCGCGAGGTTGGTCACGCCACCCTTGGCATGGGCTGCGGTCTTCCCAGCGTCCTGCGTTCCTTCCTCCTCCTCGGCCGTAGCCCCGGTCGCTGCGGTCGGGACGTCGGCCGATCCTCCCTTCTCGCACGGCTCGGAGCTCTTGACATTCGTTGGTGTTGTGTGTGTGGAGGTCGTGGTACACGCAGTACCGCTGCCCTTGGAAGACTCGGGCTGATCTCTGCCGCTTGGTGTCCGGTTACGCTGAGCACGGCAGCCTCTTTGCGCTTCACATCCTTGGTCTTGGGCTTCTTCTCCTCCGGGTCTGCGGCAGCAGCTCGAGGAGGAGAGATGCCCTTCCTCGGCCTGGCGCACTTGGTCGCCAAGTTGAACAACTCCAAGGAAGTGCACAAGTCTTCATGCATCGCCAGCTCCTCCTTCATCTTGATGCCGCACACACCGTCGGAGAAGGCGGAGATGATGGCCTCCTCGGTCACCTTGGGAATCTTGAGGCGTGCGTTGTTGAAGCATTGGATGTATTTCTGCGAGTCTCCCTGGTTGTTGCTTGATGCAGCGCATGTCGCTCACGGCGGGTGGCCGGTCACGAGTACCTTGGAAGTTGGCGATGAAGCGGGTGCGCATCTCGTCCCAGGAGGAGATTGTGCCTGGGGCCAGGTTCAGGAGCCAGGTGCGGGCCCCGTCCTTGAGCGCCATGGGAAACCAGTTCGCCATGACCTTCTCGTCTCCGTTGGCGGCTTCGATGCCCAGCTCGTAGAGCTGGAGGAACTCGCGGGTCGGCCGTAACGTCAGAGCGAGGAGGCAGGTCTGCTTGAACTTGCGGGCCACACAACACCGCGCAGCTTCGGGGTGAAGGCACGGCAGCTTCTGTACACGGGAGGCCTTGGGTGACGAAGAGCTTGGTCTTGCTGGTCCCCATGCGATGCAGCTGGGAGCAGCGCGGGGTCTTGACGTGCTGGAGCAGGAGCATGGTCGCGATGAACTGGAGCGGGGAGCACGCGGGCAGCTTCTTGCGGGCGAGGGACTTCCTGGCAGCTCTGCTCTTGCTATGCTGGCGCCGGACGGAGCGGGTTCCGCCCAGGGGCCGCGCGCCTTGGGGCCAGGGTGTCGTCTTGAGGGGGAGGCGGCCGAGGCACCCCCGGAGCTTCGTCGCCTGCGCAGGACGGGGTGCGGTGTAGCAAGACGGACGGCGCGGGGGAGCCCCCTGCGGCTCGGACGAGCTCGGCGACGCGGTCGAGCCACTCTTCATAGACGTCATTGACGGGACGGTAGCGCAGGAGCTTGCTTGCCGCGATGAGCGCAGCTCGAGCCTCCATGGGCGCGCGGAATGCGCGAGACAAAGAACCAGCCGGGGCGAGCGAGGGGGTAGCAGTGCGGCCGTCTTGCCTCACGGAGGGATGCTGGGACGATGCTTGCTGCTCGTTCCCCGCCGGGCCGATGGCGGCGTTGACGGCAGGCGACGGGGAACAATGAGGGCGCCCGGCGACGGGAGCCGTCTGGGCGACGCGGGAAGCGAGAGCGGCTCGGCGCTCGCTGTGGGCCCGACGATCGTCAGACATGGATGTGGTGGTCGACGGAGAACAGGGCAGCGGAAGACGAATTCCGGCGCACCCCTACTTGGCGCGCCAAATGTCGAATTTCGGGTTCCGGTGGACCCTTGAGGTTCGAACACTGGGGTGCACGCGGAGATCTCGTCCTCTACCTACCTGCACCCCGACGCCTCGCTAGGATCTAAACTACGAAAGGAACAACACAAGAGACACAAGGTTTATACTAGTTCGGGCCACCATCGTGGTGTAATACCCTACTCTAGTTTGTGGTGTGGTGGATTGCCTCTTGGGCTGATGGTGATGAACAATACAAGGAAGAACAGCCTCGCGAGGGTCTATTCTTGGCTGGTGCGATGAACTGCTAGGGGGAGTTCAGTCGCTCTCTCTCTCTCTCTGCTGATCCCAGATTGCCCTACCCTGTGGGTGGCTAGTCCTATTTATAGGCAAAGGCCCTGGGCCTCTTCCCAAATATTGAGCGGGAAGGGCGCCAACAATTGGCCATTTTGAAGGGGAACATCTGGTATACTTATCCCGACTAAAGTTGGTCCTCGCCTGTCAAAGGCTCGTGGTGACGCTGCTTGGGCTCCACAATGACTTCCTTTCTGCCGTTGGACTGGTCTTGGTCTTGTTGCACCGAAATGGACGCCTTTGCTTGATGCTCTCGCCTGCGCTTGCTCCCTTTGCACCAAAGAGGAAAGGAGGACACTGCGCGGGCTGGCGCCCGCCTGGCGCCCTTGGTCGTCATGGCTTGCATCATGGGCACCTCGTGAGGTACCCCGCCTTGATCTCTCCGCCTCCTCGCGAGCCAGTCTGATGAGGTCGTGCCTGAGGAAGCTCCCTGTCGTCCGCCCGAGGCTTGGCCCCTCGCGAGGGTCTTGAGCTCATGTTGATGAAGATGGGCCATGATGGGCCCCCCTTTGAGCCACGCCGCAGGCCACAAGCAGGCAAGTCTGGGGACCCCCGTTCCCAGAACACCGACAACAGCCTCGCGAGAGGTGTTCTTGAGCTGGTGCGATGAACTGCTTGGGTGAATTCGATCGCCTCTCTCTCTGATGAGCTCTCGACCGGGCGTCTCCTCGACCGGGGGTCTCTCTTTCCTACTGTGGTGGCTAATCCTATTTATAGAGGCCCTGGGCCTCTTCCCAAATATTGAGCGGGAAGGGCGCCAACAACGGCCATTTTGAAGGGGAACATCTAGTACATGTTATCCTGACAAAAGTTGTTCTTCGGCTGCCAAAGGTGCTGGTGATGATGTTGTCTTGGGCTCCACGGTGACCTCCGTCCTGCCGCTCTGCTGGTCTTGGTCTCGTTGCACTGAAATGGCTACCTTTGCCTGATGCCTCGGTACTCCACGCTTATGCTTGCCCCCTTTGCACCAAAGAGGAAACAAGGACACTGCACAGGCCGGCGCCCGCCTGGCACCCGCCTGGTCTCAATCGTCATGGCTTAAGTCACGAGCACCTCGCGAGGTACCCCGCCTTGATCTATCTGCCTCCTCGCGAGCCTGCCTAGCGAGGCCGTTCCTGAGGAAGTCGTGTGTCGTCCGCCCCGCGAGGCTTGGCCCCTCGCGAGGGTCTTGAGTCTTGCACTGATGAACATGGGCCATACTGGGCCACCTTTTGAGCCACGCCGCAGGCCGCAGGCAGGCATGTCTAGGAACCCCCATTCCCAGAACGCCGACAGTAGCCCCCGGGCCCAAGGCGCGCTCGGACTTGGCTTAGCGGAGAAGCGAAGGGGCAAGTGCGGAGCGCCGCGGGCCCCATCAGCCTGCGGCCTTGGGCGCCGCGTGGCGGTTGATTGGACGTGGGCGTCTCCGCTTCCCCATGCTGCCTCGGCAACTGCTCGACTTGACAAGTCCCTGCATGCAGAAATGAGTCATGATTACCTGTGATCGTGGAGGCCGACGGTTGGCCTCCTCCGGACTATAAGTACGGACGGGCGAGAGCCCCCGCAGTCCATCTCTTCTTGCTTCTCTCCTTCTTCTTCCTCTCCCTTGCTCCATTCTATGCCAATGGCATCGATCCGCCGGTTTTCTACGGAAGAGAAGGGGAAGGCCCCCCGAGAGGGTCCCGACCCGCTTCCGCCGAAGAAAGCGGCTCGTCCTCGGCGGCGACGTGGTCGCATGGCAGGAGACGTCGATGCCCTAGTGCGAGCGGCCGCCGCCGGGGTTCCCGCTGCCCTTGTACGCCCGGGCCGAGGGCCCTGGAGAAGAAGGCACCGAGCATCACCGACGGTGCCGCCGGCGACGCCGACGAGTCACTGCGGTGCGCGTCGTCACCCCTGGAGTCCACGCCGAGGGCTCTTCTCGTGAGCTTGTGCTTCACGCCGCCATGCCTCCACGCTCTTGGATCCGCCTTCTTCCCTACTTCGCCTTCGAGATGCCGCAGAGTGGGTCTCTAGAGCTCTGGCTGCAGCATGCTGGCTGCCGCACCCTTGCGACCGAAACGGAGGTTGCGGTTGTCGCTCCGGGCAAGGTCTATATGACCCGGGGCTGGGGTGAGATCGCTCGGGTCTGCCGGACAGGGGGTGCCCTCGTAATTCATCTTGAATACGATGGCGCCTCCTTGATGTTCTTCAAGGTCTTCGACGCGGAAGGACACCAACTGGAGTGCTGCCCCAAGGAAGGCGGCCGGTGCATCGGAGTGGCGAGGACTAGGCCTGTCAACCGCTTCCCCAGCAGCTCCTCAGGCAGCAGCGGAGAAAATGGAGGGTCCAGCGACTCCCCCGAGCTTCACGCGACTCCGGAGACGAGCGACGACAGCTACGAGCCCCCGAGCTCGCGTCGCGCTCGGAGCAGGGCAGTTGCATCAGGCCACCAACTCCACTGATCTGGATGGGGTTGGCGCCGGTGCCTGACGGTCCACTGTTGATGATGGCGTCTCCTGCGGCGGCGCGCGTAGTTAGCGTTCATTAGGATTAGCACCTTTTGTTCCCTGCGAGGAATCAGAGAAACACCCCGCGGGGGTATGTAAGGCGTCTACCGTGCCTTTTGTGAATATTATCCTTATTATGAATCGAGGTGAGGTGCTTGTCCTGTCTCAGCTCGACTCCCCCTTTCTATCCTCACAGGGGCTTGGTGCTCTAAGCTGACAGGTCCCGGTCCCCAGGCAGGCTTCAGCCGTCGCTGGTATGCCAGGTCGCGATGTCGTGGTCAAGGCTAGGAGGTGAGTGGCCCGAGGTCCAGTAAGAGCCCCCGAGGCGCGATGCTCAGGAGGTCCCCTTTAGCGCTCAAGCAGCCTCCGCTGGGCAACAAAGGTAGGCAACGTCGCTGTGACAGAGCCGCACTAGGCGAGGGTTTTGTGTTGTGTTGATTTAACTCCTGCAGAGGCGTGACTTATCTCATGAGCTTGGTGTAGTTATCCGGCGAGGTTCCAGGCCTGCGCGCCGGCAGCTGGGGTGTCGCTGGGTCAGGCCCTCGTGAGCGTCTCCCCTCTTGCCCGCACTTTCCTTCATGCTCTACGTCCTCAGGTCCTGGCCCTCGAGCGAGCTCAGCCGCCGCTGGTATGACACGTCGCGATGCCGTGGGTCAAGGCCAGGGGGTGAGGGCTGGAGAGCCAGTAAGAGCCCATGAGTCGCGATGCTCAGGCGCCCCTCTTTTAACGCGCGAGCGGATCGCACGGGAGAGAGAGAGAGAGCTCACGACACCCCCCCACGCTATTCCTTTAGGCGGATCTGTGCACCAACACGAGGAAAGCAAGGCCTGCCATTACGGTTGCCAGCCAGCCATTGGTTGAGGCACCGAGGGCCTGGTGAGGTAGCGCTATGCGGGGCTGCCATGGCCAGAGCTCGACCACTCAGATTTGTCGGTGTTGCAGGGACGGATCCGTGCGCAAGCGCCGTGCCAGAGCGAGCGGCTCCAAAGGTAGGTGTCAATCGAGCAGGCGATTATCTCAAGCAGGTTAGGCATGAAGAAGCAAATCAACTTAGATAGATGCAGAGAAAGGCAAACACCACTGGGTCAGGCCCAAGCGGCTTGGGGATGATGCAGCCCAAGGGGCGCCCCCAACAAGGTAAACTGAAGACATAAGCAAAACGGATACATGCCGTGGGGACAGACCCACGCGACCTGGGAATGATGCAGCCCTGAGGGCGCTCCCAGCTGAAAAGAAGCTTGGAAAGAAGTCACCTGATACCATTGCGGAGCGAGTGTCGGAGTAGCTGACGACGCGTGGTGAAGAAGCCAATCCTCATGAGCCTTCAGAGCCCTGAGCCTCGGGAGGATCTGGGGTTCCGGGTGGCTCCTCAAGGTTCATCTCCATCTCCTCCAGGAACATGTGGTGCCTGGCCATCTGAGCTTCCAGGATGCTCCTCATCAAACGCTGGTGGGTAGCAGTCGCGTTCGGCAGGCCGAAGGGCATGCGAACGTAGCTGTGTGGTGGACCCTCGCAAAGTCACGCGCGCGAAGGCCAGAAGCACTCCTGAGACGTGACTCGATTGAGCCCTGGGTAGTCGATGCAGACGTGCAGCCCGCCATCCTCGCCTGGATAGGGAGCCACGCTGGGCAGGCGGCGGTCGCCGCGCATGACTCTCGATTCCTGCAACTCCTGAGCGACCTTGGTGATGAACTCCTGAGGGCTGGGCCTTCCTTTCCTTACGCCTTCCTGGGGGAAATGTGCCACGAAGCACGCCTCCAAGTGGTGCCCGAGCACCTCCCTCGTGACCTCGGCAAAGTCAGTGGCTCCCCAAGAGAGAGCCCTCGAGCCTTGCCCCAGGAGGGCATCGGGTGCACCTTCCTATGCGATGGAGGGTGGCGCCCCTTGGACGGGCGCAGATCCCGATGTGGCGCCTCTAGAGGTGCCTGCCTCCTGAGGCCCTGAGCCAGGTGATGTCTTCTTCTTGGGAGCTGCTCCAGGAAGTTTTCCACTCTTGCTGTTTGGGTCTTCGATTGACGCAGCTTGGAAGGTGCGCTCGAGAGAGCACACCGCATCCTTCTCTACACAGGGGACCGTGATGACTCTGCCACTCCCTGGCATCTTGAGGACATTGTAACCATGGTGAGTCACTGCCATGAACTTGGCCAGGGCTGGATACCTGAGGCTGGCATTGTATGGCAGGGGAATGTGGGCGACGTCGAAGTCGATGAGCTCGGTACGGTAGTTCTTGCGCTGCCCAAAGGTGACAGGGAGTCGGACCTGCCCTATCGGGACAGTGGAACCATCAATGACTCCTGAGAAGGGCTTGGTTGGTTGAATCTGATCGTATGGCACTTGAAGATTGTTGAACGTCTCAACAGACAGGACGTTGAGCCCTGGCCGTCGTCGATGAGGGTCCTGGTAACTTGTAAATTGCTGATGACTGGGGAGCAGAGCATCGGGAGGACACCGGCCGTTGCCGCGCACTTGAGCTGATCCACTGAGCTGAATGTGATGGCACACGCAGACCACCTGAGAGGGCGCGTGGCCTCAAGCTTGGGGAGGACTGCATTCACTTCGAGAGCAAACTGCTTGAAGATGCGCTGAGAGGCTGGGGCCTGTGCGCCGCCCAAGATGCAAGCGATCGCACGCGGCTCCTGGAAGCCCCTGCTATGTCTCGAGCTTGCGTTGGATTTCCTCGAAGAGGAGAGGATGATGCAGCACAGTAGCTTAAGTATTTCCCTCAGTTTTTGAGAACCAAGGTATCAATCCAGTAGGAGACTACGCGCAAGTCCCTCGTACCTGCACAAAACGATAGCTACTCGCTACCAACGCTTAGGGGTTGTCAATCCCTTCACGGTCACTTACGAGAGTGAGATCTGATAGAGATAATATTTTTGGTATTTTTGATATAAAGATGCAAAGTAAAAGTAAAAGCAAAGCAAGTAAATAAAGTGATGGAGATTGATATGATGAGAATAGACCCGGGGGCCATAGGTTTCACTAGTGGCTTCTCTCAAGAGCATAAGTATTCTACGGTGGGTTAACAAATTACTGTTGAGCAATTGACAGAATTGAGCATAGTTATGAGGTTATCCAGGCAATGATCATGTATATAGGCATCACGTCCGTGACAAGTAGACCAAACGATTACGCATCTACTACTATTACTCCACTCATCGACCGCTATCCAAAGCATGCATCTAGAGTATTAAGTTAAAAACAAGAGTAACGCCTTAAGCAAGATGACATGATGTAGAGGAATAAATTCATGCAATATGATAAATACCCCATCTTGTTATCCTCGATGGCAACAATACAATACGTGCATTGCAACCCTTTACATCCTTTGGGTAAGGTCACCGCAAGATTGAACCCAAAGCTAAGCACTTCTCCCATTGCAAGAACTACCAATCTAGTTGGCCAAACCAAACGGATAATTCAAGAGACTTGCAAAGATAACTTAATCATACATAAAAGAATTCAGAGAAGAATCAAATATTTTCCATAGATAAGCTGGATCATAAACCCACAATTCATCGATCTCAACAAACACACCGCAAAAAGAAGATTACATCAAATAGATCTCCACGAGAGAGGGGGAGAACATTGTATTGAGATCCAAAAAGAGAGAAGAAGCCATCTAGCTACTAACTATGGACCCGAAGGTCTGAAGTAAACTACTCACACTTCATCGGAGGGGCTATGGTGTTGATGTAGAAGCCCTCCATGGTAGATGCCCCCTCCAGCGGAGCTCCAGAACAGGCCCCAAGATGGGATCTCATGGATACAGGAAGGTACGGCGGTGGAATTAGGTTTTTGGCTCCGTCCCTGATCTTTTTGGGGTACGTAGGTATATATAGGAGGAAGGAGTACGTCGGTGGAGCGTCAGGGGGCCCACGAGGCAGGGGGGCTCGCCCAGGGGGGAGGGGCGCGCCCCCCCACCCTCGTGACCGCCTCTGGCACTCCTTGGAGTAGGGTCCAAGTCTCCTGGATCACGTTCGGTGAGAAAATCACGTTCTCGAAGGTTTCATTCCGTTTGGACTCCGTTTGATATTCCGTTTCTTCGAAACACTGAAATAGGCAAAAAAACAGCAATTCTGGGCTGGGCCTCCAGTTAATAGGTTAGTCCCAAAAATAATATAAAAGTGGAAAATAAAGCCCATTATAGTCCAAAACAATAGATAAAGTAGCATGGAGCAATCAAAAATTATAGATACGTTGGAGACGTATCAAGCATCCCCAAGCTTAATTCCTGCTCGTCCTCGAGTAGGTAAATGATAAAAAAGAATTTTTGATGCGGAGAGCTACTTGGCATAATTTCAATGTAATTCTTCTTAATTGTGATATGAATATTCAGATCCATAAGATTCAAGACAAAAGTTCATATTGACATAAAAATAATAATACTTCAAGTATACTAATCAAAATAATTATGTCATCTCAAAATAACATGGCCAAAGAAAGTTCATCCCTACAAAATCATATAGTTAGGCTATGCTTCATTTTCGTCACACAAAGATGTTCCCAACTTCTATAACCCCAATGACAAGCCAAGCAATTGTTTCATACTTAAATAATCTCAAACCTTTTCAACCTTCACGCAATACATGAGCGTGAGCCATGGATATAGCACTATGGGTGGAATAGAATATGATGATGGGGATTGTGTGGAGAAGACAAAAAAGGAGAAAGTCTCACGTTGATGAGGATAATCAACGGGCTATGGATATGACCATCAATTGATGTCAACATGAGGAGTAGGGATTACCATGCAACGGATGCACTAGAGCTATGAATGTTCAACAAAAGAAAACTAGTGGGTGTGCATCCAACTTGCTTGCTCATGAAGACCTAGGGCATTTGAGGAAGCCCATCGTAGGAATATACAAGCCAAGTTCTATAATGAAAAATTCCCACTAGTATATGAAAAATACAACTTATGAGACTCACTATATGAAGAACAAGGTGCTACTCTGAAGCACAAGTGTGGAAAAAGAGATAGTAGCATTGCCCTTTTTATTTTTTTTTATTTTTTTTGGGCCTTTCTTTTTTTTTGGTCTTTCTCCCTTTTTTTGGGCCTTTCTTTTTTTTGGCCTTTTTTTGGGCAATGCTCTAATAATGATGATCATCACACTTCTATTGATTACAACATAAGGATTACAACTCGAAACTAGAACAAGGTATGACTCTATATGAATGCCTCCGGTGTGTCGGGAAGGTGCAATGAATCAAGAGTGACATGTATGAAAAATAATGCATGGTGGCTTTGCCACAAATACGATGTCAACTACATGATCATGCAATGGCAATATGACAAAAGTAATGTATGTCATAATAATGATGAACGGAACGGTGGAAAGTTGCATGGCAATATATCTCGGAATGGCTATGGAAATGCCATAATAGGTAGGTATGGTGGCTGTTTTGAGGAAGATATAAGGAGGTTTATGTGTGATAGAGCGTATCATATCACGGGGTTTGGATGCACCGTGAAGTTTGCGCCAACTCTCAATGTGAGAAAGGGCAATGCACGGTGCATCAAGAGGCTAGCAATGGCGGAAAGGTAAGAGTGCATTATAATCCATGGACTCAACATTAGTCAAAAGAACTCATATACTTATTGCAAAATTTTAGAAGTCATCAAAAATCAAGTAATACGTGCATGCTCCTAGGGGGATAGATTGGTAGGAAAAGACCATCGCTCGTCCCCGACCGCCACTCATAAGGATGCACAAGCCAGGTACACTTCATGCTTCAAATTTGTTACACAACTTTAACCATACATGCATGCTACGGGATTTACTAACTTCAACACAAGCATTTCTCAAATTCACAACTACTCAACTAGCATGACTTTGATATTATTACCTCCATATCTCAAAACATTTATCAAGCATCAAACTTATCTTAGTATTCAACGCACTCAAAAGAAAGTTTCACATATCTTGAACACCAAGTATATTAACATTAAGAAAATTATCATGCTATTAACGACTCTCAAAATAATCTAAGTGAAGCATGAGAGATCAAGTTTCTTTAAAACAAATCCACCACCGTGCTCTAAAAGATCTAAGTGAAGCACTAGAGCAAAAATTATCACGCTCAAAAGATATAAGTGAAGCACTATGAGCAAACTATCAAGCTCAAAAGATATAAGTGAAGCACATAGAGTATTCTATCAAATTATAATTCATATATGGCTCTCTCAAAAGGTGTGTACAACAAGGATGATTGTGGTAAACTAGCAAGCAAAGACTCAAATAATACAAGACGCTCCAAGCAAAACACATATCATGTTGGTGAATAAAAATATAGCTCCAAGTAAATTACCGATGGAAGTGGATTTAAAGAGGATGCCTTCCGGGGCATCCCCAAGCTTTGACTTTTTGGTGTCCTTGGATTGCCTTGGGGGTGCCATGGGCATCCCCAAGCTTAGGCTCTTGCCACTCCTTGTTCCATAATCCATCAAAAGAATTCACCCAAAACTTGAAAACTTCACAACACAAAACTCAATAGAAATCTCGTGAGCTCCGTTAGAGAAAGAAAACAAAAGACTACTTTAAAGTACTGTAATGAACTCATTATTTATTTATATTGGTGTTAAACCTACTGTATTCCAACTTCTCTATGGTTCATAAACTATTTTACTAGCCATAGATTCATCAAAATAAACAAACAACACACACAAAACAGAATCTGTCAAAAACGGAACAGTCTGTAGTAATCTGTAACTAACGCAAACTTATGGAACCCAACAAATTCTACCAAAATTAGACGACCTGTACAATTTGTTTATTGATCAGCAGCAATTGGAATCAGTATTTTATCACGTTCTGGTGATTTTTAACAATTCGGGCACTGAGCACAAAGATTCTGGAAATTACAGCAAGATCAAATAACTATCATCCAAGAAGATCCAATAGGTCCAACTTGGCACAAACACTAATTAAAAGATATAATCACATCTAAACAGAGTATAGATGGATTATTTATTCCTAAACAGAACCAAAAACAAAAAATACAAAATAAAATTGGGTTGCCTCCCAACAAGCGCTATCGTTTAACGCCCCTAGCTAGGCATAAAAGCAAGGATCGATCTAAGGTATTGCCATCTTTGGTAGGCAATTATTCAATAAGGCATCTATCTTTCTTATAGATTTCTTTCTTTCTAGTAATTACCAAACTTTTAGGCACAAGATCGAAAAATTCATTCGTAGCAAATGGTTCCTTAATGATAGTAAAAAGATCGGGATGAATACTTATAGATTTAAGATCCGCATTTTCCTTACTAGATGATTCACCCTTATTTTTAGGAACATACATAAGCTTGGCAATTTTAGTGGGAGGACTAGGAGTATTCTTTACGGAAGAAAAAGCGGTTCCCAAATTGGTAATGATACCCTCAAGTTTATCGATTCGAGTAGAGTCTAGATTTATTTTCTCATTAACCATGGGTTCCTTCTCCTTAATATTTTTCAAAGTCATTCCTACCTTAGATCCATATTGAGTAATTTGATTATGGATCTTTTATCTAGATTTTCAATGGATTCAATGGTAGCAACTTTGTTTTCAATAATTTCAAGCCTTTGCATAACATGCTCCAAAGTTAACATAGTTCCATCAACCAAAAGAGGAGGTGAGCCAAATAAATCTATTAAAGCATTATAAGAATCAAAAGTATGGCTACCCAAGAAATTCCCTCCGGTAATGGTATCAAGGATATATCTATACCAAGGATTAGCACCTACGTAAAAATTACGAAGAAGAACTGAAGTAGATTGCTTCCTGGTAGATCTATTTTGAGCATTGCAAATTCTATACCAAGCATCTTTTAGATTTTCTCCCTCCCTTTGCTTAAAATTTAGAACTTCACTCTCGGGAGATAACGGAGAAGATATGAGACTAGTCATGATGACAAGCAAGCAAACTAACACACGAGCTAACAAAAGGCAAAGGAAAAAGGCAAAGGGAAAAAGAGGAGGAGATTAGGAAAGAGAGGGCGAATAAAACGGCAAGGGTGAAGTGGGGGAGAGGAAAACGAGAGGCAAATGGCAAATAATGTAATGCGAGAGATAGGGATTGTGATGGGTACATGGTGTGTTGACTTTTGCGTAAGCCTCCCCGGCAACGGCGCCAGAAATTCTTCTTGCTACGTCTCGAACTTGCGTTGGATTTCCCCGAAGAGGAGAGGATGATGCAGCACAATAGCATAAGTATTTCCCTCAGTTTTTGAGAACCAAGGTATCAATCCAGTAGGAGACTACGCGCAAGTCCCTCGTACCTGCACAAAACGATAGCTACCCGCAACCAACGCTTAGGGGTTGTCAATCCCTTCACGGTCACTTACGAGAGTGAGATCTGATAGAGATAATGTTTTTGCTATTTTTGGTATAAAGATGCAAAGTAAAAGTAAAAGAAAAGCAAGTAAATAAAGTGATGGAGATTGATATGATGAGAATAGACCCGGGGCCATAGGTTTCACTAGTGGCTTCTCTCAATAGCATAAGTATTCTACGGTGGGTGAACAAATTACTGTTGAGCAATTGGCAGAATTGAGCATAGTTATGAGGTTATCCAGGCAATGATCATGTATATAGGCATCACGTCCGTGACAAGTAGACCGAAACGATTCTGCATCTACTACTATTACTCCACTCATCGACCGCTATCCAAAGATGCATCTAGAGTATTAAGTTAAAAAGAGTAACGCCTTAAGCAAGATGACATGATGTATAGGAATAAATTCATGCAATATGATAAATACCCCATCTTGTTATCCTCGATGGAAACAATACAATACGTGCCTTGCAACCCTTTACATCCTTTGGGTAAGGTCACCGCAAGATTGAACCCAAAGCTAAGCACTTCTCCCATTGCAAGAACTACCAATCTAGTTGGCCAAACCAAACGGATAATTCAAGAGACTTGCAAAGATAACTTAATCATACATAAAAGAATTCAGAGAAGAATCAAATATTTTCCATAGATAAGCTGGATCATAAACCCACAATTCATCGATCTCAACAAACACACCGCAAAAAGAAGATTACATCGAGTAGATCTCCACGAGAGAGGGGAGAACATTGCATTGAGATCCAAAAGAGAGAAGAAGCCATCTAGCTACTAACTATGGACCCAAGGTCTGAAGTAAACTACTCACACTTCATTGGAGGGGCTATGGTGTTGATGTAGAAGCCCTCCGTGGTAGATGCCCCCTCGGTGGAGCTCGAACAGGCCCCAAGATGGGATCTCGTGGATACTGAGGGAAGGTACGGCGGTGGAATTAGGTTTTTGGCTCCGCCCCGATCTGTTGGGGGTAATGAGGTATATATAGGAGGAAGGAATGCGTCGGTGGAGGCGTCGGGGGCCCACGAGGCGGCGCGCCCGAGGGGCGCGCCCCCCACCTCGTGACCGCCTGCACTCCTTGGAGTAGGGTCCAAGTCTCCTGGATCACGTTCGGTGAGAAAATCACGTTCCCAAAGGTTTCATTCCGTTTTGACTCCGTTTGATATTCCGTTTCTTCTAAACACTGAAATAGGCAAAAAAAACAGCAATTCTGGGCTGGGCCTCCAGTTAATAGGTTAGTCCCAAAAATAATATAAAAGTGGAAAATAAAGCCCATTATAGTCCAAAACAATAGATAAAGTAGCATGGAGCAATCAAAAATTATAGATACGTTGGAGCCGTATCAGCCCCCAGCCCCCTCGTCCTGATGATGGTCGTCATTCCTTCTTGGTGGTGGTGGCAGGGGAGGAAGTCATGCGTTGCCTTGCGGGCGATCCTCACGAGGTTGATCTCTCCAAGCCCCCTCGCGAGGCTGGTCCTGCCAACGATCCTCGCGAGGCCGGTCACGCCACCCTTGGCGAGGGTCATGGTCGTCCCAGCGTCCTCCACCTCTTGCTCCACCTCGGCCGTAGCCCCGATCGTTGCGCTCGGGACGTCGACCTACACGGCCTTCTCGCACGGCCCTGAGCTCTTGACATTCGTTGGTGTTGTGGGTGTGGAGATCATGCTACACACAGTACCGGCTGCCCTTGGACGACTCCGGCTGGTCCCTGCCGTGCTTCATGTCCGGCTCTGCTGCGAGCACAGCTACTCCCTTGCGCTTCAAATCCTTGGCCTTGGCTTTCTTCTCTTCTGGGTCTGCTGCTGGGAGCTCGAGAAGGGAGAGGCGTCCCTCCTCAGCACTTGCGCACTTGGTTGCCAGGTTGAACAACTCCAGAGATGTACATAGATCTTCGTGGATCGCCAGCTCCTCCTTCATCTTGACATCGCGGACGCCATCAGAAAACGCCGAGATGATGGCCTCCTCGGTCACCCTGGGGATCTTGAGGCGAGCGTTGTTGAAGTGCTGGATGTACTTCTGCAAGGTCTCTCCGGGCTGCTGTTTGATGCGGCGCAGGTCACCCACAGCCGGCGGACGGTCGCGAGTGCCCCGGAAGTTGGCGATGAAGCGAGTGCGCATCTCGTCCGAGGAGGAGATCGTGCCAGGAGGCGGGTTCAGGAGCCAGGTGCGGGCACCGTCCTTGAGTGCCATGGGAAACCAGTTTGCCATGACCTTTTCGTCCCCATTGGCGGCTTCGATGCCCAGCTTGTAGAGCTGTAGGAACTCCGTGGGGTCTGCAGTGCCGTCGTAGCGAGGAGGCAGGTCAGGCTTGAACTTGCCTGGCCAGGCGACACTGCGTAGCTCGATGGTGAAGGCGCGGCAGCCTGCGGTGGCCACCGGGGCTCTCTGCTGATGCGGAGCTTGCTCCTGGGGATTCCCACACGCCGCTGCCTGGAGCAGCGCGGGGTCTTGACGTGGTGGCGCAGGGATGTGGTCGTGGCGCACCGGCGCTGGGAGTACACGAGCGCCTTCTTGGGGACGAGGGATTTCTTGGCAGCTCCTTTCTTGTTGCGCGGGCGCCGGACGCAGTGGATCTCGTCCTGGGCTGCGCGCCTAGGGGCCAGGGCGCCTTCTTGGGGAGGAGGTGGCAGAGGCACCTCCTGACCCGCGCCTCCTGTGCAGGACGGAGGGCGAGGCAGCGAGAGGGACGGCGCAGGGGAGCCCCCTGCGGCGCTGACAAGCTCGGTGATGCGGGCGAGCCAGTCCTCGTAGAGGTCGTCGAAGGGACGGTAGTGCAGGAGCTCACGCGCCAGGAGCAATGCAGCGTGCGCGTCCGTGGGGGCGCGACGGGCGTGGGATGACGAACCAGCTGGAGTCAGCGACGGGGTGGCGGTGCGGCCTTCACGCTGCATCGATGGATGCAGCAACGATGCCTGCTCCTCGTTCCCCGCCGGGCCGGTGGCGGCGTTGGCGACAGGCGACGAGGAACGACGGGGACACCCACCGACGGAGCCGTTTGGGTGGCGCAGACGCGAGCGGCCCGACGCCAGCGAGCCGGCGGCGTCGACCATGGACACGACGGAAGGTCGAACGCGAAATAGCGGAAGAAAGATTTCGGCGCACCCCTACCTGGCGCGCCAAATGTTGGATGTTGGGTTCCGGTAGACCCTTAAGGTTCGAACTCTGGGGTGCGCATGAAGATCTCTCCCCTACCGATCTACGTTCGATCGTCCCGCGAGAATCTGGCTAAATGATGAACAACACGAGGGACACAAGATTTATACTGGTGCGGGCCACCGTTGTGGTGTAATACCCTACTCCAATGTGTGGTGTGGTGGATTGCCTCAGGGGCTGATGATGAACAGTACAAGGGATGAACAGCCTCGCGAGAGGTGTTCTTGAGCTGGTGCGATGAAATGCTTGGGTGAGTTCGATCGCCTCTCTCTCTGATGAGCTCTCGACTGGGCGTCTCCTTGACCGGGGGTCTCTCTTTCCTACTGTGGTGGCTAGTCCTATTTATAGAGGCCCTGGGCCTCTTCCCATATATGGAGCGGGAAGGGCGCCAACAACGGCCATTTTGAAGGGGAACATCTAGTACATGTTAACCTGACTAAAGTTGGTCTTCGGCTGCCAAAGGTGCTAGCGATGACGCCGTCTTGGGCTCCACGGTGACCTCCGTCCTGCCGCTCTGCTGGTCTTGGTCTCGTTGCACTGAGATGGCAATCTTTGCCTGATGCCTCCATACTCCACGTCCGTGCTTGCCCCCTTTGCACCAAAGAGGAAACAAGGACACTGCACAGGCAGGCGCCCGCCTGGTCTCGATCGTCATGGCTTACGTCACGAGCACCTCGCGAGGTACGCCGCCTTGATCTCTCCGCCTCCTCACGAGCCTGCCTGGCGAGGCCGTTCCTAAGGAAGTCGTGTGTCGTACGCCCCGCGAGGCTTGGCCCCTCGCGAGGGTCTTGAGTCTTGCGCTGATGAAGATGGGTCGTACTGGGCCACCACTTGAGCCACGCCGCAGGCCGCAGGCAGGAAAGTTTGTGGACCCAGTTCCCAGAACGCCGACATCGGGGACTTAGCTGCAGTCCAGTACTCGCCTAAGTTTGAAAAAACCCACCGAATGGTGAGCAACCCTCCCACTCAGGGGCTTAGCTGCAGTCCAACACTCGCCTAAGTTTGAAACACATCCCTATCCGCAAGGACGACAAGGTGCTGGTTGACTGCAACCTCCTCCTCGGAGCTGCGCCACAAGTACAATGAGCACTCCAGACTTATCCGCAAGGACGACGAGGTGCAGGTCGACTGCAGCCTTCTCCTCGGAGCTGCGCCACAAGTATAACGTCCGCTCCATCCTCATCCGCAAGGACGACGAGGTGCAGGTCGACTGCAACCTTCTCCTCGGAGCTGCACCACAAGTATAACATACGCTCCATCCTCATCCGCAAGGACGACGAGGTGCAGGTCGACTGCAACCTTCTCCTCAGAGCTGCGCCACAAGTATAACGTACGCTCCATCCTCATCCGCAAGGACGACGAGGTGCAGGTCGACTGCAACCTTCTCCTCAGAGCTGCGCCACAAGTATAACATGCGCTCCAGCCTCATCCGCAAGGACGACGAGGTGCAGGTTGACTGGAACCTCTTCCTCAGAGCTGCATCTCAAGTATAAAAAATATTCGAGTGAAGAACAAATTCCACTCAAAGGCAAGCACAAACATATTCAGAGATAAACCAAATTCAAATAAATCCTAAGGTTCCGACCACGGATTAAAGTACTCGGGCATCAATCCCGAAGGAGTTTAACGGTTACAAAATCAGTCGGCATTCTGAAGCAAATTTAAGGTGAAGCATAAAAGTTTGTTCACTCCGCAGGAGGAGGGCTGGCAGGCTCGACGAATTCGTCCAAGTCGATTCCATCAGCAATCCGAGTGGCAGCAGCAATGAAGGTCTCCATGAAAGATTGGAAGTCGTTTTTCTTGGTGTTGGCAACCTTGATCGTTGCTAGCTTCTCTTCTCGTGCTTCCTTGCAGTGGACACGAACCAAAGACAGAGCCACATCAGCGCCGCACTGGGCAGAAGACTTCTTCCATTCTTGCACTCGACCGGGAATCTCATTAAGTCGAGTCATCAGAGACTCGAGGTCATTCTGGAGCGTTTCCCTTGGCCAGAGTGCTGTGTCGATCCACGACATTGCGACCTTTAGTCGAGCGAGATAATCAACAACACCAGCAACATGAGATTCCAATCGGAGTACATTCATGGCAGCCTCGTCTTTCACTAGAGAATGGATGGGGTCCAAGCTTGTCTCAACTCGCCCAGTCTCTTCCTCGAAGTTCCGGCAAAATTCTGCACGAACAATTCAAAGATGAGTCAGTGGTTGTATATCGAGTCGACAATAACGAGTCAGTCGGTTCAAAGAAAATACCTTCAAGCATGACGAACAGCTTCTTTGCAAGACCTCCCACATAATTCTCCAGATCGTCCCTCTTGCGAGCAATGCCTTCCATCTTCTCGTTCAGATTGTTCTTGTCCTTCTTCAGGCGAGTCGCTTCCTTATTGGCTTCATCAAGGGCAGTTTTCAGCTTGGCGTTTTCTTCCTCGGTTGCCGAAAGCTAGCTTACGCTCGCGAAAGTGCAGTTTTCTCGTCACCGCTTTACAGGCGGTGCAAGATCTTGGTCTTTCTTCGCTAGAGCTTGGTTCATTTTCTCTGAAAGAAACAACAAACGGTTCAGAAAAAGCAAGATAGAATCCGGTTCAAAGACAAATCAGTCGGCAAGCTTTCTCTTACCAGCAGCTTCATCCTTGGCCTTCTGCAGATTTGTCTTGGCCAGTTCCAAACCGAGGTTGAGCGAAATCTGTTTTTTCTCCAATTTAGCAAAAGAACTCCGAGTTCACAAGATTCTATAATCAAGAGACAACCAATCGACAGATAGAAAGATTAGTTACTTCAGAACAATGGTACGATAAATTCAAGTTGTTTCCAGACCGTAGTCGACTCCCGCAGTCAACCACGGTCTCGGGGACTACACACAGTGGGTGCACTTAGCGTGCTCCCACTGGTCCAATTTCCACTCCACGTGGTCTGTCCAGGCCGAGTGTTTAAAGAAAAAAGAAGCAAATTGTTCTCAGACCGTCGCCAACTGCCCGCAGTCGACCACGGTCTCGGGGACTACACCCAGTGGGTGCACTAAGCGTGCCCCCACTGGTCCAGTTTCCACTCGATTTGGTCTGTCCAGGCCGAGTGATAAAATTCTAATTCCAATTCTAAGACTACAGTCGACTGCCCGCAGTCAACTATAGTCTCAGGGACTACACCTAGTGGGTGCACTCAGCGTGCCCCCACTAGTTAAAAGATCCAATCGACACAACCTAGTCGACTCAATACACAAATTTGCTCAGTGACAAGTCAAAACACCATGTGGGTGTACAAATGCGAAACGCAGACAGATGAAAAGATTTTTCAAAGGAAGTTTTCAGGTACCATATCCTAACAGAACAAGCGGCAAGTTAAAGAGTCAGTCGGTGATCAACCAACCTGGATGTTGCTCTGAAGAGCTGAGCTGGCGTCGTAAGCTGCTTGGCTGGCTTCCCAGACCATCTTCATCTGCTCCATCATGATGCCCGCTTGGCGTATGGCTTCCTTGGCAGCACCCACTTGGTCCTCTGGGACGTGATGGGCGGTAAAGAGTGAAGATGGATCAGATGGAGTTTGAGCAGTCGACGCCGAAGGCTGAGCACTCGTCAGTGGTACGTCAAAAGTAATGGAAGTCCGATTGGCGTTGCCACCTTCCTGGATCGTTGTTTCGGTCACCGACGCAGACTGAGGTGTCTTTCCAGCTGGCGCTTTCCTGTTTCTTCTCCCCTGGGGCCTCAGTGGCACGTCTTCATCATCATCTGGAAGATCAATGACATGGGGAGGAGCTGCAAAAGAATCAATTGCTATAAGTTCAATCGACCAATAAAACGGCCGAGTAAATAAAGATAGGACTATGAGAATCATACCTGGATTGGAGGTGACGACATCTTCCATTTCTTCGTCTTCATTCTTGTAAGCGGAAGTCTCGGAGGTAGCGGCACTACAGATTCCAAAATTCAGTCGGTCATAACAGTGAGTCGACCAAGGCCCAGTTCGTATTAAACAAAGAATTCAAGTCCAACTATTACCCGGAAACAGTAGGGTTGGTCACTTTGATCTTGGGCAAGGATTTTGGCGATTTTGATGGCGCAGCTTTCGGCTGCTTCGATGCCTTTTCAGTCGGCGCTGGAGAAGACGTCCGAGGACGCTTTGATGAATGCCCGGTTTGCGCGGTCGCCTTGCCGCGGGCGCTTGCCGGATCGTGGGTGAGCTTGGATCGCCTTTCCCTACGGTGAGGTGAGTCGACCTCTTCTTCATCACTCCGGTCGTCGCTATCCTCATCCTCTTCACCATCAGAATGCCACTCACCGCTCTTGCCTCCGTTCGCCTCCCCCTCCGGGTCCTGTTCCTGTTCTCCGTTTGGCATCGAATACATCTCAGTAAGGGCCTAGAAGACAACAAGCAAGACAGGAGTTAGTAGGTTGATTACAAGCAGTTGCATGATGAATTAAGATAACACTCGGCCATTCCGAGTTGGACCTTGTCTGTTTCATACGAGTTGTCGAGTGGAGGGAGTCTCCTGGCCCCTCTTGGGTTATCTTTGTTGCTAGTGATGCCCCTCAACCACTTCTCCACCGTATCCTCATCAACGTCTTCTGGATGGATCCGAGTGGAATCGTCAATGCCCAAATACATCCACATCGGATGGTCATGGGCTTGAAGCGGCTGAATGCGCGCCTGAGGAAGACTTCCAACAGATCCATGCCGGTCATGCCATCACGGATGAGCTAGACCACTCGCTCAACCAGCACCTTCACCTCCGCTTTCTCCCCGGAGTCACTTTCAAGGCGGAGGGCTTCTCTACTCGAGCCATGGAAAAGGGGGGAAGTCCAGTCGACTGGCCTGGAGTCGGCTGGTCTTTGCAGTAAAACCAAGTCGACTGCCATCCTCGGATTGACTCGGGAAGGATTATGGCTGGAAAAGAGCTCTTACCCCTCATCTGAATCCCAAGACCCCCACACATCTGGATCACTTTTGTCCTCTCATCACTCGGATTAGCTTTTCTGACCGACTAAGAGCGACACGTGAAAATGTGCTTGAAGAGGCCCCAGTGCGGTCGACAACCCAAGAAATTCTCGCACATAGACACGAAAGCGGCAAGATAGACGATGGTGTTGGGGGAAAAGTGATGAAGTTATGCTCCAAAGAAGTTCAGGAAATCTCAGAAAAAAGGATGAGGCGGCAAAGAAAACCCGCGGTCGACGTGAGTGGCAAGGAGGACACACTCACCCTCCTGCGGTCGGGGCTCGGTCTCGTCCCCTGGGAGCCGCGCGGATCCGTGGGGAATCAATCCCTCCTCGGCCAGACCGTCGATTTCGTCCTGACGAATCATCGACCGGATCCAGTCGCCCTGGATCCAGCCACGCGGCAGACTGGACCTCGACGAAGATCCGCCCCGGCTGGACTTCTTCCCCTTCGCCTTCGCCGTCGCCTTCTTCACGCGCTCCAAAGCGGAGCTCGAACAGAGCGGCGGTGCTGGGGCAGGAGCAGATGCAGTGGAGAAAACAGAGAAGGAAGAGGAGGAGTGGGAACGCACTGTTCAAAAACCCCCGGACGACGCCTTATATGAGGTTGCTTCCGAGTGACTGACCTGTGGACCCGGGCGATCTTATCCAATCCCGCAACAGTCGCGCGAGCGAAACATGGCGAAAAAGGCGGCACGAAAATTGAGGCGGCCCTACCTTATCCAACCCGATTGACGCGACCTCCTCCGCCCCGCGCGCTTCCCAAAAAAATCGAATCCCATGAGATCCGCGGGCAATAGAGCAACCTGACAGACGGGAGATATTCTCAATATCAACGCTCGAAGCTTTTTAGCAAAAGTTCACTCGACAAAACCTAGAATGGATCAAGGCGACTGAAAAATAAGTTGTGTCACCGTGTTGATTCATTGATCCCAACAAGACACTTCCGAAGCATGGAAGTTGAATCGGGAATATTTTCAACTCCTTCTCCACCCAAACCCTGAACCATTCGGGGGCTAATGATGAAGCCATGTACCTAGGGTAGGGTCATAGGCCTGACCTAGACACCCTCCCCAAGGGCATCACCCTAAAACCAGAAGCATTCGAAGGGTACCATCATCCACTCGACCAGAGACATTCCACTTGGAAGAATCAATGTCACTCGACCGTCACAGAAACCACTCGACACAAAGAAGATCTAAAGCCACTCTACACAGCAACGGTCGGGCATTTACCCATAGACTTAATTATCATTTATAGTAATTTATTACGTATGTTACCTGTAACGCTCCTCCTTTATGTACATTGAACTTCTTGTAACGTGGGATGGCTGGGGTCCTAGCGCACTCTATATAAGCCACCCCCCTCCACTAGGACAAGGGTTCGCACCCCCTGTAACTCACACGCGCATAATCCAGTCAACCGCCTCCGGGCTCCGAGACGTAGGGCAATTACTTCCTCCGCGAAGGGCCTGAACTCGTAAAACTCGCGTGAACAACTTCGCCATAGCTAGGATCTTGCCTCCTCATACCTACCCCATTCTACTGTCAGTCTTAGATCCACGACAACCACCACGTCAAGGAAGCCACAAAGAATTAAGATATGTAGCCACCTAGTGCATGCAGCCAAAAATAATAATAAAATATTGTTCAATTTATTTGTCGTAGCAAAACGGGTGCAGATGCAAGTGGATCGAAAAGGATCAAACGATGTTCTAAATCGAGGAGACACGCATCGGCGCATGCAGGCAGCGACCGTCGCTGCGTCCGTGGTGGCTGGCATGCACGAAAGCGGCTCAGTCAGCGCATTGTGGCGGCATGCATCGGTGCATCCAGGCCGGCTAGCTGGGTGCGAACCAGCGACAACGACCGTGGCTACATTCGTGGTGGCTGGCGTGCAGGAAAGCGGCTCAGTCCGCACGCATCAGCGCATGCAGGCAGGCTAGCTGCGTGCATGCATAGCAGGATAGCTGGATACGACGTGCATGCATTGCAGGCTAGCTGGATACGCCCTGCATGCATTGCAGGCTTCTGTCGTGGCGGCGCGCGTAGGCGTTTCATACAACGGTCCAACAGTCCAACGAAACCACGGGCCAATGGTCGAATAGCGCCACTGTCCAAGGCCGCCCCACTTGTCGGGTCCAACGGGCGACACAGTCCAGCACGGCCCCACGCATCAGAGTTAACGGTCAAACCATTGACCCGACGGCAACGCCCAGTTTGCCCATTTGTGAGGGTTTCAGGCAAGGGAGTGGGGAAAAGTTAGCAAAAGTTAAGAGCATGGGGATGAATGAGTACAGCTAAGGAACCAGGGGCACAGATGTAAAACTCCCATGAGGAAATTGAGCGCCCCAATGAATTTGAGAGTTTGAATTCTGACCATTGTTGCGCCGCGGTCCAGCAGTCGAGTGGATCTTTATCCTAACAATGATCATATCTGAGAAGGGCATTTATGACAATTCATGTTGAGTTGCCCCTAGCTACAAATAGCCGCCCCCATAACCACTTGTTGGTTGGCTGCTCCCGAGAGAAGTCACACTTGTCATTTGAGAGCAACCCATCCTCTAACGACTTCGAGAGAATCCAAGTGAGGAAAAACCCAACCAGATCCAAATTGATTGAGCATCACTGGAGAGATTTATTTGTGTGATCTAGAGCATGTTAACTACTTACCTTTGAAGACTCTCATTCTTCCAGATGGTTAGGCGTCAAATTCAGAGCACCCAAGAGTCATTGTGGTGTGCCGATGAACAAGTCTGTGAAGGTTTTGGAAGTCTACCTTGAAGACTTACCACAAGTGATTAGGCGAGGTCTAAGTAACCTTGGCTCAAGAGGAATACGGTGAGGACTAACTGTCCTCTGAGTTCATCTCAGCCACCTCAACCAGACGTACAGTTGATACAGCAACTGGAACTGGTCTACCAAATCACTGTTTCTTCACTGAGCCAACCTGGTTTCAAATTCCTCATGTTTACCTTTACGTTATTTCGTTCCTGAATAATTTGTGATCTAATTTCTGAAGAACTTGAACTGAAGAATTTCATCATGTTGTATTTCATCTCTTTAGTTCATCTTCCTCATGCTTGTATGTCTATATGATTACATGTTCTTCACCTGTATGTATCCTGTAATTGTATGCATGCTTTTCGTTTATGTGATGATATAGTTCCCTCATGTTTCTATTTCTTCACTCTGGTCTTCGTCAAATTTATCAGAGTTTGACAAATTTCTAAATATCTCCCACTCACCCTCCCCCCTCTGGGAGTAAACCTGCACTTTCAATTGGTATTAGAGCGGGGTATTCCCTTGTTCAGTGTGATTTTGGTTTAACCACCTAGAGTTAAAATTATGTCGACCGTAGGTATGATCAAGGTCTCCGCTACGTGCCCCATCATTGATGGCATGAACTACATCCTTACTGGAAGAACAAGATGTGCATGCATCTTGAGGCAATTGACAACGACCTCTAGTTCGTCGTTGAGAACGGCATTCTCTCTGTTGGTCCTAGCACCAATGTCGCTGACATGAAGAGATTCAAGCAACTCGACTCTCAAGCGAAGAATATCATATGTGGACATCTCAACAAAGGATAGTATAGCCGGGTGAGTGCACTGGAAACATCGAAGCTTATCTGGGATAGGCTTTCCAAGGTCAATGAAGGCGTTTCCACTCAACGTGACTCTCGAGTCGATGTTCTTCGCAATCTCTTCAACCGCTTCAAGAGGCTCGACAATGAAAATGTGTAGCAAACATTCGACCGCCTCACCGATATCTCCAATGAGCTTCAGGCTCTCGGTGTTGCTAACATCACTGACCATGAGGTGGTGAAGAAATTGCTGAGGTCCCTTGACAGTTCGTTTAACACTTTGGCCCTGATGATTCAAGATCGTCCTGATTACAAGTCACTTGATCCGGCTGATATTCTTGAAGGCTCAATACTCATGAATTTCAGCAAGCTGGAAAGAGATATGTATGGTCCCAGCTATGGAAGACCCCGCACTCTAAAGGCAAAAGCTAAAGCTAAGGCAATTTCTTCATCTGAGGAAGAAGCATCTGACTACACTACTGACGGTGCTGAGGAAATTGGCAGAGAGCGGGCTATGCTTGTGAGGAAGTTTCAGAAGTTTTCTAAGAGAAATCTCTTTGGAAAGCCTTCAAAGTATGACTCGAAAAACACTAGAGAAGCTTCTGCTCGAGATTACAACAAGAGAACTTGCCATAAATGCTAGAAGCCGGGCCACTACATCGCTGATTGCCCTCTCTGGCAAAAGGGCTCAAAGAAGAAGAAATCTAGCAGATATGATGACTCCGATGACAAAAGGAAGAAATCCTCAAAGTATTCATCAAAATCTTCATCGCGCAACAAAAGCAGTTCTAGTAGAGCTCGTGCATTCATTGCGAAGGAAATGGATTCTAAGGAAGAATCTGATCAAGAGGAAGCTGAGAAATTTGAGGAGTCAGACTCTGGTGTGGCGAGCCTAGCTCTCGCTACTGAGTTCGTCAGCAAGTCCATCTTCAACCCTGAAGACAATAGTGACTCCACCAACAACGAGGATTGTGCTGATGACTGCACTCCCACCTATTGCTTCATGGCAAGAGGTGCAAAGGTAACCTCACGAGAAGCTTACTTTGATACTTCCAGTGATGACGACTCTGAATGTGAAGCAAACCCTAGCTATAAGAAATTGGCTAAAATTGCAACTGAACAACAAACTGCTATGGAAAAGATGGAAAAATTGCTCGACAAAAGTGATGATTTGTTAGATGAGGAAATGGATCGTAGTGAAGCTCTATCTAAAGACCTTAAGCGTCTTAAGTCAGAACATGATGAATTTGAAAGTTGTCATGTGGCCCTCTCAGCCGAACACGAGAAGCTGTCCTATGAATTTTTTCAAAGGAAGCAAGAACAAGAGAAGCTGAGAGTGTCTCATGATGATCTTCCAATAGAGAATGATTCATTACTCGCTCAACAGTTCAACGCCACTCATGAAGAATTTGTTGCTCTATGCTTAAAATGCCTTGAACGTGAGAATGCAAATTCTTTAGCTAAATGTTCAAATGCTTCAACTACTACTATATCTTCAACTATCTATGTGGTTTCAATCCCCTCATCTGAGGAGACCACAAGTGGTACTGACGGAAATGTAGGTATGAAGGAATTGTATGTCGCAGGCATGTACAAAGCCTCAAAGGGAACCAAACTCTTTGTGACGTGCTCAAGAAGTAGATTTTGAAACAGGAACCCTAGAAGAGAGGGTATTGCTTTTGAGAGAAAACTTAATGCTGATGGACCATATTGGAAACCTGAGCAGTCTCCCAAAACCACATGGGTTGCTGCGAAAGGACCTCCATTTGATCCATCCACTTTATTTGGTTACAACTATGATACTTCATATTCTTCAAATTAGTCATTTGACTCCAACTATAAACTATTCAAAAATCAGAACGGTGAAGTATTTGCCAGATTTGTTGGTACTAACTGCAGGAATGGTCCCCAATGAAGAAAATCTGGGTGCCCAAAAGTCTTCTTCAAAATCTTCAGGTGAATGTCATCATGACACCACCAAAAAAGAAGAGAAACCCCAGGGCAAATTCTTCACATGGACCAAAGTCGTCAAATGGACGCAGGCCAACTTATGGTCACACTAATGACTCTGTTTCTCAGGGAAACAAATAGTGATCTGATGAATATGTGCATTATTCTTCAAATCACTATGTGCACAAAACTTCAAAGAATTTCTCTACATATTCTTTCGAGTACTATAATCCCCCTGTGAAGAGAAATGCATATTCGTCAACGCCTAAATTCTATATCAATGCTTTGCGCTACATTGCTTCTCAGCCACCCATTCAAATGTGGGTGGTTAAGAAGAAGAACTAATCTCTTATGCAGGGTCAGGTCTTCAGACAACTATAAATGTCTGATGAATTTGTTGAAGACCTGGCATATGCTTGTTGGCATGCAAGCTAATCATGGTGAAATGAATTCTTCATTTCACACATCCCTTATGCTGCTAGTTGTATACTGTTGATGAAATTCACTGACGAAATTGATAATCATATTCTTCACTCTGAAGTATATGAATTTGTAAGTAAGACTAATGCTTCTACATGATGACACACCAAAAGCCACATAATGGGTCTTGGACAGTGGCTACACGAATCACATGACTGGTGATAGGAATCTCCTCACCGATGCCCCCCTTACTCCGTGTCATTTGAAGCATATCACCTATGCTAACAAAGGAAAAAAGCAAGGTATTAGGTCTAGGTAAGGTTGCTATCTCAAAGGATCAACACATGGAAAAAGTGATGCTTGTCGAGTCCCTAGGATATTTTGTTATCTTGATATGATTTTCATCTTTGGAAAATACAGATGCATTGTGCTAATGGAATCTGGCAAGTCAAAAGTCTTCGAAGGCTTTAGGATAGGTGATTTGTACATTGTAGATTTTTCACCAGGTCCTTAGCCTACCACATGTCTACTGGTAAAAGCTTCAGAGTGTTGGCTCTGGCATCGACGACTTGGACATGCTGGCATGAAGAATTTTAGCACACTCGTCAATGAGAAGCATATCATTGGTGTCGAGGGCGTCAAATTTGTCAAAGATCACCTTTGCGGTGCTGTTGAGCTTGGAAAGATGACTAGATCCGAGCACTCCGCAAAGACAATCATGACCACTACTCATCCCTTTGAATTACTTCACATGGATCTTTTTGGTCCTACTCATTATGCTACACTAACCAATGCAACATCACTCTATGGATTTGTCATAGTTGATGATTATTCTCGTTACACCTAGGTGCATATCATTACCTTCAAGACTGAAGTGCAGTATGTTTTCAGACGGTTCGCCAATCGGGCCATGATGAATTATGGTCTTGATGACTATCTTGACGAACTTGGTATCACTCATGAGTTGTCAGCTCCATATACCCCTCGGCGGAATGGGGGTGCTGAACGCAAGAACATAAACTCATCGAGATGGACCGCACTATGCTTGATGAATACAAGACTTCTCCTTGATGGTGGCATGAAGCAATCGATACTGCATGTCACATCATCAATTGGGTATATCTTCACAAATTCCTCAAGAAGACCTCATATGAGCTCCTCACGGACAAGAAACCCAATGTGAGTTATTTAAAAGTCTTCTATACTAAATGCTGGATCAGAGATCCACATCACAATTCTAAATATGCACTGAAATCACATGAGGGTTTCATGCTTGTTTACGGAAAGGACTCGCACACCTATAGAGTCTTCAAGACCTACCACAACAAGGTTGTTGAAACTGTAGATGTGCGGTTCGATGAAACTAACAACTCGCAAAGAGAGCACATGCCTCCTGTGCTAGATGAAATGCCTCCTGAGGAATCTATCAAGTTGATTGGCACGAGTGAAATTGTGCCCAATGAAGAAATAGCTGATCAAGAAGTGATTGTTCCCCATCGTGAAGAAACTGCCGATCCTGAACAAAATGACTCTGAGGAAAATGCTCAACAACAACAAGGCCCTTGTCCACTTCATCCATGAGTGCCGAATGAAGTGCAGATTGAGAAGATCCTCGACAAGATCAATGCACCTCGTCCCCTCACTTGATCAAGAGCTTCACATTTAGCTAACTTTCGTGGGCATTTTGCATTTGTCTCTATCACAGAACCCACCAAAGTTGATGAAGCATTTCTGGAGCCTGAATGGATTCAAGCCATGCAAGATGAATTGCATCAATTCAAGCTCGACAAGGTGTGGGAGCTTGTCAAGCGTCCTGATACACGCAAGCACAATGTCATTGGCACCAAGTGGGTCTACCGCAACAAACCAAACGAAAATGGCCAAGTGGTGAGGAATAAGCCATGTCTTGTTGCACAAGGCTACACACAGGTTGAGGGTATTGATTTCAATGAAACATTTGCACCTGTTGCTAGGCTTGAAGCTATTCATATATTGCTTGCATACGCTAACCATCACAATATTGTCTTATATCAAATGGATGTGAAAATTGAATTCCTCAATGGTAAGCTTGAGGAAGAAGTACATGTTGCTCAACCACCTGGTTTGATGATCCAAAGCATCCTGACAATGTCTCCAGACTCAACAAGGCTATGTATGGCCTCAAGCAAGCTCCATGGGCTTGGTATGATACACTGAAGGAGTTCCTGAAGAAAAAGGGTTTCAAACCCAATTCACTTGACCCTACCCTTTTCACAAAATCTTTTGATGGTGAATTGTTCATATGCCAAATATGTGTTGATGATACTATCTTTGGTTGCACTAACAAGCGTTTCAGTGATGAATTTGCATATAAGATGGGAGAATTGAAATTCTCCCTTGGTCTTCAAATTCGTCAACAACCTAATGGCATCTTCATTTCTCAAGAGAAATACCTCAAAGACTGCCTGAAGAAATTCGGCATGCAAGACTACAAAGTCTCAAAATTCCAGTGCCTACGAATGGTCAACTTTGCACTGACAAAAATGCGAAAAATTTCTATTAGAAGGTATATCGATCCATCATTTGTTCGCCACTTTACCGATGTGCATCTAGGCCAGATATTATGCTTAGCTTTTGCATGTGTGCCCGATTTCAAGCGACATAGAAAGAATTGCACCATCAGGTTGTGAAACGAATTCTTCGATATTTAGCTCACACACCAATGCTTGGATTATGGTATCCCAAGGGCTCATCTTTTGATCTAGTTGGATTTTCTGATTCTGATTACGCTGGAGATCGTGTGGATCGCAAGTCTACATCAGGCACATGCCATTTTCTTGGATGATTTCTTGTCTGTTGGTCCTCAAAGAAGCATAACAGTGTTGCACTTTCCATAGCAGAGCCTGAGTACATTGCCGCTGGTGCCTGCTGCTCTCAGTTACTATGGATGAAGCAGATCCTCAAGGAGTATGGCGTCAACGTGAAGAAAGTCCCTCTCTATTGTGACAATGAGAGTGCTATCAACATCGCCCACAACCCGGTGCAACACTCAAGGATGAAGCATATTCATATTCATCACCATTTTCTTCGTGATCATGTGCTGAAGGGAGACATCGTCATCGACCACGTTAAGACGGAAGACCATCTTGTAGATATCTTCACTAAGACCTTGGATGAGAAAATATTTTGCATGTTGTCATGTGAGCTAAATATCCTAGAATCTTCGAATGTCCTTTGAACTGGACACACATCCTAATGCTTATGCATTTTTGATGATTTTGATGCACAACACATGAATTAATGTATTTCTTCAATCAATGAAGACTTACCCTCTAAGTGTGAAGAAATTAATGAAAACTCTCAGAATTCGACAATAATTGTATGCAGTGTTTGAAGTCATCATAGTTCTTATACGGTGGGTAACGCCACCACCTCTTATTGACATTCTTCAAATTTGAGTTTTTCGTCATTTGCAATTTCGTCAAACTTTTCAAACTCGCCAATTGAGGTTATTCTTCATTGCTTGAGCTGATATATATATCTTTGTATATTTGAGTTTTTATGTCCTCGACAACATCCACATATTGCTAATTCTTTAAGTTGATTTCTTCATCTATGTGGATGTGATCGGACCTGCTCCCCTCTATGCTAAACTCAACCCACTCTGTTCACAAATTCTTTATGTGCGTTCTACTTGACACCATTCAAAGTCTTCACTATGTCCTTGGCAGCTGAAGAAATTGCGAACACATTTTAAAATTGTTAAAAAAATTGGCAGTTGCCACAATAACTTCATCACGTGCTTCACTCGCATGGATAAGAGTGAAAATGCATGCGTGACGCGTTTCACTGAGATGTGAATGGTCAGGAGCTTATCCGTCATCTTCGGACCACCCGGTTTTCACTACGACTATAAATAGCCTTGACCCCATCAATCTCGATTCACTTCGCTCCCTCACTCATGTCGCTCTCAAACCCTAGCACCGTTGCTGGAATTCATCACCGCCGGAGAAGAAGAGCTTCACTGCCTCGACTTCTTTGTCGACATACTCATGCCGGCCGCAGATTTCTTCACCTTTGCCGCCGCCGTAGCTGTCTTTCGTCGCCAAGTTAGGGCGTAGCAGATTTGGACAAACGGTTTCCTTCATTTCATCGTCTAGTTTATTGAGTTCATCCTTGGTGGCCAAGCTGGCTGCTTCAAAGGCCTCAGTGCCCAAAATTGCAAAATCTTCAGCGCCTCTTCCTGCCACAAGTTCTACAATGGCAACAGCAAGAGCTTTAACACCAGTCGTGCTCGCATCTTGCCAGCGCACCGAAGGCTTTCCAACAGCCACCATTTCTGCATCACGTGCCTCAGCTAGTGGGAAAATTCATCAACGCCCAAGCTGAAGACAAAAGCTATTGTTGGCCGTGGCATCAAGCCGAGTCCCAAGAGCAAGGTTGTAGTGCCTAAAGCTGACAAACATGGGCTAGCTGACGATGAGGTCATCGAGTTCCTCGGAAGAAAGCAAGAACAAGCTGCTATTGCTAAGAATTCTTCAATCCCAGTGCTGCTGGATCCGAAGAAGATCCTCGATTTCATTGATATATGGGTGAAGAAACCTGATACACCTCTTGACAACCTCGACTTGCCTCCTGGTCCAGGTCATGTGTTGTCTGCTTTCATACTCAACGAGAAGCACAAAATTACACAAGCCAAGCTGGTGAAGAAACAACAACAAAAGAAGGAAAAGGAGTTGAGGAAAAACATGCTCACAATATCCCCTCAGCAGCTCGTGACTCTAAAGTCTCTGAAATTCAACGGTTGTGTGAAGAATATGAGTGCCAAGCCAATCACTGTTGTGGCGTCAAGGACAGATTCATCACCGCCACGACCAAAGTGGTTGATGATCACAACAAGCGTGAGGCTGCTAAGTTTGGCACTGTGCCTACTTCAAGTTCTTCAGCTCCTCAGCCAACTGCTTAGGCCAGTGAGACTGCGCCCTCTTCTCCTCCACAAGAACAAGCCAGGGCAACTGAAGAAGTTGCGCCTGAAGAAACTGCAAGGGTGACTGCATCAGTTGTGCCTGAAAAAAAATTCTCCACCAAGTTCCTGAGCAACAACGCCTCCAACAAATTCATCTTTGAAGATCATCACTCTTCCTTCTGCATCAGAAGCAAAGAAGACCAATGCTGGTAAGAAAGAAGCCAAGAAGAGAAAAGCTTTAGTTGTTCCCACACCACTGAATTAGTGAAGAAAAATTGAAGACGGCTCCATTGTCTTTAGTCATTCTAATAGATGCTATTCCAATTTCATCAGCGCCCCTGCTCATACCACGGACGATCGTCACATTGTTCCATTTAGGGTCGAATATTTTATTCCTCCAGCTGATGATGATGAAGACGATACCCATTCTGCTGCTACCACAGAGCAAATAGATGAAGAGATTGAAGTGGAAGCAGATGCTTCACTGCATCATCTGTCGTCACGGAAGCCCTCACATGTTCCGTTGACTGAAGAAATAGCTGCTTCATTTGGAAGTAGTGAAGATACTGAAGAGGATGTGGACATTGATGGTACCATAACCCCAGTCCTGCATGATGATTTTTGGGAAGCAATTCGCCCAAATTTGTCCCTCGCCACACCTCTGACCCAAGTGCCTCAGTCACCCGCGTGCACTGAAGAAATTCACACTAGTTCTGAAGAAAGGCAGCCTTCTCTTCAGACCATTGATGAAGAAATTGTAGCTGCAACAACTGATGAGACTGCACAACCAGATCTGACGGTGGATGTCATCAATACATCCCCTCAACGCGAAGATTCAATTCCTTCAGCAGATACTGATACTGTACCAACTGCTACCGCTGAAGAAATTGCTAAGTCACTGGCCGTCATGGATCCACAAGATTCCACTAGCTCACCAAGACCAGTTTTTGATGTGAGGCCGAAGAAAATAAATCTTCAACCAGTTCATCTCATGCCCATATTGGCAGAAGCCTCAGGTGGCTACTGTTCGATAATGCAAAATTCTCCAAAGAGAAGAATTTCTTCACCGTGCTATGAATCATCCAAGATTAGGCGCATGTGCTTCTGGACCAAGACGCAGGTGAATTACTATGCATCTCTTCTATTCGACAAGAACAAGATCTTTCCACGTCGTCACATTCCTCATGTGGACATGGAGTCAATTCCATGCTTCAGACCAGTTTTGGTTATTCTTCGCGATGTTGGGTTGCTTAGCTTCTGTTCAGATGTATGTGATTGGAATGAAGAACTCATTCTTTAGTTCTATACCACAGTATGCGATTGGAATGAAGAACTCATTCTTTAGTTCTATACCAACATGGGCTCTGGACTGGATGAGTGAAGACACTCACTACAAGGCACCAGTTGATGAATTACTACGTGCTCTTCTAGTAGATCCACCCCTTGAAGAAGGGAGAAAAATCTTTGAAGAACCTTAACTGTCCAATCATCTGATGCAAGTGCTGATGAAGCCATTGGCTGAAGGAGAAGCTCAAAGGACAACCTTCTTGGTGAAGGAATTGCTTTATGTGCCTCGCAGAGTCTATCGCATTCTGGCCAAGACCCTCAGTCCCATCAAATTTCACAAGTCTAACACTGAAGAAGTTGTGGGAGTTATGAAGAATCTGCTCTTTCATATTATACATGGCACTCCCGTCAAAATACATGATTTCTTCATGAGGACTTTGGTCACAGTGGCACAATCACCCTTTGATTTGAAGCCATATGCTCCATGGATCATGAGATTCATCAGATACAGGTCTTCAATTCACTACAAGGCTGGTGGACAAAATCATCTCAGTTTTCTACCAGAGGTAGAAGTTCTTCAAAGCACTATTTCCTTAGTTCCTGGCAAAGGCAAGGCAATTATCGATGAAGGAATTCATCCCCTTGATGGACAATTTAATTAGCCTGCCTCCCAATCAACTGATGATGAAACTACAAGCCAAGATATGACATCAAAGGCGTCAAGGCCAATTCCTTAGCCAGAAGCCCCTCATGTCATGACTGATTGTGAACTCCTCATCAGCTTACACCAGAAAATTGACAGAAATCATGATTGGAGAAAGTGTCAAATTGTAGCAATCCATACCAACATGTCAGTGATGCATTATGTCGTTCGAAAGAACCACTACTACGCACACGAGATACTTGACACAACATGGGCCATACTTTCACATCTGAAGACAGATGAAGAACTTGCTATAATGGACCTTCAGATGAACCTTGATTGGCCAATCCGCCCAAGAAGAAGTTGAAGAAGGTTCAAGTTCCTCCTCTCATCCCAAGCTCAGTGTCTCCATCACGCTCAACTAACAAAAATTAAGACGTTGAAGACACTGCAGCCAGCCCCTCTGCTACACGCGACCGTGACAACAACACTGGCGCTCCTCCAACTTCTTCATGATGATATTCTTCAGGTGCGTTAATCCTCAGGTTCATATCCTTTTGATCATTTGATGACAAAGGGGGAGAATTTTGATTTAGTCTTCAAGCGGGTCTTTATATGGGCTCTTTTTGCTAAGTTGCAACTCTTGGTGTTCATTTGATTCTCTCTTTGATGAGTTGTATCTTAATAACTGTTGGTGGTCTGACTCTTTTGCTACATTTTTATCCGCAAGCTCTGATATGCTTATCCTCAATGATATATATATGCTCATGCATGCTGCATTTCCTCAGACACCAATTTTCATCATGCATTCAAATTCTTCAATATCTAATGATCATGATCAAGCATGATTGATTCCAAGATATAAGGGGAGATCTCCACAATTCCAACCTGCCATGTGCATTTGCAATCCAAAGCAAATTCTTCATATGCACATTTTCAAGGGGAGTTCCTCAATATCTTGTAACCAATTTCTTCATACTCAGTACTTACACTTCCATTAGTTACTCCCATTGAAAACTTAACCGATTTTTTGTCGATCACCAAAAAGGGGGATATTGTAAGTGCATCAAGTGCCCCCTTAGTGGTTTTGGAGTATTGAAGACAAATAGGTTGAGGACTAATGTGTTTGTGAGTGTACACATGAGTTATAGTCCCTGAAGATTTGATTTAATCTATAGAAGACAACCCTTAAAAATATATTTCTTCAAGTGAAGAATTTGGTGATGAAATTGCTACGGCCTTTGAAGAAATTGATGTGAAGACTTTGAAGCTTGAAGAGTTTTGTTTTTGTAGTTTCTTCCTTCTTATTTTGAGTCATAGGAAAACCTGTACTGTTAAAGGGGGGGTCTAGGTGAATCATAGTTCACATTTCCAAAGTGATGATCAAACCTATACATACACAAGCCTCTTGGAGTGAAGCCTTTGGAAATCTCTAGAATAGCTGACGAGTTTGCTAGCGAGAGTGAAAAAGTTCATCTGGTTGCGGACGAATTTGTTCAGGCCGAGGAGTTAGGATTTCGCAAGTGTGACCTGCCTATCATGAGGAAATTGAGTGCCCCCACGAATTTGGGAGTTTGAATTCCGACCGTTGTTGCATGAAAGTGCAACAAATCCTCGGATGGTTTTGGTAATTCATAACAACATATAGCTCATTGAACTAATATCCATTCAAGTTAAATATTTCAGAGAGTTCAATGATTGGCATGGCATGGACTAGAGATGTGGAGCCCTCAAAATGCTAAGGACAAAGATTGGCAAAAGCTCAAGACTCTTCATTTCTATTTTAGTGATCCAAGATCACATTGAGTCCCCATCGGAAAGCCAATACTATTAAAATGGATGAGGTGTTGCTTAATGGTCTACTTGCTCAAAGTGTTGTGATATTGCTCCAAAACCCTCAACCACTTTCTCGTTTCCAAATATGTCCAAAACTCAAAGTCAAACTCGGCCCCACCAATTTGATCTATCCTGCGCCACCGAGTTCAATTGACATAGCCACCGCCAGAAACCCTAGACAATTCGGTCACACCGATGCAGATCTCGGTCTCACTGAGATGGCCCCGCAAACTCTCTATTTCCCTTTGTAACATTTCTGTCTCACCAAAATGAGCAATCGGTCCCACCGAGTTTGCTTGACCAACTCTTCGTTTGCTCTTTGCTGAAATAGGTCTCACCGAATTCACGCAATCAGTTACGCTGAGATGAGGTTTTGCCCTAGCCCTAGCACATAGGTCCCACCGAGTTGTTCCAGTCGGTCTCACCGAGATTCCTAATGTTCACATTTTGAACTAAATCAGTCTCACCGAGTTCTTCTATTCGGTCTGACCGAGTTGGGTCAAATGTGTGTAACGTTGGATTTTGTGTGGAGACTATATATACCCCTCCACCCCCATATCCATATGAGAGAGAGCCATCAGAATGTGCCTACACTTCCACTACTCATTTTCTGAGAGAGAACCACCTATTCATGTGTTGAGACCAACATATTCCAATCCTACCACAAGAATCTTGATCTCTAGCCTTCCCCAAGTTGCTTTCCACTCAAATCATCTTTCCACCATAGCCAAATCTGTGAGAGAGAGTTGAGTGTTGGGGAGACTATCATTTGAAGCACAAGAGCAAGGAGTTCATCATCAACACACCATCTATTACATTTTGGAGAGTGGTGTCTCCTAGATTGGTTAGGTGTCACTTGGGAGTCTCCGCAAGATTGTGGAGTTGAACCAAGAAGTTTGTAAGGGCAAGGGGATCGCCTACTTCGTGAAGATCTACCCGAGTGAGGCAAGTCCTTCATGGGCAATGGCCATGGTGGGATAGACAAGGTTGCTTCTTCATGGACCCTTCATGGGTGGAGCCCTCCGTGGACTCGCGCAGCCGTTACCCTTCATGGGTTGAAGTCTCCATCAACATGGACGTGCGATAGCACCACCTATCGGAACCATGCCAAAAATCTCCGTGTCTACATTGCATTTTCCTTCTCCAAACCCTTCCCTTTACCTTCATATGCAATGATTTACTTTCTGCTGCTACACTATTAGAATTGCATGTGTCGGTTGATTGCTTGACTTGTACTAATTGCTAAAATCTGCCAACACTTAAAATTGGGAAAAAGTTAGACTTTTATTTGGTCAAGTAGTCTAATCACCCCCCTCTAGACCTACTTTTAATCATACAAGTGGTATTAGAGCTGCGGTCTCCATTTGCCTTGATTTCCATAGCTTTTGTGATCATAGCCTTGGTTTCACAACTTAGGAGAGTATGGCATCTAGCGAGGGAAATTACCACCGTAGAGGTCCTTACTTTGATGGTACTAATTTTGCTAGTTGGAAGCATAAGATGAAAATGCATCTTGGTCATAACCCCGTCGTTTGGCATATTGTGCATATTGGCCTGCAAGGTGAGTACTTCGAGGATGGAAGAGAACCGGATCATGAAGCATCCGTGGACGAATTGAAGATGTTGCAATACAATGCTCAAGCTTGCGATATTCTCTTCAACGGATTGTGTCCTGAAGAAGTCAACAAAATCAGCCGCCTTGAGAATGCAAAGGAAATTTGGGATACTTTGGTTCATATGCACGAAGGTACCGAGTCCGTCAAGGAATCCAAATTGGATGTGCTTCAAAGTCAACTTAACAAGTTCAAAATGAAGGATGGTGAAGGAGTCGCTGAGATGTACTCTAGGCTTGCTCTCATCAAAAATGAGATTGCCGGCTTAGAAAGTGAAGAGATGACCGACAAATTCATCATCAAGAAGATCCTAAGAGCCTTGGATGGAAAATATGATACCGTGTGCACCTTGATCCAAATGATGCCCAACTACAAAGATCTCAAGCCAACGGAAGTCATTGGTAGAATTGTTGCTCATGAGATGGCA
The DNA here is from genome assembly GCA_021605145.1 of Aegilops bicornis. Lineage (NCBI taxonomy): Eukaryota > Viridiplantae > Streptophyta > Magnoliopsida > Poales > Poaceae > Aegilops > Aegilops bicornis. The sequence goes on along the minus strand of CM038671.1, from coordinate 534,622,839 downwards.
CTCAAGGATAAGGAAGAGCTCCACAACAAGTCTAGTGGTGCTTATAAAGCTTCATGTGATGCTCCTACAACATCAAGTGAGGAACAAGTCTTCAATGAAGAATTGAGATTAATGGTGAAGAACTTCAACAAGTTCTACAAGAGTAGAAGCAAAGATAGAAGTTCCAAGTCAAGGTGAAAGGATCGAGAAGAGGTGTCTAAAGGGGGGGTGATTAAACACTAAGTACCAAAAGTTGCAGTTTTTAACTTCTTTAAGTTGGAGTGGAGTGTAGGCACAAGTTTAACACTCACAATACATAACAAGCAAGCATGCAAAGAGTATATGAGCAGCGGAAAGTAAAGCATGCAACTTGCGAGAATGTAAAGGGAAGGGTATGGAGGATTCAAACGCAATTGGAGACACAGATGTTTTTGTCGTGGTTCCGATAGGTGGTGCTATCGTACATTTTGATGGAGACTTCAACCCACGAAGGGTAATGGTTGCGCGAGTCCACGGAGAGCTCCACCCACGAAGGGTCCACGAAGAAGCAACCTTGTCTATCCCACCATGGCCATCGCCCATGAAGGACTTGCCTCACTAGCGGTAGATCTTCACGAAGTAGGCGATCTCCTTGCCCTTACAAACTCCTTGGTTCAACTCCACAATCTTGTCGGAGGCTCCCAAGTGACACCTAGCCAATCTAGGAGACACCACTCTCCAAGAAGTAACAAATGGTGTGTTGATGATGAACTCCTTGCTCTTGTGCTTCAAATGATATTCTCCCCAACACTCAACTCTCTCTCACAGGATATGGATTTGGTGGAAAGAAGATTTGAGTGGAAAGCAACTTGGGGAAGGCTAGAGATCAAGATTCATATGGTAGGAATGGAATATCTTGGCCTCAACACAAGGGTAGGTGGTTCTCAGAAAATGTGTATTGGAAGTGTAGGTTCGTTCTGATAGCTCTCTCCACGAATGAAGAGTGGGTGGAGGGGTATATATAGCCTCCACATAAAAACTAACCGTTACACACAACTTTCCAAACTCGGTGGGACCGAATTGATAAACTCGGTCAGACCGATTCAGCAAATCTAGTGACTGTTAGGATTTTCGGTGGGACCGACATGCAACTCGGTAGGACCGATATGGTTAGGGTTAGGGCATAACATAATCTCGGTGAGACCGATTACACAAACTCGGTGGGACCGATTTTGGTAATAAGCTAACCAGAGAGTTTGCATTGTAATCTCGGTAGTACCGATTGCTCAAACTCGGTGAGACCAATTTTGGTAATGGACATACACAAAGAGATTACAATCCCATCTCGGTGAGACCGAGATCCCTATCGGTGAAATCGATTTGCCTAGGATTTGTGGCAGTGGCTATGACATCTGAACTCGGTGGCACCGGATAGAAAGAATCGGTGGGGCCGAGTTGGACTTTTGGTTTAGGACATATGTGGATGGGAGAAAGTAGTTGAGGGCTTTGGAGCATATCACTAAGCACTTGAGCAAGCAAGCCATTAAGCAACACCTCATCCCCTCTTGATAGTATTGGCTTTTCCTATAGACTCAATGTGATCTTGGATCACTAAAATATAAAATGTAGAGTCTTGTACTTGAAGCTTGAGCCAATCATTTGTCCTTAGCATCTTGAAGGGGTTCCACATCCTTTAGTCCATGCCACTTAATTTGTTGAACTTGTCTGAAACATACTAGGTAAAAGTGTTAGTCCAACAAGAGATATGTTGACATTAGTTACCAAAATCACCTGTGAGCACTTGTGCTTTCAATCTCCCCCTTTTTGGTAATTGATGGCAACATACATCAAAGCTTTAGATAAAGATATAGAGAAAAGCAAGTAAAGCTTTGCAAAGACATGTAACATGCATAGGCCCCCCCTACATGTATGCAATCATGTGAATATGGAATATTGAAGCATGTGAGAGCATAACCATGACAGAGTAGGCAATGTGTTACATGTATCTTGGCTATATGCATCAGATCAAAAGATGTGAATGTGGGAAATGTACCTTCATGCTCGTGAGTCCTTCTTGCAAACAATATGTACATCAGCAAGAATTCCTCATACACATGATTGTGATGCATATACTAACCTTGTGGTCTTGAGTTGGCTTAGGATGGAATGAACCTGCGTAAACAAGGTTAAATAACACAGATACACCCACTAGCCAGAGCAAACGAAAGAAATCACAAGAGTATCAAGACTGGGATGACATGTAGAGTGAGTACTAAGTACCAAAATAGATATTGACATGTCCCCAAAGGTAAAGATATGCAAGGAATTTAAGAAATTTCTTTCCCTTCGATGTCTTTCTCCCCCTGGATCTAGCATTGGATACTGGGAGAAGATAGGGAACAGAAAATCAGAGCTCAAAGAAACAAATGAATAGAGCTAATGCAAATAAGCACATATGAGCATGTCTTTCCCCTCAAGAAGACATGTGGCATCTCTCCTCTTGAATACCAAGCATCTGGGATCCTTGAAGGTTACTCTTTCCTTGAGTATTCCCTCCCCTAGAGATCTCTCCCCCTAGAGATATGATTAAGCTTTGATGTGATCTCTCTCTCCCCCTTTGACATCAATTTCCAAGAAAGGTCTTCCGAATTTTTCGTGAATGGGTTTGGTCCTTGAGTCACAAAGACAAAGCACTAAGGTATATGTGATGCTTGTAGAGGACAAGATTCATTGAGTGGAGCTGGATCAAGAGTAAAGCAGGAATAAATGGCAAAATGTTTTTCCTGTAGTGAAATCGGTGGCACCGAGTTGTATGCTTCGGTTGCACTGAAAAACTTCGGTTAGACCAGGAACAAGAAACCGGTGGGACCGAGTTCTTCACAGGGAAAAGCACTTGTCACCTCAGCTCACTAGACAAGTAAGATCTCACAAGGATTTGCAAGGAATTAACTGAAAGATTTGCAATGAATTGGATGCAGGGAATGCAGAACAAAAGAAAAGGAAAGGAAAGAAAAGGAAGGAAGTTTTTTTTGAAAGGGGAAACAAATATGCATGAGACAAATGCAAGTGCACAGAAGAGAACACAAGAAAACTTCATCTAGAGATGGTCGGCGACAAAGTCACCTATGTTAGAGTATATTGACTTAGGAGTCAAGTGAGATCACTTGATCGTAGGTCATACTCATCGTTTAAGCTCAAAAATGGGGTTGCCATTTTTTGTTTAAGCATCTTGATGTATTCACATCTTGTCGAGTTGCTTTGACTCATGACTTGGAGTAAAGCTTCTCTAAGATGGAATAACATACCTTGGGTGGTGGTGTTGATCGTGATCATGTAGTTGAACTTGTGTGGGTTGCTCAAGGTTGATGTAGCTCATCAAGAGTTGGGAGCACCACTTGGAATTGTAGTTCATCTACCTACATGGGTTAGTTTTCGCAAGGAAGAGCACCTGTGTATCCAAAATGACAATCATGAAACTCAACATAGAATTTGTCAAAGGATATGTTTGAATGGTTTCGTGCTTCCTTGTCTTCAACCACCATTGTGTAGAGACTTGGTGATGTAGAGATTGCTCAAGATGTGAGTGAGTTGCGATCTCATAGATTTAGATTCATCCAAGTACCTACAAGGGTTAGATAACATGCAAGATGCAAATATATCCAGGACATAAGATAATCATCATAAGAGAAATATCAAGGATTAGTCATAAGCTCAAGTCTTGCATGTATCCAATGGAGTTCCTACTCCAAGTTTGAAGCATCAATTATGTTCAATTCACCTATTAATCTGCAAAACACTTTCTCATCAAGTGGTTTAGTGAATATATCCGCTAATTGCTTGTCGGTGCGAACATGCTTAAGATTAATGTCACCCTTAGCAACGTGATCTCGAATGGAACGATGACGAACTTCAATATGCTTAGTTCGAGAGTGTTGCACGGGATTGTGAGCAATCTTGATAGCACTTTCATTGTCACAAAGTAATGGAACATGTTTCACATATATCCCATAATCTTTAAGAGTTTGGGTCATCCAAAGTAATTGAGCACAACATGAATCAGCGGCAATGTATTTCATTCCCAAGGTGGATAAGGATACCGAGTTTTGTTTCTTGGAAGACCAAGACACAAGAGATCTACCAAGAAATTGACAAGTACCCGAAGTGGACTTTCTATCAACCTTGTCACCGGCATAGTCCGAGTCGGAGTAGCCAACAAGATCGAAAGAAGACCTCTTAGGATACGAAATGCCAAAATTTGGTGTATGTATTAAGTATCTCACTATACTTTTCACGGCCTTAAGATGACATTCCTTAGGAGCAGCTTGATATCGTGCACACATGCACACACTTAGCATGATATCGGGACGTGAAGCACATAGATATAACAATGAACCAGTCATAGAGCGATAAACCTTTTGATCAACCGGTTCACCATCTTTGGTCAAATCAAGATGTCCACTAGTAGGCATGGGTGTAGTCATACCTTTGCATTCTTGCATATTGAACTTCTTGAATAAGTCCTTGGTGTACTTCGTTTGAGAGACAAAGGTACCTTCCTTAGTTTGCTTGATTTGCAAACCAAGAAAGAATTTGAGTTCACTCATCATAGACATCTCAAACTTCTTCGACATTAGCTTCCCAAACTTTTCATTCGACTTGTGTGTAGCCTTGGGCAACAAGACGTGCTTTGTTGCGAACCACTTGTCCATCTTCATCTTGCTTGTTACGAAACACCCATTTTGTACCGATGATGTTGTGGTTGTTGTCGGGCTTCTCAACCAATGTCCACACTTGATTTCTCTCAAAGTTGTGTAGCTCTTCATGCATAGCGTTTATCCAGTCTGGATCTTCCAATGCTTCTTCAACCTTCATAGGTTCAATTCTAGAGATGAATGAATAGTGTTCACAAAAGTTAGCTAAACGAGTTTTAGAGCGAGTGATTCTCCCGGTTTGGATATCTTTGTAGATTTGCTCGATGGGATGGTCTTTAGCAATTCTTGCTCGAACTCGCGAAAGCTTTTGCTTGGGTCTTGGTTGAACATCTTCTTCATCTTGTTCTTCTTCTTGGCCTTCTTCATTGTTGGCGTTGGCGTTCTCTTGTCGTGGTGGAGAAGGAGGTTGTTGGCGTTCGTCTTGGTGCACTTCCTCGTTTTCTTCATCTTGGTGTGTCCCACTTGTGGATGCCTCCGTATCAACTCTTGATTCACCTTGTCGTGAGGTAGAAGCTTCCACTTGGACGAACGAGGTACTCTCCTTCACCTCTGTTGGACGAATCTTGCCAATAGACAAGTCTTGGATTGCTTCCGAGGGATCTTTGTCTCCTACATGAATTGGCAATTGCTCTACTTGCGAGCCGTTAGATTCATAAAACTTCACATCTACCGTTTCTTCAACCTTTCGGGTGAAATTGTCGTAGACACGGTATGTGTGAGAGTTTAAGCCATAACCAAGTAGGAAACCTTCATGAGACTTAGGAGCAAATTTAGAACGATGATGCTTATCAAGAATGTAGCACTTTGAGCCGAATACTCGAAAGTATCCAACTTGGGGTTTGTTACCGGTGAGGAGCTCGTATGCCGTCTTGCCGAGTAGCTTGTGAAGATACAAGCGATTTGTTGCATGACAAGCTGTCTCAACCGCTTCCACCCAAAAGTGCGTTGGCATCTTGTACTCATCAAGCATCGTTCTTGCCATTTCAATGAGCGTTCGGTTCTTCCTCTCAACAACTCCATTTTGTTGAGGTGTGTATGTAGCCGAGAACTTGTGTGAAATACCTTCTTCGTCAAGAAAGGTATCCACATTTGCGTTCTTGAACTCCGTTCCGTTGTCGCTTCGAACCTTCTTGATTCTCATGTCAAATTGATTTTGGGCCTTCCTAGCGAAGTTTTTGAAGATCTTTTGGACCTGCGATTTAACATCGAGAAAGAACACCCACATAAATCTTGAAAAACCATCAACTATAACTAGACCAAAAGAATTTCCACCGAGACTTTTGTAAGCGTTAGGACCAAAAAGATCCATGTGAAGTAGCTCGAGTGGCCTCCTTGTGGTCATGATGTTCTTCATGGGATGCCTTCCTCCAACCTGTTACCTGCTTGACAAGCGCTGCAAAGTCTATCCCTATCAAATATGATATCGTTAACACCAAGGATATGATTTCCTTTAATAAGCTTGTCAAGGTTTTGCATACCAACATGACCTAGTCTTCTATGCCACAATCAGCTTTTAGAAGATTTAGCAATGAAGCAAGTTCTAGGTTGAGACTTTTTAGTGAAATCAACAATGTAGAGATCACCTCTCGCATAATCCAGTAAAGACCATTTTATGATTATCTCTACGAAACACTTGGCAATCTACTTCAGTAAATAATACATTGAAACCGAAATCAGCAAGTCTAGATACTGAAAGTAAGTTGTAGCCAAGAGATTCAACGAGCATGACATTTTGTATGGAGCTATCATGTGAGATGGCCACCTTACCAAGGCCAACCACCTTACCCTTTGAATTATCACCAAAAGTGACATATTTTTGAGGGTCATTGCTTTCATCAAGCTCACGGAACATGTCTTTATCTCCGGTCATATGATCAAGACATCCACTATCAAGGACCCATTCCTTTCCTCCAAAGAATGTAGCCGCCAAGATTTGCCATAAGACCAAAGTGTCTCATTGCATTGTCAAGATCATATTCACTATCATCATCCTCATCATAGTATCCATGTTCAACATCATCTTGTGATTGATCAATTCCTAGAGAGGGTAATTCATTAGACAAATGATCATTTCTATGATTGTCTTTATGGATTCTAATAGCTTCAGAAATAATATTGCTAATGATTCCGACATCTCCTATGGCACGCATGAGATTTGTAAGCTCAAATAGACAATCACCAAAGCTAGGATCACTAGAATACATCTTATTCAAGGCAATAGAATTATGGAGAATTTCATCTAATTTTTTTAAGGAATAATCTGGAAATCGTTCCTCAAGAAATTTCCATGTAGTATAGGCACAATCAAGAGTAGGCAAACTAGCAATCAAATTTTTGGGCAATCCTCTTATGATAAGATTGATGGTTCTAAGATTGCGAATCATGTCAAGATCCTCTTTGGGTGTGGGATACAAGGGATCAATATGAGGTGCACAAGGGCTAGCAATGTACTTGTTCAAATGATATTCATTGAAAATCTCAAGCATTTCATTTTTCCATTCATGAAAATATTCTCCATCAAGAATAGGCACTCTATGTCTAAGACTCCCCAAAGTAGACACATCCATCTTCCTCCTAAGGTGTTTAAACCAAGGCAATGGAGACCAAAGTTCTGATACCAATTGAAAGGATCGAGAAGAGGTGTCTAAAGGGGGGGTGATTAGACACTAAGTACCAAAAGTTGCAGTTTTTAACTTCTTTAAGTTGGAGTGGAGTGTAGGCACAAGTTTAACACTCACAATACATAACAAGCAAGCATGCAAAGAGTATATGAGCAGCGGAAAGTAAAGCATGCAACTTGCGAGAATGTAAAGGGAAGGGTTTGGAGGATTCAAACGCAATTGGAGACACGGATGTTTTTGTTGTGGTTCTGATAGGTGGTGCTATCATACATCCACGTTGATGGAGACTTCAACCCACGAAAGGTAACGGTTGCGTGAGTCCACGGAGGGCTCCACCCACGAAGGGTCCATGAAGAAGCAACCTTGTCTATCCCACCATGGCAATCGCCCACGAAGGAGTTGCCTCACTAGCGGTAGATCTTCATGAAGTAGGCGATCTCCTTGCCCTTACAAACTCCTTGGTTCAACTCCACAATCTTGTCAGAGGCTCCCAAGTGACACCTAGCCAATCTAGGAGACGCCACTCTCCAAGAAGTAACAAATGGTGTGTTGATGATGAACTCCTTGCTCTTGTGCTTCAAATGATATTCTCCCCAACACTCAACTCTCTCTCACGGGATATGGATTTGGTGGAAAGAAGATTTGAGTGGAAAGAAACTTGGGGAAGGCTAGAGATCAAGATTCATATGGTAGGAATGGAATATCTTGGCCTCAACACAAGGGTAGGTGGTTCTCAGAAAATTTGTATTGGAAGTGTAGGTTCGTTCTGATGGCTCTCTACACGAATGAAGAGTGGGTGGAGGGGTATATATAGCCTCCACACAAAAACTAACCGTTACACACAACTTGCCAAACTCGGTGGGACCGAATTGATAAACTCGGTCAGACCGATTCAGCAAATCTAGTGACCGCTAGGATTTTCGGTGGGACCGACATGCAACTCGGTAGGACCGATATGGTTAGGGTTAGGGCATAACGTAATCTCGGTGAGACCGATTACACAAAATCGATGGGAGCGATTTTGGTAATAAGCTAACCAGAGAGTTTGCATTGTAATCTCGGTAGTACCGATTGCTCAAACTCGGTGAGACCGATTTTGGTAATGGACATACACAGAGAGATTACAATCTCATCTCGGTGAGACCGAGATCCCTATCGGTGAGACCGATTTTCCTAGGGTTTGTGGCAGTGGCTATGACATCTGAACTCGGTGGTGCCGGATAGAAAGAATCGGTGGGGACGAGTTGGACTTTTGGTTTAGGACATATGTGGATGCGAGAAAGTAGTTGAGGGCTTTGGAGCATATTACTAAGCACTTGAGCAAGCAAGCCATTAAGCACCACCTCATCCCCTCTTGATAGTATTGGCTTTTCCTATAGACTCAATGTGATCTTGGATCACTAAAATATAAAATTTAGAGTCTTGTACTTGAAGCTTGAGCCAATCCTTTGTCCTTAGCATCTTGAAGGGGTTCCACATCCTTTAGTCCATGCAACATAATTTGTTGAACTAGTCTGAAACAAACTAGGTAAAAGTGTTAGTCCAACAAGAGATATGTTGACATTAATTACCAAAATCACCCAGGGAGCACTTGTGCTTTCACAAGGTCCTTCAATGACAAAAGATCTTCTAGTCGCAATCGCAATTGCTACAATTGTGGAAGACCCAGACACTACTCCAATGAGTGTACAACTCCCTAAAAGGAGAAGAAAAAGAGACGAATCACCACTAAGAGAGAGAAGGAGTAGAGACGATCGTTATGAACGAAGGCCCTCTCATAGAAGCAAGGATTCGGAAAGGAAGTACAAGTCATCAAAGAGCTACACAAGACAAAGACATCAAGCTCACGTTGGTGAATGGGTATCCGGTTCCGACTCCGACAACTACTCCGAGAGAAGTTATCACTCCGACATCGAATATACTCAAGATGAAGGTGTTGCCGGTCTTGCACTTGTGTCATCCAACTCCTACGACATATTTGAATCACCAAATGAAGGAATTGGAAGATGCTTCCTGGCTAAAGGCCCTAAGGTATCACACCCCGAGTATGTTGACTTCAATAGTGATGAAGATGGTTTGCTAAGTGATGAAGATTTACTTGTTGAAAACACTAGTGATGAAAACTATGATGAAATTGCTATTGATCATGATAATCAAGATGAAAAGAATAACAATGATAAGAAGAAAATTGAGCGTCTAACTAAAGAACTAAACACTCTTAAGTTAGCTCATGAAACAACTCTAGAGGATCATAGAGAGCTCCTAAGGACTCATGAGAAGCTACGCTTCGAGAAGCTAAAAATAGAGCAAGAGCATGAGTTCCTAAAAGCAATCAATGATGATCTTCGAAAGAAGAGTTCTTCTTACATTGCCAAGCGTTTACTCTTGTCTACTTATGTGCCACAAGTAAAATCTAGCAACAAGAGCAAGAAAGATTATTCTTCTAGTAGTAACAATAATCATGTTAAATCCAATATTGTTGCTTCTAGTAGTTCTCTTGATTCCACTAATTACTCTCTTAGCCAAGTTACACTTGAGCAAGAAAATAGCTTATTGAAGGGAATTATAGAGAAAGGTGTCTACAAGAGCCTTGCCGGAAGTAAGCAATTTGAGGAAATTGTACGCAAGCAAGGAAGGCACCGGAAGAATCAAGGTATTGGTTTTGAACAAAAGTTCAATGCCAATGGAGTTGAGTGGGAAGAGGATCAATACCCCAAGACGAAGTTTGTTCCTCAACAAGAGAAGTATGACCCCACTTGTTTCAAGGGAACACAAGCTCAAGATGATCTTCCACCACAACACCACAAGCTAAAAGGCAAGGACAAGCTTCAAGAATAGATTTATTCATTTGAAGAAACTCCTAAAGCCATGGTTAAGTGGGTTCCCAAGACTACATGAAGTTCTACTTCATCAAGTACAACTACAACTCCAAGGATTCCCATCAAGTTGATGTGGATCCCAAAGAAGAATAACTAGAGAGTTCTTGAGGGTGACTCCGCCAACATACTTCACTCATATTCATTTTGGCAAGGATAAGTGAAATCAACTTCCATATCTTGCACTAATTCATGGAGTCACAAACCCTCTTGTTGGTAACACAGGGGACAAGGTAACCTAATGCTTTCATGGACATCATCCTATGTGTGTTCACTCTATGTCTATGGATATCCTTATGTGTCCCTTGTGGGACTAACCCATGTAGGTATTGAAAGTGCAACTCACTCCAATGGATTGCTCCAAATGATCTACATCAACATTGAGCATCCACATCTTCAACACCTACATGAAGTCATCATAGACAAAACCCAAAGGGGGGATATCACATCTAGGGGAGCTTTGCTCTAAGAATTGAGCTAAAGAAACTCTAATGGTGTGAGCACAACAATGCTTTATGTAAAAGTGGTAACCCCACTTGTGCTTAAACGATGAGTATGACCTATGATCAAATGATCTCATTTGACTCCTCAGTCAATATACTCATATATAGATGACCTAGTCATCGCCAATTGCTTGACAGATGCTAGAATGTATGTGCATGCTTTGCCACATGTTTTATTTGCCATCTTATTGTGTGAGCATGTTGGTTGCATAATTTTCTCCATTCGAGGACATCCATTTGTTGATTTGATTGTTTGGTTTTTTGTTTTTGCCAAATGGATGGACAAGAATGCCTAAGTACTCCCTCTAGCTATCTATGCTTTTCTCGTCTCAAACTCTATTCATGCTACATCACAAAGTTTGAACAAGTTGAATTCAAACCATTCGGGTGAGGAGCACTTGGAGCCACCGATCCGTCAAGGGCTTACTCTCCAAAACCTATTAATGCCTTTCGGTTAGATCAACTTAGTCCTACTCAGTCTCATCGAACTCATTAAGTTGATCTAGGTTTTAGCTCGGTGCAACCGATTTGAACATTTCGGTCACACCGAGTTGCAGTAATTGCTAGCAGTTTCGCATCTCGGTGCCACCGAGTCGTTCCACTCGGTCACATCGATAGTGACTGGGTATATATAACGTGGGTTGAAATATTGTAAACTCCTCCAAACCACTCGACCACGCCGCCCCAGCACTGCCGCCCTTGGTCTCTGGATCATCGTCGTCGTCCCCAGTGACCTTCTGCCGCTGGTTTCCGCTGTCGTCAATGGAATACTCACCGCCGTTGCCGCCGTAGCAAGTCCGTCGCCAAGTTAGGGTACGGATTTGACCTCTTTGTGCTTTCCATATCTCTGATTCGTGCACAAAGTACAATGCCCATGTTCTTCCCACTTATGAGATTGACCTATCCACCAAAAGAACTGCTTAGAATAGATTAAACTTAGGGTTAGGTTTCCGCCAAACCCATCTTGGACCGACCGATCTGAGGATCTTGGTCACACCGATTGCCCCTGGACATTGCACAAGTACAACTCGGTCTGACCGAAGTGTACTGATCGCTGCGACCGAAATCACTTTCTCTGTGAACCCTTAGCATCTCGGAGTTACCGAACTACATTTCGGTCTAACCGAAACTGTATATTTAGACTCTGATCAGTGCTTCGGTGTCACCGAGTTTGTCAAATCGGTAGCTCCGAAATGCTTTCTGCAGAAAACTAAAGTTAATTTTTTGACTCAATATTTTGCAAAATAAGTTGCACTTTCTGATGCTCATCTATCGTATCTATACCCAACTATTCACAGGGTCAATTTCAGCAATGTCAGAGGGCAGTGATAGTCAGAACAAGTCTGAAGAGCAGGTCAACCTCAGTGAGGGCACTAGTCCCTCAAGCAGTTATGATGATGGAAGCAGAAGCACTCCCCGCAATTTGCCTAAGGCTGCTACTAGGCAAAGGAAGAAGAGAACATCTGAATCTGAGGATGAAGATTTTGTTGTTGATGAGGAGGTAACCTCCAGGAAAAAGGTGCTCAAGAAGGAATATGCTGCTGCTGCCACAAAGCCATGCCTTCCCAAGAAGGCACCTGCCGAAAGAGCCCCAATGTCAAAAGTCAGAGCATTAACTCAAGAGCAAGCACAACCAGCAAGTGGTGCCGGAAAAGAGAAGAAAGAAAGGAAAAGAGGAAGATGGTGCAAACGTATAGATCTTATGGCTGCGTTTGAAAAGCATTGTTCTGATGAAGAAGAGGATGAGGAGGAGGAAGAGCCATTGGCACCTCCTGCAAAGACTCAGAAGCTTATGGGGGATGCCATAAGGACTGGGGCTGCTCCATCTAAGCCCAAGTCTGCCCCCAAGTCTTCAGCTCAAGCTCAAGCTCCCAAACCATCTGCACCCAAGAGGTCAACAAGGAACATTCCTGCAGCTGAAAAGAGCAAGGCCCCAGTGCCTGAAGCTTGAGAAGAAGCAGAGTCACAAGTGCTCAGAAAGCTGAAGCCCAAGATTCCAGACCATAGTGATGATCATCCTGTGGTAGAAAATATGAAGCTGAGAAAGGATGCAGGTCTGAGACTATGGAGGCAGAATGATCCCTATGCCACCAGGAGGAGAACTGATGTGGACTATCGTTTCACACAAAGGAACAACAAGATTTCTATGAGACCGTCCTTTTGGACAAGAAGCCCATAGTGTGTGACATGAAATGGGTGGATTGGCAGTACATTGATGACAATGAAGACTACTTCCCAAGTGTGCATGAAAGCTTCAGATGGAATGGTGTTGACAAGTTTGTTGGTCAGAAGTTGATCAAGTGGAATGATGAGATGATAATGCAATTCTATTCCACTGCTCACTTCTACCCTGAAGGAAAGATTGTATGGATGACTGAGGGAACAAGATATCAATCAACTTTCTCTGAATGGGCCAGGCTGATCAATGCCCCAGAGGAGGAAGAAAATGACATTGATGTATATGCAAAGCCCAGGAAGGATCACAACTCCATGGCTAACATGTACAAGCCAATTTCTGATGAAGCCTTGGAGACTCACAAGTTTGGACCAATATACTATTTGCTTGCTGGTTTGACCACCATCAACACTATATTGAGGCACACTCTGTTGCCCAAGTCAGGAGATCATAGAATTATCCGTGCTCACTCCATCAACCTGCTTCACTTGTTTGATGTTGTTCCTCAGAAGTTCAAGGTGATGAGCTTGATTGTAGAAACTGTGAAGAGAACAGTTGCTGATCAGAAGAGATCTTGTGGATATGCCCCTCACATTCAAATGTTGATCAATTCCAAGATGGGAACCAAGACATATCTTCTTGATAAAGAGCATCTTCCCATGAGGCCAGATTTGAGGACAACGAGGTTGTCATGGATGCATCCCATCCTACATGTGCTGAAGCCCAAGAGAAGAGAGAGAAAGCAAAGGCTGCAAAAGCAGCGAAGGCAGCAAGTGCATCAGATGTCTCCAATGTGATGCTCAAGACCAAGCAAGATCAACTCAGTTATCTGCTTGAGGCTACAGTGATAATTGAGCAGGGCTTGGCCACCCTGACTCAAAATCAGTAAAGTCTTGAGAGGACCATTGAGACAAAATTCCATGATCTAGATGTGAAGGTTACTGAGATACAGACTATTGTGGAGAAGCTCCAAGAGGATGCTGAGGATAAGGATGATAGACCCACTACAGACACTTTCTAGAGAGTTCCAAGGGCACCAAGTTCATCAACAGTGTGAGTTGTTAGAGATTTCATGATTACCACTTCAGCACCTGCAACCACTGCCACAGTTGTACCTCCAGTGTCAACTCCTCTAGCTCCACAGACTTCTGCCGAAGCATTTGCAGATGCCCTCCTCTCCATGCCATCTACACACACCAGAGCAACAAGCCAGAAGACCCCTTCAGGAGCTCCCGGAGATCGTGCCTAGAGTGCACTATACGTTTTCAAACTTTTTTGTAACTTGTTGCCAAAGGGGGAGAAAGTGTACAGATCTTAGGCTTAGGGAGAGAGAGTGTTGGTTTTATTTGCCTCTCTTGCTACTTTGATCGTTTGGTTGTTTGATTCCTATGATATAGTTTGTGTTATGCTCGTGAGATACTTTTGTGATCATGTGTTTGATCATACTATGCTTAATGTGTGGTTGCTTGCTCATATTCATGAATTTGCGTATGATCAATCACTTCTACCCTTGGTGATGAATGCATGTTATCTAACTCTTATCATTTTGAGCTCTCCACCATGATGTATGTGACATGGAAGAGTGACCCATGATCCAAATCAATTGTGCATTTGCATTCAAAAGCAAATCTTAAATAATGCACAAATTTAGGGGGAGCTCTTGCTTATCACATACTTCTCAAAGCGACGATGTATTTCACTCATATTATCATTTGTCAAAGCTTTGATCTATATGCTGTCATCAATTACCAAAAAGGGCGAGATTGAAAGTGCAACTAATCCCCGGGTGGTTTTGGTAATTCATAACAACATATAGCTCATTGAACTAATATCCATTCAAGTTAAATATTTTAGAGAGTTCAATGATTGGCATGGCATGGACTAGAGATGTGGAGCCCTCAAAATGCTAAGGACAAAGATTGGCAAAAGCTCAAGACTCTTCATTTCTATTTTAGTGATCCAAGATCACATTGAGTCCCCATCGGAAAGCCAATACTATTAAAATGGATGAGGTGTTGCTTAATGGTCTACTTGCTCAAAGTGCTGTGATATTGCTCCAAAACCCTCAGCCACTTTCTCGTTTCCAAATATGTCCAAAACTCAAAGTCAAACTCGGCCCCACCGATTTGATCTATCTGGCGCCATCGAGTTCAATTGACATAGCCACTGCTCGAAACCCTAGACAATTCGGTCACACTGATACACCGATACGGATCTGGTCTCACCGAGATGGCCCTACAAACTCTCTCTTTCCCTTTGTAACATTTCGGTCTCACCGAAATGAGCAATCGGTCCCACCGAGTTTGCTTGACCAACTCTCTGTTTGCTCAAATCGGTCTCACCGAGTTCACGCAATCGGTTACACCGAGATGAGATTTTGCCATAGCACTAGCACATCGGTCCCACCGAGTTGTTCCAGTCGGTCCCACCGAGATTCCTAGCATTCACATTTTGAACTGAATTGGTCTCACCGAGTTCTTCTATTCGATCTGACCGAGTTGGGTCAAATGTGTGTAACGGTTGGATTTTGTGTGCAGGCTATATATACCTGATACGTCTCCAACGTATCTACTTTTCCTAACACTTTTCCTCTTGTTTTGAACTCTAATATGCATGATTTGAATGAAATAACCCCGGACTGACGCTGTTTTCATCAGAACTACCATTGTGTTTTTTTTTTTGCAGAAATAAAAGTTCTCGAAATGGAACGAAACTTTGCAAGGATTATCTATATCAATAAAGAGAATTTCTGGAGCCTAGAGTCAACTGAGGGGGGGTACCTGGGTGGGCATAACCCACCAGGGCGCGCCTGCCACCTCCAGGCGCGCCCAGGTGGGTTGTCCCCACCTGGTGGCCCGCAGACCCTAAAACCGACGCTATAAAATCATATTTTTCCAGAAAAAATTAGGAAGAAAGAATTATCGTGATCCACGAGACGAGCTGCCGTCACCTCCTGTTCTTCGTCGGGAGGCCAGATCTGGAGTCTGTTTGGGGCTCCGGAGAGGGGGGTCTTCGTTCTTCGTCATCACCAACCCTTCTCCATCGCCAATTTCATGATGCTCCCCATCGGGAGTGAGTAATTCCTTCGTAGGCTCGCTGGTTCATGAGGAGTTGGATGAGATTCATCATGTAATCTAGTTAGTTTTGTTAGGTCTTGATCCCTAGTATCCACTATGTTCTGAGATTGATGTAGCTATGACTTTGCCATGCTTAATGCTTGTCACTTTGGGCCCGGGTGCCATGAATTCAGATCTGAACCGTTTATGTTATCAAAATTATATCCATGTTCTAGATCCGATCTTGCAAGTTATAGTTACCTAATATGTGTTATGATCCGGTAACCCCGGAGTGACAATAGTCGGGACCACTCCCGATGATGACCGTAATTTGAGGAGTTCATGTATTCACCGTGTGTCAATGCTTTGTTCCGGTTCTCTATTAAAAGGAGGCCTTAATATCCCTTAGTTTCCAATTGGACCCCGCTGCCACGGCAGGGTAGGACAAAAGATGTCATGCAAGTTCTTTCCATAAGCACGTATGACTTACGGAATACATGCCTACATTATATTTATGAACTGGAGCTAGTGCCGTATTGCCCTAGGTTATGACTGTCACATGATGAATATCATCCAACAAATTACCGATCCAATGCTTAAGAATTTATTTTATATTGTTCTTGCTAAGTTACTACTGCTATCGTTACTGCTACACTTGTTACAAAACTACTACTACCACTGTTACCGTTACTATTGCTGCCACTATTATCAAAACTATCATATTACTTTGCTACTGATCACTTTGCTGCAGATAATTAATCTCCAGGTGTGGTTGAATTGACAACTCAGCTGCTAATACTTGCAAATATTTGTTGGCTCCCCTTGTGTCGAATCTATAAATTTGGGTTGAATACTCTATCCTCGAGAACTGTTGCGATCCCATATACTTGTGGGTTATCAAGACCTTTTTCTGTCACCGTTGCCGGGGAGCATAGCTATATTTGTTGAGTCACTTGGGATTATTATCAATTTATCACTACGAAGAATCTGAAGGATGCTAAGACTAAGATTTATCCCTCTAGGACGAGGGGAGGTAAGGAACTTCCATCCAGTTCTGCTTTAGATTCACCTTCTGTTATAAGTAAACTTGCAATACCACCGCATGCTATTAATCTTGATATGTCGCAAGTTGTTGATGACGCTACTCCAGCTATGAATGGTACTTATGATGATGCTAGTACCTTGCTTGATGATGATGTGCCACTTGGTGATTTTCTTGATGAACAAATTGCTAGAGTAAGACAACATGATGTTGTTGAGTCTGATGATGAGCTTGAAACTGAAAGTATTGAAACACCTGCTAGAACTAGCCTTCCTAGATATGAATTGCCTAAGGTACCGGAAGGTTATGTTATGAATTAGGAGACAACTAGAGATATTCTTGCTTGTAAGGATAGAGATGATCTAGAAAAATTATTATGCAAGTATAAAGAAAAAAAATCTCTGAATGCTAGAATGCAACATGATCCTAAGTTTGCTAATTCACCTATCTTTATTGATAATAAGGATTATGAGCTCTCTGTCAACCCAGAATTAATTACTTCGGTTCAATCTGATCCTTTCCATGGTTATGAAACTGAAATAGTTGTGGCACACCTTACTAAGTTGAATGACATAGCAACCCTTTTAATTTACTCATGATGGGAAGACTCGTTATTACTTTATTCTCAAATTATTTCCGTTCTCATTAAAGGGTGATGCTAAAGCTTGGTACAATACTCTTGCTCCTGGTTGTGTGCGTAGTCCCCAGGATATGATTTATTACTTCTCTGAAAAATATTCCCCTCCTCATAAGAAACAAGCTGCCTTGCAGGAAATATTCAACTTTGTGCAAACTAAAGAAGAAAGTCTCCCACAAAGCTTGGGGGAGGCTTTGCCAATTACTTAATGCTTTGCCTGATCATCCTCTTAATAAAAATGAAATACTTGATATCTTCTATAATGGACTTACCGATGCTTCTAGGGCTTTCCTAGATAGTTGTGCTGGTTGTGTTTTCAGGGAACGAGCTGTTGGGCAAGCTAAAGAATTATTGAATAACATGTTGAAAAATTATGATGATTGGACTCTTCCTGAACCACCACTTAAACCCACTCCGAAGAAGAGGGGTATCTTATATCTCAGTCCTGAAGATATGCAAGAGGCAAATAAATCTATGAAGGAAAAAGGTATTAAAGCTGAGGATGTTAAAATTTTACCTCCTATTGAAGAAATACATGGGCTTAATACACCACCACTGCCTAAGGTGGTAGAGGTAAATTCTTTAATGAAATTCAATGATAATTATAATGATAATCCTCACAATATGCACCCTAGCCAATGCCTTTATGAGTTTGAAAACTACATTAGAAAACAAGATCACTTCAATGCAAATGTTATGAAACAATTGAAATACAATTATGATATGATTGCTCGATTGAGTGACTTGTTATTTAGAATCTAAAATGATGTTAGAGGTGTGGGAAAGCATGCTTCTATGGTTCAAACTCAGTTAGAACAAGTTGCTAAATCTCAAAGAGAGTTGCTAGATTAAATGAACAATAATATCAGTGATCATGTTGTTAGAGTAATGACTAGAGGAGGTAGATTGACTCGGGAACCACTTTATCCTGAGGGATACCCAAAAAGAATTGAACAAGACTCTCAAAGAGTTAATACTGATGCACGTAGTCCTTCTAAAAAGAAAAAGAAGAAGAAAAATGATAGGACTAATTTGCATGCTTCTAGTGACCTGAAGTAGAAAAACCTCCTGATAATGATAATGAAGTCTCTATCTCTGATGCTGAAACTCAAACTGGTAGTGAACACTCACCTTTTGATAATGAAAAATATAATGATGAGGTTCATGAAGACACTCAAACAAATAATAAAGAACCAGACAATGATGTTGAGATAGAACCTGCAGTTGATCTTGATAACCCACAAACTAAGAATACAAGATATGATAAAAGAGACTTCATTGCTAGAAAACACGATAAAGAAAGAGAACAATGGGTTCAAAAACCTATGCCCTTTCCACCTAAGTCAACTAAAAAGAAAGATGATGAAGAATTTGAACGCTTTGCTGAAATGTTGAGGCCCGTCTTTTTGCGTACTCGCTTGACTAATATCTTGAAAATGCCTCCTTATGCGAAGTACATGAAAGACATCATCACCAATAAGAGAAAAGAAACGGAAGCTGAAATCTCCACTATGCTTGCTAATTATACTTTTAAAGATGGAGTACCTAAAAAACTTGGAGATCCGGGAATACCAACTATACCTTGCTCCATCAAAAAGAACTATGTGAAAACTGCTTTATGTGATTTAGGAGCTGGTGTTAGTGTTATGCCTTTCTCTTTATATAAAATACTTGATTTGAATAAACTCACACCTACTGAAATATCTTTGCAAATGGCTGACAAATCAACTGCCATACCTATCGGTATTTGTGAGGATGTGCCCGTTGTTGTTGCTAATGTTACCATTATGACTAACTTTGTTATACTTAAGATGCCCGAGGACGACAACATGTCGATTATCCTTGGTAGACCCTTCTTGAAAACGGCAGGGGCTGTTATTGATTGCAATAAAAGCAAGGTCACTTTTCATATCAACGGTAATGAGCATACGGTGGACTTTCCAAAGTAACAATTCCAAGTGAATGGTATTAATGTTATTGAAAAATCTCCGACAATCACTATTGGAAGTTTTCAACTACCTCTACCTACTGTTAAGAAGAAATATGAAATGCTTATCATTGGGGACATTCATATCCCCGTTGAGGTAACTTAGTGATTTATGAAAGTTCTTTGGTTTCATGCTAATCGAAAGTGGTTGTTAATAAGACTTGATCAACCTTATTAATGGATCATTTTTGAAAGGTATGAAGATGAATTTAGTAAGCACTACCTTCTGTCCCAACTTTTTGTTTTCTGTTTTTATTAGTTAAATAAAATAAAAAATGTCATGTTTTCTCTGTTTTCTGATTTTCCCATGCAATAAAAAATGACCAAAAAAAGTTCTGAGAATGCTCTGAAAATTTAATATGATTTTTTTCTGAATATTTAAGAATTTCTGGTGCAAATAACATCAGAGGAAGGTGCACCAGGTGGACACAACCCACCTGGGCGTGCCCTGGTGGGTTGAGGTCCCCACGTGGGCCCCCTCGCTTATCTCTTTACACCACATCATCACCTACCTCCAGAAAAAAAATTGCCATTGCTCTCTCTCCCGTGTTTTTTCTCCCAAACCTGCGGATTTTGATCTCTTTGCTCGAAGCTCCGTTTCCGAAACTGTTTCGGGGGATTGTTGCTTGGTATGTGACTCCATCGTTTGTCCAATTAGTTTTTGCTTTAGCGGTTTATATTTTGAATAATTAGCTACTCTTGGTGTTGCTGCAGATGAGCTTGCATGTTGAATTCTTAGAGTTCTAAGTAGTTTGAATGCTTGCTAAGACCTCTATGTATCCCTGTGAGTAGTTGCTATCAATTTTGTAAAGTTCCGTTGATAAATTTTTGTCACCCAAAAATTTCAGAAAATTGTACGCGAACATGACGAACCTTTTTGGAAGGAGTTCTTCGAGGAGGAGATCCTCGGGGGCATCTTCTAGTGACAGCTCTGCTCGTCGGTCTTATGTTGAACCAAGTAAAAGTTCTATACGAGATGCCACCACCGAAACATGCTTATGGCCTTGCGATGACTATATGGTGCGTGTGGGCATTAAGGAGGAATTTGAGAAATATGTTCACAATGCCGGTCTCGGTCCCTACATTTCAGATAAGTGCGATCAACACCACACTCTCACTGAATCATTTGTCAAAGGATTTAAATTCCATCCCCGTGAGTCTAGGGTGTCATTTAAGCTTTATGAAATTCCATTTTACCATATCACTAGAAAGATTTTCTCACCACTGCAAAATTCCATTCTGGGGTTCGCTTGATGAACCGCCAAGGACTAAGTACCAACCATTTTGACTAGTCTTTGCTATGGTGAGACAAGGGGAGTGGCGCAAGGTAGAATAAAGAGCATTTCATTTTCCCGCAATTCAGTACTTTGCATTATTTAATGTGTAATGTATCATAGGCAAGCAAGATTGTAGTACACTTTGTGCTCCAGACTCGAGCCTCATACGCACTGCTCTCACCGGTTATAGAACTTATAACCTTGGGGCGATTGTTGCACACAAGCTTCAACATAACGCTAATAGTGGCTATTTCTATGGTGGAATTTATGCCACACGTTTAGCAAGAGAGCTGGGTGTTTCACCTTTGCCTTTTGATCCTATTCTACCCACGCAATATTTAGACTTTGATGCTATGAAAAATCATAATATCCTTAAAGGAAATATTCATAATTTTACTTACAAACTACTGTTTAACCAAAATTCTGTTTTGCACACATATTTGCCTGCGCCTGCTCTTTTTGATTATCACAGCAAGGGAAGATATTTTGTTCTTGAGAGCGAGGCCCGAGCTCAGAACACAGCAGTTGAGGCGGCACGACAAGCCGAGGCATCCGCACCGAGAGCCTCTGTGAGCTACCACTCCGACAACTATCCAGGCTATGGATCTATTACCAAGTTAGGCCAAAAGCCTAAGCTTGGGGGAGTACGTGTTTCCCACCGACATTACATTCATGTTTACACATCTCATTCCAGTTGTCGGTGTCCACACTTTTGCATTGTATTATCCTTGTTAAATTTATTTTCTCGCTTGCTTCTTGTGTGTTTGAAAAACCTTAGAAAACCAAAAAAAACTGTAGTTAGTTTACTTTCTATGCATGCTTAGTTTTAATACTTATAAGAAAACCCAAAAAGATTTCATTGTTTTTCTTTTGCTTGTAGGGAGTTTTCACGTGTAGATAGTTTTTCTCGTTTTTGCTTTTCCCATTTATTTGCTTGTTCAAGAAAATCAAAAACTCCAAAAATATTTCTGTGTGTTTCTCTGAATTTCTTTTTTTTATTCGAGTCGTATCAAGGAGAAGACCATGACGAAAATGTTGAGTGGCTCTCATATGAATAATTGTTGATCTAATAAAGAGCCCATATTACCTTGTCTTCTCCTGTTGAATAAAATGTTTGCAGATTCCAGCTTAGTCCACGACACTCTTGCACTATTATTATTTTCACATCGTTTGATTGTGCAAGTGAAAGGCAATAATGACGATATTCGATGAACTGGCCATGGTAGAGAGAAATGGGTATGAACTCGACTTGTTCTGTTTTTGTAAATATGTTTAACCTAGTATCCATGATTCAACCCATTAAGATTAAACATGTTTGCAATGACAATTAAAGATTATAGTTTCTCATGCCATGCATAAGTAGCTAGGAGTTGATAATGATTTATCTTGGATGTCAACATTGCGTTAAAATGATTGTGATGTAGTATGATGATATGGTATCCTCCTTCGAATGTTCGAGTGGCTTGACTTGGCACATCTTCATGCATGTAGTTGAATCAAAACCAACATAGCCTCTATAATATTTATGTTCATGGTGTTCATATCCTACTCATGCTAGTGTCCAATGTTACTTATGCATAATGCATGTTCATGACCATTGTTGCTCTCTAGCTGGCCGCTTCTCAACCTAATTGCTAGCCTTCGCCTGCACTAAGTGGGAATTCTTCTTGTACATCAAAAACCTTGAACCCAAGTTATTCCATATGAGTCCACCATACCTACCTATATGCGGTATTACCCTGCCGTCCTAAGTAAATTTGCATGCGCCACCTCTAAAAACTTCAAATAAATATCCTTTTTGTGTGCCTGGATCGTTCATGGAACGACAGGAGGTGGTCGGTATCTTCCATGCTAAGCAGGTTATTCTCAGGTTGAGTGTTTATTCACTCACCGTCGCACGAGAAAAGGTCGGTAATAGGGATTCCCAGTCCCAGACTCAAAAATGAAAATAATTAAACAAAACTCCCCCGGGACTGTTGTTTGTATGGACGGCACCCGTTGTTTTGGACAAGCCATGGAGCGTGATTGTTGGTGGAGGGGGAGTAAACCTTTACTTTTATTGCTTGGGAACCGCCACTAGCATGCTTAGCATGGAAGATATTGATAATTGATGGTCGTGAAGTAAACAAGAAGGGTGCATTTCTCAAAATATCATTTACCTCTATTTTAAAAACTTGAGCTCTAGCACCTCTGCAAATCACTGCTTCCCTGTGCGAAGGGACTATCTGTTTACTTCTATGTTGTGTCGTCACCTTCTAAAATAAGCGCCAGAACCTGAGAGCACTGCTATCATGCTTATGCATTGTGTGTAGCTAATGTTGGGTGCATCATGACTAGATCTTTTCTACCATGAATTACAATGTTTAGTCGCTGCTTGGACTTTGGAGGTGCTCTGCATTTATGTTTTGCGGTCTTAGAAAGGGCTAGCGAGATACCACTATTGTCATATTATATCATGGTTGTTTCGACATTGTGTTGTCGTTTGAGATATCCTATTATTGCTCGCTAGCTGATTATGTTATTGATATGAGTTAATATAATCTTTAAGAGTTATTGACCACATGGTTAGTTATAATGTTGGCTGAAAACATGGGTGCTGTTTAAGCTTATTTATGCAAACAAGAGCAAAAGAGTTTGTAAAAGTTTTTCTTTTTCACTTTCAGTTTATCAACTGAATTGCTTGAGGACAAGCAAAGATTTACGCTTGGGGGAGTTGATACGTCTCCAACGTATCTACTTTTCCTAACGCTTTTCCTCTTGTTTTGAACTCTAATTTGCATGATTTGAATGAAACTAACCCCGGACTGACATGTTTTCAGCAGAACTACCATGGTGTTGTTTTTGTGCAGAAATAAAAGTTCTCGGAATGGAACGAAACTTTGCGAGGATTTTCTATATCAATAAAGAGAATTTCTGGAGCCAAGAGTCACCTTAGGGGGGCACCTAGGTGGGCACAACCCACCAGGGCACGCCAGCCCCCCAGACGCGCCCAGGTGGGTTGCCCCACCTAGTGGCCCTGCAGATCCTGAAACCGATGCTATAAAATCCTATTTTTCTAAAAAAATCAGGGAGAAAGAGCCGTAGTCACCTCCTGTTCTTCATCGAGGGCCAGATTTGGAGTCCGTTTGGGGCTCCGAAGAGGGGGGGGCTTTGTTCTTCGTCATCACCAACCCTTCTCCATCGCCATGATGCTCCCCACCGGGAGTGAGTAATTCCTTCGTAGGCTCGCTGGTCGGTGAGGAGTTGGATGAGATTCATCATGTAATCTAGTTAGTTTTGTTAGGGCTTGATCCCTAGTATCCACTATGTTCTGAGATTGATGTTGCTATGACTTTACCATGCTTAATGCTTGTCACTTTGGGCCCGGGTGCCATGAATTCAGATCTGAACCGTTTATGTTATCACAATTATATCCATGTTGTAGATCCGATCTTGCAAGTTATAGTCACCTACTACGTGTTATGATCCGGCAACCCCGGAGTGACAATAGTCGGGACCACTCCCGGTGATGACCGTAGTTTGAGGAGTTCATGTATTCACCGTGTGTAATGCTTTGTTCTGGTTCTCTATTAAAAGGAGGCCTTAATATCCCTTAGTTTCCAATTGGACCCCGCGTCCACGGGAGGGTAGGACAAAATATGTCATTCAAGTTCTTTCCATAAGCACGTATGACTATTTACGGAATACATGCTTACATTATATTTATGAACTGGAGCTAGTGTCGTATTGCCCTAGGTTATGACTGTCACATGATGAATATCATCCAACAAATTACCGATCCAATGCCTACGAATTTATTTTATATTGTTCTTGCTAGGTTACTACTACTATCGTTACTGCTGCACTTGTTACAAACTACTGCTATCACTATTACTGTTACTATTGCTGCCACTATTATCAAAACTATCATATTACTTTCCTACTGATCACTTTGCTGCAGATAATTAATCACCAGGTGTGGTTGAATTGATAAATCAGCTGTTAATACTTGCAAATATTATTTGGCTTCCCTTGTGTCGAATCTATAAATTTGGGTTGAATACTCTACCCTCGAAAACTGTTGCGATCCCATATACTTGTGGGTTATCAATACCCTCCACCCCCATATCCATATGAGAGAGAGAGAGCCATCAGAACATGCCTACACTTCCACTACTCATTTTCTGAGAGAGAACCACCTACTCATGTGTTGAGACCAAGATATTCCAATCCTACCACAAGAATCTTGATCTCTAGCCTTCCCCAAGTTGCTTTCCACTCAAATCATCTTTCCACCATAGCCAAATCTGTGGGAGGGAGTTGAGTGTTGGGGAGACTATCATTTGAAGCAAAAGAGCAAGGAATTCATCATCAACACACCATCTGTTACCTTTTGGAGAGTGGTATCTCCTAGATTGGTTAGGTGTCGCTTGGGAGCTTCCGACAAGATTGTGGAGTTGAACGAAGAAGTTTGTAAGGGCAAGGGGATCGCCTACTTCGTGAAGATCTACTCGAGTGAGGAAAGTCCTTCGTGGGCGATGGCCATGGTGGGATAGACAAGGTTGCTTCTTCATGGACCCTTTGTGGGTAGAACCCTCCATGGACTTGCGCAGCTGTTACCCTTCATGGGTTGAAGTCTCCATCAATGTGGACGTATGATAGCACCACCTATCAGAACCACGCCAAAAATCTCTGCGTCTACATTGCGTTTGCCTTCTCCAAACCCTTCCCTTTACCTTCATATGCAATGATTTACTTTCCGCTGCCACACTCCTAGAATTGCATGTGTAGCTTGATTGCTTGACTTGTACTAATTGCTAAAATCTGCCAACACTTAAAATTGGGAAAATGTTAGATTTTTATTTGTTCAAGTAGTCTAATCACCCCCCCTCTAGACCTACTTTCCATCCTACATTGTGCCGCGTGCCAGCTGTCGAGTGGATCCTTATCCTAACAACGGTCATATCTACGAAGGGCATTTATGACAATTCATGTCGGGTTGCCCCCTGGCTATAAATAGCCGCCCCTACAACCACTTGCTGGTTGGCTGTTGCGGAGAGAACTTAACACTTGTCATTTGGGAGCAACCCATCCTCTGACGACTTTGAGATAATCCAAGCGAGGAAAAACCCAACCAAAGCCAAAGTGATTGAGCATCACTGAAGAGATTGATCTGTGTGATCCGGCGCCTGTTACATTTGAAGATTGTCGTTCTTTCACATGGTTAGGCGTCAAGTTCTGAGCAGCTAATAGTCATTATGGTGCGTTGGTGAACAAGTCTGTGAAGGTTTTGGAAGTCTACCTTGAAGACTTACCACGAGTGATTGGGTGAGGTTTAAGTAACCTTGGCTCAAGAGGAATACGATGAGGACTAAGTGTCCTCTGAGTTCATCTCAACCGCCTCAACCAGACGTACAATTGATACAGCAACTGGAACTGGTCTACCAAATCTCTGTGTCTTCACCGAGCCAACCTGGTTTCAAATTACTCACCCTTACATTTACGTTATTCCGCTGCTAAACAATTTGTGATCTAAATTCTGAAGAACTTGAACTGAAGACTTTCACCATGATGTATTTCATCTCTTCAGTTCATCTTCCTCATGCTTGTATACCTGTATGATTGCATGTTCTTCACCTGTATGTATCTTGTATTCATGCTTTTTATTTCTATGATGATATAGTTCCCTGGCATTTCTATTTCTTCACCCTGATTTGTTGGGGAACGTAGCATTTCAAAAAAAAATCCTACGATCACGCAAGATCTATCTACAAGAAGCATAGCAACGAGCGGGGAGAGTGTGTCCACGTACCCTCGTAGACCGAAAGCGGAAGCGTTTAGTAACGCGGTTGATGTAGTCGAACGTCTTCGCGATCCAACCGATCCAATTACCGAATGCACGGCACCTCTACGATCTAAACACGTTCAGCTCGGTGACGTCCCTCGAACTCTTAATCCAGTTGAGGCCGAGGGAGAGTTTCGTCGGCATGACGACATGGTGTCCGTGATGATGAAGTTACCGGCATAGGGCTTCGCCTAAGCACTACGACGATATGACCGAGGTGTGTTTCTGTGGAGGGGGGCACCGCACACGGCTAAAAGGTCAACTTGTGTGTTCAAGGGTGCCCCCCTCCCCACGTATATAAAGGAGGGAGGGAGGAGGTCGGCCGGCCCTCGGGGGCGCGCCCAAGGAGGCGAGTCCTACTAGGACTCCAAGTCCTAGTAGGATTCCACCAAGAGGGAGAGAGGGGGAAGGAAGGAGAGGGAGAGGGAGTAGGAAAGGGGGCGCCGCACCCCTTCCCTTGTCCAATTCGGACTCCAAGGGGGGCGGCCTGCCCTGGCTGCCCTCCTCTCTCTCCAATAGGGCCCATGATGGCCCATTAGTTCCCCGGGGGGTTCCGGTAACCCCTCCGGCACTCCAATTTTACCCGAAACCATCCGGAACACTTCGGTGTCCGAATAACATGGTCCAATATATCAATCTTTATGTCTCAGCCTTTTCGAGACTCCTCATCATGTCCGTGATCTCATCCGGGACTCTGAACAAACTTCGGTACATCAAATCACATAACTCATAATATAATCGTCATCGAACGTTAAGCGTGCGGACCCTACGGGTTCGATAACTATGTAGACATGACCAAGACACATCTCCGGTCAATAACCAATAGCGGAACCTGGATGTTCATATTGGCTCCTAAATATTCTACGAAGCTCTTTATCGGTCAAACCGCATAACAACATACGTTGTTCCCTTTGTCATCGGTATGTTACTTGCCCGAGATTCGATCGTCGGTATCACCATACCTAGTTCAATCTCGTTACCGGCAAGTCTCTTTACTCATTCCGTAATGCATCATCCTGCAACTAACTCATTAGTCACATTGCTTGCAAGGCTTATAGTGGTGTACATTACCGAGAGGGCCCAGAGATACCTCTCCGACAATCGGAGTGACAAATCTTAATCTCGATCTATGCCAACTCAACAAACACCATCGAAGACACACATGAGAGCATCTTTATAATCACCCAGTTATGTTGTGACGTTTGATAGCACACTAAGTGTTCCTTCGGGATTCGGGAGTTGCATAATCTCATAGTCATAGGAACATGTATAAGTCATGAAGAAAGCAATAGCAATAAACTAAACGATCATAGTGCTAAGCTAACGGATGGGTTTTGTCCATCACATCATTCTCTAATGATGTGATCCCGTTCATCAAATGACAACACATGTCTATGGCTAGGAAACTTAACCATCTTTGGTTAATGAGCTAGTCTAGTAGAGGCATACTAGGGACACTCTGTTTGTTTATGTATTCACACATGTACTAAGTTCCCGGTTAATACAATTGTAGCGTGAATAATAAACATTTATCATGATATAAGGAAATATAAATAACAACTTTATTATTGCCTCTAGGGCATATTTCGTTCAGTCTCCCGCTTGCACTAGAGTCAGTAATCTAGTTTACATAGTAATGATTCTAACACCCATGGAGTCTTGGTACTAATCATGTTTTGCTCATGAGAGAGGCTTAGTAAACGGGTCTGCAACACTCAGATCCGTATGTATTTTGCAAACTTCTATGTCACCCTCCTTGATTAGATCGCGGAATTGAAGCGTCTCTTGATGTGTGCTTGGTTCTCTTGTGAAATCTGGATTCCTTCGCCAAGGCAATTGCTCCAGTATTGTCACAAAAGATTTTCATTGGACCCGATGCACTAGGTATGACACCTAGATCGGATATGAACTCCTTCATCCCGACTCCTTCATTTGCTGCTTCCGAAGCAGCTATGTACTCTGCTTCACACGTAGATCCCGCTACGATGCTCTGTTTGGAACTGCACCAACTGACAGCTCCACCATTCAATATAAATATGTATCTGGTTTGTGACTTAGAGTCATCCGGATCAGTGTCAAAACTTGCATCGACGTAACCATTTACGAAGAGCTCTTTGTCACCTCCATAAACGAGAAACATATCCTTAGTCCTTTTCGTGTATTTCGGGATGTTCTTGACCACTGTCCGATGATCCACTCTGGATTACTTTGTTACCTCCCTACTATACTTATAGCAAGGCACACATCAGGTCTGGTACACAGCATTGCATACATGATAGAACCTATGGCTGAGGCATAGGGAATGACTTTCATTTTATCTCTATCTTCTACAGTGGTCGGTCATTGAGTCTCACTCAACTTCATACCTTGTAACACAGGAAAGAACCCTTTCTTTGACTGATCCATTTTGAACGTCTTCAAAACTTTATCAAGGTATGTGCTTTGTGAAAGTCCAATTAAGCATCTTGATCTATCTCCATAGATCTTGATGCCCAATATATAAGCAGCTTCACCGAGGTCCTTCATTGAAAAACTCTTCAAGTATCCTTTTATGCTATCCAGAAATTCTATATAATTTCCAATCAACAATATGTCATCCACATATAATATTAGAAATGCTACAGAGCTCCCACTCACTTTCTTGTAAATACAGGCTTCTCCAAAAGTGCAGATAAAACCATATGCTTTGATCACACTATCAAAACGTTTATTCCAACTCCGAGAGGCTTGCACCAGTCCATAAATGGGTCACTGGACCTTGCACACTATGTTAGCACCCTTTGGATCGACAAAACCTTCTGCATCATATACAACTCTTCTTCTAGAAATCCATTCAGGAATGCAGTTTTGACGTCCATTTGCCAAATTTCATAATCATAAAATGCGGCAATTGCTAACATGATTCGGACAGACTTAAGCATCGCTACTGGTGAGAAAGTCTCATCGTAGTCAACTCCTTGAACTTGTCGAAAACCTTTTGCAACAAGTCGAGCTTTGTAGACAGTAACATTACCATCAGTGTCGGTCTTCTTCTTTAAGATCCATTTATTTTCTATGGCTTGCCGATCATCGGGCAAGTCAACCAAAGTCCACCTTCTCATACATGGATCCCATCTCAGATTCCATGGCCTCAAGCCATTTCGCGGAATCTGGGCTCATCATTGCTTCCTCATAGTTCGTAGGTTCGTCATGTTCAAGTAACATGACGTCCAGAACAGGATTACCGTACCACTCTAGTGTGGATCTTACTCTGGTTGACCTACGAGGTTCGGTAGTAACTTGATCAGAAGCTTCATGACCATCATCATTAGCTTCCTCACTAATTGGTGTAGGAATCACTTGACCTGATTTTTGTGATGAACTACTTTCCAATAAGGGAGCAGGTACAATTACCTCATAAAGTTCTACTTTCCTCCCACTCACTTCTTTTGAGAGAAACTCCTTCTCTAGAAAGGATCCATTCTTAGCAACGAATATTTTGCCTTCGAATCTGTGATAGAAGGTGTACCCAACAGTCTCCTTTGGGTATCCTATGAAGACACATTTCTCCGATTTGGGTTCGAGCTTATCAAGTTGAAGCTTTTTCACATAAGCATCGCAGCCCCAAACTTTAAGAAACGACAACTTCGGTTTCTTGCCAAACCATAGTTCGTATGGTGTCGTCTCAATGGATTTAGATGGTGCCCTATTTAACGAGAATGCAGCCGTCTCTAAAGCATAACCCCAAAATGATAGCGGTAAATCAGTAAGAGACATCATCGATCGCACCATATCTAATAAAGTGCGGTTACAACGTTCGGACACACCATTACGCTATGGTGTTCCGGGTGGCGTGAGTTGCAAAACTAATCCGCATTGTTTCAAATGAAGACCAAACTCGTAACTCAAATATTCACCTCCACGATCAGATCGTTGAAACTTTATTTTCTTGTTATGATGATTTTCCACTTCACTCTGAAATTCTTTGAACTTTTCAAATGTTCCAGACTTATGTTTTGTCAAGTAGATATACCCATATCTGCTCAAATCATCTGTGAAGGTCAGAAAGTAACAATACCCGCCGCGAGCCTCAACACTCATCGGACCGCATACATCAGTATGTATTATTTCCGACAAGTATGTTGCTCGCTCCATTGTTCCGGAGAACGGAGTCTTAGTCATCTTGCCCATGAGGCATGGTTCGCAAGCATCAAGTGATTCCAAAAGCCCATCAGCATGGAGTTTCTTCATGTGTTTTACACCAATATGACCTAAACGGCAGTGCCACAAATAAGTTGCACTATCATTATTAAACTTATATCTTTTGGCTTCAATACTATGAATATGTGTATCACTACTATCGAGATTTAGTAAAAAATAGACCACTCATCAAGGGTGCATGACCATAAAAGATATTACTCATATAAATAGAACAACCATTATTCTCTAATTTAAATGAATAACCATCTCGCATCAAACAAGATCCAGATATGATGTTCATGCTTAACGCTGGCACCAAATAACAATTATTCAGGTTCAAAACTAATCCCGAAGGTAAATGTAGAGGTAGCGTGCCGACGGCGATCACATCGACTTTGGAACCATTTCCCACGTGCATCGTCACCTCGGCCTTAGCCAATCTTCGCAATCCGTAGCCCCTGTTTGAGTTGCAAATATGAGCAATGTAACCAGTATCAAATACCCAGGCACTACTACGAGCATTAGTAAGGTACAGATCAATAACATGTATATCAAATATACCTTTCACTTTGCCATCCTTCTTATCCGCCAAATACTTGGGGCAGTTCCGCTTCCAGTGACCAGTCCCTTTGCAATAGAAGCACTGGGCCTCGTGCTTAGGTCCAGACTTGGGCTTCTTCACTTGAGCAGCAACTTGCTTGCCGTTCTTCTAGAAGTTCCCCTTCTTCCCTTTGCCCTTTTTCTAGAAACTAGTGGTCTTGTTAACCATCAACACTTGATGCCCCTTCTTGATTTCTACCTCCGCAGCCTTTAGCATTATGAAGAGCTCGGGAATTGTCTTATCCATCCCTTGCATATTATAGTTCATCATGAAGCTTTTATAGCTTGGTGGCAGTGATTGAAGAACTCTGTCAATGGCACTATAAACTGGAAGATTAACTCCGAGTTGAGTCAAGTGATTGTGGTACCCAGACATTTTGAGTATATGTTCACTGACAGAACTATTCTCCTCCATTTTGTAGCTGTAGAACTTATTGGAGACTTCATATCTCTCAATCCGGGCATTTAATATTAACTTCAACTCCTAGAACATCTCATATGCTCCATGACGTTCAAAACGTCGTTGAAGTCCCGGTTCTAAGCCGTAAAGCATGGCACACTGAACTATGGAGCATAACGTCCGGTGTTGCTCCTGCAGCGGGTCTTGCACCTAGCGGTGCTTCCAGGACGTAATTCTTCTATGCAGCAATGAGGATAATCCTCAAGTTACGGATGTCGGTGTCAAAACCGGCACATCTCGGGTAGGGGGTCCCGAACTGTGCATCTTAGGATCGAAGGTAATAGGAGACAGGGACACGATGTTTACCCAGGTTCGGTCGTCTTAATGGAGGTAATACCCTACTTCCTGCTTGATTGACTTTGATGAGTATAGGGGTTACAAGAGTTGATCTACCTCGAGATCGTAATGGCTAAACCCTAGATGTCCAGCCTGTATGATTATGATTGCCTCTATGGACTAAACCCTTCGGTTTATATAGACACCGGAGGGACCTAGGGTTGTACAGAGTAGGTTTACAAGGAAATGAATCTTCATATCTGAATGCCAAGCTTGCCATCCACGCAAAGGAGAGTCCCATCCGGACACGGGGGAAAGCCTTTCGTCTTGTATCTTCACGACCCATCAGTCTGGCCCACGTCACATAGCCCGGACGCCCGAGGACCCCCTAATCAAGGACTCCCTCAGTAGCCCCTGAACCAGGCTTCAATGACGATATGTCTGGCGCGCAGATTGTCTTCGGCATTGCAAGGCAGGTTCCTCCTCTGAACACTTCAAAGTAGTTGATCAATCAAGAACTATATCCGGCTCTGTTTAACAGTTACAACCCACCATCACAAGGGCATAATACTTAATCAAAAAACATGATATGTCTTTACTTGACAGTTTTGCTGGCAAAACGTCACATCTGGCCTCTTTCATTATTTCAAATCATTTTTCAATTTCCCGTTTCGCGTTCCGGGACGTAGCCTCCGATGACACGTCTTGTCAAAACAGAGATCGTGTCCCCTTATTACGGGATTCTCATCAATACGGGCTTGGGAAATCCAACCGTGTCGTTCGCATGACCCCTTGGGAATAGGCGAGCTTTAAGGCTTGTGGGGGGACGCTTGACATTCACTGCCTTTATAAGGAGATAAGGATCCCCCTTTTTACCCCACGCCTTCTTATTTCTCAGCCCATCCGCCCTCGAGCTCCAGTGCCCAAGCTTCAATCCTTTCCGTCCCCCGCAAACATTCCAGCCATGTCCGGATCTGGAGCACAGGGCGAGTGGATGGCCTCCTCTGTCACAGAGGGGAACATCAAGGAGCTCCGGGAAGCGGGGTACTTAGCCAAGGAAATCACCCACCGGCTTTCGGCAAAAAGGCCGATCGTCCCTACTCCGGAGCCCAATGAGAGGGTAGTATTCATCCCCCATTTCCTTCGCAGATTAGGGTTTCCCCTCCATCCTTTCGTCAGCGGCCTTATGTTTTACTACGGGATAGATTGCCATGATCTAGCCCCGAATTCCTTCCTCAACATTTCGGCATTCATTGTCGTGTGTGAGGCATTCCTCTGCATCCCTCCCCACTTCGGCCTATGGCTCAAGGTCTTCAATGTGAAGCCGAAAGTGGTGGATGGTCAACACGCGGAGTGCAGTGGCGCCATGGTGAGCAAGCTCCCCAATGTCACTTGGCCCAAAGGCACCTTCGTGGAGACCGTGAAGGGATGGCAGCAGGAGTGGTTCTACGTCACGGAACCCCGTGACTCCACATGGGCCGCTCCTTCCGAGTTCAAGTCCGGGCCTCCAATGCGGCTGACATCCTGGCTCAACAAGGGTCTGGACTGGGCGTCGTCCGACGAGGTGATGACGCTCTAGAAGCGCGTCAAGAGTATGGTAGACAAGAATACCAGTCTTGCCAGTGTGATCTAGGTAATGCTCTTTCGCCGGATTCTCCCCTTCCAATGCTGGACTCAGTATATGTGGGAGTTCGACACGGCTAGTCCCCGGACCCTGCAGTGGTTCTTCGGCACGAATCATGAAGACATGTGGAAGCTGCTTTTCAAGACCCAAAAGACATGGCTGAAAACGACCGAAGACCTTGGCCTCGACTGCACTCACGCAGCAGCCCCCGTAAGTTTTCTGATAACCTTATTTTGTAAATCCAAGGAGTTTACCAAACTCTCCATTCTTCCCACAGGGCGGGACGAAGAAGGCGGAGCAGATTCACTGTCCGGCTCCGCTACCCGAAGACCCAACTATTCCTCTGTTGACGAGGCTGCTAGTCCCGACGCCATATCAGGCGCCGGAAAAGAAGGCCAAGAAGAAGAGCAAGGAGGCCAAGGGTGGCCTCCGCCGTAAAGGCGCCTCGGACGTAATGTCCGAAGACACCAAAACTCTCTCCTCTCATGAGGAAGATGAAGAGGAGGAGGAAGAGAGCAATTCCCCCCTTAAGGGAGGAAAGAAGAAGAGGGCGGCTTCCATGGATCTAGATACGGAGGCATCCAAGAAAGGGAGAATCTCCCTTACGGATGATTGCGAGACGGACACCAACGACATCCACGAGTGGCGCCCCAAGCCGAAGCCCCTGGCCGGATCGTAAGTATTCAAAGGCACTATACATATATCCGGTTTTTCACCTTGTGGTTTTAACACGTTGAATTGCGTGCGGCAGTCCGGCTCGTGACCTCCCCCAGCGATCCTCTGAAAGTGCGTTATATCGACTAGAGGGGGGTGAATAGACGATTTTTATGAATTCTTCACTGAGGAATTTGCCGGTGAGGAAATTCCTTAGCGAAGAACTACTTGCAATGAATAAGTACTCGAAGTAAGCATAACATAATACAGGCATGGTCATCATGATGAAATGAAGACACGCCTGAGTACATAAAGCGTAAACACGGGATAACACAAGATGAAGACAAAGCGGTGAAGAAATTGAACCGAGGAAATTGAGAAAGTCTTGATCAAAGTCTTCAAACACAGATATGAACAAACACTCAACACAAGAATGAGGAAATGAATGAGTTGAGGAAATAGAACCAGAAGGTTGGTGAAGACAATGATTTGGTAGACCAGTTCAAGCTGTTGTCTCGGTTGTACGTCTGGTTGGAGCGGGCCGAGTATTTAAACTCGAGGACACACAGTCCGGACACCCGAATCGAAAGCACGCAGCTCAGGACACCAAGTCCTCGCCGTATTCTCCTTGAACTAAGGTCACACAGACCTCGTCCAATCACACGTGGTAAGTCTTCAGGCGACTTCCAAACCTTCACAGACTCGGTCACTCGGCGATCCACAATTCCTCTTGGATGCTCTAGACCATGACGCCTAACCGTCTGGAAAAAGCATAGTCTTCAAAGGTAACAAGCGTCGGATCCACACAGGATCAATCTCTTCAGTGATGCTCAATCACTTTGGGTTTGTAGGGGTTTGGTTTTGGGTTTTTCCTCACTCGATGATTTTCTCTCAAAGTCCTCGGAGGATGGGTTGCTCTCAAATGACAAGTGTCAAGTTCTCCTGGAGCAGCCAACCAGCTAGTGGTTGTAGGGGCGGCTATTTATAGCCTAGGGAGCAGCCCGACATGATAAGACATAAATGCCCTTCAATGATATGACCGTTAGGTGGATAAGATATTTTGGGACAGGTGGCCTTGAAGACAAAGTCGGAAATTTGACTCTCAAATTCCTCAGGGCTATCATGTTCCTCACTGTGTAGGCAATCCGCACTGGCAAATTCCTAACTCCTCAGTCAGAACAAATTCCTCAGCGACTAGAAGAACTTCGTCTCTGTCACTGAAGAAATTGACTGAACTGTATGAGATTTCCAATGGCTTCACTCGAAGGGATTGGTAGGTGTAGGATTTTGAGTTGAGCATCACATGGAAATTTTTCCTTAGTATTTCCTCGACACCCTTTAACAATACGGTGTTTCCTATGACTCAAGAAAGAAAGCGAAACTACAAAAACAAAAGTCTTCACGCTTCATGTTCCTCAAATGAATACCAAGTCTTCAAGGTCACACCAATTTCTTCACTTTCAAAGTCTTGAGAAAGTCTTCGTAATACCGAAGTCTTGAGACGAAGAACTCCATTTTAGGGAATTAGAGCTTTCCTTTGTAAATATCAAACTCCTCATAGACTTATAGACATGTGTACACTCATAAACACATTAGTCCCTTAACCTATAAGTCTTCAATACACCAAAATCACTAAGGGGCACTAGATGCACTTACAATCTCCCCCTTTTTGGTGATTGATGAAAATATAGGTTAAGTTTTCAACGGGGATAAACATATGAAGTGTAAATACTAATATTGAGGAATTTGATTACAAGATATAGAAGAACCCCCCTGAAGATGTGCATAGTGAGGAATTTGCTTTTGAAGCAATGCACATTTGAAGAGTTGAATCATGGAGATCTCCCTCTATATCTTGTAATTCATACACGCATTTGACATATAATATGAAGAATTTGAAATGCATGATGAAATATGGTGTTTGATGTAATTCAGCATGCGTGCAATAACATATAATGAGGAATAAGCATGCAGAAGAACACATCAAAAGTATCAGAACACAATCGGGTTTAAGATTACAACTCGATCCAATAAAGTTTCAGAAGAGCGAGAGTTGTAACTTAGAAAAAACGCCCATTTAATAGACCCGCTTGAAGACTAACTCAAATTTCTCCCCCTTTGTCATCGAATGACCAAAAGGATCGAAACTGAGGACTAACATCCCTGAAGAATATCAAGTTGATGAAGGAGCGCCCGGCGTTGTCGGTCGATTGTCGTAGTAGGGCATGCCGCAGTTGTCGCCCAAGTCTTCATTTTCATCGATTGTCGCGATGAAGAATAGGAGCTGGCCACCAAGGAAGGAACCTTGACCTTCTTGAATTTCTTCGGCGGAGGTCTAGACCAATCAAATTCTTCCTTGAGACCCATTTTCTTCAGATCTTCTTCGTTGTAGACATGAGATGAACAGCCTGAATGCGGTTGAAGGTTTCATGGAGGTAGTATTGGTTTTTCTTCACCGCATTATGTGTTGAGGTCATGTTGTGAAGAATTGAACCAAACCGACGCTTGACCCATTTATGATTGCGATCAACTTTCTGATGAAAGGCGAGGAGTAACTCATGATCGGTCATCACCACAGGTGCTTTGTGGCTTGAGGATTTTGCTTGGCAGAGTTGTTGGCGGCAGAGTCATGTGTGGCAGAGTCATCATTGGTGGAGTAGGATGCAGCCTTGCGAAATTGGCCATCCAATGGACGAATGCCTTCATCTATCACAGGAGTTGCCTTGCCTTTGTCATCAGCTGAGGAAAATGTCCATTTGAGGACTTCAATTGGAGGCAAGTAGCCTTGTAATTGAGTGAAGACCTTGTCCTGATGAACCTCATAATCCATGGTGCATAAGGCTTCATCTCAAAAGGTGACATAGCAATGTTTGCCGAGTCCTCATGAAGAAATCATGGAAGTTGGCCAGAACGCCATGAATGATATTGAAAAGCATATTCTTCATGATGCCAACGACTTCTTCATCATTTGAGTCGTGGCCTTTGATAGGACTCATTGTCTTCGTCAGAATGCGATAGACAGTCCGAGGCACATACAGTAATTCCTTGATGAGGAATTTGGTTCGTGGGGCCTGCCGTGGCTTCAAAGGCTTCATCAGCACTTGCATGTAATGATTTGTAAGCTCAGGTTCGTTGTAGATGCAACGAGCACCATTAAGGGGAGGACTGAGTGGGAGGGCACGAAGCAACTCAGATGCTGGTGCCTTATAGTGAGTATTTTCTGACATCCAGTCCAGCACCCATGAATTCACATCTTCAGAATCTCCGGTGATGTGCAACGTCGCATAGAATTGAAGAATGAGTTCTTCATTCCAATCACAGATGTCAGTGCAGAAATTCAGCAATCCAAAGATCGTGAAGAACACTGAGGACTGTCTCGAAGCCTGGCAGAGATTCCATGTCCACGTGAGGAATGTGTGCATGATCGAAGACTTTGTCTTTGTTGAATAGCACAGAGGAATAAAAGTTGGCTTGACTAGCAGTCCAGAAACGCCTCTTCCTTATGTGAGCAGAATCATAAGGGTTGTAATCAGTGAAGAAAACATGCTCGCCAAAGAAGTCTTCAGCCTTGACATGTGTCACCCACGTACTGAAAAGTGGAGATCGTGTTAGATCATGGGTGAATAGATAAGTCTATCATGGGATGCGGAACGGTTTGAGCGGTAAAGCCGAAAATTTTGATAAGATAAGTTTTAAAGTTTCGTTCGCAATTTCTTCAGCTGACAAGGACACAGTGAAGAATTTGAACGAGTTTCAAATAGAACGCACATGAAGAATTTGTGAATAGATTGGGTTGAGTATAGCATAGAGGGGGAAGGGTCCGATCACATTCACTTAGCGTAAAAAGCAACTTGAAGAAATAGCCGTAAGTGAATGTTGTAGAGGACATAAACCCATATATATATATATATATATATATATATATATATATATATATATATATATATATATATATATATAGCCAATGAAGAAAGACAATGAAACATTGAAGATTTTGCAAAGTTGAAGAATTTGAAAAAGCGAGGAAAAACTCAAATTGAAGATTTTCAACTTTGGTGGTGGCGTGACCCACCGTATAAGAATGATGATTTCAGACACCGCGTACAATTGTCGTAGGGTTCTGAGAATCAAATTCTTCACTAATTTCTTTACACTTAGGGTGTTATTCTTCATTGATTGAAGAAAAATGTTTCTTCATGTGTTGCACATCTAAGTCATCAATTTTGCGTAAGTGTCAGGATGTGTGTCCTTTTCAAAGAACATTCGAAGATTCTAAGATATTTAGCTCACACCGCAACTTGCTAAATCTCTTCTCATCCAAGGGCTTTGTGAAGATATCGGCTAGCTGTTCTTCGTCTTCACATGATCAATAAAGATGTCGCCCTTCAACACATGATCGCTAAGAAAATGATGACGAATCTGAATGTGCTTTGTCTTCGAAAGTGCTGAACTGGGTTGTGAGCAATCTTGATGGCACTCTCATTGTCACAATAGAGAGGCACATTCTTCACGTTGATGCCGTAGTCCTTGAGAGTTTGCTTCATCCACAGCAATTGAGCACAGCAAGAACCAGCAGAATGTACTCAGCTTCCGCAGTAGACAGTGATACGCAGTTCTGTTTCTTCGAGGACCAACAGACCAAAGATTGTCCGAGGAAATGACAA
The DNA here is from genome assembly GCA_021605145.1 of Aegilops bicornis. Taxonomy (NCBI): domain Eukaryota; kingdom Viridiplantae; phylum Streptophyta; class Magnoliopsida; order Poales; family Poaceae; genus Aegilops; species Aegilops bicornis. Next base: position 534,583,713 of record CM038671.1, on the reverse strand, counting down.
GTACCAGATGTTGACTTGCGGTCCACACGATCACCAAAGATAGTCGTAGTCTGAATATCCAATGAGATCAAAAGTAGAGCCCTTGGGGTACCATAATCCTAGTGTTGGTGTGTGAGCTATATATCGAAGAATATGCTTCACACCTTATGGTGTGATTCCTTGATTGTAGCTTGAAATCGGGCACACATGCAAACACTAAGCATTATATCTGGCCTAGATGCTCATAAGTACAATAAAGAGCCAATCATGGAGCGGTATACCTTGTGATCAAGTCAATACCATTTTCATCGATTGCATAGATGGCCATTTGTGGGCATAGGAATTTTGACGCCTTTGCAATCTTGCATGCCGAATTTCCTCGTAACATCCTTGAGGTATTTCTCTGAGATATGAATATGCCATTCTTATTTGTTACGAATTTGAAGACCTAAAAGAATTTCAACTCTCCCATCATAGACATTTGATATTCTTCACTCATCATATAGGCAAATTCATCACTATAACGTTGGTCAGTACAGCCAAAGATAATATCATCAACGTATATTTGGCACACAAACAGTTCACCATCATAAGATTTAGTAAAGAGAGTAGGGTCGAGTGAACCGGGTGTGAAGCCATTCTTCATGAAGAATTCCTTCAAAGTATCATACCACGCCTTGAGGGCCTGCTTGAGGCCATTGAGGGCCTTGTTGAGTCTGAAGATTTTGTCGATTCATTGGATCTTCAAAACACAGGGGTTGAGCAACATATACTTCTTCCTCAAGCTTACCATTGAGGAATGCACTTTTACATCCATTTGATATAAAGTGATATTATGATGGTTAGCATAAGCAAGTAATATCTGAATAGCCTCAAGTCTAGCAACAGTGCAAAAGTTTCATCGAAATCAATTCCTTCAACCTGTGTGTAGCCTTGAGCTACAAGTCGTGCCTTATTCCTCACCACAAGGCCGTTTTCATCTTGCTTGGTGCGGTAGATCCACTTTGTGCCAATGATATTATGCTTGCGAGGATCCGGACGCGTTTGACCAGTTCCCAGACATTGTTGAGCTCAAACTGATGTAATTCTTCTTGCATGGCCTGAATCCACTCAGGCTCCAGAAATGCTTCATCTACCTTAGTGGGCTCTGTGGTAGAGACAAAAGCATAGTGCCCATAAAAGTTAGATAAATGTGAAGCTTTTGAGCATGTGAGAGGACCTGGTGCTTCAGTGTCATCGATGATCTTGTCAAGTTGCACTTCTTTTGCAACGCGAGGGTGAGCTGGTTGTCGTTGAAGAATTTGATCAGCATTTTCTTCAAAGACCATTTTCTTCAAGATTGTCTTGTGTGCATTAGCTCGACGTTCTTCACGTTACGGAATGAATTCTTCAAAGAGATTCTTGATGGGAATGACATCCTCAGTCACCTTGAACTTGATAGATTCCTCAGGTGCTTGTTCATCTATCACAGAAGGTAGGTGCTCTCTTTGCGAGCCATTAGTTTCGTCGAACCGCACATCTACAGTTTCAACAACCTTGTGAAGAGCGTTGATGAAGACTCTGTAGGTGTGCGAGTCCTTTCCGTAACCAAGCATAAAACCTTCATGTGCTTTCGGTGCAAATTTAGCATTGTGATGAGGATCTCTAATCCAACATTTAGCAATCAAGACTTTGAAATAACTCACATTGGGTTTCTTGTCGTTGAGGAGTTCATAGGCGGTCTTCTTGAAGAATTTGTGAAGATATACTCTGTTGATGATGTGGCACGCAGATCAATTGCATCAATCCAAAAAGCCGAGGCGTTTTGTATTCATCAAGCATAGTGTGAGCCATCTCAACAAGAGTTACATTCTTGCGCTCCACGACGCCATTTCTTTGAGGAGTATAAGGAGCAGATAACTCATGAGTAATACCAAGTTCATCAAGATATTCATCAAGACCGGAATTCTTGAACTCAGTTCCATTGTCACTCATGATGTGCTTGATCTTCACACCAAAGTTGGTTGAAATCCTCGAGGAAAATCGTTTGAAGACTTCCTGCACTTCATGTTTGTAAGTAACAATGTGTACCCATGTGTAATGAGAGTAATCATCAACAATAACAAAGTCATATAAAGATGCATCATTAGTGACTGTTGAGTAATGATTAAGACCAAAGAGGTACATGTGAAGCAATTCGAATGGACGAGTAGTGGTCATGATAGTCTTCGCTGGATGCTTGGCCTTGGTCATTTTTCCAGCTTCGCGGGCTCCACACAAGTGATCCTTGAGGAATTTGACATTCTCAATGCCAATGACATGCTTCTTCTTCGCATGGCGTGTGCAAATTCCTCATGCTGCATGACCAAGTCATCGATGCCATAGCCGACCTTGAATCTTTTGCAAGTAGGCACCACGGCTGGTTGTGGTCCTCTAGAGAAATCAACAATATACAAGTCTCCTCTCCTAAAGCCTTGAAGACTTTGGAATTGTCGACTTCCATAATCACAACACAACGATACTTGCCAAAGACAACAACCATATCAAGATCACAAAGCATTGAGACAGACATGAGGTTGTATCCTAAGTACTCAACAAGCATGACTTTGTCCATGTGTATGTCCTTAGAGATCGCAACCTTACCTAGACCCAATACCTGACTTTTGCCTTTGTCAGCAAAGATGATATGCTTCAGATATGATGGTGATAAGGGATCATCCATTAATAGATTCTTGTCACCAGTCATGTGATTTGTACATCCACTATCGAGGACCCACTCATTGGCTTTGGGTTGATCATCCTGCAGATGAATTAGTGCAACTTACGATCTCATATACTTCATCAGTGAAGAATATGATATCAATTTCATCAGATGAATTTCATCAAGCAGTAAAACAGATATAGCAGTTTGAGGACGTGTGAAATGAAAGTTCATTTCTTCATTATTAGCTTGTGTCCTTTCAGGCGATTTTGTCAGGCCCCCAGCAAATTCTTCAGACATTAAAGCACATCTGGAGACCTGACCCTGCAGAAGAAATTAGTTCTTTTTCTTCACCACCCACATCTGAAGGGGTGGCAAAGAGTTCATCACTCTATGAGCTCCATATGAGAATGGTGGCATAGAAGCCAATCCATTTCGTTTCACATATGAGGGGTTAGGGTAAGCATATGAATAAGCGAGAAATTCTTCAAGGACTTATGAACATAATGGTTTGAAGAATAATGCACATATTCATAGCCCTTAGCTCTACCTGCGAAAGCGAGTTGTTAGCACGATGATAATCATATGAAGACTTTGATCCTTTTGAGGAATTTGATCCACGTGAGGAATTTGTTCCGTATGAGGACTTGGATCCATATGAAGAATTTGGTCCATATGAAGAGTTTGATCTGGGGTTCCTATTCTTCTCGTGTGGTGTCATGAGGACATTCACGAAGACTTTCAAGGCACTTCTTGGGAACCCAGATTTTCTTCATAGGAGAACCGTTCCTACAGTTAGTGCCAACATATCTAGAAAATACTTCACCATTTTGATTTTTGAACAGTTTATAGTTGGAGTCAAATGACTCATCAAAAGAATGAGGATATTCACATGTAAAGCCAGATAGGTTAGATGGATCAGCTGGAGGTCCCTTTGCAGCAGACCATGAGGTTTTGGGGTACTGCTCAGGCTTCCAATATGTTCCATCAGCATTGAGTTTCCTCTCAAAGGCGATACCCTCTTTCCTAGGGTTTCTGTTGAGGATCTCGCTTTTAAGCACATCACAAAGAGTCTGATGCCCTTTGAGGCTTTTGTACATGCCTGTCATGTACAATTCCTTTAGCCTTGCATCGTCAGTGATACTAGCAATGTCCTCAGATGAGGAATTAGTGATAGCAGAGGCAGGTGAAGAATTTGTAACAGTTGAAGCATTTGAGCATTCAGGTGAAGAATTAGCAGATTCACGTTCAATGCACTTTAAGCATGGAGGAACAAATTCTTCCTGAGAAGCGCTGAGTTGTTGAGCAAGTAATGAATCGCGCTCCTTCTGAAGATCTTCATAAATCGCTCTTAGCTTCTCAAGATCTTCCTTTCTTTGAAGAAATTCATAAGAAAGCTTCTCATGATCAGATAAGAGAGTGTTATGATGACCTTGAAGGTTGTCAAACCTAGACTGAAGTCTCTGAAGATTTTCAGTCAGGGCTTTAGTGTGATCCATTTCTTCACCCAACATATCATTACTTTTGTCTAGCATGTTTTGAACCTTTTCCAAGGCCGTTTATTGTTTAGTGGCAATGCAAACAAGTTTGGTGTAACTAGGTTCAATATCATCATCAGATTCATCGTCACTAAACTAGGATGAGGAACATTCGGTTACCTTGTCACCCTTTGCCATGAGACATGATGCAGAAGATGATGATTCTGGTTCGAAAGTCACCGTTTTGAGAGATTCCTTGAAGTCCTCAAACCAAGGATCATGACGGGTTCGATGACCTTCATAGACGTCAGAGATTCGGTCCCAGATAAGCTTCGCATTGCAAAGATGCATAATGCGCTTGAATTCATCTCTGGATAGGCAGGAACTGATGATGTCTTTTGCCATGATGTCAATTCGAGTGTACTTGCGAATGTCATCAGCACCTGCCTTCTTACATAGATCGGTAAGACCAATCTCAGTGACGGTCCACAGCTCGTTGTTCATAGCCATGAGGCGCTTCCTCATCATGGCCTTCCACTTGGGATAATCATGACCGTCAAAGACAGGGCATGTCACTTTCTTCATACCTGCGGTTGACATAACAGAACAAGGGAGTACCTAGCTCTGATACCAATTGAAAGTGCGTTATATCGACTAGAGGGGGGAGGGTGAATAGGCGATTTTTATGAATTCTTCACTGAGGAATTTGCCGGTGAGGAAATTCCTTAGCGAAGAACTACTTGCAATGAATAAGTACTCGAAGTAAGCATAACAGAATCTGAGCATGTTCATCATGATGAAATGAAGACACGCACAGAGTACGTAAAGCGTAAACACAGGATAACACAAGATGAAGACAAGCGGTAGGAAGAAATTGAACTGAGGAAATTGAGAAAGTCTTGATCAAAGTCTTCAAACACAGATGTGAACAAACACTCAACACAAGAATGAGGAAATGAATGAGTTGAGGAAATAGAACCAGAAGGTTGGTGAAGACAATGATTTGGTAGACCAGTTCAAGCTGCTGTCTCGGTTGTACGTCTGGTTGGAGCGGTGAGTATTTAAACTCGAGGACACACAGTCCGGACACCCGATCGGCCGAAAGCACGCAGCTCGGGACACCAAGTCCTCACCGTATTCTCCTTGAACTAAGGTCACACAGACCTCGTCCAATCACTCGTGGTAAGTCTTGAGCGACTTCCAAACCTTCACAGACTCGGTCACTCGGCGATCCACAATTCCTCTTGGATGCTCTAGACCATGACGCCTAACCGTCTGGAAGAAGCACGATCTTCAAAGGTAACAAGCGTCGGATCCACGCAGATCAATCTCTTGATGATGCTCAATCACTTTGGGTTTGTAGGGATTTGGTTTTGGGTTTTTCCTCACTCGATGATTTTCGCTCAAAGTCCTCGGAGGATGGGTTGCTCTCAAATGACAAGTGTCAAGTTCTCTCGGAGCAGCCAACCAGCTAGTGGTTGTAGGGCGGCTATTTATAGCCTAGGGAGCAGCCCGACATGATAAGACATAAATGCCCTTCAATGATATGACCGTTAGGTGGATAAGATATTTTGGGACAGGTGGCCAAGAAGACAAAGAACGGTCGGAAATTTGACTCTCAAATTCCTCAGGGCTATCATGTTCCTCACTTTGTAGGCAATCTGCACTGGCGAATTCCTAACTCCTTAGTCAGAACAAATTTTTCCGCGACCAGAAGAACTTCGTCTCTGTCACTGAAGAAATTGACTGAACTGTATGAGATTTCCAATGGCTTCACTCGAAGGGATTGGTAGGTGTAGGATTTTGAGTTGAGCATCACATGGAAATTTTTCCTTAGTATTTCCTCAACCCCCTTTAACAAAGACGGTGTTTCCTATGACTCAAGAAAAAGAAAAACGAAACTACGAAAACAAAAGTCTTCACGCTTCATGTTCCTCAAATGAATACCAAGTCTTCAAGGTCACACCAATTTCTTCACTTTCAAAGTCTTCAGAAAGTCTTCAGAATACCGAAGTCTTCAGACGAAGAACTCCATTTTTAGGGGTCGACTTTCACTATAAATATCAAACTCCTCATAGACTTATAGACCTGTGTACACTCATAAACACATTAGTCCCTTAACCTATAAGTCTTCAATACACCAAAATCACTAAGGGGCACTAGATGCACTTACATCCTCATCTTCTGGGAATTCGCTGGGTCCGAACATGATGGAGAGCGAGTCGCCTCCGCCAGCCTCCCCCTCCCCCCCACTTCTATGGATAACACCGAGGTGTTGTCCCGAAGGACCCTTCCGGATCAGGGAGAGGCGCGGGAAGCCGCCAAGACGGCGCCAAAGGGTGATACCCCTGCTACCGAGAACATGGGGAGACTGGAGACGGGGGTCGTGTCCAATTTGGCCCCCAACCAAATGTCATTCCGGAGACCCACACGGCTCTGGAGTTAGATGAGCAGCCTCCTTCAAAAGAAGGGGGCGCGCCCACTCCACCGGCGACCTCTGTCAATCCGGAGGCGCCGGACACTCTGGTGGGAGCGCTTCAGAGTGCCGCCATTGTGGAAGAACATCGTACCCTTGTGGGTACGGTGGTTGAAAAGGTTCGGTTCACTAAACGTGGATTGAACGAGGACTACACTAGCCTTCTGAGAGGCTTTGAGGTATGTGATATAATGCGTTTTAACTATAGAAAAGGAATGCCCGTGTATAGATAGTAGCCCCAAAGACTTTGTGCGGTGTTCGCAAAGAAAAGCCGAACAGAGGATCGAATAACTCACACAGGAGATTAACATACATATCTATTTGAACAAACAGGCTACGATGCAGGCATCAGCTTCCTATGCCGCTGAAGCGTTCGAGCTGAGGCGGAAGTTAGAGGCAAAACAAGGTATGTGATACCGAAACACGTCTGAAATGATATGAGCTCTGATTTATTATCTGAATGAGTTTTATAATTATGCTCGTAGCTGACACGCCTGAGGTTGAGACCCCCAAGAGCACGCTGGCCGAAGCCAAGAAGGAGGCGGAGGAGGAACGAGCCGACCGCATGAAACATGAATCAAGGGTGGAGGAAGTCCAGCAAAAGATCAAGGATGCTATAAGCAAATGTGAGTCCTTAGAGCGCAAGATTTCAGATAAATTTTCCGAACTTGCTAAGGCCCTCCAAAGTGCACAGGAGGCCCGAGTTGAGGCCCAAGGCGCCCTCCGGGAGATCCAAGAGTCAAAAGAGATCACAGCTGGTACGGCCTTTAATATGTAGAGCAAATTTGTGAGAAGAAGGTACATCTTACTGACCCGGGTTTGGAGTTCTCCAGGAGCGTTTACTGATCTGCCCCGGAGTGTTGCTCACGCTGTGGAGTTCTTCTGAGCCGAATAGGGCAGCTCAACGGAGAAGCTGTTCTGGTCGCAATACCTTGCGCCAGAGCATCCAGTGCCCCTCAGCGATCAGCTGAAACAGTTGACCGAACTGCATATGATGGCCGGATTGGCCATGAGGGATTTTATAATCCATCTTTGGCATGTCGAACCCATACCCAGCAGTTACTTCGGGCTCGTGAAGCGGTTGGTCAATGCCTGCCCATGGCTTGATGCCGTAAAGCGGTCGGTCTGTATCGAAGGTGCGCGGATGGCCTTCGCCCGTGTCAAAGTGCAGTGGGCGAAGATGAATGTCGTCAAGCTCGCAACCGAGGGACCGCCCGCAAGCAAATAGCACCGCATGTCGGAGCGGTATTTCGATGACGTCCTGGAAGAATCCCGTATTGTAGAGGGCCAATGTTTGAAGCACATCATTCTTCAATGAATGTATCCATGTTGTCCAATCTTTGTATTATGAAAAAAGGCTTATGTATGATATGTTGCTTGTTTTACTTTAAGATGTTTCCTCCTATTGGGCCGTTTACGGTATCTAAGAGTTGGCCAGTCGTCGGCTTCAGCCCCTACGTAGGTAGTACGAGGGTGTTCGGAATAGCATCTAAACACGCTTGACCCAACGACTTGGTCCTTCAAGGAGGTGTTAGTGCGGCAAACCAGGCAATCGGACTATGTGGCTTTATCACTCTCACCTAGCCATAGGAGTTTGACAATGGGAGTGTAGGCGCAACCCCTAGTATTATTTGATTATCCGAACTTGGGTGTTGTAAATGCCCGACCGGGTGAAGGCGATGCATCGCGTTATCTTGGAAAAAATCGCAAAAGATTTATACTTAGTCACCGAATAGCTGACCAGCTCTCGCCGCATCATGACATGATCAGTTTTGGCTTTCTCTACTGAGGTGTTTGCCCGGATGAACCAGAAACACAATCGCAGTAGTTCTCCCTTTACTACCTTAGCCGAACAAGCAGAACATAAGGCAGTAACCACACGAGCCAGGCAACCCAACTATTGACCAAAGACATGATTCGGAGCCGATGCATATAATGCTATATTCGGGACGCCAAATTCTACTATAAAAGTGTTCGGACTTATTTTAAGAAATGTACGTGGCTCAATAGAGCCCCTGGTGATTTAAGTCATACCGAGGTGTACATGACAATCGGACGAAAAAATAGGGAAATGCAGATTAAGAAATAAGCCAGTGCCGTATAGGTTGGGCTAGAAATTGTTTCCATTATAATCTGATTGATACGTCAAAACGTATTTGTACAAATAATGCGACAAGCAACAAGGCTATTTTACATGCCGAGCACAAGGGAAAGCTGTGTAAGGGTCCTGAAAACGGACGAGGTGATCTTTAAAGACCCTTTAGATACTCTGCCATGCGTCTATGCTGCTTTTCTCCTTGGCGTGTTATCCTTCGAAAGGATCGACGAGCGGTTTTCATGATAGGCCCAGAAAAGGGCCCTTGGCACCGTCGAAAGGTGAGGTGGGTTGCAAGGAACCCGGAAAAATAAAAATAAGATTAAAAAATAAATATGAGGGTCCGGATAGGGTCTAGCCACATTATGGACTTTATCTTTACTATGCCTCCATCTTTTCCCATGGTATCTTTAGTGCGTAGTTATGTATGTGTGGTACATATGCCGCAATTCGGTGGGGGCTGAGACGGGGGCCGAATTGTTAATCGAGCTCCTGACGAGCTGGACTGTCGTGCTGCGGGGTAGTCCGGACTCGTTTGATAGTGTCTGGGGGCTTGGTGGCCGATGTAATAGTTGGCTTGATAAGGCCGCCTTGTACCTCTGCTGCCAGGGCCACGATGTGCTCCTCGGTATGGAGGGAGCGTTCCATGTTTCCATTGACTGTTATGACACCGCGTGGTCCGGGCATCTTGAGTTTGAGATAGGCATAGTGTGGGACCGCATTGAAGCGAGCAAACGAAGTTTGTTCGAGCATTGCATGGTAACCACTGCGGAAAGTGATGATGTCGAAGATCAAGTCTTTGCTTCAAAAGTTGTCCGGTGAACCGAAGACGACCTCCAATGTGATTGAGCCCATGCAGCGGGCCTCTACACCAGGTATTGCTCCTTTAAAGCTAGTTTTGATGGGCTTGATTCTTGACGGATCAATACCCATCTTGCGGTCTATGTCCTAATAGAGCAGGTTAAGGCTGTTGCCGCCATCCATGAGGACTCGCATGAGGTGGAATCCATCAATGATTGGGTCAAGGACCAACGCGGCCGAACCTCCGTGACGGATACTGGTCAGATGGTCTCTGCGATCGAGAGTGATCGGACAGGCTGGGTTGAATTTTGGAGCGACTGGCTCTATCACATAGACGTCCCTTAACGCACACTTGCGCTCCTGCTTGGGGATGTGTGTGACATATATCATGTTCACCGTTTTTACCTCGGGGGGAATTTCTTCTGTCCCCCTGTGTTTGGTGGACGAGGCTCCTCGTCGTCATCCTCGCTTGGTGACCCCTTCTCCTTATGTTCGGTATTTAACTTACCGGCCTATTTAAAGACCCAGCAACTTCTGTTGGAATGATTGGCAGGCTTGTCGGGGGTGCCGTGAAATCTGGCAGGGTTGATCGAGTATTCGGTCCAAGCTGGATGAGCCGTATTTGTTACCTTTGAATGGATTCTTTCGCTAACCGGACTTGGAGCCACTGAATCTGGTGTTGACCGCCGTGTCTTTGGTATTGTCATTGTTGCTTCATGCTACGTCTTGAGCTTGCATTGGTTTTCCCAGAAGAGGAGAGGATGATGCAGTAGAGTAGCGTAAGTATTTCCCTCAGTTTTTGAGAACCAAGGTATCAATCCAGTAGGAGGCCACGCGCGAGTCCCTCGTACCTACACAAAACAAATAACTCCTCGCAACCAACGCGAATAGGGGTTGTCAATCCCTTCACTGTTGGCTGATAGAGATGATAGATAATATTTTTGGTATTTTTGGTATAAAGATGCAAAGTAAAATAAAAGGGCAAAGTAAAGAGCAAAGCAATAATAAAGCGTGGGAAGATTAATATGATGAAAATAGACCGGGGCCATAGATTTCACTAGTGTCTTCTCTCAAGAGCATAGGTATTTTCTGGCGGGTGAGCGAATTACTGTTGAGCAATTGACAGAATTGAGCATAGTTATGAGAGTATCTAGGTATGATCATGTATATAGGCATCACGTCCGAGACAAGTAGACCGACTCACTGCATCTACTACTATTACTCCACTCATCGACCGCTATCCAGCATGCATCTAGAATATTAAGTTAATGAAAGCAGTAACGCCTAAGCAAGATGACATGATGTAGAGGAATAAATTCATGCAATATGATAAATACCCCATCTTATTATCCTCGATGGCAGCAATACAATACGTGCCTTGCTGCCCCTCATCACCGGGAAAGGACACCGCAAGATTGAACCCAAAGCTAAACACTTCTCCCATTGCAAGAACTACCAATCTAGTTGGCCAAACCAAACGGATAATTCGAAGAGACTTGTAAAGATAACTCAATCATACATAAAAGAATTCAGAAAAGATTCAAATATTGCTCATAGATAATCTTGATCATAAACCCACAATTCAGCGGTCTCAACAAACACACGGCAAAAAGAAGATTACATTGAATAGATCTCCACGAGAGAGGGGGAGAACATTGTATTGAGATCCAAAAAGAGAGAAGAAGCCATCTAGCTACTAACTATGGACCCGAAGGTCTGAGGTAAACTACTCACACTTCATTGGAGAGGCTATGATGTTGATGTAGAAGCCCTCCGTGGTGGAATCCCCTTTCGGTGGAGCTCCGGAACAGGCCCCAAGATGGGATCTCGTGGATACAGAAAGTTGTGGCGGTGGAATTATGTTTTTGGCTCCGTATGTGATCGGCGAAGTGCGTGAGGTATATATAGGAGGAAGAAATGCGTCGGTGGAGCCTCGAGGGGCCCCACGAGGTAGAAGCGCGCCCTAGGGGCGCGCCCTCCACCTCGTGGCCGCCTCGGAACTTTCTTGACGGAGGGCCCAAGTCTCCTGGGTCTTATCCGATGAGAAAATCACGTTCGAAGATTTCATTCCGTTTGGACTCCGTTTGATATTCCGCTTTCTTGAAATGTAAATAGGCAAAAACAGCAATTACAGGCTGGGCCTCCGGTTAATAGGTTAGTCCCAAAAGTAATATAAAAGTGGAAAATAAAGCCCAATATAGTCCAAAACAATAGATAATATAGCATGGAGCAATCAAAATTATAGATACGTTGGAGACGTATCGGGCATCCCTAAGCTTAATTCTGCTCGTCCTCGAGTAGGTAATGATAAAAAGAGAATTTTTGATGCGGAGTGCTACTTGGCATAATTTCAATGTAATTCTTCTTAATTGTGGTATGAATATTCAGATCCGAAAGATTCAAGACAAAAGTTCATATTGACATAAAAATAATAATACTTCAAGCATACTAACTAAGCAATTATGTCTTCTCAAAATAACATGGCCAAAGAAAGTTCATCCCTACAAAATCATATAGTTTAGTCATGCTCCATTTTCATCACACAAGAATGCTCTCATCATGCACAACCCCGATGACAAGCCAAGCAATTGTTTCATACTTTAGCAATCTCAAACCTGTAAACTTTCACGCAATATATGAGCGTGAGCCATGGACATAGCACTATGGGTGGAATAGAATATAATGCTGGGGGTTATGTGGAGAAGACAAAAAAGGAGAAGGTCTCACATCAACGAGGCTAATCAATGGGCTATGGAGATACCCATCAATTGATGTTAATGCAAGGAGTAGGGATTGCCATGCAACGGATGCACTAGAGCTATAAATGTATGAAAGCTCAACAGAAGAAACTAAGTGGGTGTGCATCCAACTTGCTTGCTCACGAAGACCTAGGGCATTTGAGGAAGCCCGTCGTTGGAATATACAAGCCAAGTTCTATAATGAAAAATTCCCACTAGTATATGAAAGTGACAACATATGAAACTCTCTATATGAAGAACATGGTGCTACTTTGAAGCACATTATATGAGACTCGCTATATGAAGAACATGGTGCTACTTTGAAGCACAAGTGTGGAAAAACAGATAGTAGCATTGCCCCTTTTATTTTATATTTTTTGGGCCTTCTTCTTTTTTTCTTTGGCCTTTCTCTTTTTTTGGGGACAATGCTCTAGAAAATGATGATCGTCACACTTCTATTTATTTACAACTCAATGATTACAACTCGATACTAGAACAAAGTATGACTCTATATGAATGCCTCCGGTGTCTTAGGATATGCATTGAACCAAGAGTGACATGTATGAAACAATTATTAACGGTGGCTTTGCCACAAATACTATGTCAACTACATGATCATGCTAAGGAATATGACAATGATGAATGTGTCATGAAGAATGGTATGGTGGAAAGTTGCATGTCAATATAACTCGGAATGGCTATGGAAATGCCATAATAGGTAGGTTTGGTGGCTGTTTTGAGGAAGATATAAGGAGGTTTATGTGTGAAAGAGCGTATCATATCACGGGGTTTGGATGCCTTTGGTGAAGTTTGCACCAACTCTTAATGTGAGAAAGGGCAATGCACGGTATCAAGAGGCTAGCAATGATGGAAGGGTGAGAGTGCGTATAATCCATGGACTCAACATTAGTCATAAAGAACTCACATACTTATTGCAAAAATCTACAAGCCATCAAAAACCAAAGCACTACGCTGCATGCTCCTAGGGGATAGATTGGTAGGAAAAAAACATCGCTCGTCCCCGACCGCCACTCATAAGGAGGACAATCAAATAACACCTCATGTTTCAAATTTGTTACATAACGTTTACCATACGTGCATGCTACGGGACTTGCAAACTTCAACACAAGCATTTCTCAAATTCACAACTACTCAACTAGCACGACTTTGATATTATCACCTCCATATCTCAAAACAATTATCAAGCATCAAACTTTTCTTAGTATTCAACGCACTCAAAAGAAAGTTTTACAAATCTTGAATACCAAGCATATTATTATTAAGCAAATTACCATGCTATTTAAGACTCTCAAAATAATCTAAGTGAAGCATGAGAGATCAATAGTTTCTTTAAAACAAATCCACCACCGTGCTCTAAAAGATATAAGTGAAGTACTAGAGCAAAAATTATCAAGCTCAAAAGATATAAGTGAAGCACATAGAGCAAAACTATCAAGCTCAAAAGATATAAGTGAAGCACATAGAGTATTATAACAAATTCCAATTCATGTATGGTTCTCTCAAAAGGTGTGTACAGCAAGGATGATTGTGGTAAACTAACAAGCAAAGACGCAAATAATACAAGACGCTCCAAGCAAATCACATATCATGTGGTGAATAAAAATATAGCTCCAAGTAAAGTTACCGATGGAAGTGGATTTAAAGAGGTGATGCCTTCCGGCATCCCCAAGCTTTGACTTTTGGTGTCCTTGGATTATCATGGGGTGCCATGGGCATCCCCAAGCTTAGGCTCTTGCCACTCCTTGTTCCATAATCCATCAAAAAATTCACCCAAAACTTGAAAACTTCACAACACAAAACTCAACAGAAATCTCGTAAGCTCCGTTAGCGAAAGAAAACAAAAGATCACTTCAAGGTACTGTAATGAACTCATTCTTTATTTAAATTGGTGTTAAACCTACTGTATTCCAACTTCCCTATGTATCATAAACTATTTTACTAGCCATAGATTCATCAAAATAAGCAAACAACACATGAAAAACAGAATCTGTCAAAAACAGAACAGTCTGTAGTAATCTGTAACTAACGCAAACTTATGGAACTCCAAAACTTCAGCCAAAATAGGAAGACCTATAAAATTTGTTTATTGATCAGAAGCAATTGGAATCACTATTTTATCACGTTCTGGTGATTTTTAACAAATTTTTTCATGGACCGAAAGTTTCTGGAAATTACAGCAAGATCAAATAACTATTATCCAAGAAGATCCTATAGGTTTAACTTGGCACAAACACTAATTAAAACATAAAACCACATCAAAACAGAGGGTAGATGGATTATTTATTTCTAAACAGAAACAAAAACTAAAAACTAAAAATAAAATTGGGTTGCCTCCCAACAAGCGCTATCGTTTAACGCCCCTAGCTAGGCATAAAAGCAAGGATATATCTAGGTATTGCCATCTTTGGTAGGCAATCCATAAGTGGCTCTCATAATAGATTCATATGGTAATTTTATTTTCTTTCTAGGGAAGTGTTACATGCCTTTCTTTAATGGAAATTGGAATCTAATATTCCCTTCCTTCACATCAATAATTGCACCAATCGTTCTAAGGAAAGGTCTACTAAGAATAATAGGACATGAAGGATTGCAATCTATATCAAGAACAATAAATTCTACGGGCACATAATTCCTATTTGCAACAATAAGAACATCATTAATTCCTCTCATAGGTTTCTTAATAGTGGAATCTGCAAGGTACAAGTCATCAAAATCACGGAAATCTAGCAAATCACACAAAGTTTTGGGAATAGTGGAAAAACTAGCACCCAAATCACATAAAGCATAAAATTCATGATCCTTAATCTTAGTTTTAATAGTTGGTTCCCACTCATCATAAAGCTTTCTAGGTATAGAGACTTCCAACTCAAGTTTTTCCTCATAAGATTGCATTAAGGCATCAACGATATGTTTAGTAAACGCTTTGTTTTGACTATAAGCATGCGGAGAGTTTAGCACGGATTGCAACAAGGAAAACAATCAATTAAAGAGCAACTTTCATAATTAAATTCCTTGAAATCCAAAATAGTGGGTTTAGCAACATCTAAGGTTTTACTTTCTTCAATCCCACTTTTATCAATTTTAGCATCATACTCTAAAAGCTCCGAATTTTTAGAACGCCTTCTAGGTAAAGGTGACTCATATTAAACCTCATCATTATCAAGATTCATATTACAAAATAAATATTTAATGGGAGACACGTCAATAACTTTTAGATCTTCATCTTGATGTTCATGGAAATCAGGTTTAGCAGCCATCTTATTGACCAAGGTAGCTTGCTTATCAGATATTTCAATAGTTAATTTCTCAAGACGAGAAATTTGGGATCTTAAACCTTCAAATTCTTTAGACATATCATCGAGCTCTTTATTCAAATAATTCATAAAACCTTTTTGTTCCTTAAGCTCGTTTCTGAAGAAATTATTATGCTCAAATTGCAAAACCATAAAACTCCTGACGTTGCTTTCGATCTCTTCCAACCTTTTAAGTGGAGACCACCAAATCTAGGTAGAGCCATAGTGACAAGCAAGCAATCCAACACACGAGCAAACAGAAAAAGGGCAAGCGAAAAGAGAGGAGGAGATTGGGAAAGAGAGGCGAATAAAAGCGGCAAGGGTGAATTGGGGAGAGGAAAACGAGAGGCAAATGGCAAATAATGTAATGCGAGAGATAAGGGATTGTGATGGGTACTTGGTATGTTGACTTGTGCGTAGACTCCCCGAGAACGGGCGCCTAAATCCTTCTTGCTACGTCTCGAGCTTGCGTTGGTTTTCCCGAAGAGAGGATGATGCAGCGATGTAGCGTAAGTATTTCCCTCAGTTTTTGAGAACCAAGGTATCAATCCAAGAGGAGGCCACGCCTTGAGTCCCTCGTACCTACACAAAACAAATAGCTCCTCGCAACCAACGCGAATAGGGGTTATCAATCCCTTCACGGTCACTTACGAGAGTGAGATCTGATAGAGATGATAGATAATATTTTTGGTATTTTTGGTATAAAGATGCAAAGTAAAATAAAAGGGCAAAGTAAAGAGCAAAGCAATAATAAAGCGTAGGAAGATTAATATGATGAAAATAGACCCGGGGGCCATAAATTTCACTAGTGGCTTCTCTCAAGAGCATAGGTATTTTACGACGGGTGAGCAATTCTTTGTTGAGCAATTGGCAGAATTGAGCATAGTTATGAGGGTATCTAGGTATGATCATGTATATAGGCATCACGTCCGAGACAAGTAGACCGACTCCTGCTGCATCTACTACTATTACTCCACTCATCGACCGCTATCCAAAGCATGCATCTAGAGTATTAAGTTAATGAAAACAGAGTAACACCTTAAGCAAGATGACATGATGTAGAGGAATAAATTCATGCAATATGATAAATACCCCATCTTGTTATCCTCGATGGCAACAATACAGTACGTGCCTTGCTGCCCCTCATCCTTTGGGAAAGGACACCGCAAGATTGAACCCAAAGCTAAACACTTCTCCCATTGCAAGAACTACCAATCTAGTTGGCACAAACCAAATGGATAATTCGAAGAGACTTGTAAAGATAAATCAATCATACATAAAAGAATTCAGAAAAGATTCAAATATTGCTCATAGATAATCTTGATCATAAACCCACAATTCATCGATCTCAACAAACACACGGCAAAAAGAAGATTACATCAAATAGATCTCCACGAGAGAGGGGGAGAACATTGTATTGAGATCCAAAAAGAGAGAAGAGGCCATCTAGCTACTAACTATGGACCCGAAGGTCTGAGGTAAACTACTCACACTTCATTGGAGAGGCTATGATGTTGATGTAGAAGCCCTCCGTGGTGGAAACCCCTTCCGGCGGTGCTCCAGAACAGGCCCCAAGATGGGATCTCGTGGATACAGAAAGTTGCGGCGGTGGAATTAGGTTTTTGGCTCCGTATCTGATCTGACGGGGGTACGTAGGTATATATAGGAGGAAGAAGTACGTCGGTGGAGCCTCGAGGGGCCCACGAGGCAGGGGGCGCGCCCTAGGGGGGGCCGCCTCAGAACTTTCTTGACGGAGGGTCCAAGTCAGTTGGGTCTTATCCGATGAGAAAATCATGTTCCCGAAGATTTCATTCCGTTTGGACTCTGTTTGATATTCCGTTTCTTCGAAACACTGAAATAGGCAAAAAATAGCAATTCTGGGTTGGGCCTCCGGTTGATAGTTAGTCCCAAAAGCAATATAAAAGTGGAAAATAAATCCCAATATAGCCCAAAACAATAGATAGTATAGCATGGAGCAATCAAAAATTGTAGATACGTTGGAGACGTATCACTTCGACGCTTGTGCTTATTGCGTCGGGTCCTGCCGTTGGTGTTTCTGACTTCTGGAGTGCCAGGGTCGCTGGTATTGTTGCTGCTACGGGCTAGCCAGCTATCTTCGCTCGCACAAAAGCGGGTCATGAGTGCTGTGAGCGCTGCCATGGACTTCGGCTTTTCTTGGCCGAGGTGTTGGGCGAGCCATTCATCGCGGATGTTGTGCTTGAAGGCCGCTAGGGCTTCGGCGTCCGGACAGTCGACAATCTAGTTCTTATTTATTAGGAACCTGGTCCAGAATTTCCTGGCCGACTCTCCGGGCTACTGGACTATGTGACTGAGGTCATCGGCGTCCGGAGGCCAGATATATGTGCCTTGGAAGTTGTCTCTAAAGGCGTCTTCCAAGTCTTCGCAGCTTCTAATAGAGTTTTTTGGGAGGCTGTTTAACCAGTGCCGAGCTGGTCCCTTAAGTTTTAGTGGGAGGTATTTGATGGCATGTAGATCATCACCACGAGCCATGTGAATGTGGAGAAGAAAATCTTCTATCCATACTGCGGGATTTGTTGTGCCATCGTACAATTTGATGTTCACGAGTTTAAACCCTTCTGGAAACTGGTGCTCCATTACCTCATTAGTGAAGCATAGGGGGTGTGCGGCGCCTCTGTATTGGGCCACGTCACGACGCAGTTCGGGTGAAGTGTGTATGCGGTTTTCGGCCCGGGCGTGGTTGTACTTGTCACGCCAGGCTTGATAGCCGTATTCTCGCGCCGGGGCACGCCCCCGTGATCCGTAGATTGATCTGGTTTGACCGGCTCTATTTTCCAGGTCTTGTCGTAGGTCATAGGTGTATCCCCGAGCTGTTGTTTCTCTGCCTTTACAACACGACGGTAGAACCAGTCTCATGAACGCGGTCATGTAATGTTGGTCTGGGCCGCTTCATCCAACAATACCGTCGAATCAAAGTATGACATGCTCGTAAGCAGTATGACTATTGTCGCCCATAACTCTTTGTGTTCTACTCGTGCATATAACATCTACGCATAGACCTGGCTCGTATGCCACTGTTGGGGAACGTAGCATTTCAAAAAAAAAATCCTACGATCACGCAAGATCTATCTAGGAGAAACATAGCAACGAGCGGGAAGATTGTGTCCACGTACCGTCGGAGACCGAAAGCAGAAGCATTTAGTAACGCGATTCATGTAGTCGAACGTCTTCACGATCCAACCGATCCAAGTACCGAACGCATGGCACCTCCGCGATCTGCCACGTTCAGCTCGGTGACGTCCCTCGAACTCTTGATCCAGTCGAGGCCAAGGGAGAGTTTCGTCAGCACGACGGCGTGGTGACGGTGATGATGAATTTACCGGCGCAGGGCTTCGCCTAAGCACTACGACGATATGACCAAGGTGTGTTTCTGTGTGGGGGGGGGGGGCACCGCACATGGCTAAAATATCAACTTGTGTGTTCTAGGGTGCCCCCCTCCCCACGTATATAAAGGAGGGAGGGAGAAGGTCGGTCGGCCCTCGGGGGCGCGCCTAAGGAGGGGAGTCCTACTAGGACTCCAAGTCCTAGTAGGATTCCACCAAGAGGGAGAAAGGGGGAAGGAAGGAGAGGGAGAGGGAGTAGGAAAGGGGGGCGCTGCCCCCCCCCCCCCTCCCTTGTCCAATTCGGACTCCAAGGGGGGGCCTGCTCTCGCTGCCCCCCTCTCTCTCCAATAGGGCCCATGATGGCCCATTAGTTCCCCCGGGGGTTTCCGGTAATCCCTCCGGCACTCCAGTTTTACCCAAAACCATCCGGAACACTTCCGGTGTCCGAATAACATGGTCCAATATATCAATCTTTATGTCTCGACCTTTTCGAGACTCCTCGTCATGTCCGTGATCTCATCCGGGACTCCGAAATAACTTTGGTACATCAAATCACATAACTCATAATACAATCATCATCGAACGTTAAGCGTGCGGACCCTACGGGTTCGATAACTATGTAGACATGACCAAGACACATCTCCGGTCAATAACCAATAGCGGAACCTGGATGTTCATATTGGCTCCTAAATATTCTACGAAGCTCTTTATCGGTCAAACCGCATAACAACATACGTTGTTCCCTTTGTCATCGGTATGTTACTTGCCCGAGTTTCGATCGTCGGTATCACCATACCTAGTTCAATCTCGTTACCGGCAAGTCCCTTCACTCGTTCCGTAATGCATCATCCCGCAACTAACTCATTAGTCACATTGCTTGCAAAGCTTATAGTGATGTACATTACCGAGAGGGCCCAGAGATACCTCTCCGACAATCGGAGTGACAAATCCTAATCTCGATCTATGCCAACTCAACAAACACCATCAGAGACACCAGAGAGCATCTTTATAATCACCCAGTTACGTTGTGACGTTTGATAGCACACTAAGTGTTCCTCCGGTATTCGGAAGTTGCATAATCTCATAGTCATAGGAACATGTATAAGTCATGAAGAAAGCAATAGCAATAAACTAAACGATCATAGTGCTAAGCTAACGGATTGGTCTTGTCCATCACATCATTCTCTAATGATGTGATCACATTCATCAAATGACAACGCATGTCTATGGCTAGGAAACTTAACCATCTTTGATTAATGAGCTAGTCTAGTAGAGGCATACTAGGGACACTCTGTTTGTCTATGTATTCACACATATACTAAGTTTCCGGTTAATACAATTCTAGCATGAATAATAAACATTTATCATGATATAAGGAAATATAAATAACAACTTTATTATTGCCTCTAGGGCATATTTCCTTCATGATCTTCATCAAATTCATCAAAGTTTGACGAATTTCTAAAAATCTCCCATTCAGCCCCCTCTGGAAGTAAATCTGCGCTTTCAGTGGTCATGCGTCCGATGTATACACACTTACGACAACAGGAATCATGCGTCATAGGGTGGTACTAGCAGCCTTGGGTAGCAACCATAAAACTATGGACATATTAGAGGTGAAGGAAGGGGACGGCAGCCAGATCAGAACGGGTCATGTGGCCATTCCAATTGCCTCCTTTATATATGGGGCAACCCCCCTAGGTTGGTGCGAACCTTTGTAGGGCTTGGTGCGCCTATTCCCTTTTCCCACTAATGGGGCCTAGTCCTAGTGGGGGAGAGAAAGGGCGAGCAGGGCCCCTTCCGATGCATTAATTGACATAAAACATTACGTAATGCCCTCACGCACTCAAGCATAGCGTTGTGGCAAGCCGCCGACCCGATGCACGCCGAAATCGGTCACCTCACCTGCATCATTAACCTTCCCGCTCACTCCCTGGTATCTTGTGTCTTGGCGTGACAACCGACAAATCAAATGTCGAACTAAAACCAACATAATTATCAGCTTTTGCATTTGATGGTTTTTTAATCTATGCATTTGACATAAACTAACCGTACAAACTGAGACATTGGTGATCACTGAATCAAGCCCAAATCATGTTGGCCATTCCCCCTCCTAGGCTCTTTGGCACCCGGCATCGGTAGAGTTAGCGAGACACAATGCCAAACGGGCGAAGCTATGTCTCGGTTCACACGAGACAAAAACTAGTTTCACGTGCAGCGAGCTCCAGACTGGGCCGACCCAATGCGTGGGTGGCCATAGGCCTCAAAGCACTCGTTTCTTTGTTTTTTTTCACTTTTTTTTCTTTTCTTTTTTGATTCTTTTTTGTACTTCCAGATATTATATATACTACAAAAAACACTTTACATAAATATTCAAAAATATTAATTCTGCATTTGAAAATGTTAAATGTGTAAAGAAAAATGTTTCTGATATATAAGAAAAACGTATACAAAAATATAAAATGTATATGAAAAAGCATACATCAAAATATATTTCAAAATGTAATCATTTATCTAAAAATGTTAAACGTGTATAAAATTTCTTTAATGTATACGACAAATGTACAACATGTATAAAAAGTAGATATTTAACATATATTGGAAAAAATGTTAATCATGTATTTAGAAAATATTAAATGTGTATATAAAAAATGTTCCTGGTGTATACAAAAAATGTACGATATGTATGAAAAAGTAGACGTCAAAAATCGTATGTGTTAAAAATGTTAATCATCTATTTGAAAAATGTTAAACTAGTGTATAAAACTGTCCCTAATGTACAGAAAAATGTACAGTGATGTTTAAAAAATGCTAATCATGTATTTTCAAAATGTTGAATGTGTATTTCATTTTTGACCATGTATTAAAAAATGTTCAGTATATCTATTTAAGATGAGTGTACATATTGTATTCAAGAAATGTTCAATATGTATAAAAAAAGAAGACATGTGTTAAAAAACCCAATGTAAACCGACAAAGAAACAAAAAGAAAAAAAGAAAAAAGGACCAGCGAAACCAAGAAAGAAAAGAAGAAAAATAATGCAAAAAGAAAGAATAAAGCCAGTAAAAATTGGGATGAAAACAAAGAAAACCAATGAAAAACAAAAGAAGAACAAAAAAACTGTGAGGGAGTTAAAAAAGAAAAAGGAAAAAAAAGATAAAAAACAGAAAAATCCTAGCGAAGGAAACCCATCGAAACCAAGCGAACGAAACCCAACAAACTCACGCGATCGAAACCTAGTGACAAAAAAATTGAAAATGGGCTGACCCGGTAGGTACATGTAGGGAGAAATCCTTGGTGAGGCAGAAGTTATACTCATGTTCAACCAGATATAGTCTTGAGACGCCGAGAATGCCAAATGGGCCGGTCTTAGCGTGCGGCATGATAGCCCACTTGCATGTCACATGTGGCATGGCCCGAGACATTTATAGTTTGTTCGTTCCGGCACATGGCCCGCCTAGGGTTGTGCCTAGGCCGCGAGTGCTGGCGCAACACCACATGTCTAGTTTTTTCAATCCAGTCTAATAGGCTGAATATATGCCCAAAACAACCCAATAGGTTGAATTCTACGTGATCTAGCGGGCTAAACAGTCTGTCGTGCCGGCCCGTGTAAGAAGGCGGTTGTGTGTGCGCCAGGGAGGGCAGCACGCATGTCGGCCTGACAAGGCCCATGTACTTGACGTGCCTGGGTAGGTCGTGTCTTGCCTGGCCCATATAACCCAGGCTGTGCCGTGCCTGCCCGAGCCATTTGGCCATGTCTGGCAACAACTAGACTTGTGTATGGACAACCGGGTCCGGAGGCCCGAGCCTGAAAGCCCGGCATCCAGGCCGGGCTCAGACTCTACTTCTCCCCCCGAAGCCTGCCCGAAATGACCATATATACCTTTTTTATTTCAAATATAGGTATAATAAATTAATATAATATCTTGAATATAATTTTTTTAATAAAAAATGTCACTGTTCATATGCTTCGGGATGGGCTAGGGCTTGGGATTTTTTGCTTCGGGCTTTGCCAAGCACAGCCCGGCTTATGACCGGGTTTATACAACCCACCGCAGCAACCGCTGCAGCTACTCCTGCTGCCCATTCCCCATGCACTTTGCTCAACGAATAAAACACCCGTGCCTTGGCCATCGCCTTTGCGCACAACGCAACGCACCAGCCAGGCGCACGGCCAGCACGCACGCTCGCCACTCCCATCGTGCCGCCTCCTGTCTGCCTTTTTTTTTTCAGGCCTCCTGTCTCGGCTCCTTCCTCATCTTGGCCCTATTTGGTTTCATGAGTTAGAGTTAGTTTGGGTTAGTTTGAACACTCAAAAATATCCAAACGGGAGGTTTAGTTTGGGTTAGATACATCTAACCCATCTAAAATATTTAACCCATCAAAAAGGTGCTTCTTTGGGTTAGTTTTCCTTGGGACCATTAAAAAAACACCCTTTTCTCTCACTCTCCCATGACATACCCTCGTCTCCCGCAGCCCGTTAAATGCTGCACGGTGGCGATCATGACTCCTTGCGACCCATTCCCGTCGGCCTCGGCCAGCGAGACTCCTTGCGCAGGGACGGCGGATTCGGTCGGCGGGCTGCGCGAGAGGCCAGCGCGGCTCCTTGCCGGGCGCGTCCTCGTCTGCCTCGGCCAGGGCTCGCTCTGCCAAATCTGGCAGGAAATAGGGTCCGAAGTAGCCAAATGATTGAGAAAGAACATTTATTGTCAATCTAACCCTGTCATTTAAACACCTTTTTGGTTAGAGTTAGTTCAGCGTTGGTTCAGGGTTAGAATCTGGCTCTAATCTCTAACCTTTAACTGAGTTAGAGTACCCCGTAAAAAAAAACTAAGTTAGAGTATCCAAACAGGTCCCTTCTCTACTTCTCCGCAGCCACGGACCACCGTAGACCCGTAGTGCGCTGCCTCGGTCCCTGCCTACGTCGCTGCACGCCTGCACACGGCGGAGGAGCTCCCGGTTACTTCGGCAGAATCTGAAAACCGAGCCAAATTGTCGGTTTTCTAATTTTGTTCGTCATTTTGGGTTCGA
This sequence comes from Aegilops bicornis, assembly GCA_021605145.1. Lineage (NCBI taxonomy): Eukaryota > Viridiplantae > Streptophyta > Magnoliopsida > Poales > Poaceae > Aegilops > Aegilops bicornis. The sequence continues at coordinate 534,559,758 of CM038671.1, read as the reverse complement.
AATTACTTAACCGAGCCAAACACCGAACTACACCAACCGAATCTTCGGTCTCTACCCACCTAAACCCTCACGCCTCTTGCAGCTCCACGCCGGACTCGCCACCGGAGGAGGACCGACATAAACAGAACCGAATACGAATAAAGCCGCCAAGTCAATGCAGGCCGCGATCACCACCGTCGCCTCCGCGAACCCGCATCTGAAGCCTCTGGTCTCCTCGCTGCGGCCGTCGCCCCCGCACCGGGTCCGAGTCCACCCTCCTCGCCACCGCCCGAACACGAGGGCGAGCGCCATGGCCTCCTCGGCGCCGCAGGAGCTCACCATCACGCGCCCAGACGACTGGCACCTCCACCTCCGTGACGGCGACGTGATGGCCGCGGTGCTCCCCCACAGGTTTGCTCCTTGTGCTAACGCACTCTTACTGTTCGGTGCAATGCCTGAACGAACTTAACAGGCAGGGTGGCTGTGTGTTTTGCTGTGTGCTCTGTGGCAGCGCTAGGCACTTTGAGAGAGCCATCGTGATGCCCAACCTGAAGCCACCGGTTACGACAACGGCACGTGCGATCGCGTACAGAGATGAGATCCTCAAGGCGCTGCCTCCCGGGAGCAGCTTTGTGCCGCTCATGACGCTCTACCTCACGGACAGCACTAGTCCAGAGGAAATCAAGGTCGCAAGTATGGATTCTCCCCACCGCAGTTTGTTCTTTAGCTGTTCCTTTTTTTTTGCTGTTTGTACTTCATTGTTGCATCTCATGATTATCGAATATCTATCTGTCTCCCAACTAGCGAAAAACCAAGTTTGTAGTGAGCCCTATTGTTTGTTATTGTTGATGTGAATTTGCGCGATGAGTTTGTTACCACATTGTTGGTGTGTGTTAAAAGCTAGAATAAGCTTGATTAATGTGATTACAATTATTCCCTTAACGATTCTGGGTCATCTTGTAAATGTTATGCTCCTCCTTCAGTCATTACTCATAAATTATGAAATGATGATGAATCATAATGTTTATATTGCATGCCATGTTTGTAGGAAAGAGTGGTGTGGTTTTTGCTGTCAAGTTGTATCCTGCTGGAGCAACTACTAACTCCCAAGATGGCGTAACTGATATTTTGGGGAAATGCTTGCCTGTCCTTGAAGAGATGGTCAAGCAGGAAATGCCTTTACTTGTAAGTAGTTATTGTTCTCCTCCCTACACAGAATCCCAAAGTTTTGGTTCATCTGCCAAGTCGGTCTCTAGTTTTACTTCAGATGTTAACTGAGCTTGTCATTTGTTGCCTTGACAATACCGAACTTATCAAAAAGATGTTTGTCAGAGTAGTAATATTGATTCCTGTACGGTCAATGCCAACATAGTCGCCTTTATGGCTATTTTTTCATTTCCTTCAGGTTCATGGAGAAGTCACAGATCCTCATGTAGACACCTTTGACCGTGAGAAGGTCTTCATTGAGAAAATATTAGCACCACTTGTACAAAAACTTCCACAGCTGAAAATCGTTATGGAACATATCACTACGATGGATGCAGTGAACTTCAGAGAATCATGCAAAGAAGGTACGTGCTTTTACAATGACCCTTAATACTTATGTTTGCCCTTATACATGGTTCTTATATTTTGTTGTGATTTCAGGTCATGTTGCTGCAACAGTGACTCCACAGCATCTCCTTCTAAACAGGAATGCGTTGTTTCAGGGTGGTTTACAGCCTCACAATTATTGCTTGCCAGTGCTGAAGAGAGAAACCCACAGTATGTTCTGATCACTCTTGTGTCCCTAAGCCACACAAGTTTTCCAGTCTCGTATCACTTATTCTGCTTTTTCAACAACACACAAGAAATCTCTAATTCTGCTCAACTTCCTACCTTTAATTATTGTTCTTGTTGAGATAATTGGTAGAAAACATTGAGTTAGACATTCCAGCAGGAAAAGACTATATCTACAATATTGCTATTCTTGCATTATATTATCATGTTCCTTTTGATGATCATTATATTCAGATTCTTGCCCAGCATTAAAATTTTGAATACACAAACTTGGCTATGGACTTCGTTGCATTCTTTTATTATCACCTGCATTTGTAGGATAGCACGAGCGATGTCCTTGGTAGATAATATGCTCAATCCCCCTTTTCTTTTTTCTACAGCATGCAATGTGTTTAACTGTCTCTGAATCTTCTACCTCAGGACAAGCTATTGTTTCTGCTGTAACGAGTGGGAGCAGACAATACTTTCTTGGCACTGACAGTGCTCCCCATGATAAACGGATGAAGGAGTGTTCCTGTGGATGTGCAGGAATATATAGCGCTCCTGTTGCTCTTTCTCTTTATGCGAAGGTATTTGAAGAGGTAATATATTTTTCTCTATCTCTCTCTCTCGCATTGGAGTTCAGTATTTTCTTTGGCCTGGATCGTTATCATCTTACTAGAAACTACTGTTATAATTGTCTCAGCTACAAAAAGTCTATCACAATCTTATAGGCAAAGAACTAATCTATCCGACATGAAAATGTTAGGATTTCCTACTAATCTGTTTCTTGGACATATTTTGTCCTGTTTCAGGCTGGTGCTCTTGATAAGCTGGAGGCCTTCACAAGCTTCAATGGGCCAGATTTTTATGGTCTCCCAAGGAACACATCGAAGACTGTTCTGAGAAAGAGCCCCTGGAAAGTGCCTGCAACTTATACGTACGGCTCAGGGGTGATTGTGCCTATGTCCACCGGCAACACTCTGGAATGGCTTCCGTCCGATCAGCCTGAAGAATGAGCAAATTACAGATGGTCCATTTGGGGGAGAAACAATAAGTGGAGCCGTTCCATCTCCCCCCTTTCTGTAGAATGAGCCTGACAAACATGGTTTTAGTCTTAAACTTACCCCATGTGGGATTCCTAAAAGCAACTTTGTAAGAGCAACTTATTCATAGCAAGAGCGAAAAAGTCTTCGTCTGAATAAAAGAAAAGAGGTTCTTGTTGAGTTATCTGCATTTCAGTGGATTGCACTAAAACCTCGTCAGAAGATGAAAGGGTACAGACTATATGCAGGTAAGCGATACTATTTGCGTGCGAGTCTTGTTGAGTCGATGGGCACGGCAGATGAAGCGGCAGCCACAGCCATGGCGTCAAGCCGTACGTAGAGTACCATCGCAAAAAAAAAATGAATTACGTAGAGTTGGGTCGGCAATAGCTCTACCCAACAGAAATGTTGGTGCTCATATTAGAAACTGCCATCCAGCAAACACCGATCCAGTTTTCCTCCTGTCCCTGGCGGCTGGAAACCCTAGCCGCCGCCAGGAGACCCAATCTTTCAGCGCCGTCCTCCGGCGGCTCCCCTCTGCCGGCGACCTCGGTCGTCGGTGGTGAGAGGGGTCGCCGGATCCACGCGTGTGGATCGTTTTTACTTCCTCGTAGTTTTAGTTTTAGGTTGTTCATCGTCTTTGTTTCGACGGCGACGATGACAATGCTGAATAAAGATTCTTCGGATCCTTCCTTGACAAGGCCATTGGTCCTATGGTTGGGGATGGATTTGGAAACCAGTCTGTTCAAGCAAGGATGGCGTGGCGGCGGCGGCATCCTCGTGGTGGACCCGTGTCCTCGGGCTCCACCGTTGCGACGGCGTTTGCTCCAGCTTCGGCGCGGAGCTTGGGTGGTAGTCCAGGAGCGGATGCAGATTGTGGTCTGCATCGACGACATCTGGAAGACGGAACATGTCTTTGGGTTCGTGGTTCGTGGATGGCGTGTATGGTTTCCTTCCGACGTCTTAGTCATTGTGGGGTGCCGGAATCTGGAGTTCGATGGCGTGTCCGGATGTTGCCCCGATGCGATTCGTTCAACGGTAAGGGCTTCACTTTTGGTGAGCCACCTTGGAGGTCCGCAAAGTCGCATATCGTGATGGAGCCGCGTCGAGCTTCGGGTGAGGTGATCCATCATTCTTTTCTTCGGTGGGCTCTTTGTCGTGGTGCGGAGATGTGATGGGCGTTGGTGTCAAGCTCAGGGATGTTCTGCTACCTTTTCAGTTTTGTCATGTCGGTCCTTATGTGACTTGTACTTTAATCTTTATGATATGAATGAGACACGTATTACGATGCAAAAAAATACGAGAAGGAGCAAACTAACTTGTAGTTGGATGGTTAGAGGGACAGTAATATCCCAGCCCAAATCAACCTATAGTTGGATAGTTAGAGGGACAGTGGTATCTCAGCTCATCATGTGTATGTATTGTATTAAAAAAAACGAGAAGAAGGAATCTAGCCAGTTCCTTGGTTTATTCCTCGTCTCTTTCATTCCACCCAGTGTTTAGAAGACATAGTGTTCGCGCGTAGTGATAATTCAAGACATTTTAACTCTTCAAACTTAAAATTTAATTACACGATACGTTTTCAACTCGCATGTATAGTTGTGAGCACATTGCACACATGACTCTGTTCCTCCCTCCTCACAAATATAAGATGTTCTACATGGAAATATCCTTTGGCTCCCGTATGTATATACACCCTATATGAGGTATTTTTTTTAAATAATTAAACAAAAAAGTCAAAATAGTTCAAAAGTATTTTTAGATTAAACTTGACTTACTTGCGCACTAGTATATAAATGTTCAAAAAAAAATCAACGTTGACTTCACAGCGAAAAAGACAAAAAATATTTGCTATTATAGGTCACTATCCATGCTATTTGACCGAAAATTTGTCTTTTTTAAAAAAAAGTAAAAAAGGAATTTTCTTTTTGTGAAACTTTTCTAACTAGTACAATGAAAGTTCAAGTTCATTTAAAAATATATTTTTTATTTTTTTGACTTTTTATTGAATTGCTCATTTTTTCTTCCATATAGGGTACATATGCATCTAGGAACCAAACGTTCCCCTCCATGTTTACAGTAGAACAACTTTAGTCCTAGTGTGCTTGTTTTTTTTTTCGGGAAAAACTTCCAATCTATTCATCTTCAATCATGGTAGTACAACGAACACTAGAAATAAAAAAATTACATCCAGATCCATAGAACACCTAGTGACGACTACAAGAAGCGAGCCGAAGGCGCACCACTGTCATCGCCCCTCCCACGCCGGACTCGGGCAAATCTTATTGTAGTAGACAGTCGGAAAATTGTCGTGCTAAGGCCCCGTAGAACCAACGTACCAGAACAGCAACCGCCGCGGATGAAGAGTGTAGATCAAAAGGATCCAACCTGAAAACACACAAACGAAGACGAACGACGAACAGATCCAAGCAAATCCACCAAAGACAAATTCATTGAGACATTAACTCCACATCGCCCACCGACGATGCAAGACGATCACCAAAACGGGCTAGGCGAGACCTTTAGTCCATCTTCGCGAGCCGCCACCGCCTCAACTTCATCGAAAGCAGACACAAACCCTAATAAAGCTCGAAAAAAGATCTAAAAACGAAGCCCTCCCACCGGCAACTCCGCCTCCATGGCCATAGGGCCACCGGCAGCTAGGTGTGCGTCGGGTAGGTTGATTTGACTGTATCCCAGTTTAGCGTGCTTGTTCATTCAATTTCAATCCAAACGTAGTCTATATTGAAATATCTGAAACATCTTACATTTATGAACGGATACTTCAGAATATATTGAAATATCTGAAACATCTTACATTTATGAACGGATACTTCAGAATCATAGTTAAAGAAAAACCTCATCCGATGCAGATACCTGATGAATTCTCTGCTAACTACTTTGTCGTCGTCGTCGATCACCACCTCTCGTGCACTCGTCAGCATCCAGGCCATCGTCGCCGTCCTCGTCGTCTTGGATCGAAGCCAGGAGCTCTCGCCGCTCGGCGACTCTGAGCATGCCCATCTCCTCCATCTCCCTGACCACTCTTTCAGCGTCCTCCCTCTTCCCGGCCCTCCCCAGCTCCTCCACCACCGCCCTCCTCGTGATATGATCCACCACCGCCCCCGCCCTGGCCATATCCCACATCACCCGCTCCGCCTCCGCGGCCTCCCCGGCCACCGCGAGCGCGCTGACGAACGCGTTGCAGGACGGCTCCGTCGGCATCATCCCTTTGCCCAGCATTTCCTCGAACAGCTCCCGGGCGTTCCTCGTGCGGCCCTGCGCGCTCAGCCCGCGCAGCAGGTAGCTGTACGTGAGGCCGTCCGGCTGGCAGCCGTAGACGGGCGCCATCTGGTGGAACACGCGCAGCGCGTCGTTGAGGTGCAGCGACTGCGCGTAGCCCCTGACGAGCACGTTGAGCGCCCGGGTGTCCGGCGGGATGCCCTCCTCCAGCATCTGCCGGAACAGCGCCGAGACGGTGTCCATGTACATGTAGTGGACCATGGAGTCGTTGCCCCCGCGCGACAGCAGCGCGGTGAAGAGCGCGTGGTAGGTGTCGGCGGCGGGGCGCGCGGCCGGGTCGGCGGAGGAGCGCATGAGGGTGTAGACGTGGAACGCCTTGCCGAGCTTGCGGAACTCGCAGTAGAAGTAGAGGGCGGCCCTGAGGAGGGGCCCCGGGGACGGGAGCGAGGGGAGGAGGGAGAAGAAGAGGGCGCAGGTGCGGTCGAACTCGTGGTAGAGCTGGGCGGCGCCCAGGCGCTTGACGGCGACGAGGAAGGGCCCCGGGTCGGGCCGGAAGGTGGGCCGGCCGAGGGAGTGGGTGAGGAGCGGGAAGAGGAGGCGGAGGTCGGAGGTGGAAGCGAGCGAGGATGCGAGGACGGCCGGGGTGAGGCGGGAGGGGAGGGAGGCGATGGCAGCGGAGACGGCGTCGGGTGACGGCGACTGGCTGGGCGCGCGGTGGCTGCGGCGGAAGCGGTGCGGGGTGCGGCGGGAGGAGGTGGCGAAGGGGAGGCGGTGGGAGAGGGAGGCGCCGGTGGGCGTGTTGCAGAGGATGCGGCGGAGGAGCGTGCTCATCGCGGCGGCGGAGGCGGCGGCGGGGATACTGCAATACCAGTACAGTCCATACAACCCACAAAAGGCCACAGACGGCAATACACAATCCCCCACCCGGTCAGGCAACCGGCACCACGCACGGCACGCTCACGTCACATCACAGAGCGCTCAAAGCACAGGCGGCCAAGTCGGCTTGCAGAAAGGATGGCCGCCGCGGTCGCCTTGGCAAGCCCTCTCCGGCGGCTCCTCCACTTCCCTTGCCCGCGCCGCGCTATCCCCGCACCACTCCGCTTCTTCGCGCGAGGTAAGCCCTAACCCATTGCCCGGTCGGCCTGATACTCCGATTGAGCTGTTTGTCTAATACTTGGTCGCCATGCGCAGGGCAGTGTGACGTGGCCCTCGCCGTCTCGGCGGCCGCAGTCGGAGATTCGTCTGCTAAGGGGGGCGTGCACAGGCATGTAATCGAGGAAGTCGTGGACATTCTGGATATGGTTATCTCTTTTTCTTCATTCTAGCACATTTGTATTTTCCATTGAGCTTCCGTCAGAGTCTAGTTCAACGTGAAACAGTTATATTGAATGTTTCGCTTACGGAGATTAGATGGTTGACGATAATGCGTGTGTTTGATTAACTGCCTCAAGGTTTCTTTCCACAATTTTAGAAAGTTCATGAGATTCAGGTTGTGTTCCAGTAGGCTCATAGACTAATTCTCTAAGAGGGTATGGTACATGAAAATTAGGGGGAAATTAGATGTGTTTACTGAAATTAGATGGTTGATGATAGTGCGGATACTTGGCCTGTCGACGAACTGTGCCTCAATGAATTTGAGACTTCTTCCCACTATTCATGAGCTTCAGGTTGTGTTCTAATAGGCTGATGCTTCCTCTCTAAGAGAGTATTTCTAGTACATGAAAATTAGGGGAAATGAGATGTGCTTCGTGTTAGCTGTTTCGCTGTTGAAGCATGAAGAAAAAGTCAATTAATTGTCCATTTGTTGTGTGAAAACATAAACTTTCAATCATTTTGACTGGTGCCTTCGTAAGAAGAGAATAAAATTGCTTTTTCCAAGGTATACCAAGTGGCAGGAGTTCAAGAATTGGTGAATAGATGTACGGATAGGCTGTAGGGAGGAAATACAAACTTGATCCTGATATCCTATAGTGTCACATGATGCTTGAAACAGAGCATAACATAACTGCCTTTTTGCATGTTAACAATGTACCACGAGGTTGCCACATGGCTTTTCAGTAAATTTGTTCCAGTACTGTAGCTTGTCCATTTCCAAGAGAAGGCATATCACCCTGTTTTATATTGAGAAAATTACTGGGGTTACAGTTACATGATCATTAGTTCTTCAGTTCATGAATCTGTACTCACCTCAAGTGTATGCAGGCACAAAGGGCTTCCCAACGAAGAGATGTCTTCCACACCAGTTTTCTTCGCCACCTATCATAGCGGAGGCTATGCTAGCAATTGAAAAGTTAGCTGATATCAAAGCAGTAGCTCAGGGGGGCTATCCACAGGTGGAATTCAATACAATCAAAGGAGTTGTTGACAGCTACCGTTTTTACGTGAATAATAGCTTATATTAACCTATATACCTTGTTTTTCTAATCTTCATATCCATCTAGGCTGAGCGGTGCGAATTTCAGTTGGGCATCCAGACTCTATGAGAAGTGACCCAGATGTAGTCGCTGCTTTGAGGTTTTCAAGAATTTATATTCTAGCCACCACTATCTGTTATGTAAACTGAATTTTAAACCTTTCCCAGCATCTCCGGAATTTCCGATTGGAACCCTGTTCTCATGGTGACTTTCTCGGTGCTATTCTTGGGGCAGGAATTACAAGGGAGAAAGTTGGAGATATACTTTTACAGGTCCACACTTTCCACAAATACTCATTTCCCTGATCCGGCGTCCAGTTTTTCCTTTTTCCATCTTATCATCATTTGGGTTGTCTCTATTTTTCTGTTAGGGGGAAAGAGGTGCTCAGGTCCTTGTTGATCCAGAGCTTGTTGACTATCTGACTTCCACACTAGAAAAGGTAGGTATCTCACAAATTATGTTGCCAATTTTAAGTTTGCGCAAGCTGGATGTGCATACTCCCACTTATGTGCCTATGTTTATATAATGGAGCAGATCTGAGATATGGTTCAGTGACATGCATTCAGTGCTATGCAAAGCACATAACCTGTATATTACATGCTGATGTATTTATTTTTACTCGACATTTTAAGAAATTAGAGCACATTGTGATCTTCATTTTTTATGTCCGCTTAGATCACTGAAAATCTTTGTTCTTTTTATGTTAGTCTTTTGTATTTGTGAGTTTTGACCCAAATCTGTCCGCGAAGAATCTCCCCATGAACTTTGACTGTTGTTCATGATTTTTTTGTATTATTTTCCTTGTTGGAAATGCAGATTCTTCTAATTATGGTTTACTCTGAATGATATTTTATTGAACAGGTAGGGAAAGTTGGTGTTTCATGCACCCAGATTCCCTTGCTTGCTATAGAGTATGAGCCACCAAGGTTTGTTTCACATGTCATCGTGGATCTTAGTGTATATACTGCATGCTTAAGATCACAACAACTTGTGATGTAATACCCTGGAATAAGCTACTCAGCACTGCCATTGAACTGCAGGACCAAATCTTTTAAAACTGTAGAATCATCACTTGGGTTGATGCTGTGGCCAGTGCAGGATTTAAAATATCACGCACAAAGCTTGGTAGCATGATCAGGTATGAACTTTGAGCTGCTAATTTGTTATTTTATGTTCAGTAAGGCTTTTCTTTACCTTAACATGAATAGTATAACAATCTTACCTTATTTTGGACAGTGATGTAAGACTGATGGATTTTCTAAATAACGTGAACAATGCAATTCATTTATATTCTTTTTATGTTTGGTAAGTTCTGGAGATGTTCGTGTGAATTGGTCACTGGTTTCGAAAAGTGGAGCTACCCTCAAGGCTGGGGATATTGTTTCTGTCAGTGGGATGGGGAGATTAAAGGTAAAATCAATCACCAGTTATTGTCTTTTTGAATAAATGCTTGATGAGTCTTGAATTCTCTTGAGCAAATTAGGATAAAATTATGATGTTACTGTTGCACCTAGTTTACGCTGATGGAACAATTTTTCTGGTGCTTGAGAGGCATTCCACCAGTGCAGGTTTTTGAGAATATGTTGGGCCTTGCATTGTATTCTGTATGCAGTTAAGTTGGACCGCCCATTCTATATGTTTAGTGTTTGTTGTTGTTTTAATCGTTTCCTTCTTTATTCTGTGAACCATACTCCAAAATGTTAAATGGAAAAATTACAACCTTCGCTGTCCATTTATATTCATAATATGTTTGTTGATATATGCTGACAATTAGATCTTTGCATTATATGATATGCAGAAATACCCATTATAGCATGCTTGGAAGATGTATGCATGCTACTAGAGATGTCTAATACATTTTCAAATCTCTGTTATATGCTTGAGTTACTTCAAGTCATTATTTCCTGTAGATTGGGGAAATCGTAACTACGAAGAAAGGCAAATATGTCATTCAGTTGATTCAATATTTGTAGGACCGTGACTGATCAATTGTTCTCTGAAGAATACCTGACTCGTGGTATGCATTTTGTTACCTACTATTTGAAGAAAATTCTCGTTGTTAAGCTTCATGCACTAGCCAACGCAACCAAAAGTCCGAACTGATGGAAAGGGCTACGCAATCCACATATACACTTCAACACTCTTGTTCACGATTCAAATAGTAAAGCCGAAAATTTCGCTCTGCTTAGTACAGTATATTCTAAGATTCATCAAGTAATTACTTCATTTTGCTTAAATTAGCTGGGTTTAACATTTGTGAAGAAACTCGTGAGTATATTGTTAGGGTGTAATTGTATTGCTAAGTCATCACTGAGGCAGTATAAAATATCATACTATGCTGGAAAAAACAATTTAGTTATGATATGTGTGCTTACCGTATTTTGGATTGCACTCTTCTACTCTTTACTGTGCACTTTGCTTTCAGAGTTTGCAAAGTGCTCAGTTGCTTACACAAGCATAAGGGCTGCAGCTGCCTGCAAATATTTACGATGAAACTGATCCATAATATTTAGAAGGGAAAAGGACAAGTGGACAGTACATGTAAAGTATATGTGACAGCTTATCTTTAAAGTCCAGATCAAATTGAGAATGAAATTTAGAAGGTACGCAATTAAACTTATAGTTGCAAGTCCATATGTTTTCAATGCATTTATGATGTAAATGGTAGGAGTATCATATATGCAAAGATGGGTAGCTGCACATATAGGCTTGGAAAATCTGCTTCCTTTCATCAGAGTTCTTCATGTGGCAGCTACCACTGATGTAGTCCTTTTGGTATTTTGTAGGATCGAAGTCTCTCTGTGAACTCCAACTCGTGTGAGGACTCAGATCTGCTTTAGGGCAAAAAGGCGAACAAAAAGTATATCTTTTGGAAACAATGGAAATGTGTTTCTTCTATTCATACTAAAGAACGATTCGCAAACAACATCCTCAGCAATTTTCTGTCAGGAAACATGTGACATGAGTACGATATGATAGGAAACCTTTGCACTTGGGTGAATTGATAACTATGGGTCGTAACTTCAACTCCACTTTTTTTAAAGACTTCGCAATTCCAACTTCCAAGTTGCAAAATTACATTTTTTTAGAACACCAAGTTGCAAAATCATCGCAAGACCCAGTGTTGAAAGTCACGAACGCCCCTTACTGTCGCATAAGTTCTGTTATCACAAGGTTCCTTCTCTAAAACACTGGAGTAGCTCATTTTCTGGGGTACAAAAATCAGGAGTTGTTGAATCATCTCACCAATGCTCATGGCATCTCGTCTGTTGACCACTAAACCACAAAATATCTTAGGAAGACTTGCACTTTTGTAAGCCAATGGCAGCAGACCTGAAGCTGACTGCTAAAGCTCCCGTTGGTACCATCTCAAGTGCTTATCTGTTTTCGCCATCACGCTAAACCTTTGGACCTACGTACAATGCAACAGTGATGAAATATGTAGATCTTGGATGATGCCAGGCAGCACTGTAGGTAAGTCTCAGGTCTCCAGTTCCACCAGAATGCAAATAATTTGGCCCTCCTACGCATCCTTTCCTTTCACAGAGATATCCAATCTGATCCAGTTGGGATACTAGTCTACTAGGCTATGCAGAAAGCAGTAGAGTATCACATGCATGTTCTTAAAGGAGTGCTGTAGCTGTGCCCCAACTTTGTGGACCTTAATTGAAGTAACTTGACAGCCTGTGACAAGGAGGTGTTTGATTTAAGCCCACCAATTGCTGAAGGTGATGCCAAAAGGTTGCTCGCTCACATGCTCCTATCCTATCGCCATAGAACTGACCTGGCCACCTGGGAGTACTAGTAAACTATGTGTGGCTTACCGTTGTTCAGGTTTTCGCCCGGTTTTTCTACGCCAAACCAAGCAGTTTGGGTCCTTGTACCATCTTCTTCTTTACAACGAATATAATAGATCGCCTGTTATATTTCAAAAATAACAAAGCTACGGTCGAGACCAAATGGATGGGTTTTATCTATCATTGTGGTTGCTTGATTGATTTGGTGTTGAAGAGAATGGAGGGAGGGAGGGAGCATTTGGTATGGTGACTTTAAAGTGGACCGCGGTGAAATGAAATGCTGGTGGTAGTGGGCTGAATGAGTGGGACAGGTAAGGGCGAGCTACCCTTTCCACAGCAAAACCATCCCAAGTTTGGACCCTTGCACGACAAGTTTCACTACTCTACTTTTTGAGGCTGCGTGGTGTTGTTCTTTTCGGCAGGTAGATAACGTATTCATCTCACTCCGGACTCCGGAGGCGGAGAGTCAAGTCCAAGTACTCTATCTTAGCTTTTCTCTTGTTTTCTGCAGTCCAACAACCTGTTGAAAACAGACGCTCCTTCCTTCAGGAAAGACGCAGGTTCTGAATGTGCCATTTGTAGGACAAGACTGGCCGCGACAGAATCGACTCGACCCCGGCTTGCCAAAATATGTGCGTAAAGCTTCCTTGGATTCTACGCTCGCATACTTTGAAAACACACAAGGCCAACGCCTCCCTTTGCTTGTCCCTAATAAGCCAATTGTGAGCATGCGTCGCCTCCTGACTGAATTTCCCATGGAGACTTGACCGGTTCGAATGGGATGATTCGAGGCCATTTTCCGTAGCCATGGCCCAGCCGGATGGAAGGGCATGCCGTCCAGTGATGGAGTAAGATGAAATATTCACACACAAAAAGGAAATATTCATGGTCAAGCAGTCTTGTCGTGGCCAGGCTGTCGATGTGAATAGTATAGAAACTAGCAGTCGTTTGTTCATTCGCTGCATCCATCTAACTGGGACGTTGCACCGCACGCTGCATATCATATTTTTACGTGGCGAGGTCAGTAGGTCACGTTGATCTGCTTAGGGTCCGTGAATTCGTAGACCCAAAATAAGAGTCAGCTTTTCACCACCACCAGTCGATGACCTCAAGGCGCGGCTAGCCGGCGATCGGTCTCTTCCTGGCACGTTTCGGCCTCCCATTCGCCCAGTTGAGAACCCGTCACTACCGCCACGGTACTTGCGGAAATGGACACGCTTGGAATCAATAGCGTGCCAACGACCGCCAGACTGCAGTTTTGTCGCTGCCTGCGTCCGTTAACCTGTGGACCCGAAAAATGTGTAGAGATGGTTCCAGTAATAACTCGACAAGACTCAGGTTAAGGAGTAGGGAGGAAAAGGGGCTGAAAGCAGCTCGCGATGTTAGTATAGTACAGTACGTACAAGAGCTAATTTCGTTGGAGAAAAGATACATCAAAGCTTGAAGTTCTTTTTTTTTTGCGAGTAAATTCGGGAGCTCTTTATTCAACATCAACAGCTCCAGCAGAATCTGCTAGGAGGCTGGTTACAAGAAAACTTGGAGTAGAATCAAGCCAACACTCTGTAACATCTAATGTGCTCGCTTGCTTTGCACAAAGATGAGCGGAGACGTTGGCTGCCCTACCAACATGCTGAACTAGGAAAGACTTAAAAGAAGGAACATGCTCCTCAATTTCATAGAAGATAGGCGCCACCACCGCACGGGATGTTTGGCGCGAATTCCAGAGATTCACAATCTCCAAATTGTCGGACTCAAGAACCACTTCTGCATAGCCTCTTAGACGGGCGAAGATGACTCCGTCGCGAATGGCAAGAGCTTCAGCTACCAGCGGGTCCGTGACCCCAGGGTAGGGTTTGCACCATGCCGCAAGGAAGGATGACCGAGATCGAGCAACTCCCCCTGTCCCTCCCCTCCTTGCATCCATTGCAATGCTTCCATCAGTATTTATTTTGATCCAGCCCAACTCTGGTGGGCGCCAACCATGGCCAGGCAAAGTACGAGCATGCTCACGAGGCAGCTCCAGGACTGCTAGGGTTTCCCGCACCCTTCTCAGGGATTGAATATGATTGAATTCAGCTTTGTCGTGGGTGATATTGTTCCGAGAGGTCCAAATCGTCCACATAACAGTCACTAGATTCGCTCGTTCAGACTCTGAAAACGTATGATCACATAGGATGTCCTTGACCAGGTTAGCGGGTGCAGGGTCGGCCTTTTGACATTTAGCCACTCTGGTGTTGCATCCCAAAACTGCCTGGCATGATGGCACTCCAGTAGGGCGTGCATCATGTCTTCATCAGAGTGAAGACATATTTTGCATGTGCTTACCGTCGCAATATGACGGTATTTCAGAGTGGCTTCGACGGGGAGAATGCCTTGCAAAACCCGCCACTAGTGGACTCTCACTCTGGGAATGATTTTGAGCTTCCACAAACGAGACCACATCTGTTTATCTGTCATTGAAGATTCGGTAGTCGTCCCTTCCTCCAGAGCAATCTGCTCGTTACGAGTCATTAGAGCACGATACGCTGATTTTACAGTGTAGCAACCCGATCGTTCAAAAGCCCATGCCAACGAATCATCGCCCCCTCCCTGCCTCAATGGAATGTTGAGAATAGCATCAACATCTGGGGGTATGAAGTTCTCGCGCACCACATCCGCCTGCCACGACCAATTGCTGGAGTCAATGAGGTCCGCCACAACATTCACCTGAGCAGTACCAATTTCTGCAGACCGGTGACATAGATATAGTGCCCGGAATCCACTTGTCGTTCCAGATGGATACCGTAGTGTCGTCTCCTATACGTTTAAGAAGTCCAATCTGCAATGCATCCCTCCCAGCGATGATAGCGCGCCAAGTTGATGAGGAGAACCGAGGGGTTGTGGCTTGCATAAAATCACATGTAGGGTAATATCGTCCTTTGAGAACTCGAGCACAAAGGGAATCAGGATTTGTCATCAATCGCCATCCGTGCTTGCCGAGGAGAGTTGTGTTAAACAGCTCGAGGTCCCGAAATCCCATCCCTCCCTTCGCTTTTGGCTTGGATAAAGATGTTGGACATATGCCCTAGAGGCAATAATAAAAGGATTATTATTATATTTCCTTGTTCGTGATAATTGTCTTTTATTCATGCTATAATTGTATTATCCGGAAATCGTAATACACGTGTGAATACATAGACCACAATATGTCCCTAGTGAGCCTCTAGTTGACTAGCTCGTTGATCAACAGATAGTCATGGTTTCGACTATGGACATTGGATGTCATTGATAACGGGATCACATCATTAGGAGAATGATGTGATGGACAAGACCCAATCCTAAGCATAGCACAAGATCGTGTAGTTCGTTTTGCTAGAGCTTTTCCAATGTCAAGTATCTCTTCCTTAGACCATGAGATCGTGTAACTCCCGGATACCGTAAGAGTGCTTTGGGTGTACCAAAGCGTCACAACGTAATCGGGTGACTATAAAGGTGCACTACGGTATCTCCGAAAGTGTCTGTTGGGTTGACACGGATCGAGACTGTGATTTGTCACTCCGTATGACGGAGAGGTATCACTGGGCCCACTCGGTGGTGCATCATCATAATGAGCTCAAAGTGACCAAGTGTTTGGTCATGGGATCATGCATTACAGATGCGAGTAAAGTGACTTGCGATGTAGCGAGATTGAGCGAGGTATTGGGATACCGACGATCGAATCTCGGGCAAGTAAAATACCGATTGACAAAGGGAATAGTATACGGGGTTGATTGAATCCTCGACATCGTGGTTCATCCGATGATATCATTGAGGAGCATGTGGGAGCCAACATGGGTATCTATATCCCGTTGTTGGTTATTGCCCAAGAGCCGTCTCGGTCATGTCTGCATGTCTCCCGAACCCGTAGGGTCTACACACTTAAGGTTCGGTGACGCTAGGGTTGTATGAATATGAGTATGCAGCAAACCGAATGTTGTTCGGAGTCCCGGATGAGATCCCGGACGTCACGAGGAGTTCCGGAATGGTCCGGAGGTATTATATATAGGAAGTCTTATTTTGGTCGCCGGAAAAGTTTCGCGCGTTATCGGTATTGTACCGGGAGTGCCGAAAGGGGTCCGGGGTCCACCGGGGTCCACCTGCCTCGGGGCCACATGGGCTGTAGGGGTGCGCCTTGGCCTATATGGGCCAAGGGCACCAGCCCCAAGAGGCCCATGCGCTGGAGATAAGAGAGAGGGAGAGTCCTAAGGGAAGGCACCTCAGGGTGCCTTGGGGAGGATGGACTCCTCCCCTCTTCACACCCTTCCTTGGAGGAAGGGGCAAGGCTGCGCCCTCCCCTCTCTTGCACCTATATAAAGGGAGGGAGGGAGGGGTGGCCGTGCCACAAGCCCTTGGCACCTCCCTCTGCTACACCTCCTCCTCCTCCCGTAGTTGCTTAGCGAAGCCTGGGAGTTCTGCTGCATCCACCACCACGCCGTCGTCTTTGGATCATCATCAACCTCTCCTTCCCCTTGCTGGATCAAGAAGGAGGAGGCGTCATCCGCTCCGTCGTGTGTTGAACGCGGAGGTGCTGTCAGATTCGACACTAGGTCATCGGTGATCTGAATCACGGCGAGTACGACTCCATCATCCCGTTCCATTGAACGCTTCCGCACGCGATCTACAAGTGGTATGTAGATGCAATCACTCTCCCATGACTCGTTGCTAGATGAACTCATAGATGGATCTTGGTGAAACCGTAAGAAAAATTTTAATTTTCTCGCAACGCTTCCCAACAACAGTGGCATCATGAGCTAGGTCTATGCGTAGTTCTCTATTGCATGAGTAGAACACAATTTGTTGTGGGCGTAGATGTTGTCAACTTTCTTGCCGCTACTAGTCTTATCTTGCTTCAGCGGCATTGTGGGATGAAGCGGCCCGGACCGACCTTACACGTACGCTTACGTGAGACCCGGTTCCACCGATCGACATGCACTAGTTGCATAAGGTGGCTAGCGGGTGTCTGTCTCTCCCACTTTAGTTGGAGCGGATTCGATGAAAAGGGTCCTTATGAAGGGTAAATAGAAGTTGACAAATCACGTTGTGGCTTTCACGTAGGTAAGAAAAGCGTTCTTGCTAGAATCCTATTGCAGCCACGTAAAACTTGCAACAACAATTAGAGGACGTCTAACTTGTTTTTGCAGCAAGTGTTTTGTGATATGATATGGCCAAAGTTGTGATGAATGATGAATGATATATGTGATGTATGAGATCATGTTCTTGTAATAGGAATCACGACTTGCATGTCGATGAGTATGACAACCGGCAAGAGCCATAGGAGTTGTCTTTGTTTTTGTATGACCTGCGTGTCATTGAAGAACGCCATGTAAATTACTTTACTTTATTGCTAAAACGTTAGCCATAGAAGTAGAAGTAGTCGTTGGCGTGACAACTTCATGAAGACACGATGATGGAGATCATGGTGTCATGCCGGTGACAGGATGATCAGGGAGCTCCGAAGATGGAGATCAATGGAGCTATATGATATTGGCCATATCATGTCACTACTATATAATTGCATGTGATGTTTATTATGTTTATGCATCTTGTTTACTTAGAACGACGGTAGTAAATAAGATGATCCCTTACAACAATTTCAAGAAGTGTTCTCCCCTAACTGCACCGTTGCTAAAGTTAAATGCTTGAAGCACCACGTGATGATCGGGTGTGATAGATCCTTACGTTCACATACAACGGGTGTAAGACAATTTTACACATGCATAAACACTTAGGGTTAACTTGACGAGCCTAGCATGTACATACATGGCCTCGGAACACAAGAGACCGAAAGGTCGAACATGAGTCGTATGGAAGATACGATCAACATGGAGATGTTCACCGACGATGACTAGTCCGTCTCACGTGATGATCGGACACGGCCTAGTCGACTCGGATCATGTAACACTTAGATGACTAGAGGGATGTCAAATCTGAGTGGGAGTTCATTAAATAATTTGATTAGATGAACTTAATTATCATGAACATTAGTCTAAAATCTTTGCAAAATGTCTTGTAGATCAAATGGCCAACGCTCATGTCACCATGAACTTCAACGTTCCTAGAGAAAACCAAGTCGAAAGATGATGGCAGCAACTATTCGGATCGGGTCCTAACACGAGGATTATCCTCATAGCTGCCATGAAACAATATGACCTAGAAGCACCGCTAGGTGAAGCACCCATCGAGAGAACCAAGGCGTTATGAACGCTTGGCGGTCTCGTCTTGATGATTACTCCCTCGTTCGATGCGGCATGCTTTACGACTTAGAACCGGGGCTCCAAAAGTGTTTTGAGCAACACGGAGCATATGAGATGTTCGAGGAGCTGAAACTAGTTTTCCAAGCTCATGCCCGGTCGAGAGATATGAAGTCTCCGACAAGTTCTATAGTTGTAAGATGGAGGAAAACAGTTACATCGGTGAGCACATACTCAAAATGTCCAGGTTGCACAACCGCCTGCCCAGCTGGACATAAACCTCCCGGACGAGGCGGTCATTGTGACAGAATCCTTGATCGCTCCCACCAAGCTATAAGAGCTTTGTGATGAACTACAATATGCAGGGGATGGTGAAGACCATTCCCGAAGTATTCTCAATCTTTGAAGTCGTGAGAGGTTGAAATCAAGAAAGAACATCAAGTGTTGATGGTCAATAAGACCACTAAGTTCAAGAAGGGCAAGGGCAAGAAGAACTTCAAGAAGGACGGCAAGGAGGTTGCGGCGCCCGATAAGCCGATTCTTTGGGAAGAAGTCAAGGAATGGACCCAAGCACGAGACCCGAGTGCTTTTATTGCAAGGGAAGGGTCCTTTGGGCGGAACTGCCCCAAATACTTAGCGGATAAGAAGGCCGGCAACACTAAAGGTATATTTGATATACATGTAATTAATGTGTACCTTACCGATTACTGTAGTAACTCACAGGTATTTGATACCGGTGTTGTTGCTCATATTTGTAACTCACAGCAGGAGCTGCGGAATAAGCGGAGGCGGCAAAGGGCGAGGTGACGATGCGGCGTCGGGAATGGTTCCAAGGTCGATGTGATCGCCGTCGGCACGCTACCTCTACATTTACCCACGGGATTAGTTATGAACCTCAATAATTGTTATTTAGTGCCAAGTTTGAGCATAAACATTGTATCAGGATCTCGTTTAATACGAGATGGCTACTCATTTAAATCCGAGAATAATGGTTGTTCTATTTATATGAGAGAAATGTGTTATGGTCATGCTCCGATGGTCAATGGTTTATTCTTAATGAATCTCGAACGTAATATTACACATATTCATAGTGTGAATACCAAAAGATGTAAAGTTGATAACGATAGTCCCACATACTTGTGGCACTATCGCCTTGGTCACATTGGTGTCAAGCGCATGAAGAAGCTCCATGCTGATGGACTTTTGGAGTCTCTCGATTATGAATCATTTGACACATGCGAACCATGCCTCATGGGCAAGATGACCAAGACTCCGTTCTCCGGGACAATGGAGCGAGCAACCAACTTATTGGAAATCATACATACCGATGTATGCGGTCCAATGAGTGTTGAGGCTCATGGAGGATATCGTTATGTTCTCACTCTCACCGACGACTTGAGTAGATATGGGTATGTCTACTTGATGAAACACAAGTCCGAGACCTTTGAAAAGTTCAAGGAATTTCAGAATGAAGTAGAGAATCAACGTGACCGAAAGATAAAATTCTTGCGATCGGATCGTGGAGGAGAATATTTAAGTCACGAATTTGGTACACACTTAAGGAAATGTGGAATCGTTTCACAACTCACGCCGCTGGAACACCTCGGTAATAACGGTGTGTCCGAACGTCGTGTCGCACTCTATTGGATATGGTGCGATCTATGATGTCTCTTCTTGATTTACCGCTATCATTTTGGGGATACGCTCTAGAGACAGCTACATTCACTTTAAATAGGGCACCGTCTAAATCCGTTGAGACGACACCGTATGAATTATGGTTTGGGAAGAAACCTAAGCTGTCGTTTCTAAAAGTTTGGGGATGCGATGCATATGTCAAGAAACTTCAACCTGAAAAGCTCGAATCCAAGTCGGAAAAGTGCGTCTTCATAGGATACCCTAAGGAAACCATTGGGTATACCTTCTACCTTAATCCGAAGGCAAGATCTTTGTTGCCAAGAACGGATCCTTTCTGGAAAAAGAGTTTCTCTCGAAAGGAGTAAGTGGGAGGAAAGTAGAACTCGATGAAGTACTACCTCTTGAACCGGAAAGTAGTACATCTCAGGAAAATGTTCCTGTGGTGCCTACACCAACTGGAGAGGAAATTAATGATGATGATCAAGGTACTTCGGATCAAGTTGCTCTTGAACTTCGTAGGTCCACTAGGACACGTTCCGCACTGTGAGTGGTACGGCAACCCATCACGGAAATCATGTTGTTAGACAACGGTGAACCTTGAACTATGAAGAAGCGATGGCGGGCCCAGATTCCAACAAATGGCTTGAAGCCATGCAATCCGAGATAGGATCCATGTATGAAAACAAAGTATGGACTTTGGACAGACTTGCCCGATGATCGGCGAGCGATAGAAAACAAATGGATCTTTAAGAAGAAGACGGACGCGGATGGTAATGTTACCATCTATAAAGCTCGACTTGTCGCTAAGGGTTATCGACAAGTTCAAGGGATTGACTACGATGAGACTTTCTCTCCGTAGCGAAGCTTAAGTCCGTCTGAATCATGTTAGCAATTGCCGCATACTATGATTATGAGATATGGCGATGGACGTCAAAACGGCATTCCTTAATCGGTTATCTTAAGGAAGAGTCAGTATATGATGCAGACGGAAGGTTTTGTCGATCCTAAGAATGCTAACAAGGTATGCAAGCTCCAGCGATCCATTTATGGGCTGGTGCAAGCATCTCGGAGTTGGAACATTCGCTTTGATGAGATGATCAAAGCGTTTGGGTTTATCTTGCGCACTTATGGAGAAGCCTGCGTTTACAAGAAAGTGAGTGGGAGCTCAGTAGCATTTCTCATATTATATGTAGATGACATACTTTTTGATGGGAAATGATATAGAACTCTTGGACAACGATTAAGGCACTGCTTGAATGAGAGTTTTTCAATGAAGGACCTTGGAGAAGCTGCTTACATATTAGGCATCAAAATCTATAGGGATAGATCGAGACGCCTCATAGGTCTTTCACAAAGCACATACCTTGATAAGATTTTGAAGAAGTTCAAAATGGATCAGTCCAAGAAAGGGTTCTTGCCTGTTTTGCAAGGTGTGAAATTGAGCTCGGCTCAATGCCCGACCACGGCAAAAGATAAAGAAGAGATGAGTGTCATCCCCTATGCCTCGACCATAGGATCTATTATGTATGCCATCTTTGTGTACCGGACTGATGTAAACCTTGCCGTAAGTTTGGTAGGAAGGTACCAAAGTAATCCCGGCAAGGAACACCGGACAGCGGTCAAGAATATCCTGAAGTACCGAAAAGGACAAAGGACATGTTTCTCGTTTATGGAGGTGACGAAGAGCTCGTCAGTAAAGGGTTACGTCGATGCTAGCTTCGACCACGGTCTGAATGACTCAAAGTCACAAACCGGATACGTGTATATGTTGAATGGTGGAGCGATGGCTGCTGCGGTATAAGCGAGCGTCGTGGCGGGATCTACATGTGAAGTAGAGTACATGGCAGCCTCGGAGGCAGCGCATGAAGCAATTTGGGTGAAGGAGTTCATCACCGACCTAGGAGTTATACCCAATGCGTCGGGGCCAATCAAACTCTTCTGTGACAACACTGGAGCTATTGCACTTGCCAAGGAGCCCAGGTTTCACAAGAAGACCAGGCACATCAAGCGTCGCTTCAACTCCATCTGTGAAAATGTTCAAGATGGAGACATAGAAATTTTCAAAGTGCATACGGATCTGAATGTTGCGCATCCGTTGACTAAACCTCTTCCATGAGCAAAACATGATCAACACCGAACTCTATGGGTGTTCGGTTCATCACAATGTAACTAGATTATTGACTCTAGTGCAAGTGGGAGACTGTTGGAAATATGCCCTAGAGGCAATAATAAAAGGATTATTATTATATTTCCTTGTTCGTGATAATTGTCTTTTATTCATGCTATAATTGTATTATCTGGAAATCGTAATACACGTGTGAATACATAGACCACAATATGTCCCTAGTGAGCCTCTAGTTGACTAGCTCGTTGATCAACAGATAGTCATGGTTTCCTGACTATGGACATTGGATGTCATTGATAACGGGATCACATCATTAGGAGAATGATGTGATGGACAAGACCCAATCCTAAGCATAGCACAAGATCGTGTAGTTCGTTTTGCTAGAGCTTTTCCAATGTCAAGTATCTCTTCCTTAGACCATGAGATCGTGTAACTCCGGATACCGTAAGAGTGCTTTGGGTGTACCAAAGCGTCACAACATAACTGGGTGACTATAAAGGTGCACTACAGGTATCTCCGAAAGTGTCTGTTGGGTTGACACGGATCGAGATCGATTTGTCACTCCGTGACGGAGAGGTATCATCAGGCCCACTCGGTGGTGCATCATCATAATGAGCTCAAAGTGACCAAGTGTTTGGTCACGGGATCATGCATTACGGATGCGAGTAAAGTGACTTGCAGTAACGAGATTGAGCGAGGTATTGGGATACCGGCAATAGAATCTCGGGCAAGTAAAATACCGATTGACAAAGGGAATAGTATACGGGTTGATTGAATCCTCAACATCGTGGTTCATCCGATGATATCATCGAGGAGCATGTGGGAGCCAATATGGGTATCCAGATCCCGCTGTTGGTTATTGCCGAGAGCCGTCTCGGTCATGTTCGCATGTCTCCCGAACCCGTAGGGTCTACACATAAGGTTCGGTGGCGCTAGGGTTGTATGAATATGAGTATGCAGCAAACCGAATGTTGTTCGTAGTCCCGGATGAGATCCCGGACGTCACGAGGAGTTCGGAATGGTCCGGAGGTAAAGATTTATATATAGGAAGTCTTATTTTGGTCGTAGGAAAAGTTTAGCGTTATCGGTATTGTACCGGAGTGCGAAAGGGGTCCGGGGTCCACCAGGTCCACCTGCCCGAGGGGCACATGGGCTGTAGGGGTGCGCCTTGGCCTATATGGGCCAAGGGCGCCAGCCCCAAGAGGCCCATGCGCCGAGATAAGAGAGAGGAGAGTCCTAAAGGGAAGGCACCTCAGGGTGCCTTGGGAGGATGGACTCCTCCCCCTCTTAACCGCACTCTTCCTTGGAGGAAGGGGCAAGGCTGCGCCCTCCCCCTCTCTTGCACCTATATAAAGGGAGGGAGGGAGGGGTGAGCCACTGAAGCCCTTGGCGCCTACCCTCTCTGCTACACCTCCTCCTCCTCCCGTAGTTGCTTAGCGAAGCCCTGCCGGAGTTCTACTGCATCCACCACCACGCCGTCGTGCTGCTGGATCATCATCAACCTCTCCTTCCCCCTTGCTGGATCAAGAAGGAGGAGACGTCATCCGCTCCGTATGTGTGTTGAACGCGGAGGTGCTGTCCGTTCGGCACTAGGTCATCGGTGATCTGAATCACGGCGAGTACGACTCCATCATCCCTGCTCCATTGAGCGCTTCCGCACGCGATCTACAAGTGGTATGTAGATGCAATCACTCTCCCATGACTCATTGCTAGATGAACTCATAGATGGATCTTGGTGAAACCGTAAGAAAAATTTTAATTTTCTGCAACGTTCCCCAACAAAAGAGTCCCATGCTTTCCAGTGCAATGATCTGCGATCAAGGGAACTGCTCTACCAATATTTAGCCGAGTAATAGACAAGACTCTTACATACCTTCTTGGTAAGCTTAAAACAACTCATACTGAACATGGGGATGGCCTGGGCAATCTCCTTGATCCGTACTTCCCGTCCAGCACAAGAAATCAATCGCTCTGATCCTCCTTGGAGTTTGTTTCGAATCCTCTCCCCAATATGATCAAACGTGCCGCTTGTGATCCTACCCACGGCGGTGGGTAGACCCAGGTAGCGCTCGCTAAAAGCTTCCACTGAAATATTCAGGGTTTGCTTTAGTAGCAGCTTAGTCGGAGCCGGAGTGTTTGGGCTAAAGTAAATAGAGCTTTTTTCCTTGTTAACCGCTTGGCCCGAACCTTCTTCATATATTCTCAAAATCTCATTTAGTCTGTGAGCACTCTGCTCCTTGGCTTGCATAAAGATCAAACTATCGTCCGCAAACAAGAGATGGTTAATCCATGGTGAACGATAGCTGACTCTTATACCTTTATTCACCTCTTCTCCACCGAAACGGTTCAGTAATGATGTGAGTCCTTCCGGACACAACAAGAAAAGGTACGGAGACATGGGACATCCCTGTCGTAAACCCCTTGACGGGGTAAAAAACGGAAGAAGCTCGCTGTTGACACGGATGGAAAATCTGACAGAGGAAACACACTTCATGACAAGGCGAACAAAATCCACTCCAAAACCAAGTTTGAGCATGACGGCCTGCAGATAGTGCCATTCGACACGGTCGTAGGCTTTCATCATGTCTAGCTTGATAGCACAAACTGAATTGCCCCCCTTTTTCCTTCTTCTCATTGCATGCACGCTCTCGTGTGCAATGAGGACATTGTCGGTTATCAGCCGGCCGGGGACGAAAGCACTCTGTTCTGCACCCACAATCTCATCCAGACACTCACGAACATGGTTAGCGATTGCTTTAGCAGTGATCTTATACAAAACCAGGCAGAGCGATATTGGGTGATTCTTCGTGGGAAACGTACCTTCGGGATAAGAGTAATAGACGTGTCATTTAAGCCCGTTGGCAATTCTCCCCCATTTAGGAAATCAAGCACTGCTGGAACAATATCATCCTTGAGCAATTTCCAGTGGCGCTGATAAAAACCCGTTGTGAATCCGTCCACACCCGGTGCCTTTAATGGGGCCATCTGAAAGAGAGCTCTATGAACATCCTCTCCTGTGTATGGTTTTTCAAGCTCAGTATTCATCAAAGGCGTCACTCGGGGGGTTACAACATCCATAAGCTCTTGCATCTGATTGAAGCCTTGCGAGGTGTAGAGCTGCTCATAGAAGCTCTGAACCTCAGTGCAATCTTCTTCCAGAGTATCACAAATTGTTCCATCAGCGCAGACGAGTTTCTCTATCTTGTTCATCCGTTTACGTTGAGCTGCCTGGGCGTGGAAATATCCCGTATTCTGATCCCCTTCCCATAACCACGGGACTCTCGATCTCTGTCGGAGCCAAATTTCTTCTTGATGCAGTGCAAGTTTCAACTTCTTCGCAACTGCTTTCTCCTCATCTATTGGCCCCCTTCTTGAAGCTTGACCACGCAGCCGAGTCAGCTGCTCGCGCAGCTTTTTGATCTTGTGTGACAAACACCCAAACTCTCTCGCCCCCATGCAGCAAGTGTACCTTGCAGCGAGTTGAGGGCATGTGCTATACCCTGCAAACCAGCTTGACCTGCACCTTTTTGCCATGAATCCAAGACCAGCTTATCATAGTCTACATGCGTTTGCCACATGTCTTCGTATCTGAAAGGTTTATGGCCTCTAGGTGTAGTCGACGTGAGGTTCTCTCGCAAGTCCGCGAGAACAAAACAATGATCAGATTCTGTTGTGATAATGTGTCTGATCCTCACATTAGAGAACATCTGCATGAACGCAGCATTTCCAAATGCTCTGTCAAGCCGGGCTCTCACATTTGACCGGCCCGACTGCATGTTATCCCATGTATATTTCGTCCCTGACCATCCTAGGTCAGAGAGCGCACACTCATCCATCGTTTCCCTGAACGCCCGCATTTGCCGTTCTGGTCGGGGGGTTCTGGAAAAATGTTCCGAGCCGACAAGGGTCTCGTTAAAATCTCCAATGCACATCCACGCTTCATGTTGGATTGCAAAAAGCGTTCTCAGAAATCTCCAGCTGTGGCATCGATCTTCCACTTTCAGAGCTCCATAGAAACCAGTCACCCGCCACTGCTTAGTGGCATCGTATTTCTTCCGCACCATTATATCAATATGGCCGGCACTGTAATTTTTCAGTTCCACGTCCAGACTTGAGGTCCAGAACATACCAATGCCACCGCTCAGGCCCCTACTGCTAACCGCAAAGCAGATCGAGAAACCAAGCAAGTTCTGTAAGTTTTCAACTCGTGTAGCTGAAATTTTCGTCTCCATAACAAACAGGAGATCGGGCCCTTCTTGCTTCACAATATTGCGAAGCTCGCGAACTGCCCCCGGGGTTTCCAAGACCCCGGCAGTTCCAGCTCAAGCAACTCATTGGTCTTGGCGGGGCTGGTTCGCAGCCGCCGCCGAATTATCCGAGCTCTGGGAGTTTGTAGGAGTGGGCTTCTTCTTCTTTGGAATTGGTTCTGTCCCATGGTCTCCTCCCTCTCCCTCTAGCTTACTGCCCCTCGCTGTGAACACCACCATAGCATTGGCGGCCACATCCTGTTGCACTTGCTCCTGAGTCTCAGCCGGTTGCAGGGCAATTTGTCTGTACACTTGTTTTTGCACTTGAGGTCCTCCCTTTCTCTTGTTTGTATGATTAATCTTCTTAGCCGGGGAGACAACCTCAGGACAAGTATCTGCCTTTTCCTTCGCCTTACGAGCATCCTTATTACTGCTTTGGCTTGATCGCTGCTCTTTTGACGAACTTTCATTAGACGTTGCTTTATTTTTCTCATCCAACGCTCTCAGGCTAGTCCTGAAGGGTAGATCGCCGTTTTCATCCCGTGAGCCTCGCGTCGGGAACTGAAGATCAGAATGTCCCAATCGTCCACACGAGAAGCAGAAATTTGGACATTCTCATACTGAATATCATACTAGTCCCTACTCTTCCTCGCTGCGGAGTCAATCAGGATCCATCTGCGCAAAGGCTTACGAACATCAATCGTAACCCTAGCCTGTAGAAAACCACCAACAGGGTCAAACTAGATTGCTGAAGCATCCCGATCAATCTGCTGTGCCACTACCTTCCCCCTTGCATCGTTCCTCAAACTGAAGGGAAGGTTCAAAACCCTAGCCCACAACTGGAGCTTGTCAAACTGTAGTTCTGACGGCTGCATGCACTCATTGAACTCAGTCAAGATCACGACATGTTTGCTTACATGCCAGGGAGATCCCTCACAAACGCGATCGCGATCACGTTGGGTCTCAAATTCTGCCTCGAAAGTATTCTCTCCCACCGGGCGAAACACCAGGCCTCTAGGGTTTCCCCAGGCCAGGCGCAAGGCATTAGAGATCGTCTAGATGTGCAACAAATTTCGGTTCAAGACCTTCCCCGCGATCGCCCAAACCTGCCTCGCCCCCTCATCAAAGCTTAAAGTTCGAAGCAACGCGGCACCATAGGAGATAGCTGCGCCCTATTCAGCTGGCCCAGTACGTACGTTATCTGAAGACCTGTATCTGCATGGTAAATTTTATATTGCCGGCGATGCGCAGTATATATTGCCGATGTGGGAATATTTGGCATCGCTTTTCAGACTGTCAATAGGGAAAAACACCCCCCCCCCCCGGTTCCATTTTTCATTCAAAACGAAACCAGAGTAGAATCTGTTTACACGACTCTTAAGTTCTACCAGACTAAGGAAATAGAAAATTGGCGAAGCCAACAACACCAAAGTGCAAATTATGACAGACCATAACTCCTTACAAACGAAGAAGAAACGAAAGCTCACTCCATAGCCTTTTTCCTTCCACCACTTCAACCATGACCAGGGACCGGGTTCTAAAACCCCAGCATCGTCCCACTGCTGTTCATCAATGCCTCCATCTCCATCGCTTTGTGATACTCGCCACTTCTGATTCTCTTAATTGCTTGGATCGGTGCCGGTGGCGCTCCGGTGGAGTGATGGGGTGGCGCGAGGCATGGTCTTGAAGTTCCTCCCAGGGCTTCTAGGAGACGAGCAACGCCCTAGTGACAGCTTACCAGATCCCTCTCCTCCCATTCCCAGCGACATTTATGTGAGTGAACTTAGGCTCAGGACACCCTCAGTGTCCATGCCATCAGTCATCCCATTGTCAGCAGGGTTGAAAGAACATGCGGTGCCCCCATGTTTGGTTTTGGTAATTGATGACAATCTCTATGGACTAATGGTTGTCTTGAGTTATATTAAGGTGCTATTAAGGAATTATCCAAAGATTGGTCATGTGAGTGTTGAGCTTATTGCAAGCATGTCTTGAAGAAGAAGATTTTGTGATCATTCATGTTTACCTTCAAGACATCATCCAAATGAAGAGAGTTGGAAAGATTCAAGGTTGATCAAGACTAAGTCAAGAGTGAATCAAGTTGGTCAACACACAAAGCGCACAAGATGTACTGAGGGATCAAGTGATCCCATGGTATGGTAAGCATTGTCCATTAAGCTTTGTGTGCTAACCCATGGTCTTCGTGAGAGTTCTTTGTGGGGTTAGGTTGCGGTGTGCAATTTCAAGTGATGCATCACGAAGAGATCAAGTGCTTGAAGCTTGCCTTCCATTGTGGTGACAATGGACTTGTGAAGATAAGCGGAAGAGTGGCTCACCCATAGTGGAGTATGGGGGAGCAATCAACTAGTCTTCATCGAGCCAACGCAATCAAGAAAGGTGGTCCATCTTGAGGAGGAGTAGATCGTCATCATCTAGCTCAAGTGGACTCTGTGCAAGGCAAAGGTTTGCCCTTGGTAGGTTTTCTATGTTACCGGTCTCATGGTGGTAGTTGGGAGACCGGGTTTTAGGATCGATTGTCGTACTATCAAGGGGGGCTCTCGATGAGTTGCTTGATCGTATCGTTCGTAGAGAGCTCAAACCATTGCATCCTTGCATCATCTTTATTGGTTCTTGTTTGGTTCTTCTCCTTGCGAGTTTTGGAGCTTATGTTCATTTTTATGACAAGCTCGAGTTCATCGAAAATGGAGTTCACATGCGTCTTCTATGATGTTTTCGATGTTGGAGGGTATGCCGGTTCTTCTCTGTTGGAGTTTCACTCCTTTGCTTGTTAGGCATACCTCCCCTGTCTCTGTTTTGATGCTACTCGTTGTCTTGTATCCAACAAACTTGAGTTTGCTCAATTCGGAGCTCATTTGCAGAAGTTATGGCAGTTCTGGTTTTATTGTTTCCCTCTGTTGTCTCCTCTGCAAAATGAAGGACTCTTAGTGTTCTTGATCTGGGGCATGCGGTAGTACTGCTCTCGAGCGGTAGTACCGCAGTCCCCTACGGTAATCTGCAGTGCTCACGGTAGTCTTGCTTCTTGAGGCGGTAGTACCGTGGCATCTGGCGGCCTTGTTGCTCGGCGGTAGTAGGCGGATGTAATTTTTACATCCGCGCCCTCTGTGATAATACCAGCGCCTTGGTAGTACCGTGGCTCGCCAGGCTTAGCAAGATGAGCGGAAGTAGGGCGGATGTAATTTTTACATCCGCCCTCTGTGATAGTACCGCTCTTCGTGTCTTGTAGTACTGCGTCGGAGTTTTCTGCAGTCCTCCCCTAAGCGGAAGTAGGTGCGGAAGTAATTTTTACTTCCGTGCTTTCTCTGCGCCTAGTGTTGCCTGCCTTACGGTAGTACCGTAAAGCGCTGATAGTACCGCTCGGCGGTTCTACCGCTCGCTGCCTCTGTGAGCCTTCGTCTGCGATCTTGCACATGCGGTAGTACCGCAACCTGCAGTGATAGTACCGCCGATCATGTAGTACCGCAGCTCCGTCTTGATAGTACCCGCGTCGTCTTGGCTGAGTGAGGGGATAACGGTTGGATTTTCTCCCCACCTATAAAAGGGGGTCTTCTTCCCCATTGAGATTTAACTCTGGGGCTCGTGTTCTTCCCCCATTGTTGACCTTCTTCGAGCTTGCTAACTCTCAATCCCTCCAATGATTCTTGCTAGTTCTTGAGGGAAAAGAGAGAGGAGATCTAGATCCAGGTTTCCACCAATCACTTTCTCCTCTAAGTGAGGGGAACCCCTTGGATCTAGATCTTGGAGTTCTTCGTGTTCTTCTTTCGTTCTTTCTCTCATTTTCCTCCCTAGCATTAGTTGCTTTGGTGGGATTTGGGAGAGAAGGACTTGGGCACTCCGTGTGCCCTTGCCATTGCATTTGGTGCATCGGTTTGAGTTCTCCACGCGATACGTGGAAGTTACAAGTTGAGAAGCTTATTACTCTTGGGTGCTTGGTGCCCTTGAGCTTGTTCCTCTTGGGTGCTTGGGCGCCCTAGACGGTTGGTGGTGTTCGGAGCTCAATCATTGTGGTGTAAAGCTCAGGCAAGCGTCGGGGTCTCCAATTAGGTTGTGGAGATCGCCCGAGAAAGTTGGACGGTACCGTGACCGCCCCAAGGGTTGCCAAAGTGTACGGGTTCGGTGACCGCCCCAAGGGTTGCCATTTATGCAGGTTCGGTGACCGCCCTCAAGGGTCCCTTAGTGGACGCACGGCATCTTGCATTGTGCTCTCGCGTGAGGAGATTACGGTGGCCCTAGTGGCTTCTTGGGGAGCATTGTGCCTCCACACCGCTCCAAACGGAGATTAGCATCCGCAAGGGTGTGAACTTCGGGATACATCGTCTTCTCCGCGTGCCTCGGTTATCTCTTACCCGAACCCTTTACTTATGCACTTTACTTTGTGATAGCCATATTGTTCTTTGTCATATATCTTGCTATCACATAGTTGATTATCTTGCTTAGCATAAGTTGTTGGTGCACATAGGTGAGCCTAGTTGCTTTAGGTTTTGTTCTTGACAAATTAACCGCTAGGTTTATTCCGCATTTGTTCAAGCCTAAACCGTAATTATTTTAAAGCGCCTATTCACCCCCCCCCCCCTCTAGGCGACATCCTCGATCTTTCAAAGGGGAAGTGAGTATTGATGCTATCTTCTGCAAGACGAGTTTCAGATTTTCCAGCTGGGAGTCCTTGAAAAGGATCATCCACTTCTTGAGAGTTAGATGCATCTGCCACCAAATTTGTTTAAGGTCAAACCACATCACATTATTGAAAATCATGGAGTTTCTATATTTCCAAATGCACCACATTACACAAGCACATACTGAATTCAAGACTAAGTGTTTCTTTTGTTCTAGCCAATAAATGTCAACAGACAAGTAAGAGTTACCTAACTCAAGAGAGAAAACATCGAGATACCGCCTGTAGTCTGTTTAGCAACCACACAAAGGAAAAGCGAGATGATCAACTGTTTCATGCTCATTGCAAAATAAGCACTCTGGAGGTTTTACAATTCCTCTTTTTAAAAGATTATCTTTAGTCATCAACTTATATGAGATAATAACCAGAGAAAAACTTGTACTCGAGGTGGGACGACTACAGACCACATAGAAGGTATGAAAACAGGCTGCACACCTCGAAAGTTAATCACATTATAAAGCGAACTAGTAGAGTAAACCCCATTATTCTCGTATTGCCAGATCAGAGAGTCCTCTCCATCAGAGAGCACAGTGCTTCTGATTATCTGTTCTAGACAGTACCGATCCTCCATCATGGCAACTGAGAAAGTCCTTCTAAAGGTCAATTTTATATTTGTGCCATCCCAGGTTTCAACCACAGTCACCCCCTGCTGATGACAGATAGTGTACATGGGCCAAAACTTGTAGCGACCTGACCCAAAATCGGTCAAATCTCTGTGTCTGTACCATCCCAAGATCATGCTGGTACTCACAGTACATCGATAAAGTAATCAAAGTTCAATCACACCTGAATATCATTAAACGATTCTCATATAGAGTCTTTATTACAAGGGAATAAATTCGCTCAAGGCCAACTCATGAGAAATAAACTACTAATGCTTTGCGGAAGCGTCGAAGATAAGCGAGTCCATCCGACTCCAAAGGGCAATCGCCAAGCGCGGGCGTAGCCTCACTCTGATCGGAATATATCTACGCAACATAATACGTTGCAGCCATGTAGGTCGACTTTTGGAATAAGTGGCAAGTCATGAAGAATAACAATAATCAAGTTACTAACTCTATATGCATTTTGGTGTGGAGCTCTAAGTTTCATCAATTTGCGTAAAGCCAATTTTATCCTACTACGGTGGACTTATTTGCAAATTACTACAAATTGTTGGTAGTTATTGAGATGGTTCCGCCAACCAATATCTCGCTCCCAATTATTAAGTCATAAACCCTCAAATTAATTCATTAGTTTTAGTGTTGAGATATCCGAATACTTCCAAGTTCCAGAGGCTCAAATGTCCGTAGAATCGGGACACGGCTAATCGATTAGGTTATAACTCTCTGCAGAGGTTTGCGCACTTTCCCATAAGAATCATTCCCTCCTTTAGAGTCTTCGCACTTCATGGTGTTTGAAGACGGAGACCAGATGAAACAGGGTCTTCCAAAGAGTTCTTCCGCCACCGCCGGTACCCATCCAATCCTACCGTTCGTCTACTTCTCGTGTCTGTCCGACCGGCGTCACTACTAGGGTCAACCCAGCCAGAGCCCATAATGTCTTGCGGCTGCACAGGTAAGCTTCCGGTCATGGGGCATCCATCCTTCTCTTCGTGGCTGGGTGAAGCTTTCCGCAGATGTCATGGCGCTTCTCCATGCATCCGGCCACCACTGGGTGCTCCAGGTGCCCGTCAACCGTCCTCCACCCGAGAGTGATTTTCCAAGTCCATCTTGATCATTGTAGTTCATGGGGTTATCATCATCATTGACTCTCACATCTTGCTTATGAATATCACTCATACCAAATCCCGTCTCTGAGCATAGCAAAATAACTACTACGTCCCGGGGTCATGGTAACAAGGATTGGTTCATCCTACCACATGATACTACTCAAGTTTAATGACTTCAAGATTTCACTACTGTATGCATGGTGGGGTGGTGACAACTACTAATGCACAAAAACATAGGTATAGAAATAACATGATCAAAACTTGCCTTGCTGATGATCCTCGTAAGCTAAAGAGTCGTAGTAGCAAGCTTAGCACTCTAAACTCTACCGAGACAAACAATAACCCAATAAGCACAAAGCAAGAGGATCACACAAGATAACAATAGTAACATAGCACAACAAAACAATCAACACCAAATCCAAAAGAAAAACTCAAAGAAACCAATTCAAAGTTTTTTCCTAATCCAAACAATAACAAAAATAGTTTTTATATAACAAAAATTCCTTAATATAACCTAATCATGGTTTTAGGTTAACTTAACAGAAAAGGATTCACTAAGCAACTAGGAGCAAAAAGAATTAATTAAAAAGCTATTATAAAACTCATTCTAGGCCTAATCCAATTTCTATTAAGAAAATAATTTAAAACTTTTATTAATTATAAATAAAAGTTCATCTACTAGAATGACAGAAACTAACCTAGAATAACTAATCACAAGTTAAAAATAAATTAATTTACTAATTAATTTAATAGGAAAACAGGAACTAGTTAATTAATTAGGATTAATAGGATTCTGCTTAAAACTAATTATTTATTAATCCTAAAATACCCAAGTTAATTTCTAGGGTTTGGCAATGTCAAAATAAAGTTGGGACAAAAAGAATCATGCAAAAATAATTTTTCTAACTCAAGTTATAGCAGATTTACTATTCTGACTAAAACTAAATTAAAGCATTTTTAATTATTTTTAACATAGCTAAATATGTATTCTACAGAAACTACATAAAATTTGCAATCCATCAATAAGTGAATCATCAAAAATATTAAACAGAATAAAAGATATACATTTTTGAAAAGCGAAACTATTCGCTAAAACAGAAAATCAAAATAAAAGAAAAAGGCCTAATGGGCCTATACTGTGCACTAGGCGTTAAATAGTCTAAACGGGCCCTAGGTTTAAACTAAGCGAACCGACCTAAAAATAAAAACCTAAACTAAAAACTAAACCGATCGAACCGGCCGGTTTTCTAACTAAAACCTAACCCTTCGGTTCTAATCCTAGCCCTAGATCTAGGATCGGACGGGGAGGCGATGCAGTGACTTATCGGACTCACGGCGGCCGGCGGCGAAAGGTGCGTCAGGCGTCCAAGGCGTCATGAGCTCGGCGACTTCGTCGAGATGATCTTGAGGAGCACGTGGTGGTTCGGTGGTGTTAGAAGTCGGGTGGACTAGGGCGTCGTCGTGGCGACTATGGCGGCGGTGGCGAGCTCGGGACTCAGCGACGTCGAGCGGGAGGGAGAGGGTGGCGAGGTTTCGAGGAAAATGGGGTCTGGCGACTCGGCTTTTATAGCACAGGGGTCGGGGTGGCTTCGGAAGGGCATCGAGGCGGTCGGGGATCCCGGATCCTTGGGATCCGGTGGATCTCCAGCGAGCTCGTGGCGTGGGCGAGGAAGGAGGCAGGCGGGTCCCAGGTCGTGGGAGAGAGAGAGAGGCGAGGGTCGGGTGGCCGAAGCCTAGGGGTTCGGCGAGCTGGCGAGGTGGGCGAGGCGCTGGCTGGCTCATTGGGCCGGGCTGGCTCGGCGCGGGTCATGAGGAGGCGGCGCCGGCTGGGCTGGGTGGTTCGGTCAAGCGCCGTGAGTTTTTAATAAAACAAAAAAAAAACAGTATCTGTAAATATTTTATATAGGGTATATATATACCAAAATGATCAGGGGAATATTCCCTTTCATTTGAACATTTTTCCAAAGGCAAAATCCAAACTTTATAAAAATCCATTTTTTTCAAATTCAAGTAAAATTCAGATTTGAATCCAAATCTTTTGGCAATGTTTTCCTCTGATATTTTTGGAGTTTCATGTTTGCTCCTCTCATACTTTTGATCAAGTATTTATCAGGCATAGCTTTTGAAATGTTTCCCACATGCCAAAGTTTGAATTCAAATTCAAAACTCAAATTTCTCTGAAACTTCAAATGGCATTCAAATTCAAACAGGATGCATAGGATGCTTAGCTATAATTGTAAAACATTCCAAATAGGAAATTTGGGATGTTACAAAACTGTACTGACAAGGGGGATGTGCCAAACCAAATATCCTCCCAAAGTCTAATTTTAGTACCATCTCCTATTTGCCATCTATATCCAAACTTCAAAGCTTTAGCAGCCCACATAACACCCTGCCAAAATTTGGAGGTATTTTGGGTGCTAGCAGCAAAGATGTTTGGGCTCTTTTTAATGTATTTACTATCAACTATATCTCTCCAGATCTTCCCTCCATCCTGGGTGTACCTTCTCACCCAGGTGCCCAAGAGGCACATGTTAACATCCTTGATGTTTGGGATACCCAGACCACCATACTCTTTCCTCATACAAACTAGATGCCAGTTAGCAAGATGTAACTTCCTGTTCCCCTCAAAGTCACTCCAAAGGCAATGAGCTAGTTGACTATTGATCAAGTCAAGTGCCCATCTAGGGAATTTAAAGAACGAGAGCAGGTAAACAGGGATACTTGCAAGGCAGGTTTTGATCAAGACAATCCTAGCAGAATAGGAGAGTAGCTTGCCCCTCCACCCTGCCATTCTTTTGAGGATTTTATAGATAAGAGGCTGTATGTCCTCTCTTCTAAGCTTGTCATAGTGAAGTGGGATACCTAGGTATTTTATGGGCAATGTACCCACAATATAGCCCATGATGTATTGGAAGGGTTCAATCTCCCCTTCAGAAAGGCCTAACGGTATGATTTCATTCTTAGAATAGTTAATCTTCGTACTAGAAACATTCTCAAAGCAGGTTAGAATAGTCTTGAGCTTAGCTGCTTTTTCAATATCATTATCTAGGAAAAGGATAGTGTCATCTGCATATTGCAAGCAGATGACCCCCCAGGGATGAGATCAGAGCACAAACCTTTCACAAGGTCATGTAATACGGCCTTAATTAGCATTCTGGTCAGCACATCTATTATAAGATTAAACAACAAAGGGGAGGCAGGGTCACCCTGTCTAAGCCCTTTACTAGTAGTAAAGAGGTTCCCTTCTAGTACTCCATTAACTTTCATACCAATAGAACCTAGTTGAGTAATTTGCTTGATCCAATTAATCCATCTAGGGCCAAAGTTTCTTTTTTCCCGTACCTCATACAAGAAGTCTAGATTAACTTTGTCAAAGGCTTTTTCATAATCTAGTTTAATCACTACACCAGAATTATTAGAATGGACAGTAGAATGCAACACCTCATGTGCTGTAACTACACTTTTCAAAATAAACCTGCCTTTTATGAAGGCAGACTGGTTGCTAGAGATAAGGATGTTCATTAACTTGGCTAATCTATTAGTCAAAAGTTTTGTAAAAGTTTTGAAAATACAATTCAAGAGACCGCCGGCGACTGCTCCATATGTATCATGTGTATGTATGGCGCGCTGTGGCGAGCGGGCAGCGGAGAGCGAGGTGCCCGGAGAGCGAGGTGCCCGCGCAGCCCAGCATTGCGGCGTGCCATGGGTACGCCGCGATGGTCGCTGTCGGATCACAACCGTGGCAGGCAGCGCCATACCATACGCTTGCTCACGGATGGACTATAAATGGACTGCAGCCTGCCCGCAAAAAAGAAAAAGAAAAAAAAGTGGACTGCAGCCTTTGCTGGCAAATTCAATCGACTCCAAGCAACCACGACGAATTTGTCCATCTTGTCTTTTTCCTTTTCCCCTCCTCCTAGTATGTTGTGCATCTTCAGCTTACTCGCCCTTTGCTCCTGAATTCACATCGGGTTGCCGGAATAGTTGGCCTACAGAGCGATACGTATAGATCTGCCCATGCTCTACGGGGACTTTTGCCTAGCTAGCATGTTACTCCAGATACACTGTACAAGTACCCAGTACTGAAAATTTGACCCTAATAAAGGGTCGTCGTATGGCTCTGCGGAGTTAATGGCGTCACATGGCACCCCTCCCAGCTTAAGCCGAATTTATTAATTTTGCCGCACCGTCGTCACATGAAAAGAACTAAGGAAGTATCTAAAACTCATCTAGATGAGATATAATTTGGTCTCATTCATTTTGAAAACAAGAATAGATACAACCCACGTCAGTACACACGCATCTTATAGCATCACATCCAATGGCCATAAAAGGTGAATGAGACCAAATTATATCTCATCTAGATGAGTTATAGCAAAACTGAAGAACTAATGACCATGATTAATTAGTCTACGAACGAACACGCAGTAACATGGGGGAGCGCTCGGATCCGATCCCATTGATCACAGGTTAATTAAACAAGCAGACAGTGTAGTACCAGCTCGGTATAGACAGGGTGATGTGATAATTAGGGTGGCGCACAAGTCAAACAAACAAGCCGAAAGCAAAGCAGTGCAAGTGCATGCACCGCAGACCGCACCGTAGCAACACAACGGAAAAGAAAAAGAATCCGCTGATTCCCTTTCTTCTGTTGGGTCCGTTTGACTACGTCGACTGGACTGGAGCACGCCCGTGAAAGGCGAGCGAGCATCCATCCATCCCTGTCCGCCTCCCTTCTGTTTTCTTTTTCCTTGTCTGCACTGCTGCCTTTGGCGACCATGAAATGAAATTCCGGCGCTTCTTTCTCCCTTGGTTAGTGCTAAGCCTAAGTGGCGCGTACGTGTCGACGTTTCTGATGAGTCAAGCTTGAACTCCGTTGTACTGCGTGGAGTTTTGGTCATGCACGCACCACCGGAATCCCAATCTTGAAGCAACAGTACTCGCAACCGTCGGGAGCGGTTATGCAAGCAAGAGTGTGAGCAATCTATCCGCAAGCGGAGCAGTGCACCACCAGTCCACTCTTTTCCTGCTTTCGGAGCCGAGCAGTCCAAGACCCCACCAATCATGATCATGAACCGTGGGGCGTGGAGCAGCGTGCGGGTGTTGGATAAGACGGGTGCGTGAGCCAACGTGATAATAAGTCCAACAAGGCTGCCGCGACCTTTCACAAGGCCCTGGACAAAAGGTTAGACGGCGGGTCATCGGAGCCCATCGGGAGAGACGACCGCCGATCTACCAATATACCATGGCCGGTGGGTGGGTGCGGGTGCGTCGCACGACGGACATGGCACCGCGCCGAAATGGCCCGGCTAAGACGACGGACCCTACCCTACCCTGCCCTACCATGTCCCGCGCGCGCGCCCGTCCAATCCAGCTCCTGTGCAGATGCCCCCCGCCACCTGACAAGATTCAGCACGCACGCACCAGCAAGCGGCCAACGAGGATTTACGCTAGGCCGGGGTCGGCCGGGCGTACGAACCAGATAGACAAGTGTGCGCTGGCTGGCTCGGCTCCCCAACCCAAACAAACAAGTCTTCTCGCACTACTGTAGCATGCATCTCTGCCCTGCTCTTTCACCGATCCTTCCTTGAAATATGCTCTCCTCTGCTGATGTGTGTTTTACTTCAACATTTTGCTGGGATCACAAGATGTCAAGTGGTATGGTGGTGTAGTACGGGCTAGCCGCCGGATGTTCGACCATCAAGGACTACTGAGTCAGTCACTGAAAAACATGGGGAGTGGTTCGTGTTGTGGTACCTCCGGGGCAGATGATCCCTCGAGGACTGCTGGTTGAAGACTGAAAAGTGCCAAACGCAGCACACCGCTTGTCAGCAGAATTTGAGCTTTTGCAGTAGAAGAATCACTCCCATGCTATTTTGTGTACTACTACTTGTAGTATGCTGTCATGCTGTGTGATGCGAGCATACCAGAGAAGAAGACTCGAGGCAGGCATGTTTCCAAATATACTTCACTCGGGTTGCAGCAGCAAACACCGGATTTTGGACAATTATAGCAGATTCAGACCATATGTATTTATGAGCTTGGACGCACCAACGGTGGTGGTTGATGAAGTTCAGAGGGAATCAATCCAAACAGCAACAGAAAGAAGACGAATCGGGAAAAGATCTACTAGCACAGGAAGGTCGAAATTAAGCTGTAATTAACCGATTAATCGAGTCGCAACCTCAAAAGAGAACCAACTCCCCTCTTCCTTTCAAGAAGGGAGCAAAAATTACAACAGCGGCGCCGGCGCCGGCGAAGAACGACACAGCAAACACCTTACTTACTAGTACTACGAAACTAGAACTGCGAACAAAGGACGGCGATGATACAGCGACGATAGTAGAAGCCGTAGATTACTTCATGGCTGGCTGAGCAGGATGCGCGCGCAAAGGCGGAGGCTTTGGGTCACTCACTCGGCCGGCGCCGCCGTCGCGGACGCGGCGGCCATCCTGGGCGAGCTGACGGGGAACAGCGGGAGGAGCCGCGGCGGCTCGGCGCCCCGCGGCGAAGGGTGGAAGAAGAAGCCCTTGTCGGCGATGGCCGCGCGCTCGGCGGCGTCCCCCGAGGACGACGCCGGCGAGGGGAAGAAGGGGTCGCCGGTGAGCGGCGTCACCGGGCTGCTGAGCTTCAGGGACGGGAAGTCCAGGACGCTCGGCGACAGGATCTCCGGCGCGGCGGAGGCGTTCCTCGGCGACGGCGGCGCCCCCATGGCCAGCGGCGCGATCATCTTGAGGTTCTTGAGGCTGCTCCGCCGCTCGTACAGCTTGAAGGACGGCTTCTTCAGGCGGCACGGGCCGCTCCCGCTCCCGCTCGCCGCCTGGTTCCCCGCGCTGCCGTTGGTCGTCGCCGCGGCGGCGCTCTTGGAGGACTGCTCGGAGCCGGTGAGCATCTGGACGACCTGCTTGAAGGAGGTGGTGTCGGCCTGGACGAAGGTGGTGGGGAAAGGGGTGGTCTCGATGGTGCGGGGCACGGGCCTGGGGGAGGGCGGGAGGTTGTGCAGCGGCTGGGCGCGGTGGTAGGGGTTGGACGGCGAGGTGGAGGAGGAGGAGGAAGAGGAGGTGGACGACGACGGGGAGTTGGGGTCCTGCGGAGGCATGGGGAGGAACTGCTTGGTGCACGGCTCCATTGAAGCCTTGCGTCTGCGTATGGTTAGAGTTGGGATGCGTGAGCTTCTCGGGGGCGAGGAGGAAGGGGAAGGGGGAGAAGAGGATTTGAAGCCAGGAAAAAGGACCGGGGGTTGGTTAAGAAGAGAGATAGAGAGAGAGGGAGAAGGGGGAGGGAGGTTAGAGATGCATTGTTGTTGGTGTGAACTGTGAACTGGACTTTG
The DNA here is from genome assembly GCA_021605145.1 of Aegilops bicornis. Taxonomy (NCBI): domain Eukaryota; kingdom Viridiplantae; phylum Streptophyta; class Magnoliopsida; order Poales; family Poaceae; genus Aegilops; species Aegilops bicornis. Next base: position 534,519,574 of record CM038671.1, on the reverse strand, counting down.
GACGGATGCCTTTTCTCTCTCGCACATTCACGTCCGTTACTTCAGCGTTTGTTCCTTTTCATGCTGGGGTTTCTAACACTCCAGAAGAACGGACTCCCCTGTCGCTCCCGCGGGCGACCCGGGAGTAAACCCTAGCCGCCGCCGCCAGTTCCTCACCTCCGGCTCCTCTCCCCTCGCCGCTGTCGGCATGGGTTGCCGGGCAAAGCCCGCGCGGCCTGGCGGCGGCGGGGCCCTCTCCTCCTCTGTTTCTGGGCTTCGCAGCGCGGGCCGTTGGCCTCGGCGGGAGTGCGTGGGGACGCAATGCTCGTGGCAGCGCGGCAAGACGGCGACGCGGCATGTCGACGGCACGACATAGGATGGCTCTGCCAGCAGTCGCGCTGGATGGTTCGGGCGCTTGGTCGCGGCGACGCGGCGCGGATCTGGCGGCCGGAGGGTGCGCGCGATGGCGGGCGTCTGCGCTGGAGGCGGCTGGCGGCAAGACGGAGAAGCGCAGCGCGTTGGGAGGTCCGGGCGGCCCAGATCTGGCGAGCGCAGCGGCACGGGCTTGGGCATCGCGGCCCCCTCTCCCTTCCCCTGACGGGATCTCGTCCGCGGAGCTTCTGCGGTGCGGCGCGCCTAGGCTCTGGTGGCAGCCCTGCTCTGTGGAGGTGGCGGTGGTGGGTTTGCTTCATCCGGTGGTCTTTGGGTGGCGGCGACTTTGGTGCGTCTTCCCCGCCTACCCAGATGGGATCTCGTCCCGTGAACTCTGGCGGCGGCGTCCGAGCTCGTGGCAGCCCTGTCCGGTGGTGGGGGTGGTGTTGGGCAGGCAGGCGCCCTCGGAGGCTGTTGGGCACTTGGTGGTGCTGGCAGGGTGGTGCTGGCAGTCGGCGGGATGCATGTCGGCGGTCCCCTGGACCTGCACGAGGGGTGCAGCGGGAGAGTGGATGTGGGTGGTGCTGAATTAAATTGCTGGAGGCAAGCGGCGCGCGACCATGGAGGCGGCTGCGAGGCTCGGCTAAGGCAGGCCTTGGCGAAGCGGCGCCCGACCACCTACATGTGAGGTGCCGGCGGTGATGCCTCGGTGAAGTTGGCGTCGGAGTGTGGTTGATGGTGCGAGTCAAATCCATCTATGTGGCAGTCCCTAGGTGCGGGTGAAGGCCATCGCGACGGATCTGGTACCCGCATCGTTTGGTGGTTGCTGCGGTTCCAAGTGTGTTGAAGGTGGTGGGCTTGAGGCGTGCTTCCTCGGCAGTGATGGGTGGCTCCGACTGCAAGTGGTTGCGGTGTTGGCTGTGAGAGGCATCTTTCGGGCTGGCCGGAATCTTGGAGGCGTGGAAATGTGCAATGCTACGGATGAAAATTCTGTTCGGCCATGGTCGGACCGGCGTCGATGGCACCCGTGGGTGTCATTCCCCTTCCTGGAGGCGTCGCCGAGTGTAGCGCCATTTACCACGTTGCCTTGTTTCGGCAACCATCTCCGGGGCGAAAGCCTTGATCTGTAGGATCGGCATGATGGCGGCGTCTTCTGACGTTGTTTCTCTGTTGGGAGCATCGTGCTGGGAGATAAGAGGCCCTATGTTGCGCTCCTCCGGCGTGCACCGCTGCCCGGATCGTTCTTCTCTGGCGCTATGTACGGTCGTCGCTGGCTCTACCAAGGAAGCTGAGTTGCTGTTCTTCGGTGATCACCGGTGTCGGTCGAGACGCGGCGAGGCTATCGGTTTTGGGTAGGCTCTTGTATGTCGTAGTTGTGTAGTCGTGTGTGGTTGTCCTTGTTTGTGTCGGGTGTGGAGTTGTGCTACGCTCGTTGTTCGCAGCGAGAGGTAGATGTGGTTGTATGGCTGTATTTCTCTCCTTCTATAATGCTAAGGTACGCAATTTGCGTACTCTCGAAAAAAAATGTTGGGGTTTCTCAACTTTCGCTCGTCTTTTTCCTCTCCTCTTTCTTTTCTACCTAGAGCATCTACAATCGGACTTGCAAATTCGACCGTCAGACACGTATCCCGGGAGCGGCGGATCGCAAGCCAGACGGTTATCTCCTCAGGACCGCTTGAGATGAGTTCGGGGTCAATGGATCTGGAGGTGTAGAACTCAGATCCACTGCCCGCCATGCCGGAATAGGCCGAAGATCGCCGGACAGGGTGGAGTATAGTGGAGTCGGTAGAGGGGAGGGGAGTGGAGTGGAGTAGTTAGGGTTTGGGACAGGGAGCGGATGGAGACCATTATGTGTGGAAGCGTGGGCCGATCCGACATAGAGGACGTGCCCGGTCACAACCTCTATTGTTTATTGTTCTTTCAGAACAAGCCTCAATTGTTTTTTTTAGGAAATACCTTTTTGAAACATAGGGGTTCCCCGCCCCAATTTTATTAAGCCAAGGCACAAACCAACAATCTCTTGGTGGCAATCCAAAATGGTTGCGGCAGCAGATATCTCTTTTTCATTAATCCGTATTGAACAGAAAAGAGTAACCCACATCTATTTTTTCATAGGTGACCTTGAGTTATCGAACCCACGAGAGAAAGATTCTTTTGAAGCGATGGTCTCTACTAAGCTTTCGTCAAAGTGTCAAATCTAGCTTTTGACCGGATCAACAAGCAAAATAGTGATTCAAACTCTTATATTAAAAAGAGGTATGGGTATGAGGTTTTATGCTTACAACCTTGTATTTGCGATGAGATCAAATAAGATATTAGTTTATGCGCTGGAAGTCACCCGTCAAGATGTGTTTGTTATGGATCGAAGTGAGGGATGTGTCCAAATAACATCTTCATCGGCACGAGTCCTGAATCAAGAATCAGTTGTCCTACCGCAGGCCCTATTCGTTGCGCGGGGTTACCTTGGTAATTAAGATAATGAAATCAGACAAGAGCTTTGGGCATTTAATGACTACACATATGATCCATGTTACCCTAGTGAATCTACTATCACTGGTGTTCGGTATAACACTTCATGGTCTCCTTGCTCCCAGCCTCAACGATGCTCGATCTCCATGGACCTGGGTACCTGCAGGGATGAAGATCGCAGACAAGACAAGAGACATCTTCACAGAACAATTTTATTTCACACATACGAGACGTTATATCAAAGTCGTCCATTAATCCCCTCAACAAATACCTCGGGTTGCAAGGCTTATGCCTCAATCCATACCATACCGAACTACTCGCACATGGATATCAGATCGTGGGAAGAAAACATTGAAGAACACATCTTGAGATTGATTGATTGCAATATGTTTTACAATGGATGCCTTGTGCGATGCTGGATTACAAGTATGAATGGGATGGATGAGCACTATGGTGGTGGTGGAGATGGCTATGGAGATGGCGGCGACTAGGGTTTGTAGATGAGGATGATGATGAAGAGGTTCTGGCTTCTGTGCTCCGTGATCGTCTCTCTGTTGACATTTCGACGGGGTCCCTTTAGCAAAAGTTGTTGGGTTGGATGATTTTCCTCGGAATTCATGCCATACGGGCTCTCATACGGGCGCTCGCGTCCATATGGAACACGGTCTTTTGTGCTGTCTTCGTGCAGATGTCTCCTGGTGATTCCTTCCTCCTCCATTATCCTTCCATTCCATTTTCACACGTGATTTCTTTCCTTTTTACCCCATTTCCTGTGGAAACACATCAGAGAGAGGATTTGTGGAAACCTTTGCATTCATTAGTCATTAGTTCCAATATCGGAGTGAATATCTCTTTTTAATTGAAATATCTTGGTTTAAACAAAGGTACAATGAGTGTAAAAATATCACTCATCAACTCACCAGAGCTTAAAATTGATCGTCCTCGAGCAACATAAAAATAAATCCGAGTCATAAGGAACTCAGTTGTTTAAAGTTTAAACCAACATAACGAGAAGGTTCTGGTTCACTTACGATCGGTACGCCTAGATAGCCATCGCTTCTTGACCTGAAAACTTAGAATAGTTGTAGCGGTGGCATGGTTATAGTGCAAGTGTTAGTGAAGCAAAGATAATCAACACAAAGTTCTTGATCTACTAGATAAAACAACTTTGCAACACTTTATTCTATTTATTTTAGACAACACTTGCTTTGCCGGGAATGCACATAAGAGTTTTTCTTTAGATAGAGCCAATAAAACACAGATTAAGGAGTGAAAGCATGTAGTAACCTAATGCTCTTACGCACATCCACAATCATTTCCTCCTCAAGGCTTAAGCACTTTATTTCAATCATTGTGTGCAGGAACATTGATTGTCACGTGAAGGGATTATGCCAACTAAGTGATCATGCATATGTTTTCGTTGTGGCTTAATATTTAGGGACTATGGACCTCTCATATATGTCTCTTGCAAGCTCTTTTGATCAGTTCCTTTTTATTTACCACATACACACCATTTCAAGAGAAAGCCGAATAATATGCGTTTGTAGTGTTGCCACTACGTACGGTAACAAACTCATAGCCGAAAGCCGAGCCATCGGTCTTGGTGGATAGTTCATTGGCTAGCGGAGTCCTCAGCATAACATCAAGAAAGGTGACGAAGCCACATTTACACATGTACACGTGCATATAGTAGCAGGGCCATGGCACCAGCAAGGAGTTGAAGCACCATGTAAGCGATACAACACAAATTTTTGGCATAATCTCGTTCACCCTTCAACTAAGTTCCGCTAGACAATTTAATGCACAAGTGCTGTCAAGTCTATTGAAATTAACATGGGATTGACAAATTCAATCATCACTTGTACTACAATTTTCTCAACTCCGAAGTCTTGAAAGACTTTCTCTTGTGCATATTTATACTTAGTCAATACAATTTCCTTCAAACACAGTCCCACGACAAGTCTTACACTAGTACAACGAGGTGCTATACAAATGGTTTTTAACCCCTTTCCGCGACGGCATTTGGAACCGTCGCCTAGTGAGTGTGGGCGATAGGGGGGGTCCTTTCCACACAACCCAGAAACCGTCGGGGATATGCCCTCCTGGCACACACGTTCAGCAAAATGAGGTCGTGTGACCGACGAGCGATTAAATACGGTTATACGTATATTAGTGCTAAAAAATACAATTATACATGCGAAATCATTTTCGGTTGTAAGTACATCCCACACAGTCAGTCCCCACTAAACGTTTTCGTTCGTATATACATCCCACAAAGTCGCTTCAAGGAAAACGTTTATGTTCGCAGGTACATCATACACAATTTTTCCCGTTAAATTGTTTGTGATAGCGTTTCCATTGCACATGGTATTAACAATTTTATCGTTTGCATTATTGAATGCATCACACACAATGTGTAGAAGAAACTGTGTGGCAAAGGTTGTTCATCACAAACAGTTTTCAACAGAATGTCGTGTGTGATTGTTCATTAATCCAACATGGCTTATTTCTAGAAACTGTGTGCGTTGCCTGAGGTCATCGCCCACGGTGTTTTCTCAATAACCGTTTGCAATAGTAAAACCCAATTGGCAGGCTAATTATCCTATTATTATAATCTATTTATTAATCTAATTGACATTTCATATTAAGCACACAATATATTTCATTTTCATAATTGAAATACAACAGAGTATAACATCATATAGCTTCAGCACTCAGCTACCCCATCACACAACTGCACCAGCACCAAGTTTCACATGCAATATCTATAACCTTTCAAAATTAGCATCATAGACGGTACATAGACATATGTATCTCATCTGGAAAACTTCGGAAGAAGAAGGCGAATATTGAGCCTTCATTAATGTTGAAGGTCTTTGCAACTTCAGGCCAGTGCCTGTGGATGATTGACCGTCCATCCTTCGTCCTCTTCAGGAACACTTCAATATTGAACCATGGGTGTTGTATGAATACCTTCCTCGCCTCCTCACCATACAGGTGGTTTGAGAGGTAATCATCAGTGAACTGCTTTGGAAAGGCCTGAAAACAAGGATGTGCATAAATATCTTCTCTATATTGGAAATGGGGCAAAGGAATAAAAAAGGCAAGGTATAATAGTTAGTACCATCCTATAGTGAACTGATGTCTTCTTCATTGTGCAGACAAAGATCTTGTTGTTTTTTGTTGCTAATTTATTTATCCTAACAATCTTTCTGAGTTTCTTGACTTGACTGATATTCATGGACAACTCATTTCCCCATATGCAAAAAGGGTTGAACAATGGGTCAAAACCTCTGACAGCAGTACCTACATGTGCAAGGCCAAATTGTTCAAAACCTAAATATTAGAATGGTTCCTGCAATTGCACAATAATGTGCTATTAGACAACAGACCATGCACGTGCTAACCTCGATTGTAAACCTCAGTGTTTCCCATTGTTTCCCTGCACCACATATAAGGTAGTTAGTCATTAGGTTAAGTAAGGGTTCCCATGCTATCAGTAAAATATGTTGATGAAAAATAAGCACATTGCAGATTCATCAGATTAATTCAAGGCACATGGATAACCCATTTATCCAAGCCAAGCATGATTAAGAACTAGCAAATATAACACTTGTATATGTTTCTCATGTAAGTGCAGCCAAATTCGATTTATTCCTCACATGCACAACAATACAAAATTCTACCCACGACAATTGTACATGGCATTGCAGAATTGAACCAAGCAATTAAGTAAACACCACAACAAATGAACCAAACATTAACTGAGCACCACATTACACAATATAACGTATTCCTAATAGAAGATCAGACAGTTAACCAAACCAGGCGTGCTTAACAACTCAGAATATGGCAATTGTATTTGTCTCTCATGCATCTAGTACAGCCAAATTTGATTTATTTCTCACATATGGTATACAATAATAGAATGCACCCACAACAATTGAACATCGCATTGCAGAATTGAACCAAGCAGTTAACTAAACACCACAACAAATGAACCAAATGTTAACTGAGCACCACATTGCACAATATAACATACTCCTAATAAAAGATCAGACAGTTAACCAAACCAAGCATGCTTAACAACTTGGAAATAAAGCAACTGTATTTGTTTCTCATGTATTTAGTACAACCAAATTCAATTTATTTCTCACATGGTATACAATAACAGAATGCACCCACAACAATTGAACATCGCATTGCAGAATTGAACAAAACAGTTAACTAAACACCAAAACAAATGAACCAAACATTAACTGAGCACCACATTGCACAATGTATAACATACTAGAAGATCAGACCGTTAACCAAAACAAGCATGCTTGACAACTTGGAAAATTGCACCCTCAAGAATTGAACATCACATTTGCAGAATCGAACCAAATAGTTAAGTGAACACGATAACTAATTAACCAAACAGTTAATAAGTGAGCACCACATTGCATGACATATAGAACATATACACTAGAGAAACAGATTGCATGGTAAAAGTAGACAGCACAATTCACTAGAATTTGTTAAGGAAAGGCAGTAGCTAGCAAACTGAACATGGGTCCTTATAGTGAGCTAATAAGACAAGCTACTCCTCATTGTCGGAGATATCGATGACGACTGGCTCCTTGGACATGGAAGAGGGTGATGTTTACCACGCAACCTTCTTCTTGTAGACTCGTGTTGGGTCTCCAAGTGCAGAGTTTTGTAGGACAGTCGCAAATTTCCCTCAAGTGGATGACCTAAGGTTTATCAATCCGTGGGACGCGTAGGATAAAGATGGTCTCTCTCGAACAACCCTGCAACCAAATAACAAAGAGCCTCTTGTGTCCCCAACACACTCAGTACAATGGTAAATTGTATAGGTGCACTAGCTTGGTGAAGAGATGGTGATACAAGTGTAGTATGGATCGAAGATATAGGTTTTTGTAATCTGGAAATATAAAAACAGCAAGGTAGCAAGTAACAAAAGTGAGCAAAACGGTATTGCAATGCTTCGAAACAAGGCCTTAGGGTTAATACTTTCACTAATGCAAGTTCTCTCAACAATAATAACATAATTGAATCATATAACAATCCCTCAATCTGCAACAAAGGGTCACTCCAAAGTCACTAATAGGGAGCATAAATGAAGAGATTATTGTAGGGTACGGAACCACCTCAAAGTTATTCTTTCTGATTGATCTATTGGGCTATTCCTATAAGTGTCACAAACAGCCCTAGAGTTCGTACTAAAATAACACCTTAAGACACACATCAAACGAAACCCTAATGTCACCTAGATACTCCAATGTCACCACAAGTATCCACGGGTTTGATTATACGATATGCATCACACAATCTCAGATTCATCTATTCAAACCAACACAAAGAACTTCAAAGAGTGCCCCAAAGTTTCTACCGGAGAGTCAAGACGAAAACGTGTGCCAACCCCTATGCATAAGTTCACAAGGTCACAGAACCCGTAAGTTGATCACCAAAACATACATCAAGTGGATCACGTGAATATCCCATTGTCACCACAGATAAGCACATGCAAGACATACATCAAGTGTTCTCAAATCCTTAAAGACTCAATCCGATAAGATAACTTGAAAGGGAAAACTCAATCCATTACAAGAAGGTGGAGGGGGAGAAACATCATAAGATCCAACTATATGGAAAGCTCGCGGTACATCAAGATCGTGCCAAATCAAGAACACAAGAGAGAGAGAGAGAGAGAGAGAGAGAGAGATCAAACACATAACTATTGGTACATACCCTCAACCCAGAGGGTGAACTACTCCCTCCTCGTCATGGAGAGCGCCAGGATGATGAATATGGCCACCGGTGATGGTTTCCCCCTCCGGCAGGGTGCCGGAACAGGGCCCCGATTGGTTTTTGGTGGCTATAGAGGCTTGCGGTGGGGAACTCCCGATCTATGTTTATTTCTGGGGGTTTTGGTATTTATAGGAATTATTGGCGCCGAGAACAAGTCAGGAGGGTCCACGAGGAGCCCACAAGGTCGGAGGGCACCCCCTAGGGGGTGGGGGCGCCCTCCGCCCTTGTGGAGGCCTCGTGGCTCTTCTGGCCCAACTCTTTTGCTCAGTGGCCTTCTTCTGGTTCATGAAAAATCACCGTAAATTTTCAGGTCAATTGGACTCCGTTTGATATTCCTTTTCTGCAAAACTCAAAAACAAGGAAAAAACAGAAACTGGCACTAGGCTCTAGGTTAATAGGTTAGTCCCAAAAATCATATAAAATAGCATACAAATGCATATAACACATCCAAGATGGATAATATAATAGCATGGAACAATAAAAAATTATAGATACATTGAAGACGTATCAAGCATCCCCAAGCTTAATTCCTGCTCGTCCTCGAGTAGGTAAATGATAAAAACAGAATTTTTGATGTGGAATGCTACCTAACATATTTATCCATGTAATCTTCTTTATTGTGGCATGAATATTCAGATCCGTATGATTCAAAACAAAACTTTAATATTGACATAAAAACAAAATTACTTCAAGCATACTAACAAGGCAATTATGTCTTCTCAAAATAACATGGCCAAAGAAAGCTTATCCCTACAAAATCATATAGTCTGGCTATGCTCCATATTCATAACACAAACTATTCAAATCATGCACAACCCCGATGACAAGCCAAGCAATTGTGTCATACTTTTGATGTTCTCAAACCTTTTCAACTTTCACGCAATACATGAGAGTGAGCCATGGACATAGCACTATAGGTGGAGTAGAAGTGGTTGTGGAGAAGACAAAAATAAGGAGATAGTCTCACATAGACTAGGCGTATTAATGGGCTATGCAGATGCCCATCGATAGATATCAATGTGAGTGAGTAGGGATTGCCATGCAACGGATGCACTAGAGCTATAAGTTTATGAAAGCTCAAAAATAAACAAATTCGGTGTGCATTCAACTCGCTTGCTCACGAAGACCTAGGGCAATTTTAGGAAGCCCATCATTGGAATATACAAGCCAAGTTCTATAATGAAAAGTTCTCACTAGTATATGAAAGTGACAATCATAGGAGACTCTCTATCATGAAGATCATGGTGCTACTTTGAAGCACAAGTGTGGTAAAAGGATAGTAGCATTGCCCCTTCTCTCTTTTTTCTCATTTTTTTGTTTTTTTTGTTTTTTGGGCCCTCTCTTTTTTCGGCCTTTCCTTTTTTTATTTCCTCACGTGGGACAATGCTCTAATAATGAATGTCATCACACTTTATTTACTTTACAACTCAAGAATTACAACTCGATACTTAACAAAATATGACTATATGAATGCCTCCGGCGGTGTACCGGGATGTGCAATGAATCAAGAGTGACATGTATGAAAGAATTAACGATGACTTTGCCACAAATACGATGTCAACTACATGATCATGCAAAGCAATATGACAATGATGATGCGTGTCACAATAAAACAGAACGATGGAAATTGGCCTGGCAATATATCTCGTAATGGCTATGGAAATGCCATAATAGGTAGGTATGGTGGCTATTTTGAGGAAGGTATATGGTGGGTGTATGGTACCGGCGAAAGTTGTGTGGGACAAGAGAGGCTAGCAATGGTGGAAGGGAGAGAGTGCGTATAATCCATGGACTCAACATTAGTCATAAAGAACTCACATACTTATTGCAAAAATCTATTAGTCATCGAAACAAAGTACTACGCGCATGCTCCTAGGGGGATAGATTGGTAGGAAAAGACCATCACTCGTCCCCAACCGCCACTCATAAGGAAGACAATTAAAAAATACCTCATGCTCCAACTTTGTTACATACGTGCATGCTACGGGACTCACAAACCTTAACACAAGTATTTCTCAAAGTCACAACTACTCACTAGCATGAGGAATCAAACTTCTCATAGTATTCAATGCACTTTATATGAAAGTTTTTATTATATCCCTCTTGGATGCCTATCATATTAGGACTAAATTCATAACCAAAGCAAATTACCGCGCTGTTTAGCGAGACTCTCAAAATAATATAATTGAATCATGAGAGTTCAACAATTTCTTCAAAATAAAACTACCGCCATGCTCTAAAAAGATGTAAGTGAAGCACTAGAGCAAATGACAAACTACTCCAAAAGATATAAGTGAAGCACAATGAGTAGTCGAATAATTATGTAACTATGTGAAGACTCCTTCTCATATTTAAGAATTCCAGATCTTGGGATATTATTCAAACAACAATCAAAATAAAATAAAATAAAATGATGCTCCAAGCAAGACACATATCATGTGGTCAATAAAAATATAGCTCCAAGTAAGGTTACCGATGAACGAAGACGAAAGAGGGGATGCCATCCGGGGCATCCCCAAGCTTAGATGCTTGGTTGTCCTTGAATATTACCTTGGGGTGCCTTGGGCATCCCCAAGCTTAGGATCTTGCCACTCCTTATTCCGTAGTCCATCAAAACTTTACCCCAAACCTGAAAACTTCACAACACAAAACTCAACAAAAAACTCGTAAGCTCTGTTAGTATAATAAAACAAATCATTCACTTTGGTAGTGTCAAGACAAGAATCATAATTTTTATAACATGATGCCTACTATACCCTATCATTTCTACAATTTATATTAAGCAATATAAGCCATAGAAACTATAAATCAAGCAAACTTTGCATGGAAAACAGAATCTGTCAAAAACAGGATAGTCTGTAAACATCTGAATTGAAATCATACTTCTGTAACTCCAGAAATTCTGAAACATTAGGACAATCTAGACAATCTGTATATAAATCTTGTGTAAAAAATTCAGATCAAAAGCACGTTCCAGTGAATTTTCAAAATTCCTGGACTGGGAGCAAAAGTTTCTGTTTTTGCACAGAATCAAGTCAACTATCATCCATACTATCCCAAAGGTCTTACTGGGCACTTTATTGAAACAAAATCTATAAAACATGATTACTACAGTAGCTTAATCATGTGAACACAGAAAAACAGTAGGTAAAGGTGTTGGGTTGTCTCCCAACAAGCGCTTTTCTTTAATGCCTTTTTAGCTAGGCATGATAATTTCAATGATGCTCGCATAAGAGTAAAGAATTGAAACGCAAAGAGAGCATCATGAAGCACATTTAAGTCTAACCCACTTCCTATGCATAGGGATTTTGTGACCAAACAACTTTTGGGAGCAAGAATCAACTTGAATAGGCAGGCAAAACAAGTGCAACTTCAAAAAATTCAACACATAGAGAGGAAACTAGATATTATTGCAATATGTAGAAGCATATGTTCTTCTCTCATAATAATTTTCAGTAGCATCATGAATGAATTCAACAATATAACCATAACATAAAGCATTATTTTCATGATGCACAAGCATAGAAATTTTATTACTTTCCACATAAGCAAATTTCTTCTCATTCATAGTAGTGGGAGCAAACTCAACAAAATAACTATATCATGTGAGGCATAATCCAATTGAAAATTAAAATCATGATGAAAAGTTTCATAGTTATAATTATTCTTTATAGCATACATGTCATCACAATAATCATCATAGGTAGCAACTTTGTTCTCATAATCAATTGGAACCTCTTCCGAAATAGTGGATTCATCACTAAATAAAGCATGACCTCTCCAAATCCACTTTCATAAATATAATCATCATAAATAGGAGGCATGCTATCATCATAATAAATTTGCTCATCAAAACTCGGGGGACTAAAAATATCACTACTAGAATTAGCTTATTTGCCGTCTGCCTTTTCTTTGTTGTCTCCTGGCTAACGACAAAGAAGGTCTTTGCCGTCCGCTTACAGAAAATGGACGACAAAGAAATGGCTAATGGCAAAGATGGTCTTTGCCGTCAGCCACTTCTTTGCCATCAGCTGGCGGACGGAAAAGAGAGAGGTGGGCCCCACTAAAGAGATGCATAGAAAAAACCTAACGGCCCCTCTCTTTGCCGTCTGCTAGCAGACGACAAAAGAGCAAAAAAGTGAATGACAAAGAATGGCGGATGGCAAAGAGTTGACCTAACTAACGGGCCAAGCCCCACCCCGGGCGCCCCCCTCTCTCTCTCTCTCTCTCTCTCTCTCTCTCTCTCTTTCTGTTTCTCTCGTCCTCTCTCCCCGATGACCCCCGCCCGCCATCTCCCCTTGCCCGTCGCCCCTGCCCGTCGCCCGCACCTCCCTGGGCGCCCGACCTCCACCCGCCCGCCGCCCCTCGCCCGCCGCCTCCCTGCGTCGCCCTTGCCCGTCTCATGTGGTGTCCGCCTCCCCTCCAGACATTGCCCGCTCCTTGACCGCCCGCCCTCCCTAAGCCCCCGCCCGTCCTGCTGTGACCGTCCGATCCCCTGCAGGTGAGTTCTTCCCCCCTTTTTTAGTTTAGTTTTTTTAGTTTCTTTTAGTTTAGTTTCTGTTTTAGTTTTAGTTTTAGTTTTAGTTTCAGTTTAGTTTAAGTTTTAGTTTTAGTTCATTTTAGAATAAGTTTAGTTTTAGTTTAGAAGAAGAAGAAGAGTAGAAGGAGGAGGAGGAGGAGGGAGGAAGAGGAGGAGGGAGAAGAAGAAAGAAGAAGAAGAAGAAAGAAGAAGAAGAAGAAGAAGAAAGAAGAGGAAGAGGAGGAGGAGGAGGAGGAGGAGGGAGGGGACCACACCCCGACACCCTGACACCAGGCCGGATTTAGGTTTAGGTAATTAGAAGAAGAAAAAATTGAAAAAAAGAAGAATAAGTAGAAGAAGAGGAAAAAGGGAAAAAGGAAGAGGGTTGTCGAGGGGATAGATGGTGGGGCCAGGGGTTCCTGGGTGTCGATGGAACCCTAAATAGCAAGTATCGTCGGTGCGAGATACATGTGGCCGTCGGTGTCGAACACTACATCCATGTCCCACAAGTGACGCCAATGTCCAGCGTCCCAAAGCAACTGTTCTCGGCGTCGATGGCGGTCGAACAGCATCGCGAATTTCTCCGGCAGCCTCTGCGATGACGATTAAAAGGCAAGTGTTGAAACTTGAAACACCCAAACTAACTCAAGTCGGTTTGGTTGTTTGAAATTTCAAAACTTGGCTTTAATCCTCATCGCAGAGGCTGCCAGACAAATTCGCGAAGGTGTTCGACCGTCATCGGCCACCAGAACTATTGTTGCGGGACGCCGGGCGCCTGCTTCACTTGTGGGATGTGGATCTAGTGTTCAATGCCGACCGCCTCACGTAACTTGCACCAATGGTAGTTGCTATTTAGTTTACCCGGGGACGAGCGGGTTAGGGGGTTCCTTGGTGTCGATGGTACCCTAAATTGCATGTATCGTCAGTGCGAGGTACATGTGGCCGTCGGTGTCGAATACTACATCCACGTCCCACAAGTGACACAGGGGTCCTGCGTCCAGCAGCAACAGTTCTCGGTGTCGATGGCGGTCGAACACCATTGGAATTTGTTTGGCAGCCTCAGAGATGACGATTGAAAGCTAAGTGTTGAAACTTGAAACACCCAAATTAACTCAAGTCGGTTTGGTTGTTTGAAATTTCAAAACTTGGCTTTAATCCTCATCGCAGAGGCTGCCAGGCAAATTCGCCAAGGTGTTCGACTGTCATCGGCCACCAGAACTATTGTTGCAGGACGCCGGGCGCCGGCTTCACTTATGGGATGTGGATCTAGTGTTTAACGCCGACCGCCTCATGTAACTTGCACCGATGGTAATTGCTATTTAGTTTACCTGGGGACAAGCGGGTTAGGTGGTCGCTATGTTACTCATCTTTGGATTTAAATGTGCAATTATTTCGTCGCTCCGAGGTTCTAGTGTTCGACGAGCTCCGCCCATGCGTTCGTTGGTGAGCACAAATGACATCTCCTACTCCCCCTTCATTTGCTCTGTTCCGGTCTTCGTGTCGATGAAACTTGCTAGCTATAGGTGTCAATCATCAGTATGTGTAACCACTATGCGTCTCCCGTTCGAAAGGGTTACATCTATAAATATGCATGCATTTGCATATTTATAATCGTGATTCTTTCGAATTGTCCAACGTTATCCATGGACAGCCCGAGTATGTGTAGATTGGGTTTGTTTTCCCATATGCTCTGCTCCGGATCCGATGCAGAATTTCGTCAGTGCCTCCCTGTTGTTCTCCGGGTACACATCCTCTCTGCTTATTTTTGAGACGTGTATCAGGAGAACAGCAGGGAGGTGCTGCTGAAATTTTGCATCGGATCCGGAGCAGAGCATGGGAAAACGAACCCAATCTACACATACTCGGGTGGGATTAGGACCTATCTTTACCTATTAGCGTGTAGGTTGCATGAACGTAATAAAACTGACAAACTCCATTAACTTTTGGATATGATTTGCTTTATGTGTCGAGTAGGAAGTCAATATGAGTGATCGTGCTTTGAAGGCTCAATTCAACTTGGGCAGAGAATGCTACGACGCGATGATGACAGTATTCAGACGATTTCTACCCAAAGGCCATGTGCTACCTCCAAACTTGTACCAGTCAGACAAAATCCTCCGTGCTCTTAAGATGCCCTATGAGAAGATACATGCCTGTGAGAAAGGATGTGTCTTATTTAGGCTTCAAAGATGAGGACTTGAACTATTGTCCCATTTGCAATTCTTCCGTATGTTGTGGTAGACAACGGTATGGGTGAGAAGACGCACCAAAATACCCATTAATGTTCTTCGGTATATGACAATCGTACCAAGACTTCAACGTCTTTTCATGGTCGAAGAGACGGCCAGACAGATGACATGGCACAAAACGGGCAAAAGAACCGAACTAGCACTACAAAAAAAAGACACATCCGTGACATTTTGGGCCGAACGAATTTTTTTCATACATATGACACTTCTATGACGATAATTGTGACAGAACCCGGTATCATCATAGATGTGGTGGGCTCCTACTTCTATGACAAAAAATCATGACAGAAAATGGGCTTTTCGTCCTGGGCGGGCCGGAGACGCAGCTGCATGACATTCTTTGGGCCGTCCATGACGGAAAAAATCGTGGTAGAAGCGAGGGGGAGGAAAATTTCGGGGAGTTGCCGGTTACGGTGGGAGGTCGGGGGCCGAGCGATGCGCGTTTCTCTCGTACACGTACGCGTGTGTGTGTGAGGCGTTGGCTCTAACTGAACCCGAGCGAGGCGTTGGGCTCTAACTGAACCCGAGCGATTGCACTGCAGGCTACGCGTTACTGAACCCGAGCGATCGATCGATGGCTGTTAACTGAACCCGACGAGCGATTCCTTCGCTACTGCTGCTAACTGAAGCGGTCGATTGGACGAGCGGTGAGTGTTGCGGGGTGGATGAACAGATGGCGGTGGCGTTGCCTCTGGATAAACAGGACCCCGTGGTGTGGAGGGCTGGATGAACAGTAGACGGTGGAGGGGTGGCCGTGGAGGGGTGGTTGAACAGGACCCCGTGGTGTGGAGGGCTGGATGAACAGTAGACGGTGGAGGGGTGCCCGTGGAGGGGTGGTTGAATAGGAGCCGGTGGAGTAGCGCGCGGTGGAGGCTGGATGAACAGGAGCCCGTGGAGGCTGGAGGAGGTCGACGGTAGCCCGTGGAGGCTGGAGGAGGTCGACGGTGGAGATGAACAATATCCCGTGGAGTCCTGCTTTTGCACGCCACACCCTCCCAATGAACAGGACCCCGTTTTGGACCGTAGGAGGTCCGCTTAAATCTGCTTTGTGGTACGCCACACCCTTCCCGATCAACAAGACCCCCGTTTCGACCGTAGGAGGTCCGTTTCGTCCGTTTTGCGGTACGCCACACCCCTCCCGATCAACAGGACCCCCGTTTCGACCGTAGGAGGTTCGTGTCCTCCGTTTTGCGGTACGCCTGACCCCTCCCGATCAACAGGACCCCGTTTCGAACGTGGCCGGTCAAACACAAGGCCGTTTCCTCCGTTCTGCGGTACGCCAGGCCTCGTTTCCATTGCCTGTTCTGTCCAAGCCGGTTGGCTCCCACACGTTCCGTTGCCTCCCCATGAACACGACACATTCCGTTGCCTCCCCATGAACACGACGACGTTGTTTCTCCGTTCCGACCCAGCCATGTACACGAGCCCTCGCCGTATGTATGCGCGAGTAGGCGTTCGAGACCCTGCCCATATGTACGTACATGGATGTATGTTCTTTCTTGCACCCTGGCCGCTTTACGTACATGTACATGCTACGTGCGTGCCTCTACTACGACACGTGCACGCCTCTACAACGACCAGTATGTACGTACACGTTCGCGACCAGAATGACAACGCTACGTACGCTTCGACCAGGTAGGTCCAGACTGTCAGGCACTTCTTTGCGTGCGAAAATGTAGCTGATGGGTCCCAACAGTCAAAGGGGCGAATCGTAATTTTTTTTGCCCGGACGCACTTCCTTTGTGTGCAAAGATGTAGCTGGTGGGTCCCAGCAGTCAGGGGGGCGAATCGTTTTTTTCCGGACGCACTTCCTTGCATGCGAAGATGTAGCCGGTGGGTCCCAACAGTCAGGGAGGCGAATCGTTTTTTTTCCGGACGCACTTCCTTGCGTGCGAAGATGTAGCTGGTGGGTCCCAGCAGTCAGGGGGAAACTTTTTTTCGCGAAATACGGTGACCCATCCGGTGGGTCCCCGCTGTCAGGTGGAGGAATCATTATTTTGCGTGTAATAAGGACGCACTTCCTTGCTGCGGCCATGGACCCAGTTGTCAGCCTCTCCACGTACAGTCCACGTCCGATGGAAGTCGTTCCTTGACCATGTTGACCACGCCGCTACCGAGAGCACCACGACAAAGGGACGACGGCGAGGCCTAGGAAGGGACGACTGGAGTCGGGAAGACGCAGCAAGGATGCCCACGCGAGGAGGAGTACGAGGGTCCACTGGTTCGGCTATGATGTGAGGCTGCTGTCGCCGCAGAATAACAGGGGGTGTGGGTGAGTAGAGGGATGGCCTGGCCAGCGGTGGGAGTAGTAGGGGGCAGTGAGGCCTCCGCGGTATCACAGCCGGCCACGGGAGGAAGGAGCACATGGCACGACCGGCGCTGGTTTGGGCGGCTGGAGCAAGAAGACTAGAGGTTGAAGAAGCACTACGGCCGTTGGATGAACATCGTACGGTAACAAGAGCTAGAATCGTTCATATTGACTAAGTTGGTAGGCCCACAAGTCAGCCTCCCACTATGGTGGGTTCCAGCTGGCAGGGGAGTATCCATTTTTTTGTGCGTAATAAGGAGGCACTTCCTTGCGTGCGAAGATAGCTGGTGGGTCCGACTTGTCAGCGGGGGGCACGTTTTTTTCATGAAATAGAGAGGCCATTCCGGTGGGTCCCAGATGTCAGGTGGATGAATCATTATTTTGCGCGTAATAAGGAGGCATTTCCTTGTGTGCGGCCGTGGACCCAGGTGTCAGCCTCTCCACGCACAGCTACTTTCGATGGTGTCGTTCGTTGACCATGTTGACCACGCCGCGCTGAGCGCATCCAAGGTGGTGGACGACGGCGAGGCCCCGGACAGCAACGAGCCGGAGATGGGAAGACGCGGGAGTAGAGTCGCAGACGGAGAGGTGTATGAGGGTTAACTGGTTCTAGAGCGGTGTGGTTCGGCAGTCGGTGGAGAAGAACAGGAGGTGTGGAGGGGTGTAGGGATGGCCTGGCCAACGGTGGAGTAGCGCTTCATAGCGAAGTTGCAGCAAGGTATCAGAGCTGCTAGCAGCAGGAGGCGGAGGTGGTCTCAACAGCTGGAGGAAGAAGACGAGGGATTGAAGATGGATGCCGGTCGTTGGATGTAAATCCAACGGCTAACATGTCGTAATCATTTGTTGACTAAATTGACAACGACTTGCATGCTGGCTTCACCTATTGGCCCACATTTCAGCCTCAAAAATGTGGCACGATTCAACCCATTTTTCAGAATTTACAGTCTTTTTTTATGTGGTAGAATTTACATCAATTTGATCTTTTTTTGAATTACAACCATTAATGGGCTGGGTGAACAAATAATATAAGCGTCCATGCGGCCCATTTATTTTATTTCCTAAAAAATTACAGGCCATTTGCACTTTCTCGAAATACACGATTTTCTTTGGGCTGATTCTAATTATAATGTTGGGTTGGGCCAGCAATGTTATCAAAAAATAAAAAGGGCTGAGCATTTCGTTATAAATATATTTAAATAATAAGTGATATTATTATATTCGCCCTTAAATCTTACCAAGCTTTTGTACACAATCACTAGGATTTTCGTGCCAAAACAATCCAGGATTTTATTTGTTAAGAAATTATTTTTATAAGTTAATAAGATGTGGGATATTGTTTTCTTACATATGTAAGTATCTCATTAAATATATGATGACAATAAAAATAATATATAATAACATATAAAATAATTTAAATATATATAATATAGTTAGAAGGGAAACATAAGTTGGACCTGCGTTCCTATTCTTATATAGAAAAATAGAATGCACCTGCGTTTTCTTCAAAAAAATGCATAAATTGGGCTGCCAAAAATAAAACCTCGGATGGGAGGTCCATAGGCCGGTCGATACATGACGACCCTAAGAAAATACAAACAGGCCTATGGACCTCCCATCCGAGGTCGTGGGCTGTGCATGATAAAAATGAAATGCTAGACGGGGCAGCCCAAAACCACGTCCAACACTTGCCAAAACTTCGTCCCTCATTTTCTCTGTGTTTCGCACACTCGACATTGTGTGGGCATTTTGACTGTGCATCATATGAAGATGTGCTATGCATGAATGTTGATCAACATGATGTTAATCGGCTGGTAGTTCCATTTTCGACCATGAATA
The DNA here is from genome assembly GCA_021605145.1 of Aegilops bicornis. Taxonomy (NCBI): domain Eukaryota; kingdom Viridiplantae; phylum Streptophyta; class Magnoliopsida; order Poales; family Poaceae; genus Aegilops; species Aegilops bicornis. The sequence goes on along the minus strand of CM038671.1, from coordinate 534,500,028 downwards.
AAACTTCCAACATGATGTTAACCCTGTTTGAAAAGGCCGTGTTAATATAAATGTTCTGCCTTCGAAAGTTGCGTTTCTTATTTGAAATCGAATTGCGATTTCTTATCTGAAACTGAAACTTGCAGTTCTTCTCTCGAGAATCACATTGTCTCCACTTTTATACTCCTATGAAACTACATTTTTAAGTGCTAAAATAGATCTCTAGAATTCATAAAATACTTCATATGCTCAATACTGCAAATCTGAAATTCAAAAGACATTCATATCTGAAAGTACTCTCAAAATACACAACACAAAACTCAATTCACAACCTGCAAATACTGACAACCCTAAGCTCCTCTTGACAATTCACAACCTGCCCGACTTTTGGGCTGGGGGGGGGGGGGCAGCCCCCTCCTATTCCTCGGCAGCGACAGCCGCCCCGTGGGACGATGTGAACGGTGAGGGAGACGATGGCGGGGAAGCGTCGTCGGGCCAACTGCTTTTCTCCTCTTGCAGTTGGGTTCGGTCGACGAAGACTCCACCGCTCGCTGGCAGGACACCCTCACAAACGACACCTCAGATGCTCGATCCTTCAATCTCTGGTGGATGCTCCATCCGGGATCGATACTCCCACCACCGCTCCCTCACGATCGGAGTCGGTGAATCTGTTTGCTCCATGGCCCGTGAGGAGCAGCTCTATGTACTGGCGCGACTCCTCCGGAGTATCGCCGCCATTTCGCTCACAGATATTTGGCCATGGATGTCGCCCGTCGCCGCTATTTGGTCCTTGTTGTCAAACCAAGACTGTATCTCCAACATCCTAGCTAGCTTCACAGGGTCGCCGTCTGCGATCCTCACGTATCGGTTGTACTCCTCCATCGATATACTTGTCCACAACACCTTCACTCGACGGCGGTGGTTTTTGAATGGAAGAGGAGAGGAGCAGCGCTAGTTTTGGATTAGAACGGGAGAGGAGCGCCGCTGGTTTTGGACTGGAACAGGAGAGGAGGGGCGGTGGTTTTGAAATGAACGAGGAGAGGAGCGGCGCTGGATTTATATTGGAACATGAGAGGAGCGGCGGTGATTTAAGAGGAGAAGAGCAGAAGAGCGGCGCTGGTCTTGGAAGTATTTTTTTGTTGTTTTGCGTATTTTGGGTCAAAGTTTGACCACGTACTGTATTTGACAAGCAAAATGTGAATGCATGTCACCAAAAATTGTATCGTTTGGTTTGTATCTGAATGTACTGTCAAATTATATTATTTTTGCAACGTATAACATATATTTTATGTGCGAAAATCATGGTCAATTATGACCCAGAATAAAAGGGAGAATAAAAGGGAGACTAGTATTCGTTCTCCCACCGCAAGAGGAGGCCGGATGGCGCGACGTCAGCTTCCCGCCGTTCTCCACGGTTCCCTCGGACGTCGCCTCGTTTCAACGGGCGTCGGTAGGGTTTAAGGTAAGCTTCGCACTAACTTAATCTTCCATCTGCTCATGCTTACAATCAGTGTGACAACTAATAAAAATCATGTTTACAATCAGTCTCCGAGTACTACGCCAGTCACCCTAAAATAGCTCTGGACCTTTGGGTCAAAGTTGTGACACAATGTACAAATAAAGAAAAATAGATTGGTGATTCTTTCAGATAAGAGTTCTCCATAGAAAACTCCCAATATAAGCTACTAGTGTTTGATTAGAGGATTTGCTGCCGACAAAGATCCGCCCACGAGAGCGCCACACATCCCAATCGGGTGGTGGTGGATGCCAATGCATGCATGCAGCATGGTTGGTGTCGGTAATTTTTACTTGGCACACCTCGCACTCTGCATATATGCCGGTTCCATACGTACATTTGTGCAGTTTCACCAAAATGCAGCTGAATAACCCTGTTTGCACAGATAATGAAAAAGCATGATTACATTATAGTGGCACTAGTTGATGAAACACACAAAATAAATAGAAGAAAATATTGCGATAGTATCGTAGTATGCCATGTCATGAGGGCGAGATGGGCCTCGCGACGCCTCATACGGCACGCCTCATATCGACATCGTCCCAAGTCTCCCAGATACACCTTCTGCCAAAGTGATGAACATCGATTATGCAGTGGTAGTACAAGGAGGCGCCTTGAGACATTCAAATCTCTATTTTTGTACATATCAACTAAAATTAAGCACCCCAGAAACGCTTAAACATTAACAATGGGACTTGTTGATGTAACATACTTTAACAAAGAGAAGCACTTTCTTTATCTACATTGCAAATGAAATGATAGAGATGACACTCGCTCTATTTTAACTGTATTATTACTTCATTTTATCAGTGACACTAGGGTCGAAAGGTGTGGCAAACGAGGTGTACCGTATGCCGCAAGGATGGAGGCCGGGGGTGCTTAGATTGGGATGCTGAAGTTGGCTCTTTCAGTCACCAACATGGATGATTCAATTCATGTGACCTTTTGGTGCAGTTCACCTAAAATGAAGCAATGTCCCGTGAGCTAGCAGCTTCTTCTTCAATTTTTTTTAAGAAAAGGGCTCCAGCCCCGGTTCCATTTCCATCAGAAAACGAAACCCACAGAGCTTCTTCTTCATTAGTTGCAATAAAATTGAGCAACATCAAGGTTGGTTGTGAAGCTCCTGGAATGCTCTACTATAATTTGGATATCATTTGTGTAGTTCAACTAAGATCGAGCGTGAAATTTATATCTCTGTTTGCACAAAAAAGGTGGAAAGGAGGGTGACTAAGAAGTGATGAAACATGCATCAAATGAAAAGAATCATGTTCCTTATCTGAATGGCAATCCTACAAGGACAGTAGCAATTTCTAAAGCAGTGGCATTGCTAGATATTAGTGTGGGCATTAGGATTAACTATGACAACCGTTAAATACGACATTACTTTGGGCACGGGAGAGTAGGCGGAGCAGATGCTTGCATTTCTAACGAAAAAAACCAACTTATCTTGATGGGAAATTTTAGCAGGACATGTAAAGGAGTGCCATTGATCCATATTACTGGAGGCATTACATTGAAAACAACATTGGTTTAACGTGTCCTTACTTTTAACGGTGCGACTGCTACATTTTACCAGTGGCATTACATAAGAGTGGCTCGGGGCAACAAACATCAGAACAGGATATCTGGGTTGGTCCCATTTTTGTTCGGTATAGCCACCTTATACTTTGTGAGGCTAGCAAATCTAGTGCTGGACTTACTCTATTGACTTGTCCCCCAGTCCCCACTTTCTTTCCTTTTCCAACCAATAGATCAGGTTTATATTGAGTTTGTACTGCGTTTCCCTTTATTTCCCTATTAGACCTAGAGACCAGTTGGATAGCCACCGCTACTTTTCGCCCCCATTATTTCCTCTTTCGACCAAGTCCTAGATTCAGGTAACAAATCCTCCCCTACCCCACCCCCTTTCTTCCTTGTTTGAACCAAGTAGTACTAGATTCGAGTGCATGAACTAGTTTTACCTCTTAAACGTAAAAAAATTAGGTGGTTTTCGAACAGCCGATCGATCCTATCTACGAGGGGCTTGAGAAATAGTAAAAGATACAAATGCAGCGACGTCAGGAGCTCGGGAAGCAGAGCAAGGCCAGTTTCGAAGGAAGTTATACCTGATGGTCGCCGGGATGTCGCTAGGTGGGCGGCGGGAGGCCGGATCTGCCCACACTACGGCAGCGAGGAAGAAGGGGTCGGAGGACCTCCCTCGCCAGCGGTGCTTGGGAGAGAACGACAAGGTAGGCTGATCGGGACGTGCCCAGCAGTGGGTAAGAGCCGTCACCGAGGACGACCGCGTGAACGTTACACCTTCTCACCTTCCCCGGCGGAGAGGATCCGGCTAGATCTGTGACCAGCGATGAGCAGAGAGAGAGAGAGAGAGAGAGAGAGAGAGAGAGAGAGAGAGAGAGAGAGAGAGAGAGTGGCCACCGCTGTCGTGTTTAGATCTGGAGAGGCCGAGACAAAGGTGAAGAGAGCAACACTAGCAAGCAAGCACCGGAGGCTCCTGCCTATATAGTGGAGTAGTACTAGTTTTCTTTTGTCTACGGAGCCGGCTTGACCTCGTCAATGACCTGCCGAGAAGTCTTCATGCACGTGGCCGGAGGTGCAGTTGTCGCCATTTTGATCTGAAGCGCCGGATTATAACATATAACACACAAAAAATGCCACATGACAAGAAATCATAACCTCACTGCCCAAAGGAGACAACATGAATCCCGACGGACAAACTAGACGAGGAACAAAGCTCAAATTAAAGATAAACTCGTAGAAAAGGGGTCCACGATAGATGTCCTAATTAACATAGCCGGCTTGACCTAGATGGCAGCGAGTAGTCACCGTTCGTGCATGTGCCCCCAATGACTAGCCCAACTCGCTTGTCGCTGTTTAACCCTCAAGTGATCCGAAGCACATGACACCTAATTTTGCGAGATGACAAGAAACCTTTTTAGATTTCTCACCACAACTACAGCCATGTACAACACAGCTCGCACGATATGTAGACGATAGCCAACCCAGCGTGTTCTGCTGGAGTCTGGTCACATGCATGGACGAACCGATCTTCCGTGTCTTGCGTGGATCGTCCGAGCACCAACGTAGTACTACAACACTTCTCTAGTACTATCGCTTGTCTCCCTCTTCTATTAAGTCACCCGACTTGCGGGCCGGGAGTGTGCCTATGGTCGGTTCTCAATTGCCTTCCCACATGTGTGTGCGAACGCAATATGACGCTGCTTCATTCGGAGAGCAGCGTGCGCATGCATCGACCGACCGTCTGGGGTGCGACGCGAACGCGACAGGCGTGCTGTATACTCCGTACATGTGTACCGCCGTTTTCTAGACGCTTTGCTCCATGGCGCGGGTGCAATCCATGGATACAAAATTAGTACACTGTATACTATTTACAAGTCGAGGGCGGGGCTTTTCCTGCGCGGTAGGCGGCGGGGCAGTTCCGCCTAGTCGGTTTCACAGAGACGCAAGAAGACGAGGGAGTAGGCTGCTGCAAACTTAGGGCAGTGTGATTTGACAGCGAGTTACTGCTGGACAGGTGGGGCCTCGTGATTTGACTTGCCATTATCATTTTAATCAAGCGCCACGACCGGCGTGAGTCTCATGATACCTGAACACCTCCATACAGGTGCCTCTCCCAATTCTCCAAAATGTAGTAGAGGATGGCTCTTGCATGAGATAACACTTCTCCACTTTATCCTTGCCTCTCTTTCATCCACATATGCAAAATGCCATATAAAGCGCACTATTGTACTTACTTGCTCCTACAAAGCTTAAGCTTGCCACATAGGCATAAAGTCCGATGTGGCAAGTTAATCAAGAAGAGAGAGACTAGTTTGGTGACCCAAGGAAGAAATGGTGCTAAGCGTGTACCTAGGTGAAAAGACAATTTTGAGTCTATAGCTAATTAAATGAAGCAAACTCAGCAACACCATTTCATTGGAAGAGGTCACTCCTTGGCAAATGCAATAAATACTAGTACTCCCTGTGTCCCATAATATAAGAACGTTTTGGCACTACACTAGTGTCAAAAACGTTCTTATATTATGGGACGGAGGGAGTACGAAGAAATAGATAGAGAGGAGTAAAAAAAATACACTTATGGCCAACCTTATAGCTAACCTTGTTGTAGTATGAGTGACTAAGTGATGACTATGTATGACATGCCAACATCAGATAGCCTAACGCACCATGTTAAATCTCCAAGGGCGCGACCGCGCGTGCGACACAATGGTCGTGGTAGGTGCGACCATGATACGGGGTGCTGGCAGCCCTTGGATCTGAGATCAAACGGTCGCATGCTAAGTTGCTAAAAATTTGCTGAATAACCCTCCCGTGGCAACCGGCAAATTTCCTCCCGCGGGCCGGAGTAGGTTTCTCGGTTTGCATGCGGGTTTAATGGAGGCAAGGAGGCGTGTTCAGCCGGGCGTGCAGTGGACGGCGCAGTACTATTCGATTTGACAACTACAATTAGTATATCATAAAAAACAAAGAAGAGTAGTAGAGATAGAGATAAGAATAGAGACTAGGGAAGAGCACCATCTACTGCTTCGTGGGCTACTCCTGCGCTCCATTCGGCGGCCGCAACTTCCCCTACAGCCACTCCCTCCTGCGCTCCATTCGGGCGGCGCTGTTGACATTTGGGGAGCGTAGCTCGCGATCGCTAGCAGCCACGACTTCACCGACGCATTTACTTCTTCCCCGACCTCAGCAACCTCTTCCTCAACGACATGGGCGACAACCTCAACGCCAATGGTCCTGCTCCCGTTGCACCGTATGTGTTTCTGTCCTTCCTGTTCGAAATCATGGTAGAATTCATGTTTCTACTCTGTGTCCTAGACTCGATCTGTTCATCTACTATGCTAGTCCGCATGATTAGTTTAATCTCTGTTATAGCCGTCATGATTTATTTTCTAGTAAATCTCGTAGTAACTTGCTCATATATTCAACTGGCGGAACGTCCCCTATAGCCACTCCCGTTTCATGGACGGCCTGGTCGATGCCTCCAAGGAGCCCTTTGTCTACTGCTATGAGTGCCCGGTGCCGTTTTGGGGATCGCCGGCGGACATCGTGCATCACCTGACGCAGGTGTGCGGCGATCACTACTGGCCCTTGGCGAAGAACATCAAGTACGAGACGTGCTACCCGTTCACCGTGCCGGAGTCGCTGGAGGATCAGCGCCGCCTGCTAGTCTCGGAGGAGGACGGCAGCGTCTTCCTCTTGATCGTGGCCACCGACGAGGCCCGCGCAGGCCGCCGCCACATCTCTGTAGTGTGCATCAGGGGCGACGCCGCTGACGCTGACACTGACACGAGGCCGATGTACGGGTGCGTGCTCACTATTACTACCCCTCGAAGGTACGTGGGCGGCGACCTTTGGCTACGCTAAGCTAACTTGGACTCTGCCGAAATGGGACCTTCCCGCCGACGTGGACATGGAAGACGATGGTATTATTTGACACCCAACAATGTGCATGGGGACTCCAAGGAGTTTCACCGACATATGCATTACTAAGTTAAATGTTGATCATTAGTCTTCGCTCAATGTAATCCGCTGTCTAAGCATGTGGAGACTTCCATGCATGATCTTGCTCTATTGGAGTATCGTGCATGAATAAAAGTGTATCCATTTATGGTTTAGTCTAGAATATTCCATGTATGAATTTTTACTACAGTACTGGTGAAAGACTTATGATGAACGATTTCCTGCAAAGCACAATAAGAGTTATTTCTTCACAAGTTTTGGATGCAGGTTGAACAGTTGAACACTTTTGTTTGCAAAAGAAACTTTTTTATCTATTTCACCCGGATGTTTCTGAGCTCTAGAGATGAAATAATATCCGAAGAAACCTATCGATACCAGTTATACATGAGATGACCCCCACATCCTTTGTCAAAATAAACAACACCCCGATCAATGCATTTCGCTCTTCCGTGCAATGGACGGGCACCTTACTTGCTCCTACAGGTGCTTAAGCTTGCCACATAGGCATAAAGTCTGATGTGGCAATTTAATCAAGAAGAGAGAGACTAGTTTTGTGACCCAAGAAAGAAACGGTGCTAAGCGCGTTTACCGAGGTGAAAAGACAATTTTGAGTCTATAGCTAATTAAATGAAGCAAACTTAGCAACACCATTTCATTGGAAGAGGTCACTCCTTGGAAAATGCAATAAATACTAGTACTCCTTGTGTCCCATAATATAAGAACATTTTTGGCACTACACTAGTGTCAAAAACGTTCTTATATTATGGGATAAAGGGATTACGAAGAAAGAGATAGAGAGGAGTAAAAAAATACACTTATAGCCAACCTAGTTGTAGTATGAGTGACTAAGTGATGACTATGTATGACATGCCAACATCAGATAGCCTAACGCACCGTGTTAAATCTCCAAGGGCGCGACCGCGCGAGTGACGTGACGGTCGTGGTAGGCGCGACCATGATACGGGCTCTTTGGCAGCCCTTGGATCTGAGATCAAACGGTCGCATGCTAAGTTGCTGAAAATTTGCGTAATAACCCTCCGTGATAGGATATTCACCCATAGGTCTGGAATCACGCCATGCAACCGCTCGATCTCAGATCCAAGGGCTCTTGAAGCCCGTATCATGGGAGAATGGAAAGCCACTACCACCTGCCGTTCGCACGCTGGCGATTCGCTTCCTACTCGTCCCCTCGCACGTCCTTTAATACTACGGCGGTTCGCTCCTAGTCGTCCCGTCCATTCACATTACGGTAGTTCCACTAATCCTAACCCTCCTCCCAAATCCATGGCGCCCCAAATCTCCCGATCGGGCGGTGAGTACAAGGTCGTAACCATCACCGGCGATGAGTTTGACGTCATCTACACCCGTTCTTCCGCGACGGTGAAAGGATGCCTTTCTCGCTTGACGCATGTTCAAGACTCAGATGATGAGTGGGTCACTGGGCTAGATGTTGAGTACACCATAGTCCTGGGACGAGAGAAGGATCTAAAGGACGAAGAGAGGAAGAAGCCCACCGTGATCCAGGTTTGCGTGCATGACTTATGCTTGGTCTACCACATATGGCATGCCGACGTTGAGTGCCAGGATTTTAAGGACTTCCTCGAGAGCAACCTAGTCAAATTCACATCGTAGATTTTGGTAACGACAAAGAAGTCCTGCGTCGGATAGGCCTCTTCGTAGGCAACACCTTCGACCTCCAAAAGAATCGGCTTGTGTCCTCTCGTCAGCCTTTCACGCCGACTCGGCAGAGCCATGGTCCATCCTTCAGATGGTAAATCGGAGAAACCTTCATACACGCTTTCATCGTCATGCATGGCAGCGGAATGTACTAGATATAGACCACATCCACTATGCTGCAATGGATGGCTACCTTTGTTTCAATATCTACAAGGGTTGGATGAAGAGCAACAACCAAGTTGGCGGTTCAAGCAAAGAAGTATCGGCCAAGAGGAAGAGGGACAAGGACGAAGTCGAGGACGTGGACGAGGACTCCGAGTAAGGTGGCAGTGTCGTTGCTCATGGTGGTTCTAATGCAGTGTCTACCGGGATAGTTGCAAAGTTTAATTCCATGTGTGCTTAATTTAATTTGAGGGGTGTGTTGTGCTGAGTCCCCAGTAGAACTATGTTATGTTTCTTCTAGTTACTTTAACTCTTCAGTACATACATACTAGTATTTCTTACATTTCATCTTTTAGTTGGTATAGTACTACCAATCGTTTCTTCACATTATATACGTACAATATATATGGCCAACATCATATAGCCAGCAGTTTAGTTTTCAAATAATTTCGTGGTGCTTAGTTTTGTCAAAGAATTCTGGTGCTTAGTTTTATTTGAGGGGTGGGTTGTGCTGGACACCATTATTGTGACTAGCCTTTTTAATAGTACTATATGCATAATTTGGCGACCAACGCTCTCTATATGTACCACCTTTTTTTAATTGCAAGTTTTGCTCCATGGCGCAATCCATCGATACTACTGCTGTACAAAAGTATACATTTTTTAAAAGGCTAGAGGGCGGGGCAGTCTAGCTTGGTCGGTTTTACGAGAGGCGAGGGCCTTTGTGATTTGACGGATCATTACTGCTGGAAGGCGGGGCCTTGTGATTTGACTGCTCGTATAAATGCGCCGACGACCTGATCGAGGAGGAGCAAAGAACCGTGCGGTATACTCAAGTTTTCCACTAGAGTAGTAATCGCTGACGGAGGAGCACGAAACACGGCAGCCCAGTGCCATATGGCGAAAAAAAATGATCTAATTTGCTAGTCATCTCATTGTTAGCATTGTTCTATTCATTCCCTAAAAAAACATTGTACTATTCATGCCTCGCAGAGAACATAACACGTGCAGCGAAACACCCATAGCAAAAGATGAAACACAACAGTATAAGAAGAAGGAAGATTATCACCCAAATGATCTAATTCGCCATGAGTCGTGAATCGCTTCTTCATCGCCTCCACGACCTCCATCTTCTTGCGCGTCTCCTCCGCCATCTTCTTCATTCTGTCCATGACGCGGGATTTCTCGACGCGAGCCTTCATCATCTGTTCCACGGCCGCATTACGTACCTTGACAGCAGCCGGGTACTCGATGCGGAGCTTCACCAACTCCTCCTTCTATTCCATGATGAGGGCCTACAACATCTTCATCGAGGAACTACTGTTCTCATGCAGCTTCTTCCAGCCGGCGTTCTTCTCCTTCAACAGGTCGATCTCGTGGCAGAGCTTCGCCTTATCCTCCTGAAGTCATAGGATTTTGCAGGTCGCCTTCTCCTTTGAGGCAATGCTCTTCTTCAGCAGCATCACCAAGCTGGCGGTCAACTCCCCCTACTGATTGAGCTCAGCGGGCATGTCGTCGAGGCTCTCCTTCAGCAACTCCATCAAGCCTTGGATGAACTCCTTCTGCTTATTGAGGTGCTTATTGAGCTGATCGGGCATGCCGTCGAGGGATAACGACTCCAGCTCCCGGCTGCTCGGCATGTTCGCCTCATGCTAGGGCGCTCCTAGGAGCCATCGCCTGCCCGTGAGAGATCTTTCAAGGTCTCTGCGTGGCGGTGAGCCCTCTTTTTTTCCACAGCCTTGGTTGCCGCTCCCTTGTTACGAGTAGTTCTCGACCTAGAGCTCTGCTCACCGTCCATGGCAACGATGGACGAAGAAGAAGCACTTATGAGGAGGAAAGGTAGAGTAATTTTCGGTTAGGTAGTTCCCCTTTTTATAACCTAAGTACTAGCACTAGTACTAATACCTGCATAGTGGGAACACGTTCAGGTTTGGTACGTACTAGTAGGTGTGAGCAGGCTTTCGAATGTGATGGGAACAAGGTAAAGATTAATTGATGGTTTTGGTTTTGAGGCCCGAAACGCTCCCGATGAGTTTAGCGGAACATAAATTTCAAGTAGTACACTGCTCAAATGCGTAAATATTATGTTACTGTCAAAAATTGGCACAAAATACGAAGGAGACCAATGGACGTACTACTTAGCAACCCACGATTTAAGTACTCGCATGCGCACAGTGGAGTAATAATGTCTTTCTTCCGCCCTCACGTCCACTCAATTTGCATGCGCTGTATTAAGTGACCATCAATGAAGTGAACGACTTTACACGCTTCAAATTATCACATGGGATGGATCTTGGTACAAAATTGCGTCCGCCCGTGTACCCGCGTGTGCGTGCGAGGGAATGAGTGTGTGCGTGGCGTGCGTGCACATCTTCGCTTCGTGCATGTACCGCCAGCATGGCTCAGGGAGGACGAGTACATTCTTCCGAACCAAAGCAGCACGTCACTGTGATCAATCCACGCAAGGAGGTCGCGACAATGCCTCCACATGTGCCACGTGGCTTCATGAACTGTAAGAGAGACACTGTGTAGCGTGCCATTGGTATTCTAATTTACGTTTTTGCACATATTCAAAGTACTAGTAAGGTACACGTGCATTGCACGCATCAGATTTTGCAACCAAATTATGAATAAATACCACACTATAGCATGTAAGCTCCGAGTCATATATGCCCGATGTAGCCCTTCGTTTAATTCTTATAGTTCATCTCATTCAAAATCAATTAGAGGGTGCTTGGATACGTTTTAGTCCCATGACTAAAAGTAGTGAGACTAAAAAATGCTAGCCTCATCCATTCTTGGATCCAGATACTAAGGAGACTAAAATCAAGTAATGAGCATTTATTATCCTCCGAACCCTCCAATCCAGAACTCGCCCCTGTTAAAGGAGAGGAGTTAAATGAGGAGAGAGAGGACTAATCCACATTTTAGTAGGGATACCCCTGACTGAAAAAAATTAGTCTCAAGACTAGTTTTAGCCCTCTTTAGTCAGGGGTGCTTGGAACTTTAGTCTCTTAAAGAGACTATTTTTAGTCAGACTAAAATAAGCCCCTTGGATCCAAGCACCCTCTTAGTTTTTATAAAAAAGCTAAGAACGCGGGAATAGGAAAAACATGGGATTATAGTGGGATGTCGTCTTGAATCCTACAGGATTGTACGAGTGTTCGATTGTGCATGGAAAAAACGCAGAATTCTTTCAAAGAGGATTGAGTGGATGGGATGTTTCCTATGAAATCAAGTGCAAATGAATCATATGGAAAAATTCCTATGGCTTACAATCCTACGAATTAAACAACCAAGATAGGAAAAATTCCCAATGATTAGAATCCTCCAAAATTCCTTTGAGAATCCTTTGAATCAAAGAAGCCCTTAATCTATTTTATGATTCATGGAATTGTGCGTTGTAAAGCATAAAGTAAAAACAAATGATGCAATTCAACTAGAAAAAAAGTTTGGGCAGTTATGATACGGAAGATTCTAGAACAAAAGAGAACCACTGTTGTCTAGATGTTTGTGCATTATGCTTAAGTTCAACCATGGAGTCTGCTAGATTGTACATGTGGCAAAATCGGGTGGGGGGCTAGAAGATGGTGCGAGGGGCCGAGTGGAGGGAGACTATGAAGGAATGCACAAGTGCGAGATCGATATTTAGAGAGAGGGGGCCAACACGTGCGCTGTTGCACGCAGTGGCGGAGCCATGAAATAAAGAGCTAGGGGGCAAAGCATTGCTAATCCTTTACGAGGAGGGTCAATTCATGAAATTAAACCTTTTTTAGCAGCAATTGTCTAATGATCACATTCATATTAGCCTCGAAATATAGTGATGTTAGGGGGGGGCAGGGCCCTTACTGCCGCCTGTCTTCGCCATTGTGCACGCGTATGAGAGATGAAGCGGAAGGCATGGATGATGAGAGGGGGACGTTGGATATATAATTAATGTGGGTGTATTAGCTATATATGTTAATCCTATATAGAGAGGTATAGATTGATCGATGTGGACGTGGGAAAGAGGGTGAGACCTCACTGGATATATCAATTGATCGGTTTGTGTGGAAAACTATGAAAGACCTAGCTATATACACACATACATAGAGGAACATCGATCGTTGCGCATGCACGCGTCAGAGATAAAGAATGCCCGATACGATGAAGAGGGGGATGTGTGTGGGTGTGTGCCTTTATGGGAGACCGACCTGAAGAAAAAGATTGCATGTGTGCGATGGATAATGCCGACTGGTAGTGTGTGTGCATGCATGCACGAGAGAAAGTTAGTGGTACAATTATAAAGAGAAGACTAATGTGTGGGTGTAAAAGAATAGGTGAGGTCATAATCAATGTAAAGTTGAATTCAAATATTTGAATAAGAGATCCTGATGTTTGAAACCCATGCATGCGTGAATATAACGAAGATCCATGCGGTGTGGTTTGAAACGAGCATGTTGTAATGTATACACATTCAACAAGGTCGATCGATTTGAATTTGAGATACCGATGGCGTATATCATTTGGCCACGTCGCATCCGTGCATGGACACACTATTCTAATTGGAGATGATGGGCGGCTTTCGCATCACATATCTATATCTATACCCCTATATATATGTATTATATTATATATATTTTTATATTGTGTGCGGGTAACTTTAACTTTGAAAGATGTTCATTGAATGAGGCGAATCCGATGGTCCAAAGATGGCAAATTTGAGCACTATTGGCCGTTGGATATCATCTAGATTCCACCAGATTTCGCCACATCTATAATCTAGAAGACTCCATGGTTGAACTTAAGCATAGTGCACAAACATCAAAACACAAGCACTTCTTATTTGTTCTAGAATCTTCCGTATCAGAATTGCCCAAATGTTTTTCTACATGATTTGCCATTATTTGTTTTTACTTTATGTCTTACAACGCACAATTCCATGAATCTTAAAATAGATTAGCTTTCTTATAAAAACTAGATGCTTTTGAATGAAATGAAATATAAGAATTAAACAAACATCTACATCATGCATATATGACTCAAAGCTTGCATGCTATAATGTGGTATTTATTCATAATTTGGTTGCCAAATCTCATGTGTGCAATGCACGTGTACCTTACTCTAGTCTAAATGGTGTTTGTGTGTGTGTGTTGTGCGTGTTGAGGAGCAAATTGTCTTTTTTTTGGTACACGTTAAGCTTGTTCTTCCAAAATTTCAAGCCGCGCCTTATTATGCCGAAAATTCAAGCTAGCGTCTCTGTCTATCGTGCTGCGAAACTCCCACTTCTTCAACCCGCGCCTTGTTAGCCCGAAATATTTAAGATATATCTTTGTCTCGTTGTGCTCTGACAACTCCCTCCATCTCAACCCGCATCTTGCTATTCCGAAATTACAACGCGCGCGAAAACTCCCACCTCCTGTGAAATCCCGACACACGAAAAGCCCGTGGTACCCCTGAACCGAAAGAACCGCCTCAAATCGGTGGGGGGTACTTTCGTAACTTACCCCACATTTCGGACAAGCGTGTCTCTAAGCCATGGTTCCCCACTGCCATCCCATCCGCCCACCCATTCGTACACCGAGGCCGCGAAAACCCGCGATGAAACCCCACACCCTGCTTCGTCCGCCACCCAACCGGAGCCTCTTCCCCGACGATGTCGTCCACATCAAAACCTCGACGTCCCTCATCCACCGTACCGGATGAGGATCCGTCGTCGATCTCATCGTCCCGCCGGCCCAGCCACCCCCGTCCTCCACCTCCAAGGAGCTGCCCCGATGTTCCCCTCGTCTTTCGCGCCACCTCCATTCCCACACCGCCGTCTTCACCTGCACCACCGGAAGAGCATCATCATCACCATTTCCTCGGATGAAGTCATGCGCCTAATCGGGCGCCACCAAAGAGGTTGTACACTAATCGCCGCATTTTCTTCTTGATTCGATCTCACGGTGCTGCCGGCGCCGTCCCGAGCCGACACGGCGCGACTCATCCACGGGCGGCGTCGCCGCCACTTCCTCCACGGCGTCGCTCCCTCGGCGGCGCGACGCCCACATCGATGGAGCTACTATCGCTTTAGCTCTCGCCGAGTTCTTTGCTCTGCTCTTGCTCTCGGTCCCCTGCAGTCTGCTCTTGCTATTGCTCTTGCTCGCTGCTGCTCCGCTCTTGCTCTTGCTTGCGATGCTGCTCCGATTTAGCTAGACTTGATCGATCGAATCGACTTTTGGGTCATCGATTGTGGGGGGCTCATTGGGTGAAGGAAGAACCAGCCGCAGCGGGGAGGGGGGCTCGCCGGAGAGGTACCCCACTATCTATCTTAGGGTTCAGGATGGGGGCGGTGGTCGCCGGCGGTGGCGGGGCGTTGGCGGGGCGGTGGCGTGGGGATCGCCAGAGAAAAAGCTCGGCACGGGGGGGGGGGGGGGGCTAGAGGGATGGCCGGGGCGGCGGCGGACCGGCGGTTGGGAGTGTTTTCGGGGTGGGCGGGGTGGCGCACCACCGGCCGCGAGTGGCGGGGGGCTGCTGTTTGGCCGGTGGTGGCTGGCGGCTCAGGGGGGTGGAGGTTGAAGATGAACCGCAGGCCCTTGATTTCGCATCCAACGGCTGCAAAATTGACTGACAAGAGATGAAAAAGTCAGTCGACCGACGTGTAGCCTCACCTTGCTAGTGCGTTCAGTTTCGACAGCAAAATTCAGTTTTGACAGTTAAGTTCAGTTTCTGCAGTTAAGTTCAGTTTCTGCAGTTAAGTTCAGTTTTGACAATTAAGTTCAGTTTCGACAGTTAAGTTCAGAGATGAGCGGCTGATGTATTTTACATCTAGCACTTTGTGGTTATGTATTTTATGTCATGTATTGGAGATGCTATTAGAATTCCACTCGGAGTTAACGTTGTTCGTTGTCTCTCTTGTCTTGCTTCAGCCTCGGTGTCGTCCAACTCACCGGAGTTGCTCCAACGACGAAACCCTCCATCACAGCCGGAGCAAGACCTCTGCTCCATCTCAAGACGCCTAAGATCTTTTTCCCCTCCTCCGACAGCAAAGTCAGCCGGAGCATCATCACCGGACAACCCAATCACGCTGAGATCGACATGGCTTCGCCAAAGAGGTTGTACACTTGTTGCATCTCTTTTTTACTCTACATGTTATATATATTGTCCACTGAGCACTCGTAGTAACGGGAAATACGATTATTTTATCCTACTATATGACAAGCAATGAGGTACTGTGCAACTTAGCTATCCGTGATGGACTCTCTTGAACGCCATCATTATTTATCTCTGCGCGTTTGAGCTGTGCATTTGTCGATGGGCTTGGGAGTTGAGCTAGTATGGTAGTGGCCTGGGTCCAAAGTAATAGAAGTAGCACAAAAACGGTTTTTTAGTGTAGGATTTTCCTTGCTCAAGCCTGCCTACTAGAATCGCCAAAGGCTTGAAAGGAAAAGTGAATGAAAAACATAGGAATTGGAAAGTTTCCTATGGTACTACTTTTCATGGATTTGGTGCAAAGGAATGGAGCAAAGGAAAAGCTGTAGGATTTGTTCCTTTAGTGTCTCCTTGAAAGAAAAACCGTAGGAATTCTAATTTCCACTTCTCCTCCTTTTCATATTCCTATTCATCAAGCGTAAGACTAAGAGATAGTAGCATAATAGCATTATAACCGTACATTTTCTTCTGGTTTGACTTAATCTCACCATGCTTTTTTGCATCCTGTGATCTTCCAATTGTTGTGAATCAAACACCCAGATTGGCAGAAATCCCGTGTTTTTAAATTCTCTATGTTGCACGTGCATTCCTATCCTATTCCTGTCTATTTCCTATTCCTGCATTGTTAGAATCCTCAAATTCAAACAAGCCCTTACTCAATTACTTCATTACGAGATATGTGTCAAAGAAAACCTTGTGTGGTTTGTCCTGCTCCTGCGGCGCTGTGTTCCAGCCCAGCTCAGCTGCTCCAACGACAGAAGGGTTCACCACAGCAGGGATCCTCTCTCCAGACTGTCTTTCGCCGCCTCCGATCTTCTTCCCCGCCCCCGATAGCCACGACAACTGCATTACCATCATCAACTGAGCAGATGACCTTGAGGACTACACGGGTTCGCAAGAGAGGTCGCACTCTTCCGTGTCTGCTTATGTTATGCGTCGCTTAATATGATGACATGCTACATTATCATCGTGTTCACCTATTAGACTCCGAGTCAGGTCCAAACTAATGCTGAATCTTGAGTTTTTAAAGGGTTGTGGGGTACATATTGGGGCAGCAATCAAGACTATCTGCCTACTATCCGTTAATCTCGGTGTCTACTATGAGTTTCATGTTGAGTGCAAACAAACATTAAAGGAGCCATTATCTGTATTTTTTAACTAAAGCTATTATCCGCACCGCTATCATTGGTTTTGGGTCTATCCACAGTTTGCTACCATCACTCCGGATTTGTGCATGCACTCCTTACATAATCTCACTATGTTTCATTCCTATGCATGCCGCTTATTGTACACAATGGAACTGATCATGTAGAGCAAAATAGACGAGCCTTGCGTGGCAATAAAATTTCATGCAGACGCTGCTCCATGGTGGGCGCAAAGGCAGCCCCTTCCACCCATTTCGGATCGTAATCAAGAGGAAGATAACTGCTCGAGGGGATTCGTATGAGAAGACCACTCCTATTTACCCCATGAGGTCTTCGCTCTAACTTGGCATGCTGATTCGTAATATCATGCATATGGTGCCTTGCATTGCTTATCAGTATACATTAAAGATGTCATCTGCTTAGTTTAGACATGCTTTGTGTCAATGCCATCTCGCTTAGTTTCTTTATCGTATATGTGAATCATGCAATGCCATCTTGTCTAGCCATGCATCATATATGTGAATTTTGCAATGCCACCCTGGTTAGCCAGTCATCTTATATGTGAATTATATCATGCCATCATTTTTTTATTACGTGTTAAATTTGTCAACAATTTTTGTACATTAAATTACTATTCCTGTGCATCAGCCATTCAGCACGGTCATGGAAAATCTGGAGTGGAAACAAGGTCTTAAGAGCAGACAATGCAATCTGACAAAGCGTATGTCTTGCTAGTTACCGATAGCTCCTCAGAGGAGGATTCAGAGACAGATGACCAGTCATATTTCCCCCCCGAGGTGCATGCCCTAACTTAGCAGGGTTATGTTGCTCATATCGTGCGTATGGTATCTTGCATTGCTATGTCATTTGCTTAGTTTAGACATCCTTTGTGTGAATGCCACCTGTTTAGTGTCTAATTACCATATATGTGATTTATGCAATGCCATCTTGTTGCAAGACATTATATATGTGAATTATGCAATGTTATCTTGTTGCAAGGCATTATGTATGTGAATTATGCAATGCCATGTTGTTTAGGCAAGCGTCATATATGTGAATTATATCATGCCGTCCTTTTTTTGTATTTCTCATTGCTTTTGTCGACAATGTTTGTATATTCAATTGCTCTTCCTGTGCATCAGCCAGTTGAATTGGTGATGTAGAAATCTGAAGTGAAAACAAGGTCTTCACAATGAGACAATGCTACCTGAAGCGGATATCTTGGTGATTACGTATAGCTCTTCGTAGGAGGATTCAGAGGCGTATGACCGATCCTATTATCCCCCGAGGAGTATGCTCAAATTTGGCGGGGTTATATTACTCATATAATGCATATGTTGTATTGCAATGCTTAGATTTTACATCATATACACAATATTGAATGCCATCTCCTTAGTTGACACATCATATATGCGATTGCCCTCTGCTCACTTCCTTAGTATATAAACCATATATTTGAATTATGTCATGCCATGATGTTTACATAGACAACATGTATCTGAATTATGGCATGCCAACCCATTTTCTAAAGACATAATATAGTTATATCATCTCATCCTGTTTACCTAGTCATCATATTTTAAATTATGTCATTCTATCCATGAATTATATCATGCCATCATGTTTCCATCGACGGCATGTTTGTGATTTATGGCATGCCAACCACTTTAATAGACACATCGTATAGTTATATCATGTCATCCTGTTTACATAGTCATCATATTTAGCCATCATACATGTGAAATTGTGTCATGCTATCCTGTTTAATTAGCCATCATATATGTGAAATTATGTCCTGCTATTCTGTTTGCTTAGACAACATAAATGTGAATTATTTCATGCCCTGTTTTCTTCCCTACTATCCATTGCACTTGTCTATCTTACAATGTCTATACATTCAATTACTTTTCTTGTTTATCAGCCATTTCAATTGGAGGGAGTGATGGCAGTATCTGTGGGAGTAAAAACACGGTCTTTAGAAAAGATCGTTCTACCTGTCGATGCAGATAGAACCACGGTTGTACTTGCCCAAGAACCAGCCCCACCACACATAACCCACACTCATGCAGATTGTACCCCTACCAAGTTGGACAGAGAACCAGCTACACCCCTTCTAACCCCAACCCCAGTAGATAGACACCCGGCTCGTTGACATAGCACCGCTCTCCGCCACGAGCACCCAAACACGGCAGTTAGTAAGGCAACTGCAGTGCCCAAATCACGAGGACCACCACTCCGAACCTGAAGTCAACGCTTAAAGCAGAAGAAGAATTGTTCCCAGGTCAGGTTCCATAGCTATGGTTCATACTACTTTGCTCTTGCATTACTGTATTTACTGATACCAACCAATTTCAAATTTGAAGGATGCAATTGAAACTCCAATGGCACAACAGGTATGTTTTAAACCTGTTTCTTCAACGTGTTTGGCTGTTTGCTGTTGTAACTTGCTCTATGTTGATTTCAGTTTCAATTGAATAAACAGTTATGTTCTCATGCCATGCACATTACAAGTGTTGTTATTGCTGTAGTTTCCCACACTTATATTCTGTCTATGCTGCTTTGTCTTAAATAGATATGATTCAAACTATATCTATCTTGATTTGGCAACATAAACTAGAATGATATAGACCATACAAAGGACCATACTACATAGATATATGTTTGTTTCATGCTGTTATCCTGTCCACCTTACTACTGAACTGGTTTACCAAAATGAGTTTCATATACTACATTGTAAACCTGAGATGTGTTTGTTTGTTTCTCTTTTATAACGCGGACAAAATATTGGAGAAGAGTACCCTGTTATGCAATGGTAAAGGAAGTAATGCAGATAAGGTTCAAGATAGTGAGACATCCCTATTGGTCTCCAAGAAAGCTGATAAAACCTATATTGAAGACACTGAGACAACCCCAAAGTCCTGTCTTGATGTAGTGTTCGAGTTACTAGCTACCACTGCTGGCACCAGCTCTTCGAACTCGTTGCACTGAATCGATTCGGCTTCTTGAGTCTCAACTTCAAGTTGAAAGACATCGATCGAGATGTTATGCGACGAAGTCAAGGATCGAGAAGTCCTCGCGAATTCAGATGCATACTTTACGGTGCAACAACAGCGTTGGAGGACTTAAGCGCCAAACAAGATAAAGTTAATAAGCTTGCTAAGCATCTTGCTAGCATTATGGGTACCAGTGATATTGTTTCTTGAGCTCTTCAAGTGGTTTCAGTTACGGACTTGTTTTCTTCTTGGCGTTTATATGCTTTCTTGTGTTCCCTTTATTTGCACTCGTGGCGAACTTTGATGCCAAGTGGATGTAATATGTGTAATAGCCGTGATAGCCTAGTGTAAGTTGCTTGCTTATTTATTTCCTTATTCTCTTGTTTATTTGTTTGCTTGTAGTTGGTGCAGTTCTTTTTCTGCGGTTTGCTAGTGGTTGCAATAACATATTTTTTAAAACTAGGCCATAATAAACGTCACAGTAGTGACAGTGGGCCTACGGGCCGTAGAAACAGTGGGCCTTCTACGGGCCATAGAAACAATGGGCCTTCTACGGGCCACATCATCAATGGGCCTTCTACGGGCTGTATCATCAATGGGCCTTATACGGGCCGTATGATCGAGTGGCGAACATGGGCCAAACAGACCGCATTCGGCCGTAAACGGCTAGAGTTGGAATCGTCCGTTCATGGGCCGACCATAACGGGCCATCGTTAATAGGTCGTATTTGATGACGCTATGAAAACGGCCCAACATATTAACGGACCACAAACGGGCCGACTATAACCACGGGCTGAATTTGGCCCACAAGCAGAAAATGACAGTAACGAGCCGTAAGTAAATGAATGCTGGAAATGAGCCCAAGAATAAATGGGCTCTGAGAAGGCCGAAAGATAACATGGGCTGGAAACGACCCAACGGAATAACGGGCCGTTAATGGGTATAAAGTGATACACTGTTCTATACGGGCCAGTTTCACCACGGGCCGTTAATGGGTGTAAAGTGATACACTGTTCATTACGGGCCACTTTCACCACGGGCCGTTAATAGGCCAAGAGTTACATAGGGCCTCATATGGGCCGAAAGACGTCATGGGCCATACATGGGCCGTGGCGAAAAATCGGCCGGAAGATGGCCTAGATGACGCTACTGGGCCTAATTCGAATAGGGCGTAACGGGCTTTGGGTTAACGGGCTGTAAATGGGCTATATGTGAATAGGCCGTTAACAGGCTTTCCATGGGCCGGCCCGCCACCTTTTGACCAAGTCAAACGAGCTGGCCTTTTCACAGCAATGTGCCTCTGTTGGGCCGTGCCACGTGTCGACGTATCATAGGCGCCTTCTGTCCAATGAGTGGATGACATCTGTCCCCAGGTGAGCCGACACGTGTTTCCTCCAGCCAATGATGATTTTACACGTGGAAAATCCCCATCGGTCGGGCTGTTAACGGGTTATCGGATCCAAAACCCGACCCGATAGCTTAACGGCATTCATTACGGTGGATGCCACGTGTCGGCCACCCTTGACGAAAAGCACTTCGCGGACGCGCGATTTATCGTCATGGA
This sequence comes from Aegilops bicornis, assembly GCA_021605145.1. NCBI lineage: Eukaryota > Viridiplantae > Streptophyta > Magnoliopsida > Poales > Poaceae > Aegilops > Aegilops bicornis. The sequence continues at coordinate 534,478,338 of CM038671.1, read as the reverse complement.
AGTGGACACTTCCGTGATGATAATTTTCGTAATGTCATGGAACACTTCTACGACAACACAGGTATGACTATCTTGATTCTGTCATAAATTTGTCATGGATGTACATGCATGACAAAAAACACGACCTACTGTGACAAACACGTATCATCACAAAAGTGTATTTTTTTGTAGTGTAGATGCAGATGGGAATGTGATGATGGTGCACACATCGGATGGTGAAGCGTGGAAGCGCTTCGATGCATTACATAAGGAAAAAATAGCAGATCAAAGGCATCCTCGAGTCGCCGTCAGCACAGATGGGTTCAGTGTGTTTGGTCAGGTGGCAACCCCATACAGTTGTTGGCCCATGTTTGTCATTCCACTCAATCTCCCCCCCCCGGGCAGATTATGCAAAGAAAGAACATTTTCCTGACGTTGATAATTCAAGGGCCCAACTATCCGGGAAAGAATATGAATGTGTACATGCAGCCGCTTAAGGACGAATTGCAAGAAGCTTGGGATAATGGGTTCAAGACATATGACGCCTTTAGCAAAGAGAACTTCATAATGCGTGCCTGGTACATGTACTCGACACATGACTTGCTTGCGTATCAGCTTATTCGCTATTGGTGTGTGCATGGAAGGTTCCCGTGCCCCACATGCAAGGGAGCTCTTGAGTTTCGTTGGCTGACGGCAAGGCACAAGTATAGTTGCTTCGACTTGCATAGACCGTTTCTACATCCTGGCCATAAGTTCAGGAAAGACAAGAAGAACTTCATCAAAGGTAGAGTTGTCAAACACTCTGCACCACCTGCATTGACAGGCCAACAGACCCTAGATCAGTTAAACGCTCTCGAGCGGATCCAGGCGTCGTGGTATTTCAAGGGGTATAATAAGGAACACGCTTGGACTCACAAGACATGCTTCTGGGATCTGCCTTACTTCAAAGACATCCTTTGCCCACACAACATAGACGTGATGCACACTGAAAAGAATATCGCCGAATCCATTTTTGGTACATTGTTCGGCATAGAGGGGAAATCAAAGGATAATACTAAGGCTAAAGTCGATCAAGGGGAGCTATGTGATAGACCATTACAAAACATGAAAGAGCCGAAAGGAAAGGGGAACTGGTCGAAGCGAAAGGCATGGTTCAATCTTGGAAGGCCAGCTATGAAGGAAATTATTTTGTGGGTGAAAATGCAATTGATATTCCCCGATGGGTATGCAGCAAATCTAAAGAGGGGAGCGAGTCTTCAAAAATTGAAAATATTTGGTCTAAAAAGTCATGATTGGCACATATGGATTGAGCGGATAATGCCGGTGATGTTGCGTGGCTTCATCCCCGAGGATGAATGGCTAATCTTGGCGATGCTAAGCTATTTCTTCCGTGTTCTTTGTGCGAAAGAACTATCGCCTGGCCTCCTAGAGGAAATGGAGCAGTTGGCGCCAGAGTTGATCTGCAAGTTAGAGATTATCTTTCCGCCAAGCTTCTTTAATCCAATGAAACACTGATTTTACATCTCCCGACCGAGGAACGATTGGGGGGGCCCGTGTGCTACTCAACTGAGAGGAGGCGGCAAACTTCGTGACAGCACACTACGAAGCCAAAAATTGGCATTTGCATAATCCGAAGCCTCGGTACAATGCTGACGAACCTCAAAAGGGTCAATCCAACCTCAGCCTATTCAAAGGGAATCTCGTGCCAGCCAGTGGTTGGAAACCAGTAAGGTTGGATGTTGAAGAATGGCGGAACATTTCGCTCTATCTCTTCAACAACCTAACAGAAGTGCGGCCGTACATCGAGTAAGATCTCAGTACATTGTTTCACAACTTCTCATTCCTTTGAACTTCTCTTATTCCTGGATATTTGATGCGGTTAATACGTCGCCATATTCTCGTATGGAGCGATGATCCAAAAGGATTCCGTTGAAGAGTATGAGCTTCTAGCAAAACAAGGAGCTGAATATCCCGGTTTCATCTCTTGGTTCAAAAAAAGGGTAATTTCCATTAGACCCTTTCATTTCTTTGGCTAATTTGCGACTAATGCAACAATCCTTTCGTATTAAACTTGTAGGCTAATTCAGAGATTATGGATGCCGAATTGACACAAGTAGCTAATGGTTTTGACTATAAGGTCCGTTCATTTGACAAATACGACATCAACGGGTATCGCTTTCGTACCTATGGCAAATAGCTATCTATGGCCGACCGAAAGTCTACAAATTGTTGTATCTCTGCTATCGGCGAAGGAGGAATCGAGTATTATGGAAGAGTTGAAGCAATTTATGAACTTGAATTCTATGGTGAAAACCCACTGTCGGTGTCAAAACCGGCGAATCTCGGGTAGGGGGTCCCGAACTGTGCGTCTAGGCGGATGGTAACATGAGACAAGGGACACGATGTTTTTACCCAGGTTCGGGCCCTCTCGATGGAGGTAAAACCCTACTCACCTTGATTAATATTGATGATATGGGTAGTACAAGAGTAGATCTACCACGAGATCGGAGAGGCTAAACCCTAGAAGCTAGCCTATGGTATGATTGTTGTTCGTCCTACGGACTAAAACCCTCTGGTTTATGTAGGCACCGAAGAGGGTTAGGGTTACACAGAGTCGGTTACAATGGTAGGAGATCTACATATCCGTATCGCCAAGCTTTCCTTCCACGCCAAGGAAAGTCCCATCGGGACACGGGACGATGTCTTCAATCTTGTATCTTCATAGTCCAGGAGTCCGGCCAATGGTCATAGTCCAGCTATCCGGACACCCCCTAATCCGGGACTCCCTCAGTAGCCCCCGAACTAGGCTTCAATGACAACGAGTCTGGTGCGTAGATTTTCTTCAGCATTGCAAGGCGGATTCTTCTCCAAATCATGTGTACCTGTTTGAATAGTGTCCGGCTTGTCGTAAATATCGCGCTCCTTGGCTTCCACGCCCAATAATGGCCATCTTCCACGTGTTGAACGAATGTGGAAAGCCAGGGTATTTTTACAGTTATCCCCTAGCTGCGCAAATGAGCTGCCTATATAAGAGACGAGGATCTAGATCCGAATCACACCATCTTCCCTTCGTGAGCTTTCATCGGAGGCATCTGACAGAAACCCATTCCATCATGGACAGTCGACGCGGCTCCTCCTCTTGCCCTCCCAGTCCTCGGCCTGGAGATTGGGAGAGATGCTCCGTCCCGCACAGCAAGCTAGTGACGCTCCAAACCAAGGGGTTTCTTCCCCTAGCCTTCATGGTTCCGGTTCGAGCCGGACTCGCCACCTATAAGGGCGGAAAACAAGCGGAGAGCGCCCCCAGTCCCTCCCAAGAGAGCGGGTATGTCTTGTCCCTTATTTGATAAGAGGGATCGGATTTCCAATTCATCCATTTCTCCGGGGGCTCCTGGAGTTCTATGGCCTCCAGTTGCACAACCTTACGCCTGCCTCCATTCTGCATATTGCGGGCTTCATGGCCCTTTGCGAGCTGTTTTTGGGCATCGAGGCTCATTTCGCACTGTGGAAGAGGTTGTTCTGCCTCGTACCCCGTTCTTAGGAGGGGTCGATATATCAAGTGGGCGGAGCCGAACTATGGCGCATTGCCGGGACCAGATATCTATCCGGAACCCCGAAGAATGCGTCCGAAGACTGGCCTTCGGAATGGTTTTATATAGAAGATGTCCCCCTGCCGGACCCTGTTCGGATCGGCCTCCCGGAGTTCAGTAATGCTCCTTTGAAGAAACGCCTAAGTTGGCGTCCACGGAGCCCTCAGAGGGAAAATGACAGGGACGTCCTTTACCTGATGAGCCGAATAAGGTTGTTGGCTCATTCCAGACTGACCATGATCGAGGTAATGGCCACATGCATTATGCGAGGGGTGCAGCCGCTCCTGTATAGAGGCCACCCCATGTGGGATTTCAACGGGGAGGATGATGCCACCCGCCATGGCCGTAAGGGGCCGGGATCGGTCGCCGATCTGACGAAGATCTTGTCCGTATTGTACAAGGGAGAAGAGGAGGAATTTCTTCGCGTCAATCCACAGGACGGATTTTCTATGAACAATCCTCCAAGATGGGTAAGTGGACATTTCTTTTTGCCCATCCGATCCATATTCCCATAGTCAAGTATCTCATTTTTGTGATTTCGATGCAGGAACTGCGCCAGGCCGTAAAGGACATAAACAATCTGCCTCCACAACCCGAAGATCCGGAACGATTCCTCGATCCGGCCTCCCAAGAGGATCCGGACATATCGGTGGAGCTGATTGATGGGGTATTTCACCAGCTGAGCATTGATAATGCCCTGGTTGCCATTACGGCCGATTACCTCGGAATACTTCCAGCCTCGCAGGTAACTGAGACCGAAGCCCCAATACTTTTGAGAATGATTCATCCGTGCTTATTTTTTATCACCGTATACCAACGGTGTTTTGCAGGGGGGCCCTTGAGGCGGAAGGACGAGCCTGCGGCGGCTGGCCAACAAGGGGCAGCACGGCCCAGCTGGCTAAAAAGAAGTGCGGTCCGGGTTGAAACTTCGGCGCAACGGTATGGCGTGTCACCTTATTCCCATGTTTTATTCCAGAAGGCGTACTAACCCTCGTGCTCTCTTTAGGAAAAAGAGCCCTCGCCGGACTATATCCGGAGAGGTTGCTAATCGAGCCCCCGCCAGCCAGGCTTCAAAGCCAGGCCCAGAAGCGGAGGCGAACACGAGGCGTGCGTCGGATGCTCCTCCGACAGAGGATGCCGACCGATTGTCCGCCACCAACTCCGAGGTGGAGAGTGCCATGAATCACAGGCGCCGCCGGACAATTCTTCATGACACATGTTTCTCTCAAGAGGCATTGAACGCCTTCAATTCGGGAGATGCGCACCTCCGTGCCGCTCAAGATGGTCTAGCCAGAGCCACGGAGCAGTATGTAAAAGACATACAAGTGAGGGAATTTATCAGTTATATATGCCAGTAGCCCCCGAGACTTGAAATATTTAGAATAACTGATTTAAGGATCATCTATTATGCAGGATCTTACAGAAAAGAATACCCAACTGTCCCAGGAGCTTGAAGAGTGCAAAGCCCAACTTGAGGCCGCACAAGCCGCGACAGGGGAAGCCAAAGAGACACCCTCTGGTAATATACGCTTTTAAAAGATAAGTATGTTGTGAAGTGCGGCGTGTGTATAAATCTGACAATAACATTGCACATGGCGCCGGGGTAGAACCGGACAGGCAACAACTCTTACGTCGGTTAAAGGCCGACGAGAACGTGCTTACGAGGGTGAGGCAGGAGAAAAATAATCTCCAAGATGCCAACACCCAGATGGGCGAGGAACTAAAAGATGTCCGTGCCCAGCTGTCTGACTCCGTTAAGGAGAACCGGCGGCTTCGACGCGGCATTTTTAGTAAGTGCTTAAACGAACTTTGAAAAAAGAGTTCGGCGAGGAAGTTGGCTAACAGAGTTATGTCTGTAGGTATGCTCACAAGCCGTCCTGCAGAGGAAATGCCTGGTTCTACGGGTGACCTTCTTCCCTAGCTCTTACAACTGCACGAACGAGTACGGCAGGTGATGAAAGGCGTCGCCCAGGCCTTGTGGCCATCTGTCTCCCTGCCCGAAGGCCTTGGGGAGCTTGCAGAGAGGCTCCAGGGAGCGCGACGACGCTTACGATTATGGAAGATATCGGCCTGCCGTCAAGGTGCCAGGGAGGCCTGGGCCATGGTGAAGACGCGGTACATGAAGGCTGACCCAAACCACATGGCCGAGGTCGGACCTGTGGGGCCTGATGGGAAGGAGATCCCTATGAGCTTGATGTACGCCCAGGTAGAATTGGCCGCAAAGTTCCCAGCAGGACTGTAAAATAGACAGCCTGTTAGATGGCATTGAAGAGGAATACAATCAGTCAAATTGACTATGTAATTTAAGGTGACATGTAAAATGCCTTCTAGCCGGATTGTAGATCGTTTGTCATAACAGACCTTTTCGCTTCAACCTCGGGACCCAATAGTCCGGAGTGTGTCCGAATACCCTCGCGGTTATAAAAACCGGGGCATGCGTGGAAACAAGGCGTAGGGGTCATTATTGCTTTATCAGACAAGTGCCCAACTAGTTATGTTATATTACATGGTTAGTAAGAAACATCTTCCAGGGAGAATAGTTCCGTTAGGGGTTCCTTTCCCTGGGAGGCATGCCCTAAAGAGCATGTCCGGACTTGAAAAAAGCAAAAAACATCCGGGGCAGATAAATAAATAGGTAAGAAGTCTTCTTTTAGTTCACCGACCGAATATTCTCTTAAGAACGCTAGCTTTCGGCTTCACCCAGTCTGAGGTACACATCCGGTGACCCGCAGTAACAATCGCAGAGGTGCTCCCTTTACCACCTAGCCGAACAATCGGGAACGTAGGGGTAAGCACAGGAGCCAGGCAACCCAGCTTGGCCAAAACTTAAGTCATATCGATGCATATAATGGTGAATAAAAGGTACATGCAGAAGTGTGACACATGTATTGGGCATGAAGCCCTTATAATTAAGCTTCTGTGAAAGAAGCCCCTGTGTACAATGAGCGGATAGCGCGTCAAGTGTGCGAACAATGCGCTAACGAGACTTCAAAGGCTGGAAAGAAAAAGGAGGGAGAAGGAGAAAAATAGAAGACAACTAAAATGTAAAATATGGACAGAAGAAGGAGACGAACTCAGAATCCGGTGCTAGGCATAGAATCTTGGGAGACGGGCTGCGTTCCATGGGTTCGGCTCGAGTCGGTTATCCGATGCATCTCGCAGACGGTACGCTCCACCAGTCAGGACTTGGTCGATGATAAAGGGACCTTCCCATTTGGGCTTTAGTTTGTCCTTTTTCTTGTCCGTCAGGTGTAGAACTACCTCGCCAACATTGTAAGTTTTGGCCCGTACTTCTCTGCTTTGATATCTTCGAGCCTGCTGTTGATAGAATGCGGAACGGGCTTTTGCTACATCACGCTCCTCCTCCAAGGCGTCCAAACTGTCCCCGCCGATCGAGCTCGGCTTCTCTTTCTTCGCATACGCGCACGCCGAGGTGAGTCATGAATTATGTCGCAGGCGTAACTGCCTCTGCGCCCGTATACCATAAAGAATGGTGTGAATCCGTCGTGCGATTCGGAGTGGTCCGCAGCCCCAGTACGGAGTCGAGCTCCTCTACCCAGTGCGTGTTAGATTCCTTGAGGGACCGCACTAATCTGGGTTTGATGCCGCTCATAATTAGACCATTTGCTCGCTCAACTTGACCGTTAGTTTGAGGGTGATAGACTGAAGCGTAGTCAAGCTTAATGCCCATGTTTTTGCACCAGATTTGACTTCGTCGGCCGTAAAGTTCGTGCCGTTATCAGTGATGATGTTGTGGGGGACACCGTAACGGTGTACGACCCCTGATATGAAGTCTATCACCGGTCCGGATTCGGTCGTCTTGACAGGCTTGGCCTCTATCCATTTGGTGAATTTATCCACCATGACCAAAGAGAGGGTATTTTTGCTTGTGGGTTCCCCCTTTAAGGGGTCCGACCATGTCAAGCCCCCAGACCACGAAGGGCCAGGTGATGGGTATAGTTTAGAGGGCGGTGGGTGGCATGTGGCTTTGATTAGCAAAGAGCTGGCATCCGACGTATCGTTGGACTAAGTCCTGAGCATCTGCCCGGGCCGTCGGCCAATAAAATCCTGTACGGAAGGCCTTGCCTACAAGGGCCCGTGCTGGCGCGTGGTGCCCGCCGAGTCCGGCATGAATTTCAGCCAGAAGATTCCGCCCTTCCTCTTCGGAGATACACCTTTGAAGGACTCCGGTTGTGCTTTTCTTATAAAGCTCTCCCTCATGGACTTTATAGGCTTTAGATCGCCGCACTATGCAGCGGGCCTCGTTTTGGTCCTTGGGAAGTTCCTGCCTGGTTAGGTAGGCTAGGAATGGTTCTGTCCACGGGGCAATGCCTGCCATTATTACGTGGGCTGAGGGTTTTATTTCGTTGGTAGAACCACCAACTGTGTCAGAATGTTCGGTGTGGGGCAGTGCGGTTGGGTCCGGGTTGTTATTTCCGGACTCTCCCTCCCATAATACGGATGGCTTGAACAACCTCTCTAGGAAGATGTTGGGGGGGGGGGGGGGGACAGCATCGCGCTTTGCGCCGATGCGTGCCAACACGTCTGCTGCCTGGTTGTTATCCCGGGCTATATGGTGAAATTCGAGCCCCACAAACCGAGCTGACATTTTTAGGACGGCATTGCGATAGGCTGCCATTTTCGGATCCTTGGCATCAAAGTCTCCATTTATTTGGGATATCGCGAGGTTCAAATCCCCGCGCACCTCTAGGTGTTGAATGCCCATCGAGACTGCCATTCGGAGACCATGTAGAAGGGCCTCGTATTCGGCTGCGTTGTTGGAGTCCGTATACATTATCTGGAGTACGTATTGAACTGTATCTCCGGTTGGGGACGTTAACGACGCCAGCTCCTGTGCCAGCCAACATTTTGGAGCCGTCGGGTGCATTATCAAGTTGGAATATGCGCCGTACTCTTTAGGGAGTCCGGCCGGTCCATTCGGGCGAAGTCGGCCAAAACTTGCGACTTAATAGCTCTCCGTGGCTTATAGGTTATGTCGAGCAGGAGGAGCTCAATGGTCCATTTGGCAATCCGGCCCGTCGCGTCGCGGTTGTTTATAATGTCGTTAAGGGTACTTCGGAGGCTACCGTTATTGAACACTCTTGAAAGTAGTGTCGCAGCTTCCGGATGCCATAAACACCGCGTCGCTTATCTTTTGATAATGCGGGTACCGTGACTTGCATGGAGTTAGGACAGTGGACACGTAGTAAACTGATTTTTGAAGGGGGAACTTGTGTACATCCGTTTCTCGTTCGACAACGAGCACCACGCTTACAACTTGATGAGTTGTCGCGATGTATAATAGCATTGGTTTGCCCATGTTGGGCGCGGCCAGGACCGGGTTTGTTGCCAATATGGCTTTTATTTCTTCGAGTCCGGCCGTGGCGGGATCCATCCACTCGAAGTGTTCGGTGCGTCGGAGGAGGCGATAAAGGGGTAATGCCTTTTCTCCCAAACGAGACATAAAGCGGCTTAGAGCCGCCACGCATCCAGTCAATTTTTTTATTTGTTTGACGTCTTTTGGGATATCCAATTGTGACAGAGCTCGGATCTTGGCTGGGTTTTCTTCAAATCCTCTACCGGATACTATGAAGCCCAAGAGCTTTCCGGCTGGTACGCCGAAAACGCATTTTTCTGGGTTGAGCTTGATGTCATATGTTCGGAGATTATCGAATGTGAGCCTCAAGTCGTCTACTAGAGTTTCGACATGCTTTCTTTTGACGACCACATTGTCTATGTATGTCTCCACTATTTTGCCGATCTGGTTTGCCAGACATGTTTGAATCATGCGCTGATATGTTGCGCCGGCGATTTTGAGCCCGAAGGGCATTGTGTTGAAGCAGAATGGGCCGTATGGAGTGATGAATGTCGTTGCGGTTTGGTCAGGCTCTGCCATCTTAATTTGGTGGTAGCCGGAGTATGCGTCGAGGAAGCACAATGAATCGTGTCCTGTGGTGGCGTCTATAATTTGATCGATGCAGGGGAGGGGGAAGGGATCCTTTGGGCAAACCTTGTTGAGGTCCTTGAAATCGACGCATAGGCGCCAGGATTTGTCCTTCTTTGGTACCATCACCAGGTTTGCTAGCCAGTCCGGATGTTTTATATCTCTGATGAATTCGGCCTCCAATTGTTTGGCTAGCTCCTCTCCCATGGCCTGTCTCTTGGGTTTGGAGAAACGCCGAAGATCCTGTTTGACTGGCTTGAATCCTTTTAGGATGTTCAGTGTGCTTTCGGCCGGTAGGCGTGGGATTCCTGGCATGTCTGAAGGGTGCCAGGCAAAAATGTCCCAATTTTCACGTAGGAATTCTCTTAGTGCGGCGTCTACATCGGGATTTAATTGTGCCTCGATGGAGGCCATTTTTGTAGGGTCCGTTGGATGGACTTGGAATTTGACTATTTCGTCCGCTGGTTTAAAGGAGGTGGACTTGGATCTCTTATCGAGTATCACATCGTCCCTATTCACCATGGAGCGCTTGTGCAGTGAGTTCCTCGGCCACTAGGGCTTCGGATAGTGCCTCAAGGGCCAGTGCGGCTGGCTTATTTTCGGTGCGGAGTGCTATGTCCGGGTCACTAGCAAGAGTGATGATTCCGTTGGGCTCGGGCATTTTGAGCTTCATGTACCCATAATGGGGTATAGCTTGAAAAATTGTGAATGCCTCTCGCCTTAATAGAGCGTGGTATCCGCTGCTGAACGGGGCCACTTGGAACGTGACCTCCTCGGACCTGTAATTATCCGGCGTGCTGAACACCACATCAACTGTGATTTTTCCTGTACAACGTGCTTCCCGACTGGGGATTATTCCTCTAAAAGTTGTGCTGCTTCGCTCAATGCGGCTCCAGTCTATTTCCATTTTTCGGAGGGTTTCCTCGTAAATGAGGTTCAATCCGCTGCCGCCGTCCATGAGTACCTTGGTAAGGCGAAAGCCGTCCACTATCGGACCGAGGACCAATGCGGCCGGTGCTCGGGCTGTTCGAATTTAGGTTAAATCCTTTGGCATTAAAGGTAATAGCCGTGTCACCCATGGGTTTATTGTTGCTACTTGGTAGACTTCGCAAGGCTACGGAGTGTTCGTTCAGATATTATTTGATGCGAAAGTCTCGAAGACTGTTAATACCGTACTGGTATACCTGGGCTGGTGCTCTAGAGCTAGAAGCTCTTCGCCACTTTTGGCCACCTGCCGTAGTATTCAACATGCTCTAAGGCTATGAGTTGGAGTGGTGCCCTCTATACTATGAATTTTACCGGGTCCATTGAGCCATCCCTCCAGTAGGGTTCCATGCCCTATAGAGGGTTTTTGCTTTTTGGTATTTAACCCAGGTGCCTGGCGATGATGCACCCTTTTATTTTGGACCGGGTTGTATTCAAGGCGGATTGTCCCAAAATCTTGCTTCGGTTTTCCAGGCGCTTTCCATCGCACTGTACTTTTGTACTATGGACGCCAAGTTGGCAAAGCGTGTAATGTCACGGCGACTTATAGCGTTGAGGATCCCGTTGTCCGTGCAATTATTGTAGAAGAATGAGATTGCGTCCTCCTCGCAGCAATCCTTTATCCTGTCCATAACCAGGAGGAATCTGGCCCAGTAATGGTGTATCTTTCAAGGGCTTTTGCCGAATTTGAGATAGGTCGCTTATGTTTGGGTGGGCAGGTGGAATTAAATCCGGAACCGCGCCCAATCTAAGGCTTAAGGTCCAAGGAGCTTCCGAACTTGGAAGCTTGGATTCTTGGATGTTGTCCAATGAATCTAGCCCGCTGCCTGACTTTAGGTTCAGGGCTTGCGTGACATCCTCTCCTCCACGGGAATCCGGCATGGAGGGATCGTGAATCCGGAGTAGCTAGTCCTTAAGATAGAAGAAGGGTCGCCGTATTGTTCCTCTACCACAACAACATGGTGGGTAACCTGGGGAGAGTTAATCTCTCTCAGATCGGGTTTAGGACCAATCTAATCATAGCCTATAGCGACTCCCAGGGCGACGATGCGATCCAAGAGCTCGTTTAAGGAAGAGAGCTCCATCGGATCTAACTGCTCGGCGAGTTCCGAGTTAACGTGAAGATTGCTTCCGATGACCCGAGAAGTCATCGTCAGCTGACGGCGAACAAGCGGTCATAAGAAAACCGCTTAGCCGGAGAGTTTGGCCGACAGCCAAAGCTTCTTTAGCAACAAAGTGCCGCCTTTAAAGATGGGATGAGGCATCCTTCCCGACGGCAACGACACGCAGGAACTCTCAACGAAAAGCACCAATATCGGTGTCAAACCGGCGGATCTCGGGTAGGGGTCCCGAACTGCGTCTAGGCGGATGGTAACATGAGACAAGGGACACGATGTTTTTACCCAGGTTCGGGCCCTCTCGATGGAGGTAAAACCCTACTCCTGCTTGATTAATATTGATGATATGGGTAGTAAAAGAGTAGATCTACCACGAGATCAGAGAGGCTAAACCCTAGAAGCTAGCCTATGGTATGATTGTTGTTCGTCCTAGGGACTAAAACCCTCCGGTTTATATAGGCACCAAAGAGGGTTAGGGTTACACAGAGTCGGTTACAATGGTAGGAGATCTACATATCCGTATCGCCAAGCTTGCCTTCCACGCCAAGAAAAGTCCCATCCGGACACGGGATGAAGTCTTCAATCTTGTTTCTTCATAGTCCAGGAGTCCGACCAAAGGTCATAGTCCGGCTATCCGGACACCCCCTAATCCGGGACTCCCTCACCCACCAAACGTCGTAGTCTTCAGATGCTATTGGTTCCAGCCGAGGGAGACTAGAAGGACTCATGAACATATAGGGCTAGTTAAAATCAAACAAAGCACCCATTTGGATGTTCCCGATGTCTATATTACGGCTCAACAGGCAACCCAAGTTTTTTATCTATCGTGGGCCTGTCAAAGTGATCCAAATCTCAGTGGTTGGGACATCGTTTATGAAGTGCCGCCACGTGTTAGACCACCTCCCCCCAATGAAAAGGATTATGAACCTCACATTAACCAAGACACATATGACGAAGGAGAATTCTTCCAAGAAACACGTCTTTCCAAAAAACGTTTCAAGAACCGCTCTACTCCACCCCAGAACATTGAAGTAGACAACGATATTGAATCCGACTTCACCCCTGATCCGGAACAAGAAGAGCCGGAAGAAGAAGAAGTTACTGCTGCAGATGACCTGTCAATGCTTGAACAATTACGTAAAGGTAGCCTTCCACATGATGATGCATTTATTAATGATGATGATGAGCACGCCATTACCGGTAGTGATGATGATGATGCTTTTATTAATGATGATGATGAGCACGTCATTACCGATAGTGATTATTAGGTATTCAAATTTTTATGTTGTACTTGATTTATATAGTTATTTGTATTATTGTATGATTTATATAGTTGGTATTTATAATTTTCTTACTTTGTATGATTGTTTCTTATACATAGTGCCATGGTCTTGATCTCCGTCCCGGTCGGCCCTCGCCCGCTTTATGATTCGGATGTGGTAAATTCTATTTCATAACTATTTGTTGCATTTCACATTTATGACAATTATGGCCATCAAGTTGACATAGAGATATTTTAATCTAGGAGGTATGTGGACCGGAATTTGAAACGGACCCTCTTGTCGAGAAGTTAAATTTGTTGAAAAAGAAAATGAGTATTTGAAAGAAAAATTAAAAGAATTGAAGAAGAGAAGATGATATTGGAGTTGTATGTTGCCGATGTCATCGATGATCACAAGATGAAGATGAATGCAATGCACTTGAAGATGGATGCAATGCGCTGAAGTCAAGAAGATTAGAAAATATGCCATTGATAATGAGGCTTGGTATCATTATGCCGTTGGATCAATTGTTACCTTAGTTGCGATCTTCATCACACTTGTTGTGATGAGGGTAAATTGTTTCTAGCGTTTTGCTTTACAAATGGATACTTAGCTTATTTTCCTCCTAAATTGCATAATTACCTAAGTTAGATAAAAAATGAGCGATACTTAGCTTATTTAGTTCATTTATGACATACTTAGCATACTTAGGTAAAGAATGGCATGATAATATTTTGTTAGCTCCAAAATGATATAGACTTAGCTTATTTTCCTCGAAAATGACATAATAACCTTACTAAGCTCCAAAATGACCTATTTACCTAGCTTAGCTCTAAAATGACCTACACTTAGCATTTTTACCCAGCTTACCAATAAAATGACATTTTACCTACCTTAGTTACAAGAAGAAGAAGATAAAGAAGAGGAGAGGAGAAAAAGAAAGAGAAGAAAAAAATCTTCTTCTTCTTCTTCTTCTTCTTCTTCTTCTTCTAACTAGTCTTCTTCTTCTTCTTCTTCTAACTTTCATCTTTCCCAATTTGCAGATTTGCTTTACACGAGGAAGCTTGGATTCATGGAGTGTACTATTCTTCTGGTGCTTCCTTGTTGTTTATGAAAACTTGTTTGGATATGTATGTCTATATGGATATGTTGGTGGAAACTTGTTTCTGGTTATGCATATATGGATATGTTGGACTTTATTGAACTATGTTGTTGGATTGGATGAAATATGTTGTTGGACATGCTGTTGGATATGTTGAATATGTATGCATGTATATCTGTGCTTGAAACCATGTCTAATTAATGGGATTTAAATAAAAATAGGGGATACATAGCCTCTTTGTCGTCTGCTAGCAGACGGCAAAGAGCTTTGCCGTGCGCTAGCAGACGGCAAAGAGGACACGTGGCAGTTGCTACGTCTTGAGCTTGCGTTGGTTTTCCTCGAAGAGGAGAGGATGATGCATCAGAGTAGCGTAAGTATTTCCCACAGATTTTGAGAACCAAGGTATCAATCCAGTAGGAGGCCACGCACAAGTCCCTCGTACCTGCACAAAACGATAGCTACTCGCAACCAACGCGATTAGGGGTTGTCAATCCCTTCACGATCACTTACGAGAGTGAGATCTGATAGAGATGATAGATAATATTTTTGGTATTTTTGGTATATAGATGCAAAGTGAAAAGTAAAAGGCAAAGTAAAAACAAAGCAAGGATTAAAGTGATGGAGATTGATATGATGAGAATAGACCCGGGGGCCATAGGTTTCACTAGTGGCTTCTCTCAAGAGCATAAGTATTCTACGGTGGGTGAACAAATTATTGTTGAGCAATTGATGTAATTGAGCATAGTTATGAGTATATCTAGGTATGATCATGTATATAGGCATCATGTCCGAGACAAGTAGATCGAAACAATTCTGCATCTACTACTATTACTCCACTCATCGACCGCTATCCAAAGATGCATCTAGAGTATTAAGTTAAAAACAGAGTAACGCCTTAAGCAAGATGACATGATGTAGAGGAATAAATTCATGCAATATGATAAATACCCCATCTTATTATCCTCGATGGCAACAATACAATACGTGCCTTGCAACCCTTTCTCACATCCTTTGGTAAGGACACCGCAAGATTGAACCCAAAGCTAAACACTTCTCCCATTGCAAGAACTACCAATCTAGTTGTCCAAACCAAACTGATAATTCTAAGAGACTTGCAAATATAACCAATCATAAATAAAATATTTCAGAGAAGATTCAAATATTATTCATAGATTAGCTGGATCATAAACCCACAATTCATCGATCTCAACAAACACGCCGCAAAAAGAAGATTACATCGAATAGATCTCCACGAGAGAGGGGGAGAACATTGTATTGAGATCCAAAAAGAGAGAAGAAGCCATCTAGCTACTAGCTATAGATCCGAAGGTCTCAAGTAAACTACTCACACTTCATCGGAGGGGCTATGGTGTTGATGTAGAAGCCCTCCGTGGTGGATGCCCCTCCGTGAGCTCCTAACAGGACCCAAGATGGGATCTCGTGGATACAGGAAGTTGCGGCGGTGGAACTAGGTTTTTGGCTCCTGTTCTGATTGTTTGGGGGTACGTAGGTATATATAGGAGGAAGGAGTACGTCGGTGGAGCAACAGGGGGCCCACGAGGCAGGGGGCACGCCTTAGGGGGGGCGCCCCCCACCCTCGTGACCACCTCTGTTGCTTCTTGGAGTAGGGTCCAAGTCTCCTGGATCACGTTCGGTGAGAAAATCACGCTCAAGGTTTCATTCCATTTGGACTCCGTTTGATATTCTGTTTTCTTCAAAACACTGAAATAGGCAAAAAACAACAATTCTGGGCTGGGCCTCCGGTTAATAGGTTAGTCCCAAAAATAATATAAAAGTGGAAAATAAAGCCCAATATAGTCCAAAACAGTAGATAAAGTAGCATGGAGCAATCAAAAATTATAGATACGTTGGAGACGTATCAGGCATCGCAAGCTTAATTCCTGCTCGTCCTCGAGTAGGTAAATGATAAAAAAGAATTTTTGATGCGGAGTGATACTTTGGCATAATTTCAATGTAAATCTTCTTAATCATGGTATGAATATTCAGATCCGAAAGATTCAAGACAAAAGTTCATATTGACATAAAAATAATAATACTTCAATCATACTAACTAAGCAATTATGTCTTCTCAAAATAACATGGCCAAAGAAAGTTATCCCTACAAAATCATATAGTCTGGCTATGCTCCATCTTCCCCACACAAAATATTTAAATCATGCACAACCCCAATGACAAGCCAAGCAATTGTTTCATACTTTAACATTTTAAAACTTTTTCAATCTTCACGCAATACATGAGCGTTAGCCATGGATATAACACTATATGTGGAATAGAATGGTGGTTGTGGAGAAGACAAAAAGGGAGAAGATAGTCTCACATCAACTAGGCGTATCAACGGGCTATGGAGATGCCCATCAAAAGATATCAATGTGAGTGAGTAGGGATTGCCATGCAACGGATGCACTAGAGCTATATGTATATGAAAGCTCAACAAAAGAAACTAAGTGGGTGTGCATCCAACTCGCTTGCTCACGAAGACCTAGGGCATTTGAGGAAGCCCATCATTGGAATATACAAGCCAAGTTCTATAATGAAAAATTCCCACTAGTATATGAAAGTGACAAAATGAGAGACTCTCTATCATGAAGATCTTGGTGCTACTTTGAAGCACAAGTGTGGTAAAAGGATAGTAACATTGTCCCTTCTCTCTTTTTCTCTCATCATTTTTTTATTTGGGGCTTCTCTTTTTTTTATGGCCTATTTTTTATTTTTATTATTTTTATTTTTTCGTCCGAAGTCTCATCCCGACTTGTGGGGGAATCATAGTCTCCATCATCCTTTCCTCACTTGGGACAATGCTCTAATAATGATGATCATCACACTTTTATTTTTCTTACAACTCAACAATTACTACTCGATACTTAGAACAAAATATGAATCTATATGAATGCCTCCGGCGGTGTACCGGGATATGCAATGAAACATGAGTGACATGTATGAAAGAATTATGAATGGTGGATTTGCCACAAATACGATGTCAACTACATGATCATGCTAGCAATATGACAATGATGGAGCGTGTCATAATAAACTGAGCGGTGGAAAGTTGCATGGCAATATATCTCGGAATGGCTATGGAAATGCCATGATAGGTAGGTATGGTGGCTGTTTTGAGGAAGATATATGGTGGGTGTATGATACCGCGAAAAAATGTGCGGTATTAGAGAGGCTAACAATGGTGGAAGGATGGGAAAAGTGCGATAATCCATGGACTCAACATTAGTCATAAAGAACTCATATACTTATTGCAAAAATCTAGAAGTTATCAAAGCAAAGTATTACACGCATGCTCCTAGGGGGATAGATTGGTAGGAAAAGACCATCGCTCGTCCCCGACCGCCACTCATAAGGAAGACAATCAATAAATAAAGCATGCTCCTACTTCATCACATAACGGTTCACCATGCGTGCATGCTACGGGAATCACAAACTTCAATATAAGTATTTCTTAAATTCACAACTACTCAACTAGCATGACTCTAATATCACCATCTTCATATCTCAAAACAATTATCAAGCATCAAACTTATCTTAGTATTCAACGCACTCAAAAGAAAGTTTCACATATCTTGAATACCAAGTATATTAACATTAAGCAAATTACCATGCTATTAACGACTCTCAAAATAATCTAAGTGAAGCATGAGAGATCAATAGTTTCTTTAAAAAAATCCACCACCGTGCTCTAAAATATCTAAGTGAAGCACTAGAGCAAAAATTATCACGCTCAAAAGATATAAGTGAAGCACTATGAGCAAAACTATCAAGCTCAAAAATATAAGTGAAGCACATAGAGTATTCTATCAAATTCCAATTTATGTATGGCTCTCTCAAAAGGTGTGTACAGCAAGGATGATTGTGGTAAACTAACAAGCAAAGACGCAAATAATACAAGACGCTCCAAGCAAAACACTTATCATGTGGTGAATAAAAATATAGCTCCAAGTAAATTACCGATGGAAGTAGATTTAAAGAGGGGATGCCTTCCGGCATCCCCAAGCTTTGACTTTTGGTGTCCTTGGATTATCTTGGGGTGCCATGGGCATCCCCAAGCTTAGGCTCTTGCCACTCCTTGTTCCATAATCCATCAAAATAATTCACCCAAAACTTGAAAACTTCACAACACAAAACTCAATAGAAATCTCGTGAGCTCCGTTAGAGAAAGAAAACAAAAGACTACTTTAAGGTACTGTAATGAACTCATTATTTATTTATATTGGTGTTAAACCTATTGTATTCCAACTTCTCTATGGATTATAAACTATTTTACTTGCCATAGATTCATCAAAATAAGCAAACAACACACGCAAAACAGAATCTGTCAAAAACAGAACAGTCTGTAGTAATCTGTAACTAACGCAAACTTCTGGAACTCAAAAAAAATCTACCAAAATTAGACGACCTAGACAATTTTTATTGATCAGCAGCCATTGGAATCAGTATTTTATCACGTTCTGGTGATTTTTAACAATTCGGGCACTGAGCGCAAAGTTTCTGGAAATTACAGCAAGATCAAATAACTATTATCCAAGAAGATCCAATAGGTCTAGCTTGGCACAAACACTAATTAAAACATAAAACCACATCTAAACAGAGGCTAGATGGATTATTTATTCCTAAACAGAAGCAAAAACAAAAACTAAAAATAAAATTGGGTTGCCTCCCAACAAGCGCTATCGTTTAACGCCCCTAGCTAGGCATAAAAGCAAGGATAGATCTAGGTATTGCCATCTTTGGCATTCGGAGAGGAGGATCTCCTTTCTATGGCATTAATTATTCTATTTTAGTTAAGCACATGGCCATTAATGGAAGAAGTATGATTAAGCACGTTACGGAAATTTGCCTCTAAACTAGACTTCATCTCTTTAATAATTTCATTTTGATAAAAGCACAAGAGAGTAGTTGATTCAACCTTATCATTCATGGGGTGCCCAAATATAGTTTTATTCTTTCATAGGTATCTATAGCATCCCCTTCAAGAAAACCTTCTTCAAAGATGGAATCTAAAACTTGTTTGAAGGAAGCGGGAAAGCCAACATAAAAACTTTGGACGTCGATAACTGCCACACGTGTGACAGGAAAGGAGACGCCCCACACGTCTCTAATGCAAATAGATTGCCACGTCATCGCATGCATGCATGCGAGAATCTTTTTGGATTTTCAGTCTTTAAAATGTTTTATCTCTTAAATGAAAAATCCGATTGAAGATCCGTTTTCACCATTAAATCCCTTGCGACGAGATCTTCGAAAGTAGATCTCATATCGATATATTTCGGTGAATTTTTTTTGGTTAAAAGTTGCCATGTCGATTGCACATGAATTGCCATGTTATTTACACTGAAGTTGCCATGATATGTTTCAACTATTTTCTTTTACATTTAAAAGTAAATTTTAACATATTATAAGACGGAGAATTAAGAAACTAGACTTGCCATGCACCATAAACTAAAATTGCCATGATACATGCACTTAAAATTGCCATGGTTCAATAAAAAATATTTTCATGGTCAAAGTACTGGAATTGCCATCATAAAAAAAACTAAAATTGCCATGATCTATAAACTAAAGTTGCCACATGGCAACTTTAGTTTAAGCACTATGGCAACTATAGTGAAAACATCAGCAACTTCTGGGCAAAAAAATTCGTCAAAACATATCAACATGGGGTCTAGTCTTGAAGATCTCGTTGAGACATATTTAATGGTGAAAATGGATTTTTAGTTTGCTTTTTTTTAGAAGATAAAACATTTTTAAGCCGAAAACCAAAAAGATTTCTGCTGATGTCATCTATTCATACGTGGCAAAATGAATGGTGATGGAGGCGTGTGGGCGATCTACAAACGCCCACACGTGTGGGCGTCAGTTTTTCCAAAAAAAAATTAAGTAAATTTCAATTTGATATTGTGGCACATAGCTAGCCCGAATCCTAAGTAACCTATCCCAAGCATCTTTTAAAGACTTATCAAGTAAATAGCAAAAAATTCCAGAGTCATCCTCATCAAAATTATTCAAGCTCTCATTGGTGACGCCGGTGGGTCTTTCTATAGCATCATTATTTATGAGCTTAGAGAGGGTAGAGGGGTTATCCAAGGCACTAGAGCTCGGGAGAAAACTCGTAGTTCTTTTTGATTCGGCCATGGCAACAGGAAGGCAAACGGAAAAGAGAGGAGGAGATTGGGAAAGAGAGGGCGAATAAAACGACAAGGGTGAAGTGGGGGAGAGGAAAACAAGAGGCAAATGGCAAATAATCTAATGCGAGAGATAGGTATTGTGATGGGTACTTGGTATGTTGACTTTTGCGTAGACTCCCTCCAACGGCGCCTAAATCCTTCTTGCTACGCCTTGAGCTTGCGTTGGTTTTCCCCGAAGAGGAGAGGATGATGCAGCAGAGTAGCGTAAGTATTTCCCTCAGTTTTGAGAACCAAGGTATCAATCCAATAGGAGGCCACGCAAGTCCCTCGTGACCTGCACAAAGCGATAGCTACTCGCAACCAACGCGATTAGGGGTTGTCAATCCCTTCACGGTCACTTACGAGAGTGAGATCTGATAGAGATGATAGATAATATTTTTGGTATTTTTGGTATATAGATGCAAAGTGAAAAGTAAAAGGCAAAGTAAAAACAAAGCAAGTATTAAAGTGATGGAGATTGATATGATGAGAATAGACCGGGGCCATAGGTTTCACTAGTGGCTTCTCTCAAGAGCATAACTATTCTACTTGGGTGAACAAATTACTGTTGAGCAATTGATGTAATTGAGCATAGTTATGAGTATATCTAGGTATGATCATGTATATAGGCATCACGTCCGAGACAAGTAGATCGAAACGATTCTGCATCTACTACTATTACTCCACTCATCGACCGCTATCCAAAGATGCATCTAGAGTATTAAGTTAAAAACAGAGTAACGCCTTAAGCAAGATGACATGATGTAGAGGAATAAATTCATGCAATATGATAAATACCCCATCTTGTTATCCTTGATGGCAACAATACAATACGTGCCTTGCAACCCTTTACATCCTTTGGGTAAGGACACCGCAAGATTGAACCCAAAGCTAAACACTTCTCCCATTGCAAGAACTACCAATCTAGTTGGCCAAACCAAACGGATAATTCGAAGAGACTTGCAAGGATAACCAATCATACATAAAAGAATTCAGAGAAGATTCAAATATTATTCATAGATAAGCTGGATCATAAACCCACAATTCATCGGTCTCAACAAACACACGGCAAAAAGAAGATTACATCAAATAGATCTCCACGAGAGAGGGGGAGAACATTGTATTGAGATCCAAAAAGAGAGAAGAAGCCATCTAGCTACTAGCTATAGACCCGAAGGTCTCAAGTAAACTACTCACACTTCATCGGAGGGGCTATGGTGTTGATGTAGAAGCCCTCCATGGTGGATGCCCTCCCGGTGAAGCTCCTAACAGGCCCCAAGACGGGATCTCGTGGATACAGGAAGTTGCGGTGGTGGAATTAGGTTTTTGGCTCCTGTTCTGATTGTTTGGGGGTACGTAGTTATATATAGGAGGAAGGAGTACGTCGGTGGAGCAACAGGGGGCCCACGAGGAAGGGGGCGCGCCCCCACCCTCGTGACCGCCTCTGTTGCTTCTTGGAGTAGGGTCCAAGTCTCCTGGATCACATTCAGTGAGAAAATCACGTTTCCGAAGGTTTCATTCCGTTTGGACTCCGTTTGATATTCCGTTTCTTCGAAACACCGAAATAGGCAAAAAACAGCAATTACATCTTTGGGCCTCCGGTTAATAGGTTAGTCCCAAAAATAATATAAAAGTGGAAAATACAGCCCAATATAGTCCAAAACTGTTGATAAAGTAGCATGGAGCAATCAAAAATTATAAATACGTTGGAGACGTATAAGCAGTCACCTGTGCAAACTAGGAACACTGGCTGCCTATTTGGTCATTTTTCCGTCTGGTGGCAGACGGCAAAGTGACCAGCTATGTTGTCTGCCAGCAGACGGCAAAGATTCAAACCTCTTTGCCATCTGCTGGCAGACGGCATAGCTGGACACGTGGTAGCTTCCCAGTGTTACCTAGCTGAGATCTTTGCCATCTGTCAGCGGACGGCAAAGAGCTTTGACTCTTTGCCGTCCGCTAGCAGACGGCAAAGAGCGCCGTTAACCCCCTAATGGCTCTCACGCCACCGGACTGCCGTCCGCTGTCTTTGCCATCTGCTGGCCTCGGATGGCGGACGGCGTAATCCTTTGCCGTCCGTTTCTAAGAAGCGGACGACAAAGAAGGCCTTTGCTGGCACGTGTTCATCCGGACTATTTGCCGTCCGTTAGCAGACGACAAAGAAGTTTGCCGTCCGTGATCTATGCCTTTGCCGCCTGCCATGGCGGACGACAAAGAAGCTGATTCCATTAGTTTATCATCTTCATCAAACATAGCATCCCCAAGCTTGTAGCTTTGCATATCATTCGCATCACGTATATTCAAATAATTCATACTAACAACATTGCAATCATGCTCATCATTCAAAGATTTAGTGCCAAACATTTTAATGCATTCTTCTTCTAACACTTTGGCACAATTATCAGAATCCTTATTTTCACGAAAGACATTAAAAAGATGAAGCATATGAGGCAACCTCAATTCCATTTTTTTGCAGTTTTCTTTTATAGACTAAACTAGTGATAAAACAAGAAATTAAAAGATTCAATTGCAAGATCTAAAGATATACCTTCAAGCACTAACCTCCCTGGTAATGGCACCAGAAAAGAGCTTAGTTGACGGGGTGTTAGTACTGCTTACCTAGCCTCTCCGGCGACGGCGCCAGAAAAGAGCTTGATGTCTAATACGCAACCTTCTTCTTGTAGACTCGTGTTAGGCCTCCAAGCGCAGAGTTTTGTAGGACAGTAGCAAATTTCCCTCAAGTGGATTACCTAAGGTTTATCAATCCGTGGGAGGCGTAGTATGAAGATGGTCTCTCTCGAACAACCCTACAATCAAATAACAAAGAGTCTCTTGTGTCCCCAACACACCCAATACAATGGTAAATTGTATAGGTGCACTAGTTCGGTGAAGAGATGGTGATACAAGTGTAGTACGGATGGAAGATATAGGTTTTTGTAATCTGAAAATATAAAAACAGCAAGGTAGCAAGTAACAAAAGTGCGCAAAAACGGTATTGCAATGCTTCGAAACAAGGCCTAGGGTTCATACTTTCACTAGTGCAAGTTCTCTCAACAATTATAACATAATTAGATCATATAACAATCCCTCAACGTGCAACAAAGAGTCACTTTAAAGCCACTAATAGCAGAGATAAACGAAGAGATTATTGTAGGGTATGAAACCACCTCAAAGTTATTCTTTTTGATCGATCTATTGGGCTATCACTGGTACAACGACGTCCTAAACAAACGGTTTAAAACCCCTTTCTGCGACGACATTTGGAACCGTCGCCAAGTGAGTGTGGGTGATAGGGGGGTCCTTCCCACACGACCCAGAAATCGTCGGGGTAGGCCCTCGTGGGACCCAGGCTGGGGCCATGTGCGATTGGGCGAGGCATGGAAACCCAATCATTTCCACAGGTATGTACATCCCACACGGTGAATCCCAGAAATCATTTCCGTAGGTATGTACATCCCACACGGTGAATCCCAGAAATCATTTCCGTAGGTATGTACATCCCACACAGTGAATCCCAGAAATCATTTCCATAGGTATGTTCATCCCAGACGGTGAATTCCAGAAATCATTTCCGTAGGTATGTACATCCCACACGGTGAATCCCAGAAAATCATTTTCGTAGGTATGTACATCCCACACTGTTCTTTGTGTGGAAACGTGTGTGCAAGGTGGCCTAACGCAAGCAGTTCGCTGCCAGAAGCCGTGTGTGATTGTTAGTTGATCGAACACGCCTACTTTCTAGAAACCGTGCGGGTTGTTTGGTTTCATCGCCCACGGTGCTGTCTGAGTAACCGTTTGCAATAGAAAACCCGAATAAGCAGGGTAATTAGCCTATTATTGATAATCCATGTACTAATCAGACTGATATTTCTTTTAAAACACGCCAGATATTTTATATCCATATAAAAGCAACCATGATTTCATAATCAAATTACATCAGATAGCTTCGGCACTCAGTTACACCATTACACAACAGCACCAAGTTTCACATGCAGCATCAAAAACCTTTGGAAAGTAGCATCATACACGGTACATAGACAGATGAATCTCATCTGGGAAACTGTAGAAGCGGAAGGCAAATATTGAGCCTTCAGTGATGTTGAATGTCCTTGCAACTTTAGGCCAGTGGCTATGGATAATTGCCCGCCCAACCTTCGTCCTCTTCAGCAAGACTTCAATATTGTACCGTGGGTGTTGAATGAATACCTTCCTCGCCTCTTGACCATGCAAGTGGTTTGAGAGGTAACCATTGGTGAACTGCTTTGAAAAGTACTGAAAACAAAGCTATGCATAAATCGCTGTTGTAAATTTTGAAATGGCGCAAGGGGTAAAAACAAGGTAAAATAGTTGGTACCATCCTATAGTTGTCTGATGTCTTCTTCATTGTGCAAACAAAGGTCTTGCTGTTATTCGTCACAAGTTTCTTCATCCTAACAATCTTTCTGAGTTTCTTGACTTGACTGATATTCATGGACATCTCATTTCCCCATATGAAAATGGGTCGAACAAAGGTCTAAGCCTCTGACAGCAGGACCTACATGTGCAAGACCAAATTGTAAGAAACCTAAATATTCGAATGATTCCTGCAACTGCACAATAACGTGCTATTAGCCAAAGGACCTTGCTTGAACAAACCTCGATGGTAAACCGCAGTGTCTCTCATTGTTTCCCTGCAACACACATAAGGAAGATCTTGATCGAGTTAATCGAGAGTTGCCATACTATAAGTAGAATATGTATTGAGTACAGCCAAATTCGATTGGTGTCACATGCATAACAATACAAAATTGTACCCACAAAGAAATGAAAATCAAATTGCAGAATTGAACCAAAGCAGTTAAATGGACAAAGGCACCAAATGAACCAAAATAGTTAACTGAGCACGACATTGCATAATAGAAACATGTACTAGAAGATAAGACATTTAACAAAACAAAGAATGCTTGAGAACAGTACTACGAAATGTAGAAATTGTTGGACCAAAGTGTTAACTGAACATTACATTTCAGAGGACCAAACAGTTAACTGAACATCAGATTGCATATAAACATTACAGAGGACAAATCACTAGAAGGCACTGGCGGTGGCCTCGAGAAAACATCACGAACTGTATTTTAAAGTAGACAACCGCGCGGCGGTGTCGACGGTGGCCTCGAAGACGAGGTGCTCCTCCAAGATCTGGCGGTCGACACGCATGTCAGCCATAGCGACCTCGTTCGCGCGTGCGGCCGCATGCTACTCAGCTCCACGTTATACTGCATGTAAAATGGCTGTGGGCGGCGCTTAATTGGAGGAGGGGCGGTGATTTCGGTGGAAGGTGTTGCTCTGTCAGTCGGGGCATGTGGGACGGGAAAGGAGGAGGATGGTGTGGGTGGGGTGTGGATTACCTGATCATACCGACAAGGCCGCGCAGCAAGAAGAAGGGTCGGCAGCGAGGAGGCCGCATAGCAAGAAGAAGGGTCGCCGGCGAGGTGGCGGCGCTGCAAGAAGAACGGTCGCCAGCGAGGAGGCGGTGCTGCAAGAAGATGGGTAGCCGGCTAGGAGGCGGCGCTGCAAGAAGAAGGGTCGCCGGCGAGGAGGCTGAGCTGCCAGTAAGCAGCAGTGAAGGTTTGAACTTGGAAAGAAAGGAGGAACAGTGGAAATGTGGCTTTTGGTAGGAGGGAGGGGGCGGGGAGATAGATATTTCTGAGGTGGCAAAAAAAATTTGCTCAATGCCACGAGAAACTGCGCTCAAGTGTGGTTCAAGCGGGGGCGGTGGACTATAGATGACGAAGCTTCCTGCGTAAGCCAGTCAAGACGGTGCGCCAAGATATTTTATATCGCATCCCACATGATTCTTTCTAGTAAACTGTTTGTGGTACACCTGATTTTTTCATTATGTTTTGAAAGACAAAATGGTGTTACGGAGGGAAAAGATGGTGTTTGAATTGCTAGAACATTTACGTACATTGAACATGCAACTAGTACATGCGTGTCGTGTT
Organism: Aegilops bicornis; assembly: GCA_021605145.1. Classification (NCBI taxonomy): domain Eukaryota; kingdom Viridiplantae; phylum Streptophyta; class Magnoliopsida; order Poales; family Poaceae; genus Aegilops; species Aegilops bicornis. The sequence continues at coordinate 534,452,193 of CM038671.1, read as the reverse complement.
TCAATTTGGAATTATTCCGGGTTCGTTTGGCATTTTTATGCATTAATTAAGTTTCTGGGCATTTAATGTGCATAATTCAAATTTGAACTACAAGCACATGCTCCAATGCACCAAAGTTTGCTGAAAAATCACATGTGTGTCTTTGGGTGAATTTATAGGTCTCATGCAAGAAATGGGAATAAAATTCAAACATCTGGGTGTCGTGGCTCAGCTGGAATGATTGAGAAACTTGGTTTTTTAATTCCCGTAAATCCAAAACATGGCTGAAAATCATGAAACTTGGCATGGTGTCATGACACGGCACCAACATGCTACTGTAATTTTTTTGGCCGAATTGGGACAAGCTTTGGTGTAAGCTTCTTGCAAACCGGAGCTTCCCTCAAGAAGGCTCGTGGTTCCGAGAGGCAACATGTCACCACCGTGTGTGAAACGACATACGTACACTGCCTTCTCCCGCCTTAATTTTTTTACACAGGCAGATTAGACCAAATAGAAGTACAATGCTAAATTTTGGAATTATTCCGTGTTCATTTGGCCGTTTTATACATTAATTGAGTTTCTGGGCATTTAATGTGCATAATTCAAATTTGAACTACAAGCACGTGCTCCAGTGCACCATAGTTGTTTGAAAAATCACATGTGTGTCCTTGGGGTGAATTTCTAGGTCCCATGCAAGAGATGGGAGTGAAATTCAAACATCTGGGCGTCGTGGCTCGGCCGGAAAGATTGAGAAACTTGGTTTTTTAATTCCTGTAATTCCAAAACACACCTGAAAATCATGAAACTTGGCATGGTCTCATGACATGGCACGAACATGCTGCGGCAATTTTTTTGGCCGAATTGGGACAAGCTTTGGTGTAAGCTTCTTGCAAACCGGAGCTTCCCCCAAGAAGGCTCATGGTTCCGAGAGGGAATGTGTCACCTCCGTGTGCGAAACGACATACGTACACTGCCTTCTCCCGCCTGATTTTTTTTTGCAAATCCAGATTAGACCAAATAGAAGTACCGTGCTAAATTTTGGAATTATTCCGGGCTCGTTTCGCCTTTTTTATACATTAATTGAGTTTCTGGGCATTTAATGTGCATAATTCAAATTTGAACTACAAGCACAGGCTCCAGTGCACCAAAGTTGTTTGAAAAATCACATATGTATCCTTGGGTGAATTTCTAGGTCCCATGCAAGAGATTGGAGTGAAATTCAAACATTTGGGCGCCGTGGCTCGGCCGGAAAGATTGAGAAATTTGGTTTTTTAATTCCTGTAATTCCAAAACACACCTGAAAATCATGAAACTTGGCATGGTGTCATGACATGGCACGAACATGCTGCGGTAATTTTTTTAGCCGAATTGGGACAGGCTTTGGTGTAAGCTTCTTGCAAACCGGAGTTTCCCTCAAGAAGGCTCGTGGTTCCGAGAGGGGACGTGTCACCTCCGTGTGCGAAGCGACATACGAACAATGCCTTCTCCCGCCTTAATTTTTTTACACAGCCAGATTAGACCAAATATAAGTACCGTGCTAAATTTTGAAATTATTCCGGGCTCGTTTCGCCATTTTTATACATTAATTGAGTTTCTAGGCATTTAATGTGCATAATTGAAATTTGAACAACAAGCACATGCTCCAGTGCACCAAAGTAGTTTGAAAAATCACACGTGTGTCCTTGGGTTAATTTCTAGGTCCCATTTAAGAGATGGGAGTGAAATTCAAACATCTGGGCGTCGTGGCTCGGCCGGAAAGATTGAGAAACTTAGTTTTTTAATTCCTGTAATTCCAAAACACGCCTGAAAATCATGAAACTTGGCATGGTGTCATGACAAGGCACCAACATGCTACGGTAATATTTTTGGCCGAATTGGGACAAGCTTTGGTGTAAGCTTCTTGCAAACCGGAGCTTCCCTCAAGAAGGCTCGTGGTTCCAAGAGGGAACATGTCACCTCCGTGTGCGAAACGACATACGTACACTCCCTTCTCCCGCCTTATTTTTTTACACAGCCAGATTAGACCAAATAGAAGTACCGTGCTAAATTTTGGAATTATTCCAGGCTCGTTTCACATTTTTTATAAACTAATTGAGTTTCTAGGCATTTAATGTGCATAACTCAAATTTAAACTACAAGCACATGCTCCAGTGCACCAAAGTTGTTTGAAAAATCACATGTGTGTCCTTGGGTGAATTTCTAGGTCCCATGCAAGAGATGGGAGTAAAATTCAAACATCTGGCGTCGTGGCTCAGCCGGAAAGATTGAGAAACTTGGTTTTTTAATTCCTGTAATTCCAAAACACGCCTAAAAATCATGAAACTTGGCATGGTCTCATGACATGGCACCAACATGCTATGGTAATTTTTCTGTCCGATTTGCGAAGGCCCACACATTAGCAGTCAACAAAGTCATTTTGGAACAAGTGCTGTCACGTTACAAATCGGAAACATAAGTATTATTGAAAACGTGGGCGTTCGACTTACCAATTACGTGCGGCCACACGTCCCCTTTTTTTATTGGCTAGGAGGTGCCGTGCGGGGTAGCTATTTGAGTACGGGAGGCGTGCAATCAGACCCCTGCGCGTGCTCATCGGGAGGAGAGCCCTTTGACCGCTACCGCCGTGCACCTCCCTCCCAACGTCTCCATTAACGGCGCCCGAGCACCTGTTCTACGGCGTGGCTATATGTGTCACTGGACTGAGGTTTAAGAGAGAAAAATGAAAATCTGAAAAGAAAGTTTTGCACGGATCTTGATGTAAGATCCGATGGACCTATATAGCATCGACTACAACTTATAGCAAGCATGATGAATATAAGGACGATGATAGTGGATAATAATTGTCTTACATATTTAGAAACATAATTATAAAAAGCCACATGTAGCAATGCCCGAAATACACAAGGGCAAAAGAAGAAGGAAGACAACGATCTGGCTCACTGATCTCTACTTTCTTGATGCGTTGCTGCAGGCCGCAGGAACTAGTCTCCGCGGCGAGCGGCGACGAGCTCTTTCTTGTGCTCAAGATGCTGCTTGAGAGCATCCATAGATTCCTCCACCAGCCTTATGCGCTCAATGCATAGCTTGTTATTCTCGTCCATAAGTTTCTCGACGATGACGCCGGTCCTCTTCAACAAGGCAGTGGTATGCTCCTGCTGCTCCGCTCTTCCGGCGATCTTCGCCCTCAGCAGGTCGCGCTCGGCCCGGAGCTTCGCATTGCTCTCATTTAGTTGCCGGATGACGTCAGTAGACTGTTCAAATGAGGCTTGCAGGTCGTCTTGCAACCTCGCCCACCTGGAGATCTGATCCATCTGCCTATGGACGAGGGCACGCATGCGCCTATAGGAGTCCTCGCCTGCCCACGAGGCATTTTCCTATGCCGTCGTGGCAAGGGAGGACATCTCTGCTGCATTCGCAGCGCGGCGGGACATCTCTTCTGCTTCTGTGGCGCGGCCAGACCAGTTTGCTGCATCGACAGTGTGGCAGGTCCACCATGCTGCTTCGGTGGCGCGGCGGGACCTCTCTGCTGCTACGACCGTGCGGCATGACATGTTGGCTGCTATCGCGGCGAGGCAGGACATCTCTCGTGCTCCCTCTTCCAGGCTTGCCTCTCCCTGGTGGCAATCTCTCGACTCAGAACTCATGCTAGCCATGGCGAACGCAAGGGAATGATGATGAATGACTTGTTTGTTGTATAATTTTTTTTGGATGAGGAGTTGAGGAGGAATGTGCAGTCATCTTGCAGTAGTAGTATTTATAACCTAGTAGTAATACGCTCCTAAGTGGGAAACCGTTTATGTCTTGATCGGTGTGAGTAGGTTTGCAATTTGTAATGTGAAGGGACGCATGCTCAAAATTTACTGACGGTTATAAGTGCGTCATTATTCCTAGAAGGCGTAACGTGGGCACGTACGCCTTCTCGGGCGAGTACGTGGCGTTTGCACCATAGGGTGCACCGCAATAGGCAATGTCAGCACATGCCTTTTAATTAGAATGGGTGTGCCCTTCTAGCACACACACGTTGATCTATCTAACTGTTTTAGTTTGTTGTGGCTAATCGCAAACAGTTCATCCATGTGAAGTGTATGCCATCAATCGCAGACACTTTGATCTGGCTTACCCGCTTACGCTACATTTGCCCAATCGTAAAGCAGTTAATCCTTCCAAGCGTATGCCCTCAATCACACACACCTTGATCTGGCTGACCGTTTCTTTTGTGTTGCCTAATCACAAACATTTCATCCGAGTGAACCATATGCTGTATATCGCACACACCTTCATCTGGCTGCCCGTTTCTTTTGTGTTATCTAATCACAAACAGTTCATCCGAGTGAACCATATGCTCTATATCGCACACGCCTTCATCAGGCTACCCATTTCTTTTTTTCCGCCTCATCGCAAACAGTTCATTGGACTGAACCGACTATGCCCTGGATCGCACACGCAACTAAAATCTGAACCGTGTTTGATGCATCCTCCATCGCAAACATTTTCACCTTTTTTGATGGTTTTCATACAACACCATTTGCGATTATGGCATCGCACACAATTTCTCGAAGGGTCTCTGATCGTAGTGTCGCGTTAGCAGCATCCTGCAGTAGTGTATTCCTATAAGTGTCACAAACAACCCTGGTGTTCATACTAAAATAACACCTTAAGACACACATCAACCAAAACCCAAATGTCACCTAGATACTCCAATGTGACCACAAGTATCCGCTGTTTTGATTATACGATATGCATCACACAATCTCAGATTCATCTATTCAAACCAACACAAAGAACTTCAAAGAGTGCCCCAAAGTTTCTACCCGAGAGTCAAGACAAAAACGTGTGCCAACCCCTATGCATAAGTTCACAAGGTCACAGAACCCGCAAGGTGATCACCAAAACATACATCAAGTGGATCACGTGAATATCCCATTGTCACCACAGATAAGCACATGCAATACATACATCAAGTGTTCTCAAATCCTTAAAGACTCAACCCGATAAGATAACTTCAAAGGGAAAACTCAATCCATTACAAGAAGGTAGAGGGGGAGAAACATCGTAAGATCCAAGTATAATAGCAAAGCTCGCGGTACATCAATGTCGTGCCAAAACAAGAACACGAGAGAGATTGATCAAACACATAGCTACGGGTACATACCCTAAGTCCCGAGGGTGAACTACTCCCTCCTCGTCATGGAGAGCACCTGGATGATGAAGACGGCCACCGGTGATGGTTTCCCCTTTCAGCACGGTGCCGTAACAGGGTCCCGATTGGTTTTTGGTGGCTACAGAGGCTTGCAGCGGCGGAACTCCTGATCTAGGTTTATTTCCAGGGTTTTTGGTATTTATAGGAATTATTGGCGTCTAGAACCAAGTCAGGGGGTCCACGAGGATCCTACAAGGTCAGAGGGCGCACCCTAGGTGGGTGGGGGCGCCCTCCACCCTTGTGGAGGCCTCATTCCTCTTCTGGCCCAACTCTTTTGCTTCGGGGGCTTCTTCTGGTCCATAAAATATCACCGTAATTTTTTAGGCCAATTGGACTCCGTTTGATATCCCTTTTCTGCAAACTCAAAAACAAGGAAAAACATAAACTAGCACTAGGCTCTAGGTTAATAGGTTAGTCCCAAAAAACATATAAAATAGCATACAAATGCATATAAAACATCGAAGATGGATAATATAATAGTATGGAACAATAAAAAATTATAGATACGTTGGAGACGTATCAGAGGACGAGACCTCAGCATCGTGGGTGCCCTCGTCATAGTGGTGAGTTGCCTGAGCCGCTCCGGGCACTAACCTGCTGGCTCTCGAGATGAGGTAAGCACGTGCACACTGAGAAAACACCTCGTAGTCGTCGTTGAAGGCACCAAGGGTGGCCTCAAGAAAACGCCTCGCACTGTCGTTTAAAGCAGCCAACCGCGTCGCGGCGTCAGCGCACGAGGCGTCGATGGTGGCCTCGACGGCGAGGTGCTCCTCCAAGATTTGGGGGTCGACACGAATGGCAGCCATCGCGACCTCATCCACACGTGCAGTCGTGATTTGTTGCTCCGCTGCCAAATGCTCCTTGAGATCCTGGCTATACTGCGTGCAACATGGCTTAGGGCAGCGCTTATTTGGTGGAGGGGTCGGTGATTTGGGTGGAAGGTGTCGCGCCGGCGGTCGGGGCATGTGGGATGTGGAAGGAGGAGGAGGATGGGGGTCGGGTGTGGATTACCTGCCTGGATAGACGAGGCCGAGCAGCATGAAGGAGGGTCGTCGATGAGGAGGCGGTGCTGCAAGTAAGGAGTGAAGGTTTCGACTTGGAAAGGAAGGCAGAAACAGGGGAAATGTGGCATTTGGTAAGGGGGGAGGTAGATATTTCCGCGGAAGCCGAAAATTTGGAATCGGTTCAGCGAAAAAACTGGCGCGCAAAGTGTCATCAGACACGGTCCATTATTCAGAACCTTGTACGATATGTGAACATCACAAACGATTCAGCTAGCTTAACCCGTGTGTGATGAGTTTGAACGTCAAAATTTTTTGTTCAAATTTCCCTGGTTACAGTGGTCATCCACATCATTGCACAATCTAGGTACACAAAGGCGACTATAGCACACCTGGTTACAGTGTCAATATAGAACAACAGGGAGTGTTGTGTTAAATTTTGGAATTTTTCGGGGTTCGTTTGGACATTTTTATACATTAACTGGGTTTCCTACGCATTTTATGTGCATAATTCAAATTTGAACTACATGCACATGCTCCAGTGCATATAAATTGGTAGAAAAATCGAATCTGTGTCCTTGGTTGCATGCTTAGATCCCATGCAAGAAATGGGAATGAATGTCAAATACCCTGCCACAGTCACTCGGCCGCAAACATTGAGATACCTGGTTTTTAAATTCTCGTAAATCAAAAAATCATCTGAAATTCATGAAACTTGGCATGCTATCATGGAGCGGCATCAACTTGCCGTGGTAAAGGTTTTGTCCCATTTGGGGCAGGTTTGGGTATAAGCTTCTCACAAACAAGAGTTTCTCACAAGCGTGATGGTTTTGGTAGGGAACGTGCCACCTTTGGGGATGAAACGATATCAGTTGCCTCTTATTGCTTTTAAAAAAATCTAGTGTTAACATAGAACAACAGGAGTGTTGTGTTAAAATTTGGAATTTTTCGGGGTTCGTTTGGACATTTTTATACATTAAGTGGGTTTTCTAGGGATTTTATGTGCATAATTCAAATTAAACTACATGTACATGGTCCAGTGCATATAAATTGGTTGGGAAATCAAATATGTGTCCTTGGTTGCATGCTTAGGTCCCATGCAAGAAATGGGAATGAATGTCAAACACCATGTCACTGTCACTTGGCTGCAAACATTGAGATACCTGGTTTTTAAATTCTAGTAAATTCAAAACTCGTCTGAAATTCATGAAACTTGGCATGCTATCATGGAGCAGCATCAACATGCCGTGGTAAATTTTTTGTCCCATTCGGGGCAGGTTTGGGTATAAACTTCTCACAAACCAGAGCTTCTCACAACAAGTGTGATGGTTTCGGTAGGGAACGTGCCACCTCTGGGGACGAAACGATATCCGTTGCCTCTTATTGCTTTCAGAAATTTTCTAGTCAACATAGAACAACATGAGTGTTGTGTTAAATTTTGGAATTTTTCAGTGTTCGTTTGGACATTTTATACATTAACTGGGTTTTCTAGGCATTTTATGTGTATAATTCAAATTTGAACTACATGCACATGCTATAGTGCATATAAATTGGTTGAAAAATCAAATGTGTGTCCTTCTTGCATGCTTAGGTCCCATGCAAGAAATGGGAATGAATGTCAAACACCCTGCCACCGTCACTCGGCCGCAAACATTGAGATACCTGGTTTTTAAATTCTAGTAATTCCTAAACTCGTCTGAAATTCATGAAACTTGGCATGCTATCATGGAGCAGCATCAACATGCCGTGGTAAATTTTCGTCCTATTTGGGGCAGGTTTGGGTATAAGATTCTCACAAACCAGAGCTTCTCACAACAAGCGTGATGGTTTCGGTAGGAAACGTGCCACCTTTGGGGACGGAACGATATCCGTTGCCTCATATTGCTTTCAAATTTTTTGTAGTGTCAACATAGAACAACATGACTGTTGTGTTAAATTTTGGAATTTTGCGGGGTTCGTTTGGACTTTTTTATACATTAACTGGGTTTTCAAGGCATTTTATGTGCATAATTCAAATTTGAACTACATGCACATGCTCCAGTGCATATAAATTGGTTGAAAAATCAAATATGTGTCCTCTTAGGTCCCATGCAAGAAATAGGAATGAATGTCAAACACCCTGCCACCCTCACTTTGCCACAAACATTGAGATACCTGGTTTTTAAATTCTAGTAATTCCTAAACTCGTCTAAAATTCATGAAACTTGGCATGCTATCATGGAGCGGCATCAACATGCCGTGGTAAATTTTTGTCCCATTTGGGGCAGGTTTGGGTATAAGCTTCTCACAAACCAGAGCTTCTCACAACAAGCGTGATGGTTTCGGTAGGGAACGTGCCACCTTTGGGGACAAAGCGATATCCGTTGCCTCTTATTGCTTTCAAATTTTTTGTAGTGTCAACATAGAACAACAGGAGTGTTGTGTTAAATTTTCGAATTTTTCGGGGTTCGTTTGGACATTTTTATACATTAACTGGGTTTTCTAGGCATTTTATGTGCATAATTTAAATTTGAACTACATGCACATGCTCCAGTGCATATAAATTGGTTGAAAAATCAAATCTGTGTCCTTGGTGCATGCTTAGGTCCCATGCAAGAAATGAGAAAGAATTTCAAACACCAGGGCACTGTTGATTGCCCGCAAGACATTGCGATACTTTGTTTTTAAATTCTAGTAAATCCAAAACTCATCTGAAATTCATGAAACTTGGCATGCTATCATGGAATGGCACTCGACATGCTGTGGTATTTCGCCTGTCCATTTTGAGAGAAGGCGCACTCGAATAACAGCCAACAAAGGCATTTTGAAACAAATAGTTGCCACTGTAACATCTCAACCATTTTGTATAATTTAAATCGGGTGCGTTCTGTTAACCATTCATGTGACGCCAGACCTCACTCTTTTAATGGCTAGGGGGTGTTGTGCGGACAGGTGCTTGAGTGGTTGACTAAACGGGAGGCGTGCGAGCTGTACTCCAATGCGGAGGCTCACCGAGAAGCGTGTGAGCTATACGCCGTGCAGGCTCACCGGGAAGCGAGCCCTTTGACTTCCATGGCCACCGCCTTGCTTCCATCCTCTCCATTAATGGCGCCCAAGCCGCAATTTAATACAGTTTTTAAATATAAAACACTCATCGAAAACGTTTTAGTTAGAACACCCGTATGTGAACCGACAGCTTCCCCAGGAAGCCAAGGGAAAATGTGCCGAGCAGAATTTTTGTAGCTCTTGATCGCAAACGTTTTAGTTAGAATACCCGTCTGAAAATCGACAGCTTCCTCAGGAAGCAAAGAGAAAATGTGCCAAGCAGGATTTCTGCAGCTCTTGATCGCAAACGTTTTAGATACAACACTCGTATGCAAAGTGAGAGCTATGGTCTTCCCCCTTAAGTCAGGGAAAATTCGCAACACAGGATTTGTGCATCCCTTCAACGCAAACGGTTGTTTTGGATGACCCATGTGCAACCACATACAAACAATTTGGTAAGATTTGCATCTGTTATATTGGGTATGTTGCCATTTGTCAAACTGGAAAGATTGACATTTGTTGATCTAGTAACATTGCCATTTGTCAATCCTTGTAACACTACGATTTGTCAAAATATGCAGCTAAAAATCACTAGCACTATCTAATTTTTGCAACTAAAATTCAGTAATTAAGCATGGATTTCATTCATAGATTAAGCAGTCATTCTTAATTTATACAAACAGTTCAAGTAGACAGCTGAACCGACCAAACTTTTCCCCAATTGTTGCCAACCACGTACTGAAATAGCTAGTTCAACTATATATACTAGCTAATTTTAAGTGCGTTGTACAGTTCCACCACATCTATAGTCAGATGAACTGAACAAAATAGCCCCTAAATACTACTACTATAGAGGGGTGTTGTACTACTTTCAGCAGCCTCTCCTCTACCAAGCGCGCTCAGTAAGAGGCAGAGGAGGAGGAGGAGCCTACCGATGAGATGCACAACTGCAATACGGTGCATGTCGCTGCTGCACGTTCAGCGACGCTCACCCGCTCGAATGCCCTCCGCCGCTCCAAACGACCCCTCTCAAAGCGGTCGGACTGCTCATAGATCTCCTGATTGCTCGCCTTCGCGTTGGCATGTGCTGCGGCCACGACTGCGGTAAGGCTCTTTGCGTGCTCGACGAGGTGCTCCTCCTCCTCCCGCGGGAACTCGATGTAGCGCGCAAGGTCGCTAACGCACGTGCGGGCCTCCACCTCCGCCTCCCTCCTTCGGGTGGCGGTAGCGGAGCGGGTGATGATCCCGGCGGTCGACGGTGGGCTGGTGGCCACTTCGGCCGATGATGGGCTGGCGGCCACTACTACCACTTGAGCACTGCGTTGGTTTTCCCTTGAAGAGGAAAGGGTGATGCAGCAATGTAGCGTAAGTATTTCCCTCAGTTTTTGAGAACCAAGGTATCAAACCAATAGGAGGCTACTGTGACGCCCCCGATTCGCTCGTACACTAATCATACACGCAAATGTGTACGATCAAGATCAGGGACACATGGGAAGATATCACAACACAACTCTAGACACAAAATGAAATAATACAAGCTTCATATTACAAGCCAGGGGCCTCGAGGGCTTGAATACAAGCTTGATGCACAAGCGAGTCAGCGGAAGCAACAATATCTGAGTACAGACATAAGTTAAACAAATTTTGCCTTAAGAAGGCTAGCACAAACATCAATGATTGAAGAGGCAAGGCCTCCTGCCTGGGACCTCCTAACTACTCCTGGTCGTCGGCGGGCTCCACGTAGTAGTAGCCACCCTCGGGGATGTAGTCGTTGTGAAAGCCGGGCGGTCTCCAGTAAAGTCAAGGTAACTGTTTGTCCAGACATCAAGGGGAAAACCCGAGGAATCACCCCCGGTGGATTCCACTCAATGTAATCATCAAGGTGAACGTAAGAGGGACCACCCTCGAGGTTCACACTTGAGGTGTTGCACGACAGAGCCGTATCGGGAATGGTGAAAGAGGAACCACCCTCGATGACCACATCGAATAGCTACACTACAGAATTTTCATCAGGAGTGCGTTAAGAGGGATCACCCTTGGCACTTGAGAGTAGCTCTGCAGAGTCGAGCAACTAAAGGGGCGTGATGTGATGTGAGGTGTTAGGCTCTGGTCGTCGATCATGCCGATCGAGTCGTCGATGATGAAGCAGGGGCAACAAGGACAAGGTGGGGTCATTGATGGATCACTATCCAACCTATACTAAGCAGTTTAGGATAAGCAGGTAGGTAACAATAGCATGTACAAAAGCAGGCTATGCATCAGAATAGGAGCAAACACTAACAGTAGCAAAATCTAATGCAAGCATGAGAGTATAGAATGGGCGATATCGGGATGATCAAAGGGGGGCTTGCCTGGTTGCTCTGGCAATGAGGGGTCGTCATCGACGTAGTCGATCACAGGGGCAGCAGCGGCAGTCTCGGGGTCTACCGGAGAGAAGAGGGGGAAGAAACAGTAAATACATAGCAAGCAAGAGCATAACAGGAAAATAGGCAGAGGTAGACGTGTTCTAACGCGGTGCTACACGTTACCGGCGAAGGGGGATAACATCTGGAAGGTTTTCCTGGAGTTAGTCATTTTCGGACAGGTGAAATGGAGGGGAAAGGTTGCATGTTCAGGTAGTTAGGGGCATGTGGAAGACAAACGGATCACTTATTCGGATTCGTCTCGAAATTCTGAGCAACTTTCATATAGAAAACATTTTCATCGGAGTTACGGTTTATTTACTATGAATTTCTAAAGGTTTAAAAATTTCTGGAATTATTTATTTTAACTGAAATGGAATATTGCATCAGCACGACGTCATAGTGACATCAGCAGTTAGCAGGTCGGCTGACCAGGTCAAACCTGGCCTGTGGGTCCGGTGGGACCCACATGTTAGCCTCTGTTAGTCTAACAGTAAATTAAACTAACTAGTCTAGGTTAATTAGCTATTGGACCCCACCTGTCATAGACTAATTAGTTAAACTAATTAGTTTTAATTACTAAAACACTTTAGTTAGGGGAATAAGCGGTGGGGCCCGCATGTCAGTTGCTGGGGCCTGCCCAGTTAGCACAGTTGACCAGGTCAACTGGTCAACAGGGTCCAGGGGGCCCACGGGCACCGACCCAGAGGCGGGCCCCGCCGGTGCCAGGTCAGCGCCGGCGCCGGAGTAACACCGGCGAGGCCATTCGCGGCGGCCGAACGCCGGAGACGGTCGGAATCGCGCTGCGGCGCATCATTTGAGCCGTGGTTGGGCGCGTTCGAACGGCGAGGCTGGGCCGCATCCAACCGTGATGGTGGCGCGGGCCGGAACGGCCGGAACCTTCGCCGGCGGCGAGTGGAGGCGGTGGTGGCGTTCGGGACATCGTCGGGATCACGCTACCATTCACCAAACCGCGCGCGACAACCTCCGTTCGAACCATGGAAGCGTTCCGCGTCGACCGGTGGTGGTGCCGGACCAAAAGGTCGCCGGAAACGAGACCGAGGACGAGCTATGGCGGCCGCGCGTACGGGACCTCGACGGAGGCTATGCTAGGAGGCACGGGGAGGCACGTGCTCGGGCTCGTTGGGCTCCTGGGAGCTCCAGGAGCACGACGGAGGCCTCAGGTGAGAGTGACAAGAACCATGGCCACGGCAGCGAAGTGATCTACGGCGGCAAGCTCTCGGCAACGGCGACGAGCTAGCTACAGCGCGCGAGGGAACTAACGGAGAGGAGCAGGAGGTGGAGGAGCTCACCGCGCGGCTAAGTAAAGCCTTCGAGAGCTTAGTAGCAGCAGGCGATGGCCGTAGTGGAAGAAGAACGACGGTGGACGAGGCGGAAGGGGGCGGCTCGATCCGCGCGTTGTGGAGCTCCCCGAGCTCGATGGCGAGGCGCATCCGAGGTAGAGGTCGCCGGCGCGTCTCGTGGACGTGCAGGCGAGGCGCGGGGTGGCCGGTGGCCGCGGCTATGGCGCAGCCATGGCGACAGCGGCGCTCGGTGAGGTGGGGAGGGGATCTGGAGAGAGAGGGAGAGAGCAGAGAGGGCGAGCAGGGGAGTAGAGAGGGCGAGTGCGGGAGAAATATCTCGGGGGCGGCCTCGGTGGAGGCCTTATCCTCATCGTCCTCGACGGCGAGGTGGTGCGGCGGGGCGCGACACTGTCACGGCGCGGTCGGAGGAGCAGTGAAGGGGGAAGGCGACCCGGTGGGTTGGGTGGCCTGGCTGGGCCGGCCCAAGTGGGAGTTAGGCCCGGAGGGGGGGGGGGCAGGGCCTCTTTTCCATTTTTTTGTTCTTTTGCTTTTCTTTTCCTTTTAAACTTTCTGCTTCCTAATAAGTTTCTTTTATATAAATTATGATGTTAGCCGCTAAATCAGTACTTATAATTGGGCTACTTCCACAATTAGTTTGAGGTTTAAATAAAATAGTTTATCATTTTATAATTTTAAAAGCATTTAATCTATTATTTTAGCTACTATTTTGATTATTAAAGGGCATTAAATCACTTTATAAAATGTTGGTTCAGCACCATAATTGGTCATGGAATAATTTCCACACTTTGAACATTTTATATTGCTTGTTTGAGAAATTTGAATTTTGGACTTTTATTTTAAATTTGAATTTGGATTGTGATTTGGATCAACCGAGGATTAGCAACAGTAATGTGATGACATGGAACCACTCTCATGGGATTATTGTAGCTTAATTATCCGGGCGTTACAGCTATGCGCGAGTCCCTCGTACCTACACAAAACAAATAACTCCTCGCAACCAACGCGATAAGGGGTTGTCAATCCCTTCATAGCCACTTACGAGAGTGAGATCTGATAGATATGATAGGATAATATTTTTGGTATTTTTGTGATAAAGATGCAAAGTAAAATAAAAGCAAGGTAAAAGCAAAGGAAATAACTAAGTGTTGGAAGATTAATATGATGAAGATAGACCCGGGGGCCATAGGTTTCACTAGCGGCTTCTCTCAAGAGCATAAATATTTTACGGTGGGTAACGAATTACTGTTGAGCAATTGACAGAATTGAGCACAGTTATGAGTATATCTAGGTATGATCATGTATATAGGCATCACGTCCGAGACAAGTAGACCGACTCCTACCTGCATCTACTACTATTACTCCACTCATTGACCGCTATCCAGCATGCATCTAGAGTATTAAATTCATGAAAATAGAGTAACGCCTTAAGCAAGATGACATGATGTAGAGGGATAAATTCATGCAATATGATAAAAACCCCATCTTGTTATCCTCGATGGCAATAATACAATACGTGCCTTGCTGCCCCTCATCACACCGGGAAAGGACACCGCAAGATTGAACCCAAAGCTAAGCACTTCTCCCATTGCAAGAAAGATCAATCTAGTAGGCCAAACCAAACTGATAATTCAAAGAGACTTGCAAAGATAACCAATCATACATAAAATAATTCAGAGAAGATTCAAATATTGTTCATAGATAATCTTGATCATAAACCCACAATTCATCGGTCTCAACAAACACACCGCAAAAACAAGATTACATCGAACAGATCTCCACGAGAGAGGGGGAGAACATTGTATTGAGATCCAAAAGAGAGAAGAAGCCATCTAGCTACTAACTATGGACCCAAGGTCAAGTAAACTACTCACACTTCATCGGAGAGGCCATGGTGTTGACGTAGAAGCCCTCCGTGATGGATGCCCTCTGGCGGAGCTCTAACAGGCCTCAAGATGGGATCTCGTGGGTACGTAAGGTTGCGGCGGTGGAATTAGGTTTTGGCTCCGTGTCCGGGTCGCTTGGGGGTACATAGGTATATATAGGAGGAAGGAGTACGTCGGTGGAGCAACAGGGGCCCACGAGGGTGGAGGGCGCATACAGGGGTGGGCGCGCCCCCTACCTCGTGGCCTCCTCTTCTGTTTCTTGACGTAGGGTCCAAGTCTCCCAGATCATAATCTTCCTAAAAATCACGTTCCCGAAGGTTTCATTCCGTTTAGACTCCTTTGATATTCCTTTTCTGCAAAACTCTGAAATAAGCAAAAAAACAACAATTCTGGGCTGGGCCTCCGGTTAATAGGTTAGTCCCAAAAATAATATAAAAGTGAATAATAAAGCCCAATAATGTCCAAAACAGTAGATAATATAGCATGGAGCAATCAAAAAATATAGGTACGTTGGAGATGTATCAGCCACGACCACCACCTCCCGCCTTCGGGCCGCGGTGGCGGAGCAGGTGATGGCCATGGTGGCCGGCAGTGGGGTGGCGGCCACAACGGCCACCTCCCTCCTTCGGGCCGCGATGGTGGAGCGGGCGATGGCCTTGGCTTTCGACAGTGGTGTGGAGGCAACGGCGGCCGGCAACAGCTGCCGACGGGCAGCGGCGGCGGAGCGTGTGGTGGGTGTTTCGCGCACACCCAACAGGGATGCCACGCGCACTACACTACACCGGAGACAGAGCCGCCGGCGTGATGTAGCCTCCCAGCTGGAGCTGTCCACTGATGACGGCGGTGTGGCTGAGCGACAATGACGGACCGGTGCCATTGGCGATTGTGTGAGAAGCAGACGAGATAAGCTATAGGGAGGGAGGGGAAAATGCGACGCATGACTCGCTAGCCGTGAGGGTTTATATTGCAGGCCGATAAGCATTGGGATTTTGGGGGATTTCACCGAGTCGGGGGGGGGGGGGGGGTTAGTTTGCACGGGAACGGGCTCACCGACGATTCATTGGCGCCACTTCGTGCCACCATTTGGCCAAAAGAACGCCCCCGCTGGCCACGCAAGCTTATACCAGTAAGCCGCCCATGCAGCGGGTGACAAGACGTGCGAGAGGAGGACGAAAGGACACGTACACATACGGCTAATACAAAAAACGTTTGCGATTTAATTACCTACTATACCCATGTCATGGTTTATAAGTAGGATTTAACTAATAAAATATGAATGCATGTCGCCAAACATTATATCGTCGGATTCGTATTTGAACATAGTTTCCAGTTATACAATTTTTGTAACACGCACTAAAAATTTGTTTGTTAAATTTAAGGTTATATACTGGCGAGTGACTGCCCGCAACGCACACGGCTTATTACATCACAAACAGCTCGGATGGATCAGCTGTATGCCACGTATCGCACACACAACTCTAACCTGATTCATGCTTGATGTGTCCGACATCGCCCACATAGTTCGTCTTATTTGCCACGTATCAGTGTGTCGGCATCCGCTCGCGTCCCTCGGCAAGCTCTGCTCACCGTTAGGCGCTGCAGCGCGCTGTTAGGCGCCGCGGCACGCTCTGCTCGCGTCCATTGGCGCTCTCGGCTTGTGGACTGCTTTTCCTTGCGTATTCAACTACTATATGCATATATATGGTTACTCGCCGTTGAGGCGACCGTGGAGCACTCTGTTCGCGTCCCTCCACGCGCGCTCTGCCAGTGGTTGGGCGTGCGCACGATCACGTGGGGGGCCCCATATGCATGTGGTTGCGCCGCGCGCGTTGCCACGTGATGCAGTTACGTGCGGCACGATGGAGTTATGTGCTGCAAATTAGAACTGCCATCAGGGCATGCCGATATTCCAGGCCGTCCGGCTTCCCCTTTAATTCCCGCGGCCATTATAACCCGAGTCTCTTCAACCTTTCGATCGCGCACACAACACAATAAGCACACCCACGACGACACATAGAGAGGGTATGTCTAGCGGTGCTCCAATGGAGTTCGGTGAGCATAAAGTGGAGACCCACAGGAGGGAGATGGATCTCTCGGTGGTGTACACCATCGACCCGGCCCTGGTGGACGCCTACATCAACACCGTTGAGCAGTTGCTTGCTCGAGACAAGTACAAGGTGATCGGCATCAACCTCCAGTACACCGCCGATCGTCCCAACATAGATCAGAAGGTTGCCAATGCCCAGTTGTGCGTGCGCCGTCATGTCCTCATCTACCACTACTGCATGGCCACAGAGCCTTGCGACTGTTTCACCAGGTTTGTGAACAGCACCGACTACAAGTTCGCCACGGTGGTAACCACCGACGATGTAAAAGCGCTCAGGGTTACGGGCTTGGCCTGCCAGAACCTTGTCGAATTCCATGAGCACTACAGGGTCTGGGGCAGCACGAAGAAGGACTCCCTAGTTGAACTCGCCTCGGCCATCATCGACCCATATTACGAAGAGATGAAGCAGGATGCCAACAGAACACATCCCGTATCCTGGCCAGGGCCTGGATGCGGCAATTGGATGAACCTCACCTCAGGTTCGTGGCCAAGAGCGTGTATACATGCTACGAGATGCACAGGTGGATCGCTGACATGAGGAAGTGCCTTGTTACAGAGATCGACGAGGCCGGATCAAGCCACAACCATAGAAAGCGTCACAAGAAGTAGATGATGATCATATGATCATTTATCCTAGTTAATCATGCATGTAATTTATAGTTTATTTGGTGTGTGGAAATGTCATGTGTGTACTAGCCACCTATATAATTATATTATATGCATGTAATAGTTTACTTTGGTGTGTGCAAATGGCATGGTTGTAGTAGCCACCTATGTAAGTGGATGTTTAATTTGGTTATGCAACCATGTCCTTATAAGTGTGTATATATATGTTGTTGTTCTGTATGAAATCCCATCGACAACACACACGTCTTATTAGCAGCAATCGTCTGTGTTATTATCGGTCTTCGCACACATTTCTGATTACAAACCTGTTTGCCGCGTATCACATGCATCTTGTTATATTGAACTGTTTCTATTCTCTTGTCTCAACACAAATAGTTCATCCGAGTGAACCGTATGCCGCATATTGCACACACCTTGATCTGGCTGACCGTTTCTTTTGTGTTGTCTAATCACAAACAATTCATCCGAGTGAACTGTATGTTGTATATCTCACACACCTTCATCTGGCTGCCTGTTTCTTTTGTTCCTCCTCATCGCAAACAGTTAATTGAACTGAACCGTATGCCCTGCATCGCACACACAACTAAAATCTGAACCGCGTTTGATGCATCCGCCATCGCAAACGTTTTGCACTTTTTTGACAGTTCTTTTACACCACCGTTTGTGATTATTGCATCGCGCATAGTTTCGTCGAAGGGTCTCTGATCGTAGTGTCCTGTTAGGAGCATCCTGCAGTAATGTTAGTTGTCTAAACTAAAAAGAACAAAGGCTACAAAATTATTTCACTCAGTGAACGTTGGGGCGACGACCTCAAAGGCATGTGGATGTTGCAAGTCGGTCCCTGGTGGCATGGAGTGGCGGCGGCCATACCCGTGTAGCAACATGGTTGGCCTCCTGATGGCCATGGTGATGGTCTAAGGTGGGAATATGTCCTACTGCTACTTCTTGAGCTTGCATTGGTTTTTTCCTTGAAGAGGAAAGGGTGATTCAGCAAACTAGAGATAAGTATTTCCATCAGTAAAGAACCAATGTATCAATCTAGTAGGAGGAACACACAAGTCTCCAATGATAGCACCTGCACAAACAAACAAATACTTGCACCCAACGCGATAAAGGGGTTGTCAATCCCTTCACGGTTACTTGCAAGGATGAGATCTGATAGTGATAGGTATAAAAGATAAATAAAAGTGCAAAATGAAGTAAAGGTAAATAAATTGCAGAAAGGTATTTTTGTGTTTTTGGTTTTATAGATCTGAAAATAATATGATAAAAATAGACCCGGGGGCCATAGTTTTCACCAGAGGCTTCTCTCTTGAAAGAACACATACGGTGGGTAAATAAATTACCGTTGGGCAATTGATAGAAAAGCGCAAAGTTATGAAAATATCTAAGGCAATGATCATGAATATAGGCATCACATCCGTGACAAGTAGACGGACTCCTGCCTGCATCCACTACTATTACTCCACACATCGACCGCTATCCACCATGCATCTAGTGTATTAAGTTAACAAGAATGGAGTAACGCCTTAAGCAAGATGGCATGATGTAGAGGAATGGATATAAATATGAAATAAAACCCCATCTTTTTATCCTTAATGGCAACAATACAAATACGTGTCTCGCTACCCCTTCTGTCACTTGGTGAGGACACCACAAGATTGATCGCATCACAAAGCACCTCTCCCATTGCAAGAAAAATCAATCTAGTTGGCCAAACCAAATCATTAGATCGGAGAGAAATAAAAAGCTATATTAATCATGCATAAAAGAGTTCAGAGAAGACTCAAATTATATTCATAGATAATCTAATCATGAATCCACAATTCATCAGATCTCAACAAGCCCACCGGAAAAGAAGATTACATCAAATAGATCTGCAAGAACATCAAGGAGATCATTTTATTGAAGGTCAAAGAGAGAGAAGAAGCCATGTGGCTACTAGCTATGGACCCGTAGGTCTGTGGTAAACTACTCACACATCATTGGTAGGGTAGCAAGGTTGATGTAGAGGCCCTCCATGATCGAATCCCCCTCCGGCAGAGTACCGGAACAGGTCTCCAGATGAGATCTCACGAGGACAGAAACTTGCGGCTGCGGAAAAGTACTTTTGGTGTGCCCTCTGGTATACGAGAAATATTTGGGAATTTATAGAGCTGAGATTGGGGTTGGAGGTGCTCCAGGGGGCCCACAAGCCCTGGAGGCGCGCCCTCCCTAGGGCGAGGCCACATGGATTGTGGCCACCTCATGGCTCCTCTGGCCTCCTCCCGAAGCCACGTGGGTGTCTTCTTGTCCAAGAGAAATCGTCTAAAAGTTTCATTCCATTTGGACTCCATTTAGTATTGATTTTCTATGGAAGACAAAAACAAGGAAAAAACAGCAACTGGCACTGGGCACTAGGTTAATAGGTTAGTCCCAAAAAATGATATAAAATAACATATTAATGCATATAAAACATCGAAGATGGATAATATAATAGCATGGAACAATAAAAAATTATATATATGTTGATGACGTATCAAGCATCCCCAAGCTTAATTCCTACTCGTCCTCGAGTAGGTAAATTATAAAAATGGAAATTTTGATGTGGAATGCTACCTAACATGTTTATCAATGTAATATTTCTTTGTTTGGCATGAATATTCTGATCCATAAGATTCAAAACAAAAGTTTAATATCGACATAAAAACAATAATACTTCAAGCATACTAATGAAGAAATCATGTCTTCTCGAAAATATCATGGCTAAAGAAAGTTATCCCTACAAAATCATATAATCTTGACATGCTCTATTTTCATCACACAAAACATTTATCATGCACAACACCGATGATAAGCCAAGCAATTGTTTCATACTCTTGATGTTCTCAAATTTTTTCAACTTTCATGCAATACATGAGCGTGAACCATGGAAATAGCACTATGGGTGGAATAAAATATGATGGCGGAGGTTGTGTGGAGAAGACAAAAAAGGAGAAAGTCTCACATTGACGAGGCTAATCAATGGACTACAGAGATGCCCATCAATTGATGTCAACGCACGGAGAAGGGATTGCCATGCAACGGATGCACTAGAGCTATAAGTGCATGAATGCTCAAAAGAAAACTAAGTGGGTGTGCATCCAACTTGCTTGCTCACGAAGACCTAGGGCATTTTGAGGAAGCCTATCATTGGAATGGACAAGCCAAGTTCTATAATGAAAAATTCCCGCTAGTAATATATGAAAGTGACAAAATAGGAGACTCTCTATGATGAAGAACATGGTGCTACTTTGAAGCACACGTGTGGAAAACGATAGTAACATTGTCCCTTCTATCTTTTTCTCTTTTTCTTTTATTTTTGGGCTCTTTGCCCTCTTTTTATTTATTGAGTTAAGTCCGGAGTCTCATCCCGACTTGTGGGGAAATCATAGTCTCCATCATCCTTTCCTCACATGGAACAATGTTTTAATAATGATGATCATCACCCTTTTATTTACTTACAACTCAATACTAGAAAAAAGATACACTAGTACAGCGAGGTGCAAAACAAACGGTTTCTAACCCCTTTCCGCGATGACATTTGGAACCGTTGCCAAGTGAGTGTGGGCGATAGGGGGGTCCTTCCCACACGACTCATAAACCGTCTGGGATATGCCCTCCTGGCACACACACTCGGCAAAATGAGGTCGTGTGCGACCGGCGAGCACTCAAATACAGAAATACGTACAATAATGCTCAAAAAATACAACTATATAGGCGAAATCATTTCCGGTCGTAAGTACATCCCACATAGTCAGCCAGCGCTAAACGTTTCCATTCATATATACATCCCACACAGTCGCTCCAAGGAAAACATTTCTGTTCGCAAGTACATCACACACAATTTTCCTGGTTAAATCGTTTGTGATAGCGTTTCCATTGCACACGGTATTAAAAAATTTATCGTTTGCGTTATTGAATTCATCACACACGGTGCCTAGAAGAAACTGAGTGTCAAGGGCTGTCCATCACACACAGTTTTTATGTGGTAAACGTTTGCGCCAGGTGGCCTAACGCAATCTGTTTTCAAGAGGATGTCGTGTGTGATTGTTCATTAATCAAACACGGTTTATTCCTAGAAACTGTGTGCGTTATTGAATGCATCACACACGGTGTTTTCTCAATAACCATTTGCAATATAAAAACCCAATTAGCAGGCTAATTATACAATTATTCATAATACATTTATTAATCTAGTTGAGATTTCATATTAAGCACACAATATATTTCATTTTCATAATTGAAATACATTAGAGTACAACATGATATAGCTTCAGCACTCAGCTACCCCATTACACAACTACACCATGACCAAGTTTCACATGCAACATCTATAACCTTTCAAAATTAGCATCATAGACGGTACATAGACAGATGTATCTCATCTCGGAAAAGCTAACAAGGTATGCGAATATTGAGCCTTCATTGATGTTGAAGGTCTTTGTAACTTTAGGCCAGTGCCTGTGGATGAGTGACCGTCCATCCTTCGTCCTCTTTAGGAACACTTCAATATTGAACCGTGGGTGTTGTATGAATACCTTCCTCGCCTCCTGACCATACAGGTGGTTTGAGAGGTAATCATCAGTGAACTACTTTGGAAAGGACTGAAAACAAGGATGTGCATAAATATCTTCTCTATATTGGAAATGGGGCAAAGGAATAAAAAAGGATAGGTATAATAGTTAGTACCATCCTGTACTGAACTGATGTCTTCTTCATTGTGCAGACAAAGATCTTGCTATTTTTTGTTGCTAATTTATTTATCCTAACAATCTTTTTGAGTATCTTGACTTGACTGATATTCATGGACAACTCATTTTCCCATATGCAAAAAGGGATGAACAGTGGGTCAAACCTCTGACAGTAGGACCTACATGTGCAAGACCAAATTGTTAAAAACCTAAATATTAAAATGGTTCCTGCAATTGCACAATAATGTGTTATTAGACAACGGACCATGCACGTGCTAACCTCGATTGTAAACCTTAGTGCTTCCCATTGTTTCCCTGCAACACGTATAAGGTAGTTAGTCATCAGGTTACGTAAGGGTTCACATGCTATCAGTAAGATATGTGGATGAAAAATAAGCACATTGCAGATTCATCAGATTAATTCAAGCCACATGGAAAACCCATTTATCCAAACGAAGCATGATTAAGAACTAGGAAATATAGCACTAGTATATGTTTCTCATGTATTAAGTGTAGCCAAATTCGATTTATTCCTCACATGCATAACAATACAAAATTCCACCCACGACAATTGGACATCGCATTGTAGAATTGAACCAAGCAGTTAGCTAAACACTACAACAAATGAACCAAACATTGACTGAGCACCACATTGCACAATATAACATACTCCTAATAGAAGATCCGATAGTTAACCAAACCAAGCATGCTTAACAACTTGGAAATATAGCAATTGTATTTTTGTTCATGTATTTACTACAGCCAAATTCAATTTATTCCTCACATGGTATACAATAACAGAATGCACCCACAACTATTGAACATCGCATTGCAGAATTGAATGAAACAAAACAGTTCACTAAACACCACAACAAATGAACCAAATGTTAACTGAGCACCACATTGCACAATATAAGATACTCCTAAAAGAAGATCAAACAGTTAAACAAACAAAGAATGCTTAACAACATGGAAATATAGCAATTGTATTTGTTTCTCATGTATTTAGTACATCCAAATTCGACTTA
The DNA here is from genome assembly GCA_021605145.1 of Aegilops bicornis. Taxonomy (NCBI): domain Eukaryota; kingdom Viridiplantae; phylum Streptophyta; class Magnoliopsida; order Poales; family Poaceae; genus Aegilops; species Aegilops bicornis. The sequence continues at coordinate 534,428,905 of CM038671.1, read as the reverse complement.
TTTCTCACATGGTATATAATAACAGAATGCACCCACAACAATTGAACATCGCATTGCGTAATTGAACCAAACAGCCAACCGCGTCGTGTCATCAGCGCGCAACGCGTCGACGGTGGCCTTGATGGCGAGGTGCTCCTCCAAGATTTGGGGGTTGACACGAATGGCAGCCATCACGACCTCATCCGCGCGTGCGGCCGCCATTTGCTTCTCCGCTGCCAAATGGTCCTTGGGATCCTGGCTGTACTACGCACACCATGGCTTAGGGCGGCGCTTATTTGGTGGAGGGGTCGGTGATTTGGGTGGAAGGTGTCGCGCTGACGGTCGGTGCATGTGGGATCTGGAAGGAGAAGGAGAATGGGGGTCAGGTGTGGATTACCTGCCTGGATAGGCGAGACCGAGCAGCATGGAGGAGGGTCGCCGGTGAGGAGGCGGCGCTGCAAACAAGGAGTGAAGGCTTGAACTTGGAAAGGAAGGCGGAAACAGGGGAAATGTGGCTTATGGTAAGGGGGCGGGGAGGTAGATATTTGCGCGGAAGCTGAAAATTTGGAATCGCTTCAGAGAAAAAACTGGCGCGCAATGTGTCATCAGACACGGTCCCTTATTTAGAACTGTTTACGATATGTGAACATCACAAACGATTCAGATAGCTTAAACCGTGAGTGTTGAGTTTGAATGTAAAAAAAATTTGGTTCGAATTTCCCTGGTTACTGTGGTCATCCACGTCATTGCATAATTTGGGTACACAAAGGAGACTAACTTCTTAATTGAGCAAGTTCGGCAATTAAACAGAGCTAGCTGACCTAAACATTACTCTAACAAATTAAAGACCAGCGCTCTTAATTAAACAAAACGAAGTGTACTACTACGGCTGGTGCTTGTCGATCACCGCCGCTGCCGCCTCCATGTCTTGCTAGGGAAGGGGCTCCATGGCATCAATTGCACCATGCTCGGCAAGCATCTCGCCATCCGCGTCCGCCATATCTCTGGAATAGGCCGCCATGAGCTGGGCGTGGGCGGCCACGAGCTGGGCGTGGGCGGCCGCGATCTGGGCTCTGGAAGACTCCGTCGTGGCAAGGTATGTCGCGCAAGAACGGATGGCTGCTCGAACTCTCTCGGTGATTGCCAACTCTTCGCCCGTGGGTTGCCAACCTTTGTCGGAGAAGCTTCGTTCGATTTGTGCGGTGACTGCCACGAGCTGGATGTGGACGACCTCGACATGGTAGTGGGCGGCCTCCATCAGGGCTAAGGCCGCCACTGTGGAACAGACAGCTACTGTGCCGCTCTCGCCAGTTGCTATCCCCGAGGCAGATGCTGGTGCCACCGCCTGAGAAGCAACAGTGGCCGTTTGGGTTGCCTTGGCCGTCCGGACGCAGACGGCGGTCGCCCTCGCGAAGCTTGGTTAGCACGCGCCTGGCGGCTGCGGCCGCGCTCTCACTGGAGTGGGCCGCCGAAGTTGCCCTCACGACGTGGGTCCACGTCCCCATCTTTCACCGGCGACGAATGAACAGTGGAATGATATTTGGGGAGTGAGCTAGTGTGCTTGACATGCTGGCTGTGGACTGTAGCTGACGCACCTTCTCACGTAAGCCATAGGTGTACTATACACTGATGATGCTCCAAGATATTTTGTGCTGCATCTCACACGGTTGGTGACAATAAACTGTTTGCGATCTACTTGATTTATTGTCTTGATTTGAATTATGTAATGGGGTCACGACTACAAAGGATGGTGTTTGAATTGCTAGAACTTTTATCTGCAGTGAACATGCAACTATAGGTGTGTCATCAAAAAAAATGGAATTATTCAGGGTTCGTTTGGACGTTTTTATACATTAACTTGGTTTCGTAGGCATTTCAGGTGCATAATTCAAATTTGAACTACATGCACATGCTCCACTGCATATAAACGGGTTGAAAAAATAAATATGTGTCCTTGGTTGCATGCTTAGGTCCCATGCAAGAAATGGGAATGAATGACACACACCCTGCCATCGTCACTGGACCGCAAACATTGAGACACCTGGTTTTAAATTCTAGTAAACTCAAAACTCGTCTGAAGTTCAACAAACTTGGCATGCTATCATGGAGCGGCATAAACATGCCGTGGTAAATTTTTTGTCCCATTTGGGGAAGGTTTGGGTATAAGCTTCTCACAAACCAGAGCTTCTCACAACAAGCATGATGGTTTCGGTAGGGAACGTGCCACGTTTGGGAACGAAACGATATCCGTTGCCTATTATGCTTTCAAAAAATTTCAAGTGTCAACATAGAACAACAGGAGTGTTGTGTTTAATTTTGGAATTTTTTAGGGTTTGCTTTGATATTTTTATACATTAATTGGGTTTCCCAGGCATTTTATGCGCATAATTCAAATTTGAACTACATGCACATTCTCCAGTGCATATAAACAGGTTGAAAAATAAAATATGTGTCTTTGGTTGCATGCTTAGGTCCCATGCAAGAAATGGGAATGAATTTCAAACACCCTGCCACCGTCACTCGGCCGCAAACATTGAGATACCTGGTTTTTAAATTCTAGTAAATCCAAAACTCGTCTGAAATTCATGAAACTTGGCATGCTATCATGGAGCGGCATCAACATGCCGTGGTAAATTTTTTGTCCCATTTGGGGCAGATTTGGGTATAAGCTTCTCACAAACCAGAGCTTCTCACAACAAGCGTGATCCGTTGCCTCTCACAAACCAGAGTTTCGGTAGGGAACGTGCCGTCTTTGGGGACGAAACGATATCCGTTGCCTCTTATTGCTTTCAAATTTTTTCGATTGTCAACATAGAACAACAGGAGTGTTGTGTTTAATTTTGGAATTTTTCGGGCTTCGTTTGGACATTTTTATACATTAACTGGGTTTCCCAGGCATTTTATGTGCATAATTCAAATTTGAACTACATGCACATTCTCCAGTGCATATAAACTGGTTGAAAAATAAAATCAGTGTCCCTGGTTGTATGCTCAGGTCCCATGCAAGAAATAAGAATGAATTTCAAACACCCTGCCACCGTCACTCGGCCGCAAATATTGAGATACTTGGTTTTTAAATTCTAGTAAATCCAAAACTTGTCTGAAATTCATGAAACTTGGCATGGTATCATGGAGCGGCATCAACATGCCGTGGTAAATTTTTGTCCCATTTGGGACAGGTTTGGGTATAAGCTTCTCATAAACTAGAGCTTCTCACAACAAGCGTGATGGTTTCGGTAGGGAACATGCCACCTTTGGGGACGAAACAATATCCGTTGCCTCTTATTGCTTTCAAAAAAATTCGAGTGACAACATAGAACAACAGGAGTATTGTGTTTAATTTTGGATTTTTTCGGGGTTCGTTTCGACATTTTTATACATTAACTGGGTTTCCCAGGCATTTTATGCGCATAATTCAAATTTGAACTACATGCACATTCTCTAGTGCATATAAACTGGTTGAAAAATCAAATATGTGTCCTTGGTTGCATGCTTTTGTCCCATGCAAGAAATGAGAATGAATTTCAAACACCCTGCCACCGTCACTCGTCAAGAACATTGAGATGCCTGGTTTTTAAATTCTAGTAAATTCGAAACTCATCTAAAATTCATGAAACTTGGCATGCTATCATGGAGCGGCATCAATATGCCGTGGTAAATTTTTTGTCCCATTTAGGGCAGGTTTGGGTATAAGCATCTCACAAACCAGAGCTTCTCACGACAAGCGTGATGTTTTCGGTAGGGAACGTGCCACCTTTGGGGACGAAACGATATCCGTTGTCCCTTATTGCTTTCAATTTTTTTTAAGTGTCAACATAGAACAACATGAGTGTTGTGTTAAATTTTGGATTTTTTGGGGTTCGTTTGGACATTTTTATACATTAACTGGGTTTTCCAGGCATTTTATGTGCATAATTCAAATTTGAACTACATGCACATTCTCCAGTGCATATAACACTGCTGCACGTCGGTCCTAAACAAACAGTTTTTTACCCCTTTCCGCGAAGACATTTGGAACCGTCACCAAGTGAGTTTTGGGCGATAGGGGGATCCTTCCCACACGACCCAAAAACCGTTGGGGATATGCCCTCCTGGCACACACGCTCGACAAAATGAGGTCATGTGCGATGACGAGCACTCAAATACAGAAATACGTACTGTAGTGCCAAAAAAATATAATTATACAGGCAAAATCATTTCTGGTCGTAAGTACATCCCACACAGTCAGTCACCACTAAATATTTCCATTCGTATATACATCCCACATGGTCACTACAAGGATAACATTTGAGCAAGGTGGCGTAACGCAAACAGTTTTGAAGAGAATGTCGTGTGTGATTGTGCATTGATCCAACACGGTTTATTCCTAGAAACTGTGTGTGTTGCCTTAGGTCATCGCCCACGGTGTTTTATCATTAACCGTTTGCAATAGGAAAACCCAATTAGCAAGCTAATTGGCCTATTATTAATAATCCATTTAATAATCTAATTGACATTCATATTAAGCACATAATATATACCATTTCTAGATTAAGGAAGCAGGATTTCGTAATTGAAATACATCGAAGTACAACATGATATAGCTTCAGCACTCAGCTACCCCATTACACAACGGCACCAGCAGCAAGTTTCACATGCAACATCTAGAACCTTTTGAAATTAGCATCATAGACGGTACATAGAGAGATGCATCTCATCTAGAAAACTGCTGAAGCGGAAGGCGAATATTGAGCGTTCATTCGTGTTGAAGGTCTTCGCAACTTTAGGCCAGTGCATGTGGATGATTGACCGTCCATCCTTCGACCTCTTCAGGAACACTTCAATATTGAACCGTGGGTGTTATATCAAAACTTTCCTCGCCTCCTGACCACAGAGGTGGTTTGAGAGGTAATCATCAGTGAAGCCTGAAAACAAGGATGTGCATAAATATCTTCTCTATATTGGAAATGGGGCAAAGGAATAAAAAAATGCAATGTATAATAGTAAGTACCATCTTGTAAACCTCAATGCTTCCCATTGTGTTCCTGCAACACATATAAGGTAGTTAGTCATCAGGTTAAGTAAGGGTTCGCATGCTATCAGTAAAATATGTTGATGATAAATAAGCACATTGTAGATTCATCAGATTAATTCAAGCCACATGGAAAACCCATTTATCCAAACCAAGCAAGATTAGGAACTAGGAAATATAGCACTTGTATATGTTTCTCATGTATTAAGTGCAGCCAAATTTGATTTATTCCTCACATGGTATACAATAACAGAATGCAGCCACAAAAATTGAACATCGCATTGCAGAATTGAACCAAGCAGTTAACTAAACACCACAACAAATGAACCAAACGTTAACTGAGCACCACATTTCACAATATAACATACTCCTAACAGAAGATCAGACATTTAACCAAACCAAGCATGCTTAACAACTTGGAAATATAGCAATTGTATTTATTTCTCATGTATTTAGTACTACCAAATTTGATTTATTCCTCACATGGTATACAATAAGAGAATGCAGCCACAACAATTGAACATCGCATTGCAGAATTGAACCAAGCAGTTAACTAAACACCACAACAAATGAACCAAACGATAATCGAAAGCACCACATTGCACAATATAACATACTCCTAATAGAAGATCAGACAGTTAACCAAACCAAGCATGCTTAACAACTTGGAAATATAGCAATTGTATTTGTTTCTCATGTATTTAGTACATCCAAATTTGATTTATTCCTCACATGGTATACAATAACAGAATGCAGCCACAACAATTGAACATCGCATTGCAGAATTGAACCAAGCAGTTAACTAAACACCACAACAAGTGAACCAAGCCACAACAAATGAACCAAGCACTGAACTAAACACCAATTGAACAATATAACATACTCCTAATAGAAGATCAGAAAGTTAACGAAACCAAGCATGCTTAACAACTTGGAAATATTGCACCCTGAAGAATTTAACATCACATTTGCAGAATTGAACCAAGTAGTTAATTGAACACCACATTGCACGACATATAGAACATATACACTATAGCTGAAGATTGCATGGTGAAAGTATATAGCACAATTCACTAGAATTTGTTAAGGAAAGGCAGTAGCTTGCAAACTGAACACGGGTCCTTATAGTGAGCTAATAAGACAAGCTACTCCTCATTGTCAGAGATATCAATGACAATTGGCTCCTTGGACATGGAAGAGGGCGAGGCCTCCTCATCGTGGGTGCCCTCGTTGTAGTGATGAGTTACCTGAGCCGCTCCGGGCACCAACCTGCTGGCTCTCGAGATGAGGTAAGCACGTGCACGCTGAGAAAACACCTCGTAGTCTTTATCGAAGGCACCGATGGTGGCCTCGAGAAAACACCACAAACTTTCGTTTAAAGCAGCCAACCGCGTCGCGCGTCGGTGCGTGAGGCCTCAACGGTGGCCTCAATGGCGAGGTGCTCCTCCAAGATCTGGGGGTCGACACGAATGGCAGCCATCGCGACCTCATCCGCGCGTGCGGCCGAGATTTTCTTCCCGCTTCCAAATGCTCCTTGAGGTCCTGGCTATACTGTGTGCACCATGGCTTAGTGCGACGCTTATTTGGTGCAGGGGTCGATGATTTGGGTGGAAGGTGTCGCGCTCGCGCTGGCGGTCGGGGCATGTGGGATGTGGAAGGAGGAGGAGGACGGGGGTCGGGTGTGGATTACCTGCCTGGATAGGCGAGGCCAAGCAGCGTGAAGGAGGGTCGCCGGCGAGGAGGCGGCGGTGCTGCAAGTAAGGAGAGAAGGTTTCAACTTGGAAAGGAAGGCAGAAAGGGGGTAAATGTGGCTTTTGGTAAGGGGGAGGGGGCGGGGAGGTAGATATTTCTGCGGAAGCCGAAAATTTGGAATCGCTTCAGACAAAAAAACTGGCGCGCAAAATGTCATCAGACACGGTCCCTTATTCAGACACGGTCCGAAGATATTTTGTGCTACATCTCACACGGTTGGTTATAATAAACTGTGTGGGATCTACTTGATTTTTTGTCTTGATTTGAATTACATAATGGGGTCACAACGGCCATGGACGGTGTTTGAATTGCTAGACCTTTTATCTGCAGTGATAATAAAAGAATTGGAATTATTCAGGGTTCGTTTGGACATTTTTATGCATTAATTGAGTTTTCAATGCATATATATGCATAATTCAAATTTGAACTACATGCACATGCTCCAGTGCATATAAATTGTTGAAAATCAAATCTCTGTCCTTGTTTGCATGCTTAGGTCCCATGCAAGAAATGGGAATGAATTCCAAACACCCTGCCACCGTCACACGGCCGCAAACATTGAGATACCCGGTTTTTAAATTCTAGTAAATCCAAAATTCGTTTGAAATTCATGAAACTTGGGATGGTATCATGGAGCGTCATCAACATGCCGTGGTAAAATTTTTGTCCCATTTGGGGAAGGTTTGGGTATAAGCTTCTCACAAACCTTAGCTTCTCACAACAAGCGTGATAGTTTCGGTAGGGAACGTGCCACCTTTGGGGATGAAATGATATCCGTTGCCTCTTATTGCTTTCAAAAAAATTCTAGTGTCAACATAGAACAACATGAGTGTTGTGTTTACTTTTGGAATTTTTGGGGTTCGTTTGGACATTTTTATACATTAACATGGTTTTCTAGGCATTTCATGTGCATAATTTCAAATTTTAACTACATGAACAAGCTCCAGTGCATATAAATTGGTTGAAAAATGAAATTTGTGTCCTTCGGGGCATGCATAGGTCCCATGCAAGAAATGAGAATGAATTTCAAACACCAGGGCACTATTGATTGCCGGCAAAATGTTGAGATACTTTATTTTAAAATTCTAGTAAATCCAAAACCCGTCTGAAACTCATGAAATTTGGCATGCTATAATGGAATGGCACCCGACATGCTGTGATATTTTTCGTGTCCATTTTGAGAGAAGGCGCACTCGAATAACAGCCAACAAAGGCATTTTGAAACAAATAGCTGCCACTATAACATCTCAAACGTTTTGTATAATTTAAATTGTGTGTGTTCTGTTAACCATTCACGTGACGCCACGCCTCACTCTTTTAATGGCTAGGAGGTGCCGTGTAGACAGGTGCTTGACTAAACGGAAGGCGTGCGAGCTGTACTCCAATGTGGAGGCTAACCGGGAAGCGTGCGAGTTGTACACCGCGTAGGCTCACCGGGAAGCAAGCCCTTTGACTTCCATGGCCGCCCGCCTTGCTCGCATTCTCTACATTAATGGGGCCCAAGCCGCAGTTTAATACGGTTTTTAAATATAAAACACTCATCGCAAAAGATAACTTACCCAGGAAGCCAAGAGAAAATGTGCCAAGCAGGATTTATGCAGCTCTTGATTGCAGAGGTTTTAGATAGAACACCCGTATGCAAAGTGAGGGCTATGGTCTCCCCCCTTAAGTTGAGGGAAAATACGCAGCGTAGGATTTGTGCATCCCTTCAACACAAACGGTTGTTTTGGATGACCCGTGTGTAACCACGTACATATAATTTGGTAAGATTTGCATCTGTCATATTGGGTGTGTTGCCATTTGTCAAACTAGAAAGATTTACATTTGTTGATCTAGTAACATTGCCATTCTTCAATCCTTGTAACACTACGATTTATCTAATATGCAGCTAGAAATCACTAGAACTATCTAATTTTTGCAACTAAAATTCAGTAATCAAGCATAGATTTCATTCATAGATTAAGCAGTCATTCTTAATTTATACAAACAGTTCAACTCGTCAGCTAAACCGACCAAACTTTTCCCCAATTGTTGCCAACCACGTACTGAAATAGCTAGTTCAACTATATATACTAGCTAATTTTAAGTACATTGTACAGTTCGACCACACATCTACAGTTAGATGAATTGAACAAAATAGCCCCTAAATACTACTACTACCAAGGAGGGCCTTTGTGCTACTTCCGGCAGCCTCTCCTCTGCCGAGAGCGCTCAGTAAGAGGCAGAGGAGGAGCCTACCGACGAGCCGGAGATATGCAATACGGAGCCAGCCGCTGCTGCACGTTCAGTGATGCTCGCCAGCTCGAACGCCCACTGTCGCTCCAGACGATCCCTCTTGAAGCGGCCAGACTGCTCGTAGATCTCCTGATTCCTCGCCTCTGCATCGACGTGTGCTGCGGCCACGACTGCGGTAAGGCTCTTTGCATGCTCGACGAGGCGCTCCTCCTCCTCCCGAAGGAACTCAATGTAGCGCACAAGGTCACTGATGCACATGCGGGCCTCCACCTCCGCCTCCCTCCTTCGGGCGGCGGTGGCGGAGCGGGTGATGATCTCGGCGATCGACGGTGGGCTGGCGGCCACGGTGGCCAAAGATGGGGTGGCGGCCACGACCACCACCTCCCGCCTTCGGGGCGTGATGGCGGAGCGGGTGATGGCCACGGTGGCCGGTGGTGGGGTGGCGGTCACGACGACCACCTCCCGCCTTCGGGCCGTGGCGGCGGAGCAAGAGATGGCCCTGGCTTTCAACTGTGGTGTGGTGGCAACGGTGGCCAGAAACAACTGCCGACGGGCAGCGGCGGCGGAGCGTGTGGTGGGTGTTCCGCGCACACCCAACAGGGACGCCACGCGCACTACACTACGCCGGGGACTGCGCCGCCGCCGCGGTGTAGCCTGCCAGCTGGAGTTGTCCTCTGATGACGGCGGAGTTGCTGAGTGACGATGATAGACCGGTGCCATTGGCGATTGTGGGAGAAGCAGACGAAATAAGCTACAGGGAGGGAGGGGAAAATGCAACGCAGGACTCGCCGACCGTGAGGGTTTTTATAGCAGGCCGGTAAGCATTGGGATTTTGGGGGATTTCACCTAGTCGGGCGGGATTCTTGCGCGGGAACCTGCGAGGTTGCGCGGGAATGGGCTCACCGATGATTCATTGGCGCCACCATTTGGCCAAAAGAACGCCCCCGCGCGCGGTGCAAGCTTGCACTGTAAGCCGTCTGCGGCAGCAGGGTGGCAAGACGTGCGAGAGGAGGACGAAATGACATGTACACATACGTTTATACAAAAAAATCGTTTGCGATTTAATTACCTACTATACCCCCATCCTTTTTTATAAGTAGGATTTAGCTAATAAAATATGAATGCATGTCGCAAAATATTATATCGTTAGAGTCATATTTGAACATAGTTTCCAGCTATACAATTTTGTAACATGCATTAACACTTTTGGTTAAATTTAAGGTTATATACCAGCAAGCGTTTGCCCGCAACACACACGACTTATTTCATCACAAACAACTCGAATGGATCAATTGTATGCCATGTATCGCACACGCAACTCTAATCTGATTCGTGCTTGATGTCTCCGACAACACTCGCATAGTTCGTCTTATTTGCCACGTATCGCTATGCCGGCCTCTGCTCGCGTCCCTCAACAAGCTCTGCTCGCCGTTAGGCGCCGCAGTGCGCTGTCCTCGCCATTAGGCGCCGCGGCGCGCTCGGCTTGTGGACAGCTTTTCCTTGCGTGTTCAGCTGCTATATGCATATATATATGGTTGCTTGCCGTTGAGGCGACCATGGAGCGCTCTGCTCGTGTCCCTCCGCGTGCACTCTGTCAGCGGTTGGGCGTGCGCATGATCATGTTGGGGCCCCCATATGCATGCGGTTGCCCGCTGCGTTAATGCGTGATGCGATTACGTCTTTGCAGCGATGGAGTTACATGCTGCAAATTAGAACTGCCATCAGGCCTGCCGATATTCCTGGCCATCCGGCTTCCCCTTTAATTCTCGCGGCCATTATAACCTTAGTCTCTTCAACCTTTCGATCGTGCCCCACAACACAACAACCACACCGACGACGACACATAGAGAAGGGATGTCCAGCAGCGCTCCAATGGAGTTCGGCGAGCATAGAGTGGAAACCCACGCGAGGGAGATGGATCTCTCGGTGGTGTACACCATCGACCCGGCCGTGGCGGACGACTACATCAACAGCGTTGAGCAGTTGCTTGCTCGAGAAAAGTACAAGGTGGTCGGCATCGACCTCCAGTACACCACCGGTTGTCTAGATCAGAAGGTTGCCGTCGCCCAGTTGCGCGTGACCATCATGTCCTCATCTACCACTACTGCATGGCCACAGAGCCTTGCGACCGTCTCAACAGGTTTGTCAACAGCACCGACTACAAGTCCGCCACGGTGGAAACCACAGACGATGTACAGGGTCTGGGGAAGCACAAAGAAGGACTCCCTGGTCGAACTCGCCTCGGCCATCATCGAACCCTACTACGAAAACATGAACCAGGATGCCCAGAGAACAAGTCCCCTATCCTGGCATAGGGCCTGGATGCGGCAACTAGGTGAACCTCACCTCAAGTTTGTGGCCAAGAGTGTGTACACATGCTACAAGATGCACAGGCGGGTCGTTGACATGAGGAAGTGCCACGTTACCCAAATCGACGAGCCCGAATTGAGCCACAAGCAGAGCATGCGTCACAAGAAGTAGATGATGATCAAATGATCGTTTATGCTAGTTAATCATGCATGTAATATATAGTTTACTTTATTGGTGTGTGGAAATGTTATGTGTGTAGTAGCCACCTATGTAATTATGCATGTAATAGTTTACTTTGGTGTGTGCAAATGCCATGGTTGTAGTAGCCACCTATGTAAGTGGATGTTTAATTTGGTTATGCAAGCATGTCCTTATAAGTGTGTGTGTGTGTATATATATATATGTTGCTGTTCTGTATGCAAGCCCATCGCACAACACACACGTCTTATTAGCAGCAACCGTCTGTGTTATTAGCGGGCTTCACACATATTTCTGATTACAGACCTGTTTGCTGCGTATCACACACATCTTGTTAAGTTGAACCGTTTCTGTTCTCATGTCTCAACGCAAACAGTTCATCCGAGTGAACCGCATGCCGTATATCGCACACACCTTCATCTGGCTGACCGTTTCTTTTGTGTTGCCTAATCACCACTGTTCAAGAACTCGGCCGTGTTACCATTTAAATGCCCATTTAATCGCTACTCAGTGCCTAACTGAGGCAAATAGCACATACTCGGTTCATTAAATGTTCAAGCCGATTAACTGGCATTTAATCGATTCTCAGACGATTAACTGGTTGTCAAACCGATTAATCGGTGATGGGTCAGGTAACTGAAGCGGCATCCATAAAAAAGTGGGTAACTGAAGCGGCAACAGGCGACCAGGCCATTATTTGGCCCCGTAACCTCCGGCACTGCATCCTCCCTCTCCCAAATCGTAGCGCCCCTTCCTCTCCTAACTCCTCACGAGTCACGACCATGGCTTCTCCTCGCTGGCCCTAGCCACCGCCGGTGATCGCCCTGCTCCCGTCCCTGGCCCTAAACTCCTTCTCCGACCCCCATCCCCTCCCATTCCTCTTCTCCGCGTCTCTCCTCCAGCCCCTACCTGTAGGCATAGGCCATGCAGCAGTGTCGGCGACCTAGGCCAAGCAGCAGCACCGGCGACACCTCGAACCAGGTCCCCATGGCTTCACCAACCAACAAGGTACAGTTATGCTAAGATTCATCTCAAGGTTTTTAATCTCTGCTATGATCTCCATCTAGTTTGGTAACAAAATTTGCAGGGGTCTATGGTAGGTTCTACCGCTGCAAGTTCTCAAACTCTCAAGAGAAATGAAGATGACATGGGTTGGGAGTTTGCAACTTTAATTGATCCTCTAGATTTATCACGAGTGAAGTGCAAGTTGTGTGGAAAAGAGATGTTTGAAGGGATCAATAGGATGAAGCAACATATTGCTCAGATCAGGGGGCAAGTCGCACCCTGCACGGTGGCCAACGCGGATCACCAAAAGAGGTGTAGGGAAGCTTGTGAGGCATCATGACCAGACCGTCCAGGTAACAATTCTACCTCTTTTCCATGCTTTTTATATGCATACGAGCTACGACATTATATTTTAGTATAAATTTATAATACGTAGATGTGAGCAATTGATTATGTGCTGTACAATACATGAAAAACTAGTTACATGTTGCCAATATATTTTCATGTGCAGTCGATTAATGATTGATCGATTAATTCAGTTAAATGGCCGATTAACCGATTAATCGCTAATCAGTAGTCGACCAAGCAGTCACCAGTTACCAAATTCCCGAACAATGCTAATCACAAACAGTTCATCTGAGTGAACCGTATGCTATATATCGCACACACCTCCATCTGGCTGCTCGTTTCTTTTATTCCTCCTCATCGCAAACAGTTAATTGAACTGAACCGTATGCCCTGCATCGCACACACAACTAAAATCTGAATCGTGTTTGATGCATCCTCCATCGCAAACGTTTTGCACCTTTTTTGACGATTTTTTACACCACCGTTTGCGATTATGGCATCGCACACAGTTTCGTCGAAGGGTCTCTGATCATAGTGTCGCGTTAGCAGCATCCTGCAGTAGTGATATGACTATATATGAATGCTTCATGCATATGAAAGCAATATGACAATAATGGTGTGTGTCATAATAAAATGTAACGGTGGAAGTTGTATGGCACTTTTAGGTACTGTTGTAAACTCACTCCAATTTTATATTGGTGTTACATCTACTGTTTTCTAACTACTCCATGGTCCATACCCCCCGATACTACCCATGGATTCATCAAAATAAGCACACAACACAATGAAAACATAATCTGTCAAAAATAGAATAATCTGTAGTAATCTGGACTTTAGCCAAACTTCTGTGACTCCAAATATTATGAAAAATTAGGACAACATGGGAAATTTCTATATAAATAAAGTGGACATTGCCCAAACTCCAAAAATTATGAAAAATTAGGACAACATGGGCAATTTGTATATAAATAAAGTGGAAAAAGTCAGAATTTTTCGTCGCTCCAGCAGACCAGATCAATTCTATTACTGGGTGCAAAAGTTCCTGTTGTCTCACAAAATCAAATCAACAATCTTCCAAACCATCCCAAAGGTCTTACTTGGCACAAACACTAATTAAAACACTAAAACACAATCATAATAGAAGTATAATTGCATATTTATAGAAAAGCAAAAGCAAAAACGTAAAAATAAAATTGGGTTGCCTCCTAACAAGCGCTATTGTTTTATGCCCCTAGCTAGGCATAATGCATAGATCTAGGTATTGTTATCTTTAGTATTATTTTCCGTAGATGTGTTTTTGTCCGGGGTTTTTTCAAATAGAACATGGAACACATCATCCATATGGATTTTAACATTATCAAGTTGTCCCTCTACATATCCCCTTTGATTACGGGCTATGATCCAACAATATCTTTGATTAACGTCATTGAAAACTTGTTGAATTATACGGGAACTTGCTTTCTAAGGTTCTCATCAAAGATGCGACCATTGCCAAATAAATGTCTTAACAAATAATCACTATTGTAAAGGATTTTATCTATCACTGGTTTTTCACGATTCATACTATAAAAACCAAAGATCTCCCTAGCTTCCCCTACTATGTAGTCAAATTCATTCACAAGGACAAGGGTAGCTATCTTCTTAGCTCTAAGATCCTTTATAATGGGCAACTCATAAAACAAGATTTGCAAGGTAGGTTGAGTATGGATAAATGTTTTCTCAAGTTTAAGAACAAGTGCAGAAATAGCTTCAGCATAAGTTTTAGTCCTTCTAAGTATAGGAGCATCATCATAAGTCAAAGTCTCAACGCAATTATAGTATTCTTGGATGGCCTCTTTTCCTATAGCATCCCCTTGTCCCATAATGAAAGTTTTAGCATCCAGATTAGTAGAATGTCCAATTTTAGGAGTTCCCCCACCATCTGTTTCTGCCATACCATAGTCACTCATGGTGATAGGTTTGAAGCAAGTAAAGAAGCACACTAAGAGATGAATAGAAAGAAGGCGAATAAAAAGGCAAATATTTTTGTGTTTTTCACAAAAAAAATAGAAGTGGGGGAGAGGAAAATGAGAGGCATATGGCGAATAATGTAATGAAAGAGATGAGAGTTTATGATAGGTACTTAGTAGGATTGACGCAGAACCTCCCCGGCAACGGTGCCAGAAATTCCTCCTGCTACATCTTGAGCTTGCGATGGTTTTTTCCTTGAAGAGGAAAGGGTGATGCAGAAAAGTAGAGATAAGTATTTCCCTCAGTTAAGAAACAAGGTATCAATCCAGTAGGAGGAACACACAAGTGTCCAATGATAGTACCTGCACAAACAAACAAATACTTGCACCCAACGCGATAAAGGGGTTGTCAATCGCTTCATGGTTACTTGCAAGGATGAGATCTGATAGAGATAGGTATAAAAGATAATTAGAAGTGTAAAATAAAGTAAAGGTAAATAAATTGCAGCAAGGTATTTCTGTGTTTTTGGTTTTATAGATCTAAAAATAATATGATAAAAATAGACCCGGGGGCCATAGTTTTCACCAGAGGCTTCTCTCTTGAAAGAACGCATGTGGTGGGTAAATTTTTTACTGTTGAGCAATTGATAGAAAAGCGCAAAGTTATGATGATATCTAAGGCAATAATCATGCATATAGGCATCATGTCCGTGACAAGTAGTCCGACTCCTGCTTGCATCTACTACTATTACTCCACACATCGACCGCTATCCAGCATGCATCTAGTGTATTAAGTTAACAAGAATAGAGTAACGCCTTAAGCAAGATGACATGATGTAGAGGGATAGATCCAATCAATATGATATAAACCCAATCTTTTAATCCTTAATGGAAACAATACAAATGTGTGCCTCGCTACCCCTTCTGTCACTGGGTGAGGACACGACAAGATTGAACCCATCACAAAGTACGACTCCCATTGCAAGAAAAATCAATATAGTTGGCCAAACCAAATCAATAGATTGGAGAGAAATACAAGGCTATCTTAATCATGCATAAAAGAGTTTAGAGAAGACTCAAATAATATTCATAGATAATCTGATCATAAATGCACAATTCATCGGATCTCAACAAAAGCACCGCAAAAGAAGATTACATCAAATAGATCTCGAGCAGATGATTATATTGAAGATCAAAGAGAGAGAAGAAGCCATCTAGTTACTAGCTATGGACCCGTATGTCTGTGGTAAACTACTCACACATCATCGGTAGGGCAGCAAGATTGATGTAGAGGCCCTCCATGACCTAATCCCCCTCCAACAGAGTACTGGAACATGTCTCCACATGGGATCTCACGAGGACAGTAACTTGCGGCAGCGGAAAAATATTTTTGGTGTGCCCTGTGGTATACGGGGAATATTTGGGAATTTATAGAGTTAAGATTAGGGTTGGAGGTGCTCCAGGGGGCCCACAAGCCCTGGAGGTGCGCCCCCCTTGGGCACAGCCTCGTGGCTTGTGGCCACCTCGTGGCTCCTGTGGCCTCCTCCCGAAGCTTCGTGGGTGTCTTCTTGTCCAAGAATAATCGTCAAAATGTTTCGTTCTGTCTGGTATTCATTTTGCGTCGAAGACAAAAACAAGGAAAACAACAACTGGCACTGGGCACTAGGTTAATATGTTAGTCCCAAAAAATTATATAAAATAGCATATTAATGCATATAAAACATCCAGGATGGATAATATAATAGCATGGAACAATAAAAAATTATACATACGCTGGAGACGCATCACCTACACATTTGCTAGTGGAACTCCGAGTTGGGTAAATATTAGAAGTTCCATTTACAAGAAGATGATTGGAGCACCTTTTCATGTCCATGGTGAAAACCCTTGTTCTGTCCTTTATTGTTTATTCTCAAGAACGACAAACTTGCATCATTATCTGATGAAGGTGTCGTCTTCTTACCTATGTGCTGGTCTTCAGTGATTGGCCTTAGAAACCAGGAAGAAAATACTTATCCTCGCCATCTCTTGCTAGATGTGACAATGGCGGGCTAGGGCATTTATCCCTACTTGAAGTTGTTGATGCAAAAGGAGTTGACATAGTCATAGGTGTTAAATTGATATCGTGTAATGAGTTTATCATAGTGAAAGTGCACCTTAATTTCCTTGAGCTAAGGTCACTTAGACCCCGCCCAATCACTCATGGTAAGTCCTCATGGTAGACTTCCAAGCCTGCACATAATCATTCACCAACAGTCTGAAAGACCATAGTGTTCAAAGGTAAAAAAGGTCTTCAGTTTACACAGGACATATTCTTCAGTGATGCCCAAACACTTTGGCTCTAGGTGTTTGGGTTTTTCCTCACTTAGGATTCTCTCAGATTCTTCGGTGGGAGGGTTTGCTCTAGATCACACTTGTCATGCAATAAATCGGAGCAGCCAACCAACGAATGGTGGTTGGGCGGCTATTTATAGTCGGGGTCCAACCCGTCGGGAAAAAAATCAATCACACTTTCTGATGTGATCGTTCTCAGAATAGGGATTGACATCTCTCCAACGTATCTATAATTTTTATTGTTCCATGCTATTATATTATCATTCTTGGATGTTTTACAATCATTTTATAGCAACTTTTATATCATTTTCTGGGACTAACCTGTTGACATAGTGCCCAGTGCCAGTTGCTGTTTTTTGCTTGTTTTTTACTTCGCAAAAAATCAATACCAAACGGAGTCCAAATGCAGCGGAACTTTTTGTCATGACCGGTTTTCCGGGTATTGATTTCCCTGAAAATGGCCCTTGTGCTCACCAGCCCTGTGATTATCAAGTAATGATGAGGCACCAACTTGATACAGAAATTCCAAGCAAAATACAAAATATGTAGTACAAGACCATTCTGGCCTATGAGTACAAAAAATGGTTTCTAGTGGTTGATGGTGGAAGCGGTTTGTGGATCATCAGTGTCTATGGGACTCCATTTCCCACAGGAACAGCTGACCAGGCTAACTCCTATCTTCGCGAGGCTGCTATCACCGTTGCTTAGGTTCCGGGGCTGTCATCACAACGCTCCTCTCCACGCAAGAAATCTGGCCAAGACAATAGCCAGGGACAAGCCAGTGAGTACTTTGAATGTACTCGCAAACATTATGAACCCGGGTATAATATAAATGATAATCATGCGCTGAAATATTCTATGATCACATCGTCAGTCATAAAATAAAATCTCTGATGCATGCAAGCAGGTTATTTATATGCAACATGAATATGCAATAATGTAGTAGAAATAAAATGCACCAATCGGGTGTATGGAGCGACGCCTCGAAAGGATCAGGATATGAAGCATGCCTCAGTTGGGCGTCTAAGCGATACCACATAAAGGGCTTATAAGGGGAAATAAATAACAAGCATGCCACAGTCGGGCGTCTATGCGACACCACATAAAGGGCTTATAAGGTAAATAAATAACAAGCATGTTACAGTCCCAAGGCCCCGCCGACACCACAAAAAGGGCTTATAAGGTAAATAAATAACAAGCATGCCACAGTCGGGCGTCTGTGCGACACCACATAAATAGCTCATAAAGTAAATACAGTCATAGTGAATATCCAGGAGGTAGAACCGTCCCAGGGATACTCAATACTTCAAATAATATAAAGGGGTTAGTCCATAATAATAATAATCATAATCATCATATGTCACACATCATGATCCATGTTCTGGTTTAGTAGTTTCTCCTCTGAAGACCGACACTAAGACCGACACTCGACCCATCCTGCATCGTAGTCCTTAACCATGGACACGGCTATTCGAATAGATTTAATCTCTGCAGAGGGTGTAATCTTTACCCACGAGTAACGGATTTCTTTAGTCCATCGGGACTAATTCCGCTTCACGGTCTTTTAATTGAAAACACACCGACTTGCACACACCGACAACTTACCAAAGGTCTGAATCACCCACGACACCCGTCAAGCAAAACTCTAAGTGGGAGGCTACAACCTCGCGTAGCATGGGATCAAATTTATATCACGGCGCTCTAAGGGGTGCCCCTCTCGATCCCAACCGAAACAACCATGCCCCGGACCAGGTGGCTCGCCTACCGCTGCAGTCGGTATCTTCCACCGTGGCCTCTCTGCACGGTAAAGCAAGAAAGGGGTTGACAACTTATCGAATCGCACTCCTACCTGCGGCAGGGCAAGTGGTAGTACGAAACAAGTATGGGGGTTGCTGGAACAAGACTCAATCTACGGTCGACTCAGGAGGATTATAAATTCCCTGCATGATATGTGTAACAAAATATTTCAACCAACAGAATCACTACTCATTATACCTTACTATGCCATACCGGACATAACCGTCCCGACGGAGACCGGCGACAAGCTCATGCCTACCCAAGGCGTAGGCTTTCCCAATTCTCTTCCCAAGATGCATGCAAGGCACATCAGGATGATTACCATCACAAGTATATTCATTTCCAACAGCAAGGAAATCACTAATATGCAATTCAAGCAAATGATCGCGTCACCACATAAAATAACATGTTCTCCGTATTAGGGCGGTGTTATAAGCGTGCCAACTAACACACAAAAAAATTATGCCAGTGTTAGAGTATGTAATGGGCCTAATGGGCCCATTAGTCTTAGGGTTAATTAGAGATAAGGGTCGCTTGCTTAGGGGTCAAGTAAGCCTTGCTTGTGAGTCAAGTAAACCTCTCTATATAAAGAGAGGAGATGTATCAATCTAATCAAGCAAGAATTAAGAAGGAAATCCCTTCCATCTTGCCCGGCCGTGGGCAAAAAGGCCCCCGACTGGCTCTCTCTCGCGCCCTCCTTCTAGCAGCGCCATAACAGCCAGGGTTCGGAATGCTTGCCTTCAAGCTGTGTAGAGGCGGGGGCATCCTAAAACTTTTGAAAGTTTTCTTCTTCGCCAAAAATCCTATTTTGAAAAATATTCAAATAACACATACTTCAGAAACAGTACATAGAAGTTGTCTGAATTTTTTTCAAATAAATCTTAAAATAAACTAGAGTAAATTTGAGAGAGGTAGGGAAAAGAATCAACTCATTTGGAGTTTTATTTAAAAAGATATAGCCAGTCAAAGTTTAGTCAAATTTCTGGTTCTTAAATAAAACAGAAAAAGAAAAACGCTTCGGATAAATACACGTCGAAGACGTACTCTGGGAATACGCCTTCACTTATCCAGCATGGACCGGCCCTGGGTCATCGACGGTGGCCCGCCTGCCCATCGTCTGGTTTGACCAGTCCACGCGCGCGTCGTCTCCTCCGACCGAACAGAGGCGGAGCTCCGAAGATCGCCGCCGGCGAACAGAGGCATCCCACGGCGATCCAAGGACAGGGATGGATCCGCAAGATCAGGGCGGTCCTTCCGGTGGTCGACTTGCCGGCGAGGACGGAGTGAGTCGTCGGCGAAGCCAGCGGCCGGTGGCTTCGGGAGTTTTAGGGGTTTGAACTACGGTGGCTTTCGATCGTGTTTGAGGTGCTGGGCGGCTCCGCAGGGGCGAGGGGAGAAGGTTGGTGGCACTGGTTGGATGGGAGGGGCTCTGGTTGCGGTGAACGGAGCTGGGACGTGGCGGCGGCCGAACCGGCCGGAGTCGGGGAAGATGGCTTCCCCCCGACGATTGCTGACTGTGGGGGTGCCATGGGGGTGGCCTGAGGTCGCCTGAGTGGCTGGACGTGCTCGGGGGCCCCTACTTATAGCGCGGCTAGGTCGGTTTGCGGCGGCCGGATAAGAACGACGGCGGACCGCCGTTCTGTAGCTTGCAGGGCACCGTGTCGGGGCTGGGGATGGCGGCAGGAGCTAGCGGACGAGCGGGCACTGCTCCAGGGGCGAGCTGGCAAGTGGGCACGGCTCGGGCGGCAGTGGCGGCTAGCTTCTGGCTTGCCGGAGACGTGGCGAGGGGCTGTGGTGCTCGTGGGGGTGTACGTGTCGAGGCTTGGCCCTACGCTGCGAGCGGCAGAGTGTTTGGATAAGCTCGGGGAAACAGGCCAGGGGCGCGGCGGCTCGGGCGCGGCACGCAGTAAAACGCTGGCCTGGCGCCTGCAGCACGCCCACCACCGGTTTCTCGGCGAAATGCCGCTGCTTGCTGTGGCTTGGGTGAGGCCGGCACTTAGCGCACCTAGGTTAGGAGTGTCTAGGAGTTTAGTGGACAAGGTGGTTAGGCAAAGGAAGCAGGTTCATTGCACGGATCGTAGACTATGCCAAACTGATCATGCCCATAAGGTGTTTGAAAAAATGCCAAGGGCACTTAGGCATTTCTTGCGGTGTCCAAACTCTCCAGGCTAGTGTCTCTTTAATTGCAAAAGAGGGTGGTAAGGTCATTTGGGCAAAAGAAGAAACTTGCTAGTGGAAGTTTTTCGAAACCTCAGTTCTGGACTGAAGGTAAATGGCATCATTGCATGGACCAAAAATCTCCCAATGGGTCCAATCTCCTGGACTTAAGGGTTTGGTAAGGTGTAATACAAGCAGGATAAAGCTCATGGGTAGAGGAGCAAGTTAGAAGATGGTTGCAAGACAAATCACCAAGTTGCACCAGAATGAAGATGATGATGATTCACTCAAATCTTTCAAAGAACATCCCTGGATTTTTTCATAAACTTGAATAATATACTCCTACTCACATCCCAAATTTTGGTGAAAGTTTTAAAGGAATATTTAATTAGGTTGTAGTGCAAAATTGCCCACTGGACCAGATTTGAAAATTTGATGTACAGCTCAAAATATCCAAAGAATGAAATATATTTTTGCATAAAAGTGATTTAAAAACATAACATGACATCCCCAAATTTTGGTGGTATTTTTAAATGAATTTATCAAAGGGTTGTAGTGCAAATGGGGTCCTAAACTTATGAAAAACCAATTTAGAGAAATAAAGCTCAGGGGAAAAATAATTATATAGATAATCCCACTGATAAAAGCATTGTTTTATTTGAGAGGGTAAACAAGTCCAATAATAATTGGAAAGTTTTTACTAGGGGTGAAAACTCCACAACTTAGGGAAAAGAGAGGCTCTGAGATCAAGAATAAATCCAGAAAAATAAAAATTTAATTTCCTGGCAAAATTTTAATTAATAAAACAAGGTTAAAATTTTGGGGTGTTACAACACTACCCCCCTTAAGAAAAATCTCGTCCTCGAGATTTGTTAAGGGTTGTTTTGAAAATATCATTCCTGTTAGCTGAAACCAAAAGGTTTATTCATAGCACAAACTTGCGTCGTCGAGGTTGGTCTTTGGCAGCTACGCTTGGGATTAAAAAATGCAATCGCACATCAACATACTCATGCATAGCTATAACAAAAATAGGGGTGCACAGGCAAACAGTATTTAATTACGGCGTCTGAGGATCACACAGTTACAAGGCGAGGACATACTAAGACTCGGTACTGCTCGGGTGACTCGGTCTACCTCGTTAATATCTAAGCGGGCTTGCCTTGCGAACGTCGGGGTTTCTCCACTTTTCTTACCGTCGGGATCAGCTGGAGGGTGTTGAGGAACTGCAGGGTCGGGGTAGCGATGATGACCATCTCGGGGATTGTTGGCCACAATCTCGCTGGAGCGTGTTCCTAAAAGGCGACGAAGCACTTCTGGGGTCATCAAGGTATTTTGGTCGATGGCTGGGGCAGACCTCAAGGTCTCGATCGGTTGTCCGAACAACACGACTGGGTTGTTGGCGTCGGGCTCATCTTCTCTTCTTGCCGGGGCTCGGCGAATCAGCTCTCCACGAGCTGCGATCAGATCAATGGTGATTTGATCGAACATATCCTCTAGTGCACTCACATAGCGCACTAGATGCAACAAAGCAGGATCCGTCTCGTGATCTCCGTTGGCAACTTGGGGTGGTCTACCATATCCGTTATGGCTGGGGTAGTAGTAGAACGAGCGACAGTTAACTCTAAGCGACAAATGCCGGAGTTGAACTATAGCCTCTCGAGCAGCTAGTTGGATGGCTTGTGGCTCAAAGGAAGTTGTCCTTCTGGTGAACCTGTAGGGGCGTTCTGGCGATAGAACCCTACCATAGATGTGCACTGTGGCCCAGAATTGACGGCTCTCACCGCCCATGGGCCCTTGGTACACAACATATTCTGGGGGCTCTTCTAATGCAAAGGCACGACGGGTGAGGTTTGTGAGCACGGTCACAAAACCTCCAAGGTTGGTTGCTGTGGTCTCATTGTGCACGACGGGGCCAGGCATTCTAGCTTGGTTTGGAAAGAGTTGTGCGGTGCTGAGTTGAGGCTAGCATGCCCTTTTTATAGAAAAAGGGGACGGAGTCTTCCTTCGCACGCCATGTAATGGGACAATTTAGGGTCGGTCATCGGGCGCGTGATTGACAAAGTTAGGTTGAAAGGTTGTGCAATCACCGCCAAAAGTGTCGGGGTCACTGTGTGGCTATCTTGCACGAGAAGCTTGGCTGGGGGTTTGGTTAAGCTCTGGTGGGTTGGTTTGCCTAAGTTTTTCGACATGGCTAAGATAGGATTAGCCAATGGTCAGCCTGGCTCTGATACCAAGTTTGTCACGACCGGTTTTCCGGGTATTGATTTCCCAGAAAATGGCCCTTGTGCTCACCAGCCCCAGGATTACTGTTAGCTGATGAGGCACCAACTTGATACAGAAATTCCAAGCAAAATACAAAATATGTAGTACAAGACCATTCTGGCCTATGAGTACAACAAATGGTTTCTAGTGGTTGATGGCGGAAGCGGTTTGTGGATCATCGGTGTCTATGGGACTCCAATTCCCACGTGAACAAATTTGACCGTGCTAACTCCTATCTTCGCGAGGCTGCTATCAGCGTTGCTTAGGTTCCGGGGCTGTCATCGCAAGCTCCTCTCCACGCAAGAAATCTGGCCAAGACAATAGCCAGGGACAAGCCAGTGAGTACTTTGAATGTACTCGCAAACATTATGGACACGGGTATAATATAAATGATAATCATGCGCTGAAATATTCTATGATCACATCGTCAGTCATAAAATAAAATCTCTGATGCATGCAAGCATGTTATTTATATGCAACATGAATATGCATTTATGTAGTAGAAATAAAATGCACCGATCGGGTGTCTGGAGCGAAGCCTCGAAAGGATCAGGATATGAAGCATGCCTCAGTCGGGCGTCTAAGCGACCCACATAAAGGGCTTATAAGGGGAAATAAATAACAAGCATGCCACAGTCGGGCGTCTATGCGACACCACATAAAGGGCTTATAAGGTAAATAAATAACAAGCATGTCACAGTCGGGCGTGTGCTCGACACCACAAAAAGGGCTTATAAGGTAAATAAATAACAAGCATGCCACAGTCGGGCGTCTGTGCGACACCACATAAAGGGCTCATAAAGTAAATACAGTCATAGTGAATATCTAGGAGGTAGAACCGTCCCAGGGATACTCAATACTTCCAATAATATAAAGGGGTTAGTCCATAATAATAATCATAATCATCATATGTCACACGTCATGATCCATGTTCTGGTTTAGTAGTTTCTCCTCCGAAGACCGACACTAAGACCGACACTCGACCCATCCTGCATCGTAGTCCTTAACCATGGACACGGCTATTCGAATAGATTTAATCTCTGCAGAGGGTATACTCTTTACCCACGAGTAACGGATTTCTTTAGTCCATCGGGACTAATTCCGTCTATGGTCTTTTAATTGAAAACACACCTGACTTGCACAAACCAGCTTAACTTACCAGTGTCTGGAATCACCCACGACACCCGTCAAGCAAAACTTTAAGTAGGGAGGCTACAACCTCGCGTAGCATGGGATCAAATTTATATCGCGCGCTCTAAGGGGTGCCCCCCTCTCGATCCCAACCGGAAACACCCATGCCCCCGGACCAGGTGGCCTGCCTACCGGCTGCAGTCGGTATCTTCCACCGTGGCCTCTCTGTACGGTGTGTGCCAAGAAAGGGGTTAACAACTTACTGAACCGCACCCTACCTACGGCAGGGCAAGTGGTAGTACGAAACAAGTATGGGGGTTGCTGGAACAAGACTCGATCTATGGTCGACTCAGGAGGATTATAAATTCCCTGCATGATATGTGTAACAAAATATTTCAACCAACAGAATCACCACTCATTATACCTTACTATGCCATACCGGACATAACCGTCCCGACGGAGACCGCCGACAAGCTCATGCCTACCCAAGGCAGAATCTTTCCCGGATTCTCTTCCGGCATGCATGCAAGGCACATGAGGATGATTACCATCACAAGTATATTCATTTCCAACAGCAAGGAAATCACTAATATGCAATTCGAGTAAATGATCGCATCACCACATAAAATAACGTGTTCTCCGTATTAGGGCGGTGTTATAAGCGTGCCAACTAACACACAAAAATATTATGCCAGGGTTCAGAATGCTTGCCTTCAAGCTGTGTAGAGGCAGGGGGCATCCTAAAACTTTTGAAAGTTTTCTTCTTTGCCAAAAATCCTATTTTGAAAAATATTCAAATAACACATACTTCAAAAATAGTTCATATAAGTTGACTGAATTTTTTTCAAATAAATCTTAAAATAAACTAGACTAAATTTGAGAGAGGTAGGAAAAAGAATCAACTCATTTGGAGTTTTATTTAAAAAGATATAGCCAGTCAAATTTCTAGTTTTTAAATAAAACAGAAAAAGAAAAACGCTTCGGATAAATACACATCGAAGACGTACTCTGGGAATACGCCTTCACTAATCCAGCGTGGACAGGTGCTGGGTCACTGACGGTGGGCCCGCCTGGCCCACTGGTCAGGTTTGACCAGTCCACGCGCGCGTCGTCTCCTCCGACCGAACAGAGGCGGAGCTCCGGCGATCGCCGCCGGCGAACGGAGGCATCCCACGGGGATCCAAGGACAGGGATGGATCCGCAAGATCAGGGCGGTCCTTCCGGTGGTCGACTTGCCGGCGGGGACGGAGTGAGTCGTTGGCGGCGAGCTTCGCGGTGGCCGGTGGCTTCGGGAGTTTTGGGGGTTTGTACTACGGTGGCTTTCGTTCGCGTTTGAGGTGTTGGGCGGATCCGCAGGGCGAGGGGAGAAGGTTGGTGGCACTGGTTGGATGGGAGGGGCTCTAGTTGCGGTGAACGGAGCTGGGACGTGGCGGCGGCCGAACCGGCCGGAGTCGGGGAAGATGGCTTCCCCCCGACGATTGCCGATCGTGGGGGTGCCATGGGGGTGGCCTGAGGTCGCCTGAGTGGCTGGACGTGCTCGGGGGCCCCTACTTATAGCGCGGTTAGGTCGTTTTGCGGCGGCCGGATAAGAACGACGGCGGACCGCCGTTCTGTAGCTTGCAGGGCACCGTGTCGGGGCTGGGGATGGCGGCAGGAGCTAGCGGACGAGCGGGCATAGCTCCAGGGGCGAGCTGGCAAGAGGGCGCGGCTCGGGCGGCGCCGACCAGTGCAGAGGCTGTCGGGCGGCAGTGGCGGCTAGCTTCTAGCTTGCCGGAGACGTGGAGATGGGCTGTGGTGCTCGTGGGGGTGTACGTGTCGAGGCTTGGCCCTACGCTGCGAGCGGCAGAGTGTTTGGATAAGCTCGGGGAAACAGGCCAGGGGCGCGGCGGCTCGGGCGCGGCACGTGCAAAACGCGCGCTCTGGGCGCGCCCAGAGCACGCCCACCAGGTGCTCGGCGAAATGCCAGTGCTTGCTACAGGGCTTGGGTGAGGCTGGCACTTAGCAGACCTAGGTTAGGAGTGTCTAGGAGTTTAGTGGACAAGGTGGTTAGGCAAAGTAAGCAGGTTCATTGCACAGATCAGAGACTATGCCAAAACTGATCATGCCCATAAGGTGTTTGAAAAAATGCCAAGGGCACTTAGGCATTTCTTGGGGTGTCCAAACTCTCCAGGCTAGTGTCTCTTTAATTGCAAAAAGAGGGTGGTAAGGTCATTTGGGCAAAAGAAGAAACTTGCTAGTGGAAGTTTTTCAAAACCTCGATTCGGGATGTAAGGTAAATGGCATCATTGCATGGACCAAAAATCTCCCAATGGGTCCAATCTCCTGGACTTAAGGGTTTGGTAAGGTGTAATACAAGCAGGATAAAGCTCATGGGTAGAGGAGCAAGTTAGAAGATGGTTGCAGTACAAATCACCAAGTTGCACCAGAATGAAGATGATGATGATTCACTCAAATCTTTCAAAGAACATCCCTGGATTTTTTCATAAACTTGAATAATATACTCCTACTCACATCCCAAATTTTTGGTGAAAGTTTTAAAGGAATATTTAATTAGGTTGTAGTGCAAAATTGCCCACTGGACCAGATTTGAAAATTTGATGTAGAGCTCAAAATATCCAAAGAATGAAATATATTTTTGCATAGAAGTGATTTAAAAACATCACATGACATCCCCAAATTTTGGTGGGATTTTTAAATGAATTTATAAAAGGGTTGTAGTGCAAATGGGGTCCTAAACTCATGAAAAACCAATTTAGAGAAATAAAGCTCAGGGGAAAAATAATTATATAGATAATCCCACTGATAAAAGCATTGTTTTATTTGAGAGGGTAAACAAGTCCAATAATAATTGGAAAGTTTTTACTAGGGGTGAAAACTCCACAACTTAGGGGAAAAGAGAGGCTCTGAGATCAAGAATAAATCCAGAAAAATAAAATTTTAATTTCCTGGCAAAATTTTAATTAATAAAACAAGGTTAAAGTTTTGGGGTGTTACACTTTTTGGAGATTTTTTTGGACCAGAAGACATCCAGTGGGCCAAAGAAGTTCCAGAGAGGTGCCCCAAGGGGGGCACAACCCACCAGGGCGCGCCTAGCTGCGCCCAGGTGGGTTGTGCCCACCTCGGTGACCTCCCGCACCGCCTCTTCACCCTATAAATTTTCATATATTCTAAAAACCCTAGGGGAGTCGGGAGATCAGAAGTTCACCACCGCAAGGCTCAGAGCCATGAAAACCAAGCTAGACCCTGCTTTGACACCACGGAGGGGAAATCATCACCTGTGGCCATCTTCATCATCCCGGCGACTGCCATGATGTGGAGGTAGTAGTCCAGCCTTGGGGCGGAGGGTTTGTACCAGTAGCTATGTGTTTAATATCTCTCTCTCTCTCTCTCTCGTGTTCTTGAGATGTCACGATCTTGATGTATCGCGGGCTTTGTTAATATAGTTGAATCATATGGTGTTTTCCCCTCTCTATCTTGTGATGAATTGAGTTTTCCATTTGAGATTTCGTTTCGTCAGATTGAATACTTTTATGGATTTGAGAACACTTGATGTATGTCTTGCAATGAATACACGTGGTGAGAAAGGGGTATTGATGCGGCTTGAAGCTATGTCGGTATTTCCCGAAAGAGGAAGGGATGATGCAGCACGGCGATGGTAGGTATTTCCCTCACTGATGAAACCAAGGTTATCGAACCAGTAGGAGAACCAAGAAACAATACGTAAACGACACCTGCACAAAAATAACAAATACTCGCAACCCAACGTTTTAAAGGGGTTGTCAATCCCTTTCGGGTAACGGCGCCAGAAATTGCCAAACAGACGTGAATAATTTGTAGTAGATTGATAGATAAGATGCCAAATAAAATATATAAGGATAAATTGCAGCAAGGTAATTTTGTATTTTTGGTTTAATGGACCTGAAAATAAAAGCAAAGGAAAATAGATCACAAAGGCAAGTAATATGAGAAGGAGACCCCGGGGCCGTAGGTTTCACTAGTGGCTCCTCTCGAGAAAAATAGCAAATGGTCGGTGCTACCTCTTGAGCATGCGTTGGTTTTCCCTCGAAGAGGAAAGGGTGATGCAGCAAAGTAGCGTAAGTATTTCCCTCAGTTTTGAGAACCAAGGTATCAATGTAGTAGGAGGTTATGCACAAGTCGCCTCGTACCTACACAAACAAATAAGAACCTTGCAACCAACACGATAAAGGGGTTGTCAATCCCTTCACGGCCACTTGCAAAAGTGAGATCTGATAGAGATAATAAGATAAATATTTTTGGTATTTTTATGATATAGATTGGAAAGTAAAGATTGCAAAATAAAAGACGGAAGCAATAGTAAATTGATAGGAAAATAATGTGATGGAAAATAGACCCGGGGGCCATATGTTTCACTAGTTGCTTCTCTCAAGATAGCATAATTTACTGTGGGTGAACAAATTACTGTCGAGCAATTGATAGAAAAGCGCATAGTTATGAGAATATCTAGGCATGATCATGTATATAGGCATCACGTCCGTGACAAGTAGCCCGAAACGATTCTGCATCTACTACTATTACTCCACACATCGACCGGTATCCAGCATGCATCTAGAGTATTAAGTTCATAAGAACAAAGTAACGCATTAGGCAAGATGACATGATGTAGAGGGATAAAATCAAGCAATATGATATAAACCCCAACTTTTTATCCTCGATGGCAACAATACAATACGTGCCTTGCTGCCCCTGCTGTCACTACGAAAGGACACCGCAAGATTGAACCCAAAGCTAAACACTTCTCCCATTGCAAGAAAGATCAATCTAGTAGGCAAAACCAAACTGATAATTCGAAGAGACTTGCAAAGATAATTAAATCATGCATAAAAGAATTCAAAGAAGATTCAAATATTGTTCATAGATAATCTTGATCATAAACCCACAATTCATCGGATCTAGAAAAACACACCACAAAAAGAATTACATCGAATAGATCTCCAAGAAGATCGAAGAGAACTTTGTATTGAGATCCAAAGAGAGAGAAGAAGCCATATAGCTAATAACTATGGACCCGAAGGTCTGTGGTAAACTACTCACACATCATCGGAGAGGCTATGGTGTTGATGTAGAAGACCTCCGTGATCGATTCTCCCTCCGGCGGAGCGTCGGAAAAGGCTCCAAGATGGGATCTCACGGGTGCAGAAGGTTGCGGCGGTGGAAATAGGGTTTCGTGGTGCTCTCGGATGTTTTCAGGGTATATGAGTATATATAGGCGAAAGAAGTAGGTTGGTGGAGCCACGAGGGTGGGGGGCGCACCTACCCCCCTGGGCGCGCCCTCCTGCCTCGTGGCCTCCTCGTTTCTTTCTTGGCGTCGACTCCAAGTCTCCTGGATTGCGTTTGTTCAAAAAATAACTCTACCGAAGGTTTCATTCCGTTTCGACTCCGTTTGATATTCCTTTTCTGCGAAACACTGAAATAGGAAAAAAACAGCAATTTGCACTCGGCATTCGGTTAATAGATTAGTCCCAAAAATAATATAAAAGTGCATAGTAAAGCCCATTAAACATCCAAAACAGAAAATATAATAGCATGGAATAATAAAAAATTATAGATACGTTGGAGACGTATCAATTGGTAAACAAATTACTGTTGGGCATCTGATAGAACTTCAAATAATCATGACGATATCCATGCAATGATCATTATATAGGCATCACGTCCAAGATTAGTAGACCGACTTCTGCCTGCATCTACTACTATTACTCCACACATCGATCGCTATCCAGTATGCATCTAGTGTATTAAGTTCATGGTGAAATGGAGTAATGCAATAAGAACGATGACATGATGTAGACAAGATCTATTTATGTAGAAATAGACCCCATCGTTTTATCCTTAGTAGCAACGATACATAAGTGTCGGTTCCCCTTCTGTCACTGGGATCAAGCACCGTAAGATCGAACCCACTACAAAGCACCTCTTCCCATTGCAAGATAAATAGATCAAGTTGGCCAAACAAAACCCAAATATTGGAGAAGAAATATGAGGCTATAAACAATCATGTATATAAGAGATCAAAGAAGCTCAAATAACTTTCATGGATAAAAAGATAGATCTAATCATAAACTCAAAGTTCATCCGATCCCAACAAACACACCGCAAAAAGAGTTACATCATATGGATCTCCAAGAGACCATTGTATTGAGAATCAAACGAGAGAGAGGAAGCTATCTAGCTACAAACTACGGACCTGAAGGTCTACAAAGAACTGCTCACGCATCATCGGAGAGGCACCAATGGAAGTGGTGAACCCCTCTGTGATGGTGTCTAGATTGGATCTGGTGGTTCTGGACTTTGCGGCGACTGGAATTGATTTTCGTCGACTCCCCTAGGGATTCTAGAATATTGGGGTATTTATAGAGTAAAGAGGTGGTCCAGGGGGCACCCGAGGTGGGCACAACCCACCAGGGCGCGCCTGGGCCTCCAGGCGCGCCCTGGTGGGTTGTGCTCCCCTCGGAGCACCCCCAGGTGCTTCTTCGGCCCATTGGTTGTCTTCTGGTCCCAAAAAATCCACAAAAAGTTTCACTGCATTTGGACTCTGTTTGGTATTGATTTCCTACGATGTAAAAAACATGTAAAAAACAGCAATTGGCAGTTGGCACTATGTCAATAGGTTAGTACTAAAGGATATAAAATGACTATAAAATGATTATAAAACATCCAAGAATGATAATATAACAGCATGGAACAATAAAAAGTTATAGATACGTTGGAGGCGTATCAGCATCCCCAAACTTAATTCCTGCTCGTCCTCGAGTAGGTAAATGATAAAAACAGAATTTTTGATGTGGAATGCCGCCTAACATGTCATCTCATATTCTTTTCTTTATAGCATGGACATTTGGACTTTTATATTGTTCAAAGCAATAGTCTAGTTTTGACATGATAACTTAAATACTCAAGGATATCAACAAGCAACCATGTCTTTCAAAATATCAACGCTAAAATAAGCTATCACTAGCCCATCCTGCTCAATCATTGATCCATCCATGAAACACACTCGCATATTAACTA
Source organism: Aegilops bicornis (assembly GCA_021605145.1). Lineage (NCBI taxonomy): Eukaryota > Viridiplantae > Streptophyta > Magnoliopsida > Poales > Poaceae > Aegilops > Aegilops bicornis. The sequence goes on along the minus strand of CM038671.1, from coordinate 534,397,387 downwards.
CACCCAATGCTCAAGTACGATCACAGTGCCCCCTAGTTGGTGCTTTATAAGAGAAGATGGAGACTCAGATTCAAAAATAAAAATTGCATAAAGTAAAAGAAAGGCCCTTCGCGGAGGGAAGTAGGGATTTGTAGAGGTGCCAGAGCTCAAAGTGAAAATTGAGAGATAAAAACATTTTGAGAGGCATAATTTTCCCACCAACAAAAACGACTTAGAGTTCCCAACAATTCCCATGCTAGATATATCATAGGCAGTTCCCAAACAGAAATTGAAGTCTATTCCTTTTTCCATCATACTTTCACTTTCCATGGCTAACCGTATCCACAGGTGCCTTCTATACCAACACTTTCCAAGGAATTTATTATTTGACAACATAAAGTAAATTCATTTTTCATTTCGGGACTGGGCATCCCTAATACCTTTGCCTTACTCTCGTGCAATGACAAGTGAATAAACACTCATCGTGAGAATAACACATCTAGCATGGAAAATATTAGCCACCCCTCACCGCCTCGCGAGCGGTACGAGCACACAAAAGAGAAATTTATTTTGATTATTAGAGATGGCACATACAAATTTTTTTAGAATGGCAAAATAATACCGCACATAGGTAGGTATAGTGGACTCATGTGGCAAAACTGGTTAAAGGATTTTGGATGCACAAGTAGTGACCATACTTAGTGCAAAATGAAGGCTAGCAAAAGATTGAGAAGTGACCAACCAAGAGACGAATAATCTCATAAGCGAGCATTAAACATAACTAACACCGAATAATGCACCACAAGTAGGATATAATTTCATTGCATAATTATTGACTTTCGTGCTTGCATAGGGAATTAATCACAAACCTTAACACCAATATTCTTACTAAAGCATAATTACTCATCAAGATGACTCACATATCACATAATCATATCTCAATACTATAACTAAGAATAAGTTTATTTTGTCCAATGATCTTCATGAAAGTTTTTATTATATCCTTCTTGGATATCTATCACTTTGGAACTAATTTTCATGTGTTGCTTTTGATAATCTCAAACAAATATAAATGAAGATCATGAGAATACACTTTCTTTCTCTCAAATTAATTTAAGTGAAGCAAGAGAGAATTTCTTGAAAATTTTACTAACTCTCAAATAAATCTAAGTGAATCAAGAGAGCATTTATTCAAAAATACTAAAGCACACCATGCTCAAAAAGATATAAGTGAAGCACTAGAGCAAATCCATAGCTTATAAAAATTTAAGTGAAGCATAGAGAGCAATTCTAGCAAGTCATGACATAATTTTGGCTCTCTCAAATAGGTGTGTCCAGCAAGGAATCAAGACTTAAAACATAAAATAAAACAAGCGAAGACTCAACATAGAAGATGCTCCAAGCAAAACACATATTATGTGAAGAATAAAAATATAGCTTCGAGTAAAATACCAACGGTCGTTAGAAGAAAGAGGCGATGCCACTAGGGGCATCCCCAAGCTTAGTTGCTTGCTCTCTTTGGGTAATAGCTTGGGATGCCGGGGCATCCCCAAGCTTAGGCTCTTCCTACTCCTCATTCCTTCATCCATCGTAAGATAACCCAAAACTTGAAAACTTCAATCACAAAAAACTCAACAAAACCTTTGTGAGATCTGTTAGTATAAGAAATCAAATGACTACTATAAGTACTGTTGAAAACCAATTCATATTTTATTCTTGCATTAGATCTATCGTATTCCAACTTTTCTATGGCAAAAACTCATCAAAGAAAACCATAGAATCATCAAAACAAGCACACAACGCAAAGAAAACAGAATCTGCCTAAAAGAAAATAGTCTGTAGTAATTTGGAAATTTTGAATACTTCTGAAACTCCAAAAATTCTGAAAAAAAATTAGGACCACGTGAGCAATTTTTATATTAATCTTCTATGAAATTGGTATTTTATCATGCTCTGGTTAAAAATGGGAATTGTTTTTGGTGAGCGCAAAAGTTTCTGTTTTCAGCAATATCAAACAACTATCACCCAAGAAGATCCTAAAGGCTTTACTTGGCACAAACACTAATTAAACACAAAAAGCACAATCATAACAGTAGCATAATTGTGCTAACACTCAAGAACAGAAAACAAAAAAGCAGAAATAAATTTTATTCATTGGGTTGCCTCCCAACAAGCAAGGATTTAAGTTTTGTCATCTTTGTTCTTAATTTCATTAGGGGTGTTCTAGTCATGAGGTTTTGTAAAGACAACATAAAATGTATTATCCATAGAAACCTTAGCATTCCTAAGTTGGTTATCATCATATCCCTTTTTGATTTCCAGCAACAATCCAAGAGTGATGTTGATTAACATTATTGAAAACTTGTTGGATTATATCTAAAACGGGGACTTCCTTTTTAATATTCTCATCAAAGATGTTATTATCCCCAAGCAAATACCTTAGAGCATAATCACTATTGTAAAGAATTTCATCTATCACGGTTTTTTCATGATTCATACCATAAAAATCAAAGATTTCCCTAGCTTCCTGTATTATGTAATCAAATTCATTCATAAGGACAAGGGTAACCAACTTTTTAACCCTAGGATTCTTTATAACAGGAAGCTCAAAAAACAATCTTTGCAAAGTAGGATGAGTACGGATAAATTTACTCTCAAGTTTCAGAACTAGTGCCGAAATAGCATCTGCATAAGATCTAGTAGTTCTAGGTATAGGAGCATCATCAAGACTTAGATTCCCAACACAATTGAAAAAATCTTGGATACGTTCTTCTCCCATAACATTTTCCCCAAGATAAATTTTTTAGCATCTAGATTGCCCGTACGTCCAATCTAAGGAGTTAGGCCATCATCTGTTGGTGCCATACCGAAATCACTCATGATTGCAAGCAAATGATAGATCTGACGAGAAAACGGCGAACGAAAAAGAGGGCGAATAAAACGGCAAATTTTTGTGAAGTGGGGGATAGGAAAACGAGAGGCAAATGGAAAATAATGTAAATTGCGAGGAGATGAGATTTGTGATTCGGAACCTGGTATATGTTGAAGATCCTCCCCGGCAACAGCGCCAGAAATTCCTTTTGATGCGGCTTGAAGCTACGTCGGTATTTCCCCAAAGAGGAAGGGATGATGCAGCACATTGACGGTAGGTATTTACCCCAGTGATGAAACCAAGGTTATCGAACCAATAGGAGAACCAAGCAACAATACGTAAACGGAACCTGCACACAAATAACAAATACTCGCAACCCGACATTTTAAAGGGGCTGTCAAGCCCTTTCGGGTAACCGCGCCAGAAATTGGCAAACGAATGTGAATAATTTGTAGTAGATTGATAGATCGAACACCAAATAAAATAAATAAGAATAAATTGCAGCAAGGTATTTTTGTATTTTTGGTTTAATAGATCTAAAAATAAAAGCAAAGGAAAATAGATCGCAAAGGCAAATAATATGAGAAAGAGATCCGGGGGCCGTATGTTTCACTAGTGGCTTCTCTCGAGAAAAATAGCAAACGGTGGGTAAACAAATTACTGTTGGGCAATTGATATAACATAAAATAATCATGACGATATCCAGGAAATGATCATTATATAGGCATCACGTCCAAGATTAGTAGACCGACTCCTGCCTACATCTATTACTATTACTCCACACATCAACCGCTATCCAGCATGCATCTAGTGTATTGAGTTCATGGAGAAACAGAGTAATGCAATAAGAACGATGACATGATGTAGACAAGATCTATTTATGTAGAAATATACCCATCAATTATCCTTAGTAGCAACGATACATACGTGCCGGTTCCCCTTCTGTCACTAGGATCAAGCACCATCAGATCGAACCCACTACAAAGCACCTCTTCCCATTGGAAGATAAATAGATCAAGTTGGCCAAACAAAACCCAAATATCAGAGAAAAAATACGAGGCTATAAGAAATCATGCATATAAGAGATCAAAGAAGCTCAAATAACTTTCGTGGATAAAAAGATAGATGTGATCATAAACTCAAAGTTCATCCGATCCCAACAAACACACCGCAAAAAGAGTTACATCATATGGATCTCCAAGAGACCATTGTATTGAGAATCAGACAAGATAGAGTGTCGGTGCGGACGACACTTATGGGATCACAAGAATCCCTACTATGCTCGCGGGGCGCGGGGTCGTGAGAAGAGCGAATCAAACAGATAGCACACGGTTTCCTTATCCAGGTTCGGGCCGCGAGGATGCGTAAAACCCTACTCCTGCTTTGGTGGTTTGTTTATCTGTGTTCTTGAACTAGCAATGGGGCGTGAGGAGCTCCAAAAAGCCGAATCCTCCTCCTGGTCGCCTTGGGCCTCCTTTTATAGGGAAAGGGGTTTCCACAGTGGCACACAGGAGGTGGAAAGGGTATAGTGATGCGAGTTTATCCCTCGCATTACATGACAAGGCGCCTTTAATGCGTCTTGCTTAGGTGTCCTTGCTTTATCGGGGATGGGGAAGAGCCCTATCTCGTCCGTCGCCGCTCCTTTCAGGTCGACACGCCGCCTGCCAGCGATGCCCGTGGTGCCATGTAGGCGTGCAGCAGGTGAGGTGGCGCAGTGGTGGGTCTCCACGAAGATCCGCTTGCCGCCATGTAGGTGCCTGCCCAACTGGTTGGGTCGGCAGCTGCATGCGAACGGTGGTGGAGGTTTGATTGGCGTGGGCCTGATGGTGGCCCCCCGGCAAGGGTCTTGCCATGGCGCTTGCTGTCATCCCCGGCAAGGCTCTTGCCGGGGGCCTTGTGGTCCTCCTTGGCTGGGATCCCGCCAAGGGTCGTCATCTTCTATAGTGTGTATCTGATCTTGAATGTCTTCACAAAGATCTGCATGCCACCACGGGGATGTCTCCCGAATCCTTGCCCCATGGGGGCAGTGGACTCAAGGGTGATTCGCTCCATAGGTGTGGGGCGAGCTGCCATGGTGAGGGTCTTGCCGGGTTTGCTAAAACCGCCTCCCGGTAAGGATCTTGTCGGGGGAGTCCGCTTCGTCCCCTTTGCTCTTTGTGGTCTTGGTCTTGGCGTCGTTTTGCTCCTTTCGAGCTTCGGCCTTACCTTGGCTCACCTCCCTTGCCTTGCTCGGTCTTGGTGGTGCCCGCGGCTCAGACTGCCCATGCACAGTTATAGGGGTACAAAAAGTGTACCCCTCTTTTTGTACACCGACAGGAGCCCCGGGCCTGGGCCACACGTAAGCGCAATCGCGTCGTTGGGCTAGGCCCAAAAACGGTGCGCGGGCAGGCGGGGTGGTTGATGAGCCGGGCGTTGGCGGCGACGGTTCTCCAGAAGAGCAGCTTTTCCGCGCCATGGGGGCCGATTTCCGGAAGCTCCAAGTGCTCTACCGTGCCCGCCTGGACAAGGTCAAGTCCAGGATGGCAATGGTGGACAACGCAGAGGTGGACTTCAAGGCGTGCGTCGCTGAGACGCAGACCTGGTTCCACCAGTCTCGCGAGGAGCAGAGGGCCTTTCAGGAGGAATTGGCCAAGCGAAATGCGGAGCTCACCATGAAAATGGCCGACATCGAGAAGGCCCAGGAAAAGGCGGCGAACTTGGCTACCGCGGCCGAAGCCGCCCGGAACCAGCATCAAGTCGCCTTTGATTCCCAGGAAGAGGACTCTCCGCGCGTGAAGTGAAGCTTATCGCAACGCTCCGCGGCAAGGATGAGGAGCTCGAGGCCCTTGTCACGCGACGGACTCGCGAGCTGGAGCAGAGGCACAAAGAGGCACTCGATGCCCAAGCTCCGCCCATGCCGGCAAGGTGAAGGAGCTGGAAGCAGAGCGGGACGAGCTGAAGGAGCAGGCCCTCAAGCTGTCCGCGAGAAGAGCACGCTCAACCGCGCCTTGGTAGAGGCGCAAGGAGCGATCATCGCCGGGGATCGGGAGCTCTCCGACGCTGCAGAACTCCATCAGAGACCTCAAGTCAAGCTGGAGGATCTCGAGAAGATGTTGTCGGAGAGCAGGGCTCGGGAGGAGACCTTGACCAGGAGCCTCGAGGAGGAGAAGCAGCTGCGGGCAAACGAGGCCGCCTCCCACCAGGAATATGTGGTGGGTGAGAACAGGTGGATCAGCCATCTGGAGGTCGTTGCCGGCAGGGTCACCTCGCAATTGGCCACCATGGGGATGCCAAACGTGAGGTACGCCCCCGAGCGTAGCGGGACCGTCAACGCCAAGCTGACCCAGTTCTTCGAGGGCGTCCTCAGAGCCTTGTCCTATCTTCACTCCAACAGGACGGCCACGCTGGCCGAGGAGGTCCGGCGACTTTGCCGGAGGGTCGTGACCAAGGTCCTCACCAAGATGGCGCACTGGAATCCCGACCTTGACTTCGCGGCCGCGATGAAGAGCTTGCCGGATGGTGTTGACCTCATGGTGCTCAAGGAGCGTATCAAGCCCATCACCGGCTGCATCGACGAAATCAAGAGGGTGGAAGGCTAGCACCGGGATTAGGCATCCCGTTCTTCTTCGCCGCTGCGGGTTCCCGACCAAGACAAATTTTATCTTTAGTTAGAACCGCAGCTATTGTGATGTAATATAACTTTGAAGTACTCTTAATTTTCATGCATGTTATTTCCCCATTCGATTCCTCTTTGTATGCGTGCCCCACGTCGATCGGGTAGGCTTGCCGACGCGGAAGCCCCTAGCGGCATTTTGGGGACGGATCCCGAGGGCCTGCCGGGTACGCGTGCTGCCGGATGAGCCACCTTTCCGTTCCGAACGCGGCCGCACGAACTGTCGAGCTTGACTCAAGTCAGAATCGAGGGCGTTGTTGATCGAGGAAGGTTACTCTGCCATTCTCTACGCAGCCGCTTGAGCTGTTGAGCGGACTCAAAACAGGTCAAGGGCGTTGCCGATCGTGGGAGAGCCCCCTGGCGTGCAGGTTTCTCATACAAAGGCATGACATCTCCGGGGGGGGGGGGGGGGGGGAAAACCACAAATAAGAAGGGTAGCACAAATAAGGGTTCAATGCAACTTAGCTTCTGTTTGCGATCGCTCGAGTGTTGATCTTCTGGCCTCCTTTCTTCTTCAAGGGTCACGAAGATGAAGGAGTGTCGGGCTAACTGCTAAAGCCTCCTCACAACTGCGCCCCCTACCTGGCGCGCCAAAGATGTCGGTGCGGACGACACCAATGGGATCACAAGAATCCCTACTACGGTCACGGGGCGCGGGGTCGTGAGAAGAGCGGATCAAATAGATAGCACACGGTTTCCTTATCCAGGTTCGGGCCGCGAGGATACGTAAAACCCTACTCCTGCTTTGGTGGTTTGTTTATCTGTGTTCTTGAACTAGCAATGGGGCGTGAGGAGCTCCAAAAAGCCCAATCCTCCTCCTGGTCGCCTTGGGCCTCCTTTTATAGGGAAAGGGGTTGCCACGATGGCACATAGGAGGTGGAAAGGGCTCTGATGATGCGAGTTTATCCCTCACATTACATGACAAGGCGCCTTTAATGCGTCTTGCTTTGGTGTCCTTGCTTTATCGGGGACGGGGGACAACCCTGTCTCGTCCGTCCCCGCTCCCTTTCGTGTCGACACGCGCCCTGGCCAGCGATGCCCGTGGTGCCATGTAGGCAGACAGGCAGCTGACATGGCGCAGTGGTGGGTCTCCACGAAGATCCGCTTGCCGCCACGCAGGTGCCTGCCCAACTGGTTGGGTCGGCAGCTGCATGCGAACGGTGGTGGAGGTTTGATTGGCGTGGGCCTGATGGTGGCCCTACGGGTGTTCTTGGCAAGGGCCTCGTCGTAGCCCCGGCAAGGGTCTTGCCGTGGCGCTTTCTGTCATCCCCGGCAAGGCTCTTGCCGGGGGCCTATCAGTCCTCCTTGGCTGGGATCCCGCCAAGGGTCGCCATCTTCTATAGTGTGTATATGATCTTGAATGTCTTCACAAAGATCTGCATGCCACCACGGGATGTCTCCGAATCCTTGCCCCATGGGGGCAGTGGACTCAAGGGGATTCGCCTCCGTGGGTGTGGGCGAGCTGCCACGGCAAGGGTCTTGCGGGTTTGCTAAAACCGCCTCCCGGCAAGGATCTTGCCGGGGAGTCCGCTCGTCCTTTGCTCTTTGTGGTCTTGGTCTTGGCGTCGTTCTGCTCCTTTCGAAGCTTCGGCCTTACCTTGGCTCACCTCCCTTGCCTTGCTCAAGGTCTGGTGGCGCCTGCCTTCGTCCCGTGCACATTTATAGGGGTACAAAAAGTGTACCCCTCTTTTTGTACACCGACAGAGAGGAAGCCATCTAGCTACCAACTACGGACCTGAAGGTCTACAAAGAACTACTCACGCATCATCGAAGAGCCACCAATGGAAGTGGTGAACCCCTCTGTGATGATGTTTAGATTGGATCTGGTGGTTCTGGACTCTGCAGCGGCTGGAATTGATTTTCGTCGACTCCCCTAGGGTTTCTGGAATATTGGGGTATTTATAGAGTAAAGAGGCGGTCCAAGGGGCACCCGAGGTGGGCACAACCCACCAGGGCGAGCCTGGGCCTCCAGGCGCACCCTGGTGTGTTGTGCCCCCCTCGGAGCAGCCCCTAGGTGCTTCTTCGGCCCATTGGTTATCTTCTGGTCCAAAAAAATCCACAAAAAGTTTCGCTGCATTTCGACTCCGTTTGGTATTGATTTCGTGCAATGTAAAAAACATGCAAAAACAGCAACTAGCACTTGGCACTATGTCAATAGGTTAGTACCGAAAATGATATAAAATGACTATAAAATATCCAAGAATCATAATATAATAGCATGGAACAATAAAAAATTATAGATACGTTGGAGACGTATCAGGTATCATATTGATTCACTTGATATGTGTTTTGGCACTCAACTCGCGGTTTCCCGAGGTGACATTGGGGTAATCTATGCATAGGGGTTGATGCACGCTCTTGTATTTATTTCTTCGGTAGAAATCTTGGGGCACTCTTTGAGGTTCTTTGTGTTCGATTGAGTATTATGAATCTGAAATTGTTTGATGCAAATCGTATAACCATCTCACGGATACTCGCAGTGACATTGTTGTATCTAGGTATACATTGGAGTTGGTTGATGTGTATCATATGGTGTTATTTTAGTACGAACTCTTGGTCTGATCGATCGGAAAGAATAGCTTGGTGTTATTGTAGTACGAACTCTAGGAGAGATTGATCGGAAAGAATAGCTTTGAGGTGGTTTCGTACCCTACAAACAATTTATTCTTATGTTCTCCGCTAGATAAGAACTTTGGAGCGATTCTTCATCGCACATTGAGTGATGGTTATATCATCCGATTATATTAGAATTGTTGGGAGATTGCACCAGTGAAAGTACGGACCCTAGGCCTCATTTTAAAGCATGGCAATGCCATTTGTGCTCCATTTATCAATTGCTACCTTGCTGTTTTTTATTGTCAATATTACAAAAATCAATATGTACTATCATTACTACCCTTGTATCACCATCTCTTTGGCGAACTAGTGCACCTATACAATTTACCATTGTATTTGATGTGTTGGGGACACAAGAGACTTTTTATTATTTGGTTGTAAGTTTGTTTGTGAGAGACCATCTTCATCCTACGCCTCCCACGAATTGATAAACCTTAGGTGTCCGTGGGAACGCCACCTATGGAACCAATGGGATCCCTTCTACGGTTGGCGGGCGCGAGGTTGTGCAAAGAGCGGGTCTGACAGGAAGCACACAGATCGTTTACCCAGGTGCTACCTCTTGAGCACTGCGTTGGTTTTCCCTTGAAGAGGAAATGGTGATGCAGTAAAGTAGCGTAAGTATTTCCCTCAGTTTTTGAGAACCAATGTATCAATCCACTAGGAGACTACGCTCGAGTCCCACGCACCTACACAAACAAATAAGAACCTCGCAACCAACGCGATAAAGGGGTTGTCAATCCGTTCACGGTCACTTACGAGAGTGAGATCTGATAGAGATGATAAGATAATATTTTTGGTATTTTTATGATAAAGAGTAAAAGTAAAGAAAGCAAAATAAATGATAGTAGAAATAGCTAGTTGACGGGAGATTAATATGATGGAAAATAGACCCGAGGGCCATAGGTTTCACTAGTGGCTTCTCTCAAGATAGCATAAGTATTACGGTGGGTAAACGAATTACTGTCGAGCAGTTGATAGAATTAAGCATAGTTATGAGAATACAAAGGTAAGATCATGTATTTAGGTATCACGTCCGTGACAAGTAGACCGACTCCTTCCTGCATCTACTACTATTACTCCACACATCGACCGCTGTCCAGCATGCATCTAGAGTATTAAGTTCATAAGAACAGAGTAACGCTTTAAGTAAGATGACATGATGTAGAGGGATAAACTGATGCAATATGATATAAACCCCATCTTTTTATCCTCGATGGCAACAATACAATACGTACCTTGCTACCCTGCTGTCACTGGGAAAGGACACCACAAGATTGAACCCAAAGCTAAGCACTTCTCCCATTGCAAGAAAGATCAATCTAGTAGGCCAAACCAAACTGATAATTCGAAGAGACTTGCAAAGATACCCAATCATACATAAAAGAATTCAGAGAAGATTCAAATATTGTTCATAGATAATCTTGATCATAAACCCACAAATCATCGGATCTCGACAAACACACCGCAAAAGAAGAGTTACATCAAATAAATCTCCAAGATAATCGAGGAGACCTTTGTATTGATATCCAAAGAGAGAGAATAAGCCATCTAGCTAATAACTATGGACCCGAAGGTCTGAGGTAAACTACTCACACATCATCGGAGAGGCTATGGTGTTGATGTAGAAGCCCTTCATGATCAATGCCCCCTCCAGCAGGACGCCGAAAAAGGCCCCAAGATGGGATCTCATGGGTACAGAAGGTTGCGCCGGTGGAATTAGGTTTTCGTGGGCGCTTCTGATGGTTTGGGGGTACGTAGGTATATATAGGAGGAAGAAGTAGGTCGGTGGAGCCACGAGGGTGGAGGGCGCGCCCCCTACCTCGTGGCTTCCTCATCTGTTGCTTGACGTCCACTCCAAGTCCTCTGGATCACGTTTGTTCCAAAAATCACGTTCCCGAAGGTTTCATTCCGTTTGTACTCCGTTTGATATTCCTTTTCTGCGAAACACTGAAATAGGCAAAGAAACAACAATTTGGGTTGGGCCTCCAGTTAATAGGTTAGTCCCAAAAATAATATAAAAGTTTATAATAAAGCCCATTAAACATCCAAGACAGAATCTATAATAGCATGGAACAATAAAAAATTATAGATACGTTGGACATGTATCACCAGGTTCGGGCCGCAAAGATGCGTAATACCCTAGTCCTGCTTTGGTGGATGTATTTGAGTGTTCTTGTGTTCTTGAGCTAGCTACAGGGTGCAACTCGCCCAAAAGATCCAAATCCTTCACCTGGTTGCCTCGGGCCTCCTTTTATAGGCAAAAGGGGTTGCCACAGTGGCACACAGGAGGTGGAAAGGTCTACAGTCGATAAGCCCATCCTCTGGGACCGTCGGACAAACGCATTTCATGGGCTGCCAACGTGCACCCCTTGCTTTATCGGGGACGACAAGGAAGCACGTCCCAGCTGTCGCCGCCTCGCTTGGCCTCGACACGCGTCCGAGCTGATGAGGCATCACGGCGCCATGTTGGCTGGCTGCTGGGCTCGCGCGGTGGTGGAGCCTTCACGAAGAACTTCATGCCACCACGCAGGTGCTTGCTGCGTTGGTTGTGGAGGCCGCTCGTCGCCACGCAGGTGCCTGCTCAGCTGGTTGAGCTGGCAGCTACATGGGGACGGCGGTGGAGCCTTGGAAGACGCGGGCCTGGTCGCGGCCCCGCAAGTGTCCCTAGCAAGAGTCTTGCCGGGGGCCCGGCAAGGGTCTTGCCGCGGCTCCATGGTCAGGCAAGCATCTTGTCGAGGATCTCGTGGATTTCCTCGGCTAGGATCTCGCCGAGGGTCGTCGCCTCCTGGTCTTCATATGATCTTGTGTGTTCATGATCTTGATGAAGATCTGCATGCCACCTCAGAGGTGCCTCCCGAGCCTTGGTTCCAATGTAGTCGGTTGGGTTGGAACCCGAGGGCTCAAGGGTGGCTTGCTCTTCTGGCATCGGGCAAGTTCCCCAGGGAAGGCTCTTGCCGGGGCTGCGGAGGCTGCCCCGACAAGGGTCTTGTCGGGGCAGTCCACCTCGCCCTTTTGCTCTTTTGTGTTCTCTGGTCTTGGCAATGCTTCTGGTCGCCTTGTGCTTCGGCTTCTCTCCGGCTTCCCTCCTCTGCCCTGCTAAGTGTGGCCGCAGCGCGCGGCTCTGACTGCCCGTGCACAAGTAAAGGGGTCAAAAGGAGAGCCCCTACTTTTGTACACCGACAGGAGCCCCCGGGTCTGGGCCACACATAAGCGCGATGCGTTGTTGGGCCAGGCCCAAAACGGTGCGCGGGCAGGTGGGGTGGATTTTTACCGTAGTAACTGTTCGTCCTCTGCGCTTCCCCATGACCCGCATTAAATGCGCGACATGGAGGGTCATGTGTGACGTGGGGTCATGCGTGGGGCGGTTCCCACACGCACGCGTCATATCGCAGTTAATGGGAAAAGAGGCGGCCCACGCCTTCCCCATAAAAAGGAATAACCGCGGGCGTGCTGCTCATTTACCTTCCGTGCTTTCCCCAATCTCGGAACCGCCGTCCCCTTCTTCCTCCCTTTCAAGCTCTTGCCTTCGCTCACCGTTGACGCGCTTTCGCCATCCTTCATTCCTCGCCCCCCGCAGCCGCCATGGCACCCAAAACCAGCAGAGGCAGGGGAGTGGCCAAGGATGCCGGGACGAGCGAGCCGCCGGAGAGCGAGCTGGCGGTGCGGCGGACGCAATCCGCCTACTTCCCCACTGAGGGAGTCCTGGATTAGGGGGTATCCGGACAGCCGGACTGTATACATCGTCCGGACTATTGAAGCGTGAAGATACAAGACTCAAGACTTCGTCCCGTGTCCGAATGGGACTTTCCTTGGCGTGGAAGGCAAGCTTGGCGATCCGGATATTATATTTCCTTCCTTGTAACCGACTCCATGTAAAGCATAGCCCTCTCCGGTGCCTATATAAACCGGAGAGGTTGGTCCTTAGAAGGCCGATCACAATTACAATCATACCATCATAGGCTAGCTTCTAGGGTTTAGCCTCTACGATCTCGTGGTAGATCTACTCTTGTACTACCCATATCTTCAATATTAATCAAGCAGGAAGTAGGGTTTTACCTCCATCGAGAGGGCCCGAACCTAGGTAAACATCTGTGTCCCTTGCTTCTTGTTACCATCAGCCTAGACGCACAGATCGGGGACCCCTACCTGAGATCCGCCGGTTTTGACACCGACATTGGTGCTTTCATTGAGATTTCCTCTGTGTCGCCGCTAGAGGGCTCGATGGCTCCTTCAACCCTCGTCAATAACACGGTCCCTGGTGAGACCTTTCTCCCCGGACAGATCTTCGTGTTCGGTGGCTTCGTCCTGCAGGCCAATTCGCTTGGCCATCTGGAGCAGATCAATAGCTACGCCCCTGGCCACCAAATCAGGATCGAAAACCTGAATCACACGGCGGATATCCGCGGAGACTGGATCGCCGACGAATTCAGGCCCATGCCAGGAACACCGGACAGTCACGACGAGCACGGCTTAGACCTGCTGTCGGACAAAGCTCGGGTATCACCCCCGCAGTAGCCTCGGACCTAAATCCGGAACAGGCTGCGTTACCTAAGGACGGAGGGTTGGACCCCGCCCCGCAGGTCGCACACTCATCAGCGGTGGAGCCGAACACAGGCCTTACCTCTGTGGTGGCCTGTGACTCCGGACCCCCGGATTCGTATCCGGATGTTGGTTCCGGTCCGCGCACTCCCAAGCCAGTCGAGCCAGGTTGGGCTCCGGTAATGGAGTTCACCGCTGCGGATATCTTTCAGCACTCGCCCTTTGGCGACATGCTGAACTTGTTAAAAACTCTCTCTTTGACAGAAAATTCTGGGCCAAACTATGTCCGGCTCGAGTGGGAAGCAGGCGACGAAGAAATTCGTTGCCCACCCACCACCCACTTCATAGCCACGGTCGATGATTTAACCGACGTGCCTGACTTCGACTCCGAAGACATCGACGGTATGGACGACGATGCAGGAGAAGATTCTGAATCTATGGGGCGTTGGACTTCTCCCTCGTCACACGACATATACATGGTGGATACGCCCAAAGAGGACAAAGGCGACAATCCGGACGATAATACCCCCGGACAAAAGCCAAAGCGACGGCGCAGACGCCGTTCTAAGTCCAGCAACAGTAAAAATAGCGACAAGAGCGCCAGAGGGAACGATACTACAATCAACTCCGAAGGCAACAACGACCATACGGACCCAGCGATGGAGCAGGACGAACCAGGTCACCCTGAACACAGTTCGGAGCGGACGCTCGAGGACAATGATCCCGACGGACGAGGTCATCAAACCAAACCAGCACAGGAAAACAGTCCGGATAATGATGCAATCCCGGGAAAACACGTGGAACGAGATAACCTCCACAGAAAGCTTATGGCCACCGCAAGAATTCTAAAGAAGCAGAAGCAACAGCTCAAAGCCGCGCAGGAAACACTCAACCGTAGATGGAACAAAGTGCTAGACACTAAAGAAAGATACGACGATGATCGCCATACAAAGAGCTATCCAAAACGCAAGCTACTGCCCGATTTCGATGACGAAGCCGTGCCACTTCATAACCGCAACAAAGCGGCTACTGACGCCGCGCACGATCTACGTGAGCACCTAGGTAAGAAAGCTGGCACGGCCAGGTCCATTTATGGATCCAAAGGACACACCCCGGCGAGGGACTATGGTCACCAAAACGATTATGCCAATCGAATACCAGTCCAGAATAAACACCGGACACAACAACAGCCGACGGCATACCACATCAAGTCCAGATACATAGGGTCTGCTCACCCCCTATGCTTTATCGAAGAAGTACTGGACCATGAATTTCCACAGGGCTTTAAACCTGTGAACATAGAGGCATACGACTGAACGACAGACCTAGGTGTCTGGATTGAGGATTTTATCCTGCATATACATATGGCTCGTGGGGATGACCTCCACGCCATCAAATACCTTCCCATCAAACTGAAGGGACCAGCCCGACACTGGTTGAAAAGCTTCCCCGAAAATTCAATTAGGAGTTGGGAAGAACTCGAGGACGCTTTTAGGGCCAATTTTCAAGGTACCTATGTCCGGCCTCCGGATGCTGACAATTTAAGTCACATAATCCAACAGCCCGGAGAGTCCGCCCGCAAGCTTTGGAACAGATTACTCACTAAGAAGAATCAAATTGTCGATTGTCCGGACGCCGAAGCCTTAGCAGCATTAAAACACAGCATCCGCGACAAGTGGCTCGCCAGACACCTCGGCCAAGAAAAAGCCAAGGACAATGGCAGCCCTAACAAGACTTATGACCCGCTTTTGCACGGGTGAAGATAGCTGGCTAGCCCGTAAAGGCACCAGCGACCCCAGCACATCCGAAATAAGGGATGGCAACGGGAAGCCACGGCGTAATAAAAACAAACGCCCAAACAAGGAAGATAGCCCGGATAACACAACGGTTAATGCCGGATTCAGGGGCTCTCGAGCTGATCAGCAAAAGAAGCCATCTAAAGGTAGTAAAGAGGGACCATCCGGTCTGAATAGAGTCCTAGACAAACTATGCCAAATTCATGGCACCCCTGACAAACCTGCAAACCACACACACAGAGAGTGCTGGGTCTTCAAGCTGGCAGGCAAATTAAATGCCGAACACAAGGGAAGGGAAACACCAAGTGAAGACGAGGATGAACCTCGCCAGCCGAACACTGGTGGACAGAAAAAATTCCCGCCAGAGGTTTAAACAGTGAACATGATCCGCGGGACGTCACACGTCCATGAGGAGGCACGAACACGCGCATAGAGACGCGCTCGGTATAGAGCCGATCGTACTCACACCTAACCACTGGACGTCTTATCCGATCACCTTCGATCACTGGGACAAACGAACTAGTATTCGGCACGGAGGATCAGATGCCTTGGTGCTTGACCCAATAATCGACGGATACCATCTCACCCACGTCCTCATGGACGACGGCAGCAGTCTCAATTTAATATATGAGGACACTGTCCGTAGGATGGGGATAGACCCATCCAGAACTAACCTTTGAAGGGGTGATACCAGGCGTTGAAGCCCTGGCAGGGCTCTGCATCGAGGTAACATTCGGCTCTCCAGGCAACTCCAGAAGCGAAGAGCTACTCTTCATCATCGCACCCTTCCAAAGCAACTATCATGCATTGCTCGGAAGAACAGGCTTCGCCCGCTTCAATGCATTGCCGCACTATGGCTACCTTACACTCAAGATGCCCGGTCCACGTGTTGTCATCACCGTTAGAGGAATCACAGAGCGCTCTTCACGCACAGAGGAACTCGCGACGGCCTTAGCGGACGGACTATAAGCGGCCTCCAAATCAGAAAACATGACTGGTCATTAAAAGACCACAGACTCGGTTAGACGAGTCCGGTCGCCCGGATAAAATTGAATCAGGGCACCGTATATGTGGACACCAGGGGCTATAAATATGTAACACAGCCCCACACTTGGCTCAACCTTATGGGCAGGCCAACATCTTACACTTTTATTATCCATCGTATACTTACGTTGTACTCTTCTACGAGTTTTCCTTTTTCCACAGACAACGTTCGCGCGATACCCTTCCAGGATACGGCACAACGGAGACAAAGGCGCAGACGTGCAACAGGGGCCCGTTCAACATGTTTCTTTTTAGATTAAGCCCCTGTGTAAACCTTTTCTATTGCCTTTTGTTGTTTAACCATCCCATGGGTTCTTGGCATTTCGCCATGACAGATTAATGCACGTACCTGGAAACACAGGATTTATAATGAATGGGCATTCTTGAGCCCATCGTCTGTTATAAAGTCTGAATACCTTCGGGAGTGTTCGGCATCACGAGTTTGGCCTTATATGCATCAGCTCCGAATCATGCCTTTGGTCAAATGTTGGGTTTGCCCGGCTCCTTGGTTTGCCGCCTTACGTTCCGTTATTATCGGCTAAGGTGGCCAAAGGAGAACTACTGCGATTGTGCCCTGGTTATTCCGGACGAGCATCTCAGTAGAGAAAGCCGAAAACTGACTGTCATGATACAACGAGAAACTGTTCAACCACTCGAAGACTTATCGGAATCTTTAGGATCCCTCCGCATTAACGAAGGACCGTTTCCGGTCATGTACACACGCGCCCGTATTCGGATGCACGCGAAGGTACCAGGGGCTACATAGTAGCCCCAACATTAGACTCCCATGGCTAAGCAAAAGTGTTACAGCTATATAGTCTGGTTGCCTAGTTCCACGTGCGATCACCTCCTTAATGGACCAAGACGTTGGATCAAGTGTGATTAAGCATTTTTTTTTGCGAACACCCCCGCATTTTCTATGTGGGGGCTGAAGCCAACGACTGCTATCTTTCGGATTACACATTCATATATATATATATATATATATATATATATATATATATATATATATATATATAAATGGCCGCACAAGGGACACAATAATAGCCTTATAACCAAAATAACATTGTTCTTACAATGATTCGATTCATCACTCGAATAAAACATTCTTCGAGCACTGCACCTCCATTAGGCGGGCACCTTCTATGACCTGCGCCAAGTAGTGCTCGGTTGGATATTGGCCCCCCTCCGGATCCTGGGTCGCTATAATGGTGGCCTCCATATCCGTCCAATAGGCTTTAACGCGGGCACGAGCCATTCATGCACCCTCTATGCACGCCGACCTCCTCATGGCGTCGATCCGAGGCACGGCCCCAAGGAATTGCTGCACCAAGCCAAAATAACTGTCCCGCTTAGGCCCTTTCGGCCAAAGATGGTCTATCACAGCCCGCATTGCAAGACCGGACAGCCTCTGAAGCTCCGCTACAGCAGCCATCTTGTCACTTAATGGCAGCGGGCGAGTGGGAGCATTGAATTGCGACCAGAAAAGCTTCTCCACCTCCTTATCACCCTGACCCTCGAAGAACTTGGCAGCATCAGCCGTACTCTTCGCCAAATGCGCATACGTGTCCGCAAGACTCCAGCGTCCATCCAGGGGAGCGTACTTCGGATCAAAAAACTTCGTCCGCAGCAAGTAGGAGCCTCCAGCCGCGATTTTACCGGCCTGTTGAAGTTCCTCCCACGCACCCCTAAGCGCGGTACGTATTTCCTTGGTGGCATTACGTGCCTTGTCCAGCTCGCCAAACTATCCTTATGCTCCTTTTTAAGGAGCTCATACCGGTCAGCGGCATTTTTTTAACTCCACAGCCATTTCGGCTATCTTTTCCTCGCTTCGGCGATGAGCAACCTGTTCGGCTCTCAATTCTTTGGCCGCCTTTAGGGAAGCCGCATTGCTAACCCGAGCTTGTTCCTTGGCTTGGACAAGTTCTTCCCTCAGGGCCTCCACGGCAGCAGCACCATCTGCAGTCCGAACATACTACATTAATATCATGCCGCCTCCATATTTTCCTATACAAAGGAATGCAGATCACATACCTTGCGATTTGTACAGCCGCTCGTTCACCAGCGTGATATCGACATCAATCGATCCAATCTGCCCGGTTAGTTCGGCAACTTCAACGGACTGGTCGGCGGCCGGACCCGCAGGTACCTGCATGTATTTACAGTGCAATCATTGATTTATGATCCCTCATTTGCCGCCTAGGGCGGGCAACCAGAGTCTCAGGGGCTACTATCGATATGGAGCACACCTAACTCGTGGCTCACAGCCAGAAATAGTGTATTCTTCACTACATACCTCAAATCCTCTGAGCAGACTTGTAAATGCTTCATTCAAACCGCTTGTAGCGGACGAAATCTTCTTTAGCACCGCGCTCATTAATGAGCGGTGCTCCTCCGAGAGTGAATCTCGCTCCAGTAGGCCCGTCAGTATGTCCGGCCGTACATCGAACTGTGCCGGACCCTTCCCATCGCCCCTCGTGGGAGCCAAATGCTCCGGGCTCAGGGGGGCTGACGCATTGGCTTCCGGCTTGGCAGATCCGGACTCCTGTGATTTACACCTCGGTGTCGCCCGCTTCGATTAGCCGGAGAGGTGGGTGGGGTCTCGCTCTCCATCATCTCCAGAGGAAGATCCCCCGAAGACGAACTCTGTTGAGAAGGGCTGCTAGCCGGACTGCGAAAGACGAATCCTGGTTATTGATCTAGGAGGAACGCAATACCTTCGAATTAAAAATAACTTACAGCTCGGTGGAGGGCTGGCCCGTGGGTGGGCACGATGCGGTGAGGGTGCCCGTCGGGGCAGAGCCCCCACTACAAAAAAATACACTTCGGTGATGATACGTGTTTGTCACAGTAGGTCGCATTTTTGTCATGCATGTACATCCATGACAAATTTATGAAAGAATCAAGAAAGTCATACCTGTGCTGTCGTAGAATTGTTCCATGACATTACCAAAATTATCATCACGGAAGTGTCCACTTCCATGACGACAAATCGCGCGCACAGAAGTGCTTTCGTCAAGGGTGACCGACACGTGGCATCCACCATAATGGAACGCCGTTAAGATACCGGGTCGGGTTTTGGATCCGATAACCCGTTAACAGCCCCGACCAATGGGGATTTTCCACGTGTAAAATCATCATTGGCTGGAGGAAACACGTGTCGGCTCACCGTTGGGACAGATGTCATCCACTCATTGGACAGAAGGCGCCTATGATACGTCGACACATGGCACGGCCCAACAGAGGCCCATTCCTGTGAAAAAGCCGGCCCATTTGACTTGGTCAAAAGGTGGCGGGCCAGCCCATGTAAAGCCTGTTAACGGCCTGTTCGCATATAGCCCATTTACAGCCCGCTAACCCAAGGCCCGTTACGCCCTATCCGAATTAGGCCCAGTAGCGTCATCTGGGCCACCCAATATGATTCCGGCCCGTTTTCACTTCTGGCCCATGCATGGCCCATGACGTCTTTCAGCCCATATGAGGCCCTATGTAACTCTTGGCCTATTAACGGCCCATGGTGAAACTGGCCCGTAATGAACAGTGTATTACTTTACACCCATTAACGGCCCGTGGTGAAACTGGCCCGTAATGAACAGTGTATCACTTTATACCCATTAAGGGCCGGTTATTCCGTTGGGCCGTTTCCAGCCCATGTTATCTTTCGGCCTTCTCAGAGCCCATTTATTCTTGGACTCATTTCTAGCATTCGTTTACTTACGACCCGTTACTGTCATTTTATGCTTATGGGCCAAATTCAGCTCGTGGTTACAGTCGGCCCGTTTGTGGTATGTTAACACGTTGGGCCATTTTCATAGCGTCATGAAATACGGCCTATTAACGATGTCCCGTTATGGTCGGCCCATGAACGGACGATTCCAACTCTAGCCCGTTTCGGCCATAATGCGGCCTGTTATTGGCCCATGTTTGGCCAATCGATCATACTGCCCGTATAAGGCCCATTGATGATACGGCCCATAGAAGGCCCATTGTTTCTGCGTCCCATAGAAGGCCCATTGTTTCTATGGCCCGTAGAAGGCCCACTGTTTATACGGCCCGTAGAAGGCCCACTGTTTCTACGGCCCGTAGGTCCAGTGTCACTACAGTAAATATTAGCCCATGGTTATTGTGGCCTAGTTTTAAAAAATAGGGTATTGCAGCCACTAGCAAACCGCAGAAAAATAACTGCACCGACTACAAGCAAACAAATAAACAAGACAACAAGGAAATAAATAAGCAAGCAACTTACACTAGGCTATCACGGCTATTACATATTACATCCACTGGGCATCAAAGTTCGCCACCAAAGGTAAATATAGGGAACACAAGAAGATATAAACGCCAAGAAGAAACAAGTCCAGAACTGAAACCACTTCAGAAGAGCTCAAGAAACAATATCCTGGGTACCCATAATGCTGGCATGATGCTTAGCAAGCTAATTAACTTTCTCTTGTTTGGCACTTAAGTCCTCCAGCCTTTCTTTGTTGCACGGAAAAGTATGCATCTGAATTTCTGCGGGGACTTCCTCGGTCCTTGACTTCGTCGCATAACATCTCGATCGATGTCTTTCAACTTGAAGTTGAGACTCAAGAAGCCGAACTCATTCAGCAACAAGTTCAAGAGCTGGTGCCGTGAGTGGTAGCCGAGAACTTCGAACACTACATCAAGACAGGACTTTGGGGTTGTCTCAGTGTCCTCAATATAGTTTTTATCAGCTTTCTTGGAGACCAACATGGATGTCTCACTATCTTGAACCTTATCTGCATTACTTCCTTTACCATTGCATAACAGGGTACTCTTCTCCAATATTTTATCCGCGTTCTAAAAGAGAAACAAAAAAACACATCTCAGGTTTACAATGTAGTATATGAAACTCATTTTGGTAAACCAGTTCAGTAGTAAGGTGGACAGGATAACAAAGATGAAACAAACATATATCTATGTAGTATGGTCCTTTGTATGGTCTATATCATTCTAGTTTATGTTGCCAAATCAAGATAGATACAGTTCGAATCATATCTATTTAAGACAAAGCAGCATAAATAGAATATAAGTGTGGGAAACTACACGCAATAACAACACTTGTAATGTGCATGGCATGAGAACATAACTGTTTATTCAATTGAAACTGAAATCAACATAGAGCAAGTAACAACAACAAACAGCCAATCCCGTTGAAGAAACAGGTTTAAAACATACCTGTTGCGCCATTGGAGTTTCAATTGCATCCTTCAAATTTGAAATTGGTTGGTACAAGTAAATACAGTGATGCTAGAGCAAAGTAGTGTGAACCATAGCTACGGAACCTGAGCTGAGAACAATTCTTGTTCTGCTTTAAGCATTGACTTCGGGTTCAGAGTGGTGGTCCTCGTGATTTGGGCACTGCAGTTGCCTTACTAACTGCTCGTGTTTGGGTGCTCTGTGGTGGAGACGGTGATGTGTCAACGGAACTGGGTGTCTATCCGGGTTGGGGTTAGAAGGTGTAACTGGTTCTCTGTCCAACTGGGTAGGGTACAATCTGCATGAGTGTGGGTTATGTGTGGTGGGGCTGATTCTTGGGCAAGTACAACCGTGGTTCTATCTGCATCGACAGGTAGCACGATCTTTTCTGAAGACTGTGTTTTTACTCCACGGATACTGCCATCACTCCCTCCAATTGAAATGGTTGATAAACAAGAAAAGTAATTGAATGTACATACATTGTAAGATAGACACGTGCAATGGATAGTAGGGAAGAAAACAGGGCATGAAATAATTCACATTTATGTTGTCTAAGCAAACAGAATAGCAGGACATAATTTCACATATATGATGGCTAATTAAACATGATAGCATGACACAATTTCACATGTATGATGGCTAACTAAACAGGATAGAATGACATACTTCAAAATATGATGACTATGTAAACAGGATGACATGATATAACTATACGATGTGCCTATTAAAGTGGTTGGCATGCCATAAATCACAAACATGTAAATCGATGGAAACATGATGGCATGATATAATTCACGGATAGAATGACATAATTTAAAATATGATGACTATGTAAACTGGATGAGATGATATAACTATATTATGTCTTTAGAAAATGGGTTGGCATGCCATAATTCGCATACACATGCTATCTATGTAAACATCATGGCATGACATAATTCAAATATATGATTTATATACTAAGGAAGTGAGCAGAGGGCAATTGCATATATGATGTGTCAACTAAGGAGATGGCATTCAATATTGTGTATATGATGTAAAAACTAAGCATTGCAATACAACATATGCATTATATGAGTAATATAACCCTGCCAAGTTTGAGCATACACCTCGGGGATAATAGGACTGGTCATCTCGCCTCTCGAATCCTCCTCTGAAGAGCTATCTCAGAACCAGCAAGATATCTGCTTCAAATAGTAGCATTGTCTGCTCAAGACCTTGTTTTCACTCCAGATTTCTCCATCACCAATTCAAATGGCTGATGCAGAGGAAGAGCAGTTGAATATACAAACATTGTCGACAAAAGCGATGAGAAATACAAAAAAAAGGCATGATATAATTCACATATATGACGCTTGCCTAAACAAAGATGGCATTGCATAATTCACATACATAATGCCTTGCAACAAGATAACATTGCATAATTCACATATATAATGTCTTGCAACAAGATGGCATTGCATAATTCACATATATGGTAATTAGACACTAAACAGTGGCATTCACACAAAGCATGTCTAAACTAAGCAAATGACATAGCAATGCAAGATACCATCATACGATATGAGTAACATAACCCCTGCCAAGTTAGGGCATGCACCTCGTGGGGGAAATATGACTGGTCATCTGTCTCGAATCCTCCTCTCGAGGAGCTATCGGTAACCAAAGAAGACATGCGCTTCGTCAGATAGCATTATGCGCTCTGAAGACCTTGTTTCCACTCCAGATTTTTCCATGGCCGCGCGAATGGCTGATACACATGAAGAGTAATTGAATGTACTAAAATTGTTGACAAATTTAACACATAATAAAAAATGATGGCATGATATAATTCACATATAAGATGACCGGCTAACTGTGGTGGCATTGCAAAATTCACATATATGATGCCTGGCTAGACAAGATGGCATTGCATGATTCACATATACGATAAAGAAACTAAACAGATGGCATTGACACAAAGCATGTCTAAACTAAATAGATGACATCTTTAATGTATACAGTAAGCAATGCAAGGCACCATATGCATGATATTACCAACATCAGCATGCCAAGTTAGAGCGAAGACCTCATGGGGTAAATAGGAGTGGTCTTCTCCTTCAATCCCCCTCGAGCAGTTATCTTCCTCTTGATTACGATCCGAAATGGGTGGAGGGGGCTGCCTTTGCATCCACCATGGAACCATCGTCTGCATGAAATTTTATTGCCACGCCAGTGCTCGTATCTTTTGCTCTACATGATCAGTTCCATTGTGTACAATAACCGGCATGCATAGGAATAAAACATAGTGAGATTATGTAAGGAGTGCATGCACAAATCCAGAGTGATGGTAGCAAACTGTGGATAGACCCAAAACCAATGATAGCAGGCAGATAATAGCTTTAGTTAAAAAATGCAGATAATGGCTCCTTTAATGTTTGTTTGCACCCAACATGAAACTCATAGTAGACACCCGAGATTAACCAAATAGTAGGCGGATAGTACCGATTGCTGCCCCAATATGTACCCCACAACCATTTAAAAACTCAAGTTTCAAAGCATTAGTTTGGACCTGACTCGGAGTCTAATAGGTGAACACGACGATAAAGTAGCATGTCATCATATTAAGCGGCGGCATAACGTAGCGGACACGGAAGAGTGCGACCTCTCTTGCGGACCGTGTAGTCCTCAAGGTCAACTGCTTAGTTGATGAGGGTAATGCCGTGGGCGTGGCTGCCGGCGGGAAGAAAGATCTCGAGGCGGCGAAAAGACAGTCTGAGATCGGATCCCTCTGTGGTGAACCCTTCCGTCGTTGGAGCAGCGAGCTGGGGTAGAACACAGTCAGCAGAGCAGGACAAACCACACAAGGTTTTCTTTGACACATATCTGTAATGTAGTAATTGAGTAAGGGCTTGTTTGAATTTGAGGATTCTAACAATGCGAGGATAGGAAATAGACATGAATAGGATAGGAATGCACGTGCAAAATAGAGAATTTAAAAACACATGATTTACGCCAATCTGGGTGTTTGATTCACAACAATTGGAAGATCACAGGATGCAAAAAAGCATGGTGAGATTAAGTCAAACCACAAGAAAAAGTACGGTTATAATGCTATTATGCTACTATCTCTTAGTCTTGTGCTTGATTAATAGGAATACGAAAAGGAGGAGAAGTGGAAATTAGAATTCCTACGGTTTTTCTTTCAAGGAGACACTAAAGGAACAAATCCTACAGTTTTCCTTTGCTCCATTCCTTTGCACCAAATTCATGAAAAGTAGTACCATAGGAAACTTTCCAATTCCAATGTTTTTCATTCACTTTTCCTTTCAAGCACTGGCGATTCTAGTAGGCAGGCTTGAGCAAGGAAAATCCTTCACTAAAAATGTTTTTGTGCTACTTCTATTACTTTGGACCCAGGCCACGCCATACTAGCTCAACTCCTGTGCCCATCGACAAATGCACAGCTCAAACGCGCAGAGATAAATAATGATGGCGTTCAAGAGAGTCCATCATGGATAGCTAAGTTGCCTGGTACCTCACTGCTTGTCATATTGTAGGATAAAATAATCGTATTTCCCGTTACTACGAGTGCTCAGTGGACAATATATATAACATGTAGAGTAAAAAAGAGATGCAACAAGTGTACAACCTCTTTGGCGAAGCAATGTCTATCTCGGCGTGATTGGGTTGGCGGTGAGGATGCTCCGCTGACTTTCTTTGTCGGAAGAGGGGAGGAAGATCTTAGGCGTCTGGAAATGGAGCCCGAGGTACTACTCCGCTGTGATGGAGGGTTTCGTCGTTGGAGCAGCTCCGGTGAGTTGTACGACGCCGAGGCTGAAGCAGGACAAGGGAGACAACGAACAATGTTAACCTGAGTGGAATTCTAATAGCATCTCCAGTACATGACGTAAAATACATAAACACAAAGTGCTAGATGTAAAAAACATCAGCCGCTCATCTCTGAACTTAACTGTCAAAACTGAACTTAACTGTCGAAACTGAACCTAACTGTCGAAAATGAATTTTGCTGTCGAAACTGAATTTTGCTGTCGAAACTGAACGCGCTAGCAAGGTGAGGCTACACGTCGGCCGGCTGACTTTTTCATCACTGGTCATTCGATTTTGCAGCCGTTGGATAAGAAATCAAGGGCCTGCGGTTCATCTTCAACCTCCACCCCCCTGAGCCGCCAGCCACCACCGGCCAAACAGCAGCCCACGCCGTGGCCGACAGTGCGCCGCCCACCCGCCAAAACACTCCCCACCGCCAGTCCGCCGCCACCCGGCCGTCCCTCTAGCCCCCGTGCCAAGCTTTTTCTCCGGCGATCCCCACGCCACCGCCCCGCCACCGCCGGCGACCAACGCCCCCATCCTGAACCCTAAGATAGATAGTGGGGTACCTCTCCGGTGAGCTCCCCTCCCCACTGCGGCTGGTTCTTCCTTCACCCCGGCGAGCCCACCCCTTGAAAATCGATTGACCCAAAAGTAGATTCAGTCGATCAAGTGTAGCTAAATCGAGCAAGATCGCAAGCAAGAGCAAGAGCGAGAGCAGCAACATGAGCAAGAACAATAGCTAGAGCAGACCGAGGCAGGGGACCGAGAGCAGAGCAGAGCAAAGCGGCGGCGAGAGCTAAAGCAGCAGCAGCTCCTACTGATGTGGACGTCGCCACCGAGGGAGCGACGCTGTGGAGGAAGTGGCCGGCGACGCCGCCGTGGATGGAGCCACGCCGTGTCGGCTCGGGACCGAGCACCGGAAGCACCGTGAGATCGAATCAAGAAGAAAATGCGGCGATTAGTGTACAACCTCTTTGGTGGGGCCGATTAGGCCGCAACTTCATCTGAGGAAACGGTGATGATGGTGCTCTTCCGGTGGTGTAGGTGAAGACGGCGGTGTGGGAATGGATGTGGCGCGAAAGACGAGGGGAACATCGGGGTAGCTCCTTGGAGGTGGAGGACGGGGTGGCTGAACCGGCGGGACGATGAGATCGACGATAGATCCTCATCCGGTATGGTGGATGAGGGACGTCGAGGTGTTCTTTGTGGACGACGTTGTCGGGAAGAGGCTTCGGTGGGTGGCGGGACGGAGCAGGATGTGGGGTTTTTCGCGGGTTTTGCGGCCTCGGTGTACGAATGGGTGGGCGGATGGGATGGCAGTGGGGAACCATGGCTTAGAGACGCGCTTGTCCGAAATGTGGGGTAAGTTAGGAAAGTACCCCCCCCCCACACACACACAGATTTGAGGCGGTTCTTTCGGTTCAGGGGTACCACGGGCATTTCACGTGTCGGGATTTCACAGGAGGTGGGAGTTTTCACGCGCGTTGTAATTTCGGAATAGCAAGGCGCGGGTTGAGATGGAGGGAGTTGTCAGAGCACAACCAGACAAAGATATATCTTAAATATTTCGGGCTAACAAGGCACGGGTTGAAGAGGCGGGAGTTTTGCAAAGACGACAGATGAGACGCTTAGCTTCAATTTTCGGCATAACAAAGGCGGCGGCTTGAAATTTCGAAGAACAAGCTTAACGTGTACCCAAAAATACAATTTGCACCTCAACACGCACAACACACACACAAACACCATTTAGACTAGAGTAAGGTACACGTGCATTGCACGCATGAGATTTGGCAACCAAATTATGAATAAATACCACATTATAGCATGCAAGCTTTTAGTCATATATGCATGATGTAGATGTTCGTTTAATTCTTATATTTCATTTCATTCAAAATCATCTAGTTTTTATAAGAAAGCTAATCTATTTTAAGATTCATGGAATTGTGCGTTGTAAGACATAAAGTAAAAACAAATATTGGCAAACCATGTAGAAAAACATTTGGGCAATTCTGATACGGAAGATTCTAGAACAAATAAGAAGTGCTTGTGTTTTGATGTTTGTGCATTATGCTTAAGTTCAACCATGGAGTCTTCTAGATTATACATGTGGCGAAATCTGCTGGAATCTAGATGATATCCAACGGCCAATAGTGCTCAAATTTGCTATCTTTGGACCATCGGATTCGCCTCATCCAACGACCATCTTTCAAAGTTAAAGTTACCCGCACACAATATAAAAAAACATATAATACAATATATATATATATATATATATATAGGGGTATAGATATAGATATGTGATGCGAAAGCCGCCCATCATCTCCAATTAGAATAGTGTGTCCATGCACGGATGCGACGTGTGCAAATGATGTCTGCCATCGGTATCTAAAATTCAAATCAGTCTAACCTTGTTCAATGTGTATACATTACAACATGCTAGTTTCCAAACCACATCGCGCAGATCTCCGTTATATTCATGCATACATGGGTTTCAAACATCAGGATCTCTTATTCAAATATTTGAATTCAACTTTACACTGATTATGACCTCACCTATTATTTTACACCCACACAGTAGTCTTCTCTTTATAATTTTACCACTAACTTTCTCTCGTGCATGCATGCACACACACTACCAGTCGGCATTATCTATCGCACGCATGCATTCTTTTTCTTCAGGTCGGTCTCCCATGAAGGCACATACCCACACACATCCCCCTCTCCATCACACCGGGCATTCTTTATCTCTCACGCGTGCATGCGCAACGATCAATGTTCCTCTATGTATGTGTGTATATAGCTAGGTCTTTCATAGTTTTCCACACAAACCGATCAATCGATATATCCAGTGAGGTCTCACCCTCTTTCCCACGTCTACATCGATCAATCTATACCTCTCCCACGTCCACATCGATCAATCTATACCTCTCTATATAGGATTAACATAAATAGCTAATACACCCACATTAATTATATATCCAACGTCCCCCTCTCATTATCCATGCCTTCTGCTTCATCTCTCAGATGCGTGCACAATGGCGAAGACATGGGGCAGTAAGGGCCCTGCCCCCCCCCCCCTAACATGACTATATATCGAGGGTAATATGAATGTGATCATTAGACAATTGCTGCTAAAAAAGGTTTAATTTCATGAATTGACCCACCTCGTAAAGGATTAGCAATGCTTGGCCCCCTAGCTCATTTATTTTCATGGCTCCGCCATCACGGCAACAACGCACGTGTTCGCCCCCTCTCTCTAATATCGATCTCGCACTTGTGCGTTCCTTCATAGTCTCCCTCCACTCGGCCCCTCGCACCATCTTCTAGCCCCCCACCGGATTTTGCCACATGTACAATCTAGCAGACTCCATGGTTGAACTTAAGCATAATCCACAAACCTCAAAACAACAGTGGTTCTCTTTTGTTCTAGAATCTTCCGTATCATAACTGCCCAAACTTTTTTTGTAGTTGAATTGCCATTATTTGTTTTTACTTTATGCTTTACAACGCACAATTCCATGAATCATAAAATAGATTAAGGGCTTCTTTGATTCAAAGGATTCTCAAACGAATTTTGGATGATTCTAATCATTAGGAATTTTTCCTATCTTGGTTGTTTGATTCGTAGGATTCTAAACCATAGGAATTTTTCCATATGATTCATTTGCACTAGATTTCATAGGAAACATCCCATCCACTCAAACCTCTTTGAAAGAATTCTGCGTTTTTTCTATGCACAATCAAACACTCGTATAATCATGTAGGATTCAAGACGAAATTCCACTATAATCCCATGTTTTTCCTGTTCACGCATTCTTAGCTTTTTTATAAAAACTAATTTGATTTTGAATGAGATGAACTATAAGAATTAAACGAAGGGCTACATCACGCATATATGACTCAGAGCTTACATGCTAAGTGTGGTATTTATTCATAATTTGGTTGCAAAATCTGATGCGTGCAATGCACGTGTACATTACTAGTACTTCGAGTATGTGCAAAACACGTAAATTAGAATACCAATGGCTCGCTACACAGTGTCTCTCTTACAGTTCATGAAGCCGCGTGGCACATGTGGAGGCGTTGTCGCGAGCTCCTTGCGTAGATTGATCACAGTGACGTCTTCTTGGCTCGAGGAAGAATGTACTCGTCCTCCACGAGCCATACCGGCGGTACATGCACGGCGAAGATGTGCACGCACGCCACACACGCACTCATTCGCCGCAAGACGCACACGCCGGGTACACGGCAGACGCAATTTTGTACCAAGATCCACCCCATGTGATAATTTGATGCGTGTAAAGTCGTTCACTTCATTGATGGTCAATTAATACAGCGCATGCAAATTGAGTGGACGTGAGGGCGGAAGAAAGACATTATTACTCCACTGCGCGCATGCGAGTAGCTAAATCGTGGGTTGCTAGTATTACTTCCATTGGTCTCCTTCGTATTTTGTGCCAATTTTGTCAGTGTAGTACTTGAAATTTATGTTCCGCTAAACTCACGGGAGCCGTTTTGGGCCTCGAAACCAAAACCATCAATTAATCTTTACCTTGTTCCCATCACATTCGAAATCCTGCTCACACCTACTAGTACGTACCAAACCTGAACGTGTTCCCACTATGCAGGTATTAGTACTACTAGTGCTAGTACTTAGGTTATAAAAGGGAACTACCTAACCGAAAATTACTCTACCTTTCCTCCTCATAATCGCTTCTTCTTCGTCTGTCGTTTCCATGGCCGGTGAGCAGAGCTCTAGGTCGAGAACTACTCATAACAAGGGAGCGGCAACCAAGGCTGTGGAAAAAAAGAGAGGGCTCTCCGCCACGCAGAGACCTCGAAAGATCTCTCACGGGTAGGCGATGGCTCCCAGGAGCACCCTAGCCGCGGAGGCGAACATGCCGAGCCGGCGGAGCTGGAGTCGTTATCCCTCGACGGCATGCCCGATCATCTCAATAAGCACCTCAATAAGCGAAGGAGTTCATCCAAGGCTTGACGGAGTTCTTTGAAGGAGAGCCTCGGCGACATGCCCGCCGAGCTCATTCAGCGGGGAGTTGATCGCCCGGCTTGGTGATGTCAGCCAAGAAGAGCATTGCCTCGGAGAAGAAGGCGACCAGCGAAATCCTGCGACTTCAGAAGGACAAGGCGAAGCTCTGCCACGAGATCGACCTATTGAAGGAGAAGAACGCCGGCTGGAAGAAGCTGCATGAGAATAGTCGTTCCTTGATGAAGATGTTGCAGGCCCTCGTCATGGAACAGAAGGAGGAGTTGGCGAAGCTCCGCATCGAGCACCCGACTGCTGTCAAGGTACGTAATGCGGCCGTGGAACAGATGATGAAGGCTCGCGTCGAGAAATCCCACGTCATGGACAGAATGAAGAAGACGGCGGAGGAGACGCGCAATGAGATGGAGGTCGTGGAGGCGATGAAGAAGCGATTCACGACTCGCGAATTAGATCATTTGGGGTGATAATCTTCCTTCTTCTTTTGCTGTTGTGTTTCATCTTTTGCTTCAGGTGTTTCGCTGCACATGTCACGTTCTCTGCGAGGCATGAATAGATCAATGGTTTTTGTTTTTTGAGGGAATGAATAGAACAATGCTAGTAAAAATGAGATGACTAGCAAATCAGATCATTTTTTATCGCCATATGGCACTGGGCTGCCGTGTTTCGTGCTCCTCCGTCACAATACTACTCCAGTGGAAAACTTGAGTATACCGCACAGTTCTTTGCTCCTCCTCAATCAGGTCGTCGGCGCATTTATACAAGCAGTCAAATCACAAGGCCCCGCCTTCCAGCAGTAATGAGCCGTCAAATCACAAAGGCCCTCGCCTCTCGTGAAAGCGACCAAGCTTGACTGCCCCGCCCTCTAGCCTTTTAAAAAATGTATACTTTTGTACAACAGTAGTATCGATGGATTGCGCCATGGAGCAAAACTTGAAATTAAGAAAAAGGTGGTACATATAGAGAGCGCTCGTCGCCAAATTATGCATATAGTACTATTAAAAGGCTAGTCACAATAATGGTGTCCAAGACAACCCACCCCTCAAATAAAACTAAGCACCATGGAATTCTTTGACAAAACTAAGCACCACGAAATTCTTTGACAACTAAACTACTGGCTATATGATGTTGGCCATATATATTGTACGTATATAATGTGAATAAACGAGTGGTAGTACTATACCAACTAAAAGATGAAATGTAAGAAATACTTACTGAAGAGTTAAAGTAACAAGAAGAAACATAACATAGTTCTGCTGGGGGGCTTGGCACAACACACCCCTCAAATTAAATTAAGCACACCTGAAATTAAACTTTGCAACTATTCCGGTAGACACTGCATTAGAACCACCATGAGCAACGACACTGCCACCTTACTCGGAGTCCTCGTCCACGTCCTCGACTTCGTCCTTGTCCCTCTTCCTCTTGGCCGATACTTCTTTGCTTGAACCACCAACTTGGCTGTTGCTTTTCATCCAACCCTTGTAGACATTGAAACAAAGGTGGCCATCCATTGCAGCGTACTGGATGTGGTCTATATCTAGTACATTCTGTTGCCATGCATGACGATGAAACGTGTATGGAGGTTTCTCCAGCTTACCGTACGAAGGATGAACCATGGCTCCTGCCAGGGTCAGCATTGAAGGCTGACGAGAGGACACCAGCCGATTCTTTTGGAGGTCGAAGGTGTTGCCTACAACGAGGCCTATCCGACGCAGGACTTCTTTGTCGTTACCAAAGTTTACAGTAACGAATTTTACTAGGTTGCTCTCGAGGAAGTGCTTAAAATCCTGGCACTCAACGTCGGCATGGCATATGTGGTAGACCAAGCATAAGTCATGCACGCAAACTTGGATCACGACGGGCTTCTTCCTCTCTTCGTCCTTTAGATCCTTATCTCGTCACACGACTGTGGTGTACTCAACATCTAGCCCGGCGACCCACTCATCATCTGAGTCTTCGAACATGCGTCTGAAGCGAGAAAGGCATCGTTTCACCGTCGCGGAAGAACGGGTGTAGATGACGTCAAACTCATCGCCGGTGATGGTTCTGACCTTGTACTCACCGCCGATCGGGGAGATTTGGGACGCCATGGATTTGGGAGGAGTGTTAGGATTAGTGGAACTGCTGTAATGTGAATGGACGGGACGACTAGGAGCGAACCGCCGTAGTATTAAAGGACGTGCGGGGATGAGTAGGAGTGTACTGCCAGCATGCGAATGGCAGGGTAGTTGCTTTCCATTCTCCCATGATACGGGCTTCCGAGAGCCCTTGGATCGGAGATCGAATGGTTGCTTGGCGTGATTCTAGACCAATGGGTGAATATCCTATCCTGGAGGGTTATTCTGCAAATTTTCAGCAACTTAGCATGCGACCGTTTGATCTCAGATCCAAGGGCTGCCAGCAGCCCGTATCATGGTTGCGCCTACCACGACCGTCGCGTCGCTCGCACGGTCGCGCCCTTGGAGATTTAACACGGTGCGTTAGGCTATATGATGTTGGCATGTCATACATAGTCATCACTTAGTCACTCATACTACAACAAGGTTGGCTATAAGGTTGGCTATAAGCACTGTTCAAGAAGGCTCTATTAGGTGCTCGCCTAGGCGCGCTTAAGCGCTGGGCGTTGGCATAACGCCTCGCTTTGGCCCTAGGCGCTCAAAAAAGCGACCGACGAGGAATCATGTTTCTCAGGCGAGAAATCAATCTCCCCTGCGAGGATTTGACCTCCCCTGTGAGGATTCATCCTTGCCGGCGAGGATTCAACCACTCCGACGACAAATCGAGCTTCTCCGGCGAGATATCAAGGGAGGGGTAGAGGAAGCGGGAGAGCGAGGCAGAAGGGAGAGAGGACAAGGGGAAGAGGCGACATGAGGAGGAAACCTAGCTTTCTGTCGACTGTGCACATACAAGAGGTTTAGTAGGAGAAGAGGAAGATGGGCATGTGGCTTAATGGGCTCGGCCAGCCCATCTAGCTTATTTCTTCAAGCTATAGTAGTAACGCCTAATTTCGCCTAATCACGGCTAAGCTAGAGAAGCGCAAGTAGGTCGCCAAACGCATAATGAACGCCTAGCGCTTTCTTGAACTTTGGCTATAAGTGTATTTTTTACTCCTCTCTATCTCTTTCTTCGTACTCCCTCCGTCCCATAATATAAGAACGTTTTTGACACTAGTGTAGTGCCAAAAAAGTTCTTATATTATGGGACACAGGGAGTACTAGTATTTATTGCATTTGCCAAGGAGTGACCTCATCCAATGAAATGGTGTTGCTAAGTTTGCTTCATTTAATTAGCTATAGAATCAAAATTGTCTTTTCACGTAGGTTACACGCGCTTAGCACCGTTTCTTCCTTGGGTCACCAAACTAGTCTCTCTCTTCTTGATTAACTTGCCACATCAGACTTTATGCCTATGTGGCAAGCTTAAGCACCTGTAGGACCAAGTAAGGTGCCCGTCTGCTGTACCGGAAGAGTGAAATGCATTGATCGGGTGTTGTTTATTTTGACAAAGGATGTGGGGTCATCTCATGTGTAACAGGTATCGATAGGTTTCTTCGGATATTATTTCATCTCTAGAGCTCAAAACATCCGGTGAAATATATAAAAAGTATCTTTTGCAAACAAAAGCGTTCAACTGCTCAACCTGCATCCAAAACTTGTGAAGAAATAACTCTTATTGTGCTTTATGAAATGGTTCATCACAAGTCTTTCACCGTACTGTAGTAAAAATTCATACATGGAAGATTCTAGACTAAACCATAAATGGATACACTTTTATTCATGCGCCGATACTCCAATAGAGCAAGATCATGCATGGAAGTCTCCACATGCTTAGACAATGGATTACATTGAGCGAAGACTAATGATCAACATTTAACTTAGTAATGCATATGTCCAGTGAACCTCCTTGGAGTCCCCAAGCACATTGTTGGGGGTCAAATAATACCATGCGTCTTCCATGTCAACATTGGCGGAAGGTCCCGGATCGGCGAGTCCAAGTCAGCTTGACGTAGCTGTCGCCGCCATACGGACCTCTGAGGGGTAGTAATAGTGAGCACGCACCCGTACATCGGCCTTGTGTCAGTGTCAGTGTTAGCGGCGTCGCCCCTGACGCACACTACAGAGATGTGGCGACGTCCTGCGCGGGCCTCGCCGGTGGCCACGATCAAGAGGAAGACGCGTTGCCCTCCTCCTCGAGACTAGCAGTGGCGCTGATCCTCCAGCGACTCCGGCCTGATGAACGGGTAGCACGCCTCGTACTTGATGCTCTTTGCCAAGGGCCAGAGGTGATCGCCGCCGCGCTGCGTCGGGTGATGCACGATGTCCACCAATGAGCCCCAAACGGCACCGGGCACTCATAGCGATGAGACGAAGGGCTCCTTGGAGGCATCGATCAGGCCATCCATGGAACGGGAGTGGCTGTAGGGGACGTTCCGCCAGTTGAATATATGAGCAAGTTACTACGAGATTTACTACAAAATAAATCATGACGGCTATAATAGAGATTAAACTAATCATGCGGACTAGCATAGTAGATGAACAGATCGAGTCTAGGACACAGACTAGAAACATGATTCTACCACGATTTCAAATAGGAAGGATAGAAACACATACGGTGCAACGGGAGCAGCACCATTGGCGTTGAGGTTGTCGCCCATGTCGTGGAAGAGATTGCCGAGGTCGGGGAAGAAGTCGTTGTCGATGAAGTCGTGGCTGCTAGCAGTCGCGAGAGTGCGCTCCCCAAATGTCAACAGCGCCCGCCGAATGGAGCGCATGAGGGGAGTGGGGGACGTTCTATGGCCCGAATGGAGCGCAGGAGTAGCCCACGAAGCGATGAGACGTTGCTCCTCCCTAGTCTCTATTCTTATCTCTATCTCTACTACTCTTCTTTGTTTTTTGTAATATACTAGTTGTAGTTGTCAAATCGAATAGTACTGCGCCGTCCACTGCACGCCCGGGTGAACACGCCTCCTCGCCTCCATTAAACCCGCATGCAAACCGACAAACCTACTCCGGCCCGCAGGAGGAAATTTGTCGGTTGCCGCGGGAGGGTTATTCTGCATATTTTCAGCAACTTAGAATGCGATCGTTTGATCTCAGATCCAAGGGCGGCCAGCACCCCGCATCATGGTCGCACCTACCACAACCGTCACGTCGCACGCGCGGTCGCGCCCTTGGAGATTTAACATGGTGCGTTAGGCTATCTGATGTTGGCATGTCATACGTAGTCATCACTTAGTCACTCATACTACAACAAGGTTAGCTATAAGGTTAGTTATCACTTAGGAGAAAATTTTACTACTCCCTCCATTTACTCCTCGTCCCTACTACGTACGTACTTTGGTTAGTACTCCCTCCATTTACTTATACAAGGCCACTATAAAAAATACATTTTGCATCTATACAAGGCCACAAATAGTAATCGAGCCTTTCCAGGTTTATGGCTCAATTTAAAAATCTCTCCAACCAAGGTAGACGGTGAGTGGTCGAATTAATTTCGTAGTTTGCACAAGACGCTGCTTTTCTCAAGAAGTTATGTTTACCGAGGCATTAATTAGAACGAATGCATGAATGACCACTAAATTTCCATGAACTTGTACACGCATTGGTTAGTTTCCTCTTGACACTGCTTGCGTCGGGTTATCTAACGCACCTCGAAATCCAACATGTAATGGTACTACTACTAGTATAGTAGAATTGAGACTTATCAAACGGAAAAACGAATGTTTTTTAGATGAGCCCTATAAACCCTAGTGGGTACGCATCCGTAAAACAGATTTTTCCAAAACTAAGTCGCTCCCTTTCATGAATTCTGTAGTATACTCCTCGTCGACGCTCCCTTTCATGAATTCTGTACTTCCTGTCGCCGACATGTGGGACATATAGCAACCGGGTCGACGTGTCAAGCACCAAATAACAGTGCAGAACAGCAGGGGGGACACACCCCACTCGTATCGGCCCAATATTAGTAATGAGCAATGAGACGTCAAATCACAATGTCGCACCTTCCCAGACGGACGAAGCAACCATTATTTCACACTTCGGTTCGACATCATCTCAAACCAAGAACTAGTATTGCTTCTGCCTCAAGAGGGACACGCGCATCGCCTTGGTACATCATGCCACGTGGGACCGCATGACAGGGCATGCTCCCCCGCCGATCGCTCGGTAAAATCACCTCATTTTTACTATACTTCCTCCAGATCGGTTTACTACATGGCATGCACGTCGTTCTAGGTTGAGAATTTAACTGGCTATATATATATATATATGTGATGAACAATACGCTAGCCTTTTAAAAATGTATACTTTTGTACAGTAGTACTCCACTATCGATGGATTGCGCCATGGAGCAAAAATTGAAATTTTAAAAAAGGTGGTACATATAGAGAGCTAAATGCCAAATTATGCATATAGTACTATTAAAAAAGCTAGTACGTGCTTAATTGGGGTGCTAAATTCTATTAAAGAAATACTAGTACTAGTATGTAGATACCGAAGAGTTAAAGTAACGAGAAGAAACATAACATAGTTCTCATTGGGGCTCAAAGACAACACACCCCTCAAATTAAACTAAGCACACCTGAAATTAAACTATGCAACTAATCTGGTAGACACTGCATTAGAAGTTTAGAACCGCCATGAGCAATGACACTGCCACCTTACTCGGAATCCTTGTCCACGTCCTCGACTTCGTCCTTGTCCCTCTTCCTCTTGGCCGATACTTCTTTGCTTGAACCGCCAACTTGGCTGTTGCTCTTCATCCAACCCTTGTAGACATTGAAACAAAGGTGGCCATCCATTGCAGCGTAATGGATGTGGTCTATATCTAGTACATTCCGCTGCCATGCATGACGATGAAACGTGTATGGAGGTTTCTCTAGTTTACCGTACGAAGGATGAACCATGGCTCCTGCCAGGGTCAGCATTGAAGGTCGACGAGAGGACACCAAATCGATTCTTTTGGAGGTCGAAGGTGTTGCCTACAACGAGGCCTATCCGACGCAGGACTTCTTTGTCGTTACCAAAGTTTACAGTAACGAATTTGACTAGGTTGCTCTCGAGGAAGTTCTTAAAATCCTGGCACTCAACGTCGGCATGGCATATGTGGTAGACCAAGC
Source organism: Aegilops bicornis (assembly GCA_021605145.1). Classification (NCBI taxonomy): domain Eukaryota; kingdom Viridiplantae; phylum Streptophyta; class Magnoliopsida; order Poales; family Poaceae; genus Aegilops; species Aegilops bicornis. The sequence goes on along the minus strand of CM038671.1, from coordinate 534,359,737 downwards.
ATAAGTCATGCACGCAAACCTGGATCACGGCGGGCTTCTTCCTCTCTTCGTCCTTTAGATCCTTCTCTCGTCCCACGCATCGTATGCATTTCAACATCTAGCCCGGCGACCCACTCATCATCTGAGTCTTCGAACATGCGTCTGAAGCGAGAAAGGCATCCTTTCACCGTCGCGGAAGAACGGGTGTAGATGACGTCGAACTCATCGCCGGTGATGGTTCTAACCTTGTACTCACCGCCGATCGGGGAGATTTGGGACGCCATGGATTTGGGAGGAGGGTCAGGATTAGTGGAACTGACGTAATGTGAATGGACGGGATGACTAGGAGCGAACCGTCATAGTATTAAAGGACGTGCGGGGACGAGTAGGAGCGCCAGCGTGCGAACAACAGGGTAGTGGCTTTCCATTCTCCCATGATACAGGCTTTCAAGAGCCCTTGGATCGGAGATCGAACGGTTGCATGGCGTGATTCTAGACCAATGGGTGAATATCCTATCGTGGAGGGTTATTTTGCAAATTTTCAGCAACTTAGCATGCGACCGTTTGATCTCAAATCCAAGGGCTTCCAGCAGCCCGTATCATGGTCATGCCTACCACGACCGTCGCGTCACTCGCGTGGTCGCGCCCTTGGAGATTTTACACGGTGCGTTAGGCTATATGATGTTGGCATGTCATACATAGTTATCACTTAGTCACTCATACTACAACAAGGTTGGCTATAAGGTTGGCTATAAGTGTATTTTTTTACTCCTCTCTATCTCTTTTTCAGAGCTCCTCCGTCCCATAATATAAGAACGTTTTTGACACTAGCTTAGTGTGAAAAACGTTCTTATATAATGGGACACAGGGAGTACTAGTATTTATTGCATTTGCCAAGGAGTGACCTCTTCCAACGAAATGGTGTTGCTAAGTTTGCTTCATTTAATTAGCTCTATACTCAAAATTGTCTTTTCACCTAGGTACACGCGATTAGCACCGTTTCTTCGTTGGGTCACCAAACTAGTCTCTCTCTTCTTGATTAACTTGCCACATCAGACTTTATGCCTATGTGGCAAGCTTAAGCACCTGTAGGAGCAAGTAAGTACAATAGTGCGCTTTACATGGCATTTTTCATATGTGGAGGAAAGAGAGGCAAGGAAAAAGTGGAGAAGTGGGCTCTCATGCAAGAGCCAGCCTCTACTACTACATGGTGGAGCATTGGCGAGAGGCACACAGATGGAGGTGGTCAGAATCGGGAGACTCATGCCGGTCAGAGTGCCGCAGCTTAAAATGATAATGGCAAGTCAAATCATGGGGCCCCACTTGTCCAGCAAAGAAGAATCATTGTCTAATCACACAGCCCTACGTTTGCAGCAGCCTACTCCCTCGTCTTCTCGCGTCTCTATCGAACCGACTAGGCGGAACTGTCTCGCCGCCTACCGGGCAGGAAAAGCCCCGCCCTAGACTTTTAAATAGTATATAGTATACTAATTTTGTATCCATGGATTGCGCCCCCACCATGGAGCAAAGCATCTAGAAAACGGCGGCACACATGTACGGAGTATACAACACGCCCGTCGCGCTCGCGTCGCACCCCAGACGGTTGGTCGGTCTGGCACGCTGCTCTCCGAATGGAACGCGCGTCATATTGCGTTCGCACACACATGTGGGACGGCAATTGAGAACCGACCATAGGCACACTCCCCGGCCCCGCAAGTCGGGTGACTTAATAGAAGAGGGAGACGAGCAATAGTACTAGAGAAGTGTTGTACTACGTTGGTGCCTGGACGATCCCTGCAATACACGGAAGATCAGTTCGTCCATGCATGTGACCAGTGTCGGGTGGTAGGTGCGACATATGCCAACGGGTGGCTAATCATAGTGGGAGCCAATAAGACGTCGCCGGTGCCTGGAAACGGGATGAGGCGAAGACATGCACGCCGGCGAATCTTACCCAGCTTCGGGGCTCTCCGTGGAGATAACACCCCAACTGTTGCTCTATGGGGTCTCCGTCACTAGATGAACAAGTGGCTACAAGAGGCTCCTTGAGCTGTTCGGTGACAGGAAGAAGAAGGGCACGACTAGCTCCCCTTTTTCCTCTATGTGGTGTCTAAAACTCTAAGAGATCAACCCTTTGCATGGGTGCCCTGGGGGTTTATATAGGCCTACCCCCCAGGGGTACAATGGTAATCCGGCTGGGCGCGGGCCCTAGCCGTCAGTGTCTATGATCGCCGGCTTCTTCGCCGGCTGGTGGGTCCCGCCGGCTGCCGGCTTCTTGGTCGATAGGCTGGCCCCACCGTTGAGGGCCTTGTCGAGGGCTGGTTACTGTTGCCTCAGTCTTGATGACGAGGGCTTTGTCGAGGTAAGCATGGCTACAGTGCCGCCGCCTTGGCGGCGATCACTGTAGCCTCACCTCGTCTTGTCTCCTTAATGAGGCGCTTCCCTTGAGGGAGGGAGGCCCGGCTATGGGAGGCCGGTCATATCTCGGGCCGATTAGGGAGGCCGAGCCGCCGGGCATCTCTCTAATCGAGGGGCCCGCCTGCGGGTCGCATCGACAAATTGTCGTGGGTGATGTCATGGTCAACATGGCAACAATGTCGCCACGGACGGGTGATGGCTGCCCCAGACGGGCGATCAGAGCCACGCCACAAGACCGGATGCGGGGGTGGCAGGCTTCACTGTAGCCACGCCCCGTCTCATCACTGTTATGTGGGTGCAGATTCTGAGGGTGCGGCCTTGGCCGCCTGCGGGGTGGCCGGCTTCTTGGAGTCGGCCTTTTTGTGGCCGGCTACGTGAAGTCGGCCCTCTAGTAGCCGGCTCCTTGGAAGTCGGCCCTCTTGTGGCCTTCTGCCTGTAGGTCTTGGGGCCGGGCCGCCTCCTGATAGCCGGCCTGAGTGACAGCCGGCCGGGGGAAGGCGGCCCAGCGTCTTGGATGTTGGATGGCTTGATTGGCTTGTAATTTTTTTTCAGAAGTCCCAGGGGGAGCCGGCTCGGCTACCCGTGGTCATTTACTCCGACAGTAGTCCCCGAAGCTGATTGAGCTTCGAGGTCGAATGGGGGACGAGAAGCTCGATCAACTTCCTATCCCGAGGAGCCGGCATCTAGGAGCCGGCCTTGAATGGGTGCGCCGTCTTCGGGAAGCTCCGCAACCAGAAGGAGAGAACGCGAGCCGACTCGCATGTTGACCGCGCGTCACCCTGTGCGCTACGTGGCAAGAAAGGCCTGCCAGCCCACGCGCGCGACGGGACGTCGCCTTAGGCCGAGGCCCACCAAACCTACGTCTCGGCCCAAGCGCGGATCCTCTGCGGCCCGAATGGACCGCTCGTCTTCCCACGGCGATTTCAGCACGCCTTTAGGGTGCAATAATCATGGACGTGGGGAGTGGGCGCGATTAATCCCATCGCCCCCACGCCTCGTCTCCTCAGCTCCACCGCCCGAGCCTATAAGTAGGGGGAGGAGGGGGAGCGGCAAAGGCTCGCACGCTCGCCCTCGCTCCTCTCCTTCCTCCACTTCCTTCTTCGCTCTTCCGGCGACGCAGCGCACTCACCACCGCGCTGTTCCGCCGCTCACTATCTTGATTCGACGTGGTTCCTCTGCTGCGTGGCTGTGCTCTCCGCCGCCGCGCCTCTCTCCTTCCTATTGCTCCCATGGCGCTGTCGAGCTCGTGGGACGGCTCCAACGTCCATGGAGACCATATCGATTGGCTTCGCAAGACGCGGCGGTTGCCGGGCGAAGACCTCATGAAGACCCGCCTCACGCCGGAGGCAGAGATTTCACCGGCGCCGGAGGAGGGCGAGCGGGTCATCTTCCGCTCGCACTACCTGCGCGGCCTCGGCCTGTCGGCGAGCGGGTTCTTCCGCTCCTTCCTCGACTTCTACAACCTCCAGCCGCATCACCTCACCCCCAACACGGTGATGTTGTTGTCGTCCTTCGTCACCCTGTGCGAGGGCTTTCTCGGAGACCTCCCCATCCTGGAGCTCTTTGGGGAGTTCTTCCAGTGCAAGCTCGGCACCGTCTCCACGGGTGTGCCCGCCCCCTGCGGCGCCTTCATCGCCAAGAGGAGGACGGCCGACAACAAGCCCTTTCCGCCTATCCCACTGATCCAGTCGGTGAAGCTCTGGCAGCAATCGTACTTCTACGTGAAGAACATCGCCTCGCAAGGCGACTACTTGAACCTGCCGGCTTACGTAGTCGGCCCACCGCCTGGGAGGCAGCCGTCTTGGTCCTTTCGAGCCCGGTCGCTCTCCTTGGCCGGGAACGCCGCCGTCACCAGGCTCCGGGTGATGGTCCAATCGGAGGGCTTGGTGGGGGCCGGCCTGGTGGCTGCCTTCATGGAGTGTCGGGTGCTCCCGCTCCAAAGCCGGTCGCACGTGATCTGCCAGATGAGCGGCCGCTTTGACCCATGACGGATGAGCACCAGAGAGATGCCTCGTGACGAGGTATATTACATGGTGAATTACATCTCCAACTGCAAACTCACTGAAGAGTAGCAGTATGGCAAGACGCCGTATTCTCGGGCTGATCCGCCGCCTGTGGTGACTTTTCCTTACTTTCTTCTTTCTTTGCTGCCGGGTTCGCGGTGGCCGACTCTTGACTAGTCGGCTTTGTCTTGGAGCAGAGCCCCCTTCTTCGACCGGGCGCCTGGGCCGCAGGCCGAGCGCCAGCTTATGGTCGACCGCACCATGGACGCATCCCGACGACCCGGATCTGGGGCGGCGCTATGGACGACGCCGTGGTCGCAGCCGGGCGGAGAGAGGCAAAGGCCCCGACCTCACGGCCGCTTCGGGACTGGCCGGACAACGACGGCCGAGGTTATCCAACGCCGCCACCGGGCGGCCGATCGCCAAGGCGCTGGGACATTCTGCTGCCGCCACCGGCCTGAGGCCAGCGCAAAAGTGTCGGGCGGGTCTCTTTGGCAACCGACCGAAAACCAAGAGCTCATGGCGGCGATTGCGGACGAGGCGGTCATGAAGCGCTGCCGCTTCCGCAAGGTGGTGAAGCAGCCACAAGCGGTCTCGGCGTAAGTGTGGGACTTCTTGTACTTTTTGTTGTCTTCTTTGGTTGAGGCTCATCTAAGTCGCCTTCTTGATTTGTTGAACAGGGCGCCGCTTTCCCTTGAGCGGGTTGACACCGCCTCCATAGTCGGACCGACGGGAAGGTCTTCGAGTTCCCGCCGCGTGGATCCCCGTGCCGACCTCATGGAGGCAACGGAGCGGAACGCGCGGGAGGCGCGGGAGGAGCGGGAAGCGGCGGAGCGGAGGGCCGTCCAGGAGGCGGCAGGGAAGTCGGCCGAGGCACAAGCCGAGGCGACGACCAAGGCCCAGGCGGAAGCCGCGGCCGCGGAGAGGGAGGCGGAGGCTCTATGCAATCAGCCTCCGCAGCTCGTCATTCCTCTTCGCGCCGTGGCTCCTGATATCCCCGTGCCTCCGTCGGAGGAAGCCGACCGCGACCAGCAGGTGATGGAGAGGAGGGAGGACGACGTGACGGTCCTGGGGGAGGCGCCACAGCCGGCGCCGACTGGAGCGGGCCAAGGCGGCCGACCTGCTGCGATGCCTGAACAGCCGGCCGGGGGCGAGTCGGCGGCGGGGGCGGATCTTGTGGTGCAGTCGGCACCTCGCCGGGCCTCCGCAGCTCGTCATTCCTCTTCGCGCCGTGGCTCCTAATATCCCCGTGCCTCCGTCGGAGGAAGCCGACCGCGACCAGCAGGTGATGGAGAGGAGGGAGGACGACGTGACGGTCCTGGGGGAGGCGCCACAGCCGGCGCCGACTGGAGTGGGCCAAGGCGGCCGACCTGCTGCGATGCCTGAACAGCCGGCCGGGGGCGAGTCGGCGGCGGGGGCGGATCTTGTGGTGCGAAAGGAAGCCGGCACCTGGCCGGCCAGCGGAGAGGCGCGCCTCGCGCCGGAGCCGCAAAGAGCTGCGGGCGCCAGCTCGACGACACAGGACTTGAAGGCGGCCAGCGCCAGCACGTCCGAGTGAACGCCCAGTGGCGGGACGACCGAGCTAAATGCGGCGGCGCAGGAACTCCGACGCCGGCTTCAGACCCAGGCCGCCTCGCTGCAACGGTACACCCAGGAGTTCCTCGCTACGCGCGCGGTCATCCGGGTGAGTCTTCTGGCCTTGGTCGATTTCTTCTTTGATTTCCTCCGTGTGGGCGCGTCAGCGCACCCACTGGGTGTAGTCCCTGAGTTTCGAGTCCGCTGCTGAGCAGGCGGCTTGGAACTTCTTAGCAGGCTTTGTTCTTATTTGCACTTTGTCTGATTTCCAGGAGTATCACAATCTCCACGCGGCCGCCTTCAACTCCCAGGCCCAGGAGCTGAGCCAAAAGGTCGTTGACCTGACGAATAGCCGGAGTGAGTACTTTGTTTCTTTTATCTCATGTGGGGGTGCGTCAGCGCACCCACTGGGTGTAGTCCCCGAGATCCGGGCCGGCTGCTGAGCAGCCGGGTCGGATCTTCCCTGACGACTTCTTCCTTATTGTTTTTTTCCTTTTTCTCCATGCTTGCAGAGGCTAATGCTGACTTGAGGGAGAAGGTCGGCGGGACCTGACCGCTCTTTTCGCCTCAAGGAGGCCGAGTGCAATGCCTTGGCCCAGAACGCGACCGCTGGCCAAGAGACTCGCCGGCCAGGAGGAGAGCCATAAGGCGGCCTCAAGAAGGCGCGCGGGACATGAGGCCGCCCTCAAGGCCGAGTTCGAGACCGAGGCGGCGGGCTGGGCTGAAGCAAGGCAAGCGCTGAGCGAGGGCTATGGACGGGTTGAGCATCTGATCGATGGTAAGCCGCCTTCCTTTTCACCCTTTGCTTGCTCCATGCCTTCTTGTTCATCTTCTGATTTTTGTGATGTTTCTTTGCTCTTCACGCAGATTACTTCCCTGGTTATTCCGTCGACGCCAGCCAAGCCATCGAGGCCCACCGTGAGACACGCCGGCAGGCAGGGGTTGAGATCGCGCCAGACGCCAGCCGGACGCTTGAGGAGCAGCTTTTGGCGATCCAGGCCGGGCTACAGCCGGCTCACCGCATGCTCCGCTAGCTTCAGCGTGCCGGGGCAGAAGTGCTGGCCGCTCTCTGGCCCGGCGAGGTGATCCTCGTACCCCGGTCGGATCGCCGACCGGCCTGGAGGTTGCGGTTGGCCGCCGAGGCTGGTAGGCTTCGCTGCCGGGTCCGGCGCCGGGCGGGCGCTGGAGTTCGTCGGCTGGTATCTCGGGGTGAGCTTGCGCCAGCTGAGCACTTGGAGGCAGGAGGCTGACGATGAGCTGGTGGCGGTGCGGCCGGCTATCATCCAACTCGCCTCGGCTATCGCCGAGTACACCAACACTAGCATTTTTGCTCCTGAAGTGAATGACAGCGGCATCGCCCAGCCGGAGGAATGGTTCGGGCTGAACCCGGCGGAAGGCGAGGACTCGACGGAGGAGATTGCTTCAGCCGACGGCCAAAGACGGAAGAAGAGGAGGGCGGCGAAGACGCCATGCCCGGCAATAAGCGACCAGCCAACTTGACTGATCGTGCCTCCAGAAAGCGAGGCACGCAGCGAGCGCCGCCTGCCGAGTGATGATCAGGCGAGACTCGCCGCCGGGCCACTCCTCCAGCCAAGCCTTTGCCGCCTCCGCTGACCTGCCCGACTCGCCTGTTGCTCCCTTGGCCTAATCTACTGCTCTTGCTTTTCTGTTGTTGCTCCTTGAACAACTTTTATTAAATTTGCGCAGTTCCACCCACTAGGGGTGTATTCAAACTATGTTGAATGCCGGCCTTTCGAAGGCTTTTGTGTAAATATAATTATGCATGTGTTTGGCTTCCATTCGAATTTGCTTTTTATTCTTAGGCTGTTTCCTTTGCCGCCTTCCCTTGATTGCCGCCTTCCCAGCCCGAGCATTAACTGCCGCTTCTCAATGGCTGGGAGGAACTTGGCTATTTGTGGGAAGGCAAGTACTTGAGCTTTCTGGGATTGTGGCAGGGTGGAATGGTAAGCCGGCCGGCCAACTACTCTGGTAGCCGGTCGGCAATGGGAGGAAGCCGGCTTTTGTTATATAAGTTCGTTAGTCCTTAGCCATTTTTCGTGTGGGCATTCTTTCCTGCCTTTGACTCTTCCTAGCCGGACAGCCGGTTCTTTGAGCTGCGGCTTTTGACAAGAGAGGGCTTGGGTGCCGGCACACTACTTGTCTGACTGCAGGTGGAACTTTGAATATAACTCAAGGCGGCCAGTCCTCGGGCCGACTAGTCGAACCCGGTGCCGGACGAGGAGAAAAAAGTGTAATGACAAAATCATAAGCGTGATACTCGTCATTCATAGAAAAAAGGTGGCAGTTCCCGAGTGCTCCTCGGGGGCCCTGTTTGTCTCATACTTAGTACAAAAAGGTAGCGTGATACATACTGCATTTAACTGTAAAATCTTCAGAGGAGGTTGGTGTTCCATGGTCGTTCCGACTCCTTGCCGGAATCATCTCTCTTTCGTGCCTTCGGCTTCTGTGTGTCGATTAGGTAGTAGGACTCGTTTCCCAATGCTCTACTGATGACGAAGGGACCTTCCCAAGGGGCCGAGAGCTTGTGCTGGCCGGCTGTTCGCTGGATCAGCCGGAGCACAAGGTCGCCCTCTTGAAAGGATCTTGGCTTGACCTTCCGGCTATGGATGCGGCGCAAACCCTGCTGGTAGATGGCGGACCGGCTGAGGGCTAACAGCCGGCTTTCTTCTAGCAGGTCGACGCCGTCTTCTCGTGCTTCTTTTGCCTCTGCTTCCGTGTACATGGTCACCCGAGGCGAGTCGAACTCGATGTCGGTTGGGATGACAACCTCGGAACCATATACAAGGAAGAAAGGGGTGAAGCCGGTTGACTTGTTTGGGGTAGTGCGCATACTCCAATGGACGGCCGACAGCTCGTCGAGCCAACACCCGGCCGAGCGCTCCAGTGGCACGACCAGTCGGGGCTTGATGCCGGAAAGGATGAGGCCGTTGGCTCGCTCAACTTGGCCCTTTGACTGCGGGTGGGCAACGGACGCTAGGTCCACCGGATGCCTCACACACGCAGAAACGTGCCAATGCTCCCTTGGCAAAATTCGTGCCGTTGTCGGTGATGATGCTGTGTGGCACGCCGTACCGAGTTGTAATGTCTGCGATGAATGTCACGGCAGTCGGCCCGTTCAGCTTCTTAATCGGCTTTGCTTCGATCCACTTGGTAAATTTATCCACGGCGACAAGCAAGTGTGTCATGCCGCCCTTGCCTTGAATGGGCCCACCATATCCAGTCCCCCACGGCAAAAGGCTAGGTGAGGGAATGGTCTTGAGGTCTTTGAAGCCGGCGGTGTTGCTTGAGCTGAAGACTCGGCAGCCTTTGCAATGTTTGACCAACTCCTTGGCGTCGTCCAAGGCAGTCGGCCAAAAGAATCCATGGCGGAAAGCTTTGGAAACGAGGGATCTTGAGGCTGCTTGGTGGCCGCATTCGCCTTGGTGAATGTCCTTGAGGATTGCTATGCCCTTCTCTGGCTTGAAGCAGCGCTGGAAGACTCCAGTGACACTGCGTCTGACGAGCTCTCTATTGGCAATTGTATATGCTCCGGCTCGGTGTTGGACTTGTCTTGCCGCGATCTCGTCAGCCGGCAGTTCTTTGTTTACCAGGAAGTTGAGGATGGGCTGAGCCCATGATGGAGTCAGACTTCTTCTATAGCCAACACGGCCATCGCAACTGTATGGTGGGCTGGGTGGTGAAGAGCTGGAGCTGGCCACCGCATGTGGTGTTGATGCAGTCCCCAGGCCGACTACCGTAGTCCCCGGGCCGGGTTCTGAAGGCCCCGGGCTGGGTGCGACTATGGCAGTCCCCGAGCCGCCTATCGAAGTCCCCGGGCCGCCTGCTTGGCTCCCCAAGCCGGATCCGACTACGTCGGGGTTAGGCGGCACGAAGATGGAGTCGGACTCTGGAGACGGCTCGATAGACGGCTTGAGGAGGCGTTGGAGAGAGACGCCGGTTGGTATGGCTTGTCGGGTCGAGCCTATTCGTGCCAGGGCATCTGCTTGCTCGTTGTCGGCCTGCGGCACGTGGAGGAACTCGCATCCTTCGAAGTACCCGCTGATTTTCTGAACGAGGAAGCGGTAGCATGCCATGTTTGCATCGTTGGCATCCCAGTCACCAGATGACTGCTGGACCACCAAATCCGAGTCACCATAGCATAGGATCCGGCGGATGCCGAGCTCTTTGGCTAGCCGGAGTCCGTGTATGAGCGCCTCGTACTCGGCCACGTTTTTGGAGGCGGCAAAGTGAATTTGCAACATGTATCTGAGTTTGTCGCCTTTGGGAGAGGTGAGGATGATGCCGGCTCCCAAGCCGGTGTGCATCTTGGACCCGTCGAAGTGCATCCGCCAATGAGTGGAGTCGGGAGCCGGCGGCAGGTACTGGGTCTCGGCCCAGTCGACGAGGAAGTCGACCAATGCTTGGGACTTGATGGCGGTACGAGGCTGGTACAAGATCATGTAAGGGGCCAGCTCAATGGCCCATTTTGCCACCCGGCCGGATGCGTCCCGGCTGCCTATGATCTCGGCGAGCGGGGCGGTGCATACGACCGTGATGGAGTGCTCTTGAAAGTAGGGCTTTAGCTTCTTGGCGGCGAAGTACGCCGTAGCACATCTTCCGTAATGCGGTAGTTCGCTTCGAGGTGGACAGTACTTTGCTTAAGTAGTAGACCGGCCTCTGGACTGGCTGAGCTCGGCCTTCTTCTGGGCGCTGGACCACGATGACGGCGCTGACCACCCGGCTGGTGGCAGCAATGTAAAGGAGCATGGGCTCTTTCTTAGTCGGCGCCGCCAAGACAGGCGGTGTGGCAAGCATCTTCTTCAGCTCGTGAAAAGCTTGGTCGGCTTGGTCGTTCCACTCGAAGTGAGTGGTTTTCTTCATGAGTCGGTAGAGGGGGAGAGCCTTTTCTCCAAGCCGACTGATGAAGCGGTTCAGGGAGGCCGTGCACTGGTAAACTTCTGGACGTCTCGCAGCTTGGTGGGAATCTCCATTCTCTCAATGGCTTTGATCTTGGTAGGTTGCATTCAATGCCGCGTTCGGAGACCAGGAAGCCTAGGAGCTGGCCGGCTGGCACTCCGAACACGCATTTCTCGGGGTTGAGCTTGATCTGAAACCGGCGCAGGTTCTCAAATGTTTCCTTGAGGTCTTCTAACAAAGTGCCGCGCTTCTCCGTCTTCACCATGATATCGTCTACATAGACGTGGGCATTTCTGCCAAGTTGCTTGAGGAGGCATTTCGCATGCAACGTAAAGTGGCACCGCATTTCTCAAGCCGAATGTCATAGTCGGTGTGAAAGCTCTGAATGGCGTGATGAACGCGGTCTTCAAAGCGGTCAGCCGGGTCCAACTTTATCTTGTGGTAGCCCGAGTAGGCATCCAATAAACTCAGCAGCTCGCATCCGGCTGTGGAGTCTATCACTTGATCAATCCTGGGCAAGGCGAAGGGATCTTTGGGGCAGGCTTTGTTGAGGCTTGTGTAGTCTATACACATGCGCCACTTGTTGTTCTTCTTCAGCACGAGCACCGGGTTGGCAAGCCAGTCCGGAAAGAACACTTCCATTATGAAGCCGGCTGCCAGGAGCCGGGCTATCTCTTCTGCTACAATTCTTCTCTTCTCTTCTGACAGCCGGCGGAGGGGCTGCTTGACTAGTTTGGCGTCTGCTCGGACGTGTAGCTTGTGCTCGGCGAATTCCTTCGGCACACCAAGCATGTCCTTGGGGGACCATGCAAAAATGTCCCGATTCTCATGGAGGAAATCGACGAGCTCGCCTTCCTATTTACTGTCCAGGTTTGCCCCAATGACGGCAAACCTTTCCGGGTGCTCTGGGTCCAGAGGTATCTTCTTTGTTTCCTTGGCCGGCTGGAAGGAACCTTGAGCATCACATTCCTTAGGGTCAGGGGGTGGCTGCTTGCTTGCCATGGCCATGACTCGATCCAACATCTTCTTCTTCTTGGCGACCACGAGGGACTCCGGCCGGCCGGTCAGCAGCAAGACTCGGAGGATTTCTTGTAGTCGCCGGCTATGGTGAGGATGCCCTTGGTGCTCGGCATCTTCATCTTGAGGTAGGTGTAGTGGGGTACAGCCATGAACTTGGCCAGAGCAGGTTGGCCAAGCAGCGCATGGTAGGGGCTCTCAAGGTCCATCACTTCAAACCAGATTGCTTCTCGGCGGAAGTGATCCTTGTCTTCGAAGAGAACATCTATCTCGATCTTGCCGATTGGTGAAAAGGACAGGCCGGGTACGATGCCATGGAACACAGTCCGTCTTGGCATGAGGTGCTTGGCCTTGATGTTTAGCTTCTCCATGGTGTCTCGGTACAGGATGTTGATGCTGCTCCTGCCTTCTATCAGTACGCGGGAGAATCGGGCAGCAAGCCTGTCCGTTGCTAGGGTTGCCTCCAAAACCAATGCATAAGAGCCCGGGGACGGCACCACCTCTGGGTGGTCGGCCCGGCTCCAGCTGATAGGCTTCTCTGACCAGTGCATGTACTCGGGGTTGTTGGAGGCGACCGCGTTGACTTCTTGGTGCTGTCGGCGCCGGCTGCGCCAGTCTTCGGGCTGGCTGGTGAAGACGACGTAGGCGGCATGCTCGTTGGGGAACTCGTCTTGGACGGTCCCGACAGCTGGTCGAGCGGCCGACTATTGGGGAGCCGGCGGCGGCTGTCCAGCTGACGGAAGCGGCACCAGCCCTTCGCCTTTGGTGATTCGGGTGAGCTAATGGCATTTCCGGGTTGTATGATTGAACGGCTTCGCGCCGCTGTGGAACTTGCATGGGGCGTCGAGGGCCTGCTCGTAGGAGAAAGCCGGCTGCCAGGCCGGCTTGCCGCCCTTCGGCTTCTTGGGCGCGGGCCGCCCCTCGGGTTGCTCGTCTTCAATCAGGCCACCGCCGACCGGCCGAGGCGGCATTGGGCCTTTGCGCTTGTTGTCGTTCTAGTACGGACGTTGGCTAGAATCGCCAGCCGGCGTTTTGGGAGCCGGGTTGAGTACCTTCCCGGAGGCGTCCACCCGAAGCTCGGTCTTCATTGAGGAGACGGCGGTGGTGTACTTGTCGGCTATGACTAGTAGCTCGTCGAGGGTAGTCGGCTCGTCGCAGAGAAGCTTGTGCTTGAGGAGGGTGCCTTCTCGGCACCCGACAGTGAAGTAATATATGGCTTGAACCTCGTGCACCCCCTCGCAGGAGTTGCGGAGCTCGGCCCAGCGCGTGAGGTAGTCGCGAGTCGACTCGGTGGGTCCTTGTATGCACAAGGAGAGCTGCCTGGGCTTGGGAGCCCGCTTGTAGGTGCTGGTGAAGTTGCGGATGAAGGCTTCGGTGAAGTCTAGCCAGCTATTGATGCTGTACGGCTTGAGGCTGTTGGAGCCAGGTTCGCGCTGCGTGCCTCAAGCATGAGGGGCACATATTTTACGACAACGCTTTGTTGCCGTTGCTATCAGGCCGACCGGTGGAGTAGTCGATCAGCCAATCCTCCAGCTTCACAGAGCCGTTATACTTAAGCGTGTCTCTTGGGAGCGAGAACCCTTTAGGAAGGGCTGCGTCAGCGGATGCGGGGCAAGCAAGGCGAACCGACATCGTCTTCTTCTTCCAACGCCAGATCGCGCCAGCGGTCGATCCGGGCGGCGATGTTTTTCCCCGACTCCTTCGCGGCGGTCTAGTCGGCCGCTAAGAGTCGGATGTGTGACAGGAGGCGGGATGGGGTATATTTCCCCGTGAGGTGGAGGAGGGGGAGGGTTGCCTTGCCGCTCCACGGCTTGAGGGCGGCCTTCTGCGTCGCGCTCGATGGAGATCCGGGTTCTACTACGGTTGGCGGCCGGCTCCTTTTCTCGCCGTGCGCAGGCGTTGCCCACAGTCGGCGTGCGTGACGTCGTGTCGTGCTCTCGGCGCGGGGGAGGGCTTTCGGCGCGGGCGCTATCTTCATGCCGCTCTGCGGCCGCGCCGATTAGTTGCTGGATGCGCCTGGCCATATAGGGGAGCTAGTCGGGCCCTAGCCCGTTCAGCTCTTCTACAGCCGCCTGGGCGGCGCGCAGGTTCTCGTGGGGCGTGGCGTAGACGGGGCGGTCCATACCCAGCATGTCGGCGATGGCAGCGCCGCGTTTCTTGACAATGCCGATACGGCTCGGCCCTTCGGGAGGCGGCGTGCCGAAGGCGGCGCGGTCGACTTCGCGCTGGTGGGCCTCGGTGAGGCGTCTCATGGATTCTATCCTCCGGCCCTCCGCGTGGAGGGCGAGGCGGCACGCTTCCAGCGCCTCGGCGTCGGCGTCAGCCGGGAGAGGGGCGGACAGGTCGTGCGGCGCCGCTTGCAGGGCATCATGGGCGTTCTCGCTAGAGGGGCCGCCGTGATTGATGACCAGCACCTCGGTGATGGCGCTGCCGTAGCTGTCGGCTTGGGGGAGCGGGTCGTTGAAGACCACGACGTTGGTGGGGAAAGCATCGAGCGATGCTGTGTCGGAGTCGACAAGCATCGGGTCGGTGGAGCCAACCGACTCCAAATCCACAGCAGGGTCGCTGGAGACATAAAGTTGGACTAGGAGGCTGACGAGGTGGCTCTCGAGGCAGCCTGTGCCCGCGTCGGATGCGGGCTCGTCGGAGATGCGAGCCTCGCCAAGAAGGTCGGCGAGGCAGCTCGCCAGCGCGTCGATGACGCCTTCCGGCCTTGTCGGGCAAGCGCCATCCGGCGTCGGGCTGGCTACGCCAGCGGGGAGGAAGAGGGTTCCCGTCGAAGCAGTCTCCGGACGACGGTGCACTGGCCCCACGGTGGGCGCCAAATGTCGGGTGGTAGGTGCGACATATGCCAACGGGTGGCTAATCATAGTGGGAGCCAATAAGACGCCGCCAAAGGTTCGGAAACGGGATGAGGCGAAGACATGCACGCCGGCGAATCTTACCCAGCTTCGGGGTTCTCCGTGGAGATAACACCCCTACTGCTGCTCTGCGGGGTCTCCGCATGATCACTAGAAGAACAAGTGGCTACAAGAGGCTCCTTGAGCTGTTCGATGAGAGGAACAAGAAGGGCACGGCTAGCTCCCCTTTTTCCTCTATGTGGTGTCTAAAGCTCTAAGAGGTCAACCCTTTGAATGGGTGCCCTGGGGGGTTTATATAGGCCTACCCCCCAGGGGTACAATGGTAATTCAGCTGGGCGCGGGCCCTAGCCATCAGTGTCTATGATCGCCGGCTTCTCCGCCGGCCGCTGGGGCCCGCCGACTGGTGGGTCCCGCCGGTTGCCGGCTTCTAGGTCGACAGGCTGGCCCCACCATTGAGGGCCTTGTCGTGGGCTGGTTACTGTTGCCTCAGTCTTGATGACGAGGGCTTTGTCGAGGTAAGCATGGCTACAGTGCCGCCGCCTTGGCGGTGATCACTGTAGCCTCACCTCGTCTTGTCTCCTTAATGAGGCGCTTCCCTCGAGGGAGGAAGCGAGCCAGCTATGGGAGGCCGGTCATATCCCAGGCCGACTAGGGGAGGTCGAGCCGCCTTCGGGAATCTCTATGACCGGAGGGGCCCGCCGCCTGCGGGTCATACTGACAGCCTATCGTGGGTGATGTCATGGTCAACATGGCAATAGTGCCGCACCGAACGGGTGATGGCTGCCCCGTACGGCGTACTTGTAACGCCCCGGATTTGATGCGCCAGGTGTCTGCCAGTTATTCGATGTCTTTGCCATGTCATGTGCTTGCGTGTCTCTCTTTGCCATGTCATCATCTGCATTTCGTATCATGTCGTCATGTGCATCGCATTTGCATACGTGTTCGTCTCATGCATCCGAGCATTTTCCCGTTGTCCGCTTTTGTAATCCGCACTCCTATGTCTCCGGCGCCCACTTTTACCTCTTTTCATGTGCGGGTGTTAAACGGTCTCGAATGGACCGAGGTTTGTCAAGCTGCCTTGGTATAACACCGCAGAGAACCGCTGTCAAGTTTTCAGACCATTTGGAGGTCGCTTTGGTACTCAGCACGGTTAACAGTAACCGCAAAAGCCTCCTTCTCTTTGCAGCCCAACACCCCTTCCAAAGTGGCCCAAAAACCCAGCAAACTCCCCTCCATGCTCTCGGTAGTTCGATCACGATCGCGTGGCCGAAAACCGCTCCTCATTTGGACTCTCCTAGCTCCCTCTACCTATAAATATGTGCTCTCCCCGAAAAATATCAGTCCAAACCCTAGCCTAGCCTCTTCCCGCGTCGCCGGACGCGTCCGCCGACGGCCGGACATGTCCGCCGCCGCAGCCACGTCGCCCGGACCAATCTCGGGGCGACACGTCAGCCACGCCTCCTCCTCCAATCACCGGCCGCCACCTCACCCTCTCTCTCCTCCCTACACGCCCGCGGCCCCAGCCTGAATCGGGCCCCTTGGAGCCAGCCCGCCCGCCGCCTGGCCCGCTCCCCGAGCGAGTCGCTCCGCTTCGTTCCGGCCGCCCGGCCTTCCGCCCGCCCACCGGCATCTTGCCGTCGTCCGCCATCGCGCCTCGCCGTCCGTACCGCCGCCCGCCATGAGCTCCTCCACTCGCCGTCGGCCAAGGCTTACGCAGCGAGCCGCCGCCGCCGCCTCAAGCGCCCGGCCAGCGTTCGCCGCCCAGCGCCGCCGCCCGGCAGCGCTCTGCCCGGCCGACCTCGCCTCCCTCGCCCAGCCGGGCCTCGACCCGCCGCCAAGGCCGTCGCGTCTTCGCCCGGCCCGGTGAGATCCGGCAAAGAGCGCGCCCGATTCTGCCGCCCCTCGCCCGACCTCTCCCGCAGCTCCGGCGCCCGTTTCCCAACTCCGGTGAGGATCCGGTGAACCTCGGTTCACGTCTTGCAAGGTTGACTTCCCCCCCCCCTCCGTTTTCGGCTAAGTCCCCGTAGTTTCCAGCATTTTTTTATGCTTTTTCATCGCGTCATAACTCTGCATCCGTAGCTCCGTTTTGGACGTGTAATATGTCAAATTGTTCGACAAGAAGAGTAGACCATTTCATATCATTGCATCATTTACATTTGAGGTCATCTTGATGCCTGAATCATTGTTGCAAGAGGGCTATGAGATGTTAGTTTCTGTTTCTTATCAGAACATGCACTTTTGTCATTTTTGCCATGATTGATGTGTGCACCCTATGAACTTGAGTCCTACATGTGTCTTGTAGTATGCCATGCCATCTTTACAGGGGTGTATGCCATGTATTTTTGTGATCTCTGTGGTGACTAGCACAAGCATGCAAACTAGGCTTCATGATGTTGCTGATTTCAGCCCCTGTTTTGCTGATATTTTTATGCCATGTTAACTTGATGCTACCGAGAGATCTATGCTTATTTTGAGATACTTCAGTAAGGATGTTTTGAACATATGGTTTTGCTCTATCCATCCATGCCCTTGTTTGCAATTATGGAGTGCGATAGCTTGAGTAAATCAAGCTCTACTTTTGCTATAAAATGTTTCCTAGCAGGTTGTTTACATGTTATTCAATTTTGCCAAGGTTGTTGTAGTTGATCCATTTATGCTATGATGTTGTTCTTGCCATGTATAGCTTCTATGACATGTCTTCTTACTGTTGGTTGCCTTTCCATGCCATGTATTGCTCTGTGGTGAGTGGTTCAAGCTCACCAACATGCCTACTTATTGTTGTTCCTGCCATGTATGAATCTGTATTATAACTTGCCATGTTTACATGTGGTGCCATCATATTTTCTGTGCCCTTTTGGCTCATGGTCAGTAAAGGACTTTTGTTATATGCTTTGATTAGATTCATGCCATGCCTTTGTTTGCCATGTTAAGTTCTTGTAGCATACTGTTTCATAGCTCTAAACATTGCAACCTGATGTTATTTCTGCTAAAGTCTGAAACTGTTATTATTTGCAATCTTGCCATGTGTGTTTGAGCATGTTCTATTGATTTATGGAGATAGCTCAGTGTTCATGTTTTGTAATGCTTTACCTGTACATCATGCACATGCCTTTTGTTATTACGTTTACTGTTGTAGCATAGTGTTTTGATGTTTGCAATATGCCTAGTTGCTGTTTTGGATAGATTGTTGTCATGACTTGTATAGGGTGTATGTGTTGAACCGTTGCTCCGTTTTGAGTGTGCTCTATATGAAACTTGCTTGATTTTGAATGTAGTTTCATATTATCATGTTGCATCCTTGTTTTGAGGTGTTTGCTTGATGTTTGTATGCATTTTGCATCAATGCCATGCTTATCTTGTTTTGCTCATATCTTCTAGGCCGTAGCTCCGAATTTAATGAACTTTATATGTAACTTGACTAGAATTTCGTGTAGATCATCATGGTGCATTTTAACTTGCTGTTTAACAACTTCAACATAAGGTTTATTCAGATCTGGACCAATTTCGAAATTTGCATATGAGGACTTCTAGGAGTTGTGATATGTTGTTCTTACCTCATTTAGACTTGCTTTGATGTGTTGCTCTTGTTTGCATCATCTCTTGCCATGAGTAGCTTCATCTAGATTTGTCATGCATCATGCTTGTTGTGCATCA
This sequence comes from Aegilops bicornis, assembly GCA_021605145.1. Classification (NCBI taxonomy): domain Eukaryota; kingdom Viridiplantae; phylum Streptophyta; class Magnoliopsida; order Poales; family Poaceae; genus Aegilops; species Aegilops bicornis. The sequence continues at coordinate 534,341,313 of CM038671.1, read as the reverse complement.
TGTCTTGTTCATGTGCGGTGTGTTTACCATGTTGTGTGCTTCTTCTTGTTAGTTCCCGTTTCGTTGCGATCGTGAGGATTCGTTCGTCTACGCTTGGTTCGGCTTCATCCGTTCGTCTTCTTCATGGACTCGTTCTTCTTCCTTGCGGGATTTCAGGCAAGATGACCGCTACCCTGGATCTCACTACTATCATTGCTATGCTAGTTGCTTCGTTCTATCGCTATGTTGCGCTACCTATCACTTGTTCCTCAAGCCATCCCATATTGCCATGTCGCCTCTAACCTTTTGCACCCTTCCTAGCAAAACCGTTGTTTGGCTATGTTACCGCTTTGCTCAGCCCCTCTTATAAGCGCTGTTAGTTGCAGTGAAGATGAAGTTTGTTCCTTGTTGGAACATGGAGATGTTGTTCCTTGCTGGAACATGTTTACTTGTTGGGATATCACAATATATCTTATATTATTAATGCATCTATATACTTGGTAAAGGGTGGAAGGCTCGGCCTTATGCCTGGTGTTTTGTTCCACTCTTGCCGCCCTAGTTTCCGTCATATCGGTATTATGTTCCCGGATTTTGCGTCCCTAACGCGGTCGGGTGATTTATGGGACCCCCTTGACAGTTCGCTTTGAATAAGACTCCTCCAAAGAAGGCCCAACATTGGTTTTACCATTTGCTTCACCACCACCTACATTTCCCTTGGGAGTAATTAACCCAAGGGTTATCTTTATTCAGCCCCCGGGCCAATGCTTGTCTAAGTGTTGGTCCAAACTAGAAGTGCTTTATAGCTCCTCAAGGAAACTTGAGGTTTGGTTTTAGTTGTACGGACTGCTCATCCGGTCGTGGCTCGAGACGAGATACACACGGCTACTATCGGGATGTCGGCACGCCGAGAGGTCTTCTTTGGTCTTGTTTTATTGCTGTCGAAATGTCTTGTAGCCGGATTCGTAGATCGATCGGGTCTTCCCAGGGAGATGGAATATCCTTCGTTGATCGCGAGAGCTTATCATGGGCTAAGTTGGGACACCCCTGCAGGGTATAAACTTTCGAGAGCCGTGCCCGTGGTTATGTGGCAGATGGGAATTTGTTAATATCTGGTTGTAGTAAACTTGAATCAAACTCTTCTAAAATACACCAACCGTTAAGCGTAACCGTGAGTGTCTCTTTTCGGGTTGATCGAGAGGAGAACACGGTTTCTGGGTTATGTCTGACGTAAGTAGGAGTTCAGGATCACTTCTTGATCATTACTAGTTGACGACCCTTCCTTTGTTTCTCTTCTCGCTCTCATTTGCGTATGTTAGCCACCATATCATGCTTAGACGCTGCTGCAACCTCACCACTTTACCCCTTCCTTTCCCTTTAAGCTTTGCTAGTCTTGATACCCATGGTAATGGGATTGCTGAGTCCTCGTGGGCTCACGCGATTACTACACCAACAGCTTGCAGGTGTACAGTGTTTCATGGCGATCATGACGTGAGAGCGATGTTTGCTTGTGTTGGAGTTCTTCTTCTGCTTCTTCTTCGATCTGGGGTTAGGTTCCAGGTCGGCAGCCTGGGCTAGCAAGGTGGATGTCGTTTGAGCTTCTGTTTATGTTTCATCCGTAGTCGGATGTTGATCTCTTGTATATGATGTTGATGTATTCATGTGACATTGTATGTCTTGTATGTATCCCTATGTATTATGTAATGTTGATGTAATGATATCCACCTTGCAAAAGCGTCTTCAAGATGCGCTCCTATCCTTGGTGGGACCTTCGAGTTCCATTTGGATAGGGTCGCATCTTGGGCGTGACAGTACTGTAGCCACGCGGGCTCTGGGATGCGTGGGTGGCAGGCTTCACTGTAGCCACGCCCCGTCTCATCACCATTATGTGGGTGCAGATTCTGAGGGTGCGGCCTTGGCCGCCTGCGAGGTGGCCGGCTTCTTGGAGTCGGCCTTTTTGTGGCCGGCTACGTGGAGTCGGCCCTCTAGTAGCCGGCTCCTTTGAAGCCGGCCCTCTTGTGGCCTTCTGCCTGTAGGTCTTGGGGCCGGGCCGCCTCCTGACAGCCGGCCTGAGTGACTGTCGGCCGGGGGAAGGCGGCCCCAGCGTCTTGGATGTTGGATGGCTTGATTGGCTTGTAATTTTTTCAGAAGTCCCAGGGGGAGCCGGCTGGGCTACCTGTGGTCATTTACTCCGACAACCAGACTCCAGCAGACACGCCTGGATTGGCTATCGTCTACATATCATGCAGGTTGTGTTGTACATGGCTGTAGTTGTGGTGAGAAATCTAAAAAAAGGTTTCTTGTCATCTCACAAAATTATGTGTCAGGTGCTTCGGATCACTGCGAGGGTTAAACAAATGACAACCTGAGTTGGGCTAGTCATTGGGGCACATGCACGAGCGGTGACTACTCGGCTGCCATCTAGGTCAAGCCGGCTATGTTAATTAGGACATCTATCGACGGACCCCTTTTCTACGAGTTTATCTTTAATTTGAGCTTTGTTCCTCGTCTAGTTTGCCGTCGGGATTCATGTTGTCTCCTTTGGGCAGTGAGGTTATGATTTCTTGTCATGTGGCATTTTTCGTGTTATATGTTATAATCCGGCACTTCAGATCAAAATGACGACAACTGCGCCTCCGGGCCACGTGCATGAAGACTTCTTGACAGTCATTGACGAGGTCAAGCCGGCTCCGGTAGACAAAAGAAAACTAAGTACTACTCCACTATATAGGCAGGAGCCTCCGCGCTTGCTTGCTAGTGTTGCTCTCTTCACACTGTCTCGGCCTCTTCATATCTAAACACGACGGCGGTGGTCACACACTCTCTCTCTCTCTCTGCTCACCACTGGTCACAGACCCAGCCGGATCCTCTCCGCCAGGGAACGTGAGAAGGTGCAACGTTCACGTGGTCGTCCTCGGCGACGGCTCTTACCCACTGTTGGACGCGTCCCGATCAGCCTGCCTTGCCGTTCTCTCCCAAGCACCGCTGGCGAGGGAGGGCCTCCGACCCCTTCTTCCTCGCAGCCGTAGTGTGGGCAGATCCGGCCTCTCGCCGCCCACCTAGCGACATCCCGGTGACCATCAGGTATAAATTGCTTCAAAACCGGCCTTGCTCTATTTCCCGAGCTCCTGATGTCGCTGCATTTGTAACTTTTACTATTTCTCAGGCCCCCTCGTAGATAGGATCGATCGGCTGTTCGAAAACCACCTAATTTTTTTATGTTTAAGAGGTAAAACTAGTTCATGCACTCGAATCGAGTACTACTTGGTTCAAACAAGGAAGAAAGGGGGTGGGGGTGGGGGTGGGGGAGGATTTTTTACCTGAATCTAGGACTTGGTCGAAGGAGGAAATAATGGGGGCGAAAAGTAGCAGAGACTGGCTATCCAACTGGTCTCTAGGTCTAATAGGGAAATAAAGGGAAACGCAGTACAAACTCAATATAAACCCGATCTATTGGTTGAAAGAGGAAAGAAAGTGGGGACTGGGGGACAAGTCAGCGTAGTAAGTCCGACACTAGATTTGCTAGCCTCACACAAGATAAGGTGGCTATACCGAACAAAAATGGGACCAACCCGGATATCCTATTACGATGTTTGTTGCCCCGAGCCACTCTTATGTAATGCCACTTTGGTAAAATGTAGCAATCGCCGTTAAAAGTAAGGACACGTTAAACCAATGTTGTTTTCAATGTAATGCCTCCGATAATATGAATCAATGGCACATCTTTACATGTCCAGCTAAAATTTCCCATTAAGATAAGTTGGTTCTTTTCGTTAGAAATGCAACTGTCCTGGTCCGCCTACTCTCCCGTGCCCAAAGTAATGTCGTATTTAACGGTTGTCATAGTTAATCCTAATGCCCACACTAATATCTAGCAATGTCCTTTGCTTTAGAAATTGCTCATCCTTGTGGGATTGCCATTCAGATAAGGAACATGCTTCTTTTCATTTGATGCATGTTTCATCACTTGTTAGTCACCCTCCTTTCCACTTTTTTTGTGCAAACAGAGATATACATTTCATGCTCGATCTTAGTTGAACTGCACAAATGATATCCAAATTATAGTTGAGCATTCCAGGAGCTTCACAACCAACCTTGATGTTGCTCAATTTTATCGCAACAAATGAAGAAGAAGCTCTGTGGGTTTCGTTTTCTGATGGAAATGGAACCGGGGATGGAGCCCTTTTCTTAAAAAATTTGAAGAAGAAGCTGCTAGCTCACGGGACATAGCTTCATTTTAGGTGAACTGCACCAAAAGGTCCCATGAATTGAATCATCCATGTTGGTGACTGAAAGAGCCAGCTTCAGCATCCCAGTCTAAGCACCCCCGACCTCCATCCTTGCGACGCATGGTACACCTCGTTTGCCACCTGCTTGACCCTAGTGTCACTGATAAAATGAAGTAATAATACAGTTAAAATAGAGCGAGTGTCATCTCTATCATTTCATTTCCAATGTAGATAAAGAAAGTGCTTCTCTTGGTTAAAGTATGTTTCATCAACTAGTCCCATTGTTAATGTTTAAGAGTTTCTACAAACTGGGGTGCTTAATTTTAGTTGATATGTACAAAATAGAGATTTGAATGTCTCAAAGGCGCCTCCTTGTACTCTTGCTGTACAATCGATGTTCATCACGGGCGTAAGGTGTATCTGGGAGACTTGGGATGATGTCCAGTATGAGGCGTACCGTATGAGGCGTCGCAGGGCCCATCTCGCTCTCGCAGCATGGCATACTATGATACTATCGCAATATTTTTTCTATTTATTTTGTGTGTTTCATCAACTAGTGCCACTATAATGTAATCACGCTTTTTCATTATCTGTGCAAACATGGTTATTCAGCTGCATTTTGGTGGAACTGCACAAATGTACGTATGGAACCGACATATATGCAGAGTGCAAGGTGTGCCAAGTAAAAATTACCGACACCAACCATGATGCATGCACGCATTGGCATCCACCACAACCAAGGGATGTGTGGGCTCTCTGTGGGACGGATCTTTCTTGGCAGCAAATCCTCTAACCAAATACTAGTAGCTTATATTGGCAGTTTTCTAGGGAGTACTCTTTTCTAAAGAAGCACCAATCTATTTTTCTTTATTTGTACACTTTGTGTCACAACTTTGACCCAAAGGTACAGAGCTATTTTTGTGTGATTTGCATAGTACTCGGAGACTCATTGTAATCATGATTTTCTTTAGCTGTGACACTGATGTTAAGCATGAGCAGGTGGAAGATTAGGTTAGTGCGAAGCTTACCTTAAACCCTACCCCCGCCGTTGAAACGAGGCGAGCGTCAAGGGAACCGTGGAGAACATCGGGGAAGCGACGTCGCGCCATCCGGCCTCCTCTTGCGGTGGGAGAACGAATACTCCTGTGGCTCCAGCTGGCTCTGCACCCTCATGAACGACACACCATACTCGATCAATTTGTTATCCTCTGGGTGCTCGACCTTCGACCTGTATGCCCACCACCTCCGCTTTGATCATGCCTCGGGCGAATCTGTCTGCTCCATCGCCCATAGGAGATACTCGATGAACTCGGAGGACTGCGCCGTGACTGCCACCAAGGAGTACATGTACATCGCCGCCCTCATCACCGTCGTCTCGCTATTTCGCATACATTGCCAAATGGCCCGCACCGTCCTCGAAATCTCCCACTCATTGTCAAACCAACTAAGGATGTCCTTCAACCTGGCTAACTTTCCCTAGTCATCGCCCGGTGATGCACGATTATTTCTTTGCATCCTCTCCATAGATGTCGCTCGAGTGGTATGGTGCTAGCTTTGGAAGATGGGAGGAGAGACGGTGGTCTTGCAATAGAGAAGAGGGAGAGGAGAGGAGGTGGTTTTGGAATGGAGATGATGGAGAGGAGAGGAGGTGGTTTTGCAATGGAGAGAAGGTCAGAAGAGGGAGAGGCGAGAAGGTGGTTTTGGAATGGAGATGATGGAGAGGAGAGGAGGTGGTTTTGGAATGGAGATGATGGGGAGGAGAGGAGGTGGTTTTGCAGTGGAGAAGATCAGAAGAGGGAGATGCGAGATGGTGGTTTTGGAATGGAGATGATGGAGAGGAGAGGAGGTGGTTTTGCAATGGAGAAGAGGGAAAGGAGCGTGCGGCAGCGATTTAGGATTGGGCGAGAGGGCCACGCCTGTGTGACTGGATCAAAATCAAAATCAATAAACCCTTCAATAAAGAAAGCGACCCAACATTAACTAGTCTCCCTTTTATTCTGGGTCATAATTGTCAATGAGTTTCGCACAAAAAATATATGTTATCGTTGCAAAAATAATATAATTTAAAAGTACATTCAGAATCTGAACCAAAGCGATACAATTTTTGGTGACATGCATTCACATTTTGCTTGTCACATACGATGCGTCAGTCAAACTTTGACCCAAAATCATAAAACAACAAAAAAAATACTTCCAAGACTAAGCGCGCTCTTCCGCTCTTCACCTCTTAAACCACCGCCGCTCCTCTCCTGTTCCAATCTAAATCCAGCGCCCGCTCCTTTCCTCTTCCATTTCAAAACCACCGCCCTCCTCTCCTGTTCAGTCAAAACCAGCGTCGCTCCTCTCTGTTCTAATCCAAAACCAACGCTGCTCCTCTCCTCTTCCATTCAAAAACCACCGCCCGTGAAGTGAAAGTCTTTGTGGAGAAGTAGATCGATGGAGGAGTACAACCGATACGTGAGGATCGCAGACGGCGACCCTATGAAGCTAGCTAGGATGTTGGAGATACAGTTGTCGGCGTTCTGGGAACGGGGGTCCCGAGACTTGCCTGCCTGCGGCCTGTGGCGTGGCTCGAAGGAGGCCCAGCACGGCCCGTCTTCATCAACGCAAGCTCAAGACCCTCGCGAGGGCCAAGCCTCATGAGGCGGATGACAAGGAGCTTCCTCGAGGCAGCCTCGTTAGGCTGGCTCATGAGGAGGCGGAGAGTTCAAGGCAGGGTACCTCGCGAGGTGCCCATGACGCAAGCCATGACGACCAAGGGCGCCGATCGGCGCCCAGCCCGCCAGCAGTGTCCTCCTTTCCTCTTTGGTGCAAAGGGAGCAAGCGCGGTAGAGCATCAAGCAAAGGCATCCATTTACGTGCAACAAGACCAAGACCAGCCCAACGGCTGGAAGGAGTCATCGTGGAGCCCAAGCAGCGTCATCACCAGAGCCTTTGGCGGCGAGGACCAACTTTAGTCAGGATAAGTGTACCCGTTGTTCCCCTTCAAAATGGCCAATTGTTGGCGCCCTTCCCGCTCAATATTTGGGAGGAGGCCCAGGGCCTTCGCCTATAAATAGGAGTAGCCACACTCAGAGCGGGAGGCATCTGGAATCCAGAGAGAAGGGAGAGATCCGGAATCCTCATCAAGAAACCAGTAGCTAGAGCGACTGAACACCACCTAGCAGTTCATCACACCCGCCAAGAACAGACCCTCGCGAGGTTGTTCTTCCTTGTATTGTTCCTCATCAGCCCAAGAGGCAATCCACCACACCACACACCTTTGGAGTAGGGTATTACACCAAAATGGTGGCCTGAACCAGTATTAATCTTGTGTCTCTTGTGCTGTTCCGTTTAGTAGTTTAGGTCCCAGCGATTCGGCGAGGTGCGAGACGGTGGAGGGTTGGATCTCCGCGCACACCCCAGTGTTCGAACCTCAAGGGTCTGCCGGAACCCTAAATCCAACATTTGGCGCACCAGGAAGGGGTGCGCCGGAATCTGCATTCCGTCGCCTCGTTCTTCCCCGACCACCGCAACCATGTATGGCGCTCGTCGGGCTCGCGCCGAGCGCCAAGCGACCCTCGCCTTCCATGTCGCCCGGACGGCTTCCGACAGCGGGCGCCCTCATCGTTCCTCACCGCCCGCTGTCAACACCGCCACCGGCCCGGCGGGGAACGGGCAGCAAGCATCGTCCCTGCACTCCTCGGCGACCCCAGGGGAGGAGCCGCGCAGCTTCCTCATCACCCGCCCCGTCGCGCCGGTTCCTCCGGTCGTCGCGGCCTTCCTGGGCGGCTCGCAGGCGCCGCCTTCCAGCCACCATGTCAAGGCATTCGTCCGCCGGGTCGGCGCCGCCTCCACGCGGCAGGGGGCTCCCTCGGGCAGACGGAGCGCCCGGCGAGGCTGACCTTCGACTCTTGGGACCACCCCACCAACTCGGCTGCTGGTGCGCTCCCATGCTCCGCACACCCACCATATGCCGAGTTGCCGTCACCAGACCCTCATCGACGGCGGCGCCCGGCCTCAACGTACTCTCGGTCGAGGCCTTCAACCTCCTCTGCAGATACCGAGGAGCGGCTGCAGCCCAAAGGCCTTTCTCGGGCGTGGGAGGAGGGTCATCCAGCTCCTTGGGGCAAATCCGGCTTCCAAAGGACCTTTCTAAGCACCTACAACAACTTCCGCCGACGGAACTGGTCGACTTCGACATCACCCCCATCGGCCTCCCCTACAATTCCATCCTTGGCTATCCAGCATTGGCCAAATTCATGGCCGCAACCCACCCGGGGTACAACCTCATGAAGATGCCCGGGAGCGGCGGCGTCCTCACCGTGCCGGGATACCGAAGGTCTTGGCTGCGGCCTTCGGGCTCGCCCTCAAGGCGGCGGCATGGCGCAGCCGCCGATGCGGAAGCTCTCAAGCCCAAGGGGGCTGCGCCGACCAAGAAGAAGCAGTTGTTCACTCAAGACAAGGCGGAGACCAAGCAGATACCGGTCGACGAGGACGGGTTCACAAACGCCACCAGCACCAACGCCCCTAGCCTCGTCGAGCACCCGGTGTACTTCGTCAGCACAGTGTTACGGGATGCGAGGGCGCGGTACCCCATGCCGCAGAAGCTCCTCCTCGCGCTGTTGGTGGCTTCACGCAAGCTGCGGCACTACTTCCGTGGTCATCCAATCAAGGTTGTCTCGGCATCGCATACGGAGAGGGTGCTCGAGAGCTAACTCGGCGGAAGGGTCGCCGAGTGGAACATTGAGCTGCAAGCATTCCTGCTCGAGTTCAGCACAACCAGAGTCATCAAGGGGGCCGCGCTGGCAGATTTCGTGGCCGAATGGACAGAAGCACCAAGCCTCAGGGCCGGCGAGGATCGATCCCTCTCCCGAGGAAGCGAAGCGCCAGAAGGTTGGGTCATGTACTTCGACGGAGCGTTCTCCGAGACAGTATACTGAGGCTGGGGCAATGCTCATATTTCCTGCTCAGGACAAGCTCTACCATGCCGTGCAGCTCTGTTTCAAAGCAGGCGAGAAGGTCTCCAACAATATAGCAGAATCTGAGGGGCCGATAAGCGGGTGCAGGCTGCCGCTGCCTGGGGTGAAGCGCCTACCATCAAGGCGATTCACAGCTCCTCGTCAATTTGTCCAACAAGGTGTACGAGCCAAGAGATGAACACATGGAGGCCTACCTTTGCGGAGGTCCGCGGGATGGAGAAACAGTTACAGGGGTTGGAGCTGCAGCCGTGCCCGGCACCAATCAAGAGGCGGACGACATCGCCAAACGAGCCTCCAGAGGTTACCCAGAGGCCGGGCATCTTTGAGGAACGGCTCTTCAAGCCCTCAGCCATGCCGCCGTTATCAAGCACAAGCCTCGGGTGGAGCTCCCTCGACCACACTGCCTCGGGAGCCCCAAACGTGGGCCGGCCTCGAGAGCACGCATGCTCCTCGACGATGGAACCTCAAGAGGGGTGCCGGATCACGAACTCAAGAGTTACTTAACGCATGGAACTTTGCCGGAGAAGGAGGAGGAGGCAGAAGCGTGTGGCGCGGCAAGCCACCCGGCATACAAAGATGATGGATGGAGAGCTCTCTAGGAAGCGACCGAACGACGTATCCTGCGGCTGCATCACCGAGGAACAGGGAAGGAACCTGGCGGTAGATATACATGGTGGGATTGTGGGCACCATTAAATGCGTCATGGGCCCTCGTCGGCAAGGCGTTCCACAACGGTTTCTATTGGCCCACGGCGCTCAATGACGCTGTTGAACTCGTGAAGGCTTGCGAGGCTTGCCAATTCCATGCCAAGCAGATCCACCAGCCAGCAGGAGGTTTGCAAACCATTCCCCTCACTTGGCCATTCGCGGTCTAGGGGCTGGACATCCTGGGGCCCTTTCCTCGGGCGCCAGGGGGCTATCGCTACCTCTACGTCGTCGTGGACAAATTCACCAAGTGGGCCGAAGTCGAGGCCGTCCGCACCATCCCCGCTGGTTCTGCGGTCAAGTTCATCAAGGGCATCGTGAGCGGTTCGGTGCCGAACCGCATCATCACCGACAACGGTTCGCAGATTACTTGATAACCTTTTAAAATGTACTGCGCACACCTTGGGACGCCTTGAGATATGCTACGCTTTGGCGCACCCCTTCGCAGCAATGGACAGGCCGAGCGGGCCAACGCAGAGGTCCCGAGAGGCCTCAAGACCGTGGGCGTTCAAGAAGAAAGCTGGAGGCCTGCGGCGGAAGGCTGGTACAACGAAGCTTCCGTCCGTGTTATGGTCCATCCGCACAACCGCAACCAAAGCCAACTGGAGAGACCCCTTCTTCCTGGTCTCCACGGAGCCGAAGCGGTCCTCCCTCACGAGGTCAGCGTTAATCCGCGGAGTCTGGCGTTCGATGAAAGCGCTGGCTGGGGAGGAGCACCGTCGAGAAGCTGCGCTGCGGCGGCAAGGTACCAGCAGGCACTCGGCGATACCACTGCCGCAACATCCGCCCCCCAGACTCTCGAGGTAGGGGACCTCGTGCTCCAGCGTGTCCTCTCCGGGGAGGGACTGCATAAGCTCTCTCCCATGTGGGAGGCCCATTCAAGGTTGTTCATGTTTCGAGCCCGGCTCCATGCGCTTGGAGACTCAAGAGGGAGTACCTATGCGTAACGCGTGGAACATCCAAAGACTCCGGAGGTTTTACCCTAAAAGGCCCAAAGTGCACGTGAAGAAGGTGAATGCTGTGAAGCTCATCCTTTTGCAAAAGGCCCAGTGCACGTGAAGAAGGCGAATGCACTGTGAAGCTCATTCTTTTGGAAAAGGCCCAGTGCACATGAAGAAGGCGAATGCACTGTGAAGCTCATCCTTTTGGAAAAGGCCCAGTGCACATGAAGAAGGCGAATGCCTGTGAAGCTCATTCTTTTGGAAAAGGCCCGATTGCACATGAAGAAGGCGAATGCCTGTGAAGCTCATCTTTTTCGGGAAAGGCCTGTGAAGAAGGCGAACGCCTGTGAAGCTGTCGCGCTCTGTAAAGGGCCCGGAGCCCGTGAAGAGGGCCAACGCCCGTGAAGCTTGCTTCCCAGAAGAAAGGCTTGGAGCCTGTGAAGAAGGCCAACGCCTGTGAAGCTCGCCGCCCGTGACACTCTCACGTAATAATGAGTTGGGGCCAGCGCCCGAGTCTCAGAGTGCGGCCTCAGCCCCTGGGCTCCCTCCACGCCATGATGGCGTGCACTTAGCTCAGCTGGTGAGAAGACGTCGAAGACAAGACTAGGTGCCGGACGCGGCTTTTTCATTTGCTTTCTGCAGTTGACTAGTTATTCCACTTTGGAGTTTTTATCGAAACTATCGCCCCTTTTTGGTCCGTGGTTCTTCGATCTTTTTCGCTCTCCTGCCTCGATTTCTCTTGCGTGGGGACTCGTGAGGCAGAAGCCTCGCTCAAGTTTTCATGGCCCTGGTCCACAGCTGGAGCACCCCTCCTGACCATGCCTCACGGGCAGCACAACGCGAACACAGGGCCTGGATCGGTCGCCCCCGCGACCACGGCTGGGGTTCACTTGCAAATGGGCGTCTGGCCGAAGGGGAACGATGTCGGGATAACAAAGCATTACAATAATTAACGTTAACTCCTAAACGGGCGCCCAGGGCCACACATTGTTGCCTTTTTGCGCAGGGAGAAAAGAAAGGAAAAGGACAAAAGCAGGTGAAGCACGCCCCGTGCCGGCTCTCTTGGAAGGCTCGAGCCGCCTCCGGAGCTCAGGCGGACTCCCTCTCGCGCTTCACCGGGGCGCGGCGGCAAGCGGACCCGCTGCCACCCCCCAATCAGGTGCGGTGGCGCGGGGGCTGGCCGCGGCCGCTGCTGGAAGAATCACCACCCGAAGAAGAGCTGGTGAAGCGTGAGGAGTCACGGGCATCGGCATCCGCCCGCGCGCTGCCTTCTCCATCCACGGCGGGGCTGAGTCCTCGGTCGCGGTCGTCGTCTTCAGGTCAGCACCCCATGCGGCGACCGTCTTCCCCAAACACCCTCACGTAGAGGGTGGCGTCGCCGTCGTACTTGAAGTGCAGGGAGCACCGGCGGCGAAGACCACGCGCGAAGCGAACGTCACCGCCACCATGGGTCAGAACAAGTTCCTGCGCAGAGAACTCCAGAGAAGCCCACGAAGCCCGGGCTGCAGCAGCCATCTGCTCGAGCCAGAGGCCACCCAGGGCGCCATCTGGGAGCTCACCCAGGAGGAAGCGCGGGAGCTGAAGCCGGACGCCGGACGGCTCCTCCGCCCTCACCATGAACTCCGGCAGCGCTTCAGCAGCACGGAGGTGCGGCCTCGGGGGACACGCGGCCGGGGCACGCCCTCCGACCATGACCAACCGCTCGTCGCCATGCTGAGAGCCTCCCCCACGACAGCGGGGGACTGCCGTGGAGGCCACGGGATGCTTGCGAGGGCGACCTCGACCATGCTTAGGCGGAGGAGAGGAAGACTCGACCTGACGGCCCTTCCCCTTCTCTGCGGCCGAGAACTTCCTTGGTGGAGCCATGGAGAAGAAGGAGAGACAAGAAAGGATAGACTGGAAGGGCGCGCGCCGTTCCATACTTATAGCCTGCAACGGCCAACCGTCGGCCTCCACGATCACCGGTAATCATGACCAACTCTGCATGCAGGGACTTGTCGAATCTGGGTGGTTACCAAGGCATCATGGGGAAGCAGTGCGCACGCGTCCAATCAAGCGCCACACGTCGCCCAAGGCTGCAGGCTGTTAGGGCCCGCGACGCTCCGCACTTGCCCTTTCGCCTCTCTGCTCGGCCAAGTTCGGGCGCGCCGTGGGCCGAGGCCTCTTGTCGGCGTTCACGGGAGCAGGGGTCCCAGGACTTGCTCGCCTCAAGGCCCCGCAAGGCGTGGCTCGAAGGAGGCCCAAGATGACCCGTCTTCATCAGCATAAGCTCAAGACCCTTGCGAGGGGCCAAGACTTCATGGGCGGGCGACAAGGAGCTTCCTCGAGCACGGCCTCGTCGGTGGCTCATGAGGAGGTGGAGAGTTCAAGGCGGGGTACCTCGCGAGGTGCCCATGACGCATAACCATGACGACCAAAGGCGCGCGATCGAGGCGCCCGACCCTCGCGATGTCCTCCTTTCCCCTTTGGTGCAAAGGGAGCAAGCACAGGCGAGAGTATCAGGCAAAGGCATCCATTTCGGTGCAACAAGACCAAGACCAGCCCAATGGCTGGAAGGGGGTCATCGTGGAGCCCAAGCAGGCGTCATCACCGGAGCCTTTGGCAGGCGAGGACCAACTTTAGTCAGGATAAGTGTACCCGCTGTTCCCCTTCAAAATGGCCAATTGTTGGCGCCCTTCCCGCTCAATATTTGGGAGGAGGCCCAGGGCCTTCGCCTATAAATAGGAGTAGCCACACTCAGAGCGGGAGGCATCTGGAATCCAGAGAGAAGGGAGAGATCTGGAATCCTCATCAAGAAACCCGATAGCTAGAGCGGCCCAGACACCGCTTAGCAGTTCATCACACCCGCCAAGAACAGACCCTCGCGAGGCTGTTCTTCCTTGTATTGTTCCTCATCAGCCCAAGAGGCAATCCACCACACCACACACTGGAGTAGGGTATTACACCACAATGGTGGCCTGAACCAGTATAAATCTTGTGTCTCTTGTGCTGTTCCGTTTAGTAGTTTAGGTCCCAGCGATTCGGCGAGGTGCGAGACGGTGGAGGGTTGGATCTCCAGGCACCCCAGTGTTCGAACCTCAAGGGTCTGCCGGAACCCGAAATCCGACAACAGTCTTGGTTTGACAACAAGGACCAACTAGCGGCGATGGCGACATCCATGGCCAAATATCTACAACAGAGCGAAAAGGCGGCGATACTCCCGGAGGGAGTCGTGCCGTAGTACATAGAGCTGCTCCTCTGGGCCATGGAGCAAACAGATTCACCGAATCCGATCATGAGGGAGCGGTGGTGGGAGTATTGATCCCAGATGGAGCATCTACCAGAGATTGAAGGATCGAGCATCTCTGAGGTGTCGTTTGTGAGGGTGTCTGCCCGAGCGAGCCGGGTGGAGTCTTCGTCGATCGAACCCAAGCTGCAAGAGGAGAAAGCAGTTGGCCGACGACACTTCCGCCATCGTCTCCCTCGCCGTTCACATCGTCTCACGCAGGCGGTATGCTGCCGCCGAGGAATAGGAGGGGCTGCCCCCCCACCAGCCCAATAGTCGGGCAGGTTGTGAATTGTCAGGAGGAGCTTAGGGTTGTCAGTATTTGCAGGTTGTGAATTGTATTTTGTGTTGTGTATTTTGAGAGTACTTTCAGATACGAATGTCCTTTGAATTTCAGATTTGCAGTATTGAGCATATGAAGAATTTTATGAATTCTAGAGATCTATTCTTAGCACTTAAAAATGTAGTTTCATAGGAGTATAAAAGTGCAGACGAGAAGAAACTGCAAGTTTCAGTTTTAGATAAGAAACTGCAAGTTACATTTTCGGATAAGCGCAACTTTCGAGAGGCGAGCATTTATATTAACACGGCCTTTTCAAACAGGGTTAACATCATGTTGGAAGTTTTATTCATGGTCAAAATGGAATTACCAGCCGATTAACATCATCTTGATCGACATTCATGCATAGCACATCTTCATATGATGCAACATCAAAATGCCCACACAATGTCGAGTGTGCGAAACCACGAGAAAAGCGAGGGGCGAAGTTTTGGCAAGTGTTGGACGTGGTTTTGGGCTGCCCGTCTAGGCTTTCATTTTTAACATCGCAGCCCACGACCTCGGATGGGAGGGCCTGTTTGTATTTTCTTAGGGCCGTCATGTATCGACTGACCTATGGACCTCCCATCCGAGGTTTTATTTTGGCAGCCCAATTTATGTATTTTTTTGAAGAAAACGCAGAGGTCTGTTCTATTTTTCTATATAAGAATAGGAACGCCATGTACAACTTATGTTTCCCTTCTAACTATATTATATATATTTAAATTATTTTGTATGTTATTATATATTATTTTTATTGTCATCATATATTTAACAGATACTTACATATGTAAGAAAACTATTTTCCACATCTTATTAACTTATAAAATTGATTTCTTAACAAATAAAATCCTGGATTGTTTTGGCACGAAAATCCTAGTAATTGTGTACAAAAGCTTGGTAAGATTTAAGGACGAATGAAATAATATCACTTATTATTTAAATATATTTATAACAAAATGCTCAGCTCTTTTTTTATTTTTTGATAACATTGCTGGCCCAACCCAACATTATAATTAGAATCAGCCCAGCAAAATCGTGTATCTAGATAAAGTGCAAATGGCCTGTAATTTTTTCAGAAATAAAATAAATGGGCCGCATGGACGCTACATTAATTATTCACCCAGCCCAGCTAATGGCTATAATTCAAGAAAAAAGATCAAATTGATCAGTAAATTCTACCGCAAAAAAAAAGATCAGAATTCTGAAAAATGGGTTGAATACGTGCCACATTTTTGGAGGCTGAAATGTGGCCCAATAGGTCGAAGCCAACGCAAGTCGTTGTCAATTTAGTCAACAAATGGTTCTGACATGTCAGCCGTTGGATATCCAACGACCGGCATCCATCTTCAATCTCTCGTCTTCTTCCTCCAGCGCCGCCGGGACCACCTCCCGCCTCCTGCTGCTAGCAGCTGCTTATGCAACGCTTCGCTATGAAGCGCTACTCCTTATTGGCGGGCCATCCCTCCACCCTCCACACCTCCTGTTTTTCTCCACCGATTGCTGAACCACACCGCACTAGAACCCGGTTAACCCTCATACACATCTCCGTCTGCTGACTCTACTCCCGCGTCTTCCCATCTCCGGCTCGTTGCTGTCCGGGGCCTCGCCGTCGTCCACCACCTTGGATGCGCTTCGGCGGCATGGTCAACGTGGTCAACAAAGCGACACCATCGGAAGTAGACTATGCGTGGAGAGGTGACAACTGGGTCCACGGCCACACACAAGGAAATGCCTCCTTATTACGCGCAAAATAATGATTCCTCCACCGACATCCGGGACCCACCGAAAGGGCCTCTCAGATTTCGCAAAAAATGTGCCCCACGACACTTGTCGGACCCACCAGCTATCTTCGCACGCAAGGAAGTGCCTCCTTATTACGCACAAATGAATACTCCCCCTGCCAGCTGGAACCCAGCATACTGGGAGGCTGACTTGTGGGCCTACCAAGTTGACACGGACGGAAGGCTTTGTCAACTTAGTCAATATGAACGATTCTAGCTCCTGTTACCGTACGATGTTCATCCAACGGTTGTAGCGCTTCTTGAACCTCTGGTCGTGCCGTGTGCTCCTGCCTCCCGTGGCCGGCTGTGATGCCGCGGAGGCCTCACCGCCCCCTACTACTCCCACCGCTGGCCAGGCCATCCCTCTACTCGCCCACACCCCCTGATATTCTGCGGCGACAAAGACCTCACACCGCATGCCGAACCAGTGAACCCTCGTACTCCTCTTCGCGTGGGCATCCATCGCTGCGTCTTCCCGTCTTCAGTCGTCCCCTTCCTAGGCCTCGCCGTCGTCCACCGCCGTGGTGCTCTCGGCGTGGCGTGGTCAACGTGGTCAAGGAACGATTTCCATCGGACGTGGATCGCATGCGTGGAGAGGCCGACAGTGAGTCCACGGCCGCAGCAAGGAAGTGCCTCCTTATTACGCGGAAAATAATGATTCCTCCACCGACGGCGGGGACCCACCGGACGGGCCACGTGTTCGTGAAAAACTTTCCCCCTCGATCGCCGGGACCCACCAGCTACATCTTCGCATCGCAAGGAAGTGCGTCCGCAAAAAATGATTCGCCCCACATTGCTGGGACCCACCAGCTACATCTTCGCACGCAAGGAAGTGCGTCCGGGCAAAAAAAAAGATTCGCCCCCCTGACTGCTGGGACCCACCAGCTACATCTTCGCACGCAAAGGAAGTTCGTCCGGGTAAAAAAACGATTCACCCCTCTGACTGCTGGGGCCCACCAGCTACATTTTCGCACGCAAGGAACTGCCTGATAGTCGGGACCCACCTCGTTGAAGCGTACGTAGCGTTGTCATTCTGGTCGCGACGGTAATGCGCATATATATACCGGTGGATGTAGGCGGCGCATGTGTTGTAGTAGAGGCACGCATACGTAACATGTACACGTCACGTCAGCGGCGAGGGTGCAAGAAAGAAAATCTGACCCGCATACATACATACGGGCAGGGTCTCGAGCGCCTACTCACGCGTACATTACGCCATTTGGGTCGGAGCGGAGAAACAGCGTCGTAAATGCGTGTTCATGGGGAGGCAACGGAATGCGTCGTGTTCATCGGGAGGCAACGGAATGCGTCGTGTTCATCGGGAGGCAACGGAACGCGTGGGAGCCAACCGTCTTGGACGGAACAGGCGATGGAAATGAGGCCTGGCGTAGCGCATAACGGAGGAAACGGACCTCCTACGGTCGAAACGGGGGTCCTGTTGATCGGGAGGGGTGTGGCGTACCGCAAAACGGAGGAAACAGACCTCCTACGGTCGAAACGGGGGTCCTGTTGATCGGGAGGGTGTGGCGTCTTGCAAAAGCAGAGGAAATGGACCTCCTACGGTCGAAACGGGGTCCTGTTGATCGGGAGGGGTGTGGCGTGCCGCAAAATGGCAAGCGGACTTGTGTTGGAGCGCTTCACGGTCAAACGGGGTCTGTTCGCCGGGAGGGTGTGGCGTGCATCAAGCAAACGGACTCCACAGGATACATTCATATCCACCGTCGACCTCCTCCGGCCTCCACGGGCTACCGCCGACCTCCTCCAGCCTCCACGGGCTCCCTATACATCCAGCCTCCACCGCCGCGCTACTCCACCGCTCTTTGTTCAACCACCCCTCCACTGGCACCCCTTCACCGTCTATTGTTCATCCAGCCCTCCACACCATGGGGTCCTGTTCAACCACCCTCCACGGCCACCCCTCCACCGTCTAAT
The DNA here is from genome assembly GCA_021605145.1 of Aegilops bicornis. Classification (NCBI taxonomy): domain Eukaryota; kingdom Viridiplantae; phylum Streptophyta; class Magnoliopsida; order Poales; family Poaceae; genus Aegilops; species Aegilops bicornis. The sequence continues at coordinate 534,323,202 of CM038671.1, read as the reverse complement.
GTTCATCCAGCCACCACACCACGGGTTCCTGTTCATCCAGAGGCAACGCCCACCGCCATCGCTCATCCAACCCCCCCCAATGCTCACTGTTCATCCAATCGATCGGCTTGATTAGCAGCGGTAGCAAAAGGAATCGCTCCATCGGGTTGATTAACAGCCATCGATCGATCGCTCGGGTTCGATGAACGCGTAGCCTCGCAGTCAATCGCCGGGTTCAGATTAGAGCCCAACGCCTCGCTCGAGTTCGATTAGAGCCAACGCCTCGCACGTGTCACGAGAAACGCAGCGCATCACTCGGCCCCCGACCTCCCACCATAACCGGCAACGCCCCGAAATTTTCCTCCCCCTCGCTTCTACCATGGTTTTTTCCGTCATGGACGACCCAAAGAATGTCATGCAGCTGCGTCTCCGGCCCGCCCAGGACGAAAAGCCCATTTTCTATCATGATTTTTTGTCATAGAAGTAGGAGCCCACCACATCTATGATGATACCGAGTTTTGTCACAATTATCGTCATAGAAGTGTCATATGTATGATAGAAAAAAAATTGTTCGGCCCAAAATGTCACGGATGTGTCTTTTTTTTTGTAGTGCACTAGGTGTTATCTTTTTCCCTGGTTTGGGCATCTCCATCTCCGAGTCTTCGGAGGCAGCCCTCTTCTTCCCGCACAGGTAGGAGGCCTTAACCTCCCCTTCCCGACTATCCTCCTTAGGGGAGGCAACAATTCCCCCGATTCGGATGCGTAGCGTGTGAAGTTCGGTTTCTTCGTTCTTCCCTTGTATTTCCACGAGGGCATTCTCACGAGTACCGGTCAAGCATCTTAGCCATGGTGGGACCAGGCGAGCCTTCAGGAAGTGGCGCCGGACACATGATTCTCTCCGCCTTGCTGAGCCATTCCTGGCCACGGATGATTTTCAGAATAAACAATTATGACAAATACAAAATAAGGTGTCCGGTATCAAGTTTACTTGCTTGGGTGTCTAGGCGATTGCAGCTTAGGCCCGCATCCTCGGTGGTGTCCGGACACTTTACTTTCGGTCCGAAGAATAATTTGCACATCCCTTCGAGCTTCAGGCCGAAGAAGTGCTTGACAGTCCGCGGATCCTCTGGATTGAATTCCCACATCCGGAGAGGCCGGCGTTGGCACGGCAACATCCATCGGATTAACATCACTTGCATTATACTGACAAGGTTAATGTACCTCTCAAGAAGCTCTCGGATGCGGTTCTACAGTACTGGAACATCACCAGCGGGCCCCCAATTATGTCCTACGTCAATCCAAGACGCTAGTTGTGACGGAGGGCCCGAGCGGAACTCGGGGGCGGCCACCCACTTTGTGCCTCTGGGAGCCGTGACGTAAAACCACCTCCGTTGCCATACATCGGACACTTCTGGGAAAGAACCCACTGGCCATGGGGCATCAGCGTTCCTGTTTATTACGGCGCCTCTGCACTCCACGTGTCGGCCCTCGATCATCTTCGGCTTCACATTGAAGGTCTTGAGCCATAAGCCGAAGTGTGGGGTGACATGGAGGAAGGCCTCGCACACTATAATGAACGACGAGATATGGAGGATAGCGTCCGGAGCTAGATCATGAAAATCCAACCCATAATAGAACATGAGCCCCCTCACAAAAGGATCGAGGGCAAGGCCCAAGCCACAGAGGAAGTGAGGAACGAACACGACGCACTCATTGGGCTCCGGCGTAGGGATGACCTGTCCTGGAGCAGGAAGCCTGTGCTGGATGTCGGCGGTCAAATATCCGACCTCCCTAAGCTTCACAATGTCCTCCGCTTGAATCGAGGAGGCCACCCACCGGCCTTGAGGGTCGGATCCGGACATATTGAAGGATCTGGGGTGTTGGAGCTTAGATCTCGGGTGTTAGAACTCGACGTGCGGAAAGGCACGAGGGAGGTGGAAAAGAGGCATAGGCCTCGGCCCCTTTTATAAAGGGGGTGAATATCAAGAGTCCTTAGGGTGACCGCTTCAGGTTTACCTTATGGCACACGGAGTCATACCAACGGCCGTCGTAGGGCTACGCACGCCCTCATTAATGGAAAATCCCGTAATAAGAGGAACACGATCTACCTTGACAGGGGCGTGCCAATAAAACCGCCTACAGCCTTGAAATCGAGGTGGGGCGAGAAGCACCGGTTCGTGTTGGCCCAGGCCACGATCACGAAACACGGCGTACAAAGATTGCCAGTGGATCAGATTTGTGCCATGTTCCCTACAACAGTGTGTAAGAATCCCCTCGTGGGACCGGACATGATCTAAGTGTGCGATGATTACTTTGGAGTATTCAGAGGAGGAACCCGCCCTGTAATGCCGAAAACAAGACTGCGCGCCGGACTCATCATCATTGAAGTCTGGTTCGAGACTCTTGAGGAGTCCTGGATTAGGGGTATCCGGATAGCGGATTTGTATACATCGTCCGGACTATTGAAGCGTGAAGATACAAGACTCAAGACTTCGTCCCGTGTCCGGATGGGACTTTCCTTGGCGTGGAAGGCAAGCTTGGCGATCCGGATATTATATTTCCTTCCTTGTAACCGACTCCATGTAAACCCTAGCCCTCTCCGGTGCCTATATAAACCGGAGATGTTGGTCCTTAGAAGGCCGATCACAATTACAATCATACCATCATAGGCTAGCTTCTAGGGTTTAGCCTCTACGATCTCGTGGTAGATCTACTTTTGTACTACCCATATCTTCAATATTAATCAAGCAGGAAGTAGGGTTTTACCTCCATCGAGAGGGCCCGAACCTGGGTAAACATCTATGTCCCTTGCTTCCTGTTACCATCAGCCTAGACGCACAGATCGGGACCCCCTACCCGAGATCCGCCGGTTTTGACACCGACACCCACGGCGGTCGATGTGGTCCACCTCTGTGACTACTTCAAGCATCTGTGGGCGTGCAATACGGGAGGGGAGACGACGGGGCACCCGGCCATGCGCGTCATCCCTCCTGCCTTCGCCGAGGCCGGCCCGAATCGGTACCCGTTCTTCGTCGACTACTTCTCCTGTGGCCTCTTCCCCCTTCTCTGATTTCTTCAGCGACATCATGCGCACCTACAACTTCCACCTTCTGGATTTTACCCCAAATGTCGTGGCGTGCATGGCTCTTTTTGTGCACCTCTACGAGGGCTTCGTCGGGGTGCATCCCAACACGGCGCTCTTCCGCCACTACTTCTTCCCTCGGATCCAAAAGGGTGGCGCCATCTCCGGTTGTGTCACCTGGATCCCGAGGTCCAAGGAGACATACCCGGAGGGCGCTCAGAAGGAGAGGTGGGAGGAGTGGCGGGGCCGGTGGTGCTGGATTGAGGAGGAGGATCCACCAGCATTCTGCGAGGATCGCTAGGCGCCGCCGGTTCGCCAAAATGAATGGAGCGACGTTTATGCCGACAACGCGAAGCTCACCCGCCACCACCAGGATTCTTTGCCTCACCGAGGCCGGGCTTACCCTTGAGATGATCGGGGCGGATTTCATCCGCCGCCGAATCGCCCCGCTGCACAACAAGGGGAGGTCGGCCTGGCTTTTCACGAATGCGACTGACATCATGAGGCTTCGCCCCGGCCTCGACCACAACCTCACGGTGATGGGGCACGCCCACTTTTGCCAGTGGCTCTTCCAGCTCGACGTGAACCGCGACTGCAAGGTCGAGCAGTCCGGCAAGGCCGCGAAGGCCGCCGCGAAGGCCGGCAAGGTCGCCAAGGGGCCCTTGTTTAACTTGCCGGCGGGGGTGGTCCCGCTGAGCAACTACTCACGTTGAAACGACATCATCGCCATGATGCCGGAGTTCAACGCGCATGGCCTCGTCCCAAATTGGGCCGAGCCACTGGAGGATCAGGTGCAGGAGTTCTTCGACACCCTGGAGGAGAAGTACGTCCGTGATGAGCCGCGGCTCGTCCAGGACACCACCGAGGCGGAGCTGGACTACATTGCCGCCAGGGCGGTGGAGCCGGAGCTCGCCAAGGAGGCCGGCAGCGCCGGCGGCGTGGAGGAAAGGCCGCGGTGGCCGCGGAGGAGAAGGAGCTTGCCCAGTGGGCGGAGTCTGCTGGGGAAGCCAGCAGCACCGGCACCGGGGCCCCTCTCATCGAAGATGTGGTCGACGACTCGTCGGAGGAGGAGGGCGAGGCTGTCAACCCTCCGGTCACGGTGAGAGGGCGAGTCCTGCGGCGGGCCACCTCCGGCGAGCCGGAACGGCCCGGCAGGGCCATGCAACCACGGCAAGCCCAGGAGGGGTCCGCACGCCAAACGAGGGCCGCGACAGCGAAGAAGTTGGTGAGGGCCACGGTGGCGAAGAAGAAGGCAGCTGCCTCTTCGTCCAAGCGCGTCCAGACCCCACCTTCTTCCCCCCCCCCTTCCGGCAGATGTTGACGCGGAGTCGTCTTCGACTTCGGGTCCCTCAGCCCAAGGAGGAAGAGGAAGGCAGCAGAGGAGGAGGTGGAGGACGAGTAAGTATCTTGTCCCTTTTTGTCATCTCCGCCCCCTCAGACTGTGCCACTTATCTTGATTCGTTTTCATCTTTGCAGGGATGCGGAGACGCTGGCCCAGAGAGTGAAAAGGGCCAGGGGTTTGGCGGGCGGCCAGCTCCCGGCAGGCGCTTTCGGCACACCGCTGGTGGTGTTGAGCAGCCCGGATAGCAGCCCCCGGCGTAAGTTCATCACTTGCCCTTCGTCAATGTATGTTGGGGGCACGATCCCTTGGTGCTGACCTTGCCGTGATTGTAGGAGGAGGGCAGCAGCAGGAGGAGCCATAGAGGGTTGCCCCCAACACGCCACCCCCATCGACCACGCCGCCCCGAGGGGCGTCCCCGGCAAGGGCGCCAAGCACCGAGCCCATGCACATGGAGGAGGATGAGGCGAACTCGGGCGTGGTGGCTTCGCCTCGGCGCCAAATGTTGGTGGGGAGGGGACCTCAGCTTCCCAGCCCGGCACGGGTAAGTCACTTTCCTTCCATCCCTATTCTTTCTGAGTCTTGGTCCCGGCTTCGCCTCATCCCCTTTCTCGGTATCCATATCCTCCTTCGGCGGATCTGTAGGACATAGATACCGTCATCGAGGATGTCGCCAAGGACACCGTGGCAGAGGCCGACAAGATCGCCGCCGAGGAGGTCGCCAGGGGCGCTGTAGAAGATGCCACCAAGGGGCCCGCCAGGGAGACCGGCAAGGCTGCTGTCGAGGAGGCCGGTAAGGGGCCCGCCGGAGAGGCCGGCAAGGCCGCTGCCGAGGAGGAGGTGGTTGACGACCAACCTTCGTCCTCCTCTGCCTCTAGCTCAGGCAGGTACCTGAGGGTGAGCAAGGACCTGTTCGTCCACCTCCCAGGGACGGCGAGCACCGGGGCACCCGTCGAAGGGGAGGTGTTCGATGATGAAGTGCTCGCTGCCGCCAGGCTTGACGTCGTTGACGAGCCAAGCGCCGGTGGCGGCGGTTCCCAGGAAGAGTGGCTCCTCCAGGCCATGGGCGCCAACTTCCAGAAGCTCCGGGCGCTTCACCGCGCTTGCCTAGACAAGGCCAAGTCCAGGATGGCGGTGGTGGACAAGGCGGAGGCGGGCCTCGAGGGGCATGTTGCCGAGGCGCAGGCTTGGTTCCGCTAGGCCCACAAGGACCTAAAGGCCGCCCAGGACGCGTTGGCTGAGCACGACCTAGTGAAAGGATCGAGATGGACCTAGAGGGGGGGGTGAATTGGTACAATTACAAATTTTAATTATTACTTAGCAATTTTAGGCAATAGTGCGGAATATGAAGGTGAGCCTAACAACTGCTAGTAAGTACGAAGTACTAGGCAAGTAACACAAGCATGTAAGTGAGCAAGCACAATATGATGTAAGTAAGTGCAAACAAAACAAGTAACCACAAGTATAGAGTTAGGGTTAGGAATAACCGCAACTCCGGGAGGCGAGGATGTATGCGATGTTCACTTCCTTGGAGGGAAGCTAGTCACCGTTAGAGAGGTGGATGTTACCACGAAGGCACACCAACGCCACGAAGGCTCACCCTATTCTCCCTTTGAGACAACACCACGAAGGCGTTTCTCCACCACTAGTGGTAGACCTTGGGGTGGTCTCCAAACCCTCACAAACTTATCCGGGGTAATCACAAAGGTCGATTCCTCTCCGAAAGACTCCTACCGCCTAGGAGTCTCCAACCTCCAAGAGTAACAAGATCGATGGGGATTTTCTCAAGACTTGCTCAAATCACGAATTCCTTGGGTGCAAAGAAGGTGGAGAAGTGGATCTATCACTTGATCGGACAACTTCTTTCCTAAGCTCTCAAATCACTTGGAGATCTAAGATTTGGTGTGGAGAAATGAGAGAGAGTGTGAGAAGTGTTCTAGGGTTTGTTCAAAGTGAATGGTCAACTATCCCGTGGGGAAAGAAAGGCTATATATAGTGTTGGTGAAAAGCTAGCCGTTTGGCCACTTATGGCACGAGGAGCTGCGGACGTCCGGTGGGTACCGGACGACCGGTGACATAGATCGGACGGACGTCCGTGGGCGACCGATCGTCTGCTTTCATTGGAGTATAAATCTGACCGTGAACACAACCACAGGTGGCAGACGTCGGAGTAGCGGCCGATCACTGACCGGACGTCCGGTGAGACCGGAAATCCGTTAATATGTGTTCTGTTTGGATGTAATGGACGTGCGGAGAAACCAGAAGTCCGTTAATAAAGTGTTCTGTTGAGATGTGCGGACGTCCGGTGTGCACGGAAGTCCGGTCGATTATCGAAACTAGTGCAGCGGGTTCACAAACACAAAATAGACCGTGCACACATGATGAAAACAAAAAAGATGATAGAAGAAGTGTTTTGTGTATTTTGAGCAAGTCTTTCACGTTACCCAACGGTCCCCTCTTAATAGTGCAGGATCCCTATACTCAAGAATAAATTGAAAAAAAGGGCCAAGGCCATTTGTCTTGTATTCTCCGCTCTTGAGTAATATATACCTCTTTGCTTGTAGTCATGATCCACACACATAGCACTTGAAACATAATCCTGAGATATACTTGATAACATGATTAGTTCCAAAAATGCATGTTGTCATCAACATCAAAATAAGATTAAGGGCATGATTGCACTTTCACCTAGCGCTTGTCATGAAGCAGGCCGACATCGAGAAGGCCCAGGAATTGGTGAAGCAGGAGGCCGCTCAGGCCGAGGCCGCTTGGCACCAGCAGCAGGTTGCGCTAAACTCCCAAGAGGAGGACCTTGCCGCGCGTGAGGAGAAGCTTGCCGCAACACTCCGCGGCAAGGATGAGGAGGTGGAGAAGCTCGTCGTGTGGTGGACCCAGGAGCTGGAGCAGAGGCACGAGTAGGCACTCGATGCCCAGGCTCTGGTTCACGCCGATAGGGCGAAGGAGTTGGAGGTGGAGTGGGACGGGCTGAAGGACCAGGTACTGAAGATGCCCAAGGAGAAAGACACGCTCAACGGTGCCCTGGTGGAGGCGCAGGGCACAGTCCTTGGCAAGGCTGAACAGCTCTCCAAGGCCAACAACTCCATCAAAGACCTCAAGCTAAAAATTTGGAGGGTCTCGAGGATGCTTTGGAGGCCAAAACCCGGGAGGAGACCCTGACCAAGGATCTAGAGGCCGAGAAGCAGCTGTGGAAGAACGAGACCGCGAACCACAAAGACTTTGTGGAGGGCGAGAATCGCTGGATTGGGCGCCTCGAAGGCGTCGGCGGCAGGATCACCAAGCAGCTGGCTACCATGGGGATGCCCAATGTGAGGTACACCCCGGAGCGCAATGTGAGCCCCAACACCAAGCTAACCCTGTTCTTCGAGGGTGTCTTTGGTGCCCTAGAGCAGCTCCACTCCAATCGGGCGGCCTCCCTGGCTGATGAGGCCCGGAGGCTTTGCCAGGGTGCTATGACCAAGGTCCTCACCAAGATGGCGTACCGGAATCCCAACCTCGACTTCGACGCCGTGCTGGATAGCTTGCGGGAGGATGCAGACCTCGCGGCGCTCAAGGAGCGTATCAAGCCCATCATCAGCCGCATCGGCGGAATTCAGAGGGTTGAGGGCCAACGCCGGGATTAGGCACCCCATCTCTCCTTTGCCGCATGACGGGTTCATAACTAAGACCATTTTTATCTTTAGTTAGAACCGCAGCAACACTTGATGTAATATAACTCTGCAGTACTTTTGATATGATGCATGTTATCTTCCTGTTCGATCTTCCTTTGTATGTTCACCATACGTTAACCGGGTAGGCTTGCCGGCGCATAAACCCAGGGCGGCACCTTGAGGACGGATCCCCAATGGCCTGCCGGGTGTGCTTGCTGCCGGGCGAACCACCTTTCCGCTCTCAACGCGGCCGCTCGAACTGTCGAGCTTAACTTGAGTCAGAGTCGAGAGCGTTGCCAATTGCGGAAGGCTAACATGCCATTCTCGACGCGGCCGCTTGAGCTGTTGAGCAGACTCGAAATAGAGCAAGGGCGTTGCCAATAGCGGAAGTGCCCCTGTGCGTGCAGGTTTCCATACATAGGGTAGGACCTTCGAGGACAATAGCCTTATATATATAAAGAAAATTGCTTAAAGTTTCGTACAACTTAGCTTTTCTGTCGCCGCACTGGCGTCCACCGTATCTGCAGGTGGTGCTTTCAAGCTTGGTCGTCTTCTTCCTTGGAACGACGGCCACCATGAAGCCGCTGCTTCGACCAGACCATATTTTCACAACGGCGGCCCCCCTACCTGGCACGCCAAAGATGTCGGTGGGAACGACACCTATGGAATCACTAGGATCCCTTCTACGGTTGGCGGGCGCGAGGTTGTGCAAAGAGAGGGTCTGACAGGAAGCACACGGACCGTTTACCCAGGTTCGGGCCGCAAAGATGCGTAATACCCTAGTCCTGCTTTGGTGGATGTATTTGAGTGTTCTTGTGTTCTTGAGCAAGCTACGGGGTGCAACTCGCCCAAAAGATCCGAATCCTTCTCCTGGTCGCCTCGGGCCTCCTTTTATAGGCAAAAGGGGTTGCCACAGTGGCACATAGGAGGTGGAAAGGTCTACAGTCGATAAGCCTATCCTTTGGGACCGTCGGACAAATGCATTTAATGCTGCTACCTCTTGAGCACTGCGTTGGATTTCCTTGAAGAGGAAAGGGTGATGCAGCAAAGTAGCGTAAGTATTTCCCTCAGTTTTTGAGAACCAAGGTATCAATCTAGTAGGAGGCTACGCGCGAGTCCCTCATACCTACACAAAGCAAATAACTCCTCGCAACCAACGCGATAAGGGGTTGTCAATCCTTTCACGGTCACTTACGAGAGTGAGATCTGATATAGATGATAAGATAATATTTTTGGTATTTTTGTGATAAAGATGCAAAGTAAAATAAAAGCAAAGTAAAAAAGCAAAGGAAATAACTAAGTGTTGGAAGATTAATAAGATGAAGATAGACCCAGGGGCCATAGGTTTCACTAGTGGCTTCTCTCAAGAGCATAAGTATTTTACGATGGGTGAACGAATTACTGTTGAGCAATTGACAGAATTGAGCATAGTTATGAGAGTATCTAGGTATGATCATGTATATAGGCATCACGTCCGAGACAAGTAGACCGACTCTTGCCTGCATCTACTACTATTACTCCACTCATCGACCGCTATCCAAAGCATGCATCTAGAGTATTAAGTTCATGGAAATGAAGTAACGCCTCTAAGCAAGATGACATGATGTAGAGGGATAAATTCATGCAATATGATAAAACCCCATCTTGTTATCCTCGATGGCAACAATACAATACGTGCCTTGCTGCCCCTACTGTCACTAGGAAAGGACACCGCAAGATTGGACCCAAAGCTAAGCACTTCTCCCATTGCAAGAAAGATCAATCTAGTAGGCCAAACCAAACTGATAATTCAAAGAGACTTGCAAAGTTAACCAATCATACATAAAAGAATTCAGAGAAGATTCGAATATTGTTATAAATAATCTTGATCATAAACCCACAATTCATCGGTCTCAACCAACACACCGCAAAAAGAAGATTACATCGAATAGATCTCCACGAGAGAGGGGGAGAACATTGTATTGAGATCCAAAAAGAGAAGAAGCCATCTAGCTACTAACTATGGACTACCCGAAGGTCAGAGGTAAACTACTCACACTTCATCGGAGAGGCTATGGTGTTGATGTAGAAGCCCTCTGTGATGGGTGCCCCCCTCCGTGAGCTCCTAACAGGCCCCAAGATGGGATCTCGTGGAGTCTGAGAAGGTTGCGGCGGTGGAATTAGGTTTTTGGCTCCGTGTCGATCGTTTGGGGAATGCGTGAGGTATATATAGGAGGAAGGAGTAAGTCGGTGGAGCAACAAGGAGCCCACGAGGGTGGAGGGCGCGCCCTGGGGGGGTAGGCGTGCCCCCCTACCTCGTGGCCTCCTCCTTTGTTTCTTGACGTAGGGTCCAAGTCTCTCGGATCATAATCTTCCTAAAAATCACGTTCCCAAAGGTTTCATTCTGTTTGGACTCCGTTTGATATTCCTTTTCTGCGAAACTTTGAAATAGGCAAAAAAAACAGCAATTCTGCGCTGGTCCTCCGGTTAATAGGTTAGTCCCAAAAAGTGAATAATAAAGCCCAATAATGTCCAAAACAGTAGATAATATAGCATGGAGCAATAAAAAATTATAGATACGTTGGAGACGTATCATGCATCCCCAAGCTTAATTCCTGCTCGTCCTCGAGTAGGTAAATGATAAAAAGATAATTTTTGATGCGAGTGCTACTTGGCATAATTTCAATGTAATTCTTCTTAATTGTGGTATGAATATTCAGATCCGGAAGATTCAAGACAAAAGTTTAATATTGACATAAAAATAATAATACTTCAAGCATACTAACAAAGCAATCATGTCTTCTCAAAATAACATGGCCAAAGAAAGTTATCCCTACAAAATCATATAGTCCGGCTATGCTCTATCTTCACCACACAAAGTATTTAAATCATGCACAACCCCGATGACAAGCCAAGCAATTGTTTCATACTTTTGACATTTTCAAACTTTTTCAATCTTCACGCAATATATGAGTGTGAGCCATGGATATAGCACTATATGTGGAATAGAATGGTGGTTGTGGAGAAGACAAAAAAGGGAGAAGATAATCTCACATCAACTAGGCGTATCAACGGTCTAAGGAGATGCCCATCATTAGATATCAATGTGAGTGAGTACGGATTGCCATGCAACGGATGCACTAGAGCTATAAGTATATGAAAGCTCAACAAAAGAAACTAAGTGTGTGTGCATTCAACTCGCTTGCTCACGAAGACCTAGGGCATTTTGAGGAAGCCCATCATTGGAATATACAAGCCAAGTTCTATAATGAAAAATTCCCACTAGTATACGAAAGTGACAAAATGAGAGACTCTCTATCATGAAGATCATGGTGCTACTTTGAAGCACAAGTGTGGTAAAAGGATAGTAACATTGTCCCTTCTCTATTTTTCTCTCATTTTTTAATTTTAGGCCTTTTCTCTTTTTTTATGGCCTCTTTTCTTCTTCTTATTTTATTTTTCGTCCGGAGTCTCATCCCGACTGTGGGGGAATCATAGTCTCCATCATCCTTTTCCTCACTTGGGACAATGCTCTAAAAATGAAGATCATCACACTTTTATTTTCTTACAACTCAACAATTACAACTCGATACTTAGAACAAAATATGACTCTATATGAATGCCTCCGTGATGTAAGGGATATGCAATGAATCAAGATTGACATGTATGAAAGAATTATGAATGGTGGCTTTGCCACAAATACGATGTCAACTACATGATCATGCTAAGCAATATGACAATGATGGAGCGTGTCATAATAAACGGAACGGTGGAAAGTTGCATGGCAATATATCTCGGAATGCCTATGGAAATGCCATGATAGGTAGGTATGGTGTCTGTTTTGAGGAAGGTATATGGTGGGTGTATGATACCGGCGAAAAGTGCGTGGTATTAAAGAGGCTAGCAATGGTGGAAGGAAGAAAAGTGCGTATAATCCATGGACTCAACATTAGTCATAAAGAACTCATATACTTATTGCAAAATCTAGAAGTTATCAAAGCAAAGTATTACGCGCATGCTCCTAGGGGGATAGATTGGTAGGAAAATACCATCGCTCGTCCCCGACCACCACTCATAAGGAAGACAATCAATAAATAAATCATGCTTTGACTTCATCACATAACGGTTCACCATACGTGCATGCTACGGGAATCACAAACTTTAACAAAAGTATTTCTCAAATTCACAACTACTCAACTAGCATGACTCTAATATCACCATGTTCATATCTCAAAACAATTATCAAGCATCAACTTCTCATAGTATTCAACACACTCATAAGAAAGTTTTACAAATCTTGAATACCAAGCATATCAGGATTATTTAAGAAAATTACCATGCTATTTAAGACTCTTAAAATAATCTAAGTGAAGCATGAGAGATCAATAGTTTCCATAAAACAAATCCACCACCATGCTCTAAAAGATATAAGTGAAGCACTAGAGCAAAACTATATAACTCAAAAGATATAAGCGAAGCACATAGAGTATTCTAACAAATTCCAAATCATGTATGGCTCTCTCAAAAGGTGTGTACAGCAATAATGATTGTGGTAAACTAAAAAACAAAGACTCAAATCATACAAGACACTCCAAGGAAAACACATATCATGTGGTGAATAAAAATATAGCTCCAAGTAAGTTACCGATGGAAGTAGATGAAAGAGGGGATGCCTTCCATGGCATCCCCAAGCTTTGGATTTTTGGTGTCCTTATATTATATTGGGGGTGCCATGAGCATCCCCAAGCTTAGGCTATTGCCACTCCTTGTTCCATAATCCATCAAAAATCTTTCACCCAAAACTTGAAAACTTCACAACAGAAAACTCAACAGAAATCTCGTGAGCTCCGTTAGTGAAAGAAAACAAAAGACCACTTCAAGGTACTGTAATGAACTCATTCTTTATTTATATTGGTGTTAAACATACTGTATTCCAACTTCTCTATGGTTTATATACTCTTTTACTAGCCATAGAATCATCAAAATAAGCAAACAACACCCGAAAAACAGAATCTGTCAAAAACAGAATAGTCTGTAGTAATCTGTAACTAACGCAAACTTATGGAACTCCAAAAGATCAGCCAAAATAGGAAGACCTAGGCAATTTGTTAGTTTGCTGTTCCGGTTGGGAAAGCAAGAAATGGGAAAATCATTTCCAGTCAATTTCTCCTAGTTTTCCTTCTGGAATTCCAGTCAGAAAATATCAGCAGCAATTGGAATCACTATTGTATCACGTTCTGGTGACTTTTAACAATTCTTTTCGTGAACAGAAAGTTTCTGGAAATTACAGCAAGATCAAATAACTATAATCCAAGAAGATCCTATAGGTTTAACTTGGCACAAACACTAATTAAAACATAAAAACACATCTAACCAGAGGCTAGAACAAATATTTATTCAACGACAGAAAGGGAATATATGGGGTTGTCTCCCAACAAGCGCTTTTCTTTAAAGCCTTTTAGCCAGACATTGATAATTTTAATGATGCTCGCAAGAAAGACAAGAATTGAAGCACAAAGAGAGCATCATGAAACACGTGACAAACACATCTAAGTCTAACATACTTCCATAGGCTAACAAATTATCATAGCAAGTAAAAACTAGCATATGCAAGGAAGCGGAAAGAAACAATAACAATCTCAATATAACGAGAGGTAATTTATTATCATGAAAAAATTTACGACCATATTTTCCTCTCACATAATAATTACATGTGGGATCATAAGCAAATTAAATAAAATAGCTATCACATAAAATATTTTCAACACGATCCACATGCATGCAAAGTTGACACTCTTCCAAAATAGTGGGATTAACATTAACTAAAGTCATGACCTCTCCAAACCGAGTTTTATCAAAAATTTCATAAGATTGAAAATTATCCAAATATGTGGGATCTAAAGTTGACACTCTTCCAAACCCACTTTCAATATTATTGCAAACAATATTATCAATCTCATATTCATCATGGGGATTAGATAAATTTTCAAGATCGTAAGAAGAATCACCCCAATCATGATCATTGCAACAAGTAGTAGACATAGCAAAACTAGCATCCCCAAGCTTAGGGTTTTGCATATTATTAGCACAATTGACATCAAGAGAATTTATAATAAAATTATTGCCATCATGCTTTTTATTCGAGGAGTATCGTGAATCTCTTCATAAATTTCTTCATCACAATTTTCAGATTCACAAATTTCAAGCAAAACTTCATAAAGATAATCTAGTGCACAAAACTCACTAGCAATTGGTTCATCATAATTGGATATCTTAAAAAGATTGGCAACCGGATGAGGATCCATAGATATCAGCTTCTCTGTTTAGGAATAAATACTCAACTATTTCAACCAAACGTACAAAACGAGCCAAGTAAGACATCAAGGCAAACGAAAAGATGAACGGAAAAAAGAGGGCGAATAAAACGGCAAGGGTGAAATGGGGGAGAGGAAAACGAGAGGCAAATGGAAAATAATGTAATGCGGGAGATAAGGGATTGTGATGGGTACTTGGTATGTTGACTTTTGCGTAGACCTCCCCGACAGCGCCGGAAATCTTCTCTGCTACCTCTTGAGCCTTTGCGTTGGATTTCCTTGAAGAGGAAAGGGTGATGCAGCAAAGTAGCGTAAGTATTTCCCTCGGTTTTGAGAACCAAGGTATCAATCCGATGAGGAGGCTACGCGCGAGTCCCTCGTGCCTACACAAAGCAAATAACTCCTCGCAACCAACGCGATAAGGGTTGTCAATCCCTTCACGGTCACTTACGAGTGAGATCGATAGAGATGATAAGATAATATTTTTGGTATTTTTATGATAAATATGCAAATTAAAATAAAAGCATAGTAAAAATGCATAGGAAATAACTAAGTGTTGGAATATTATTATTATGAAGATAGACACGGGGGCCATAGGTTTCACTAGTGGATTCTCTCGAGAGCATTAGTATTTTACGGTGGGTGAGCAATTCTTGTTGAGCAATTGACAGAATTGAGCATAGTTATGAACTTATCTAGGTATGATCATGTATATAGGCAACACGTCCGAGACAAGTAGACCGACTCCTTCCTGCATCTACTACTATTAATCCACTCATCGAACGCTATCCAGCATGCATCTAGAGTATTAAGTTCATGGAAACATAGTAACGCCTTAAGCAAGATGACATGATGTAGAGGGATAAATACATGCAATATGATAAAAAAACATCTTGTTATCCTCGATGGCAACAATACAATACGTGCCTTGCTACCCCTCATCCTTTGGGAAAGGACACCGCAAGATTGAACCCCAAAGCTAAGCACTTCTCCCATTGCAAGAAAGATCAATCTAGTAGGCCAAACCAAACTGATAATTCGAAGAGACTTGCAAAGATAACCAATCATACATAAAAGAATTCAGAGAAGATTCAAATATTGTTCATAGATAATCTTGATCATAAACCCACAATTCATCGGTCTCCAACAAACACATAAAAAAAGATTACATCAAATAGATCTCCACGATAGAGGAAGAACATTGTATTGAGATCCAAAAGGGAGAAGAAGCCATCTAGCTACTAACTATGGACCCGAAGGTGCAGGGTAAACTACTCACACTTCATCGGAGAGGCTATGGTGTTGATGTAGAAGCCCTCGTGATGGGTGCCCCCTCAGAAGCGGAGCTCCGGAGCAGGCCCAAGATGGGATCTCATGGAGTGCAGAAGGTTGCGGCGGTGGAATTAGGTTTTGGGTCCGTATCGATCCTTTGGGAATGCGTAGGTATATATAGGAGGAAGGAGTACATCGGTGGAGCAACAGGGGAGGCCCACGAGGGTGGAGGCGGCATACAGGGGTAAACGCACCCACCTACCTCGTGGCCTCCTCCTTTGTTTCTTGGACGTAGGGTCCAAGTCTCCGGATCATAATCTTCCTAAAAATCACGTTCCGAAGGTTTCATTCCGTTTGGACTTAGTTTGTTATTCCTTTTCTGCGAAACTCTGAAATAGGCAAAAAACAGCAATTACAGCTGGGCCTCCGGTTAATAGGTTAGTCCCAAAAATAATATAAAAAGTGAATAATAAAGCCCATTAATGTCCAAAACAGTAGATAATATAGCATGGAGCAATCAAAATTATAGATACGTTGGAGGCGTATCAAATGCTGTGTCGGCGTGCCCCCTTGCTTTATCGGGGAATGACAAGGAAGCACGTCCGGTATCGCCGCCTCACACAGCCTCGACCGCAGCGTCCAGAGCTGATGAGGCATCGCGGCGCCACATTGGCTAGCTGCTGGGCTGGCGCGGTGGTGGAGCCTTCACGAAGACCTGCATGCCACCATGCAGGTGTTTGCTGCGTCGGTTGTGGAGGTCGCTCGTCGCCATGAGGTGCCTGCTCCGCTGGTTGAGCTGGCAGCTGCATGGGAACAGCAGTGGAGCCTTGGCAAACGTGGGCCTGGTCGCGGCCCCGCAAGTGTCCCCGGAAAGGGTCTTGCCGCAGCTCCATGGTCTTCCCCGGCAAGCATCTTGTCAGGGGTCTCGTGGATTTCCTCGGCTAGGATCTCGCCTAGGGTCGAAGCATCCTGGTCCTCATCTGATCTTATGTGTTCATGATCTTGACGAAGATCTGCATGCCACCTCAGAGGTGCCTCCCGAGCCTTGGTTCCAATGTAGTCGGTTGGGTTGGAACCCGTGGGCTCAAGGGCGGCTTGCTCCGTTGGCATCGGGTAAGTTCCCCCGTAAGGCTCTTGCCGGGGCTGCGGAGGCTGCCCCGGCAAGGGTCTTGCCGGGGGAGTCCACCTTGCCCTTTTTCTCTTTTGTGTTCTCTGGTCTTGGCGTTTATACAGTCGCCTTGTTCTTGACTTCTCTCGGCTTCCCTCCTCTGCCTGCTAAGTGTGGGCTGCGTGCCTGACTCTGTTGCCGTGCACAAGTAAAGGGGTCAAAGGAGAGCCCCTACTTTTGTACACCGACATTAGGTCATCCACTTGAGGGAAATTTGCTACTGTCCCACAAAGCTCTGCGCTTGGAAGCCCAACACGAGTCTACAAGAACAAGGTGTGTAGTATGCTACCTCTTGAGCACTGCGTTGGTTTTCTCTTGAAGAGGAAAGGGTGATGCAGTAAATTAGTGTAAGTATTTCCCTCGGTTTTTGAGAACCAAGGTATCAATCCAATAGGAGGCCACGCTCGAGTCCCACGCACCTACACACAACAAATAAGAACCTCGCAACCAACGCGATAAAGGGGTTGTCAATCCCTTCACGGTCATCTGATAGAGATGATAAGATAAATATTTTTGGTATTTTTATGATAAAGACTAAAAGTAAAGAAAGCAAAATAAACGGCGCCAGAAATAGCTTGTTGTTGGGAGATTAATATGATGGAAGATAGACCCGGGGGCCATAGGTTTCACTAGTGGCTTCTCTCAAGATAGCATAAGTATTACGGTGGGTGAGCGAATTCTTGTCGAGCAATTGATAGAATTGAGCATAGTTATGAGAATATCTAGGTATGATCATGTATATAGGCATCACGTCCGTGACTAGTAGACCGACTCCTGCCTGCATCTACTACTATTACTCCACACATCGACCGCTATCCAGTATGCATCTAGAGTATTAAGTTCATAAGAACAGAGTAACACTTTAAGCAAGATGACATGATCTAGAGGGATAAACTCATGCAATATGATATAAACCCCATTGTTTTATCCTCGATGGCAACAATACAATACCTGTCGTTTCCCCTCATCCTTTGGGATCGAGCACATAAGATTGAACCCAAAGCTAAGCACTTCTCCCATTGCAAGAAAAGATCAATCTAGTAGGCGAACCAAACTGATAATTCGAAGAGACTTGCAAACATAACCAATCATACATAAAATAATTCAGAGGAGATTCAAATATTGTTCATAGATAATCTTGATCATAAACCCACAATTCATCGGATCTCGACAAACACACCGTAAAAGAAGAGTTACATAAAATAGATCTCCAAGAGAATCGAGGAGAACTTTGTATTGAGATCCAACGAGAGAGAAGTAGCCAACTACTTAATAACTATGGACCCGAAGGTCAGAGGTAAACTACTCACACATCATCGGAGAGGCTATGGTGTTGATGCAGAAGCCCTCCATGATCAATGCCCCCTCCGGCGGAGCGCCGGAAAAGGACCCAAGATGGGAACTCACGGGTACAGAAGGTTGCGACGGTGGAAATAGGGTTTTGGCTTCGTGTCTGATGGTTTGGGGGTACGTAGGTATATATAGGATGAAGAAGTAGATCGGTGGAGCTACGAGGGGCCCATGAGGGTGGAGGGTGCGCCCAGGGGGGTAGGCGCGCCCCCTTCCTCGTGCCCTCCTCACTCCAAGTCCTCCGGATCAACTTTGTTCAGAAAATCACGTTCCCGAAGGTTTCATTCCGTTTGGACTCCGTTCGGTATTCCTTTCCTTCGAAACACTGAAATAGGCAAAAAAAACAACATTTCGGGTTGGGCCTCCGGTTAATAGGTTAGTCCCAAAAATAATATAAAAGTGTATAATAAAGCCCATTAAACATCCAAAATAGAATATATAATAGCATGGAACAATAAAAATTATAGATACGTTGGAGACGTATCAAGCATCCCCAAGCTTAATTCACCTTTCGTCCTCGAGTAGGTAAATGATAAAAACAGAATTTTTGATGTATAATGCTACTTAGCATAATTTTCAATGTAATTCTCTTATTTGTGGTATGGATATTCAGATCCGAAAGATTCAAGATAAAAGTTTAATATTGACATAAAAGTAATGATACTTCAAGCATACTAATAAAGCAATCATGTCTTCTCAAAATAACATGGCCAAAGAAAGTTATCCCTACAAAATCATATAGTGCGGCTATGCTCTATCTTCACCACAGAATATTTAAATCATGCACAACCCGATGAAAAGCCAAGCAATTGTTTCATACTTTTGATGTTCTCAAACTTTTTCAATCTTCACGCAATACATGAGCGTGAGCCATGGATATAGCACTATATGTGGAATAGAATGGTGGTTGTGGAGAAGACAAAAAGGAGAAGATAGTCTCACATGAACTAGGTGTATCAACGGGCTATGGAGATGCCCATTAATAGATATCAATGTGAGTGAGTTGGGATTGCCATGCAACGGATGCACTAGAGCTATAAGTGTATGAAAGCTCAACAATGAAAACTAAGTGGGTGTGCATCCAACTTGCTTGCTCACGAAGACCTAGGGCAATTTGAGGAAGCCCATCATTGGAATATACAAGCCAAGTTCTATAATGAAAAATTCCCACTAGTATATGCAAGTGACAAAACAAGAGACTATCTATCGTAAAGACCATGGTGCTACTTTAAAGCACAAGTGTGGAAAAAGGATAATAGCATTGTCCCTTCTCTCCTTTCTCTCATTTTTTTGTTGGGCATGTTCTCTCTCTGTTTTTATGGCCTCTTTTTTTATTTTTTTAGTCCAGAGTCTCATCCCGACTTGTGGGGGAATCATAGTCTCCATCATCCTTTCCTCACTTGGGACAATTCTCTAATAATGATGATCGTCACACTTTTATTTACTTACAACTCAATACTTAGAACAAAAATATGACTCTATGTGAATGCCTCCGGCGGTGTACCGAGATATGCGATGAATCAAGAGTGACATGTATGAAGATAATGAACGGTGGCTTTGCCACAAATACGATGTCAACTACATGATCATGCAAAGCAATATGACAATGATGGAACGTGTCATAGTAAATGTAACGGTGGTAAGTTGCATGGCCATATATCTCAGAATGGCTATGGAAATGCCATGATAGGTAGGTATGGTGGCTATTTTGAGGAAGGTATATGTTGGGTGTATGATACCGGCGAAAGGTGTGCGGTATTAGAGAGGCTAGCAATGGTGGAAGGGTGAGAGTGCGTATAATCCATGGACTCAACATTAGTCATAACGAACTCACATACTTGTTGCAAAAATTTATTAGTTATCAAAACAAAGTATTGTGCGCATGCTCCTAGGGGGATAGATTGGTAGGAAAAGACCATCGCTCGTCCCCGACCGCCACTCATAAGTAAGACAATCAGTAAATAAACCATACTCCGACTTCATCACATAACGGTTCACCATACGTGCATGCTACGGGAATCAAAAACTTTAACACAAGTATTTCCCAAATTCTTGACCACTCAACTAGCATGACTCTAATATCACCATCTTCATATCTCAAAACAATTATCAAGTATCAAACTTCTCTTAGTATTCAACGCACTTATAAGGAAGTTTTTTTTACTAATCTTGGATGCATATCATATTAGGACTAATTTCACAATTAAAACAAATTACCATGCTGTTTTGTAGGACTCTCAAAATGAAATAAGTGAAGCATGAGAGAACAATAGTTTCTATAAAACAAAACACCGTCGTGCTCTAAAAGATATAAGTGAAGCACTAGAGCAAAAACTCTATAGCTCAAAAGATATAAGTGAAGCACATAGAGTATTCTAATAAATTCTGAATCATGTGTGACTCTCTCAAAAGTGTGTTCAGCGAGGAAGATTGTGGTAAACTAAAAGCAAAGACTCAAATCATACAAGATGCTCCAAGCAAAACACATATCATGTGGTGAATAAAAATATAGCTCCAAGTAAAGTTACCGATGGGCCGAAGGCGAAAGAGGGATGCCTTAGGGGCATTCCCAAGCTTTAGCTTTTGGTGTCCTTAGATTTACCTTGGGGTGCCTTGGGCATCCCCAAGCTTAGGCTCTTACCACTCCTTGTTCCATAATCCATCAAATCCTTACCCAAAACTTGAAAACTTCACAACACAAAACTTAACAGAAAATCTCATGAGCTCCGTTAGCGAAAGAAAACAAAACAACACTTCAAGGTACTGTAATGAAATCATTATTTATTTATATTGGTGTTAAACGTACTGTATTCCAACTTATATATGGTTTATAAACTCTTTTACTAGCCATAGATTCATCAAAATAAGCAAACAACACACGAAAAACAGAATTTGTCAAAAACAGAACAGTCTGTAGTAATCTGTATATAACACAAACTTCTGGAACTCAGAAAAATCTACCAAAATAGGAAGACCGAGATAATTTGTTTATTGATCTGCTGCAATTGGAGTTAGTATTTTATCACGTTCTGGTGATTTTTAACAATCGTTTTCGTGAACAGAAAGTTTATGGAATTTTTAGCAAGATCAAACAACTATCATCCAAGAAGATCCTATAGGCTTAACTTGGCACAAACACTAATTGAAACACAAAACCACATCTAAACAGAAGCTAGATGAATTACTTATTCCTAAACAGAACCAAAGAGCAAAAAAAACTAAGATAAAATTGGGTTGCCTCCCAACAAGCGCTATCGTTTAATGCCCTTAGCTAGGCATAAAAGCAAAGATAGATCTAGGTATTGCCATGTTTAGTAGGCAATCCATAAGTGGATCTCATAATAGATTCATAAGGTAATTTTATTTTCTTTCTAGGAAAGTGTTCCATGCCTTTCCTTGACGGAAATTGGAATCTAATATTTCCTTCCTTCATATCAATAATTGCACCAATCGTTCTAAGGATGATGGACATCAAGGATTGCAATCTATATCAAGAACAATGAAATCTACGGGCACATAATTCCTATTTGCAATGATAAGAACATCATTAATTCTTCCCATAGGTTTCTTAATGGTGGAATCCGCAAGATGCAAGTTTAAAGAACAATCATCAAATTCACGGAAACCTAGCAAATCACACAAAGTTTTTGGGATCGTGGAAACACTCACTACTGGAATCAGCTTCTTTGCCGTCTGCCATGGCGGACGGCAAGCATATCAGATCCACAGACGGCAAGCGTCTTTGTCGTCACTTGATGGACAAAGCGTAAAATGCGAACACGTCGATACCGACAAAGGCCTTCTTTGCCATCCGCTTCCAGTAAGCGGACGGCAAAGGATTTTTCCCTCCGCCATCCTAGGTCAGCAGACGGCAAAGACAACGGACGGCAGCGTGAGATCCGTTAGGGGGTTAACGGCGCTCTTTGCCGTTTGCCAGCGGACGGCAAAGAGTCAAAGCTCTTTGCCGTCCGCTGACAGATAGCAAAGAGATCAGCTAGGCAGTGCTGGGAAGCTGCCACGTGGCCAGCTATGCCGTCCACTAGCAGACGGCAAAGTTATTTGAATCTTTGCCTTCGCGGCGAAGGAAAACAAAGTGACCAAATAGGCAGCGGTGTTCCCGGAGTTTCTGGTAGGCGCCACGTGTCCTCTTTGCCGTCTGCTAGCGGACGACAAAGGTCTTTGCCATCAGCTAGCAGATGGCAAAGAGGCTACATATCCCCTGTTTTTATTTGAATCCATTTAATTTCACAGGAATTCACACACAGATATACATATTTTTTTTCACACGCACAGCACACATATGATGTATCCAACACATAGCTCCATCCATGACAACATACATACATAATAAGAAACAAAGTTCCATCCATACATATTACAGGAACATCACAATGTTCATCCAACACATTGTTCCATGCATCCATATAACAAGTTCCACATTTTTCATCGATACAAACGAAAAAAAGAAAAGGGAAACAAGCACTCCATCCATGCAAGCTTCCATATAGTGAATTAAATCTGCAAAATGGGAAACAAGAAAGGTAGAAGAAGAAGACTAGAATCAGAAGAAGAAGAAGAAAATGAAGAAGAAGAAGAAGAAGAAGTAAGCATACTTAGGTAAAATGGAGCTAACCTAGCTAATTGTGCCATTTTTGAGTGAACTAAGCATATTATGCCATTTTATAGGTATAACTTAGAGGTAACTTCATTTTGGAGAAAAGAAGAAAACTAGAAGAACAAGAACAAGAAGAAGACTAGAAGAAGAGCTTCTTCTTCTTCTTTTCTTCTTCTTCTTCTTCTTCTTCTTCTTCTTTTCTTCCTATTCCTTCTTTTCTTCCTCTTCCTGGATTTTCTTCATCTTATTATGTCATTTGTGGACTAAATAGGCTAAATTATGTCATAAATGGACTAAATAGGCTAAATAAGAAGAAAAATGCCATTTTGAGCTTACCTAGCTAATTATGCCATTTTTGACCTAACTAAGCATATTATGAGATATAACTTAGAGCTTACTTCATTTTGGAGAAGAAGAAGAAGAAGAAAACTAGAAGAAGAAGAAGAAGATGATGATGATGAAGACTAGAAGAAGAAGAAGAAGACTAGAAGATTCTTCTTCTCTTCTTATTCTTCTTCTTCTTCTTCTTCTTTTCTTCCTATTCCTTCTTTTCTTCCTCTTCCTTGATTTTCTTCATCTTATTATGTCATTTGTTGACTAAATAGGCTAAATTATGTCATAAATGGACTAAATAAGGAGAAAAATGCCATTTTTAGCTTACTTGGCTAATTATGCCATTTTTTACCTAACTAAGCATATTATGCCATTTTTGATATAACTTAGAGCTAACTTCATTTTGGAGAAGAAGAAGAAGACGAAAACTAGAAGAAGAAGAAGAAGACTAGAAGAAGAAGAAGAAGATCTTCTTCTTCTAGTCTTCTTCTCCTTCTTCTTCTTCTTCTTCTTCTTCTTCTTCTTCTTCTTTTCTTCCTATTCCTTCTTTCCTTCCTCTTCCTTGATTTTCTTCATCTTATTATGTCATTTGTGGACTAAATAGGCTAAATTATGTCATAAATGGACTAAACACGCTAATTAAGAAGAAAAATACCGTTATCACGGAGGTGTAGGAATGGTCGGGGCTGCGCTAGTGCCAGACGGAGGTGAAGAACCGGTCGGGTTCCGGCATTGGCAGAAGGAGTGGTCGATGCTTGTCGGGAGCCATGCTGCACCAAAGATCATTTCCCCATAATGTCTCGTTAGCAAGTTCACAAACTGAAATGTGAATAGTAGTAAGCAACGACCATTCAAATCAAACTCACCCGTAGTCGCCGAACAATACAGGGCATCGGCGGAGGGGGAACTGGCCGTTTTTCTCGCACAAGCTCTGCACATTTGGTTCTCACGAGTCAGTCATATTAGATAGTAATGCGAACATTACGTGCATGATTGGGCTAATATGCACGAGAAACGTACCACGACGAGCTCGTATAGGGCCCGGTTAGTGTTGTCATTCCGGTTCCTCTCCTCCTCCAAGAGCTTAGCCGTCCTCTCCTCCATCTCCCTCTCCCTCTTCTCCACCTCCCTTTGTGCCTCCCTTTTTGCCTCCTCCACAAGCTCCTTCGTCTTCAATCTCTCTTTCTCAACAACAACCTGCAACACACCACTCCTCATTAGCATTGTAATCATCAGCAGGCCCTTTTTACAATGTAATGGAGGAAAAGGTGAGAAGTCAAGTATAACTAACCAACATGGCGATCTCCATGGGCCGTGCAGGCGTTATCTCGAGATCGGAGCTACTCGAGCGCTTCTTGATCTCAGGAGAGTCTTAGGACAACGTATCGGTCCATCACCAATGGCTAGAGAGCCATGGGACCTCCGCCACCGGATATCATCACCATCTACGTATCAAAAGGATCCTGGCTCGAGTTAAAGTCCTCCCCTTTCCTCGCCTTCCCCTCGTATGCATGCTTCACAAGCTTGTGGTGGGAGGTCTTGTTAAGTGAAGCTCTCTGGATCATCTAGGCGAGACTCAAGTGAATGGCTTGGCCTTCTTATGCGAGGGCCATATGGGCCCATGCCATAGAGGTCAAACAGGACACAGCACGAGGCTTCTTGTGGTGGTGCACCTGAGAGAGAGGAACAAAATATTAGTTAAGGGCTCAAGCTAGCATGAAGAATGATATTGCTATGTAAATAGGTCATTTTGGAGCTAAGAAAGGTTATTATGTCATTTTCGAGGAAAATAAGTTAAGTTTAGGTCATTTTCGAGGTAACCAAGATTATTATGCCATTTTTTTACCAAAGTATGCTAATTATGCCATTATTGAGCTATCGAAGGTTATTATGTCATTTTAGAGCTAACAATAGCATATTTAGGCATTCTATAGAGCTACCTAAGGTTATTATGTCATTTTAGAGCTAATTATGTCATGAATGA